>CM032330.1:64550909-65878899 GCA_019022515.1 Quercus aquifolioides
AGAAATCAAACCGAAAAGTGAAGAACTAGAAGATCAAGAAAAAAAAAAAAAAAAAAAAAAAAAAAAAACCAAAAATAATATTTTTGGAATAACATTTTTTGAACCAAGAATGGTGCACTTAAGGATGGTGCAATTGTTGAAACCTGCAAAACAATCCAAATTATTAGGACTACCTTCCAAAACATAAATAACAGTTGCAAAATAATCTACATTATTAGGACTATCTTCTAAAATGTAAATAACGGGGTGGCTCAATTATTGGGCCATTTAAGCATTGACTTAAGGCTCCAAAATCTTTTTTTTTTTTTAGAGTCAAAAAAGGGTGGCTCATGTGTGATATCATAGCCGACCACACCCCACAGATACATCGCCTGTAAGTACCACCAGCACATAATGGTGCCCGCGACTTGGACTCCACCCATGCACTTCGTTTTTTTTTAGAAACCAAAGTCCAAACCCCACACCCGTGGGGTATGAGGACTCGAACCCGCGCCTGGCACAGCCATCAAGAAGGGGGCAACCACTACGCCACACTAGCTGCTCCAAATTGAAGATGGATCTTAAAATAGAATATATTATATCTATTTGTCTTATAGTATTGCACAAAAAATAATAATAAAAAAAGTAAGGCCTCTCACTTAAGGGAAAAAGAAAAAAAGAAAAGAAAAAAAACATCTTCTATTAGCCAATAGAATGTCTTGCCTATTTGTCTTAGGATGTAAAATGGTTAATTAAGGCCAAAATTTTTAATATATATAAATTATTTTTAAAATATTATATTCTTTCCAAATGTTTGACATTTTGTTAATACGTTTTACTATATTTATTTAAGAGTGTAAAAATTTTTAGTCTTTCGAAAATTTTACTCTTCATTTCTCTCTCTCTATCAAAATTAAAATTATAATTAATAGTTTTTGAGACAAACTCATTACTAAAAATTCATTATTCAAAAGAACTGATGTCTAACATTGCCAAGAGAGATAGTGACCATTTAAAATATGATATTTACTCTGATACTAATTGTTTGATATTTTTAGAATTAAAAATTTTTAAAATATGTTTTATATGAAAATTAATAGTCCAATTAACATATTAAAGTCTATAAAAAGCTTGGATTCTTTTTTCTAATTCATGGCTTATGAAATATTAAGTAAATGTGTTGAATTGGACCTAGACTAGGCCCTATTTTTGTGGACCATGAATTTGAGTGAGGAAGGAAAGAATCAGTTAGACATTGAATTAAAGTATTTAATAGAAATGAAACCATTTAGAATTTACAAAATTTCAAAATTTTAATTTTATTTTTAAATACTCTATGCATATGAAAAATATTCATAGAAATGTTGCCATAATTTGCATGAAAGACATTTAACATGCCAATAACATGGTTAATACTGCATAATTTTTTGCAAGATCATAGTGGTATTAATACAAAGAAACCAATTTAATAGAGTCTAAAGTTGCTAAAAAATATATAATAAATTGATAGTTTTTTTCAAAGAACTGTTCAACGAGTACTACCATTGAGATATTGGAAGAAACTAACAAATCTTAAAAAAGAAAAGAAATGTTATCCTATCTTCATGAACTCAAAAAATTTCCTCTTCCACCGGGTAATCTGTATTATATTTGCATTATTTTCTGATTATGTTGAGACATGTTAGAAGAGTTATTGCATTTTTTTATTTATTTTACTCAGTTCATTATTTAGTAGAAACAAAATCAAGCACAAAATAAATTAGACACTAAATTTTTCATAAACATTTATTTTTAATGGGTAGTCATTAACAATTGTTTTGTGCAAGATGTGTTTGAGGAGTGCATGTGTAGATTTGTAATCATATCTCCGTAAATATTTCTACAATATATTCTAATAGGATTTCTTCTTATGCATAGATGAGCAATTTACACTCCCCTTCTTCTTGGTTCTTCCAGTAGCAAGGGTTGCAATTGTAAAAAATCACAATGCTTGAAATTGTACGTATACTTTTTAAGGTTTCATTTCTGCACTTGCATTTCACTTTTTTAAGCTTTCATTTATACATATATATGCATTATGTGATGATTTTTATTAGGTACTACTACACTCCAGGAAGATGTTCCTGCTTAGGGTGCCAAAACAGCAACAAGTATGTAGAAGACACCAAAGCAACAGAGTTGCCCATAACTCTTTGATGCATGGTATCAAATCCATGGCAATATTAGTCAGAGAGGAGAAGAGGAAGCAAGATTTTGTTGTTGTTGTTATAACTTAATTTACACACCACGTTAATTATTTATACAAGAAAAAAGAGAATTCAGAGGTAAATCTTGTATTAAATTTATACAAGAAAAAAGAAAATTCAGAGGTAAATCTTGTATTAAATATATATAGAGTTATAAATATATATAGAGTGATTGGAATAAAATATATATAGAGTTAGAAGTTGATGCAGATGCAAAGTCTTGTATTAAATAAGAGTTATTTGGAGTTTGGAGTCCTTGTTTTTAGTACGTGGTCCTATTTTATGCTTTTGAAACGTTGGAGGATTTGCATAAATTTGAGAAGTTCTTTAGAAATAAGAGAGTTATCTAATTACAAAGACCAATGAGTTTTGGGTTTCCTACAAGAAAAACGTTATTATGTTTTATAAAATTTATTTTTATTTTTATTATTATTATCAAAAGCGATACTATTCCTTGTTGTTTTCTGAAATATTTCATAATGAAATTATTAAAAAAACACTTAAGGGGGGAAATGCAAATCATATCATATACTATACTATATAATAAAAGTTGGGTTTAGACGCCGTGGTTGCGCCACGTGGCTTCACCAAATTACAGAAATTTTAATAAATTTTTAGATTTTAAGAATAGATATATACATATTTTTTGGATAAATATGATAAATCAAGTAATGAAAGAAAGTAATATTTGATTTACAACTACAACAGTTGTGTCTAGCTAAAATGTTATCAACAAACCCTAAAATCAAAAAATAGATATATTTTTTTTGTCCTTATCTTTTTGTCCTATAATTTCTAAGTTGATAAAAATTTTAATTTGATTACAATCCAAATTCTTCATATAATCCTTTTCTTATTAATTTATCTATAATTTCTAAAAAAATTTTAGAGTATACGTAGAGTAGTTAAACTAAAGTAGTTAAAGTGAAAGAATAGTCAAATAAGGACTCTAAAGTCTAGAGACAGATCAATTTTAAATCTTTGTTTTTGATAAGGATATAACTTCTTAATTTGTTGAAATTTTAATAAGTACGAAATAGCTCCGTGTCGACGCCAACACTCCACTAGCTAGCTAGGATGATGAAAATCCCATATGCCAGTACACCACAGCAAATAATGAGTAAATAAAATGTAATTTTTTTTAATAAATAATCGTAGCTCCCACGTGCAAAATCCAAATCCCATCATAATGATAAAGAGATTGTTTATATTATATATATATATAAGAGAGAAAGAGATTACCGTTTCCATTTATGGTTTTAGTTGACACCATCTTGATCTTGATGAAATTTTTTTTCCTATGTTTCTTTAAAAAAAGTAAAAGGAAAAAAAGATAAAACTTACATTTTTTTTCCTACGTTTTTATTTTATTTTATTTTTTTTTTATGGATAAATTTGCATCTTATGTCATCTTTTTCCTAATAATAATAATAATAATAAAAAAAAGTATTTGAGTTTTACCTAAATTACTTTTTTTTGTTCATATCATCTTCTTTACAACCTAAAATTCCTACCATATATACACAGAGTTTTTTGGTGTTTCATTATTTCTATTATGTACTTTACAATAATATGCTATATTCTTCCTTTCTCCTCTCTGCCTTACCTGCAACCTTGCAGGTAATTTTTTTTTTCCATCAAATTGAATAGATTTTGTGTATTTGTTGCCTTTTTATTATATATAATATGATTTTTATTAACAAGTTTTATAGATAGGATGAAATTCTATGTTTGATCACACCTTTTAGTGTTTTTTTAAGAAGTTAATATAGCAAGCAATATTTTTGTATTTTTTAATTTCTTATTACATGATTATTTGTTGTTGACATCAATATTTTATTATGAATTTAATTTGTTATGGCTTTTGTTTGGTGCTTTGTTCCATGAATCTATATTCTTGAATTAAAAGCAAAATTTGCTGTAAAAAAGGAAATTGGATATAAGAGAATCCATCCATCCAAATTTCTATGTAAGTCTGTCTTTACTTAACTCCTTTTTTTTTTTTTTTTTTTTTTTTTTTTTTTTTTAAGTTAAAAAATTTGGATATTTTTTCATTAATGAATTGAGGTTTTGGCTTAATTTTGTTTACAACCGTTTCAATTATTGAATTCATTATTTTTTCATGTGTAATATTAATATCTGTGTTTTTTTTTTTTAATGATAAAAAAAAAATATGTGTTCTTAATGTAACATTCTAACTTACTAATAAAAAGAATAATTTTATTAATAAAAGTATTAATAAGGCCTCTCACTTATTAATAATTTTATTCCTTTTTATTCTTTTGTTTAGTGCTTTCTTTTTATTTCTTTCCATTCCATTCCATTCCTGCTTGGGAGGAGGGAATGGAATAGGAATGGAAAGGAATAAAAAGAATAATTTTATAATATTCTTTCATTCTCTTGTTTGGGAGTTTTAATGGAGGGAATGGAAAGTCCATTCCCTTGATTGAGAGTTTAAGTGGGAGGGAATGAAATGGGTTGGAGGGAACACTCATTCCTCTCTATTCCCTTAAAACCTCAAATTTTCATTCCCCCCGAAATTGGGAGGAATGGGAAGGAATAGAATTAGATTTAATGATTTTTTTACTTAAACTCCCAAAATACCCCTATATATTCAACCCTTTATTTTAAAATAGGGGTCTAATAGTAATATTGTCATAAAATGATTTCATTCCATTCCCTCCATGTTGCTCCCAAACAGGATTACTTACATTCCATTCATTTTCATTCATTTCCATTCCTTTATTTTAAAACATCCAATCAAGGTTACTTAATTCCATTCCATTCCATTCTTTTCCATTCTTTTCCCTTACTTAAATACATTCCATTCCATTCCATTCCTTTCCATTCTCTTATGATTATCTCATTCCATTCCATTCCCTTATGAATTCCCAAGCGGAGCCTAAGTTAGAGTATTATATTTTTATTTATTATTAATTTAGTTTAGGGTTGATATAACTTATAACCATTTGAATGAAATTAGCACTAAAACAAATGATTTAAATATCAAAATAAGAAATAAAAATTAAATTTCTTTTAAGTGTACAAGTACAATTTATTTTTTAATCTTAAATTTTGAATTAATTCTTTTTTTCATTTTATTTGTTATTAAATTTAATTATATTATCAAAATATTTTTTATTAAGCCGTGCATCGCACGGGCATAATACTAGTAACCCAATAATTATAGGTGTGCAAATGACCCAATAACAACTAAGAAATAATAAGTTCATGTGTAGTATGATAGATTTCTCAATTAAATAAAAAAAAATTATAATAAATTTAATTGTCATTAAAAAAATATTACTTGCGGTTTTTTGGTCGGTGCACATGTTTAAACTGTTAAACTGGGTGAGAAAAACTAATCTCCTTAACTATGCCTAAGGTTTTTTTATTTTTTATTTTACATGCAAAGTACCATATTTAACCTTATAAAGTTAATATTGTTTCTAAAATTTTTGTTTAAAAAAAAAAAAAACCTTAAGTTAATACCATTTTGGCCCAGAGTCTTAAATCTCAGTTGGTTGGTACCTTCCAAATTATACACATGGCAGATTGAGGTGGATTCAATAGGTTGGAAAAACTATCAACCCAAACCACACTTGACTCAAAGCTCAAAATAAAATTCTAACCTTACCCAATCCACCAACTTATGAAAACCAACTCAAGACGTTGGGTTAGGTTAGGTTAAGTCAATTTTGCCAGGTAGGCAAGTTTGATGCATAGCCCTAATTTTAACGTAGAAGCCTTCACCTCCTTATAACTTCCATTCAAATATAGTCTGTTTTTGCTCAATAATAATGTTTCACAAAATATTTGGCTAAATAGAACTGTTTTAAACTTATATTGAAGAGTCAAGTTCCATTTAGTGAGAGAAATGAGTTTAGACAAGTAAGATTGGGCATTTGATGGATTTTGAAAGATGAGTGTGTGTAATTCCAGTTCATTGTCTGGTGATAATTTGTTTGGCCTATCCCCATAAATAACCAGCTTTGATTGAAAAGAGTTGTTCATATTTTCTATTCAAATTATTTGGTCGAGTTTTTGAGATTGGAACAATATATATATATATATATATATATATATATATATATTGATTTAAAATATATAAGGGTTAGAAGTAGATGCAAATGCAATCATGAACGCAATGGTCAACGTAAGGTTTTTTTTTTTTTTTGGGATAGAATACTTAGTTATTAACTCTCACACACATGGGAGTTGGTGGAGAGGTATAAATTTGAGAAGTTTTTTTGAAAGTAAAACATTAAGAACTATCTAATTACAAAGGCTCTTGTAAGTTTTCCTGACCTAGGGTAACGGACGCTCTCCAAAACCCTAGTATCAGTGAAACGCCGTGCCTGCTCTAGAGTGAGGCAATTGCAGTCTTGAATCTAGTTTCTCTTCTCTGAGTGCGAGTATTCTTCCTACTTGGCACACTTTAGAGATGGAGAAATTGTCTGCATTGTGGGGAAAGTTCTCTTTGTCTGAGAGTGAGGAGAATAAGTTTGAAGTTCAAGATGATTTCACGGGGGAGGAGTTCTTGTTAGCGGCTTGTTTCTTCACAGTGAGGGCAATCAATATTGAGGCTATTGGTAGAACACTCAAACTGTTGTGGAGAACAAAGAAAGGTTTTGAAGTTCGAGATATGGGCAATCATAGGGTTTTATTTATCTTCTCGGATGAGTCGGATTTAGATTGGGTTTTGAAGGGTGAACCGTGGACTTTTGATAAACATCTGGTAGCATTGAAGCGAGTGGAGAAAACCACGAGTATTCAGGATGTGATCTTTGATAGTACAAGGTTTTGGATTCAGATCCATGACCTTCCTGTACGTAGTTCATCGATGGTCGTAGCAAAAGATGTTGTTTCCCTAGCCGGGGTGGTGGATGAAGGAGAAACTGAAGCAGAGAATCCTGAAAACTATAATTTCTTGCGAGTTCGAGCCGCGATTGATATCACCAAACCCTTGTGCCGAGGGAGGAAGATTTCTACAGCAAGTGGTAAGGAGGGCTGGGTGAGTTTCAAGTATGAACGTCTCCCGCATATATGCTATGGCTGTGGACGGCTTACACATAGCGATAGGGAGTGCCTGGCTTGGACAAAGAACAAAGCTCCTTTAGGCACGGAGGCACGACAGTTTGGGCCATGGTTGAGAGCCTCAACCCCACATCCTTTTAAGAAGAGTGTGATTCATGTAGAAGGCTATGAAGAGGATAGTATTTCAGATGACATCTCTGATAAGTCTGATACTCCCTTGGCTGTTCAGAGGGATAACACGAGGACTGTAGATACCCAGGTTGAGGGAGTTGGGGAGCACGACGGTGGAAAGGTGGCTTCCGATAGAGATACCGAGAGTCTGGGTCCCACGGTGATGCAGCGATCAGTTATGGCAGATACGGGAATCACGGAGGTAACGTTCCCAAATAATGGTGATATTATGAATGAGAGTAATACAAATGATGATTTTCAGGCGCAGCTTGAGGAGATTGATAGTGAGCTGGCGAGATACGATCATAATGGAGACGTGGTGCATGGAAATTTGCCTGGAAGTCAGGATGTAGGCTTGCATGGGCCTGAGTTAGTGGGCCTTCATGTTTCACAACAAATACATGGGCCAAGTCTTGATGAAAAGGTGGCTGTTGCCAAAGGCCCCTCAAAAGGAAAGACCACTTACAAAGCTCGTGGGCTGCCTCGGAGTGAAAAGGTGGTAATACAACATGAGCCCATCTTGTCCAAACGGTCAGTACGTGACTTCTTAGAAGATGAGGACGTTGGTGTGCATGGGAAGAAGAAGAAAACAGAACTGGAAAATGCAAAAACGGTGGAGGCTGGTTCCCAGCCCCGCCGAGCACAATGAATCTCTTAGCATGGAACTGCCGGGGGCTTGGGAACCGCCGTGCAGAGAACGAGCTTGGTGAACTTATACAAGCTAAAGATCCCGCGATCGTGTTTCTCTCAGAGACATGGTCAACAATGGCACAAATGAAACGGATAAGAGACAGACTGGAGTTTGTGGGTTTGTTTATTGTTCCAAGTGATGACCGAGGAGGAGGACTAGCTTTATTATGGAAGAATAATGTTACAGTTTGGGTGGACAGTTTTTCAAAGTACCATATCGATGCCATTGTGAACGGTGGGTCGGAAAATGCATGGAGGCTGACCGGTTTTTACGGGGAGCCTGATACAAGTCGACGGCAGGATGGTTGGGCTATGCTCCGTATGCTCAGTTCAAAACCAAAGCTACCATGGTGCTGTATGGGAGACTTCAACGAGCTTCTTGAGGTAAGTGATAAACGAGGTGGGGTGCCACGATCCCATGCGCAAATGCAGTCATTCCGGGATGTCTTGGACAGTTGTGGCTTTGTGGATTTAGGTTTTTCAGGGCCGGAATTTACTTGGCATGGGCGAAGGAGAGGAGAGATGATTTGGGAGAGGTTGGATCGTGGAGTTGCGAACTATGAATGGATGACCAGATTTCCCACGGGAAGAATACAGCATCTTCATTGCTACACATCTGATCATAGACTGCTTCTGCTCTCTTTAGAATCAAAAGGTGAGCGACAGAGATGGCAAAGGAAGCCTTTTCGCTTTGAATCGATGTGGGTGTCACACCCGAGTTGCAAAGCTACTGTTGAAGAAGCTTGGGCTGGTCCACGGAGAGGGACGCCAATGTTCACTGTTACCTCTAAATTAAAAGAATGCAAGAAGCGGCTAAAGAGATGGAGCAAAGAAACTTTTGGAAATGTGAAGGAACAAATAAAAGTGGTTAAGGAGAGGTTATGGGTGGCAGAGGCAGAATCTGTGCAACGTGGTGATCAAGGGTTAGTGGACAACCTCAAGGCCGAATTGCATGGCTTGTTGGAGAAAGAAGAAAAAATGTGGCATCAACGTTCAAGGGTGCAATGGCTCCAATGTGGTGATCAAAATACACGTTTCTTTCATGGTACAGCAACCTGTAGGAAGAGACAAAATTTTATTAAAGGGCTTAGGGATGAAAATGGAATTTGGCAGAGTGAGGAGCATTGCTTTTCGGCTTTATTTACAGATTTTTATGAAAAGCTTTTTACGTCATCCAACCCTCATGATATGGACCGAATAGTAGATGGGGTACAGGAGGTGGTGACAGAATCCATGAATGCAGATTTGACAAAACCATACACAGCAGACGAGGTGGAAAGGGCGATAAAGGAGATGGCACCTTTAAAAGCTCCAGGGCCAGACGGGATGCCTCCATTGTTTTATCAAACCTACTGGTCAGATGTAGGTATGGATACTACCCAGGCTGTTTTATCATGTTTGAATTCTGGCTCTATTTTGAAATCCATCAACCATACTTTTATAACTTTAATTCCTAAAGTTAGAAACCCGGAAAAAGTGTCTGAATTTAGACCGATTAGTTTGTGTAATGTGCTATATAAGATTGTAAGTAAGGTGATTGCCAATCGCCTGAAGCCCCTACTTAATTTTATTATTTCTGATACACAGAGTGCTTTTATAGCTGATCGGCTTATCACTGACAATGTCCTCATTGCCTTTGAGTCTTTGCATCATATGAAAACTAATTGTACAGGGAAGACAGGTTTCATGGCCCTTAAGTTAGATATGAGTAAGGCGTATGACAGGGTGGAATGGTCATTCCTTAAGAAAATAATGCTGAAGATGGGTTTCCAAGAGGCTTGGGTGGCTTTGATCATGGAGTGCATTACCACGGTAACTTAATTCTGGTGAATGGGGAACCAAAAGGCCTGGTAACTTCGTCAAGGGGTCTAAGGCAAGGGGATCCTATCTCACCTTACCTCTTTCTATTGTGTGCGGAGGGCCTCAATGCTATTTTTCAAAGAGTAGCAGCTAATGGTGAAATTCAAGGTTTCTTTATCTGCAGAAATGGGCCAATACTCACCCATCTTTTCTTTGCAGGTAACTGCATATTGTTCTGTAGATCCACTTTGGAGGAATGTGAGAAGATTCAGGAGTTGTTGGCATGCTATGAGGAAGCCTCGGGTCAGATGGTGAACAAGGAAAAAACTACTTTGTTTTTTAGTCAGAATACTGATATGCAAATTCAAGAAGCAATAAAAAATTCTCTTGGTGTTCCTGCAATACAGCACTATAAGAAATATTTGGGTCTACCCTCTTTTATTGGTAGAAATAAGAAGGGTTGTTTCACACAAATCAAGGAACAAGTTTGGGCTAAGATGCAAGGATGGAAGGAGAAGTTGCTCTCTCAAGCCGGGAAGGAGATTATGATTAAAGCCGTTGTTCAATCCATTCCCACTTATTCTATGAATGTGTTCAAGTTACCAATGGGGTTATGTAAGGACATTGAAGCCATGATCCGCAAGTTTTGGTGGGGCTAAGGTGAAAATAGGAAAATACACTAGATTAATTGGAGTAATTTGTGTGACTCAAAATCAGTGGGAGGAATGGGCTTTCGGGACATCCAAAGGTTTAATAATGCTATGTTGGCTAAGCAAGTTTGGCACTTGTTTCACCAAGGAGACACTTTGTTGTTCCGTGTATTTAGTGCCAAATATTTTCCCAATGGTAATATTTTGGATGCTACTGTTCACCCTAAATGCACTTATGCTTGGAAGAGTATTTTGCAAGCACGTGAAGTCATCCATAATGGGGTTGTATGGCGAGTGGGTAATGGCCAGCTGATTGATATTTGGAACCACAGGTGGTTGTCTCAAACTATTCCTGGGTTGGTACTGTCTCCTAAACCGGATGCCAATCTTGAGAAGGTTGGTGATTTGCTTCTACATAACCCCAGGCAATGGAATCAGGTTCTCATTGATAACGTGTTTTATCCATGGGAAGCAGATGTCATTAAAGGAATTTATGTTAGTGATGATAACAATGAAGATTACCTTACCTGGCCCCTAACTCCTAGCGGTGACTATTCTGTTAAAAGTGCATACCAGATGCTATCAAGTGTCACTTCGGCACCCAAGGCTAGTTCGTCCTCTTCAGAGGGGTTTAAGGGCGTGTGGAAAGGGATTTGGCGAATCCGTGCCCCGAACCGTGTTCGTCATTTCATGTGGAGAGCCGTAAAGGAGTCGCTACCAACGAAGATGAATCTGCATCGAAGACATGTAGTGGGGGATGACCGTTGCCCTCTCTGTGATGAAACTCAGGAATCTACCCTTCACAGTCTGTGGTACTGTGAGCAAGCACAAGTGGTGTGGCGGTCAGTAAGGAGTTTTGCATCATTATATGAGAAACATCACCGCACCTTCATGGACCTGTTTGATTGTGTGTTGCTGCAGAACTCAAGCTTCCATGTTGCTTGGTTTGCAACCATTGCGTGGTGTCTTTGGCAACGCCGAAACCGTGTACGGGAGAACCAGCCTACGTGGTCACTGTTGGAGATTGGTCAGCGAGCTCATAACCTGGCGAATGAATTTTTAGAAGCGAAGAAACAAGTTTTGACTCCAGTTTTTAATCACCCCCCAGTTAGGTGGACCCCACCTCCGGAAACTGTGTACAAAGTAAATTATGACGCAGCTGTGTTTGATCATTTGAATCTAGTCGGGTTGGGTGTGGTTGTCCGAGATTCAGGAGGCAACATCATAGCAGCTTTAAGTCAGAAGATCAAGCAACCCCAATTGATTGAATTGGCAGAAGCATTGGCAGCTAGGCGTGCGGTTACTCTTGCAGCAGAAATGTGTGTCTTCAAGGTCATAGTTGAAGGGGATTGTATGCGAGTTGTACAAGCTTTAAACGACCATGGAAGATGTCTCACCATGTACGGTCATGTGGTTGAGGAGACTCGTCGACTGGGTTCTTGTTTGGAGTTTTGTAGTTTTCATCATGTTAAGAGGGAAGGAAATAAGTTAGCACATTCCCTTGCCCGTAGAGCAGTTTTATCTGCAGATATGGATGTTTGGGTGGAAGAACTACCCGAGGACCTGGATGCTGTATTCTAGGGTGACTTAGCGTTGTAATTTGTCTTATATTTCTTTTGATTTATAAAGCTTCCCTTACCTTTTTCTCAAAAAAAAAAAATCTAATTACAAAGACCGATGAGTTTTGGGTTTCCTGCAATGAAAACACTATTATGCTTTCTAGACTTAAAAAAGAAGAAAAAAAAGAAAAAGGGATGCTAAACCTATTGTTATACACTTAGTGTCCGTTTGGGATCCACTTATTTTGCAGAAAATACTGTAGATAAAAGTAAAAGTTAGCTGAAATAGTACAGTAATACCTATGAATAGTACCCAAAAATACAGTAAGAACCATGAATAGTAGCAAAAATAAACTGAATAGTAAAATCATGCCAAACGCACACTTATAATCTGATATGTAATCTTTTAATTTATTTAATAAAAAAATTGATTTAAAATATTAATTGAGCTTAACATTATTTTAAGAAAAATTACACATTCCTATCCCAAAAAAAAAAAAAAAAGTACACATGAATTAATGTAAAATATTTATCTTGAATTACATTAAACCGACTTGATCGAAAATTTGTATGTATAAGAAAAATAACACACACGTATATATGAGAGATGTTATGTCCATAATATTTTCACAAAAAATTTTGAGTGATAGATTATTCCAGGTTGCTACTGGTGGTAGGCAAAAAAGTAATTTAAGTGGTGAATTTAAGTTTAAATTAGCTACAACTTACCATTTAAAATTTATTGTGAAAATATTATGAGTGTAACACATCTCATATATACGTGCCAATGGTATAGGGAGGCAATTAGGCAAAATCTTGTGCAGATGCTCTCGCAAGAAAGGCCATCTAAACACAAGACTTTCTCATTTTGGATACTCCTTTGTAGTTACACCCTCTATTCTTGTACGACATTTTGGGTCTAGGACTGTGGGTTGTAACCGCTTATGTACTGATACAGTCGTAATATCTAGCAGTTAGTTTTGTACAATATATCCCTATTACACACCCCCCACCCCCCCCCCCCCCCCCCCCCCCCCCCCCCCCCCAAAAAAAAAAAAACTAATAAATAAGGTTATGTGCAGTACAATAGATTTCTCAATTAAAAAAAAATATTTGTATTACATTTAATATTTATTAAAAAATATTATCTATATTTTATTGTTCAATGCACATGTTTAAATAATTAAACTTAATGAGGAAACCTATTCTACTTAACTGTACTTAAGGTTTTTTAATTTTATTTTATTTAAATTTATCACATCTATATATTTATTTATGTTAATGTATGGGAAGAAGTAAATACAAGCGTCGCTATTAATCCTTCCTTTTTCTTTTTTGGACCTGTTGTGGTGTTTTGCGATTGCCGTAATTGGTATTAGGAAGACTAGGACCTATTGCAGCGATTGTCATGCACTGCTATAGGTCCTTATTCCAATTTTTTTTTGGTTGGACCTATTGCGGTGGTTGTTAAGCGCCGTTATAGGGTTTTTCAGAATATATACATATATATATATATATTTTTTTTTCCCCCAAGTTAGGCCGTAACATTGTTACAAACTTTGCTATAGATCAAGGTTTGTAGCGGCATTTGCAAAAAGTGCCACAATAGATCACCTATAGCGGTGTTTTTGAGAAATGCCATTATAGCCCCGCTTTTTAGTAGTGCTTAAAATTACTTTTTTTTTTCTTAATTAATTTATTTTATTTTATTTTATTCTTAGCACCAGTACTTGGTCATCAATAGCAACGTGAGAAAACCAATAGCACTGGTACCACCATGAGATACCTTCAGGTCAGCTGTATGCTATGGGGTAGCGATTCACTAATAATAATAATAATAATAATAGTAATAAAAAGACCAACCAAGCCCATAACTTGAGAGCTCCACCACCAGAACAAGAGGAAATTTCATGGCCACTCCACCAACACCAAGTTCTGTTACTACCACTTCTTTCAGCCCGCCAACTTTGCAAATGCTATCCTATGTATTATTTTGTGATATTTACCTTCATTGTAGTTTGATTTACGAGGCATTTATAAGGCCTTTCGCTACTTTTAGTGAACTTTGATGATGTGACAAGAACCAACAACACCTATTAGAGAATTTAACAACATCCATGTTGGAACAATTTTTGTAACACAAGGAAGAAACAACAAAATAAATATGTTTGTAACACAATGAAGAAACAACAAGATAAATGGAGAGTTGATTGAATAACCAAGGCTTAGAGGCATGAAAAAAACGTTGTACTTGGACACTATTTTCGCCCATTCAGTTCAGATGATGCTAAAGGATTGCGCAAATTTGTCCTCAAGATACAACTTTTGAGGGTTCTCTTTATAGCTTGAGAGGGGATTTCAACTTTTAGCACTAACAAGTAGTCTTATATGCTCATATTTGATTTGAAGTTCATTACTAAATCAATGGCTCTCAGTTCAGGCTTATTATCTCACGTGATCAATCCTGGCCAGATTTTATAAATTATTTGAGCATTATGTTTGTTGAAGGCTGCTCGATTGCAATCAATGGTTTATATGAAGTAGCAGTTCTTCATAAAAGAGCAATTCAGGTATGCCTATTTTCTTGTCATTTTTGTTGAGCTTGAATACCCATCCGAGTGCTATAGCATTTAAATGTTTGAAATGCTATGTTTTGGTTTTATGCAGAACTCAATACTGTGCATTTTTAGGTAGATAATAATATCACCAGCCTGGGGATGCTCTATCATACACAGTATTTAAATGTCAATTATCAATTTACACGTAATCTCATTGCAGTCAGTTATGTATAAAAGAATTCATGCAGAAGCACTTGAAAGCTGGCTTAATGCAGATTGTTACCCAGCCTAACATGAGCTTTATCTGGATGAATGTTCTACTACTAAACACTATTTGATTATTTATTGATTTAATCATTCTTCTTTTCTGGTGTAGTTTATCTCCAGAATAGCAAGGAAATCTAATCAAAAGAATATCGATAGTAACGGTGCAGCAAATCAGCGTATGTAGCAAATGTAGTAATTCAATTGCCATCAATCTCTCTTTATTTCTAGAGCTATTAAGACATTCTTAGAGATCCAAAGGAACTACTAGAAAAAGTGAAACGTATAGAGAGAGTAAATTAAATAAGTTCACAGCACATTGGCACAGATAATATTTCCCTTTGGAGTATTAGTGATGAAAAGAACAGTTCAAAATTCAGGGAACTCACAAATACACCATCTTGAAAAAGGGAAAAGCATAAGTGTGCCGAAAAGATCTTCTTTTAAGTCTGCAAAGAGGATTCTTAACAGACACTAACAGGAGGATCACATATCTACCAAAAGAAGGACAATCATCTGCTTAGTAATCATAGGTTAAACATCTAGGCAATATGAATAGGTTGCATGTCTAATAACTCTACACTCTTATAAATTCTTCACAGCAAAGCATCAAATGTAGACAAGTAATGACCAATTAATAACTAATATCCAAGGCATAGCCTTAAAGCTTTAAAGTATGACTAATGTAACAATTGGAAAAGAACTGGTAAAATCCAATCAAAGGGGTCAAATTCAATAAAATTGCAGTAAATCATAGGGTAATGAAAGGGAATTACATACAGAATTACAACTTGGGCTAATAGTCAGTCAAATTCTTATAAACACCAACAAAATATCCCCTTTCCGCAAAACAAAGAATGCATCCTTAATTATCTTGTTCCATCACTGGCTCAGAATCCAACTTTCGTGTACCTGATGATGCCCTCTGCATGGTGCCTCATCAGCACAAGTTCTAAACTGATTGTCTTAACACCAACATGTTCAAAGCTTTTTCTTTTCGTAGCACATCCATACAAAGAACTCCAAGTATAGCCGCAGTATATGTAGAAACTTGCAACAAGCTTATGATCAGTGTAAACTAACCAGATTGTCCAGATTTTCCTGAGAGCAAATTACTTCTTCACCAAAAAAAAAAAATCCGACCTTTAATTTTGGATTAATTATTATCCCCTAATCCTACATTTGGTTGCTAAGAAAAATTTAACAGCAAAATTAAAATTATTTTTTTCCTCCTCTTCTTTTTTCCAAAATTTGATAACTTGGTTTTTACAAAATTTCTGATCCGGAAAAAAAAAACATAAATAATAAAAATGGGCACAGTAACACAAAGAAAATTGCAGAAAAAAAAAAAAAAAACGTTTGTGGGGGGATCTTTTGAAAACCCCAATTGGGGGATAAACCCTAATTTGCAAAATTGAATTACTGTGTTATTATATTTTTGATAGGTTGGACTAATATTTATTCTAAAAAAAGAATCAACAAATACATAGGAAGTATACTAGCTGATGGTCATACAAGAGATCTAAAAATCACTGAATGATAAAATCAAATAAGTTATGGGCATGAGAGTCTAAAATGTGGCAACAAACCTAGTAATTGACAAGTAAATATAGTAAGTGATGCACAATCTCTTACAAAGTTTGCATTTATATCAAAATATCAATCCATTGAATTAGTCAATAAAGTAAATGCAAATATTAATTATTTATAGTTGTGCATTAATTATTTTTATTAGAGTGATTTATATGATTACTTTTATAAATTTTATATAAGAAACTATTTTTATTTGGGATAATAATAATAATAATAATAACAATATTTGATTTGGAATATGACATTCTTATTTATGTTATATATTAAAAAGATTATTATATGCTTTCATAAAAAAAGATTATTATATGTAATTAAAAAGATTACTAATAGGATAAATACAATTGTTTTTTATATTAATTATTTTTAGTGGTGCATTAATTATTTAACTATAATGCAATTTTGATGTTACTTTTCTAAAATTATATGAGGAAAAATTGATTTGAAATATGGTTGTAGGGATGTTAGGCCCAAAAGTTTAATGTAGATTTATTATAGTGGGCCCATAGCCCAAGCCGAGGATGAGGATTATTCTGAATAGGAGTAATTTCCATCAAAGAAGACTGTGTTAGTAAGAAAAAGGTTTAGTTTTGGTTACAGAGGCTCAAGGAAGTATTGGCCGAGGATAATATCTCCTCGGCAGGTTGGAGCCGAGGTCAAAAGAAATGGCTCACTAATGCAGGAAAACCTCCTAGGAGGTTCTGTCGGTATGAATAGCCTTTAAAGGAACATTGGACTGAAGGAAGTCCTAAGATATCTTAGGAACAAAGCTGTCACCACCGCATTTAATGCTCTGCAGCTATTTTCCTAACTGCATTAATGTGAAGAAAACCCTTGAATAGGGTAAAATTGGATACCCCAAGACATATAAGACCAGAGAGGGTGTCTGATGGGACAGACAATCAAGTGATAGCTTAGGTGCTTAACAAATGTAAGATCAAGATGCTTTAGAAGGAACTATATAAGAGAGGAGACCCTTCAGGAAGAGGGGATCAGAAAAAGGGAAGAAAAAGATTATAGCATTCAGGAACCAAACTTGTAACCAATTTGAAGATAATATAAAAGAACAGTGCACCTTGGACTTTTCCGAGGATAATTTTTCTTCAATATTGATAGGCCACAATCTGAATGACCCCTTGTGATTATCCATAATTAATTAATTAGCTAAGTTGTTAATTAATCAATTAATCATGCAATTGCGTGGAAGCACAAACAAATCACCAAAAACTAAAAATGCAACAGAAATTAAATAACACGGTGATTTGTTTACGAATGGGGAAAACCCTAACGGCAAAAACCCCACTGGGTGATTTTCAGGTCACCACTCCCGAAACTCCACTATTATCAAATCAAGCGGTTACAAGTAAAGGAATCCCAAGTACCTTACCAACCTACAGTTGAACCTTTACCCCAATACCCAATTGGACTTGATCTGTAGCGACAGTTCCCACCTTTAATGCATGGCTCCCAAGTACATGACTAACCAATGCGCGGATCCCAATACGCGACTTCAAAACACCAACTAAGGAAGAAAGGTTGGCTGCAAAGTTCTTCAGTTCATCCTTTATGATGAATAACAGGAAGATGCTTGGTTACAAAATCCTATGGTGCAAATACACAACAACTTCTTGAAGGAAGATGAACTAGGTCAAGAACTTCGTTTTTGATCACAATTTGCTTGAACAGAGATTGCTCAATGCTATTACAACTTGTGTCACACTTGACGGCTCTTAAAAAAATCCTTTTATATGTTTAGGGTTAGAAGAAAAGAAGGCCCAAAATCATATTCACGGATCCCAAGAAAATCATATTGGAAATCTAAAACTTTAAATCTTGACAGATAGCAGGTATCGAGGTAGCTATCGAGCAGGTGTCGAGATTTAAGAAATTTGCACTTCAGCTTGCTTTTTCTTGGACAGACTTGATGACTGCAACACTTAACCTTGAAACCTTGTTTCTTGAAGTATTAAAAACACCTAGAACTACCCAATTACAAGTAGAGTGTGTTTTGTCAAAGGATTAGCCAATTTACATAAATAAGTGACATATGTTCTTAACAAGTGAAAACATATATGTCCTAACAAATATAACCCTATTTCGTTTCATTCTCTTATCATCTGACTGATTCCAATGTTTATTTGATCAACCACAGCCCAGTTTTCCAACCCATTCTCTATAAATTCATTGTTTTTGGGCTTTTTGGGCTTAAGTCGTTCCATATAGTGGGCTATAAACTCAAAACAGGTCATTACAATGGTATTTTTGGTCAAATTTAATAACACACAATTGAGAATGTAAAAATAATTTATTGAAGGATATTTGCATTTTTATTTGTCAAAATGATATTTGCATTCTTGAGTAGGTATGAAATATGTCTATCTATATTGGTCACTATATCATGCAATTTTCAAAGTTGTAAATACAAATAGTATATATGATCAAATTACTACACTATTCTTATTCCCTTTCTATCACTAAAAATATCAATTTTTTATAAGGAGAATTATTGAAATATTAGAGGAAATTAAAAACAAAATGCATGCTACTGCATTCTAGGAAAGTGTTTTTGCTTAGGGTGCCAAAACAGCTGCATGTATGTAGAAACTGTTGACTAAGCACGAAAGCTAATTCAATCCCGTTATGGATTTTCTGACAATCATGAGGAGACATACCACCCTTTGAAGTTTAAAAAGGGATGCAATTACATAAAATCAGAGTGCTTGAAGAAGTATTGTGAATGTTATGCCGTGCATATCCATCCTTCTAAAAAAAATGATTCTAAGTATTCTTAGTTATAACTTTTTGTTTGTTGCATTTTAAACCGACTATGCTCTAGTGCTTGAGTAAATGCCGCTGCAAAGGGTGCAGAAATGACAATGGGATGAAGAAAGTTATATTTCTCAACTCTACATCGAAAACAGATTTATATTCAGACACTTTTTCCTTAGCATTCATTGATGGGCAAGGTTTTAGGATGGTGGAGACAATTGAAGGTTCTAATAAGTATCATGCCTCCATTTTTTATCAATTTTCAGGCACTGGAGGTACAAGTGATGCCAGACATGATCTTTAGACGATAGCCACTGCTCCTTATAGCATTTCACTAGGACACCCACTTTTTCCTTAACACTCATTATTTCAACAAATTATATAAAGTTTTATCCTGTACTGAATTACTTTCAAGTTTCATACATTTGTCTAACCAAAAAATATGGATTTTTGGTTTTCTATTAACTTTTATCTTTGCCGATAAATGTTATCATTTAATTTGTGAAAGTAAATTGTTACTAAACCATGTTACCTGATAATATTTTTGAAAGATATTTTAAATTTTTTTTACATGCTCGATATGGTGGTCTTTATTCGCATGGCCGATATTGTAAGTGAACATCTGATGATGTTGATCTTGTTCCTGCATCTGACCCAATTCTCTCACCTTCTTCTCCCTTACCTCATATGTCTTCTATCACTTCTTCTCCCTCTCCTATTAAAAACTTGCAGATTTCACCATCTGCAGATCACTCTGTATCTAGTTCTTCCATAGTTCCATCTGTTACTTCCTTACCTTCACCACCTCTCAGGAGACCCATTCGAGTCTCTAAACCACCCAATTAGTTGAAAGATCATTCCTGCTCTAAATGCATCAATTCTGCTAGTTCTAAACCAGTTGTAGGTCAGCCTTATGACCTTGCTCACCTTTCCTTTCCTATGATTATCTATCCCCAAAGTATCAATCTTTTGTCTTAGCTCTTCAAACTGCAGTCTCAGACTATGACTTCTTTTACCAAGCTGTAAAACATTCTCACTGGATAGATGCTATGGACAAAGAGATTGCAGCCTTGGAGCTGATTACCACTTGGACCCTTACTCTCTACGTCCTGATAAGAGTCCCATTGGGTCTATAGGACCATTTAATCTGAACAACATCGTTCTATTAATAGATTTTGTGATTTATTTTTCATTTTGATATTGATTGATTCATTAAAGAATGGTGGTTTGCTTTTGTTGATGTTGATGTAATTGGTGGCTCATGGGATAATGCAAAACAACTAGTACTTTGTTCTACCAACTTTTGATTTGAATGCTTTCTAATCTAGCCTACTATACTTCAGAGCAAGACTTTATTTTCTGCTCATGTTTGAGTCGTGCTCTCTTTTAATCAGTCTTTGAGTTCACCTTTTGATTTTTTTACTTTGATATGGTACTTCCAAGTTGGTGTAACATGCAGAGCACCAGGTCTTAGAGGCCTAGATGCTCACAAGGCAGCTGCCATAGGGGGCACAAATGATGTTTTCTGTTGCTGGATTGTAGGGTGGTTAGTATGGCATAAACAAGTTTAAATTGGGATATGAAGTCGTTAAAAGATAAACAAGATTAGTTTGAGGAGTTTCCTTCATTTTATTTCTTCAGCCTTATGAACAAGTCTCTCTCTCGTTTTCAAATATCAAAAGCCTGAGAAATTTTCCAAATAAACAAAAAAATATAGACGATTCTAACAATTAATAAAATAATGTATTTTAATTGTTTTAAAGAAAAAAATAATTATGGGGCTATAGGTAAAAAATAAAAAATAAATAAAATAAAAGGGGAAGAAAGAAAGATTAATGATAAAGAAGAAAAGGCTATGTAACATAGCTTTTTCATATAGCCTATGCTGCATGTCTCAAGCCATCTCCACAACCCACCAAAAGAAAACCAAAGAATATCAAATGAAAAAGGAAAATAAAAAAACTCTGCACTTTTGAATTCCGCTTTTAATCCCATTTATTTATCCTTTTCTTTATCCGTTTTCTGTTCTCCATTTTAGTTGTTCTCCAACTTGCCTTTATCTTAGCTTTCAATTTACACTTGCATACAACCTGTTTGTTAATTTTCATTTTCTTTCTGTTGCTCTATTTTCACTTTCTTTTAGTATTTGAATCTGTTTGGGGTAGAGTTTCTGGGTCTTGGAGGCACGAAAGATACTATGAGAGAGAGAAGGGACCAATTTACACTTGCATACAACCTGTTTGTTAATTCTCATTTTCTTTCTGTTTGCTTTACTCTATTTTCACTTTCTTTTAGTATTTGAATCTGTTTGGGGTAGAGTTTCAGGGTCTTGGAGGCACAAAAGATACTATGAGAGTGAGAGAGGACCTAGGAGTGTTTCTAGTATCATGGGGGCAAAGAGTGATGGCCGTGGACAATGATGATTTTTTTTTTTTTTTTTTTTTTAAGGTTATTAATTTTGGATTATTGGATTTTGCACTCAATTAACTCACTTTGAAAAATAAAAAAAAAAAAAAAATCAAATTGGACACATGAGTCATGACATAATATTAGACTCCAATTTAAAATTTAATTGGATTTTCTTTCAACTTTGATTTTAAATATATGCTTAGTTTAGATGTACAATTAAAACACTCACTCTCTCTCTCTCTCTCTCTCTACATAAATGTTTCTATTTAATAAATAAGTACTGTTTATAGTATTATGTAAAAAGTTAATAAATTTGAATTATTTTTATCTAGACAAACAAATAACATTGGAAAGTATAATATTTTAAACTCTTTATTCTTCTAATTTTAGATATATAATTAAAATATACGATTACGTTTCATATAATTTATTTAAATTAAACTCCTTATATTTGGCACTAAATTTAAAAATTTTAGATGAGACATATGACATAAAATTAGAATTCAATTGAAATCTATATGATTAGTGAATACATGTGTTTTAAATTTTAAATTTTGATTAAAAACCTTTTCTATTTTTATTTTCAAGAGAAATGCAACATGATTATAAAACCTTATAATGCAGCATAATACTTACATTTTACCTATCTTATATTCTAATTTTTTTTCATGGAAATTACATTTTCATATTGGTTGAGAAAATTTATGGACATAATTTTTTCCACAATTTTGATTTTCTCTATTATAAATGGTAGAGAAAAAATAATAAGTCATAAAGTGAAAATAATAAGAGATTTAGGCCCCGTTTGGTAGAGTTGTTGAACAACTTATTTTCAGTTTTTAAACAATATTACACATATTTCTACACACTTTTTCACCTACACATATTTTAAAAAACTATAAACAACATTATTCAAACTTTTCTACCAAACGAGCCATTAAGAGTCACTTTCATTGTGGATTCCAGTTAGCTCAACTGATAAAATCTAAGTTGAAATTCTCTTTTAAAAAAAAAAAAATCACTCTTATTGACTCGTAATTTATCACATCAAGAGTCAGTGATAAAAATGGTTGACACAAAGTTGAGATTGTACAAGACCTACGTCTCATTTGTAATTGAATTGAACTTAAAAAATATAAAATAAAATAAAATATCGGCCCATTTTCGAAACCAAAACGAGCCCAAATCTCAAAAAACCAAACAACAGTGACTCAGGTTTTTTCCTCAACTTTTGTTTCTATTGTGTTCTGTTGGGCCGTTGGGTGCCCACAAGAGGGTTCGAAACCTGAACCTCGTCGAAACATAAGGCTGTTGAAGGCTAACTATATAAAAGAGTTTTCTTTCTTGGGTCAATCTGAAGACCCACTTGATATCAAGAAGCGTTACCTCGATCTGAATAGTCTGCAAGCTAGAGAAGAATCAGCCATTAGGTGGGTCATTCTTTTTTTTTTTGTTGCAATTTGCATCACAACTCCATTTGGGAAATCTAGTTTAGTTTGTTTTTGTGTGTGTATTTTTTTGTGCTAATTCTGTTGGATTGTAAAGTGATATACTTTAATGAGGTTGATTGTAGTATGCCTTTGGGTTAGGATGAAAAATAAAAATTATTTAACTATTTAACTTATTTTTGCTACTACTCATAGGCCTTACTGCATTTTTTGCCACTATTTATGAGTCTCACTGTACTATTTTAACTAACTTTTACTTTTATTTACAGTACTTTCAGTAATAATTTTTCAGTTTCAGCAAAATAAGCAGTATTCAAACACACCTATAGGCTAGCAGAAGATAGGACAGAGAGAAGAGGTGTGGATGTAATTTGTAAGGCCCAGAATATTTTTGACATCTTGTCTAAAACGTATGTTCTTAACCCTTTTTCTCATAAGGATCTGATCATTATGAAATTCGGTAGCAGTTGTATGATGTTACTATTATTATTTGTTGCATTTTATTGAGCATAATTTGCCCATTACTTAGCCAATGAGCTCTACCTCAAATGGCACCTGTAAAACTAAGGTGGAGGGTGAGGTCGTGGATTTAACGCCCACTGGTTGTGTGTACCTAAACAGTTGTTGCAATTTGCAGTCATTGGTATTGTTATCTTTGGTAGTTACTAAATCTACAATACTTTAGAGCGTATGGTAACTTAGCTTGAAAGGTAGAAGTGTATGCTTATTGTTGCTAAATCAAAAGGGTTAGCTCTTACTACTTTCTTTTTCCTAAAATCTAGCCCCATTTTCATTGTATAGGCACACTTTTTTCCTTTGAATTTTTGAAAATGAAGAGAAAAGGAAAGAAAAGAGGAAGAATTGAGGATGATTCATAAGTTAAGAGAAATGGAGAGTAAGATGTCTATTGCCAATGTACACTGTCTTTTTGTGATGCATGGAGATGAAATTTATGTGTATGTACTCATTTTGTTAAAAAGTAAAAGTTTATTTTTGTTGATACATGAATATGACCTTACCATCCTAATCCATGAGAAAAAAAAAAAGCGAGATAAAACCTCCATCAATTTGTCTATTGCATTCTGTGTCTCATAATTCTTGTATTTCTTTGCTTTTGAGAACACTTTACACCCATATTGTTTGTATTGGTGAACCCTCCTAAATATATTGCATCAATGTTGGCAATACTTAACAAACCCCTAAATGAGAACAATAGCCCAAAAGTCCAAAGTTTCTTAACAACCTAAGAGCAACCGCATCAACTCATACAAACTCTCCGTCTATTTTGCACACAAAAAAAAAAAAAAAATTACTTTTTCTATTTTATACATTCATTTTTACAAAATACTCACATCAGTCGATCTATTTTACACATCTATTCAATAAAATATTCATTCTTTTACAATTTTTTACTATTTCCTCACTCACTACCTCTCTCTCTCACATACCTAACACTACCAAAAAATACTAAAATATTAAATGTACAAGCTATGTGTATATGCACAATTACTGTAGCACTTGTGCATTTATGCACAATTTTACACCCACTGATGTGGGTGTTTTTTTGCTCAAAATGTGTAAAATGGGCTACTTTTTGTATTTTACAAGATTATGCGCGTCTAATGTGGTTGCTAAGAGCAGGTGATCAATTGTTTTGGCCATCTTCTTATAAATAAGATATTAGTAAATATATGTCGAGTTGGTTTCTTCAAATTTGTTAGAAATTAGGAGTTATGTATCTATAAAATAATAATATTTTATTGCAACTCCACTAAAAAAAGGAATGGCAATAGGCTGGGTATGGATTAAAAGAGCCTTTCCAAATCCAAATGCCACTAAACATTTTATGTACCAAACCCTTCTAAATTTTAATAATTTATGAACTTTGTAGGTGTCTTTCCACTTTGATTAGTTTCCAGTGCCCCGTGTTTCTGAAAAGAGTGGAGGGAAACCAAATGGCATATCATGACTTATATAATGTGAGTGTTGACCTTTTGTTGTTTAAGTAAATAGAAAAATTGGCTATTAAGGTTAGGGGATTAATATAGGTTAATCCTTACTCTCTCTCAATGTGACAAGACACTAAAGTGAGAAGACCAAGTTGCAGTATGCCAGTATGTACTATTTACATCCCAATTAATTTTGAGGTGATTTTTATTTTTTATTTTTTTTATGCTTTTTGAAGAAAGGTGTCTGTTGTTGCCCAGTTTAGCAGATTAATATCGGCCAATGTGGATTCTGACAACTCTAGAATCCGCTATTCTGATCAGCTTCCATAAAGAAAGCCAATTTGTTTTTCTTATACATCTAGTATTTTGTTCAAATTCTCATCATGAATTTGTCCTTTTAATGTTAAACTATTGTTGTTGCTTGCAATGATTTATGATCGAGTTTGGATGAGATTTTATTCAACTTGGTGTAGGTTATTTGAATCTGTGGAAACATCTTGTTCTGCGTTTGGTTCAAACTAATAAAAAGTGATGGAAGCTCAAGTATTACAATTTTCACTTGATAAAACAGACTTGCCTGTAACAAATTTTATTTGTAACTCCAGTTCTACCAAACTTTTGAGCTTTCAACCTCTATAACACTCCCACAAAAACCTTTGTAGTGTCCCACGCTGATATTTTTTTAGTTTGTTTACTTTTGTCTATTGAAAATTGTAGAAAGAACTTCTTGGTGGAAGCAACTCCACTAAAAAAAGGAATGGCAATAGGCTGGGTATGGATTAAAAGAGCCTTTCCAAATCCAAATGCCTCTAAACATTTTATGTACCAAACCCTTTTAAATTTTAATAATTTCATCCCAAAGCCATTCTATTTATATTTGAAATACCCCAACTCTTCATGAACCCACCTGTTTATGTAACCATGAGTCAGGTCAAATGATTTGGATTAGGTCGTGTTAACCAGACATTGAATATCTAAAATATTATTTATCTAGGTTTAGGAATTAGTAAGAATTTTCATAGTAAATTAACTATTATTAAACGCTTTTTAAAACCAAATGCCAAGTATTTTAAATGCTTTTTAAATAGTGAATTTTAAGATTAAATTGAAATGAAAATGAGCTAATATATCCTTTTGGATAGGCGTTGTGGGATCCCTAACACTTTTCCCACACATAACCGACCTTCTAAATCTATGATTTCTAGTTCGAGGCATTCTTTTATTTCCTAGTTTAGCTTAGAAGCTTTAGGGTTTTCTTAGTTAATTTAGGAGATAAAATTGATTAGACTTAGGTGATCAATCACACCAATGGTTGGTGATGACTCTAAAACTAAATATAATCAAGGAAGTTCACTTGCACACACTCTACAACTTTGTTCTCTGGTAGAAGACCTACTTGGAGGCTATGTGGGTAGCATTCTGATTCTCACAGAACATGTCCAGAGGGTTTTCTGTGATTGAAATCCCAATTTAATTAAGTGAGAGAGATCCAACTCATACAAGTTCACTAATAGTTGATGCCACTGCACAATACTCGGATTTAGCATTAGATCTAGTCCTTATTATTGAAAAAGAAAGGGCCTACTTTTTGCTTTTCAAGGGAAAAAATTATCCTATGCTGGATTTTCTATTAGAGGGAAAGCCTGCATTATTACCTTCCTATACGTCTATACCACTAGCACTCCACGAGTGGATTAGTTGAGTGACTAAACTGAGATTCTTATCACCCTACTGTTGCACATATGTTACGCTTTTTGCATCGCCAAGTAAAAACCCAACAATGTGCATGCGGGCGAAATCCGAGTAAGACAATTAGCATTACAGGTGCCAATCAATGCTAATAGTAATACTAATACCTAAGATACACACTTGGCAATGCAAAGATAAAAAGGAAATCAGCAAATAACCATAAAATATAAATATGAATATGATTATGGTTTTATATCCATAGAAATAGTAATATTAATAAATATAGACAAATCATCATACACAAATGGAAGCAAGCGAACCATAAGTAGATGACATTCTATGAGAGTGAAGATATCCGAGTCGGCCACCACAAGTGCACAAAGGTGAAAACATCGAATAAATTGCAGTGAGAAATAATACGATTACGAATTCCTGGCGTGAATGGATTATCATAGATCACTTCCAGTGTTTTTCTCCGCATGTTGCATGATATAACCATTAGTTGTTGTACATTATTACCATGCATCCAAGATTTGAGAAATTTAATAATCAAATAGACGACGTCCCTGTCGTTTGGATGATAAGCCACTGACATTGAACAATATTCACTATTTATGTATTTTCTGAGAGGAGGATATTTTTCCAAAACCATCTCATCAAACTGCATCTCGTGCTCCAAGCACCATTTACCTCCTCCATTATCATCATAGCCTTTGAGCTCCCAAAGGCGTAAAATCATTTGTGGATTCTTTAAAATTTGACATATCCTCAGGCAACCATGACATGCTCCAAGTGGATTTTTTGAAATTTGACATTGACGGAGGCAATCAACATACTGTCCATGACATTCAATACTGTGGTATGGATCCAACTTTATAGATAGCATTCACGGTTATATGGATCGAACCAGATAAGGCGGCCACAACTATTATCCCACCAAAAAAGCAAATTCTTGTAAGGAACACCATGACGGCCAAAGTCACCTGGACACAACACCACTGACTCGCTCCATTCACCCATTTCGGATATGAATATCTGTACTTTAATTTCCATTTCCTTTGACTCTGCATCGTATGGGGGAATATATACCACCCTATAATTGAGGGTGTCATGATTGTCATCACGACATATGAACCCGACCCGGTACTCAATACCAAATAAAGGTACAGGAGGGAGAACCACCCATTGCTTAGTAATTGGATTTACCCCATAAAATGTCAATTGATATGGAGGCTTAAACTCGCTACTGCTGCATAAAAGCAAGTCATTACACGAAGCTTCAACAATGACAACACTCTTATTGTTGCTGTTGTGTACTGGATTTGGCGTTGCTATGAAATTTGGCGATTTAAAGGATTTGAATTCAGGTTTATTGAGAGTTAAGAAGAGATCGCAATTTCTCTGGATGAGCAAGGTAAAGGGCGGATGTGGATGCATTGAAGAGCAGTGGCTATTAACGTGGTTAGCAAAATAGGAAGTAGAGATTAAATAGAACCAGCGACTTGAGACGGACTTACATTGAAATACCGACCTTAAAGGTAGCCGAATCAGAATTTCCACTAATACACTGTCGTGAAGATCATCCAGAGTTGTTGTTTTTATGCCTTGGTACAACAGATTGGACCTCTTACTGTGTGGAAGAGGCCAAGGCAACAGAGCTGCCCATAACTCTTTGATGCATGGTATCAAATCCATGGCAATATTAGTCAGAGAGGAGAAGAGGAAGCGAGATTTTGTTGTTCTTGTTATAACTCAATTTACTCACCACGTTAATTATTTGTACAAGAGAAAAGAGAATTCAGAGGTAAAACCGGGATTGGAATAAAATATATATAGAGTTAGAAGTTGATGCAGATGCAAAATCTTGTATTAAATAAGAGTTGTTTGGACTTTGGAGTCCTTGTTTTTAGTCGGTGGTCCTATTTTTTATTTGCACAAATTTGAGAAGTTCTTTACAAAGACAAATGAGTTTTGGGTTTCCTGCAAGAAAAACCCTATTATGTTTTTTTAAATTTTATTATTATTATTATTATTATTATTATCAAAAGCGATACTATTCCTTGTTGTTTTCTGAAATACTTCAGAATGAAATTATTAAAAAAACACTTAAGGGGGAAATGCAAATAACCCAATAATTATAGGTGTGCAAATGACCCAATAACAACTAAGAAATAATAAGGTCATGTGTAGTTCGATAGATTTCTCAATTAAATAAAACATTTATTTATAATAAATTTAATTGTCATTAAAAAAATATTACTTACGGTTTTTTGGTCGGTGCACATGTTTAAATTGTTAAACTTGGTGAGAAAATCTAATCTCCTTAACTATACCTAAGGTTTTTTTAATTTTTTTTTATATATGCCAAAGTACCATATTTAACCTTATAAAGTTAATATTGTTTCTAAAATTTTTGTTTAAAAAAAAAACTTAAGTTAATACCATTTTGGCCCAAAGTCTTAAATCTCAATTGGTTGGTACCTTCCAAATTATACACATGGCAAATTGAGGTGGATTCTATAGGTTGGAAAAACTATTAACCCAAACCACACTTGACTCAAAGCTCAAAATAAAATTCTAACCTTACCCAATCCACCAACTTATGAAAACCAACTCAAGATGTTGGTTTAGGTTAGGTTAAGTCAATTTTGCCAGGTAGGCGAGTTTGATGCATAGCCCTAATTTTAATGTAGAAGCCTTCACCTCCTTATAACTTCCATTCAAATATAGTCTGTTTTTGCTCAATAATAAAGTTTCACAAAATATTTGGCCAAATAGAACTATTTTAAACTTATATTGAAGAGTCAAGTTCCATTTAGTGAGAGAAATGAGTTTAGACAAGTAAGATTGGGCATTTGATGGATTTTGAAAGATGAGTGTGTGTAATTCCAGTTCATTGTCTGGTGATAATTTGTTTGGCCTATCCCCATAAATAACCAGCTTTGAGATCCACTTATTTTGGCTAAAAGTATTGTAGATAAAGGTAAAAGTTAGCTGAAATAGTACAGTGAGACCCATAAATAGTACCAAAAAGTGCAGTGGAACCCATGAATAGTAACAAAAATAAGTTGAATAATAAAACAAGTTGGCAAAAATAATCCATGCCAAACGCACACTTATAATCTGATATGTAATCTTTTAATTAATTTAATAAAAAAATTGATTTAAAATATTAATTGAGCTCAACATTATTTTAAGAAAAATTACACATTCCTATCCCAAAAAAAAAAAAAAAAAAAATTACACATGAATTAATGTAAAATATTTATCTTGAATTACATTAAACTGACTTGATCGAAAATTTGTATGTATAAGAAAACTAACACACACGTATATATGAGAGATGTTATGTCCATAATATTTTCATAACAAATCTTAAGTGATAGATTATTACAGGCTGCTACTAGTAGGGAAAAAAAGTAATTTAAGTGGTGAATTTGAATTGAAACTAGTTACAACTTACCACTTAAAATTTATTGTGAAAATGTTATGAACGTAACACATCTCATATATATGTGCCAATGGTATAGGGAGGCAATTAGGCAAAATCTTGTGCAGATGCTCTTGCAAGAAAGGCCATCTAAACACAAGACTTTCTCATTTTGGATACTCCTTTGTAGTTACTCCCTCTTTTCTTGTACGACATTTTGGGTCTGGGACTGTGGGTTTTGAGAGAGAGTTTCAGTCTATGGTGCCCGCTCCTGATGATAGCTTTTTATCATCAGACTATCATCATACCAAGATACCAATCAGTTACAGTTGTAATATCTAGCTGTTTTTTTTTTTTTGAGAGAGAGAGTTTTAACCTATAGCGTCCACTCCTAATGATAGCAATAAATTTTTGGTGTAGGTGGGGATTAAACCCCAAATCTCTTATTTAACCATCAGAGACTTTATCAGTTGAGTTAACTAGAACCCACATCTAGTAGTTAGTTTTGTATAATATATCCCTCTTACCAAAAAAAAAAAAACTAATAAAAAAGGTTATGTGCAATACAATAGATTTCTCAATTAAAATAAAAAATATATATTTGTAATAAATTTTATTAAAAAATATTATCTATATTTTATTGTTCAATGCACATGTTTAAATAATTAAACTTAATGAGGAAACCTATTTTACTTAACTGTACTTTATACTTAAGGTTTTTATTTTATTTTATTTTATTTATCACATCTATATATTTATTTATGTTAATGTATGGCAAGAAGTAAATACAAGTGTCGCTATAGATCCTTCCATTTTATTTTTTTTTTTTTTTTTTTGTTGGACTTGTTGCGGTGTTTTGCAATTGCTGTAATAGGTCTAAGGAAGACTAGGACCTATTGCAACGATTGTCAGGCACTGCTATAGGTCCTTCCAATTTTTTTTTGGTTGGACCTATTGCGGTGGTTCTTAAGTGCCATTATAGGTTCTTCCAAAAAAAAAAATTTTCTCCAAGTTGGACCGTAAGCACTGTTAAAGATCCACAAAGTGCCGCTATAGACAAACTTATTGCAACATCGTTACAAACGCCACTATAGATCAGGGTTTGTAGTGGCATTTGCAAAAAGTGCTACAATAGATCACCTATAGCGGTGTTTTTGGGAAATGCCATTATAGCCCCACTTTTTTTCTTTTATCCTTAGCACCAGTACTTGGTCATCAATAGCAATGTGAGAAACCAATAGCACTGCTACCACCATGAGATACCTTCAGGTCAATTGTATGCCATGGGATAGCGATTCTATAATAATAATAACTAGTCGCTAACTTGTGCGATGCATGGGAATGCTACCAATTTTTTTAATTAAAAATAAATAAAAATTAAGATGAACCTCCAAATGATGTAACATTAGAATTGTAATAGCCATCAAATAATAACAAAATATACATTTTTCTAGATTAAAAAAATGACACAAATAGCTCAGTCATTTGCTCGTATGACAGTGTTGCACCACTCCCAAATGACACATACACCACAGAATCATTTGGTTGCTTTTGTTTAGCCAATCAAACAGCAAGCCATTCTTGGATGAGTTACCTAATTGTGTAACTATTGGACCAACTGGGTACACTAGTCTTTTTCATACATAACCAAATAGTTTATCATCTCTCAAAGCCGCAACTGTTTTAGGCTAAAGCTCCTCCCAACAATTTTTTATTTGCACATATTGGGCAAATGTCCCAATACCATGTCTTTTTGCTATGGCTTTTTTAATTTTTCAATTTCATTTATTTCATGTCTTCCACTAAATATTCAATGTATTCATTATATTAAAAAAACGTTGAAGTAAAGTTGTATCCTCAAATAACTAAATATAAAAGTTTAATTCCTCTCTGTTAATTTAAAACCAAATTGTATTTTCCACCACCCTGTTATATTACATAAAGATATTAGACATAGTATTGTAGAGACTGTAAATATATTAAAAATGTGAATCATGTAAAAAAAGTAACAAATAGATTTCAAAAGTAATGATACCACATAATAATAAAACATACACAACTTACTTCAAAAGGCTAATATATCACAACCCAAAAAACTTGACTATTGCACGTGTCCTTTTAGGAGTTACTGCATTCTAATTTGCAAGTTGCAAGTTGCAAGTTGAACTTCTTTTTTACAGGACCTTATTAAAAAGACTCATTATCCACGCACTGCCAAAAAAAAATTCATATCAAACAAACACTTTCCCATATTTTGTGCCACTTAGACTTTTTTACTGTAGGCCTTAAAGGACTCCAAAACCTTCCTTAATGTACACCCCTTTATTCTCACATGGGAAACATGTCTATCACCAGAATCAAATATTGAAAATAAGATGTGCCAAGACACCAATATTATAGTGTGATCATCCCACACCTTTTAAAGTAATAATAGCCCAAAAAGCATAAAGTTTGTGAGATCTCTAAAAAGAAGTTAAAACAAACAAAAAGGGAGAGTGAAGTCCTCTCCAAGAAAAAGAACTCCAAAACAAATGTTTCAATTTTCAAATGATGTTCCTTTGAGTGCCAATAAATTTAGATCAGAAGGGAAAATAGAAGAAAATGATGGTAAAACTGAGAAGGATTCAGGACTATCAAATGCTGAGAAGAATAACAATGCCAGGGCCAAGCCTAAGAAAGTTCCTGTGTCCTGTAAAGTCAATGAGCATTACATGAATCTTGAGGTGCATATAAATACAATCAATCTTGAGAACAAAGAATTTGATGATGACATTCCCTTGCATCGGGGTACCAGTTTAACCAACATAGCTGACACTGAATTACCTCCTGAAGATGTTCGACATGCATAGAAATTTTTAGAATTTTTTATGCTTCTTTTGGAAAGTTAAGTTTAAGTGTTTAACTTTGATTATATGTACTGGTATACCAAAATGCAAAGCTAGTAGCTTATTGTTTAATGGCTAAATTAATGTTCTTTTGCCAAAAAATTAAGATCATCTAAATAGGTAGCCTATTGCTATAAATCATGCTCTTAATTGCATATGGTTTCCCAATCAATTTAAACACTCTTATACTTCTACAGTCTCCAAAAACTTGGGTCACATGGCCTACAAAAAATCTACCCCATCCAATTTTCTCACCCCTAATATCTTATTCTTTATTAGAGAGAAGTGTTTTGGCAAGAGGTAATTACCATAAAGCATTCAAACTAAAAATAATTTGCAACCTCAATCCATGCTTAAAAATCCAAACTAAAAGAAACCTAAGAAATCCAAACTATTCTAAGTCTGAACTTAAAACAGTCAAAACATAAACCATGAAGCTGTATTTTTTCTGCAAAAAAACATTCATAGCTTTTTAGTTGGGTGTAAAGAACCTAAAATGAAATAAATTAAGATCCTCCATTTATAAACTGCTTTTTGAGCTACTGTGCACTACATTAAATGGATCAAGATCCTCCATTTGCAAAACTAATATAATTGATTTAGTGATATATGCCAAATGTGTTTCCGCTCATGTTCAATTACTTTTCTAACCAATGAATATTCATAATTGGGAGAAACCCAACATCAAAATCAGTACAGAGAAATTATAATCAACATTAACGTTCAAACTCTCTCATGTTCCTTCAATCAAACTATAAAAAACAGAATATTGATTTAAAACAGCAACCATATATTCGTTGTGTGTTTAAAAGAGAGCATACCCAAACAACCTTCAAGGATCCTTTGTTGTTTCTTGAAATAATCAGCTACCCAATTTCCTTTTCCTACAATTAAATGCATAAGATGAATGAATGCATCAAAAATCATCAAATTTTGATTTTTACCAAGTAAATAACTACCCAGATAAATAACTACTTGAGTTTAGTTTATTGCATATTTGCATAGTTTATATTGGATATATATGTTTAGGAAGACAACATTTAAATCTACTTCTTTTGGGTGAAAAATCCATAATCAAACTAAACCTAAATCTAATGCAAAATTATGAATTTTAAATACTCACAAGTTACAATTATGATAATTTTTTCAGCTGTAGTAAAATAGTATTTCTTGAAAAAGAAAATCATTGGCACCACTCAAATCATCCAATAAAATCTTAATCAAACCCATACTATCAAAATGAAGAATACCCATAGATTTTAGCAAATTTATTTTTTGGGATAATTACAACTTACCCACCTGTGGTTTGCCTCAAATTTAACTTATCCACTTGTGGTTTCATTTTTGACACTTTACCCACCCTTGGTTCATTCTGTCTATGCTCTGTAACCCACCTCTTACTCTAACACATTTCGTCAAAAAATTTAACAAGAAATCAGATCAAACACTCCTCTCCCACACACACTCTCTCTCTCATGCTTGCTCATCCATTCTAAACCGAGAATCGACTGGGTTTTGTTTGTGCAAAAACACCGTGGAAGGAGACCCACAAATTCGTGTTTGGGAACATTTTGGTCTTGAATCCATTTGAATTTCTCTTTACTTGGTGAGCTACTTTAGATGTTCTGAGCATGAAATTTTGATTTTTCTTTTACTTTTGTCTGCTCTTTTCCTCTTATTCTAGGTAGATTTAATGTTTGAAACCTAGGGTTTTAATTTTTTTTTTTTTTTTTTAATTGGGTTTCAGCAAAGTAAAAGTGGCCATGTTTTAATTTTGACATGTTCTTTTACTTTCTGGTTTTTGCAAGGTGACCATTGAACCAAAAAAATCGGCCATTAAATTAGCTATGACTCTAGGAGTTTCGTAGATTGGCCAAGTTATCTAGCTTTATTAAAATTAGTAGGTCGGAATGGGATTGCCCTGTTGCCAGGTTTGAGCAGCTAGTTACTATCAAAGATAATTGTTTTGAGGTTCAAAGTAACGGGAATGAGATTGGGTTTCTGCAAAGTGGTGTTTTGTATTACTAAGTTTTGCTGTCAAAGCAGCAAGAGTTTTTTCCAATGCAATAGAATTTTTTTGGTATTACTGAGTTTTCAAAGCAGCAAATTTGCAAAACTTCAGACTTGCAATAGAAACCTTTAATTTTCTTTTCTTTTATCCTTTTATTGCTACACAAAGAAAATTTTAGATAGAAGGAAGCAGTACAAGTAGTTAATGTAACATTTAGCCATAAGAACAAAGTTTAACAGTTGTTTTATTTATTTTTATTTGTAGCTTTACTAAGTTCATTCATTGAGATAGGGAGCCCTTAAACTTTACCTGCTGTGAATCATAGTCTGTAAGCTTGCATTTCCCCTTCTTCATATTATAGACCATTTTCATTGTTGCACTGTCTAGACAAAATCATTTTTTATTATTATTATTTATATTGTTATTGTGATAATTTTTAGGCTTAAACCATCAATATCAACATCTCAAAGGATTTTCAAGTACCAATTAGAGAAGATACTTGCTCATTAGTTAATCAACCAAGACATCGATGGCTGATTTTCCTCTACATAGCTGCTTTTGTCATTGTAAATTGTAATATTGTAACCATGTGCCATTTAAGTGCATCATGCTTATGAATCTCTTGAACAAACGATAAGCAAAAGAGCCATGTTTAGCAACAATTTTCTAGTTTAGTTGTATTTGTTGTCTTTGTAGTGGGTAGTGGTTTCAACTTTCAAGTGTAACATGTATTTAGTTGTATGCTCACATGTAACGGGTTTGATATAGTTAGAAGTTCTTTGTCAATGACATTTGCCTTTAATTTTGTGAGTAGAGTAAACTATCTTTTTTCACTTTTTATTTTGCCATATGCACTGTTCATAATGATAAAAACATAGACTTGACAAGGATTCAGTAAGTATTAAAGATTGTGGATGCAGTTACTAAATCCAAAAGGCTTTAATAAATTATGACTTGACTTTGGACACCATATATAATAAGTGGAAAATGAGCAAAGGTGTGAAAATGATATTTGCAGTCAACATTGGCAAAATCAGTGTTAGGGAGAAACATCCTGAAAATCAGTGTTGCCAATATTTCTTTTCTCACCATTGTTTGTCCTGGAAGTTGTAGTTACATTTCAGAGCGAGTGCCTTAATTAGCTTCACTAGTTCTTTTGTCACTTCTACAAAGTGACGCCACATCCCAATCAAAGGGCCTTCTTAAGATTAGTAGTCACGTACAGAGCCTTAGGCTTAACTAAGCAAATTAATCTTATACTCTAGTTAGACTTACAATATAGTTAATTAAACCCATTTGAAAAGTTGACACTTTTGAACAATTATTAGCATTTAGTGCTTAAATAACAATTGCTCATGATGATAGAGCTCAATGATGCAAAACAAATTCTTTATTTCAACCCTCTAGCACTAGCATGACAACATTTAGCAATGAAATTCCAACTTTACAAAAATAAGTTCCCATTGCATCAACAAGCTCAGATAAACAAAAGTTGGAGTGAAACATAATCTTCAGACCCATCAAAGCTCAAAAATTTCTAAATTGGAAGACCGTTAAGCCTCTCATCATAACTGGAAATTTCAAACCCATTGGGAATGATATACAGACCCCTTGCACCGAGGGAGACCCCCTTCAACATCACATGACAATGAGTACAGTCAACCCTTTGCCTAGTCTTCATGAAGCTCAACATATAGCACTTTATAGAGGGCATGTAAAGTGAATAATAGCTAGCACTGAAAAGTAATAACATTAGCTACACAAGCAATAAGGCATTTTTCCAATCATATGCTCAATCAATAAGGCATTTTTCCCCAAGCAATAAAGCCACCGCAAATTAGCTTTCTAGACCAGTCTTTTGATAATTGCAACTTGCAAGAAAATATCTCCATTATGCTAGACCCTTGGTTAAAAAAGCATTAAATCCTCCCTACAAGTTCTGCCTGCTGCTTGCTGCTTCTATTGCAAGGTTTCTATTGCAAGTCTGAAGTTTTGCAAATCTGCTGCTTTGAAAACTCAGTAATACCAAAAAAATTCTGCTACATTGGAATAAACTCTTGCTGCTTTGACAGCAAAACTCAGCAATACAAAACACCACTTTGCAGAAACCCATTTTCATTCCCATTAATTTGAACCACAAAACAATTATCTTTGATAGTAACCAGCCGCTCAAACCTGGCAACAGGGCAATCCCATTCCCACTTGCTAATTTTAATAAAGCTAGATAACTTGGCCAATCTACGTAACTCCCAGAGTCATAGCTAATTTAATGGCTGAATTTTTGGTTATGGCCACCTTGCAAAAACCAGAAAGTAAAAGAACATGTCAAAATTAAAACATGGCCACTTTTACTTTGCAGAAACCCAATTTAAAAAAAAAAAAAAAATTAAAACCCTAGGTTTCAGATATTAAATCTACCTAGAATAAGAGGAAAAGAGTAGATGAAAGTAAAAGAAAAATAAAAAATTCATGCTCAGAACATCTAAAGTAGCTCACCAAGTAAAGAGAAATCTGAATGGATTCAAGACCAAAATGTTCCCAAACATGAATCTGTGGGTCTCTTTCTTCCAAAATCCATGGGTTTCCTTCCTCGGTGTTCTTGCACAAACAAAATCCAGTAAATTCTCAGTTTAGAATGGATGAGCAGGCATGAGAGAAAGCGTGGGAGAGGAGTGTTTGATCTGATTTCTTGTTAAATTTTTGGACAAAAAGTGTTAGAGTAACGGAATATTTAGTGGGGGGTTATGGAGCATTGACAACATGAACCACGGGTGGGTAAAGTGTCAAAAATTAAACCATAGGTAGGTAAGTTAAATTTGAGGCAAACCACAGGTGGGTAAATTGTAATTATCCCTTATTTTTTCTAAGATGTATATGAATGTTTTGCAAACATAACTTTTTAAAGAAGATTTAAACAATTTTTTTTCTTCTTCTTGTTTGATTGCACATTAGGATTGCAATCTACAAACCCTTGCGATGCACGAAAAAGTTTTTTATTAAATAAAAAAAATACAAAATACAAAATAATAAATTGACTCTTTCAATGATGATAACTATAAGGTACAATTGTAATAAGGATAGATATAAATTATTTTATAAACCTGCTCCATATCTGTACATCATCTGAAATTGATTTTTAGAGAACACACACACACACACACACAAAAAGAGAGAGAACATATAATTCAATATGACGTGTTCTCTATAACTTGAGTCTACTGACTACAGAGCAAAGCATAGAGACTGGACTGAGAGAGTTGGAAGAAATTGAAACCAAAAAATTAACTACATTAAAATTCAAAAAAAAAATTTATTTATACATGATAAGTTACAATTCAAATTGAGTTTCATGAGTTCTTTAAATGTAAAGAGAACACTACAATATTAGAAATTAGATGTACATAGACAAATAGATGCACTAAAAAAATTCAGAAATTTAGTACAGAGGCAAACGTAATAGAGGAAAAGACTAAAGAGAAAGGCAACAAAAAAGCAGAAATTAATCAGGAATATTAAATCTAAATAAAAGTGAATCGAAGAACAAAAATTAAGAATGAAACCTATAAATTGCATCACCGACTAGGCTGGGCTTGGTGTGATGGTGCATCGCCAACTGGGCTGGCTGGGTCGGTTTCGATGGGCTGGATGAGATCAACGGCAAATGGGACACCGTTTCTATGTGGGTAGTTTATGGCTTGCGGTAGTGGTCTTTGCCATGGGTCTGAGGAAGGAGATATATGTTGGTTTGTGGGAATGGTGGGTATGGTAGGTTTTGATTCTTTGGATGCTCTGTCGTGGGTCTGAGGAAGGAGATCTCTACGGTGGTTGGTGGTCTGCATTTTGGAGGAAGGAGAAGTGGTCTTTGTCGTGGGTCTGAGGAAGGAGATCTGCCGTGGGTCTGAACACTAGGGAGCTAGTAAAGGAGGAGCTTTGGGTTGAGGGAGTTGGTAGAAGGAGCTCTTGCGTGAATTTTGGAGAAAGAGAAGGCAGAGTGTATATATCGGGTTCGGGTTTTAGAAAAGTTGCATTTTCTTCTCTCTTTTTTTTTTAAAAAAAGTTTTTTTTTTGGGCTAATTTTTTTTTTAATATTGTGCTGACGTGGAAAATTGTGGGAGCTTTAGAGACTTCAGTTTTATATATTATATATATAGAATATAGATATAATAATAATAATAATAAGACCAACCAAGCCCATAACTTAAGAGCTTCACCAACAGAACAAGAGGAAATTTCATGGCCACTCCACCAACACCAAGTTCTGCTACTAAACACTATTTGATTATCTATTGACTTAAAACTAAAAACTGAAAACTGAAAACATTGTAGCAAAATAATTTTTAAATGTGTGAATAATACCGTGAGACCTATTTTTAATATTTTTTTTATGAATAAAGTGGTTGTGGGTCCTATGAACAGTGCATGAACAATGCTCAACAGTGCACTTTGTTGGGTAAAAGCTGAAATGCCTGCCAAAAAAAAAAAAATGCAAAACGCCAGATTTTGAAACTCAAAATGCCGAATCCAAACACATACTTAATCATTCTTCTTTTCTGGTGTAGTTTATCTCCAGAATAGCAAGGAAATCTAATCAAAAGAATATCGATAGTAACGATGCAGCAAATCAAGCGTACGTAGAAAATTCAGTAATTCAATTGCCATCAATCTCTCTTTATTTCTAGAGTTATTAGGACACTTTAGAGATCCAAAGGAACTACTTGAAAAAGTGAAACCTACAGAGAGAGTAAATTAAATAAGTTCACAGCACACTGGTACAGATAATCTTTCCCTTTGGAGTATAAGTGATGAAAAGAACAGTTTAAAATTCAGGGAACTCATCACAAATACGCCATCTTGAAAAAGGGAAAAGCATAAGTGTGCCGAAAAGATCTTCTTTCAAGTCTGCAAAGAGGATTCTTCACAAACACTAACAGGAGCATCACATATCCACCAGAAGAAGGACAATCATCTGCTTAGTAATCATAGGTTAACATCTAGGCAATAAGAATAGGATGCATGTGTAACTCTACACTCTTACAAATTCTTCACGGCAAAGCATCAAATGTAGACAGGCAATGACCAATTAATAACTAATATCCAAGGCATAGCCTTAAAGCTTTAAAGTATGACGAATGTAACAATTGGAAAAGAACTTGTAAAATCCAATCAAAGGGGTCAAATTCAATAAAATTGCAGTAAATTATAGGGTAATGAAAGGGAATTACAGAAGTACAACTTGGGCCTAATAGTCAATCAAATTCTTATAAACACCAACAAAATATCCCCTTTCCGCAAAACAAAATGCATCCTTAATTATCTTGTTCCATCACTAGCTCAGAATCCAACTTTCGTGTACCTGATTGTCTTAACACCAATATGCTCAAAGCTTTTTCTTTTCGTAGCACATCCATACAAAGAACCCCAAGTATAGCCGCAGAATACGTAGAAACTTTCAACAAGCTTATGATCAATATCAACTAACCAGATTGTCCAAAATTTCCTAAAAGCAAAATACTTTATCACCAAAAAAAATCCCACCTTTAATTTTGGATTAATTATTATCCCTTAATCCTACATTTGGTTGCTAAGAAAAATTTAACAACATAATTAAAATTATTTCTTTCCTCCTCTTCTTTTTTCCAAAATTTTGATAACTTGGTTTTTACAAAATTTCTTATCCGAAAAAAAAAAAATACATAAATAATAAAAATGGGCATAGTAACACTAAGAAAATTGTAGAAAAAAAAAATGTTTGTGGGGATCACTTGAAAACCCCAATTGGGGGATAAACCCTAATTTGCAAAATTGAATTACCGTGCTATTATATTTTTGATAGGTAGGACTAATATTTATTCTAAAAAAAAAATCAACAAATACATAGGAAGTATACTAGCTGATGGTTATACAAGAGATCTAAAAATCACTTAATGATAAAATCAAATAAGTTATTGGCATGAGAGCCTACAATGTGGCAAAGACCTTGTAATTGACAAGTAAATATTGTAAAAGATGCATAATCTCTTACAAAGTTTGGATTTATATCAAAGTATTAGTCCATTGAATTAGCCAATAAAGTAAATGCAAATATTAATTATTTACAGTTATGCATTAATTATTTTTATTAAATTTTATATAAGAAACTATTTTTATTTGGAATAATAATAATAACAATATTTGATTTGGAATATGACATTCTTATTTATGTTATATATTAAAAAGATTATTATATATTTTCATAAAAAAGATTATTATATGTAATTAAAAAGATTACTAATAGGATAAATACAATTGTTTTTTTATATTAATTATTTCTAGTGGTGCATTAATTATTTATCTATAATGCAATTTTGATATTACTTTTTTAAAATTATATGAGAAAAAATTGATTTGAAATATGATATTTTTGGTCAAATTTAATAACACACAATTAAGAATGTAAAAATAATTTATTGAAGGATATTTGCATTTTTATTTGTCAAAATGATATTTGCATTCTTGAGTAGGCATGAAATATGTCTATCTATATTGGTTACTATATCATGCAATTTTCAAAGTTGTAAATACAAATAGTATATATGATCAAATTACTACACTATTCTTATTCCCTTTCTATCACTAAAAATATCAATTTTTTATAACAAAAATTATTGAAATGTTGGAGGGAACTAAAAACAAAATGCATGCTACTGCATTCTAGGAAGGTATTTCTACTTAGGGTGCCAACACAAGTATGTAGAAATTATTGACTAAGCACGAAAACTAATTCAACCCCGTTATAGATTTTCTGACAATCATGAGGAGACATACCACCCTTTGAAGTTTAAAAAGGGATGCAATTGCATAAAATTAGAGTGCTTGAGGAAGTATTCTGAATGTTATGCGCTACATATCCATCCTTCTAAAAATGAAAAATGATTCTAAGCCCATGGGAGACAAGTTATTCCTCTTTGTCCTTGGTCAAAGAGGATTCTTCGTAGACACTAACAGGAGCATCACATATCAACCAGGAGAAGGAGAATCATCTACTTAGTAATCATAGGTTAAACATCTACGCAATAAGAATAGGATGCATGTGTAACTCTACACTCTTTTAAATACTTCACAGCAAAGCAACAAATGTAGACAGATAATGTATCCAAGGCATAGCCTAAAAGCTTTGAAGAATGATGAATGTAACAATTGGAAAAGAACTTGTAAAATCCAATCAAAGGGGTGAAATTCAATAAAATTACAATAAATCATAGGGTAATGAAAGGGAATTTACAACTTGAGCCCGATTAGCAAAAAATATCCCCTTTCCGCACAACAATGAATGCATCCTTATCTTGTTCCATCACTGGCTCAGAATCTAACTTTCGTGTACACGATAATACCCTCTTCACAGTGCCTCATTAGCACAAGTTCTAAACTGATTGCCTTAACACCAATATGTTGAAAGCCTTTAGCTGTTCATCAGTGTAAACTAACCAGCTTGTCCAAAGTTTCCTGAAAGTAAATTACTTTATCACCCAAAAAAAAAAAATCCCCCTTCAATTTTGGATTAATTATTATCCCCTAACCCTACAATTGGTTGTTAAGAAAAATTTAACAACTTAATTAAAATTATTTCTTTCATCCTCTTCTTTTTTTCAAAATTTTGATAACTTGGTTTTTACACAATTTCTGATAAGAAAAAAAAATACATAAATAATAAAAAATGGGCCCAGTAAAAATGGGGAATAAATCCTAATTTGCAAAATTGAATTAGTGTGCTATTATATTTTTGATAGGTAAGAATAATATTTATTCTCAAAAAATAATCAACAAATACATAGGAAGTATACTAGCTAACGGTCATACAGGAGATCTAAAAATCACTGAATGATAACTTTTATATGATTACTTTTATAAAAGTGATTTAATAATTAATTTTATAAATTTTATATAAGAAACTATTTTTATTTGGAATAATAATAATTGTAAGGACGAAATTTGGTACCCAAGCCCAAAGGATGGATGAACTTAGGCTCACAAAGCCCAAAACAATGAATTTGTAGAGAGTGGGTTGGAAAACTAGGCCCTGGTGAGTTGAAACAACAATTATAGTTTGTCAAGATGACAAGAAAATAAAGATAAAACAGTTTTACAGAAAGAAAATCATCATCGGCACAATCCAAGGAGATAATTTTAGTGTATTTCTCCTTAGAGTTCGATTACAAATTCAGTTTTTGATTGCTACAGTATTTTTTTTTTTCAAATCTCTGATCCCCTTCTCTCAAGGACCTCTTTCTATTTTATACTCTTTTCCTTATTTCATCTCCACCTTCCACATGTACATTAGATCATTGTTATGGATTCCGTTCCGTTCTGGCCGGAATAGCCGAAATATATCGTACCGGTGTGTAAAACATAATGGTAATTCCCTCCATTCCACCTCGGATTAAATTTTGCCGCATTTCAGCCCGTTCCAGGCATTCCAGTCAATTCCGGCCAATTTCGGCCGAAATTCATTTTCCAGCCAATATGAATTTCTGAACTTGATCGGCATCTTTTTCACTAGATCACCAAAAATCCTTCTCATTCTCTCATCAGTATCTCATGTTTGCACTTGTAGCTCCTTGTCTCTCTATTATCTCTCACTATCTGACCCTCTCAACCGTGATAGAGAAGTTGAAAATAAAATTGAAGAGCAAGATGAAGCAAAAATGGTGTGACTTGTGAAACAAAAAGGGAGAAGAAGAAGATGAGAAGAGGAGAAAATAGCTCAGAAGGTGAAATGATGAAGAAAAACTAGCAATAACGAAAGAAGTTGCACTTGAGCAGGTTATAGTGTTGTCACTTGTCACGTGGGTGGGTTGGGACTTGGGAAAAACTGAAAAAGTAGTCAATAGGAAGCTTCTTGGAAGCTTACTTGTGTACAATTACCCAAAATGTGAGTTTTATTTTAAAAAAAAAAAAACCATAAATAAATGTTTTTTTAAAATAATAATCCCACTTTTTTTTTTAATAGAAAACTATATTAAATTCATTATTTTATATAATAGTAATTGTGGGGCCAGAATAAGTCAGCAGCCCCGGCCCACTCCAGGCCAAGCCCAGAGGCCCATGCCGAGGACGCCTCCACGATCCGAGGGGCCGAGGACGAAAGGTTCAGAGCCCAGGATTCAAGGAGCATTGCCGAGGATGGTTACATCCTCGGAATGCCGAGGACAGAAAATGGGCATACAGCACACCTTTAAGGGGAGTCTCCCCAAGCATCCAAGGAGCAAATAGCAGGAGCCAATCACCGGACATTAAAGCATGGCGGAGGAGTAAGTCCCAGGCGAACTGTCACCTCCACATTAAATGCCCTCAACTAACGCTCTGGCCGCATTAATGAGGACAGGACCTCTGAACAGTGCCGTCTTGAGCGCTGCAACCCACTGGAGGTATGGGAATGCGGCTGATGGGACAGGCACTCGAGTGGAAACCGGATTGATCAACAAATGTAGGGCTAGGATCAACTGAGTGAGGAGTATATAATGTAAAAATCCCTCTTGTGAAGGGGACGGACGAAAAACCAGAGAAAAAGGAATACTGTAGCAAAGTATTTTCTCTCAACTCTTGTAACCCTTCTGAAAAGAGATAATAGGAGTTTCCAACTTCATAAGGCACGTCCGAGGAGCCTCATTGTGTGTTCAAACCCACGTTCCAGTTATTAGCAATCACGTACAACCATGCATGGCCGTTGCCTTCTTTACTAAGGCCTAGCTCTTGAGCCCATACTCTACAAATTTATTGAAGGGTTAGCTGGGCTTGGGCCCACTCTCTCAATCCTTAGAGAGCGCTCGAATCCACCCCCTACAATTGGCGCCGTCTGTGGGGAGAGCTTGTGCGTTGGTAAGGACAACAGTCGAACATGGTAGGATCAGGCCCTCACCAAGGAACTCCCAATCGACCTGAACCGGCGAAGTCACGGCATCAGGGCAAGTATGGCGACCCCGGGTGCGGTCAGAATGACAACAGGAGGTTTCGAGAAGGAAGCGTGCACACTTCAACGGCGAGCGAAAGCCGGGGGGACGGGCACATTCCCCAGAAGCGCGACGATGGCCAGGCCACGCGTTCACAAGAGGCCCACAGCCACGCTTCCCAGAGAAGGGACGATAAGGTGGCCATGCAACGCGAGATAGATGATCTAAAGAGGAAGCTGCGCCGTGCGCAACGAAGACGGTTCGAACCTAGCCCTGACCTGCCCTCCGACGACGAAAGCGATGATGAATACAGGCAAAGGTCAAGGACGCCCCCCAGCGAGACTTTCTCCCACGAGGAGGAGCGCTACCAGAGGCGTAGGCGTGCCAACCCGACCCCCAGGGACTTAGGAGGCGACGCCATGAGCAGGGCGCTGGACCGGCTCTCCAGGTCACCCTTCACGCGTCGTATAGAGGACGCGGAGCTTCCTCGGCGGTTCCAGCAGCCAACTTTCATTGCCTACAACGGCAAAACGGACCCTGTGGAGCACGTGAGCCAGTTCAACCAAAGGATGGCGGTCCACTCCAAGAACGAGGCACTGATGTGCAAAGTCTTCCCATCCAGCTTGGGACCTGTGGCAATGAGGTGGTTCAACGGTCTAAGGACGAATTCCATAGACTCGTACAGGCAGCTAACCCAGGCTTTCGGCTCCCGCTTTGTCACAAATAGCAGGCCTCCTCGGCCCATGAGCGCGCTGCTGTCCTTGTCCATGCGTGACGGGGAGACCCTCAAGGCTTACTCGGACAAGTATTGGGAGATCTACAACGAGCTGGACGGCAAGTACGATGCTGTTGCCATCAACACGTTCCAGAATGGATTACCTATGGGGCACGGCCTGAGGACGTCCCTAACCGGTACGCCAGCCACCAGCGTGCGGCAGCTGATGGATCGGATCGACAAGTACAAGCGGGTGGAGGAAGATATGCTGCAAGGCAAAGGCAAAGAGAAGGCTATCTCCCAGGAGAGAAGGGATTTCAGGTCGGACCGTTATGACAATGCCCGTCCGAGGGGGGATTTCGGTGGGCATTCTGGAGCGACCCACGCACAGACGGTAGGCGCTGTGTTCCGAGAACCCGTGCACAGGGTGCTGGAGAAGATAAAGGACGAACCGTACTTCAGGTGGCCGAACAAGATGGCTGGGGAACTTGGAAGGCGCAATCAGAGTCGCTACTGCCAGTACCACCAGGATCATGGACACACTACGGAGGACTGCAGGGATCTTTGGAACCACCTGGACCAGCTAGTCCAGGAGGGGAGGCTGAAGCACCTCCTCCACCATTCCAGCGGCCAGCAAAGCCGGACCTACCAGGAGCCTCGGAGGGACGCCGCCATGGGGCAACCCACCGGGACGATCAATATAATCCTGGCCGCGCTAGGAAGGACGGGCACACCCCCTCTATGAGTGTTGTCTGTGGCCCAACTTCCCGCCGAGGACCCCCGGACGGGGCCAAAGAGGTCCAGGAAGAATCCTCCCCCAGCCCTGAGTTTCTCGGAGGAGGACAAGATTGGGACCATCCAACCACACGAGGACGCCCTGATCGTCACCCTCAGAATAGGGGGCTATGACGTGAAGAGAGTGATGGTGGACGGTGGCAGCGCAGCCGAGGTCATGTGCCCAGACCTCTACAAGGGGCTGGGGCTAAAGCAGGAAGACCTCACACCTTATAGCTCCCCCCTAATGAGCTTCGATGGGAAGCTCGTCATCCCAAAGGGCATGATCAGACTGCCCGTACAGACCGGCCCAGTGGTGGTGGAGGCGAACTTCATAGTGGTGGACACATACTCCCCCTACACAGCCATCGTAGGGGGACACATACTCCCCCTAACATAATTACGCGGTTCGGGGTCCCTCATACCCTCATCTCGGATAACGGACTCCAGTTCGATAGCAAAGCCTTCAGGGAGTACCGTTGCGAACTTGGGATCACAAACAGGTACTCAACGCCAGCCTACCCCCAGGGGAATGGGCAGGCCGAGGCGGTCAACAAGGTCATTGTCAACGGGCTTAAGAAGAGACTGGATGACGCCAAAGGGAGATGGGTAGAAGAGCTGCCCCATGTCCTCTGGACGTACCGGACTACGCCCCGGCGCTCAACAGGGGAAACACCTTTTGCCATGACCTATGGTGCGGAGGCAGTGATCCCCCTGGAAACCAATTTCCCGACACTAAGGACGAGCTCCTTCACCCCAGGCAGCAATGATGAGCTGCTGGGGCGGAGCCTGGACATGGTAGACGAACGAAGAGAGCAAGCAATGATCCGGCTGGCCTACTACCAGCAAAAGCTCAAGCAGGGATATGACACCAACGTAAAGCTCAGACCACTAGCACCGGGAGACCTGGTGCTGAGAAAAGTTGTAGGAACTGCCAAGAACCCTTCCTGGGGAAAGCTCGGACCCAACTGGGAGGGCCCCTACCGAATCACCTCGGTGGCGGGGATAGGAGCGTACTATTTAGAAGATTTAGATGACAAACCTGTACCTCGTCCATGGAATGTAAACAACCTGAAAAGGTACTACTATTAATAAAGAAGTCACTTTGATTCATATTGTTAGCATATCTTAGTTATTTACCTCGCGTCCTAACTACTTTAAGAAAACTAAGTGTTAGACAGAACCACGGAACTGCATGGTCCTCGGACTTAGTCCCCCGGGGAAACTAGCTACTTAAGAATGCTAAGCTTTAGACAGAACCAAGGAACTGCATGGTCCACGGACCCAGTCCTATGGGGAAACTAACTGCTTCAGAAAGCTTAAGAGTTAGACAGAACCAGGGAACTGCATGGTCCTCGGACTCAGTCCCATGGGGAAACTAACCACTTTAAGAAAACCAAGTGTTAGACAGAACCAGGGAACTGCATGGTCCTCGGACTCAGTCCCAAGGGGAAACTAACCACTTTAAAAGATCCTAAGTGTCTACTTCAAAATTCTACCTGCTCTTTAGGACATAAAAGGTCCGCCCGAGCATACAAGCCCTTACGTTATAATTATCCAATGCCACGATTGGCCGAGGTACAATTGAAGTCAAAGTTATACGAAAAAAAAATGAATAGCGTGCAAGTAAGGAAATAGCCACAACAAACAGAAAAGGAAATAAAGTTTTCATTTCATTACACACAAGGGAATTGCACCCAGGAAGTCGCATTACAAATAAAGCAAAAAAAAAAAAGAGAAAGAAAGAAAGAGATGCAGAAATGAAGTGCAGCAGGCAGAAGGGCCATGGGGCCTAGTTGGCTGCTTCAGTGGGTGGCTGGCCCGTAGCTGCCTCAGGGTCCCCTGAGCCCTGACTAATGGGAATGGCCTGCAGAGGCACAGCAGGAATAGCCGCCCCCTCGGCAGAAGAGACCTGGGCAGCGGGGGAAGGCTCTACAACCTGCTGAGGCGCGTCCTCGTTGGAGCCATCACTCAACACAACCACCACGGGAGGATTGCTCCCTTGGATTGGCTCATCAGCAACCCCAGCATCCGAGGCCTCTTCGCCCGGAGTAGCAGCAGTTTCCACAGCAGCCTCCTCGGCTTCAGAGCCATCGTGGGCAGTCTCGCGGAAAAAAAGAGGGTAGTACACGTTCTCCTCCTTCCACAAGTCAGAAGAAGCCTCCACTCCAGCCTGCCTGAGGGCTTCGCCCCAAGTTTCGGAGCAGTAGCGCCTACATAGCCCAGGGACTTGGGATTTGTAGGCAGCTGCTGTCTCAGCTGCCCCGGCAGTAAAGGCTGCCTCCTCAGCTTCCTGCTTAGTGGCCCAGGCTTCCTCCCTGCCCTGCTCTGCCTCAAGCTTGGCCCTCTCAGCCTCCCCTTTGGCCCATTCGGCCACCCTCTTGGCCTCCTCGGCATCTGCCACTTTCTTCGCCAGGCCAGCTATCTGATTCTCTGCCTCACCCAGACGCTTTGTCTGAGTCTCGGCCTGCCTTTGGGCACCCTCAAGGCCTGACGTTGCACTTTCCTTAGCCTGGGTCATTGCCTTCAGCTCCTCCCTGGCCTTGGCAAGGTCCTCCTCCGACTTCTTGAGGGTCCTGGTAGCCACCAGGCGCCTATCGCGCTCCTGATCCAGGGCCTTCCCATGTTCATTGGCCGCCTCTTCCAGCCTGAAAGTGGCCTGTACAGCCTGCCAAACGAAACAGACAAGTTGCAATTAGCTGAGCTCAAAAAGAAATGAAAGCAAGAAAAAGGCACGAAAAAGCACAAGTGTTAAGGTCTTACCATCCCCAAATACCGCTTGAGGCAGAGGAAGACATCCCTACTCCTCATGGTTCCTAGCTCCGCCATGTCCGCAGGCAAGAGCAGGCATCTCTCCACAGCGTCGGCCACGTACGCGCCTTCGCCATCCTTAAAGTCCCTGAGGGAGGAGTCATCCCTCAAGGGAGCCCCGCGGAGCATTGGGGCGGGGAGCCAGGCCTGGATCTCGGGCGGGGGAGCAACCTGTTTATCTTGCGTTGAGGGGCCTATCCTCAATTGCTTCGATGGCCGCTGATTGCCATCGCCCTCCCGCGTGGGCCCAGATTTGTCCTCAAGGGTCCTCTTACCCTTGTCCTTCTTCTGCTTAGGGTCAGCGGGCTCGTGCCTGGACGACGGGCTCGCCTGAGGCGGAGGAGGAGGAAGCTTGGATTGTGTTGAAGCCGACCTGGTCTGAACAGGACGATTCTTTGGAGATGGGGGAGGAAGCTTCGGCTTGGACTTCCCCGGCTGCCCTTCTAGTAGTTCGGACAGGCTTGGCTGGTACTTCTTCTTATAGCCCATCTTGCGCCGGGAAGATGTCTGTGCCGCGAAGAGGTTTGCCTCGGTTAAACGAGGATCACCCAAGTCTCCAGAGGGGTCCTCGGACTGATGGAGTTGCTCAAAAACGCTGAAATCCTCCTCGGCAGTACCAAAATCTACAGGTTCCCCTTCCCTCTCTAAGTCCTCTTCCGCGGCCTCTGGGAACGAATGGGAAGACGAGGGGACTGCTACTGTGACGCCTTCTGAAGTGGAGGTGTCCTCGGGAAACTCGAACCCGTCCTCGGTCACTGCTATTTTCTGCAGCCGAGGATCCTTTGCTCTGATCACGTACTTCGGGGCCGCAAATGACTTCTGGAGCGGAGTGTACCCCAGAATCTTGTGCGCAACTCTGACTTGGTGGTCTTCTTCGTCCTCGAAATCCGCCGACCTGAGCACCTTCTGCAAGTCCTCCCTATTGATCAAGTTGAAATGGCGCGCATAGGAGTGCAGATCTGCAAAGAAAGTACACGTCCGTGGTTAGAAGCCAAACAATACAAGAAGAAATAACGCAGAGAAAGAAGCTAGAATCTATAAATCCCCTTTTATTCCCATTGCCCCACCTGGTTCTCCCTCCGTCGTCGGACAATGAAGGCCATCGTGCCACGCTCCGGACACGATGAGGAAATCCTCATTCATCCCCTTGTTGGACTCGGGGAGGCACTGGATAAGCCGGACCCTGTCGTCCCTCGTCCTCATGTAATAGGACTTGTTCTTCAAATGTTGAAGATTGTAGCAGTAGTTGACATCGTGATAGGTCAGCCTCAAACCCATCTTTTCATTAAGGGCGTCCACACTGCCCAAAATTCTGAACATGTTGGAGGCGCACTGGGTGGGGGTCAACCGGAAGTAGGTGAGGTAACCCCTCATCACTGGCCCCATGGGGATCCTCATCCCCCCTTCGAGAAAAGCGATGACAGGAATCACCACTTCGCCCTCTCGCCTCTGGAGGTACCACTCCCCCTCCTCACAATACCTTAAGCCCACATTGGCCGGTATCTTGTAATCGGTGATGAATTTCTCCATCGCCTCCTCAGTGCCAACAAACTTCTTAAGTCTACCCATCCTAGATGACGCCTAAGCGAACTAAAAGATGAACGAATGAAAGAGAAGGACGAGTAGAGAGGGAGAAAGCTCAGAGAGAGACAGAGAGACTTACAGAAATGAGGAGGAGCTCCTCGGACTGGCTTTTTGTGCTGGAGATGGTGGTGGAAGTTTGGCTGGACTCAGAATAGAGGCGCAGGAGCTCTCGATTGCAAATGAAAAGTGAAGAAACGGCTCTAATGGGTACTTATACCCTAGAAAGAAGAGCTGCACAAGTTCTCCCGCCCATAAGTGCCAGACGCATCTCCACCGTTAGATCGTCATCTGCCCGTTGAACGTGGGGAGCATAAAGCCGCCCGAATTTAATGCAAGACACGTTACGCACATCGAAGCGCCAGTAACGCACCTTGGGCAGTTGAAAAGGCGCCAACGCTGACGAGGGATAAGACTTGATTAGACGCGAAGCAGGTCCGGGATATCAAAATCCTCCTTCCGCCCGAGGATGCGGACAGCATGATTTTGAGGGGCTATTGTGGGGCCAGAATAAGTCAGCAGCCCCGGCCCACTCCAGGCCAAGCCCAGAGGCCCATGCCGAGGACGCCTCCACGATCCGAGGGGCCGAGGACGAAAGGTTCAGAGCCCAGGATTCAAGGAGCATTGCCGAGGATGGTTACATCCTCGGAATGCCGAGGACAGAAAGTGGGCATACAGCACACCTTTAAGGGGAGTCTCCCCAAGCATCCAAGGAGCAAATAGCAGGAGCCAATCACCGGACATTAAAGCATGGCGGAGGAGTAAGTCCCAGGCGAACTGTCACCTCCACATTAAATGCCCTCAACTAACGCTCTGGCCGCATTAATGAGGACAGGACCTCTGAACAGTGCCGTCTTGAGCGCTGCAACCCACTGGAGGTATGGGAATGCGGCTGATGGGACAGGCACTCGAGTGGAAACCGGATTGATCAACAAATGTAGGGCTAGGATCAACTGAGTGAGGAGTATATAATGTAAAAATCCCTCTTGTGAAGGGGACGGATGAAAAACCAGAGAAAAAGGAATACTGTAGCAAAGTATTTTCTCTCAACTCTTGTAACCCTTCTGAAAAGAGATAATAGGAGTTTCCAGCTTCATAAGGCACGTCCGAGGAGCCTCATTGTGTGTTCAAACCCACGTTCCAGTTATTAGCAATCACGTACAACCATGCATGGCCGTTGCCTTCTTTACTAAGGCCTAGCTCTTGAGCCCATACTCTACAAATTTATTGAAGGGTTAGCTGGGCTTGGGCCCACTCTCTCAATCCTTAGAGAGCGCTCGAATCCACCCCCTACAGTAATAATAATATATAAATATATATCTTAGCAGTAATTCCGAAACGGTTTCCGAAATTGACCGGTATCGAAATATTCCATTCCAATGAACAAACCAAAATGGGTTCCGAAACAGTATTCATAACATTGGATTAGATTGCTAGTGTTGATCCTTGTTCCATCAGCACCTTCCTAAAGTTTTTGGGAGCAGCTGTAAAGTTGAAAATTATTGTTCAGGTATCACTTCCTCATTAATGGGGCCAGAGAGTTAGCTACAGAGTATTCAATGTGGTGGTAGTAGTTTTCTCTTAGATATTTTATAGCTTTTCCTCTTTCCTGTGCTTTCATGAAGTATATCTTTATCAATAGAATCTCTTGGAGCTTCACTCTGGATGACTGAACACGCCTTCTAACCTTTGCTTCGCTTAGCCGAGGAGACACTCCTCCTTGGCCTACCTTCCCCAACCTTCTAAGTCACAACTTGATCGTGGAGTTCTGGGTCTTACGGCTTCATTACTGTTTACCTATCCTCAGACCAATAAGCGTTCTCAGACAAGGCCCAAGGCCCACTATGCATTCTTGGGCCCCTTCTCCCTACAATAATAATGATAATAATTTATTTGAAATATGACATTCTTATTTGTGTTATATATTAAAAAACTATTTTATATAATTATTCTTCGCGTTATATATTAAAAAGATTATTATATGTTTTCATAAAAAAAGATTATTAATAGGATAAATATATTCAATTTTTTTTATATTAATTATTTTGAGTGGCGCATTAATTATTTAACTATAATGCATTTTGATGTTACTTATCTGAGATTTATATTTTAAAAAATTGATTTGAAATTTTGAAATATTGTATTCTTTGATCAAATTTAATAACACACAATTAAGAATGTAAAAATAATTTATTAAAGGATATTTGCATTTTTATCTTTCAAAAAATTGATTTGAAATTTTAAAATATTTTCTTCTTTGGTCAAATTTAATAACACACAATTAAGAATGTAAAAATAATTTATTAAAGGATATTTGCATTTTTATTTGTCAAACTATATTTGCATTCTTTTTTATCAAATGATATTTGCATTCTTGAATAGGCATGAAATATGTCTATCTATATTGGTCATTATATCATGCAATTTTCAAAGTTGTAAATACAAATAGTATATATGATCAATTACTACACTATTCTTATTGCCTTTTTATTTTGTCTACACAAATAGAGCACTAGAAATATCAATTTTTTATAAGGAAAATTATTGAAATATTTGAGGAAACTAGGAACAAAATGCATATGCAGGAGTTTAACCACGTCTTCAAGAATCATCATCCATCTAAACTTCAAGAGTCATCACCTTTTGTCTTATCTAAACCATGTCTTCAAGAATAATGGAACTGCATATACTATTCGATCAGAAGTTCATGTCCAAGATTATAGACCTCAAGATATCCATCACTCAATCCCAACTTCTTCCTAAACTTCTACTCCACATAATTCTCCTATCTTGATGCCACTGTTGAATTCGTTCACAATACTCAAAAAATGTTCAATTTTGGCCACTAGTGGAACAAATCCACCAACAACTATTGGAGATTCAATACATCGGTACCGTGGAGTCACTAAGGATGGTGATCGTTGAGGCCAACTATGGTAATTTTTATGAAATCATAAAATTTTCGCTGGGTAATCTTTTTAATATTTTCATTATTTTCTTATTAAGTTGAGAATGTTAGAAAAGTGTTTCCATCACTTGTGTCTCCTTTATCCATAAATTTAGTTTAGTTGATTCCTAGTGAATTTTTTAGATAACCTTCTTGTTTCTTGGTTCATGATCACCCAAGTGCTGCATGGAGATTACATAGGATAAACTTATTAAGTACTTAAAAGACTTGCAACCTAAAGATGCTGCACCTTGTTGCCCTAGTTTTGATCTCTTAGGTGTGGTAATCTCAGAATATCCAATCCCTGCACATTCCATTTTTTCTAGCAGCGTCCACCCAAGTATCAATCTCAACAACATCTCCCCTATAACGTTCCTAAATTTTACTTCAGATTTTGTTGGAGAATGAACTAAAAGTCTAAATTTGAAGAAAAAACAATACTATGAATCTCTAATGAATGGGAAATTGCTACATATTTGATTTTACTCCGTTCATTATTCAGTAGAGAAAAAAACCAAGCCCACACTGATTTTGTCCTAAACATTTTTTTTAGGTAGTCATTAACTATTGTTTGCGCAAGATGTGTTTTGAGGAGTGCATGTGTAAATTTGTAATCATATCTCCTTAAATATTTCTGCAATATATATTTTAATAGGATTTCTTTGTGTAGATAAGCAATTCAAACTTCCCAAGAGGTATTCTTAAAAAAAAAAAAAATCCCAAGAGGTTTCCTTCATAATTACAATCATAAAAAGACACCATGCTTGAAAATGTACGTATATGCATTTTACTTGTTTAAGGTTTCATTTATACACATGCATTATTTGATGGTTTTTATAAGGTTTTGTGACCCTTTGAAGCTTAATAAATTAAATTAAATTGCCTAAAGAAGTATTGTGAATATCCATCATTCTAAAAAAAATTATGATTCTAATCGCTAAGCTCGGGTGCTCGAGTAAATGTCACTACAAGGGTGCAAAAATGATAATGGAATGAAGAAAGGTATGTTTCTTAGCTCTGCATCTAAAACATATTTGTTTTGAAGCACTTTTTCCTTAGCAGAAGGTCTTATGTGGTGGAGATGATTGAAGGTTCTAATAAGTATCATCACTTCATGTTTTATCAAATTTTAGGCACTGGAGGTACAGGTGATGCTACGCATGATCTCTAAAGGACAAGCACTACTCCAGCTTAGAATGGTCACATTTCACTATCACACCCACTTTTTCTTCGTTAACACTTGCAAAATGTAACCTAGTCAACAAATTATAGGAAATTTTATTTTTCTAAAAGTTTGTAGCTTAATCTTGCTCTAAATTAGTTTCAAGTTTCATACCATACAACTTAGATTTAACCAATATTAAGGGCAAAACAATAATTGTTCACCAAGGGCATAATCGTAATTTCAATATTTAGATCTTCAAGTTTGTGATACAAAGCAAATCTTGATTCTCTTATAGTCACAACAATATGTCATAGGCCTCGATTAGACCGCTTGATCAAAAGTTATCATCAAAACAATTTTCAATGGTCGTGACGCACCTACACAATAAGCCTGATCACGTCTATTTTTAAACACTTAATTTTGATTGGTTTCAACAATAAATTATTTAAAATTGATTAAGTATACTTTTGATTGGGTTGCATTTTATTTTATTTTTTAAATTAAAAAAAGAAAAAGAAAAAGGGTATTCATATGCATACATCATACAACATATAATAAATTTGAGATTTAAATTAAATTGTGATAAATTCCTTTCTGGCACCTTATCTGCTCTTTTGAAAAACAAGTTGGACATTTTGTAGAAAAGAAAGATACATTGGAGAAGCCAATTTCATTAAAATTTTCAAAAAAATAAAAGTTTTGGCTAAATCCAATTATTACCGATCAATAATTTGAGTTTTCTAATTAGTACCGATCAGTATTAATTGAGAAATTATTAGTTCTGATTGGTAATAATTGAAATATGATTAATACCGTCGGTATTAATTAGAATCTAAATATTACCTATCGGAATTAATATGATTTCCCTTCAAAAAATGTTCAAAAATCATTACAATTTTCAACAGCAAGTTGAATCGCATTTTTGCCTAGAAAACATTAAAATTTGGTTTTCTCTATTTCCAGAAAGGTTGTAGGGAATTAAATTTCCTTTCATAAAATACCAATTCCGAATCAATTAGAATTTTATGTTGAAAGTTATAGTCAAAAAAACCAAACAAGTGCAGAAGATAACACAAGGTCAGCATCCTCTGCAACTTCCTTTTGAATTTCAAATCAAGATCAGACCCAAATCCATTCTAGCTTCTTTGAATAGGCTTATCTAAAAGTGTAGCTGAAATTCAGGAGGCTGAAAATCAGGAAGAAAATATTTCTATATCAAAAGTCAAAACCACCTAAATTGTAAAAGGTAGACAGCTAGCAAATTCAAAATACCATAGCTAGCTGTCCTTATTTCTTATGGAAAGTCTAACGGCTGTTACACATGATTTGCTCCCTATTTTTTCTCCTTTGTTCATATCCATCTAAATGGATAATATACAGAATGTAATGGTTTCTATATAAATGAAATACCAGCTCCCTCTATCTCAAGGTGAGATAGAATTTCTCAAGAATTCTTTATCCACTCCCCTAGCTTCAAAAGAAAGCTAATAACTTAGTTTTAAAGCTAAGCCATCACTTCCTTTATAAATAGAGAATACCTGTTCCATTTGCCGTTCTCCACTTCAGTTGTTCTCCAATTTCCCTTTATCTTAGCTTTTAATTTACACTTGCATCCAACCTGTTTGTTAATTTTTAGACTCCACTTATTTGAAAATTTTTATATTTAAAATAGAATAATATAGAACTGTATCTCTTAGTGCGTTAATATGTTTTAATTGCCACACATCATACATGATCAATTTTCAGCAAAAAACGAACTCACACTTTGTGAAACTCTTTGACTGCCATTGAATAATTGAGACAAAAATTTTCCCTCATTTTCTTTGCTACTGAACTAAATTCTTCTTCTTCTTCACTTATTTTCTTTGCTATTGAAAGCTGAAACTCCCTCACATTAAAGGTACTAAATTCTTCTTCTTCTTTTTCTACTTTCTTCTTGGTTGAGTTTTTCTTTTTGATGTTTTGGGGTCTGCGTTCCTCGCAACTCCACTTATTTGAAAACCTCTATATTTAAAATAGAATAACATAAAACCGTATCTCCTATTATCTCAGTATGTTCTCATTGCCAAACATCATACATCATCAGTTTTAAGCAAAAAAGAAACTCACACTTTGTGAAACTCTTTGACTACCAAACATATTTATGTTGGAAAACTTCTGTATCTCTCCATGTGTCAACATATCAATTTCCACACCTCCACTTATTGGAAAACTTTTTATATAAAATAGAATAATATATATTCATTGGAAAACTTCCATACCATATCAGTTTTTAGCAAAAAGCTACTCACATTTTGTAAAACTCTTTGACTACCGTTGAATTATTGAGACAAAAATTTTCACCTAAATTCTTTTTCTTCTTCACTTATTTTCTTTTACAAAAATTTTCACTTAAAGATCCATCAATGTGTCACCATATCAGTTTTCAGCAAAAAGCAACTCACACTTTGTGAAACTCTTTGACTACCATTGAATTTTTGAGAGAAATGTTAATTAATATTAGCATTAATATACCATGTTGAATATATTAGTATGGATACAGAAGTGAAAGCATAAAGTAAAAATTTTCACTTAAATTCTTTTTCTTCTTTACCTATTTTCTTTGCTACAAAGTTGAAACTCCCTCACATTACAGGTACAAAGTTTCAACTTTGTAGCAAAGAAAATAGGTGAAGAAGAAAAAAATTTCATCTCAATAATTTAATGGTAGTCAAAGAGTTTCACAAAGTGTGAGTTGCTTTTCGCTGAAAAATGATATGGTGACACACTGAGAAATCTTTTGTAGGCGTATGGGTTGCATAGTTGAGTTTTTCTTTTTGATGTTTTGGGGTTTGCGTCCCTCGCGGCTCCACTTATTTGAAAACTTTTATATTTAAAATAGAATAATATAGAACCGTATCTCTTAATGTGCCCGTATGTTCTTATTGCCACACATCATACATGATCAGTTTTCAGCAAAAAAAAGGAAATCACACTTTGTGAAACTCTTTGACTACCAAACATATTTCCGCTGGAAAACTTTTAAAATAGAATAACTTATTTCCGTTTGAAAACTTTCGTATTTCTCAGTATGTCGCCATATCAATTTTCACGCCTCCACTTATCGGAAAACTTTTTATATAAAATAGAATAACATATTTCCGTTGGAAAACTTTTGTATCTCTCAGTGTGTCACCAGATTAGTTTTCAGCAAAAGCAGCTCACACTTTGTGAAACCCTTTGACTACCATTGAATTATTGAGACAACAATTTTCACGTAAATTCTTTTTCTTCTTCACTCATTTTTCTTTGCTACAAAGTTGAAACTACCTCACATTAAAGGTATAAATTATTCTTCTTCTTCTTCTTCTTGGTCAAATGAATTTTAGTTTTTCCTCTCCTGGGCCCTAGATATTATTACTTTGTTTCATAATTTTCTCTTTTAATAAAGTTTCCATTGGTTACCTAAAAAAAAAAAAAAAACTTCTTTCTGCTTCTTCTTAGTGGCAGAGCCATGTTAGGAGTTTTTTTGTTTTTGTTTTTGAGAATGACCACATTAAGAGCCATCTTAGGTGTTGTTACTTTGTTTCATAGTTTTCTCTTTTAATAAAGTTTCTATTGTTTACCTCTAAAAATAAAAAATAAATAAAAATAAATAAATAAATTCTTTCTGCTTCTCAGTGGCAGAGCCATGTTAGTTTTTTTTTAATAAACTATCATTATAATAAAATATATTAAAATACACTAAGTTTTTTTCCTCACTCTTTAGGTACATATCAATATACTAAACTATCATTAATTTGATTAAAATATATAATATCATATAAATAAAATATACTAAAATACACTAAGTTTTTTTCCTCACTCTTCAGGTACATATCAATATATTAAACTATCATTAATTTGATTAAAATATATAGTATTAGATCTTCTTCTTTTGTTTCTGCTTCTTCTCCTTCTGCTCATGCTTCTTCTCATTCTGAGTTTTTCAAGAATTGCAATACCATAGTTTAAGCTTGGCCCACCCAAACAACAATTCTTGGTTTTATTAATTACTAATGGGTGGTTATTAAAATACTAAGGCTTGTTTGGCAGAATTTTTTTTTTTTGGATATGAAGTAGAGTTTAGGCCATAGTTTTTGGTGTTTAAGTGCTACAAATTGTGGGTAAAAAAAAAAACATAAGTTTGGTTACAACGTTAAAAAAAAAGTGTTTTAGTCGCAATTCTCAATTTTGAGTGATCAAACACGATATTTTGAGAACATCTCATGTTCTCAGGTTTTGATAATTTAGGTTGTGTTTGGTTCGGTGGAAAATATTTTCGGACCATAAAATTATTTTCAAGTGTTTTGTTGTGTTTCTGAAAATGGTATGGAAAACATATATATTTTTTTGTTACTATTTTCTTACTTTTTCTCATCTCCCTAGCATATATATAATAAAAAAAATGAAAATTTTAAATTAAAAAAACTCATGATAGGAGACCAACGGTGGTGGCGGCAAGCGACCACCTGTGCCCACTAGCGATGGTGGTTGGCCACTGGAAATTAAGGGCATTAGTGGGGTTGGAGGTTCGGTTGGTAAGTTTTGAATGAGGTGGAAATGGTTTTACAAAAAATGAAAGTGTAAACAAATTTCTACCATAAGTGCCTTTATTATACGGTCAACCGAAAAACAATTTCTGATTAACCAACATTTTCCCTCGCCTTAAAGACTCGTAAATTCAAAAAGTATTTTTAGAAATCAATTTTCTTTGAACTAAACACACCCTTAATTGAGTATTTCTCAGGTAGTATACAACAAATAAATAGAAAACAAAAAAACTTAGTTTCCACGTTAAGGATAACATAAATATTTCACGAGTCAAAATTCAAATGAAAACCCTATGTAGGGTCTGGACCTATTTATGTTATTGTATTGCATATAGATATAAATTTACATAAATTCATGCAACTATAAGTATATAGCCTATAATTAATTGTTGATTTTTTAATGGTCATATATCTATAACTACATATATTTGTATACAAGAGCATGCATGTTTTGTATTTTCTTTTTGTTTGCTCTACTCTAACTCTGAGAGAGAGAGAGAGAGAGAGAGAGAGAGAGAGAGAGAGAGGTCTTTAGGATTATGGGGGCAAAGGGTCATGTGCATAGACAATGATGATTTTTTTTTTCTTTTTTTTATGGTTATTAATTTTAGACTCTTTAGATTTTGCACTCAATTAACTCACTTGGCAAAAAAAAATTAAAAACTAAAACTGGACACTTGAGTCATGACACAACATAGACTCCAACTTGAAATTTAATTGGATTTTCTCTTAGTTTTGACTTTAAATATATGCTTAGTTTAGACATATACAATAAAAAAAAATTAAAAAAAAAAACACACACACACACACAAGCCATATATATATATATATATATATATATATAAAAGTTATAAATAAGTATTGTTCATAGTATTATGTAGAAAGTTAATAAATTGAATTTTTTTTAACTAGACAAACAAATTACATTGAAAAGTATAATATTTTAAACTCTTTATTCTTCTAATTTTAGATATATAATTAAATATATGATCGAGTTTTGTATAGTTCATTTATATTGGACTCTTTGTATTTTGCATTGAATTAACTCACTTGATTCAAAAATATAAAAATTTAGATGAGACATATAACATAGAATTAGAATTCAATTGAAAACCATATGTTTGATGAGTACATGTGTTTTAAAATTTTAAATTTTAATTAAAAACCTTTTCTATTTTTATTTTCGAGAGAAAGGTAAAATGATTATAAAATCTTATAATGTTGTATAATACTAAAATTTTACCTATCTTATATTCTAATCCTTTTTTTAATGGGAATTACATTTTCATATTGGTTGAGAAAATTTATGGACAATTTTTTGCCACAATTTTGATTCTCTCTATTATAAATAGTAGAGAAAAAATAATAAGTCAAGATTAGACATGGCAAAACGGGTCAGAATTTCCTGAGTTGACCTGACCCAAGCCCCATTCTTTGACTCGAAGCAAAAACAAGTTGACCTGTGACCCGACTCTTTTTTTTGCGAGTCAACGCGACCCAACCCACAATACAACCCACAACCCGAACCATTTTTTAAAACTTTTTTTTGGGTAAAAAACAATAAAATTACAACAATATTGGTTTAATTGTTTGTTGTGAGCTTTAAGGAAACAATTGAGACCTTTACATAACTGCATGCAAATAAATTGAAAGATTAATAATTGAGGCATTCTATAATGAGTAAAGAATTTTAGATATCAAATAACAAAGTTCATGCCAAGATAATTTAGTTATGGCAGAGTTAAAAACATATATTTAAAATTATAGACATGTGTAAGAAACATTCATAAGTATGAAAAGAGTGAAGCCAAAGTATGATGATTTTATTTTTTGTGGTTATTAATTTTAGACTCTTTGGATTTGGCACTCAATTAAGAGAATTGCTGAGGACACAACTTTTGCCACAACTTGCCACCTGGAGAGTTGTGAGCAATGAAGAAAAAATGGTGGGTCCATATGGGTTCACGCCTCCACCTTTCACAACTCACCATGTGGCGAGTTATGGCAAAAGTTGTGGTCCTAGAATTGCTCCTCAATTAACTCACTTATACACATGTTTCTAGTTAATAAATAAGTGTTGTTCATAGTATTATGTAAAAAGTTAATAAATTTGAATTATTTTTTTAACTAGACAAACAAATAACATTGAAAAGTATAATATTTTAAACTCTTTATTCTTCTAATTTTAGATATATAATTAAATATATGATCAAGTTTCGTATGGTTCATTTATATTGGATTTCATGTATTTCGCACTGAACTAACTCACTTGATTCAAAAATTTAAAAGTTTAGGTGAGAGATATAACATAGAATTAGAATTCAATTAAAAACCATATGATTGATGAATACATGTGTTTTAAATTTTAATTAAAAACCTTTTCTATTTTTATTTTCGAGAGAAAGGTAAAATGATTATAAATATCTTATAATGTTGTATAATACTTAAATTTTACCTATTGTATATTCTAATCTCTTTTTTTTTAATGGGAATTATATTTTCATATTGGTTGAGAAAATCTATGGACAATTTTTTGCCACAATTTTGATTTTCTCTATTATAAATAGTACAGAAAAATAATAAGTCAAGAACTTAGACATGGCAAAACAGGTCAGAATTTTCCGACTTGACCCGACCCAAGCCCAATTTTTTGACTTGAAGTAAAAACAGGTTGACTCGTGACTCGACTCTTTTTTTGCAAGTCAATGCGACTCGACCCATGTCCCAACCCACAACCCAAACCATTTTTTAAAACTTTTTTTTTTTGGTAAAAAATAATAAAATTACGACAATATTGGTTTAATTGTTTGTTGTGAGCTTTAATGAAACAATTGAGACCTTTACATAACTGCATGTAAATGAATAGAAAGATTAATGGTTAAGGCATTTTGTAATTAGTAAAGAATTTTAGATATCAAATAACAAAGTATATGCCAAGATAATTTGGTTACAGCAGAATTAAAAACATATATTTAAAATTATAGACATGTATGAGAAACATTCATAAGTGTGAAAAGAATGAAACCAAGGTAACAGTAAAATTAGTATAAATAATGAATGCTTAAGCCTATTTTTTTAACAATTCATGTCTAAAATAAATGATTTTTCAAAATAAATTATGATATTTTCTAGAGTGTGTATTGTTTAATAATGACATGATATTTATAAAAGAGATCATATATAAATAAGTAAACAATCAAACATTAATGCATAGAAAGAGAATGCCAACTAACTTTTTAACCCACTTAAAATGACTCCTTTTTTGACCCGTCCCAAACCCGAATTCTACCCAACCCTTTGCCACGTCAAGATGTGAAGTGATGGTAATAAGATATTGAGAGATGCTACGTCTACAATAATTTTATAATATTTTTACAACAAATCACAAGTGGTTAGATGTTATTGGTTCAAATTTGAAATTAACACTAAGATTATTTTTTTGTCCCAACAATAACAACCAGTAACAACTTGCCACTTAAAATTTGTTGTAAAAATATTGTAAACATATCATTTCTCTACCATATTATTTAAGAGTCACTCTCATTGACTCGTAATTTACCGTATCAAGAGTCGTGATAAAAATGGTTGACACAAAGTTGAGATTGTAGAAGACCTACGTTTCATTTGTAATTGAATTGAACTTTAAAATCGGCCCATTTTCGAAACCTAAACGAGCCCAAATCTGAAAAAAACAAACAACACTGATTCAGGTTTCTTGGGCAGAGAAGAATGAGCAGTAGTAACCAGATTGCCATGGACGGTAGCACCACCATCACCGCCACCACCAACAACCACACAGAGGACTTCGCCGTAGGTTGCTTGCTCTCCATCAAGACCACTTTGGGCGACGAGTTCGAGGCCCAAGTCATCACCTTTGACCGCCACTCCAACATCCTCGTCCTTCATATCCTTTCATCCATTTACTTTTTTCTCTCTAACCCTATAGAGAAAAAAAGCAAAAAAACTAATTTTTGATTTTTGATTTTGATTTTGATTTGTAAGATTGTTTTTTTCCTTAACTTTTGTTTCTTTGTGTTCTGTTGGGTGCCCACAAGAGGGTTCGAAACCTGGACCTCGTCGAAACATAAGGCTGTTGAAGGCTAACTATATAAAAGAGTTTTCTTTCTTGGGTCAATCTGAAGACCCACTTGATATCAAGAAGTGCTACCTCGATCTGAATAGTTTGCAAGCTAGAGAAGAATCAGCCATTAGGTGGGTCATTCTTTTTTGTTGTTGTTGCAATTTGCATCACAACCCCATTTGGGAAATCTAGTTATTTATTTATTTATTTTATGTGTTTGTGTGTGTGTTTTGTGATAATTTTGTTGGATTGTAAAGTGATGGACTTTGAAATTTTGAATCTTTGATGAGGTTGATTGTAGGCAAGCAGAGGCTGAGGCAGAGAGAAGAGGTGTAGGTGTAACCAGCGAGGCTCAGAATATTTTTGACGCCTTGTCTAAAACGTATGTTGTTAACCCTTTTTTTCTTAAGGATCTGATCATTATTCAATTTGGTAGCAGTTGTATGATGTTACTATTACCATTTGTTGCATTTTATTGAGCATAATTTGCCCATTACTTAGCCAATGAGCTTTACCTGAAATGGCACCTGTAAAAAGAAGGTGGAGGCTGAGTTGATGGGCGTGTTTACCAATCAAATCCATTGCTTGTTTTAGCATTTTAGTTTACCTCTTTGGTAGTAACTAAATTTACAATACTTTAGAGCCTATGGTAGCTTGAAAGGTAGAAGTGTATGCTCCCTTTTTCATTGTATAGACACACTTTCTTCCTTTGAATTTTTTAAAATGAAGAGAAAAGGAAAGAAAGAGGAAGAAAAGAGGATGATTCATAAGTTAAGAGAAATGGAGAGTAAAGTAGATGCCTGTTGCCAATGTACATTGTCTTTTTGTGATGAGGTGGAGATGAAATTTATGCGTATGTACTCATTTTGTTGAAAGTAAAAGTTTATTTTTGTTGATACATGAATATGTTCTTACCATCCTACTCCATAAGAAAAAACAATGGGAGATAAAACCATCATCAATTTGTCTATTGCATTCTCCGTCTCATAATTCTTCTTAGATTTCTTTGCTTTTGAGAACACTTAACACCCATATTGTTTGTATTGGTGGTAACAACCTGGAACCCTTTTAAATATATTTCATCAATGTTGGCAATACTTAACAAATCCTCAGATGAGAACAATATGCCAAAAGTCCAAAGTTACTTAACAACCTATAAGAGCAGGTGGTCAATTGAATTGGCTATCTTCTTATAAATGGGCTAAAGTTTGTAAGCCAATGCAAGTTGGAGGGCTAGGCATAAGACGGTTAAGAAGCTTTAACTATGCCTTGTTGGGCAAGTGGTTGTGGAGATATGGGTTAGAGACGGACGTGTTATGGAGGAGGGTTATAGAGGCGAAATATGGGAATGAATGGGGTGGTTGGTGCACAAAAAAAGGTGGCAAGTGCGTATAATGTTAGCCCCTGGAGGTTTATTAGAAGTGGCTGGCTGAACTTCTCTAAACCCCTATGGTTTGATGTAGGGGATGGTACTAGAGTGAAGTTTTGGAAGCATGTGTGGTGTGGGGATTATACCCTTAAAGAAGCTTTTCCAGATCTTTACCGCCTTAGTAGGGCAAGGGATTCTTTAGTGGCGGAGGTTATGTGTTGGACTGGTGGGAGAATTCATTGGAATTTTCAATTTCGTTGTCCACGGCAGAATTGGGAGGAAGTCTCTTTTGATCAGTTTATGGCCATTGTTTACTCTAGGAAAGTGCGAGGGGTTGGCCCTGCTAAGTTTTGTTGGAAGCCAGCAAGGAGTAGAGGTTTTGAGGTTAAAATTTTCTTTCTTTCTACCCCCTACTATCGCCTTCCCTTGGAGGTTGGTGTGGCAATCGAAGGTCCCTCCAAGGGTGGCTTTCTTTTCATGGTCAGCCTCTTTAGGTAAGATTCTTACAAATGATAATCTTCTCAAAAGGAGTATTATTGTTCTTGACTGGTGCTATATGTGTAAGAGGTGTAGGGTGTCGGTGGATCATCTTCTACTTCATTGCCCCATAGCTTCTTAGTTGTGGTCTTTGGTGTTTTGTTTGTTTGGACTTCATTGGGTTATGCCACTTAAGGTACTTGAGGTGTTTGAGTCTTGGCAAGGTAAATTCAGATGACATCGCAATATAGTTTTTTGGAGACTTGTGCCACATTGCTTGATGTGATGTATTTGGAGAGAAAGGAATGCTAGATGCTTTGAGGGATGTGAGCGCTCCTTACTAGAGATCAAGTCTTTCTTCTTGCATATTCTCCTTGTTTGGAGTGTGGCTTTGTCACATTGTTCTTGTTTTTCTCTTCCTGCTTTACTTGATCATTGTAATTTTGGTTGTTGATTTTTGCCCCCGCAGTACATGGCCAATGTACTCAGGTTGGCTATTTTTTTTCTTAATAAAATTTTTTCGTTACCTATCAAAAAAAAAAAAAGTAAGTTATTAGTGCATATCTGTTGAGTTTGTTTCTTGCAATTTGTAAGAAATTAGGAGTTATGTATCTATAAAATTATAAAAGTTTATTGTAGCCTAGTATTTATGGACTTTTTAGGTGTCTTTCCACTTTGATAAGTTTCCAATGCCTCAAATTCTGGTAAGAGTGGAGGGAAATCAAATTCCATATCATGACTTATATTAAGTGAGTGTTGACCTTTTGTTGTTTATGTAAATAGAAAAATTGGCTAATGGAGAATTAAATTTACAAAATAACCAGACTTTGCTATGATAATTTGACTTGTTGGATGCCAAGCTTGAGATAATTGTGCAAAGCAAGAGTGCCTTGTTGGCTATTAAGGTTAAGGGATTGATATAGGTGAACCCCTACTCTCTCTCAATGTGACAAGACACTAAAGTGAGAAGACCAATTTGTAGTATGTACTATTTACATCCCAATTAATTTTCAGATTTTTTAATGCTTTTTGATGAAAGCTGTCTGTTGCTGCCTAGTAGCAGATTAATATTGGTCAATGGGGATGCTGACAACTCTAGATTCCACCATTCTGACCAGCTTCCATAAAGAAAGCCAATTTGTTTTTCGTATACATCTAGTATCTTGTTCAATTCTCACCATAAATTTTTCCTTTTGATGTTACACTATTTTTGTCTCTTGCAATGATTAATGATTGAGTTTGGAGAGATTTTATTCAACTTGGTGTAGGATATTTGAATCTGTGGGAACATTTTGTTCTGTGTTTGGTTCAAACTAATAAAAAGTGATGGAAGCTCAAGTATTTTAATTTTCACTTGATAAAACAGACTTGCCTGTAACAACATTTGTTTGTAACTCCAGTTCTACCCAAACTTTTGATCCTTCAACCTCTATACACACCCACAATAACCTTTGTAGTGTCCGACACAGATTTCTTTTAGTATGGTGACTATAGTGTATTGATATTTGCAGAAAGAACTTCTTGGTGGAGGCGCAACTCCACTAAAAATAGGGTTAGCAATAGGCTTGGTATGGATTAAAAGGGCCTTTCCAAATTTAAAAGCCTCTAAATATTTTATATACCAAACCCTATTAAATTTTAAGAATTTCATTCCAAAGCCATTCCATTTATAGTTGAAAAAAGCCATGAGTCAGGTCAAACAATTCATATTAGGTCATGTTAACCAAACGTTGAATATCTAAAATATTATTTATCTAGTTTCGGGCATTAGTAAGAATTTTTACAGTAAATTAACTATTATTTTAAGCGAGAAAGAAAGGCACCCTTACTTTATTATTATACAAACCCTAAATTTTGTGTAAATAAAATTAATAATGGAATATTTTCGTAATTTAAATACATAGTCAGTTTGGGTTCAGGTAAATAAGGGTAAAACTCAAGCCCTAGCGGGTTTAAAAATTTAAACCCTTACCCATTTGAAAAGAAAAATCCCAAAGCCTTACTATTAGGGTCGGATCAGGGTGGAACACCCATTAAATTTGATCCATTGTCATCCCTAACTAAAAGGCCATAACCAATGTTTTTGTCTTGCCAAAGCATGGTTTGAGAGGAATATTTCATTATGATCATAACGAGTGCATTTGGATGTAGCTTTTTGCTGAAAACGTATTTTCTTATTTGCTGAAAGTTGGTTAAAATATTGTTGTATCTAGAAAGAAGCTGTACATAAACAAATTTTTTTGATAAGTAGTTGTACATAAACAAATAAGCTAAAACTAAAGGAAAAAGCTAGTGTCAAACAGACACTTGGAAGTTTCCTTGGCGTTTCCATTCTCAAGACATACCATGCTTATGTGTTTGATGACTTGAGACCTTTGGCATTGCACTAAAATTGTTTTATTGTAATTGCTGAATGGTGTTTAGGTAATTCTTTATTCCATTTTTTGGCAATATTTGAATTTGAGATATATATCTCCCCCACCCCAACCCTCACTTCTTAGATTGAGCTCCTTGATTGAATTCATGAAGTTTTTGCAGATGTGAACATTTTTGCAGATGTTGGTAAAATTGACAACCATCTGCTATTTATATAGAATTCTCCTATCCTATATAGTTTATTTCATTTATACTGACCAGATTGTGTGTTCTTTAAATTAAAATTATAAAAATTCTGCTTATAGATGTCTAATTTTGAAATCAAAAGACTATTCAGAGATGAGCCATGCCAGAGGGATCTGCATTAGCTTAGTTGTTCAAAAACACCCTTGTTCAATCTGCAACTTTACTTTCCCTGGCCCATGTACTGTTTCTGGCAACACTTTATGACCTTGAATTCTAAGAACATAATGACACATGTGGTGAAAGTATTTACCTCTGGGTTCATACGTTACCATGAACTGTGTGTACAAGGATTTGAGTTTTCTCAGATTTAGTATTATCTGGAAAACCACAAATTTAGTGACTTCCAATCATTGTTTATAAAACTTTTTGAGAGACTGATCCCAATTGCATGCAAGCATGGATGTGAAGCTGAATGTTACATTTAAATGTTGTTAAATTTCACAAAATGAATTTGATTTCATAAGCTGCTTGGTGGTCTCACAGTTTTAAGTGTTGTTGAATCTCACAACATGGATTTGATTCCATAAGCTGCTTGGTGGCCTCACAGTTTCACTTGGGTAGAATTCTGCTTTCTGCTTTCTGGGATTTATATAGGGTAAAATACACTTTACCGCCTTGTGTATACAAGTAAAGTGAAAACATTGCCTCTGTTACCATTCACAGAAGTACACGTGACACAATTTGGGAACCCTAATGTTTTAGATGCTTGATTTGTTACTCTTTAGGACAAAAAGTACACAAAGCAACAAAGTTCACACGTTTTCAGTCCACTCTCGCCCTATTCAGTCTGCTGGTTTGTGTGTCTTTGTCTTGAAGAGCGACTAATCAAGGGTTTTAAGGCGATAGGGTTCCTAAATTATATTACCCCTGCAATTTATGTGGGTAATCCCATAAATAGTAATGGAAATGTTAACTTGAACTTTACTCCAATGTTCAAGAGGTAAAGTGTTAAAATGGAAAATTCAGGGAGGTAAAGTGAACTATTCCCACATACAGGAGGTAAAGTGTAGAGTTGTTATCCACATTTTGGTTTGGGGAAACTTGACCAGAAATTTATTATCAATTTTTCTGCAATTGATCTTATTTGTTTTTTTTAATCAGGCTTCCAGTGCGTTGGGACAAGACTGTCATAGTTGTCATGAATGAGGTGCGTGTTAGCAGTCCATATCTCCCTGAATCTGTTAGTGGAGGAACTCCTGCCGCCAATGACCGGGTGAAGAAAGTGGTAGGGCACTATAGGGATTCCCATATTTGATTTTTCTGAGAACTTTATCCAGAAATTATAAACATATTTTTCTTTTAATTGAATCAATCGATGATTTGATTATTTTCCGTTGCTAGCTTGAGTTTGAGAGGAAGAGGTTGCATGCTCGTGGTGGTGGTCAGTGATAGTATCCTATGGGAGCTTTGAAATGTTCGTTGTGGGATGAAACATGCTGGATACTTCACTTGTACCAAGCCTTATCTGAGAGGAAAATGTTATCTAGTTTCCCAGACAATTTGATGCTTGCTTTAATCAAGGAATTTCAGGTTTACATATTTTTCATTTGTAGTTATTCTTTCATTATGCCGTCTCTAACTCTTCAGTTGCATGATGCATTTGGTCTTGGTTTATTGACCATTTGAGATTAAATTAATTGTTTGGTTTTCTACAGCAATGTGCTCATATGTATTAGATGTCTAATAGCTTATAGTAAAATTAATTGTTTGGTTTTCAAAATCATCATGATTGAGTAACGACCAAGTAAAATTGAGTGGACCTGGAAAATCATAATGATTTTCTTGCTTATGTGATATCTTTCATATTGAAGATAAACTGTTGGGATTGTGGGATTTAGTGGATTTGAAGGCTATGTACTTCTAAGAAGCTATTCTGGGAATGACAATGAGTAATTCCAAAAATGAATGCTTGAAATAGAGAGGATGGACACGTGATGCAGTATCCTGTATCACATACAGTTCTCCTAGGTGTTTTAGTACACCCCTAGATAATATTCATGCTAAGCTAACCCTGTGCCTCACAGAAATATTATGTCAAGGGCATGGTAGTTGGTGCTACTTAAGTTTTAAGGGATTACTAAATGAGTGGTTCTAGGACTACAAACCATTCCATAATTTTTAGCTACAATTCTGGCTTGGCACTGTGACAGATGTTGAGCAGTTATTTATCACTTACACATGGACCCATCATTTTTTCTTCACGACTTACACTCTACCACATCACAATTGTGACAAAGAAGTTGTGTAATAGTTTGTAGTACTAGATTTTTTTTCTTACTGAATTATTAGTAGCTGGAAGTGGAACCTGTCTACTAGGCAATGGGATTTGTGCGCATATGCACTTTGTACCTGAAATTTAAAGTTTCTATTCTCAAGAAAGTATAGGTGGAGGAATTTCTATGTACCGAGGATCCAAAAAGAAGAGCAAATTATCATCATTTTTATATCTTTAGAGATCTCCATCTATTTCTTTATATCTTTCATATTTATATTTTTTTAGTACTGGCATATATTGAAGGAACCAATGAAAAAGGTGAAAAAGAATTTATGCAGATTCAACATTCAACAGTATTTGGTTTCCTTTTTTCCCCCTAAACCAAATGTATAGAATATGGCTTGCACTTTTCACCCAGTATAAGTATCATAAGTCATACTATACAGTTGTAATCAATCCATGCTCACCTGTTATTCAACCTGGCTTACAAAATGTTTGACTCCTAAACTTGAGCTTAAGCTTGACTTGTTCAAATTTTTGAGTTGAGATTAGCTATGTAATACGAGATGGAACAATCACTAGTGGTGCCAAAATTTGATAATATAGGTGACTTGAACTCAATGATGGAGTTTCAACTTTCAAGCTATCTAGCTTAGTTTGTTTTTTTTTCCTAAAATCCAAAATCTTGTTTCCTTGTAAGTGTTAAAATTATGCTAGACAAACAATCTCCTCAGAAATTGTAAAAGTGGGCAGCATTTAAGGAATTGAGTTCAAACTATCAATACAACATCTTTGTAAAACCAGGTCATGTTGATGCCTGGTTGGAAGGCCCAAACAGTAGATTGACCTTTTTTTTTAAAAAAATATTTTCTTGGAGAGGTGGGGCACGAGAAGAATATACTATGGACACCAAAAAAAATCACAACCATTTCACGTCTTATTCATATAACATTTGAGACAGTGCTTGACTAGGCTCACCACAATAAAAATAAAAAATAAAAAACACATAAATGGTGTGACAAAGTCGGTGAAACGAGATACAAAAACACATGGATAGTGTGACAAAATCCGTGGGCGAAACTCATGTCGAGAGGCTTTTCATATATATATATATATATATATATTAGCCCTAGAAAAAAAAAAGAAAAAGGCTGGATTATCAAAGTTAAGCCTAGAATTGCTGGCCTTTCTTTGAGTGACTAATAAGAACTGTGTCAAATCTTACTGCCTCAAAATTGTAGGGACTTTGCTTTGTGTTTTTCTTACGGGAAGGGTTGGTCGTTGATCGAATTTTGGATCTGAAAAATGTGGGGTCCATGTTGATATGGAAGTTCGGCTTTAGCCCAGAAAAAAAATACACTGGGCCATGTGACAAAATGAATGTCAACATAATCACAATAGTTCAACAAATCTTTGCGCACAAGACAAAACAAAATAAGGCTAGATTTTACTCCCTCATATTCCCCACTTACCAATTTAATTGGTTAATAAGCACTTATGAATTATGATTGATTTGATGATGCATCATCATCATGTTTGATTTTTATATTATTTCCTTAAATATAAAACTATCACAATCGAATCATTCATGAATTGGACATCATAAAAGCTAGACTTATTGTCATAATAATAACTCATAATGGTTTTTATAGGCTGTGGAAATAGTGCAAATTATTGATTAGTGATTAATTTTGAAAACAATCAATTAGCTTTTAGTTTACCAACAACCCTTTGTGTTTTGGTATTTTGTTTACATGGTGTGGCCAACATCATCATAAGAGGTTCTACTATTATATTAAAAGAGAAAAAAATTGAGCTTGGAGGTTTGCTTTTGTTTTCATTTGGCTAGGATTTGAATCTTGTAACGCGTCTTCAAAAGTGAACAGCAATTGTCAAAATAACATACAGCCGAAAGTGACTTTAAAGTGTGCCTTTAGCAAAGATTGAAGTATGTCTATGATTGCGTTTCTATACTCAAAATGTGGTGCATTCATGAAAAATGTAATGTATTTGCTATGCTATGGATTTATACTTTATAGTGCTTCTTGCCATCTTCTCCTCCAAGACCTTTACTATTTTGGCCAACAGCTTGAAAGTGGGAAAAGAAAGTCCTGAGAACATGTAGATAATAGTGGCCCTTTTATGAAAAAGTAATTTTAGGAATGGTCAATTTGATACTTTTTACAAAAAGTGATCTATGACAAATAAACAATTCAAATTCATTTTGAGTTGGGAAACTCCTAAGTAAACTTTAGTTATGAATTCTAAGATAAAACAGTAAAAATACTATTTGCATCATTTAAGTTTGAGGTCAAATTTAAATCAGTCCACTGACAATGAAAATTTACAACTTATTCCTTTGAGTTAACAAAATTTTCAATATTCTCCTTCTATCAAAATATGTTAGAATCTTGCTGTTAATTTATCTACAAACAATGTTATTTTAAAGAGAAATTAGAGGGGAAAGAAAATATTGTTTTTAGGTGATTTAATGATGAAAATGTGACAAAGCACAATGTAAGGACATATTGACATCGTTATGTAAATCAACGATGTAAATTATAAGTTTTGAAAAGTAGGAGTTGATTTAAAAATGATCTCAAACTTAGAAAATATAATGTGCATTCTTAACCCATATGGGATTAAAAGGAAAAAAAATATGTGAACCAAATAACATTATATGTAGCCTTAAAAGACTACACTAATAGTGGTGCAGGAGATATTAAGAACTAGAGTTGCTAGTGGTGGGCTTAATTCCGAACAATTAGGAAGGATTATTCTTTCTTGTAACTCAATTCTATCTACTTTATGAATGTATAACATAGAGGGTAAAATTTGCCAAATAGAACAATTTCTTTAAAAAAAGTTAGGAGCATAGCAATCAAACAAAGTAATTTAGTTATGTAGCACTTTTTTAGAGCTCGACTTTTAAAAAACTTGAGATCCAAGCAATATGGGTTCCATTACTTGGCGTGCTACTTGGAACTTGAGTTTGACAAACTCGAGTTTCAAAAATATACTACATAACTAAATAATTTCGTTTGGATGTTATTTTCCTTTTCTTTTCTTTTTTAAATTGTGTTATTTGGCAAATTTGGTCAACATAGAACCTTATTGTGTTTTTTTGTTAAAAACACTAAATCCAAGGGACATTAGTGTAGTGTCGGCCAGTGTTGGCTGAGGCACAATACTAGAATAATGGATAATCAAGTGATTAGAAATTTTCTCTCATACCTTGATATGGTATGAACTAGGTACTTACATACAGTTTAGGTCAAATCATCATCTTCACAATTACCTCTACTAGGAGTGTGCAGTCAACCCGTTGCCCCCGCCAAAATCGACTTGACCCAACTCAACCTATTGAGTTGGGTCGGTTTTTAGGATTTGGTGGGTTGGGTTTGGTTATAAAAAAAATTTTGATAGCAGGTCGGGTTGAGTTCGGGTCATAAAATTTCAAACCCGACCCACCCATATATTTAATATATATTTAAAATATATTATATAATTAATAATTTTTTTAAAATATCCAGTTCTTCCTTTGATTCTATATAAAAGCCAATATTAATATATATTAGTTCATATATTAATGTATATTTATTTATCAATTTAGGTGGCAAGTGTGATATATTTTTTTTTCTGCTCAATTTAATAATAATAGTAATAAAAAAAATTTGTTCAACCTATAGGTCCAACCTGACTCAACCCAACTTATACGAATTAAGTTAAACTTATGTGATGAATTGTGTTAAGTTAAATTTTTTTAACCTGTCATGATAAATTGGGCCAAAAAATCTCTTTAATCCGAACTATACCCCAATCCTCTACTTTCCTTAGCGAGGGTGTGATGGCTGATGGGTGTGATAGTTTTGATCATAGATGAGGATTTCGAGATTTGCACCTATGATCAATGATTACGGGATGGTGTAGCAAGGACAAGGATTTCACTCCCTTGTCTTGGGAACTGTTCCGTTTTGCTCTTCACGCTTCTCTTTACCCAATTTCAGGATAGGGACGAATGAAGAATCTTTGGACAAGTGATCTTTAGATGACTAATACCTATCAGGTAATTTTACCAAAGAGCTTTAAAATCCTAAAACGAGCTTTTAGTAAAAGCTCAAATTTGAAGTTTTATCCTTAAACCATTTTTATACATTTTCTATGCCTCTAGACGTCCATATGAAGCATTCAATGTATTTTTATACGGTAACTAGTAAGTTTTTCATGCGATGCACGGATAATGTTATAATATTTTACGTAAATTTGTTTTAAGAAAATATTATATATATATATTATAGCATATTTATTATAAAACTTTGTTAATAATGAGTTCATCATAAAAAATAACAATTATAAATTGCACATATTTATCTATTATAATTATTTTATTCAAGTAATGAGCAATAATGAAAACAACTTGGAGTAATATTGTATAATAAAAGTTGATAAAAACATATTAATTCATTCTATATTATTGATTTTTATTATGTGATGTAATAAAAAGCTTCATTACGATTTTTTTTTTCTTCTTCAATGCTTTGTTATTGTGGTATGGTGATGCTTGTTGTCATTATCAGTTTCTCCATCTTCAACATTTGAAATTTAGTCCGTCCATATTTGTTCAATTTTTGAGCTTTCATCATTTTTTCCTTTTGTTGCATCATTTGTGTTAATTACTAATAAATTGGCACCGAGAGATTCTTGATTAGATCTCACAAAGTTGGACTTTTGTCGCTAAGATTTTTCATAGGTATTTGCATTTATATTAAATTTCAATGATGTGACAGTTTTTGTAAATTTTTTATTTTTGTTAATTTTAGAATAGTGCAGCAAAAAGAATTAACATAGCATGTTGAATTGTGTTTTTTTTTTCTTCCATACCTTTTTATCATTTGAAGATGCTTCAAAAATCTTAGCAACTATATAATTTTCAAAACCATCTTTTAGATTGAATTCATTCAAATGAAGTAGAGAAATCCATTTTTTTCCTATTTTTTTTTTTCAAATAATGTGAGATTCCTTCCCAAATATCAATATTTTTACAATAATTTAAATAAGTTGTACCTTAGTTTATTTTTCAGCAAGATCTCGATCTTGTAGATTTATTTAGGATTTTCTCGGCATCTCGATCAAATATCACAAACTTTGTTTTGTTAGTTGTATTAAAAACTTCAATTTGAATCATATATCTAAAGTAGTTTGCAATTGTATATATATAGTAGTTATAGTGAGATAAATATATTATAAATATTTGGAGATTATGTAGTTAATGTGAGTGCCTCTAACTTGGGGATAGAAAGATTTATTTTTGTTTTAGATTTTGCACACCAAAATGATCCTGTTTGTAATTTGACATTCCTTTCACAAAGTACGCACAAAATGTAATAACAACCCATTGTTGTATCAATGTTACTTATTATTGCAATACTCTAGCAGTTCACATCTTGCAATGAACTTTGAAATTAATATGTATTTTTTTTGAATGTAAATAATATGATCTATTATTATTTTTATACATAAATGATGAGTATAATTTGAAATAATTAGCAAAAAAATTTCGTAGGATCTCATTCAATGCATTTTGTCTTTACTATTGTCTTCATATTATTTAAAGATAAATCCTCCTATGAAAATTGTTTTGCATGTATTTTTGGTATTTCTTGTATAGGATCATGTTTTTTACCATTTCTATCATTGAATTTTTTTAAAGAAAATATTAAGTTAATGGCATTTTGTGAGATAGTATATGCTCTTTATTAGACTTTTTTGTTATTATAAATTTTAGAAATATGCACTTGTCAATTATTTCAGTAACCTGAGGGATCTCAAAATTTATATATATTTTTGTTGCACTGGTCGATGACAGAGAATTTGTCTGCATAAATTGCATAGAATATTATTAATAGACAAAAGCATATTGAATTGAAATTGGGGAAAAATGAAGAGAAATTTCATGAGAATGAGATTTTCTAGAAGTATCATCTATACGTGGGGGAGGAAGAAGAGAGTTTGTAAGAGGGTAAGAGTTTTTGCTTTGATTTACATGTGGGAATGGTCAAACTTGGGTCATAATATGTAAGGTAAGAACTGGGCCTGAGTTTTTCATAAGGTTTGGTCTACTTTTAAAAGGTAATCAATTTTATAGTGAATAACTTTTGGTCTAATTGGTCTAATTGTCAAGAACAACTCATATCAATATAATAGTAAAAATAAGTTACTATGATCTATTGGGTAACAGTAAAAAAAACTTAATAAAAAAAGGTAAAAAAATGCTAAATTTATATAATAGTAAAAATAAGTTACTATGATTTATTAGGTAATAGTAAAAAAAACTTAATGAAAAAAGGTAAAAAATGTTAAATGCAATAAGTTACTATGATCTATTGAGTAACAGTAAAAAAAAAAACTTAATAAAAAGAGGTAAAAAATGCTAAATTTATATAATAGTAAAAATAAGTTACTATGATTTATTGGGTAACAGTAAAAAAAAACTTAATGAAAAAAGGTAAAAAAAGTTAAATGCAATATTAGAGTGCCACGTGGCAGGACCTCATGCACTCTCACATGAGGTCTCTGCTTTTATATATATATTGAATTGATTTGTCAAATACTCTAAAACATTATGACTCTTTTTCATTAGAGCTTTTTATTGCAAAAATACTACAACTAAAACTTTACCATTATACATCAAAAAAGAAAAAAAACTTTACCATTAAAGCTATACTTTTGATGGCCATACCAAACAAATCATACGTTTGAATAGAGGAAGATGAGAAGAACAAAGTGCATATTCCAACCACCTTTTTTTTACTGTCATTTTCTCTCCCTCACCTCCTTTTGTTCTAATCTTACCTTAGTATCCAAGGCATAGATTATCTTTAAATCTGCTTCCTGTGTTTGCATGACAATCAAACTAGCTAAGTATTTGAAAATTATTGTCTTTCTTTAATTTTTTTAAATAAAAAAAAAGTAAATGTTGTCTTTCTTTCATTCTGTTCTTTTCTAAAGTTGATCAATTTATTTAGTTTAGTCATCATGTTTTGGGGTTTGTGAAAGGAAGCTGAGGGGCCGAGTCAGAGTGGGGGTAAGGAATAAAACCTTTCTAAGTTTACTTGAACAAAAAGGTATCATATACAAAAGACAGTTCTAGATGTTGGCGGAATTCAATATGATAGACCAATAATATATTGACCCCCTTTAGCAAATTAATTAATTAATTACCTAAGTGAATTAATTAAGTCAATTTAACATATAATAGCGTGGTAGCACAAACAAATCACTAAATAACTAAATGTGGTAGAAATTAAATATGACACAAGTGATTTGTTTATGAATTGAGAAAACCACCGAGGCAAAACCCCACAGAGTGAATTTAAGATCACCACTTCCAATAATCTACTATTATCAATAACAAGCGGTTACAAGTAAAAGGAATCCCAGTACCTAATACCAACCTACAGTTGAACCCTTACCCCAATACCTAATTGGACTTGTATTGTAGCAGCAATCTCTTCGTTCAATGCACGAATCCCAGTACGTGACTAACCAATGATGCACGGATCCTAGTACGTGACTAACACACCAATTTGAGGAAGATGTTGGCTACAAAGTTCTTCAATTCATTCAACAATGATGATCAGAAAGCTCTTGGTCACAAAACCCTTGGCGTAAAGACGCAGTAACTTCTACAAAGAGAAAGATGAACTAGGGTAATTTCTGTCTCCGGTCACACAATGCATGTAACAAAAATTGCAACCACCTTGTGACGGCCCTTAAAATAATCCTTATATATGTATAGGGTTATGAGAAAAGAAACTCCACACAAATACTCAAGGATATGTGTGTAATCAAATCTGGAAAACCTGATTTCGTAATTCTTGATATATACAGCTTGTGTCGAGCTTCAGCAGTAATTCTCGATAGAAAGGATTCTGTCGAGACTTCTATCGAGATTTAATGAGCAGCACATTCTTCACTTATTTCTTGGTCAGATTTGCATAGCTTCAATACTAAACTTAAACATTTGTTTCTTGAAGTATTAAACTCATCCTAGATCTACCCAATTACAAGTAAAGTGCATTTTGTCAAAGGATTAGCCAATTACATAAATATATCCCTAACACAATCCATTTATCTCTGAAACCTCACCAAGCAACCCAATTCAATTGAAAATATCGTGCCATTTTGCATCAATAGATACATAAATTCGTCAAATATGATTGGCCACAATGCTTAGAATCCTAGAAAAGTAAAAGTGTTATTACTGTTATATGAAAACGAGACAGACTCACTCTCATGTGAAAGGAGTGCAATATATCCCGACGATACTAAATACCTTCACCAAAAATCAAGGCACAGAAAGCATTTGGTGTTTTATTCCATAGCAACCTTGTACCAATAAGCACTAGCCAATTAATGGGGTCTTATTGACTACACCACTAGCAACCGATGTCTTATGGACTACACCACCAGCCAATGTTTGATTCATACAATAACACTACGTGTATCAATATTTATTTGGACAATATATAGCTTTGACATCTTCTTTTGGTCACCAAGTGGAGCATTATCTTTGGCATCTTAATTAACATAATTTTACCCATTAATTTGAGTTCAAGAAAGAAAAAGGAAAAGCTAGCTGCTGAAATGTTTGTGCCAATATTTTATGTAGACGCAAATTTGGACGTGAGCATTGAAAATTCCTGGTTTACACCAGAACCAGAAGTGCACTTTCAATTCAAGGTTGTACAGACAAGACGTGTCTCTCAGTCTCTGCAGAGACAGCACAGTACCCAATTGTCATGCAAGGCCCTGAAGCTAAAAGACACAGAAATAGTGGGAGGTTGTGTATACGTTTCAGAAGCAAAGGACCAATCACTACTGGGATCTTGCAACCTAGGTAGTCAACACCACATCGCTGTTCTTTGGATTTTAGGTCACAATAAATGCTAGTGTTCCCACTTGGCATTATTATAGTAGCATCCTACCTATTGAAACCAAATCAGCAAGAGCATTCGCACTGGAGATTGGAAATGGGAAATGTAGAGAAAATTTAGCATTAAGGCACAAAAAAAGCCAACATCTAGACTTGTAAAACCTAAGTATTGCAAAAAAATTTGCAATTGTGCTATAATGCGACTCTACATTTAGAATCGCACTGTAACTCAATTATAAAACTGAAATATATTATTTTATGCTCACAGTGTTTCTCATCTCCTCTCTCTCTCGCACTGAGCTCGTCCCTCTTTCTCTTAGTCCGATGGCTCCAATGTTTTGGATCGGCATGGATCGGTGATTTTTTTTTAAATGGGTTTGCTGATGATGGGTCCAATGATTTGGATTGGCGCGGATCGGTGATTTTTTTTTAATGGGTTTGCTGGTGATGGCTTCGATGGGTTTGAATGGGTTTGAATCGGAGCTCCAATAGCTCCAATAGTAATTTTTTTTGAATGGGTTGATCGTTGGGTTTGATGGTGGTGGCGATGGCTCCAATGGCTCTCATTGGTTTTGGTTTTGGTTTTTTTTCTTATTTGTTTTGACTGAGTGCTAGAGGTTGAGGGAGAGAGACGAAAAGGAAAAGAGAGAGGGAAATAGTATAAAAATAATAAAAAAGAATATTTTAATAAAATGGTAAAATAATAGAGTTTTGGGATGTTGAGTATATTGTAAAATTGTATAGTATAATTGATAAAATAACTTTTTGAAATAGTAAAATAAGATAGGATAGTATTTCCGAATGTGAATGCTCTAAACAGAAAACTAGTAAGCTATAACTGTTATCCCAACTCTACAAGTGCATTAGCTAGTGGGCATTGAGCTAGGGCCATAAAGTTTTTTTTTTTTTTTCAAGCAATTTCCATTACGGGATCCAAATCCTCTACTCTCCACTACTTAGGAGTAAACCCAATGACTAGTAGAGCTCCATATTGTATTTTACTTAAAAGATAAATTAGATAATATAATCATTAAACCTTAAAATAATATTGTATTCTAAAAACAACATGACTACCGACATAACTGTTTTCAAAACTATTTCCCTGATTTGTTCAATGACAAGTTTTTTTTTTTTTTTGATGAATAATCATATTCCCATGAATTCATTATTGTCATCTTTTTTTTTTCAACAATCTATCATTAACTTTGTTCCTAGATTTATTTATTTTAAAGTCTGGACCTGAAATTGCAAAGTTTGGTAAATCCCAAAAAAAAAAGTAAAGTCTTTAGGTGTTTTCAAACCACCCCCCCCCAACAAAAAAAATAAAAAAACAAAACTTCGATTGGTTAAGGGCATCAAATGAATACAACATACAAACATAATTTAGAATGCTAATTTTTTAGAGATTTAGAGTACTAGCTTATATTCTTTTTCAATTTAACCATAATTTTTTAAAATTTTGCAAATAAACAAATACACTAAAAATTGAAAATAACTCAACTTACTATATAAAAAAAATTAAAAAAAAAATCAACTACCTTATAAAATTCAACATTAAACAGACCCACTTTTTAAAGTCTTTTTCTTTATTAATATAAAAAAAAATACTGTTATATTTTATTATTTTTACGTAAGTAGTAACTAGAGTCCAGAGGACGTGGTTACAGAACAAAAGGTTCTGGTTTTTGCTGTTTTTAAAGTGACAGTAATACAATAAAATAGTGGTGAGTAACTGGTAACATATTGGTAAAGGTGACGGTGGAGATGCTTTTATACAAACTTTATCTTTACGTGATTGAAGAAAAAGAAGCCTCTAATAATAAAAATGGAGATTAAGCTTACAAAAGATTAAAAGAATGAAGTAAGAGATTCTTTTGGGTCACAGAGAAGGAATTTTTGGTTTCTTTCTCACTTTAGGAGGGAACACAAACACCATATCTCTCTCCTTTTGCTTTTCTCTTCTTTTCCTTTTTTCCCTTTGTTTTTTTTTTTTCCCTTCTTAACAATCACGTTCACTTTATGTTTTCTTGGACTCCAAGTGGCTCTTATCTTGGGCTGTAAACTAACGCATTATGTTATATGTAATCACATTAAAAACACACCCTTTTGATTCTCCCAAGTTGTTCTAGCTTGTTGAGTGTTTTTCACTGCAACGCTTGGTTTCTGATAAGTGCTGCTGCTACTACTACTACACATATTATACACAATACACTCCTTGTAAGTGAGTTTCTCTTGGTCTTAGTATTAAGCTAGTTTTGGAATGGTAAAGGTTTTTTTTGGGGTATGGGACATATGGGTTTTCGTGAAGATTTTCTGATTTCTTGTTATCTTCTTTTGGAAGCGGGAGAATTTTTTGAAGTTGGTTTTTTATTTGGAGATTTGGGTTTTGAAGTGTGTAAGTAATAAAAAGGACTAATTTTGTTATTGGGTTTATGTCTTTTGAGGGAAAAGAAAGAAAAGTAAAGAAGAAGAGAAACAAAGATGGCAGGTGGACAAGCTGCACCACCACCAAAACAGGAAGAGCTACAGCCACATCCATCCAAAGATCAGCTACCAAATATTTCTTTCTGCATAACTAGTCCTCCACCATGGCGTGAGTTTCTCCAATTTCTTTTTGCCCAGTTTATTCTTTTGTTGAGTCTTGTTGATTCTGTGCCCTGTTTACATTAGTTACTCATTGATTTGAGAGATTCAATGTAGTGTATATACACTATTAATGCTGTATTCTTAGTTTCAGCAAACATGAATTTATTGTTTAATCGTGATGTTCACAGGGAACTTCTGTGCATTATTCTGTATTTGTTGGTGGTGTGAACTTTTAATGGAACTCTTTTGATAAATCTAACAAAGTTCTGAAATTTGTTGTTCTGTATATATATAACAAACCTCTATGCATTATTCTGTTTTTTATTTTTGACAAGCATTCATTTCTATAAAATAAAAAAAAAATGTAATTATTTTGAATTGAGGAGTTGGTTTTTTAAATGTAGCCGAGGCAATTCTACTTGGTTTCCAACATTACCTGGTGATGCTTGGCACAACTGTTTTGATCCCGGCATCTCTTGTTCCACAGATGGGAGGAGGCAATGTAAGTCTTGACAAGGACATTCATAATTGGACAACAATTTTGATGTTTCTTGTTTTGTTATGTGGATGTTTTCGATTTATATGAGCTGTGCTCCATAGTTAAGAATGCAATTTTTTGTTTTTAGGAGGAGAAAGCAAAAATGATTCAGACAATATTGTTTGTGGCTGGTTTGAACACATTGTTTCAAACCTTTTTTGGGACTCGCCTACCTGCTGTGATCGGAGCTTCTTATACCTTTGTGCCAGCAACCATTTCAATCATTTTGGCTGGTCGATACAGTGATGTTTTAAATCCACGGGAGGTTTGTCCGTTGGAATCCCAACGAATTTGGTTACTGCTCCACTATTGTTTTTATATCATGATCCTGGTTTAGCTGATTTGTAATGTATAAACAGAAATTTGAAAGGATAATGCGTGGAACCCAGGGTGCTCTTATTGTAGCATCGACTCTCCAGATCGTAATTGGCTTTAGTGGACTTTGGCGTAATGTTGCGAGGTTGGTTAGTACTTTATAATATGATTGCAATCTACTAGATTTTGCAGTTGCAGTGGTCCTTCATTGGCTTGTCTGCACAAGCTGTTGTTATATACTAAAATCCATAGTTGTTGCCACTAGCACTTGTTTTAGATTAGTCTTATTCCTTCAAAATAATCTATGTGTGGTGCAAGTGTCAACTCCTATTTCTTTTTTACTGGTAAGTTATGTATCCAGTGGATTTTGAACCCACAGCCCTATCCTCCATCTTTTCTCGGGGAGGAGAAAGTGCCATGTGAGCTAGTATGAACTGCTAGTTGTGATAAATATTCCATGATTCTAATTTCTCAATGACATTTTCAATTAAACACAACTTAAATTGACCCAAAAACATTCAAAATTTGGTGAATTTGGTTGTTAATTGTGTTTTTCATGCTGCAAGTTCCTCTCAAATTATGTTGGTCTGTGTTAATGTTTCTCTACATTTATCCAGGTTCCTAAGTCCAATTGCTGCTGTTCCCCTAGTTGCTTTGTCAGGTTTTGGGCTATATGAGTTTGGTTTTCCTGTGGTATGTAACTATTTATTTCCAACAAAAATGTCATTACCACTTCTTTCTTCCACTCCCCCTTGCCTTCTGCCTTCTTAATATCTTGTTGAAATTGTATCTGATTCATATGCTATTGACTTTGAATGTCTAGCTTGCAAAATGCGTGGAGATTGGGCTGCCACAACTCATCATTCTGATACTATTTTCACAGGTAATCTTCAATCATCATTTGCAGTTATTTCTCTTTTCTAAGCGTAGGCAACCATTCTAAACATAATATCAATGATTGGCAGTATGTACCTCATTTGATACGTGGGGAGAGGCATGTCTTTGATCGCTTTGCTGTTATATTCTCGGTGGCGATTGTTTGGATTTATGCTCATCTGCTCACTGTGGGTGGGGCTTACAAGAATACAGGGCCTAAAACTCAAATAAGTTGCAGAACTGATCGTGCTGGAATTATTGGCGCTGCTCCATGGTAAGGCTCTTGTAGTTGTTTTTTACATGTGAAATATAGGATCTTAGTTATGATATTATGTTTTTACTGGATTTCAACTCATACATTGCTTAGAGGTGTTACACATGAACAAATTAGATATTTCTCTTTACAACACTGGCATCTGACTCTTGCAATGAGATGCATCAATTGAGATGTTTCCTGTGCATCTGAGATGACAAGGCAAAATGAGGTGTCATTTTGGTGATTTCTGTGCCTTATTGTTGTCAAACACTGTTTTGTGCAGGATAAGAGTTCCATATCCTTTTCAATGGGGAGCTCCCAGATTTGATGCGGGAGAAGCTTTTGCTATGATGACTGTTTCATTTGTTGGTCTTGTAGAGGTTTGTTTACTTCTGTGCTTGTCCAATATATTTCCCTGAGTCCATTGTTACTTGTAGAATACTGCCCATTTGCACACTGCTGTTTTTATTGTTTATTGAAGGTGGAGTGCCGTCTTAATAGTTATTAAGTCTAATTAATTAAGCTTTTCCCCTATTACAGGCATAGAATGACTATAATTTGCTATGCTTATTGACGTTCTCAACAATATAATAATGAAATTAATTCAATGCTTGATTACATGAAATTTCTTATAAATTATTCAATTCTAGTGTGCTTAATGGTTTGTTTCATTAAGAATGGAAACTTACTATATTGATATGCTATACTGCGTAAACTTTGCTAATTTCTGCATGATTTTATGTTTGAACAGTCCACAGGTGCTTTCATTGCTGTGTCAAGGTATGCAAGTGCAACTCCTCTGCCACCTTCTATTCTTAGCCGCGGTGTTGGTTGGCAGGTAACAAGTTATGATTGCCTTGTATTTTCACCCTCATTTTACTAGTTTACTCTTATATAGTTTATAGGATGCACAAATCAACGTGCACCAATTTAATATCCGAGAGCTTTTGTTTGCCCTGCTTATTTACTAAAATTATATTGTTAGCCTATGGGATCTGACTATATAATTGTAACAATATTTTTTCTGGTTGACTTCATATCTGAAGCATTTTTTTTTCTTTTGTCCTTTTTAACACTTATATTATTATTTTTGTAACATCAGGGAGTGGGCATTCTGTTCTCTGGGATATTTGGAACTGGAATTGGGTCATCAGTTTCTGTGTAAGAATCTTGTTCAAATCACCAAATCCTTAGAAATATTCTGATCTATCAATTCTTGACAAACTATTATACTGTTCTTTGTTATTCTTAGTGAAAATGCGGGTTTATTAGCATTGACACGTGTTGGTAGCCGAAGGGTTGTCCAAATATCAGCTGGTTTCATGATCTTCTTTTCCATCCTTGGTGAGTAATTCATGCAAGAAATTCACACTCAAATCTGTCTCCTTGTTGCAAGTATGTAATATAACATATACATTCTATACAGGAAAATTTGGAGCTGTCTTTGCTTCAATCCCAGCACCAATCATTGCAGCTTTGTACTGCCTGTTCTTTGCCTATGTGGGTAGGTATTATTAAATTATGGAGCAGGTTTTAAATCATCATTATAATTCAATTCAAGGATAATTTGTTTAATACTTTTTCATATAACACGAGCAGGTTCAGCAGGCCTCAGTCTTCTTCAGTTTTGCAATTTAAACAGCTTCAGAACAAAGTTTGTATTAGGCTTCTCTATTTACATGGGCTTATCAATACCTCAATACTTCAATGAATATACAGTTGTTAAAGGCTATGGTCCTGTCCACACTGAAGCAAGATGGGTACACAACTTCTCTGTCCTGTATCTAGCTTGATATAACTTCTATCGTCTTTCAAGACCAATCAAAAGAATTTTCTTCCTTGGTTGTGTGGGTATTAATCAAATGTCTCTATTGTTTTTGCAGTTCAACGATATGATCAACGTGCCCTTCTCATCGGAAGCATTTGTTGCTGGCTTGTTGGCCTTTTTCCTTGACGTCACACTGCACCGGAAAGACAATCAAACCAGGAAAGATAGAGGCATGCATTGGTGGGATAGGTTCCGGTCATTCAAAACAGACACAAGAAGCGAGGAATTCTATTCGCTGCCCTTCAATCTGAACAAGTTTTTCCCATCTGTTTGATCTTTGGGGCATGTAGTTTTGACTTGTAACCAAATCATGCTCCTCCAATATCACTTTGTGGGTATCACACTATGTAACATCGATCGCATTTTCTCTTTTATCTTAAGTTGTTTGACTATATAAATCAACTTAGCAGTACTAATGAATACCTTCTTTTCACAGCCTCCCTTGAGTAGTCCTCCCTCAGGTTCCACCTAAAATGGTATTGCACTGGCAAAAATGTAAAGTTGCTATCTTTTTTTGGGTACAATACAAGATTTATGGCTCTAGTGGTATTTCATGTGTCCTTTTATGGAGATATGTATGGTTTAAACTTTTGGCAAGAGCTTTGTTTGTAATGGGGATTTAACCAATGAGTAAGGTTTGGATCTCCCTATCTCTCATTTCATAATGAGATGCCTAATGCCCACTGAGGCATTGAGCTAAAACCCGTAGCCTATATCATTATAATCTAAACATAAATTACAATATTAGTTGTTAGACTTAGCCCACGTGATGCATGAGAAAGTTTTACACAAATGTATAAGGGAAATTTGTTTTTCTTAAATAACATTTACATGCAAAACTCATCTTCTTACATATTAGCGGACAACTTATAAAATCATTCATATGTATTATTTAAATAAATCATAAATAAATTAAATAGATCATGTGTTTATTAAAAGTACACATGAATGATTTTACCCATCGTTACGTAATTGGTTTGAGGAATTTCCACCAAACCAATACCTTGGGTTTTTTTATAAAAAAATTTTATTTTAACTCTTCCCAATTTTTTCAAAATTTTTTAATGCTCCAATTGCCAAACATTTTACCAAGTATTTTCTTTTTTTTATTGGTAAATCTTTCTAGCTTACCATGTTCATCATGTCGCTACTAATTCCAAGGTTGCATTCATGATTCAAATTTGCCTAATTAATCAACATCAAAATACCTTTAACATATTATAACACATAAATCTCATTTGGTTAGCTCAATATAGAGTGACTGGTTTAAAAATGTAAGGTTTGGTAAAAAAAGGTTTTGGTGGATAAAGGTTCATGTGTTACGCAGATGTTATAGATATACTCGTATAAAAAGAAAGTTGGTCTTAAGAATTGTTTTAAAAAAAATATGGTAAAATACTATTTTGTTCCCTAAACTTTACAAAAAGTTTGTTTTTCATCCCTAAACTTTAAGAATACCTTCAACATCAAAATACTTTTAACATATTGTAACACATAAATCTCATTTGGTTAGCTCAATATAGAGTGACTGGTTTAAATATGTAAGGTTTGGTAAAAAAAAAGTTTTGGTGGATAAAGGTTCATGTGTTACACAGATGTTATAGATACCCGTATAAAGAGAAAGTTGGTCTTAAGAATTGTTTTTTTTTTTTAAAAAAAAGGGTAAAATACTATTTTGTTCCCTAAACTTTACAAAAAGTTTATTTTTCATCCCTAAACTTTAAGAAGTTCATTTTTCATCCCTAAAATATTGAAAAGTTCATATTTCGTCCCTAAACTATTGAAAATGTTTTATTTGTGTCCTTAAATTTTACTTATTTTTGTCTCTATACTATTCAAAAAACTCTTTACAAAGTTTAGGAATGAAAAAATAACTTTTTAAAGTGTAGGGATGAAAAATAAACTTTTAGTAAAATTTAAGGACCAAAATAGTATTTACCCTAAAAAATATTTAAAAACTAAAAATTTGTCTGTAAAAACAAAACATTGAGATTGGACCTAAGCTTATGCACTCTCAATTTCCCAAACAACCCCAGAGATTCATGCTTATCATTCTTTCATGGTTTAATGTCGATATCAATTACAAAAGTTCACTTATACCGACAGCGCTTTAGGCGAATTGGTACTTAGTGCTTGGGGCTTCAAGGGGGGTATAAATTTGAATTGTTGGTGCAACATATTTAATGAGAAGTAGTTCTCACCGTCTTTAAAAAACCATAAATTACTTATAAAACATGTGGTACCCCAAACTTATGAATGATACTGTCTAAGACAGTGGATTTGGGCTCCCAATTTATTTGTTGGTGGGTTTCCTCACAGTCCTACGGGCTTTGCTTCAAATGCAGCCTCAATAGTCCAATTTCTATTATCCCTGTGGTTTCCAGCCCAACACCCCCTTACCCTTTGACTTTGCTTCTTACTTTCTCTTAACCTTCTCCCTTTTGTCCCCTCTGTTTCTTCTCCCTCTCTCCTTTTTCTTCTCACTCTTTCTCTCCCCAACCCAGAAAAAACCAACCCCTTCTTGTCTACCATCATTCCATTATATAGTCTCCCCTTAGTGGGATTCAAATCATTATTTTTTCACCAATTCCCATGCAATCCTACTTTCACCTAGAATCCCTAAATAACAATCATGTTTTCTAAAGATTCTCTCAAAACTTGTCTTTGACGCCAAATGACTTTCGGCAATGGTCTAATTTAGGGGCCGACCTAAATTAGACCACTTCCTTGTTGATCTTCCACCGTCTTATCAATCGGTAGTGGGCCTAAATCAGCCTGAACACTATGGATTTCTCTGAACAATACTCTCTAGACCCTGACATACTAATCGTTGGGATGGGCCTATTCCTACAGGGTTTGGGCCAACTTCAATCTCCTGGGCTAGCCTTAGCTACTCAAGCCAATCTTGAGCCTAAGTTTAGTGGGCCGGTACTGATCACTCGGGCCTAAGCCCCCCATAAATTTTTTTTTTTATTTTAATATATAGATACCGTTAATGAAATTTGAATGATTTATAAGTAGACTAAAAATATAGATAAGAACAATAATAAACATTGTCAGGCAAAATTTTGGAATTAAGATTTTGTTATTATTGTTATTGTAAGGCAATTGAACAAATAAAGTATAAAGACCCATTAAAGTACATTATTGAATTTGAAACATATCTATATAATGTCTAAAAGATGAACATAGCATTTATTATTATTACATCTTATTGAGCCACATTAGCATAGCATTTATGTCCATTTTGATCAACTTTAATCCATTTCGGTCCACTTTAATCCATTTTGGTTCACTTAGTTCTATTTCGGTCCAATCAGTCCATTCGGTCCACTTGGTTCCATTTTGGTCCAATTTGGTTCATTCAATCCAGTTCGGTCCAATTTAGTCCAATTCGGTCTATTTTGTTTACTTCAATCTTAAAAAATTGTGTTCATTTTGATGTTAGTTTCTGTGTTGTTTTATCCTATTGGCTTCCATGGTGGCTGTTAACTTAATTTCCATTTTGAATTTACGTTTCATGACTAAAAAATCAATTATAAATTAATCCAAAATTTTAGTATTTCAAGTTAATGTGTTTGTTAGTTTTATTTTATAGTGTTGTTTTAAGTTTATGATCATGATTGCAAGCAAAAGATTAAAATTTATGATCATGACTATAATTGTTTTTTACCCGATGGAGAAAATGATGGGATGCTTATGATGAATATATGGCACTTATAAACACTAGCAGTTTTAAATCTTTAAAGGCATTACAAAACCTAACATTTCATTTAAATTGTGTTTTTTATAGTTCTATTTTTGGCTTATTTCCAACATTGTTTTTGAAAAATATGATTGTGTTAATATAATTAACAAAAAAGGATATTAACTTTGAATATAAAAGTGTAACTTTTTATTAGTTAGTAATAGGTTAGCTATATTGTTTTCATATAATTTGGTAACCTGCGATCGAGTAAAAAATACCAACCATTGGTAGCATAGCAATGACTAAGAGGTTCATTGGTATCATATGGAGTAATGACATCCATGTCATTATAGAGAATGACAATCAACTTCATAACAGAAAGTCTTCCCTTCAATCCATTTTATATTCTAGTCTTTAGGTTTCAAAGTTTGTATTGGTAGAAAGTTTCAATTTTTTAAACTCATCATCTATTGTAGATTATGAAGTGTATTTATATGACCAACTACCAAACCATTATAAGGTTTATCTTTGCCTCCAATTAGAACTAATGCATTTTTACATAACCACAGGAACCTAACAATGAAGGAGTTGCATTCACATGGAGACTACTAATAAATACTCTGATCTACAAATTCATGACCTTGGGGCCCATCATTCACAGCAAGAAAACTAACACTCATTAAGTTATGAAAAATATAGTAGGGAAAAGTAGTTGTTTTAGATTCTAAGAGATGATTGTAGCAATTATTGGATACGTTCACAATGAGAGCTAATCATAATGTTTACTTCATGTATAGATTTGAGATCCATGGTATGAATTTTTTTTTTTAAATTTTTTTATAAATATTCTCTAGAACAAATTGGGTGTCATGTTATAAATGGATTTTTACCTTGGAATAATTGTTAAAATTATGTGGTTAAAATTATCTAGTTAAATGATTAAATTTACCATTTTCCAATAATTTAAACTTTTGGAATAATCAATAATTTAATATGGTATCAAAGTAAGAGGTCATGAGTTCAATCTCTGTCTTCTCCACTCTACTACTCATTTAAAATCTCACGTGTTAGGCCTCACCTATTAAAAGAGAATTTGAGCCCACACATAAGGGCGAGTGTTAAAATTATGTGGTTAAATGATTAACTTTACCATTTTCTAATATATTAAACTTTTGAGACAATTCTTAATTTAACAATAATAGATATCTTTTTATATTCATTTATAAATTTTTTTGGATTTTTAATCTTTTGGACACTGAAAAAATGTTATTTAATTATAGTGCATATGTATTATCACATTAATGTGAAATTTTTATGCATAATATATATATATATATATATTATAAATTTTATATCCATAACACTTTCACAACAAATCTAAATTGACTAGAGACGACAAAGGTGAAGTCCAGAAGATTTGGGCAAGAACTATTCCTACATGCTTCCCCCTTAGAGCAGAAGTAGCAACCATTCTTTGGGCTATCCAGCTTGCTAAGGATGAAAATGGCCCCACATTGCCATTGAGGGAGACACGAAAAATTGTTTTGATCCTTTGTCCTCCTCACCAACCGCCCCAGATTGGTCCATTAGCAACACCATTAGCAACATACTTAGTCTCAAAGAGTCTTTTCTTATTTGTTCTTTCAATTGGGTCAAAAGAAAATGTAACGCAGCATCACATGCTGCTACTAAACTCTCCCTTTCTAATTTCTAGTCATTTTGTTTCAATAATCTCAGTCTTCCAAATGTCTTAAGGACAGTTTGTGAGGTTGAGTGTTCTTCCCTTGTTGTACTTTGTTGAGGCTCATTTTATGAAGCCCAGCAGGCCCAAGGCCCAGAGTTGCGGGCAAACTGAAAGAAACAGCAAAAAAAGAAAAAGAAAAAGAAGGCATATGAATGGTTCAAGGGTCCATGAGATGGGTCCAGAAGAAGCAAATGGGCTTGAATAGGCCCGGAAAGAGAAAAGAAACAAAATCCATGAAAAGGATGAGGGAAAAGAAAGAATGGGCCACAGCAGGCCCACTGTAATAAGAAAAAAGAGAGTAACAGGCAAATGGAGAACCCATAAGCCCAAAAGGATAAAGAGAAAATTGGGCCAAGGAAGCCCAAAGTGAGTTAGCAAAAATCCATGTGTAAAACAAAACCAATGGGCCAGGGATGCCCACAAGAAAAACAAGGGACATTGGAGCCCGCAAGAAATGAAAAAGAAGCCCAGCAAGCATACTGGGCTACTGAGAAAGAAAGAACACGGCAGGTTCGAAAGAGCCCAGCAGGATTGAGTTGAGCAGCAGGAATAGCAAACCTGGCACGGCAGGAGGCGCAAAGCCACAAAGCAAAACGCCCAAACTAAAGGGAAGCCCACTACGGAGCCCAACCCTCCAAAGAAAGGGACAACACATGGGCGTTGGCCTGCCGGAAAAACAATCCACATCAGAAAATGCCAAGAAGCGCACGGCAGGATATGCGCACCCATTTTCAGACCTCGGCAAACGAACGAAACATCAATAAGGTAACGCATGCGAACGACCCAGGCATCACCAGCCTATACCCAGCCACTATGGGAAAGGGTGACGTCATGGGTGAGGGCATGGTCTGGCGGTGGGGAGAGGAGCGGGAATCCATTTTTGCGTTTCTTGCCCAGACTCTTTCGGTGGGCACAGTCCTGCTGGGATGACATGCCACCCAAAAGAGGCAAGGGTGGGTAAGAACCGCTGGGTGCATGCCATGAGAGACCGAGAGAGAGAGGACACACTGGACGAAGTAGAAAAGGAAGCTTCGTTGTCTGAAAGCCACGGGTCAATGGTGGATCAGAACCATTTGACTCGGTAAGTAGATGGCAAAAGGCTACGATAGCAGAATAGGGCCATAGAAAGGCTAGAACAGTAAAATCGGCCACGGCAGGCCCTATATAAGGGACCCGCGGCTGTGTGCAATGGGGGTAAGGGGAGGTGATCAGAAAACAGGGAGAAAAGAATTGAAAGAGAGAAAACAGAGAGAAGGAAATTCTAAGAAAGAAAAAAAAAATAGAGTGCTTATGGCAGGCATGCACCCAAATGGATTAACCCCCTCTCTCCCTTAATAGCCTTGTCCTCAAAAGGCAATACAAAATCTATACCTGGGCATATATCATTTGGGGTTGTCCTCTCAAAGCAATTAATTTCACCAAGTGAAGTTACTTGCGTTGAGGGAGTAGTTTTCCCTTCCGTGGTTGGAATCCTGTGGTAATACTAAATATGGCAAACTCGTTATTTTACTCTACTAATTTCGCTCTATTATTTTGTTTAAGCGTTTTTCCTTAAATGCAAGGCTTTTAAGTCTTTTATCTTGTTTATTGCGGCAGAAATAGTGACTGCATTTTCTTTATGTTTTCTACTTTAAGTCTGCCTGCCATAACTTGTCAATAATAACTCTACTTGCTGTGAGCTCTTAAAAGGACTTTGGCAGACGCGGCAAAGATTGTGCACAAGCCGGGTCAAGGTGTGCTCCAATTGGGCCGGTCCCAACTCCTCACCCAGAAACTACCCGGGCCTAGTGCGACAGGAGCTTTGCCCAATACCCCAAGCCAGGCCCACCCCCTTACCCACTTTAATTTGGTTGAATAATATTGTAGATTAAAAATAAATAAAAAAATCCAAGTTGTCATATTGTTATTGACTATTAGTCCATTACTGATAGACAAAAAGTTAATTTTTAAGTAATTGGTTCAAATTTAAACTAGTAAGGTAGTAACAACTTATCGTCTAAAATTTGTTACGAAATTATTGTGAAAATATTATATACAATAGCACTTTTTTTTTTTAAGTAAGAAAAATGTGGTGATTTTAAGTAATAGTTAACCGTGTAAATAAATAAATTAATCATGTAAAGTTTGTTGCAGGAGAAAGTATGTGAGATATTGGTCTCATGAGACCATCTTATATAAGTTTTTTTTTTGTTTTTTCGTGGGAGGAACAAAAAGCCTTCAACGAGTGGAATTAAAAGGACAAAAACCATTATTAGTAGTAAAATATTAAAATTAAAAAAAAAAAAAAAGGGCAAAAAGGTAACCTAGGGAAAATTTGTAAGAAGACAGAAAAACCCCCGCAAAAGATCCAGTACATATTTTACATATTTCGCCACCCAGTCGGGACATAGAAGTAAATTTATGTGTGCTCTCACCAAAACAAATACAAAGACAAAGTTTACTATTCAAAAGGCCGATTCCCTCTTTAGAAAGAGAGAGAGAGAGAGAGAGAGAGGGCGGCAGCAGCAGAAGACAGCAGCTAAGGCAAGCGCGAAGATGATAATTCCAGTTCGTTGCTTTACCTGCGGCAAGGTACCTTACTCTATTCTCATACTTACTTTCATTGTTATTATCATGTCTATGACTGTGACTGTGATGGGTTTTTGTTTTTGATTAACAAGACTTTGGAGGTTTTGTTGTTTGGTGGTGTGATTGTGGAAGATTTTTCGTTTTGGTAACAAAGGAGGGTTTTTTTGTTCATGTTCCAACAACCCCAGTTGTTCAAACTTCTCCAAATCCATAAACTTTGTTCATCCAAGTTCACCCTTCATAGTTGACTTTCACTACCTCTTTATTGCCCCCCATAAAATTTTCAAAATACATGGAGGCAAGTGGCTGAAAAGTGAACAGTCAAGGTTGAGTAGATATGTTCAATCACACCAAAAAAAAAAAGAGGGAAATTTGGAAAGGAGAGAGAGAGAGAGACATGGGTCTTGGGATGTGAAGAAGAAGGAAAAAAAAAGGGTCTTTTTACGTTTACAAAGAAAAAATGGGGGAAAAAATCAGTAAAACCTGTGTTATGTTCTTGGTGTGGTTCAAATTAGAGCGCGGTTTCATTATAGCGTGGCTTTCCAAACTGTTTTGTCAATGTTTTCATTGGGTTTGAAAAGTAGAAACCGAAAACAAGTCTGCAGCTGTTTTCAATTTGCTATGCATTTTAAGATTTGATAGGAGTTTTTGTTATGTATTTTATTTGGGTTACCTAAACAAGTTTCTATCCCTAAAACATGGAAAACTGTTACTTATGTCAATTTTTTGTTTGTTGTACAGGTGATTGGAAACAAATGGGACATGTATCTTGACCTTCTCCAGTCAGATTACTCTGAAGGGTAAGAACTTTTTTGCTTATTTGTTAGGGATATATTGTTAAGAGTTTGCTTATATCAGTATATGATTAAAAACTGTAATAGCAACCAGAAATCGAAAAATGCAGATAAATAGATGATATTATTAAACAAATATAACATCTTGTTGTATTATTGGAAGCTTCTTATTTTTTTCCTCCTGTATTTTTCGGCTGAATGTATTGAATTTGTGTTTAGTAACACATGTAAGGCACAAATAAATACTATCAAAGAATATTCATAGTAAACAACATTGTGAGACTCACTTTAATTAGAAGCTAACTTTTAGAATGAGAAACAAAAGCAATTGAAACCATTGGAATTACAAACCTTGGCTTGGCTGACAATTCAATTGTTATGATATCAGGAAGCAAACTATTAGCATAATTATAGCAATTCACACAAACATAAATCCCTGTTGCTTTAGAAATAGGTTTTTTAGGATGGTCACCAAAAGTTTTACGGGGAATATGCAAAATAGGAATTAACGCACACATTAATCAGTCTTTGTAGCTCATTTTTCTACCAGAAGAACTATGTTTCTAAAAAATTCATGATGGCAAGCCTGGTATCTGTTAAGAAAAACAGTTGCATAAATCTCCTATCTGGGGGGGGTGGTACCTTCACTCTCTTTATTGTTAGTTCCAGCGCAAAGAGAACCTCAGTTACATCTGTAGAGGAAAGATATAAAAAGTTTGATCCTTATTTACATCTATAGAGGAGAGGTATAGAATGTTCAACATCAAATAAAAGCATTAGTTCTATATACCACATTCACAACTCAAATACCAAGTTGCAATAGAAAGTGGGCAATATTAGCAAAGGAAAAAGAGGTAGCACAATTATATTGGAACCACCCAAACAGATATGCACCCATAGCCTGGGTTCATGAGAATCTATTAAAAGGAAAATGTTTTTGGAATGTTAAGATTCCTCAAGTTTTTTCTTGAAGTTGGAGGAATCTGCGCAAGCTCAGGCATATAGCTAGATAGCTAGACTGCTCAAGTTTGTACTTGGGCAATAACTAGGAGTCATAAGGCTGAAGTCTCATGGTGGAAGCTTGTTTGATTCCCTAATACAACCCCAAAACATGGCTTTATTGGCTGGCTATCTATGAGGGATAGACTCAACCAAAATTAGGCCAGTGAAATGGGATTTTAATGGAGGCAGTAGCTGTAATTTCTGTAGGAGGTACATAGTGAGTAGAGACGATGTGTTCTTTGCTTGTTCCTTCACTAGCAGATTATGGCCCTTTGCTTAGTGATTGGAATTCCTAAGAACTGGGATGATCTAGATAGCTGGGAACAGTTCACCTGAAGGAGCTATTCTATGAATCACATTCTGCAAATTGGTTTGGTGGGCAACAGTTTACCACCTGTGGATTCAAAGCAACAATAGAATCTATGGGGGTGAGGGTTCAGACTGAGGAACAAATCTGTAAGAGTATCAAATGGGATGTAAGGGGTAGGATAGAGAGCAGTAGCAAGGTGAACAACTCAATCCTAAGCAAGATCCTCTGTGCAAATTAGGGTATTATTAGATAGCTTTGAGTATTGTTAGTGAAGTTAGAACAGTCTTTAGTTCTAGTAGTTTGTGTAAGTGCAATCTTTACACATGGGTCTTGTAGCTGATTGTCCATTTGTGTTCTGTTGTGTGGGTTCTGCTGCTTCCATGATGCGACCATAGCCCTAAGTTCTAAACTGTGTTCTTAGTGCAATGAAAAACTGAATTATTAAAAAAATAAGAGTGGCCACTATTATTATTGTTAAGTTTTTATAAGAAAATAAGGGTGGTGATTATATGTTGTGAATGTAAAGTATCTATTTTGATCACTGTGAGACTAATTTGGTGATGTGAATCTCTAAGTGTAGGGTAGTGTAGTTGTGGGTAATATGATGCAAACTTGTCTTTGACATTATAAGATATTATTGAGATTTTGTAATTTAACGCTTGAGACAATTAGGATAATTTGTTAAGGAAGAAGCACCTTAAAATTTATCAGAATTTGAAAACGTATGTGAAACAGGGATATTTTATATGCACTTGCAGTTGGTTTGGGTCCATATACATCATTGATCAATATGGGCGTAATTTTCAAGTCATTTGTACCTGTGCTTAGGAACACGTGTGTATTCTCTTTTGAGTATAATACAATAACAAATATAATTTGACTGGCTAAGAAATATGCTTTGTTTTGAATTCTTGGAGTATGATCTTGACAGGTAGTGGACAGTGTTACCTGGTATTAGTTTTGATTATAAGCATGAATTTGCAGCGGATATTAGTTGATGGCACTCATGTTTAATTATGTGCTATGCAGAGATGCTCTTGATGGATTGGGGTTGGTCCGTTACTGCTGCAGACGAATGCTTATGACTCATGTAGATCTCATTGAGAAGCTTCTGAATTACAACAGTAATATCTCTCTCCTCTCTTTCTCTCTCTATTAACATTCCAGTTTAGGGGAATGCTTATGGGTCTATTGGCACTCACATTTGCACTTCATTGCAGCTCTGGAGAGGAATGAGACCACTTGATGAATGGGGTTGCAACTTGCAAGTGAGCCGAAGTTCGTTTTACTGAACATCTAGTGGGGCATGATTGACTTTGTTTGTGAATGTCTATGTCTTAAGACTCTTTTTAACTTTTTTTTTTTTATTTAGTTTGGAGCAAGACAGAAGTGAAGATATGCATGGATGTGTTCGTGACAATTCTGTTGTTGCTTGTGAATTTTTTTGATGTGTATGAACCTTGTCCACTAAATTAAAATATGTTTGTTGCTTGAGCAATAATGTTTCTTGTGTAATAATTTGACATTGGTGACCCAGTTCTTTTTATCAATCATTGTGGGCTTGCCTTGTTTGAATTGTCTACTTATATCTCATTTTTATTTTTATTTTTATTCCCATTAGAGGCATATTGAATTTATAAGTGACACAACACAACTAGAGAGGGGGCCTTTCCTTTCTTTTATTTATGTTTCCTACTTCAAAAAAACGAAATACACGTTGCCACTGATATACAGGAGATTCGATCTGGGTTCTTTTGTACAAGATACCTAACCAAATGAGTCAGTTGTCACTCTCAGTTTGGCTTACTCATAGAGTCCTTTTCATTTTGGGCTAAATGTCTATTCATACTGTGACGCTTCATAGTCTATAAGCAAATGATTTAAATTTAAGTTTCACAATTTGTTTCTTTTATTAGAGAAGAAAAAGTTAAAAAGATAAAAGAGAGATTTCTAGCCTATAAGCAAAAGAATTTTAATTTAAAATTAATTAGTAATGACCTGTCTCAAGTGGTTACTATAGATGGCACTGGGGATTAAACGAAAGGATTCAATGAAGTATCAATGAAAGTACCATGCAAACAGGATTTTAGGCCTTGGCTTGAGGCCCCTAAATTTTAAAAAATTGAGGGGTGTATGATTTTTTTTTTTTTTTTTCTTTTAAAGGAAAAAATAAGCGGGCATTTCATGTAAAATTTTTAATTTAGGAGGTCAAATGACTAGTTGAAATTGCACATTTTAAGAGGCACTTAACATTACCTAATCCATTCACATGGGGCTTGACTTGAACGAGTTCACCTCGGTCTCTAAAAAATGTCCATGGAAATGGAAAGCTTATCTTTTAACCATTGGAAATGCTAAGAAGTGAAGTCCTTGTGAAAACATCTACAAGTTGTCATCATTAGAGGTTAACTTGACTTCTAAATCTTTGTGAAATTAATTTCAATGGTTTACTTAACCTCGTTGTGGGGTCTAGTGGTTAAGCACCTCATCCATCTCGCCATAGCGCTTGGATTCAAGTAGTGTGGAACTCATTAGCACTAGGCCTGCAAGCCAACGAGAGAATCTCATGGTATATCCTGCCTGGTAGGATGTGATTTTACCTCCATGATTTTACCTTTTTTCACTAAAAAAAAAAAACCAAACAAACAAACAAAACATAGAATACGAACCCAAAATACTTAACAACAGGTGATGCAAACCAATCGATAGATTAGGATCAAGAAAAACAACATAACCAAAAAGTGGAATGAAAATTAGAAGGGTTACCAGCCCAATCTACATAGGTGTAGTTAGAAAGAGCCAAAGGACCAGACTTGAAGACAATCCCATGATCCACAATTCCTTAACAAAAACCATGTGAAGGCGTGTTGGATTTTGCATGAATTGCCAAACATGATTAACAGCAAGGTCCAAGTTTGGGTGTGTGTGTAGGTAAAGTTATTGTAAAGCACCAACAATATTTTTATAGAGAGAATGATCTGACAAAGATGTTCCATTAGTTTTTCTACGATGAGAGTGATAGTAAATGGAGTTGGCAAAGGTTTGCAATCAAGCATATGTTGATAGTGCAACAAATCCATAGCATATTTGTAATGATTAACAAAGAAAACTAAGGACTAAGGAGAAGCACGCAGGATGTCTAATTGTTCCAGTTAAGGCAAGGAATTAGGCCATTATGAAGATGTGACCCTAAAAAATTAAGGCTTCTTTGTCTTTTATGTTAAATCCTAAACATGTCTTGAAAAGCTTAAGGCAGCCTTATCTTTTATGCGATTAAATCCAAAATCATACATGTGACAAGGGCGACCAACACAAAATGTTGTCTGCATAATTGTTTCTTGAAACTGTACGTATATATGTCTACCACCTAACCAATAATTTAGATCTATTTTGGTATTTTCATTTAGCACTATCAAACTAAATTATTTGTAAGTAATTGCATTAATTTGTGCAAAAATTCATATCTATTTTAGCATAAGAACTTACTTTTTCTATTTTACATACTCATTTTTTAAAACACCACACATCAGACTATCTATTTTATACTACATTTCATTAAAATATCAATTTTTTTTTAATTTTTTTTCTTTCTACAAACACAATAACCATCATTCATTCTCTTCATTTATTCTCGGGATACATAAAGAAATAATAAAAATTAAATACAAAATGAATAGTGTCTGTGTAAATTTACACGGTTTAGTAACTAGTAACTATGTATTTTTACCCAATTTAGCATGACCTAATATGGATGAATTTTGAGATTGGTTAGTTAAAATGTAATAATTTTTCTATTATACATACACTAATAAGAGCGTTATTACTATCGTAAAGGTTGTGTGTCACTAACATCTATCTTTCACCTTTACAGTCATATCATAGTTATCTATCTGTTTCAAAGATAAATGTTGATAAGTCTTGGGTAAGACATTTAAAATTTGCACTACTTATCTAACATTGTTTTGGACCTTTGGTTGTTGTTGTGATGATTGTGGTGGTGCTTTTCCCATCTTTAAGAAGAATGGGGCCTTACAAGAGAGCCAGTCAGGTCCTCAAACGCAATCTATTACAAATGTTCCTTTTGACTAAGCAATCATCACAGTTTACTCTTTATGTGTTTAATTTGAAGATTTTGAACTGCTGGTACTTTTTTTTTTGAGAAAGTTGAACTGCTGGTACTTGATTACAAGGCATCTACAAAATTCCAAAAAAAATTTCTCGAGCTGATCACCTAAATATGTTTTTGACTCCATCATGATTTAGAAAGTTGCCTATAGGACATAATGGTAGATCATATTTTATTCTGATTATATTAAAGGGGGAAAAAAAGCATAGATTTCATCAAAGGATATTGGTTTGTTAATCAAAGAGCTTTAGAGACTCATAAACTTTTCCCAATCTTCCATATTGTTCTGATATGTATTGTAGCCTTTGTAGGATAAATCTCACTCATCGTTGCTAAAGATGTATTCTTTTTTTTTTAAGTTGAAAAAGTTTAATCCCACTTGCTAAAATGCAATGGAGATGCTGCATTATCTAGTGAAGGACCATAAGTGCTCCATTAGCTAGTAGAGAGAATATACCATTGATTGATTATTGCACTTTAACTTGCTCTTGACGAGTCCTTGGATCTTTTGTTCTTTCTCTGCCTTTGAAAAAAAATAATAACAATAATCATTCTTCACAAGAGCTAATGAATTTCTTCTTCTTCTTTTTCCCCACTCAGTGAACTAGTTCCAAATAAAAATTTGAAGTTATAGAAATGAGACCAGCCTACATCCTCAATCTTAAATTGTGTGACCTTAATCATCCATTTTATTGTATACCTTTTATTTTTCATCTATGGGTAGGATCCATCTTAGTCCTAACCACTAATATAATATTTTTAGAAAAGATTTTATGATACCATTCAAAGGAGTGGTCCAATAGTTAGGCTCTTGGTGTATGGTCAATTTTGAGTTCGAACTCTTGAAGACAACAATGGTATGACCCTCGATCAAAGGGTGATGGCATTACGATTTGGACAAAGTTTGGCTCCAAACATATTTGGAATTATCTTTTCCAACTCATTATGTAGTAAATTATAAGATTATTCATGTGACTAAAACTACACATACATTGTTTCTTCAATTGTCATATAGTAGATTGAAGCAAGATAGCTCTATATATGTTTGAAGCCAAACTTTTTCCTTAGGATCCCACCAACAAGAAGATTTTTTTGTTGGTTCGTCCAAGGATTTATATCATTAAGAATTGTGTGGAAGCAATACCAAAACTTAAGCTAGAAATCTAACTCGTTCGAGGCAAAGAATAAAGAGCGTTGATTAGTTATTATTATTATTTTTCTTGGTGATTATTATGATATATTCCATTATACTAGTGATGATTACAAGTTTGACACTTGGTTATTTGGCCTTTTTTGTGGATTGATTTTTTTTTTTCTAAAAGTGGATTAAAATATAGTTGTACACAAGGTTATAAAAAGTTGTACATAAGTAAATAAGTTAAAATGCTAAAAAAAAAAATGAAGGCACCAAGAAGATCATGTTGAAAAGTTTATCATCCACTAACCAAATCAAGATTATTACTTGAGAAATTGTTTTAATCAATTCTAAGTTCAAGAATCAAGAGAACACAGAGATTTAGGGGTTGTCAATATAAAGCTAAATTCTAAAGAAAATATTTAAGGCATTGAACAAGATCAAGTCTCACAACAAATTGATGAATGGACGGTTAAATATACTATTTTTCAGACAATCCAAAAGGAAATCAAAGAGGAAACAATTAGGTGTGGTGTTGAGACTTGAGATCGAGGAGAAGCGGCCGTCTCGAAGGGCCAGCATAGCTTCTGCCGCCTCCAATAGCTCACTTGTAGACATGCATGAAACATGGCAACACAATTTGTTGCTGCCTGAAAACACCTAGTGCAGAACATAGCATGTACGGCCGGCAAGGATATAAGTTACCACCACATGTTGCCACTTCTCTGAAAGGATCAAGTATCAAACACCTTTATTCACTGTCCAATTTTCCTAAAAAACATGAGTCTAATTCATTGTTTTATAACAATATTACAAAACTAAAGTTAAACCTGCTCAGCCTAATGAAATGTGCGGTACATGAATGTTGATTAAAGTATGTATATATATTTGTTTTTCCTTTTATTTTCCTCTATTTCCTCTTGGATGTTTGACACTTTTTAAGTTTTAACATAATTAATCTATTAGTAGACAATAAGAACAGTTTGTATTCTGTATCATGGGGGAAGAATGTGGAGAAAGCAACTTTAAACTCATGTCCTTTGCATCAAGAACAATAGCCCCACTAACAAGAGCACCTCAAACACCATTGTTTGCTAGGAAAGGTTGAATTAGAAATTAGAATGTTTAGCAGCCAAGGTACACACATACAAGACCAAAATTTGTTGCCCCCATAAGCAGAACATAATAGACTTTGAATTCCATCGACTTCTATATTTAAAGCTGTCAAAGTAATACAACAAGTGAGACCCTTATACCTCCCAATTATTTGTTTAACTCCCAATTATTTGTTTAAAATTAATCAAAGGTGGCCACACACCCATATTGCCATAAGAGGTTAAGCCGTTAAGGGCTTTTGCATATAATATTGAAGTGTGTAGTCCCCTACATGAGTCATGTTTGACCCATTATTAGTCCATTTTTTCATTAAATAAGTATCACTAGGATCCCCAACACATCACATGGCTTACATAGACTGACATTAAATCAGATATGTTAACCACATGTTAAATCTTAGGAAGAAAATTTTCAAACTTTGGGATTCCAATAAGTTTGGTAATTAAACCAGATTTCCAGGAGTAAAAAAATCTTCAGAAGCTTGTCATCTATATCTGAATTCTATCAGATCCTTCCTTATAACCCAACAATGGTTTATTAAATAAATTTATCATGCATCTAATTTCTTGAACTTCACAAGCTTTGTGTTCCATGATCTGGGGCTTAAACCGACACTGTGACTCTGGAGTAGGTGAGTTTTTCAGTCAGAGTTTGCCACTTTGCCTTCAAGAATGCACCTAGAAGAATCAAAATTGGGCTGCTGCTGGCTTTGATGATTTATTTGTGTTAGTGCTTAATAGTACTTATTTAATTACAAAGATGTTCCAATGATATTAGTCTATACATCACTTTCCGCAAACAAACACAAAGAAGAAGACTATGGGCCTGGCATTCAAACAAAGTTCAGATCGTTATTGTTGCTTATACAATAGAAAAAGCTTTACCTTGGAAAAATCTTTAAATATTTGCTAAGGATGTTACTTTGAGTTTACTTAAATCACATTGGACTTTGAACGTTTCTAAAAAAGTTGTGCATAATAGAGTTTAATATTCCGCACGTGGATAGTGGGTACTTTATTTGCCTAGCCATTGAGTATGGTAAGTAAAATATTTCAAATATAGAAAATGAATGATGAATGGGGGCGAATACATGGAAAAAAAAAAAAAAAAAAAAACCAATTTTTGGCACATTCTCAAAGTTGAATCCTAAATCATTGGAGTTAAGAGTTACATTAAGGGGTTTAGCTTACCTCTAATATTTTTTTAACTAGAAATGTTATTTTGTTTTAAATACACAATAACAAGTAGTAGTAGGTTTTAATCTCCACTTTTCATTTAGTTAGTGGGTGATATGACAGCTTCTCGTTAAAACAAAAAGAGATTTCAGTTAAAAAAATACTGAAGATAAGCCAAACCCTACATCACGATACTTTATCATGATATTTATCTCCTTTTAAAGAAGCAAAACAATTTTTTCTTCTTTTTCTTAAATCTTGTAACCAAATGGAGTTTTTTTCTTTTAGTAAAAAGAAATCATTAAAAATTTGTGATAAGTTCGATTTTGATCCCTTAATTATAGTGTTGATTAATTTGGTCCTTAAATATGAGATTTATTTGATTTTGGTTCCTAAGACATGACTTGTTCTATTTGACCTCCAAAAAATTGGAGAGCCTTAGCGTCTTGTTAGTCATGTAAATAGCGAAGTAGATAGAGGGGACCAAATTATTCCCGTTTTGAAATTTTAGAGGCTAAAATTAAAATTAAACGTTTTAAATATGGGAGAGCAAACCAAAGAAATCAATGTTTGAAGAACCAAAGAGTCAATTTAACCTCTTCCTTTTTTTTCTTCCTTGTACAAGTGTGGTGATAGGACATTCACCCAATCTTCTCTCATGGACAAAATATTGACAATGCCACCAAGGGTACAAGGCTCTTAAAAATTTTCAAATTTCAATGGAGCATTTATGACTGTTGACCTGACCCTTGAGCCAATTCGGTCGCAGTCAAAATAATACTACTGCCTTTTACATATGAGATAGAAGTATTGTACTTTTGTGGGTTTTGATGGGTCATGTTCGTGTGAAAAGTTAAATTACCAAGAGAGAAAAAAAGGGCCAACAACTTCGAGAGAAGCCAAGTGCCAAAACTATGTGTTAAATGCGGATAAGGTGGAGCTGTGTGTGTCCTTGTCCACCCCAAAAAGAATCTTATTCACACGTACGCTTTGGTTTTGGTTTTAGTATTTTGTTTGGTTAGGCAATGCAAAAAAAAATTATTTTAGTAACGTTGTTAATGTCTAAGATTTTTTTGAAGGAAAGAGTTTACGGTACACTAAGAGCATTGGTTTAAAAGTTATTTTAACAAATTTTTTTGTGAAAAAAAAGTTTTAATTTTTTTAACAATTTTTTTTTTATATTTTTATAAAAGTATAAAACTAGTATCAAGATTTTTTTAAAATGATCAATTAGCCAATGTTCTAAAAGCATCTATTAACCGACTCCCTTTTATAAAAGACCATCTTTTTCTTCCTAGTCTAGAACTTGGCCCTGTCGACACCGCCGAGCAAGTACGTCCAATTTATCACCTTCTCACTTTTCTCCACGTGGCACTCACACCTGCATTGAAAGTGCCGGTGCCTAAAGATTGTCATTGTGAAAATATAGTACTCCAATGCATAGTTTGATACTTAATTAAATATATTATTGAACAAAATGTTACTATATCATATATATTTGATTAGATACACATCTTACTAAACTCACTATTTATTTAATGTGAGTGAACATGTTAATGTTATTATATCATGCCGTTTAATGTCAATTTATATATATATATATATAAATTGACATACGTGTAGTAGTATTAGTTAGTTGGGGACGGCCTGCTGTGCTGAGTAAGACCTGTTTCTACTATATCTGTTTAGAGGGGTGTGGGAGCTGTATAGATAGAGACTACTGCTTACTCCACCTCCTTCCTTCTCTTCTTCCTTATCTTTCTTCAATCAATCTTCATCTTTTTTTTTGTTCTCTGTCAATAGTGAGGGAAAGAGAAAGAAAAAGTGAGTGAGAGATGGGGAATTGCCAAGCTATAGATGCTGCAGCTTTAGTTATACAACACCCAAATGGGAGGATAGATAGGCTGTATTGGCCAGTAAGTGCAAGTGAGGTGATGAAAATGAACCCGGGTCACTATGTTTCTTTGATCATCCCTTTGCCTGTTTCTGAGGAAGGGAATCAGGGGGAGGAGCAGAAGGCTGCCGTGAGGTTCACCCGCGTTAAGCTTCTAAGGTCTAATGATACTCTTACTCTTGGCCATGCTTATAGGCTTGTCACTACACAAGGTATGGTTTGTGCTTACTTGGTGAACTTAAATAGTTGGGACTGTTATGGTGAAGTGTGAGACTTGGTTTTGGAGAATCTGTATTTGTTTTGATTAAAAGTTGTTGATGTTTATTGCTGGTTGCAGAGGTTGTGAATGTGTTGCGGGCAAAGAAGTCTGCTAAAATGAAGAAGCAGCAGCTGGAAACAGCTGAGAAGTCACAGACAAAGCCAGAGAAACCGAGTTTGGGTTGTGAGGAAGAAGGGAAGCCTGACAAGGAGAAGACTTACCAGGTATCAATCAGTAAGCCATTATCATCCAAGTTTTATTAGTTGTGCCTTATTTTCAGGTAGTCTTAAATGATAGGGTTTTTAATACTGTGTCAATCTCTAATGGTGAATTGGCCGTATCCACTACTATGCAGCTTGAATTATTTGTGTTTATATGAGCTGTCAAAAAGAATAGAACATCTATGATTCTTGTCAAAGTATACACACAATGACACAATCCAGTAATTGAAAGGATGAAGTACATCAAACATATTGTTATGTCATTCAATTATCAAAGAAATCATTATAATAAAATAACAAATCAGTGACTAGGTTTCAATAATCTCCATTCTATTTCTATTTCATGCTTAAAAATCTAATAAAATGAAACATTATAGCAAAGAGAGAAGCAGGGATTCTGCTCATGTTTTTATCCACAATAGAGCAGCAACTGGATAAGAAGAGATATCACCTACAAAAAGTTTTCATCTTTTATTTGGAAAGTACACATTCTCATTCATTGAGTACTTATCCTATAACCATGCTAAAATTTTTCAGGCGATGAGACATGAAAGACATAGAACAAGGACAACACCAATGAATCCTGCTGCAATAAGGTCAAAATCTTGGCGCCCCTCATTACAGAGTATCTCTGAGGCTACGATATGATTTGTGCTTTCAACATTCAGCTGTAACATGCAGTGTGTTAATCCACTGCCACTTTCATTCCCTGATGTTCTACGTAGATGCACCTCCAAAGTGAGCAAAAAGATTCACTAAATTTATGGAGGTAGCAAAATTTCAAATACATCATCAACCATAGCCCCAAATTCAAACCATTTTTAAGTAATAAGACATCTGTATAGACTACAAAAGGTGCAACAAATCTGACTTTGTATTTCAAGTAATATTTTGTGATGGATACAGATCTTGCCCCCACCTTTCCTATGAGTTCGTGACAATTGAACAGGAATTTAATATAACGTGAAAATTTTAATTTTTAGAAATATACAAATTATGAGAGGAATCAATTAGTAGTTTTGAGTTCCAAACTTCCCAGTCCTGATCAACATAGTTTTGAGCCCATAACAAGGATGCCCTTGCAGCCAAAGGTGCTCCAGGTAATCTTTTCTCGTTGAGAGCAACCAGCATATTTGTGAAAGGCTCCACCAATAATGTTCCGGGTCCTCCATATTCCTTGTGCAAAAATTCACCAAATATCTGGTTTGCAATTACCCAATAATTACATCAGCTAATGCACAAAAATAAAATCAAACTGAAATTTGAATATTTCACTCTCAGCTTAAAGCATCATGCATACAGGTAGCATGTCAAAACATAGCCATAATAGGGCCAAACATTCACAAAAAGTTAGAACAATCTGATGGAATCTGTCTGGAAAATCAGTGCTATTTTGTGGTCAAGATATTTCTTTTGGGGGTCAATTATTGAACGATTTTCAAGTCCACTCAAAAGCCAGGCCTCCTAAAAGAAAAGAAAGGGAAGAAATTCTTATTTACTGAATCAGTACCATGAAAACTTTCCCAACTGAGATTTGGAGCATTGTGATTTAAGCAAGCTACAATGACTAGAAAATTTAGATTATGACTCAGATGCAGATGATTACCAGCATTCACCACTAGCCATAAGAGATAACATATAACATAAAATAGAATTCTGTGACTGGAACGAGACCGACAAAAGGAAGATACAAAATCTACTTTTTTCTCAATAGTGCATCCAACCAAATTGAAAGTAGAATCAATATAAAATCTTAATCCACTATTTTGTTATCACTAACAAGATGCTTATTGAGAAATGCTTTCTCCCCATAAAGCAAGACAAAATTGCAAACTATAAGCAATTAACGCATAAAATCTAATTTGCAAGTCTTGGTGCCCTTTCATAGGCCTTGCAAAGCATTCTTACCAGCATGTCCCAAATTCTAGAAGTGCCTGAAGCAAACTCCCCAATTTTATCAGCAACTGTGGCTGCTCCACATATAAATGTACTCCCTTTGAGGAAATACAAGTTATTTTGACATGTGAGCCCCATCACTGCCAATGCATCCGATATTACCTTCAGAGTTCCATTCTCCGTAATAATCTTGAAGCCATTGAACTCCAAAAATACCCACTTAGATGAGACACTTCTTCAAGTCCAGTACATACTGAATTTTAGTCAAAGAACAAACTGTTTTCAATCATGCAATTTCAACTTGATTTCACCTATTCCCAAAAGCTCACAGGTTTGATCATTACCCATGTACATTAAATCACCATCCAATTCATCAAGGTTGTAAAACCATTTCCTATTGGGACACATATGATATATACAAATCCATAATCTACTTGTTTGAATGTCAAACAAATGATAAAGCAATCAGTGCTTAATCAGAACCATCATCACTACCCTGTGATACATTTGCCTTGGAATCCTTTTTGTCCTTATTTTCCAAAACAATACAATCTTTCTTCCTATTCCCTTTGCCATGACAATAGGCACACTCATCTTTTCCAAATTTATCAGTGGCTCTTTTTTATTTGAATTGAGATTTACCTCTTCTAACAGACTATGTCTCTATTGGCACGCTTATCTTTTTTACAATACTCATTATTAGTCAAAGCATCAGACACATCATCAAACTCAATCAAATCCTTTCCACACAACAATGTAGTAATTAAATGATCATTGGTATCAAGTATTTAGTTTAATAAAAACAGAGCTTTATCCTTGATATCATTGATCTCAACATCTAAAATTTTCAAACCTGCTAGTATTTAGTTATAATCATTCAAATGTTCATAAACTTCATACATTTTAAAAAAATAAAAATAAATATTTCATTGATTAAATGCAAAAGGTATAACTCATGTACACTAGATGTATACAAAAGGGACACCAACATTAAGTACCGAAAGTATAGCTATCAGGCATCTTAGGCATATTGGCAAAAGATAATAGACTAGAAGCATTCATCCACTCAAATAATGATATGAGGAATAAAAGGTTCACAACAATAACATATTTTTTCATTTTGAACAAACTTTCTAGCATTTCTGTCTCTCCTAATGCACCACATGTGACAATACAGGATCACTTTCCAAATTGCTATATTGCTGCATCTATCAAACCTGCCTTGTCAACTTGTTAAAAGCTCCGCAACTCCTTTCAGCATAACCCAGTGAACTGCAAAAAAAGAAAACCAGATTCCAAAGCTCCGGAGCTGCTGAACAAGAAGGAAATGAAGGAGTAGGTGGCACGTAGTTTTTTCTGCCAACTTATACGTACAACACTAGTCTATAAAAATTAGTCACCACTTCTCGAGGCTATTAACAGTTAGGATTTTTCCCAATGTTGTTGTCCATAAAAAGAAGGCTACCTTGGTTGGGACTTTAGGCTTCCCTAGACTTTTCCAAGTAAAAGACTATCGGATTGAAGGATGTAGCATTTTGTAATAGGGTTTGACTTTGAAGAAATTCCTGGAAGATGGAGTCGAACACAGAGTATCTGCCCCATGTGGCAGATTTCATCTCCCAATCCTGGATTGATCTAGCAAAAAATTAATGTTTTAATGACAGGCACTCCAAGAAAAAAGTCAAATGATTGGTGACTGATGCTTTCTTATCATGTGCAATATGAAATAGTTATGGCAACCTCTCCTTCAACGTTTGGTCATACTGGAAATTTATGCAAGAACCATCACTCAATTTTAAACTAGTGAACCAAATAAATAATTCCCAACTTGTCCTTATGTACTTCCATCGGTTCACCCTATTTGAGCACCAACCACCCTATATCCATTAAGCCTCGCTCTCAATTGTGTACTTCCGAAGCCATTTCCCCCAATAATGCTTGATTGAACAAGACTAAATTCATGATAGCCAATCCTCCACTTTATATAAGTACCCAAATTCCAGTTAACCAAAGGAAACTTAAACTCATCTTCAATTCCACCCTTGTTGGAGTTGGCTCATATTTGTTTTTGGGCCCTAGCCCAAAAGCTGTATGGGTGCAGGAAAGCGGAGCAGATCGAAGCACATAAGGCCATGAACTTTTCATTAGACTTGGTTTGCAGGTCGAGTATATGGTACAGTACAATAAAATCAAGGGCATTTTAGGGATTTGTACCAGTTAGCGTTATACTATATATAAACAAGGTTGTAATCCTAATTTCTTAAGACTTAGGTACAGTACTTAAGTGCTGTTCTTTAGGTTCATTTTTTAAGATTCTGCCATATGGATTTCTTCTCATGGGATAGAAGTGTATTTTTTAGTTAAATAGCCACATAGCTAAATTTTAAGAGGAGAACCTAAGGAACAGCACCTAAGAGACTGTATCTAAGTTTTGTCCATTTCTTAAATAGTAGATTGATAGGCGCTTGCTCATGTGGATGTAGCCACACTACCAAACCGCATAAAATCTTTTTGTTGATTTCTCTCTTCTTTAATCTTGCTTAAACCAATTTTTCACAACAACCCAATAAGAAACCCATTACTAACTTCTTAATACGGAGAGCAACTCCCATGAGGATCGGAAATAGAGATAGGTAAAAGGTTGGCGGTGGATAAAGTGCTCTTAATTAGTGTAACTCTACCACTCTTGGAAAGATGCATTGTTTTCCAATCAACCAGGCATTTCTCCATTTTCTTTTTTCCAAAAGGATTCTATAAAGACTTATCTTCGAAAGAAGAACCTAAGGGAAGGCCCAAGTATGTCAGCATTAGTGACGACACTTTACATGGCAAGATGTCAACTAGTGCCACTAGATTTGACACATGACCTATCGAAACCAATGCTTATTTACCCAGGTTTATGTTTAATCCAGAAATAAGCCTGAAATCACACAAAAATGCCTTTCAAGTGCTATATCTTGTCTAGGTCAGCCCCACAGACAGTTAATGTATCATTTGCAAAAAGTATATGTGAAATCATGAGCATAGTATCAATTGAATTCCAATTACAAAGCCCGAAATATAATCCCCACCAACTTCCTTCTCCATCAACCTACTCAATGCCACCATAACAATTATAAATAACAACAGAGATAACAAACCTCCCAGTCTTAGGCCCCGAAAGCTGTGGAAGAACCCACTCGGGATACCAATTACTAAAATTGAGAAACAGATAATGGAAATGCATGAGAAAATCCACTTCCTCCACATAGTGCTAAAACCACATTGTTGATGATAAATTCTAGTTAACATGTTCATACATAGAAATAAATTCATGATACTAGAAACAGAAGAATCTTTTCTTTATATATAACCAATTCTCTACACTCTTGGTCATGTATGTGTCCTCCAATTTTCTCCATAGCTTCTTATCCCTTGTCTCCCTCATAACAAAATGCTTTTGATCCTTGGTCACACACAATCGGATGGTGCCACAAACCTGTCTATTGATCTTCTCCCGATCTTTCTCTAGCATCTCTGTAGTTTTGTCTTTCAAAGCAATATCCAACTCTTTCTGGATCAAGGCATCCATAACTTTGCATTGCTGCATCTTGAAATAGTTCATTCCATCAAATTTCTCTACCTTAGAATTTTGGCATTAGAGACAGTAATCCTTATTGCCGAAGGTTTTGTATGGGACTCACCTAACATTTTTCTTCCCAATACTCAGATCCACAAACCAATCAGCAAAATCTTCAAAGAGAGCAAATCCAAACACCTAGACAGCGAAACTTAGCTTTGATACTAATTTTTTGTGCGAAAGAGCCTCTAGAAAGAACTCCCACACTAGATTGATGGGCTTATGAAAGATATCACACACAAATAATAGAAACAAAGATAAGTAGACACAACCACAAACACAAGAGAAGAACAACAAGAATTTATGTGGTTCAGCCTTACATCTGCATCCATGGGCGTCAATGAGGAGAAAATTTCACTAACAAATATGGAGATTACAAAGGTACTGTTGAAGCACTCTCACAAAATGCAAAACCCAAAGACACCCAAAGAGATCTCTCTTACATATACAAAAATTATGGCTTTTCTATGAACAAATAACTAAAGGCTGCTACACACTCCACCACTGGTTTTCTATCTGGATGCATCAATAAATAGAAGTGTAAAGTCCCTTAGGGTAAAGAAGAAGTGCCACACACATAATAGAATTGCAATACAGAACCTAGACAAAGTCGACTAGGCATTCTACGGAATTTAATCCCATATTGTGCAGGTACAGTGCTTATGGATCTGCTAATTTAAGCCATCAACTGACAGTCTTTCCCACTTCCTAGTTGTCAACATTATTGCTGTTCCAAAGTACACCAATGGCTTCTCCAAATTTTCAAATAAGTTTAGCTAGTTAACAGCACCTCTTTGCACATGCTTAGAATCAGAGTTTGGGAAGTCTCAGCTGGTGACTAGGTTTAAATGTGGCAAATTTCTTTTTTTGAAAACAAAAAAAGAAAAAGTTATAATAGAGGAGAAGCAAAAGAAGAAACTTAGAGGCAATATGCCACCAGTAGCACTGTTTGGTAACTTGATATTCCCCAGCTCAGCTGAATAGATGATTTCACTAACAAGTGGTTTCATTCAAATTAATCAAGGTATATTTAAATTAGGTTCAGTGAGAATCATCCAAACCGTTCCAAGTTACAAATATTGTCAATTCTAGAACCACATATCATGTTACAAATATTCTTCTTCTTCTTCTTCTTCTAATTCTTTTTAGATTGGTAAGTTACACATACTTGTATTTCTTAAATTCATGACCTCACCCTCTATCTTATGCTCACAAAGGGAAAAAATGTCATTTGAGCCAAAACTCATTGGCCGATTAAGGGTATTATCTTAACACTAGTGGATGATTCAATTTATGTTAGGACATCAGCTATAGGTGATGGTCAAGAGTCTTGCTTTTTAAGTAAAATCACGAGTAAGGGATTTATGAATTATTATGTTAAGTACACAAGTACATGTTCCCATCTTGGTCAACACCACTAGACAAGCTTCTAAGAGAAATTCCTATAAGTTAATCAGTCAAGAAAATCTTTTATTTTCGACATCCTTGACTCAGACATTTTCTCGAGTAGTTAGTGCTCGCGTAATACTTGATTCATGAGTGGCTAAATCAGCTGGCTATAAACATGGTCCTACATAATATGAATGCAGCTGATTAATTCAGCACCAATTAATGACATTTATTTCTCCCAAAAAGAAAAATCCACAATGAATTATATGCTTAAAAATAACCAACACCCACTAACAACATTCACCTGAACAAACATTTGGTGTACAAAGTAAAAAAATACCTCTGCACAAACATCTACAACCGCATCAAGTTCATCCCCGAATGTGTCTTTATCCTTCAAAAGCTTCCTCAGAACCTCAGCCCTGAACTTTCGTATCTCCTACATAAGTAAATAAACATACAACACAATATAGAAATTACAAAAACATGCATATATATACACTCACAAGTCACAGACACAGACCCTGAATATATACTATAATACTACTTTATATACCCATTTTCACACTCTATTTCATAACTTGCTTATGACCACCGAAAAGTGGCAGGTCTATGTAATTAGTAATGGATAGAAAGTGTCACCAGTCACAGTCTCACAAATAAGCAAGTTGTGAAATTGGTAAGCCAAGAAAACTCACGTGCATATAGATAAACTCACTGTCACTGACATTGACACAGACCCTTAAAGAAATATAAGTACTTACAGCTTCTGCAAATTCGGGAATGGGGTCAGGGTACACGTACTTCTGGGGAGATGAGGCTCTTAGAGAGGTTGTGAGGGAGATTTGGGAGATGGGCTTTGCAGAGAATGTGGAGGAAGAAGGGGTTGGGGAATGAAGGCGTAGGATAAGGCAGGGGGTGCGGAGGAAAAGAGGTTTTGAGGTTGAAGACAGTGGTTTTGGTTTGGCGGGAGAGAATAGATTGGTCTGTGTGAGAATGGAGGGGTATAGTGCCATTGTCATTTGGTGATGTTGAGGCAGAGGCACAGGATTTTAATGGTTACTATTCATGATTAAGTACTGGCAGAATTGCTGTAAACCCACGTTTGATCCTTAGTTTAAAAAATGTCATTTTATACGTTTGAGGTTTGGTCTTTTGTTTCCTGTAATCCACCTCAGTTTTCATTTAAAAATAGAGGTAAATATGTATTTTTGTTTTCTTTTTCTTCTCAAAAATTTGTTTAAAAAAAAAATACAAAAATAAGAGAAAACAGGATCAAAAAGTGTTTTTGGTAAGAAATTGAAGAGGAAAAAAAAAAAAAAAAAACCAAAACTCCTATCAAAATAAGAAATTTGTCAAACACATTCAACCAAATATTCAGATTTTTAACTACATATTCATTCTAGCACATCTTCCACCCAAAGTTCTTTATCAAAACACAAATACTTTCAAATGATACATTCAAAATTAAACCATGAATCTACAAAGCTTCTTACCCACCAAATCAACCAAAAACTAAAACTAAACCCAAAAATCAGAATAATGAGCATATCCACACTTTGACACAGTGGCAATATCACCATAATTTGATGTTACAGAAAATCAAAATTAAGCTGGAGATTTCAAAAAAGTGAGTAGTTTAGTTTTGGTTTATACAGTTATACTTGATACATATTAGTTATCATATTTATGCATGGCTTGTGCGTGGCAGATCTATTACTATAAACATCATGCCTTTTCTTCTTGATGATGATGGCGAAGGTGGTTTTGAAAGGGAGATTGTAGCGGATTGTAATTCAGCTGGTCCTATTGATGAAGATAGGGAGGTTGTAGCGGATATTTGCATGTTTTTTTGTTTGAGAGGAGAGAGATATAAAAAGGAAGCAAAAATACATACTTACTCCTCTTTTTAACAAAGGTGGGTTATAGAAGACAAATAGAGCAAACCTCAGGCAGGTAAAGTGACATTTTTTAAATCACGGGTAAGCAAAGTGATTTCAGGCCAAATCGGTTTACTGCAATTTCCCCTTAAATATTAGAAACATATATTCAATGTCACTTAAATGTATGGTGCACTTTGATAGTTTACTCCAATATTTCATTAATTTTACTTTTAAAATTTTGTAATATTTAGTATTCTATTTTATAAACAAATTATAAAGACAGTAAGAGAGGTTAATAATTTGATCATACTATGTGCGTTTACAAATTTAAAAATTGTATGATATTGTGACTAGTATAGATACCTACTAAAAAAATATAAATATAATTTTGATAAATAAAAATAAAAATATCCTCAACCACGCCACATCAACACTTTGTGTCTTTGCTTTTATATATATTGATTTTAAATGATAGTTAACTAAAAAAATTAAGTGAGAAGAAAAAGAGAACCTTTTTCATTGTCTTTTTCATGTGAGTGTTGAAGATTAACATGCATTCTTTGTACAGTTTTCTGGTCTTTTGTTGCTTTTTTTTTTTTTTTTTTTTTTTTCCTCTGTCAATTTTTTTTTTTTTACAAAGGGATATTTTGTAGAAGTGTTTAGTTTTTTTTTTTTTTTTAAATCTTTTTAAATTTTAAAAGTTAAGATTGTGTTAATCATTTAAAAGTGAGTTAGTGAGAGGCATGCACAAAGAAAACTGTTAGAAACTGTTCAGTTTGAAGTATATCACTTTGTTTTAAAGTAACCATACATAATTCCTTACTCAGGATTTTATTTTATTGTTTATCGGGCTCTTGCTGGATTATCTCCTTCAGCAGCTTTGGAGGCTACTATAGTGTATGGGATTCTTGACTCTTGTCATGAGGTTCGCAATGTAAGGTTTTCTCATGTGCAACGTAGGGAATACACATGCTCATCTTTTAGTTAAACATGGTTGTGGCATTGTTGATTTATTAGTTTGGATGGGAGAGAACTCTTGTTTCTTAGAACAAGCTCTTCATCATGATGTAATGTCTTTTATTAATTAATGAAAGTTCTAGTCTTCCTATAAAATAATAATAATAATAATAATTTCTTAAAAAAATAATTTTTTTATAGGATAATTGAGAGTATTTGAATTCAAATAGGAAACAAACTTTTCAAATAGAGAATTCGAATAGGATAATTGAACGGATTTGAATTCTAACATGTAGTGAGATGATCATGGTTACAAAGTCTTGGTTGGTTTAAATAATGCCAAATTATGCTTTTAACATTTTTGCTGTCATTTATAGCAAATAAAATTAAATGGGTATGTGATTTTAGATTTTGTGTGAGGATATTTTGGTGCGTAAAATGATGAAATTCAAATAGGAAATCCTTTTATTAGTAGTATAGATTATATTATTAAAAAAAAAAAGAAAAAAGAGGACACTATTAAATAGTGTAAATAAAATTTTAATTGTGAAATTGAGAGAATTCTCTATTTGAAAAGGTATATGTTTTATATATATTTTTTTTTCATAATCCTATTTTATAATTAAATTATAAATATCATTAGAGAGATGAGACATAGGTGAAAGTCATACATAGCTAAAAAGGTTTGAAAAGTAGCCTGATTAACACGTTATTGATGATGTAACAATCTCTTATTAAAAGTGATAGTAGTAAGAAGTCATACTTACAATAATTTCAAAAAAAAGAAAAAAAAAAAAAGAGGAGAGTTAAATGTTGGAAATAGAGAAGAAGATAACACAGTAAAGGTCATAGATAACTAATAAGGATGATGTGCTACATGGTACGAGTAACTGCAATTAATTGTCGAAGTCTCATGTATATAAGTAGTGGGCCACGTTCAAAACAAAGGACACCTTCTCAAACTAATTATTCTTACTTTCTTTATTTGTATTATCTCTAGTTTAGGGTATTTTGTAATCCTTTTAGGTGTTGATGTAAGTAAATAGTTTTGTTTCTATTTCAATTATCGTAGTTAATTTATGAGAAATGATATGTCTACAATATTTTTATAACATTTTTACAACAAATCTTAAGTGGCAGGTTGTTATTGGTTGTTATTATTGGAGCAAAAAAGTAACCTTAGTGTTAGTTTTAAATTTGAAACAATAACAACTAACCACCTATAATTTGTTGTAAAAATGTTGTAAAATTGTTATAGACGTAACATCTCTCTTAATTTATTATGTTTGAATGCATTGATGATAATGATTCTATTTAGTTACTCCCTTGATACACATCAGCGAATTGGTTGTTGTGTCAATTGAAAATTTGAAACTAATGATAAAGGTTTAGTGAGTAGCTGGTAAAATATTTATTTTATAATGAATTAAATATCTTAGTAGTTTTTTCATTGAAGAGGTTTTTCATTGGTTTCCTATTTTATTATGAAATCTTGTAGGGGCGTTTGGTTCGTTGTGATGTGTTTTTGATGTGATGCACATTACGATAATATGATATTAAGGTTTTTGGTTTATTTTATTTTTTCTAACATTACCATAATCTAAAATTACAAAATATATTTCTTCTCAAAAAAAAATTACAAAATATATCACAACACCTTAATCTCATCACCTTCCTAAACAATGTAATGTTGTATTATTGTATTGAGATTACATTAATATAATATTACGGTATAATGTAATATCACAGCAAACTAAACGATGCACGGCATCGTATTGTGTTTTTACTGCATTATTATTATTCCTTAAGATATTTTTTTTGAAACTATTATTATTATTACTTTATATTTTTTTTTTTAACTATTATTGCTCTAGATTTGGTATATCATATTTGTGGTTAATATACCTGCTTGTATTGTATTTGGAATTCATACTAAACTTGTTAAATTAATTGTTTATTCAGTTGTCTTTCTCAAAAAACAAAAAAAAATGTTTATTCAGTTGTATAAATTACTGTTGGGGGCGTTTTTCGTCGCCCACATGATGTTAGGGGAATCAAAACCAAGACTCGACTTTAAGCTTGGAATATAGCCCAAAGGCTATTGGTGAAGTGTAAAAGGCCCATTTTGCTCAAGGTTTGCATCCAACAAAGATTATAATAAAGCCCCAAAAATACTTCCTGCAAAGATAAGCTAGCACAAAGGATGACCCATTACAATAAGTGATTAAATAATTGTCTAACAGTAAGCAAGAGAAACGTCCAACGGTAGATGTTTGGAAAACCAATAAATGTATTTGCATAGTAAAAATTATACATTTCCTCCATAGTTGGTCAATATAAAAGTGGACCCATTATAACAAGTACACAAGAAGAAAAACGGTCCAGCAATGAATATGACAAACCTCCAGCGGTAGACGTCTGACAGGTTAATAAGTGTGTTTACATGGTAAAAATCATATGTTTTCCTTATTATTATTAAGTCAACATAAGGGAAAACTTCCACAGTATTTCAAACATTATGGATTTCATCATAATAACAATAAATAAGAATTAAAGGCTTTATAATTACAAGTAAAAGAGGAAAAAATAGGATGGAATGAAGAGAGAGAGAGATTTCAGCTCAATGCAGCAAATGTTGAACTAAGATTCTTGGGGAATATATATGTGGGGCATGAATAGGGTAGTATAGGCTATTTTGAGTGAGTGGTTATGTAAGCTTGTAATGGTATGATAGAGTTAATGCTGAAACTAAGTCTTTAATAGGTAAAGGGTTGTTTATGACTAATTAGAAAGCATTTATGGACTATGAATATGCAGAAAAAGAAAAGGAATGTCTGAGGCTAAGTGAGTGTGGGCTAAGGGGAATGATTTATGAGCTTGGGGAGAGTTAAACCACAAGCAAAGTGACAAAAAAATAAAAAATTTCAGAGGGGTTGGTGTCTTGTGGGCTGATATGCTTAGGCTTTTATAGGGGAGTTTAAGGGAGCATTAATTAGCAAAAGTCCAAAACGTAGGACTAATTCAAGGGTAGAATAGCTGATATAATTATCCTAGGATTTGGCCTAAAATGGGAGATTTGATTTTGGGGCTGTTTTGCTTTTTTGGATAATGTCACACATGGGTAAAAATCAATATAATCTTGCATTAAATGCTAAGAATTTTGAGATTGTGTTTAGCCAATGGGATCAAGGCAAGTATTAAGGAGGAATCCTAGTGCTGCAACTGAGATTTGGACCCTAGGAAGTATGATTCAACACCTCAAGCCAGGTGTCAAAGTTTAAGTCCACTTCAAAGGGTTCCGCTGAAGATCCCTTTATGCCCTCCAAACCACATGTTCCCAAATTTTTCCTTTTAGGATTCATGGACTTAGTTCATGAACCAATTACATACATTTTTAGTAATAAAATAAACTATTTAGTTGAGGATTTCATTAACTTGGAGGTCTTGGTTATAGCTTCCTTGAGTTGTGAACAAAACTTGGGGAAGAAGGGTATTTATTGGCCATTAACCTTTAGGTGTCAGCCTCTAATACTGTTCACGCCAGAGTTGGCAGTGGGACAAGTGGTCAGCTCCTAATTTGGTTTGGGAGCTTGGTTGCTTCTTGAGGTGACCTCCAGTAAAAGGCAGAACTGAATGGAGTTCTCTAGCGAGGTTAGTTTGCACACATGGGCTGTTTTGGTTAAGATTTCATGTTGGGCTTGGCCGTGAGGGCTGAGTATTGTGGTGGGTTTCTAACTTGGTGGTTCTCTCCACTTGGGCCTATCCTTTTGCCTTCTCATTGTAAGCCCTACAAAATGAACAAAGCTACCATATATTGCCATGAATTTTTATTCCACATGGGCTTTAGTTGTTGATAGAAATAAAATGAATCAATGAGCTTTAATAAATATTTATGATAGGTTTTGGATATTAATTTTCATGGGCTTTAAATAACAATTTGTATAGTTTCTCATAATTTTTGCTATGGATTATTTTTGTAAATGATATTTTCTTTGGGGCTTTTAAATAATGACCTCCAATATTTCTTGAGAATAATATTTACCATGGGTTTTAAATAGAGGCAATATCCATGGGTTTCAAATAAAATATGGTAACAACCACTATAGTGGAATAATGTGATATTCTCATGGGTTTTTCTATAGATAATCAAAATAAGGTGAATAATTATCATGAGTCTTGAAAATAGATATTAAGAATGTATAAGATAAATAGTGACCATGGGTTCTTATATAAATTCCATGGGTTTATAATTTTTTTTTTTTTTTTTTTAGGGTGGTTTATAATATGGTTGAAATAAATAAATGTCATAGGTCTAAAATAAATAATCATAACTTTCCATGGGCTTTTATATTAATAACACAAATTCATAATTTTCCATGGGCTTGATATATGTTTGTCATGGGTTTTGGAAAAATGAATAGTATTATGTAACATAAATAATTACCATGGGTTATAATATGGTATGAAATAAATAAATATTATGGGTTTAAAATAAATCATAACTTGCCATGGGTTTTTATATTAATAACACAAATTCATAATTTTCCATGGGTTTGATGTATGTTTGCCATGGGTTTTGGAAAAATGAATAGTGTTACGTAACATAAATGGTTACCATGGGTTTTATAAGATAGATTTCATAGGTTTGTAATATTGTAGTAATAGGTTTAAGAACTTAAAACATTATTAATCATTGGACTTTAAGTGAAATACTTATAATATAGTATTTTGCCAAGTATTGATAACTTTGGGATTTTTTACAAAATAGTGCCAAGTAGCTAGCTTGGACTTTTAATATTGCCAATAAGAATTGGGCTATTGATATATTGCCAATGAGGATTGGGCTATTGAAATATTGCCAAGCATTAGTAGCCTTGGGTTTTAAAAAAAAAAAGATGGGATGTGTGCATTGGGCTCATAGGGCTGGTTTTGCGCTTAGCTAAAGAATAATAGTAAAATTTGATAAGATATGAATTTTTTGGACTTTTTGTAATAATTTATATTATGACCCAATTTAGATAATAAGATATGAAATATTTGTGGTTAACATAACAATAGGGCAAAAAAATATTTTGTGAAAGCCCAATAACTTCTAAGTGGTGTTTGAAAATAAATAGGTGATACTTAAATAAAATTAGGTGTAAAAAAATATACCCTAACAGTTAGTAAATTACTTTGGATATAAATAGAATTTTTTTCAACTAGTATCATAGCAATTAAAACACAAATGGGTCTAAATTAAGATGTTTTCACACACGTTCTTATAAAATGAACCTTTTCCAACCTTTGGTCCAAAAATAGCTCTCACCAAAACCTGAAAATATATCACTGTCCAGCAACTTATGGAAATTGCTGTCAAGCCCAAAACTAGGATGGACCCAGTCTGACAATAAACTCACCAACCCTTTGCCAAAATGAATTGGGCGTGGGCTAGAAGTCCTCGATCAAGAAACATGGGCTCCAAGATCGGAACCCAAAATCTCAAAAAGATGGACACAATTGACTCCTGGTAATCATTTTTGGCCCAACAAAGAAAATCATACTATTAAGTACTATTAATTACTGATTTTATAGTTTCTTGTTTAGCATTATTATTTTTCTTCTCTCTCTCTCTCTAGGAATAATAGTTTTTTAATTTACTATTTAGACATATTTTATGCTTTTTAGCATTTTAAATATTTTAAACAAATACTTAGTGTAGGGTCAATTTTTGTAGCCCAAGCCCAAAAAGTATGGATTGTGAGCCCAATGAACCCAAGACAATGAATTTGTAAAGAGTGAGTGAAAGAGCTAGGCTAGTAATGAATTAAACAGTATTGGACTGCAGTGCTTGTGATTAAATTAATATTCAATCGTGCTCGGAAAAATGCAAACATAGACGTCCGAAGAGGATTTGTATTAAATGAACGTGGGTTACAATTCTTAGAGCTACAGTAATGAAGTTTTCTCCTTTCTAACTTTCTTTTTTCGATCCTCTATTATCAGAGGCCTCTCCCTCTTATATAGTACCCCCTCCCTTCATCTTCATCGTCCACTTGTTCATCATCTAGACGCCCACTTGAGTGCATGTCCCATCATGTATCCTTTTTAGCCTTGTGTGAGTGGCGGTAGCTGAAAGTGCACTGTTCAGGGGTCTTCTCCACATTAATGCGGCCAGGAAAGTAGGTGCAGTGCATTTAATGTGGTGGTTGAAGTTTGTCTTCTAGATATTTCTTCGTTCCTGCTATCTTCATGCGCGCCTGAGGTTCATCTCTATCATTACACTTGTCAGGAGGATCATTTGAGCTTCCCAGACGCCTGTCGGACCAAGCTTCTTCGGATCCAAGGATAATGGCCTCCTCGGACAACTAAATGTCTCCTCGGATTATGACCATGCTCCTCTCCAGACATGCTTCTTTTACATGGGCTTCTTCTCGAGTGTTTTCATCTCTTCGGACAAACAGTAGTCTTCAAATAGGGTCTTGGGCCCAATACGTTGGGTTGAGCTTTTCACCCCCCACAATAGCCCCTCAAAATTTTAGTTTTTCCCTCGCATCCGAAGAGAAAAAGTAGGATTTTGACTTGTCACGGAGTAAAACCTTAAGAACAGACAAAAATTTGAACTGGCACGTGTGTAGGTATAGATGTACACGCTCCATCATTGCTGCTGTTGTTTTTCGTATTCCCAAAGCGCCATATTAATTACTCCAGGCGGCGTCTTGTCCTTTGCATCCAACGGTGGGCTATTGATCCAACGGACGTAGTTCTTCCTCGGGATTTGGGCGAAATAACTTCTGCCCCTTCGTTTGACCTCGTATAAAATCTCAGAGGAAGTCATTCCTTCCTTACTTTGCAACTCCCAGACCATCCAACAAGAACAAGCACACAACTGCTCTGAGCTCTTTCAGTCGCCGATTTCAATCTTTCCCAAAGTCATCAAGAATCCTTCTGCGCTTTCGAAGATCGATCTCCAGTTCAGTTCCTGTAAGTTTTCATCTTCTCGAGCCTTTAGTCCTCTCTTCGGCCAACTTTCTCGCCCTTTGAACGGTCACTCCCTGGTTGCTACGCTCAGTGCTTCCATTTTTCCGTTTAAGCGTAGTGGGTAAACTCCAGTATCGGGTGGACAGTTCTACCCAGTTGGAGGAATTTAGGGTCACATATCGCATACCTCCAAACGTGAGGGTGAGGTATTGCCCTCCAGAGAAAATACTGACTGATCGGAAAACGGGAGAAGTCGTGATCCCCGTCATCGCCTTCCTAGAAGGGGGGATGACAATCCCCATGGGTCCCATCACCACTAGCTACCTTCGAAACCATAGGCTTACTCCCTGGTAGTGCGCACCTAACATGTTTAGGATCTTAGGAGCAATTGAGGACCTTAACCGTCACCTAGGATTGGGACTCACCTGGCTCGACGTGGTACATATGTACGAGTGCCACAGCCAGCAAGGGGCGGGATATTATTTAAAATCCCGGTCCGACATTGTTAGGCTCATTTCCTGCCTCCCCAAATCCAACAAAGGGATGAAAGACGACTATGTGATCGTCTCGGGCGCATGGTATGACGGCCCTCACTGCCCAACCAAGCCAGGAGAGCCAGGTGGGACATGTTAGATTTAGGCACACTAACCATAAGCCTAGGATCCTCGTCTTTTAATGGTTTTTAATTCTTCTTGTGTTGCTATTTTTGAGTCTCTAACAAAGTTCTGCTAGGACTTGTAACAGATAAAAACCGCGTTTCTCCTCGGCTCAGCCTTACAAACACCGCCGCCCTTAATTTTTTATTAAGATCAGAGATTTTTGTAAGCGAGGACGGGCAGCTCCGATCGGCTCCCCTTATTCTAGGATACACAGCAAAGCCAAAGAATTTCCAACCAGTCGGCAACGCGATAACCCAGGGAGATCATCGCCTTAATCGCATTGACGTTGCTTGGAAGGGTTTTTTGGCGCCGCACGAGCTTGCACCCGTACCCCATCCAAACCCTCAGGGTATACCCCCTCTCGTCCAGCCGCTCCAGCAAGTTCCCCTTGAACAGGTGGTTGAGGGTGAGAGGGTCGGCTCTTCCACCTCCTCGGTAGAGGAGCAAATAGACAAATTCAAGTTCGGGGGAGAGGCTTCAGGAGGAGATCGAGTGATAGAGGTCTCAGACGCCGAGGAAGAGACCGACAGGCAGTCAAGCATTCACCATATTTTGCTAGCTGCTCATCCTGAAGACTCCTCGGGCGACGACATGGATTTGAGGAGTTTAATGAAGGGTAGGGGAAAAAGGCCGAGCAGAAAGGCACTGGGACTTCCCAACCAGTGGTGAATCTGCCTCCAATGCCACCCCAGGTTCTTGACCCCGGCTTAAAACCCGTGCAGGATCTGCAGAAGAAGAGGCCCCTCCTTGATGCTGAGGAAAGGCAAGTGCTGCCACCCAAAGGGACCAAGCAGCAGAAGGTGGTGAAAGACCACCGGAACCAGAGGGCCTCGTCCACTGAGAGCCGAGAGAAGATCATAGTGGCTGATGTCAGCCGAGGAGGAGGACCTCGTATCTGGTCTCCAAGGTTGGAGTTGGATGGCGCTCCAATCTCCTAGGACACCTCTCTTAGGAATTACGATGGAGGAAGGGCAGGTTATGTTGCTGAGGCCTTGCAGCAGCCACTCCTCCTCCCCCATGACATGGACTCCTACAGGCGTTTCAACCAACAGGAGCTCTTTCAATCCCTTAAGAGGGATATGGTCATGGTAAGCGAGCTCAGTCTGCTTAGTTGAATCACTGAAACTTTCGCTCTTTCACTTTTTCTGTGCTTTATATTCAGAATTTCCATCATGTAGGTCACCCAGCAGATCTTTGTGGCCGAGAAGTGGAATAAGAAGTCCCATCTTGAGGCCCAGGCAGCGATCTACTCCCGGTCCGAGGTGGAAAAATCTCTGGGCCAGCTAAATGAGGAATATGCCCATCTGTCTGAGGAGTTCAAAGAGATGAACAACCAGAAGAAAAGTCTCGATGCTGGTATTAAAAATGTTGAAAAGCAGGCCGAAGAGCAGCGCAAGCTGCTGAATATGGCCGAGATCAACTTGGCAACCGAGAGGGAGCTGGTGAAAAGGCTTAGAGCTGAGCTTAAGAAAGCCAAGGAGAGCGCCCGATTAGCCGAGCAGAAAGCCCAACTGGCTAAGGAGGCAATCGAGGCTGAGAGAAAAGCAGCATACCAGCTGGGGGTGGATGAGACTGGGTCCCAGCTTACGGAGCAATTTGCCTCGGTTAGCCGAGACTATTGCGACATAACCTGGAACAAGGCACTGGACGCCGCTGGAGTCCCTGCTGACTCGGAGCTAAGACTGCCTGGGAGCATATACTACGATCCTGATATCCGAGAGCTCCCAGTGGATGATCCTCCTCCTACACAGCTCCCAGAGGCCTTGGATCAACCCCTGGCCAGCCAAGTCCCTCCTGCCAACCTTGATGCCTCCAAGGAGTCTGACCAGCCAGGTGACAAGGGCAAACAAGCTAAGCCACCCAAGGATAAGGGCAAAGGGCTGGAAAAGGGGAAGATCTCTTCTGAGCCCAAGGACCAGACCCCAGAAGCTGCTGCTACTCGGACAGATCAGGCTGCCGACCCTGTGGTCCCTAAACCGAAGACTTAGATATAGGGGCTTTTATCTTATACTTGTATTAATTTTTTTTTTTATGTAAGGAATTGTGAACCCCTTTCTTTTTATTAATGAAATAGCTTCCCTTTTGTTTCTAGTGTTTTCGATACATGTCTTATGACTTATTACTGCTGCATATAACTGTACATTGCAATTATAACATAACAATGCGAATAAACTTGATTAATATATCATACTGATGGTATGAGTAATTGAAATTGGTACTGAAAAGAACAGTTCGTATAAGAGTTATTAATAAGTAATGATTGCAGCGAGTAATTATGGAAGTTTCACATGTCTTTCCAAATATAAAAAGAGTGTTATTACCCCTCGGCTTTGAATTAAACATAACTAAGGAAGCCAATCATAAGTTAGAATCAATTTAAACACAATCAAGAATTTTAGTGCTAAGCCCCAGTGACAATAGCTGTGTGGGGGTATTGACTAACCTGTGTCATTTGGTTCAAGGACCATAGGGAACGAACGTATTTGAGTGTTAACTAACCCAAATCATCTGGTCCGAGGACTACAAGCATGACTGGATTTAAGTTTGAACACTTAGAGAACTGCAACGGAGTGTTAACTAACCCTAATCATCAGGTCCGAGAACTGCAGGCATGATTGGATTTAAGTTTAAACACTTAGAGAACTGCAACGGAGTGTTAACTAACCCTAATCATCTGGTCCGAGGACTACAGGCATGATTGGATTTAAGTTTAAACACTTAGAGAACTGCAACGGAGTGTTAACTAACCCTAATCATCTGGTCCGAGGACTACAGGCATGATTGGATTTAAGTTTAAACACTTAGAGAACTGTAACGGAGTGTTAACTAACCCTAATCATCTGGTCCGAGGACTACAGGCATGATTGGATTTAAGTTTAAACACTTAGAGAACTGCAACGGAGTGTTAACTAACCCTAATCATCTGGTCCGAGGACTACAGGCATGATTGGATTTAAGTTTAAACACTTAGAGAACTGTAACGGAGTGTTAACTAACCCTAATCATCTGGTCCGAGGACTACAGGCATGATTGGATTTAAGTTTAAACACTTGAGAACTGCAACGGAGTGTTAACTAACCCTAATCATCTGGTCCGAGGACTACAGGCATGATTGGATTTAAGTTTAAACACTTAGAGAACTGTAACGGAGTGTTAACTAACCCTAATCATCTGGTCCGAGGACTACAGGCATGATTGGATTTAAGTTTAAACACTTGAGAAAACGGTGAATGAGTGTTAACTAACCCGAATCATTTGGTCCGAGGACTACAGGCATGACCGGATTTAAGTTTAAACACTTGAGAGAACACTTTACGTAGCGAATTGGCATATCGGCTGAAGAAAAGATTCGATTAATAGAAGTACCTCTTGAGGTTATTTACATTCCAAGGACGTGGTATTATATGACCATCCAGGTCTTCTAAGAAATATGCCCCAATGCCAGCTCCTGAAGTGATACGATATGACCCTTCCCAATTGGGTCCTAATTTTCCCCAAGCTGGGTTCTTTGCAGTGCCCACAACTTTCCTCAGCACCAGATCACCAGGTTCAAGAGGCCTTAGCTTTACGTTAGCATCGTAGCCCTGTCTGAGCTTTTGTTGGTAATGTGCCAGCCGAACCGTTGCACTCTCCCTCCTTTCCTCAATCAGGTCCAAACTCTTCTCTAGCTGCTCATTGTTGCCGGTCGGACTAAACGAGCTAGTTCTTAATGTTGGGAACCCGGTTTCCAAAGGAATGACAGCTTCAGCCCCATAGGTCATTGAGAAGGGGGTTTCTCCAGTAGACCTGCGAGGCGTAATTCTGTAAGCCCAAAGTACATGTGGCAATTCCTCTACCCATTTGCCCTTCGCATCATCTAGCCTCTTCTTCAAGCCGTTCACTATGACCTTGTTGACAGCTTCTGCTTGCCCATTACCCTGGGGATAGGTAGGAGTGGAGTATCTATTTATAATTCCCAGCTCGCTGCAATAATTCCTGAATGCCTTGCTATCGAACTGTAGGCCATTGTCCAAGATGAGAGTGTGAGGAACTCCAAACCGAGTGACAATATTCTTCCACACAAACTTTTGCACATCAACGTCTTTGATATTGGCTAGCGGCTCGGCTTCGACCCACTTGGTGAAATAGTCTGTGCCGACCAGAAGGTACTTCTTGTTTCCTGCAGCTTTAGGGAAGGGTCCCACGATATCCAAGCCCCATTGGGCGAAAGGCCATGGGCTAGATAGCGGATTAAGAGTTCCTCCTGGCTGGTGAATGTTTGGGGCGAAGCGCTGACATTGATCACACTTTTTAACATACTCGTGGGCCTCTTTTTGCATGTTAGGCCACCAATAGCCTTGGGTGAGAGCTCGGTGAGCCAAGGATCTGCCTCCAGTGTGGCTCCCACAGATTCCTTCGTGTAGCTCTTCTAGTAATAGCTCAGACGATTCAGGATGCATGCACAACAAGTATGGTCCCGAATAGGTGCGTTTGTACAATTTCTGGTCCTCGGATAACCAGAATCTGGTCGCCTTCCTCCGAACTTTGTCAGCTTCCCCCTTCTCTTCTGGCAATATATCTTCTTTTAGGAATTTAATTATAGGGTCCATCTAGCAGGGCCCAACCCTGACTTGGTGAACCTGGATTACCTCTCTTTTTGCTTCTGTAGGCCCATGCAAGTCCACGACGAGGATGGTTCTCGGCAGATTTTGCGCCGAGGAGGTAGCAAGCGTGGCCAAGGAATCAGCATGTGAGTTACCACTTCTGGGGATGTGTAGCAAACTGAAAGAGTCGAACTCCGATTGCAGACATTTAACTCGGCTCAAATACCCCTGCATTCTTTCATCCTTCGCCTCGAACTCGCCTTGTACTTGGCCTACGACTAACCTCGAGTCCGAGAACAACTCCACAGACTTTCCTCCCATTCTTCGGACCATAGCCATTCCCATCAGTAGGGCCTCATACTCCGCCTCATTATTCGTTGCCGAGAAGTCCAGCCTTAATGACTTCTTGATAATGATTCTCTCGGGGGATATCAACACTAGCCCAACTCCAGAACCTCTTTGGTTTGCCGCGCCATCAACGTACACTTCCCAATGGGAGGAACTCGGTTGGGAGATCATGCCAACTGATTTTTCATCCATGTCAGACGTAGGCTCCACTTCCTCTAGTTGGGGCTCCGTGAATTCAGCCACCAAATCCGCAAGGACCTGACCCTTGACTGATGTGCGGGGCATATACTTTATATCGAAAGCCCCTAAGATCGTACCCCATTTGGCAATCCGCCCAGTGTAATCAGCGCTTCAAAGTATACCCTTGAGTGGGAGTTGAGTGAGGACAATGACCGTATGGGCCTGGAAATAGTGAGGTAGCTTCTGTGTACCGAGCACCACTGCTAGGATAGCCTTCTCCAGAGGCAAGTAACGGATCTCGGCCTCATGCAGCGACTTGCTTACGTAATAAACTGGTCTTTGCACACCACAGTCTGATCGTATCAACACCAGGCTCACCGCACAGGGAGCTACAGCGATGTAGGCGAACAATACCTCATCTGGCTCAGGACTGGACATGATTGGTGGCCGAGCTAGATAATCTTTGAGTTGCTGAAAGGCCAAACACATTCTTCAGTCCATTTGAATCCCTTCCACTTGTTGAGCAGAGAGAAAAAGGGCCGACACCTATCTGCTGATCTAGAGATGAACCGATTCAGGGCAGCAGTCATTCCGGTCAGTTTCTGAACCTCTTTGGGATTTCGAGGAGCTCGTAAATCGTTGATGGCCTTTATCTGGTCGGGGTTAACCTCAATCCCCCTGTGAGTCACCATGTATCCCAAAAACTTGCCGGACCCCACCCCAAACGAGCACTTAGAAGCATTTAGTCGCAGTTTGTACTTTCTTAGAACCAAAAAGGTACTTTCAAGGTCTTTCACATGCTCGGCGACAACCTTGCTCTTTACCACCATGTCATCTATGTAGACCTCGATATTTTTGCCCAGCTACGGCTCGAACATCCTCGTCATCATCCTTTAGTAGGTAGACCCCGCGTTCTTCAAGCCAAATGGCATCACTTTATAGTGGTAATTACCAACAGGGGTGACAAAAGCGGTTTTCTCCTGGTCATCCAGGGCTAGTGGTATTTGGTGGTAGCCTTGGAAGGCGTCTAGGAAGCTTATCCGAGGATGGCCGATAGTGGCATCCACCAGCTGGTCAATTTTCGGCATAGGGAATGGATCTTTGGGGCAAGCCTTATTCAAATCAGTGAAGTCCACGCACACTCGCCATTTCCCACTCTTCTTCTTTACTACCACGGTATTTGCCAGCCATTCAGGATAAAAAACTTCCTTAATAGCTCCAGCTTGTTTGAGCTTCGCTACCTCTTCTCTTAGTGCATCAGCATGTTCCTTGGACGGGCGCCGAGAAGGCTGTTTCTTGGGGGTGATCAGTGGATTTACCTTCAAGTGGTGACATATGAACTCTGGGTCTACCCCTGGGGCTTCGTAAGCACTCCAGGCAAATACATCAAGATTTCGCTTGAGGAACTCTATTAGCTCATCCCTTTCTTGAAGAGGTAGCTGAGATCCAACTTGGAAGAACCTATCAGGATCATCTCCAACAACCACCTTCGTTAAATCTTCACATCGAGTGCCCTCGTCTGAACCTTCGACGGGCAATTCCCGAGACTTTAACTACTATAAACCCCTTTCGGCCCTGGACGAGGACTCGGCTTCGGGCTCGTGTTGAATGGCAGCCACTAGGCACTGTCGGGCTACGAACTGGTCTCCTCGGATCTCATGAATTTGCCCTTCAGTTGGGTATTTGACCTTCTGATGCAAAGTAGAGGAAACAGCCCCAAGTGCATGAAGCCAAGGTCTGGCTACGAGTGCCGTGTAGGGTGAATATACGTCCACAACTATAAAGTCCACCTCTACCACTTCGGAGCCGGCCTGCACAGATAAACGTATCCGGCCTTTTGGGGTGACAGCCCTTCCTTCAAAGCTTATGAGGGGGGAATTGTATGGTGTCAGGTCTTGGGGTTTTAGGCCTAGCCCCTTGTAGAGATCTGGGTACATTATCTCCACAGCACTACCCTGGTCCACCATCACCCTCTTCACATCGTACCCTCCTATTCTGAGGGTGATGACTAATGCATCATCATGGGGTTGGATGGTGTCAATCATGTCTTCGTCCGAGAACCCTATCACCAGCGAGGCACCAAACTTAACTCTCTTCGGACCTCGGCTTGAATCCCCTGCTGACGGTCAGCCTACCGACATAACTTTCAATGGCCAAGATCCCGTTCTTCCCGGCGCGGTGAAGACGACGTTAATAGTTCCTAGTGGCGGCTTTGAGGGGTCATCTCTTTGTGGCCCTGAGCCCCTCTGCCCTCCTCGGCCGCTGAAGGGGTGTAAGAGGTGTCTTAGTCTACCATCACGAACCAGTTGGTCCAAATGATCCCACAGGCTCCTACAATCCTCCGTGGTATGCCCATGGTCTTAATGGTACTGGCAGTAGAGATTATGATTGCGCCTCTCAGGGTTTCCTACCATCTTGTTCGGCCACCTGAAGAATGATTCATTCTTGATTTTTTCCAAGACCTGGTGCACTGGCTCTTTGAACATAGTGTTGACCGCTTGAGGATTTGTCGATCCTGATTGCCCAGCAAAATCCCTTCGCGGTTTACTGTGGTTATAGCGGTCCGACCTGAAATCCCTCCTCTCCTAGGGGATAACCTTGTCCTTACCCTTCTTTTGCTGCTGATCCTCTTCAACTCTTTTGTACTTTTCTATGCGGTTCATAAGTTGACGCATGTTTATGACCGGTTTGCCAGATAAGGACGCCCTCAAACCGTGGTCAGTAGGGAGGCCGAGCTTGAATGTGCTGAGGGCCATTGCATCAGAGTTGCCCTCCATATCATTGAACATCTCCCAGTATCTATCTGAATATGCCTTCAAGGACTCACCCTCCTGCATGGTCAAGGATAGCAGTGAAGAGAAGGGTCTGGCCACTCTTCGGCATGTGACAAAACGGGAGCCGAATGCTTGAGTGAGCTCTTTGAAGGAGTTGATGGAGTCTGACCTCAGACCGTCAAACCACCTCATGGCAACCGGCCTAAGACTGGAAGGGAAAACCTTACACATCAGAGCTTCATCTCTGGAGTAGACAGCCATCCTTTGGTTGAAATGACTCACGTGTTCCACGGGGTCCGTTTTACCATTGTAGATGGTGAACGTTGGTTGGTTAAAGCGCCGAGGAAGCCTCGCTTCCTCAATCCTGCGCGTAAAGGGTGACCTAGAAATCTGATTCAGAACCCTGCTCATGGCATCGTTCCCTACGTCTCCACGTGATGGGCTTCTGTGTTGCCTCCTGCGATGGGACTCCTCTTCATAGGTATAGGACTCGCTGGCTGGTGTCCTAGATTTATGTTGATAAGTGACATCCTGCTCGTCATCGGAATCTTCATCAGAGTACGACGAGATCCGTTTCCTCTTCGCATGGCGCAACTCCCTTTTCAGTTTTTCAACTTCCAGTTGCAAGTCCAGGTTCTTCTCTGCTTGGGACGTATGGCTTCCGCCATGTGACTGGCTTTGGCCAATGCGCACAGTGTGCACACTACCTTCTCGATCTTGTCTCCTTTCTAAGTTAACAAAAGGATCCACGTGTTGGGATGCCCTGGATTCTGCTTGTTGTTGACCTCGTCCTGCCATCATCAACTGTTGTTTTCACCCTTGCACAAGCTCTCCCCACAGACGGCGCCAATTGTAGGGTCAATTTTTGTAGCCCAAGCCCAAAAGGTATGGATTGTGAGCCCAATGAACCCAAGACAATGAATTTGTAGAAAGTGGGTGAAAGAGCTAGGCTAGTAATGAATTAAACAGTATTGGACTGCAATGCTTGTGATTAAATTAACATTCAATCGTGCTCGGACAAATGCAAACATAGACGTCCGAAGAGGATTTGTATTAAATGAACGTGGGTTACAATTCTTAGAGCTACAGTGATGGAGTTTTCTCCTTTCTAACTTTCTTTTTTTGATCCTCTATTATCAGAGGCCTCTCCCTCTTATATAGTACCCCCTCCCTTCATCTTTATCGTCCACTTGTTCATCATCTAGACGCCCACTTGAGTGCATGTCCCATCATGTATCCTTTTTAGCCTTGTGTGAGTGGCGGTAGCTGAGAGTGCACTGTTCAGGGGTCTTCTCCACATTAATGCGGCTAGGAAAGTAGGTGCAGTGCATTTAATGTGGTGGTTGAAGTTTGTCTTCTAGATATTTCTCCGTTCCTGCTATCTTAATGCGCGCCTGAGGTTCATCTCTATCATTACACTTGTCAGGAGGATCATTTGAGCTTCCCAGACGCCTGTCGGACCAAACTTCTTCGGATCCGAGGATAATGGCCTCCTCGGACAACTGAATGTCTCTTCGGATTATGACCATGCTCCTCTCCAGACATGCTTCTTTTACATGGGTTTCTTCTCGAGTGTTTTCATCTCTTCGGACAAACAGTAGTCTTCAAATAGGGCATTGGGCCCAATACGTTAGGTTGGGCTTTTCACCCCCCACACTTAGCATATTATGTACTCAAAATTATTTAATTATATATAAATAAATTACATTATACATGCCATATTGTATATTAAATTCTAAAAAATTGTATCATCGCATCCAAACCATAAATATTGTAGTATTTGTAATATGTACCCATACCAGTACTTCACAGCTCTTGAAGTGTTTTTTTTTAAGTTATAATAAGTGAGGGCGGGAGAATTTTAACCTTGATTCTCCTTGTAAAAGAATAATAAATACTATTAAACTACAAGTTACTGAAAAGTCATAGCTCTCAAAGATCTCCACACATAAACAAACTGCACATAGAGTATACTAGAACTAAATACCAGAACTAAATCCTTTTTCTACATTTTCTGGAGAATCCAACCAAAAAAACATTCCTGGAAAGAGAGAGAGAAATCCCAAAAGTATTTACATATATTGTTTGGTTTTGGCATATAAACTTCAGATAATTTATAGGGGACAGTCACTAAATGCAAAGAATTAGTGAAATGAACCTGCCTTTACATAAATTTCAAAAGTTGCGTGTAAAGGGTGTCTGCTAAGCATTTTCAAAAGCAATGTGAACAGTGTTTGCGTTTATAAATTAAAATCCAAGGACACTCCTTTTGCTCAATACTTGCTAAAACTTTAAAGCGACCATATCTCTTTTACAACCTTGTAGAATAAGTAGGAAACAATGAACAATAAAAGAGCTTATCAGATTAATCATCTTTTACCAATTCGCTGACGTTGGTTTGTTGGTAGAACATGTCAATGTCCTTCACTAGTTTAGTAAGGAATCCACGAAGCTTCCTTTTAATTTTTTGAATAAAATCAGTCTCCTTTAATATATATTACGTAGCAATATTAATTTGATCCAGAAATAACTTACGTACTCTTGGAGCAGTGCTCTAAATTGAGGCCAACCCCTTTTGTGAGAGCTCGAGACACTATTCCAAGAGCATAGCATTGCCTATTTAATCCAAAGTTAGCGAAGGATTTGTGAAGACTAATAGAAATTTTTTTTTAATCAGGGAATTTTAAAATTTATGATGTATAGTATTTCTGCACTTAAAATAAATAAATGACCCTTTTAAAAAAATTGGGTTTATTATATAGGAGAGAATGAGCTAATTAATGAATTTCTTCTTGTTGAAATTATTGCCGAGAAGTCGGATTTTTTTTTTTTTTTTGGTTCCATTGTGGGATATTGACGTGGAATGCAATACAATGAATTCTCTATTTCTATTTTTCATTTATATAAATATTTCTGAATTGCATGTTTGAAGTTTAGGTAAAGAGATTCTAGATGTTTAACCAAAATGTTCTAGTATTTATATATATGAAACATAACAGGAACTAATTAAATTTATTTTTCTCTTACATCACTTAATTAGTACAAAGATATATATTGATGAGACAAAGAAAGTGCTGAAAGTTTGTCTGTTTTTCTTTTTCTTTTTTTACTTTGATAGATTGACTCATGAAAGGCATAATTTCCTGTTAAAAACACGTACTCACTCCAGAACCTATCTTATCAAAGCATTTTTAACTGTACTTTCATAATCCTGTATTTTCATTTTTTAAATGCAATTTGGGTAAATGGCTTTCGGCTAAACCTTCTCTTTTCGCATTGATCCTACTTTGTTTTTTTGGTTAAAAATTGTTCCAACTTTTCTTTTAAGCTTTTACCTCCATTAAACGACACTGTAAAATTAGGTTCTTTTTTTTTTTTCCTTCTTCTTTTTCATTCCCCTTTTCTCTTTGTTTTTTAACCTGCTTTACTAGGTCTTTTGTTTTACTTTATTTTGTTTATTTATTTGGCTATAGTTTCTTATAATAAAAACAAAGTTATCTTTTTTATTGACAACTAAATTTAACTATATAGTTCATTGTTTAATACAATTATTAGATTAAACTCAAATGAAAAATCTGAAGTACATCTAAAGTACAAGTGTACAACACATAAGCAACTATATCTAAGGGTAACTCTCATTTTGTTAACTTTATTACGCCTCGACTATTACAGAGTGTCTTACATGCAAACAAGCTTCCCAAATTTCCGGATGTAAGACCCATCAAATGCTTGTGAAATATGACAAAAACCAAATATATATGTATAGGTTAGATGAATCAACTAGGGAAGTTGGGTTTCATGTTTTTGATGATTAAAACGATGACTCTTTTGTCTCCACTCTTTAAAATGGAGGTCCATGCACTATCACAAAGCAATAAAGAACACAATGACATACACGCTCCCTCGAGAGTTGCCACTCCCATCTTACCCTTTCAACTTCTTTTCATGGCATCCAAAGAGAGGAATGTGAGTTGGAAAAGCCAACATTCGGGCTCCCCTTGCAAACGTTTACCTTTTTAGCCCCAACACTCAAAGGGAATATATATATAAAAAATTCCTAGAATCATGTAGCACTAGCTAAATATATATGGTACAACATGAAAATTTGATTACCAAATGTACTTATTCATCAACATTGAGTACTGTATCTATATATAAGAATGCAATGAAGGTAATTTGTAATGGATATTTGGATGTCATTATGTGAACAAAAGCATATTTATTTGAGTTTTGTTGACTGGAAATCAACCATGTTATACATGCATTGGCACAATAATATATATTGAAGAGACAAAGATATAAACTTTTTACGTATAAGGGAGTATATATGATCCAAATTTTCTTTTTCAGCATGCTTTTCCTTTTGCTTTTCTTTTAGCAATTTAAAAATTGACATGGCATGGGGACATTTGAGTACCCCATGGACTTGAGAGAGTGGCACTGTCTTGCATTCAGCATAAAATCACAAACCATATCTGAGAATTCAATATCATTCTAGCTTTTGAACCTTTAGTATAAGGGGCCAATGGACTTTTGTAGCAACCCCACGAGCATATGGTTTTACAACTAAAAATCATCTTTAAAAGCTGAATCTTAGGGGTCCTCTATCTTTGTCATTGCCATCTAAAGTGGAAAATTCCCCCATGAAATAAAAAAAAAAAAAAAAAATTGGGTAAAGAGCTATATATTCTCCTTCTTACACTCTTTATTCTTTAAACTCTGTCTTTTTATTGGGAGGGAAAAAGAATTTTTGGCTTTTGGGTTTATACTTAGGATTCCTCACCTTTAAAAGTCAGGTCGTTTAGAGAAAAGAAAGTGAGTGGGAAAATTTTTTATCGTATGAAAAGGGAAAGTATGAGTAGGGGCCATGAATTTCTAATATCATCCCTTTCATGGGCTTAGATAAAGAAGCCGTATATGCCTTTTGGGTCATCTTATTGGTCTATAAAAAACTATGTTAATGAGTTTTAACTAATAGTTGATGATTATTAATTTGCAGTCATTCTTTTTGTACATGCTGTAAGCCTATAATGGGTGAATTATAGTTACTAGATTAATCATCAGCTACACAAACTCTCATATGGTATAATTATTATTTGGCCTTCATGATTATAGGATAAAAAAGTGGGAACCAATTTCGGACAAAATCCAAATTCTCATATGTTCCATCAAATGCCAAATGTGTCAAAGTTACACTCAAGAGTTAGCCATATGTGTTTTCAGCATATCAAAGAATTGAACATTTGTTACAACTAATGAATGTGCTCTAAAAACTATTACAATAGGGTCCATGTCTTAAATTTATTTTTTCAATGAAATCAAAGTAACAATGACAAAATATGATCATGCTGTAGGTATATACGACCTAGCTACCCACTTTGCTTAATTATTGCTATAGCATATGTGAATTGAGAAATAGTATTGTTTTAGGGAAAAGATAAGGTGGGCTTATGGGTTGAATTTTCAGGTCAATTTTTAAAAGGTAACCATGTCATTGCATTCCAAAAAATGTCCTATTGCCCGTCCCATTCGTGTTCTTTAATTAAATCAATCTATTTATTACTATCAAGCTTTTGTCATATATATCTCAACCAAGAGGTGGGCTATTCAGATTTATCAGTTGTTGATCACCAAACCAGATCCATGTTTTATTTTAATAGGTGACCTTTTCAATAGCAAATAGATGTTGGTTTCTGATTGGATGTGTTAAAGTCCAAATCTTCATGGCTCCCACTTAGCTGCCCTACTGAGGAAATGCCACATCAAATTTTTTTTATTAGAAGGAAATATTATACTTATAGATTATTCATCATAAAAATTATAAAGTGGATTCCTACACGGCATGGATTATGGGTTCCACATTGTTGGAGACGAGCTTGAAAGCTCTTGACAGAGTACATAAAGTGAGGTATGTGTTTATCATTATAGATCACCTCCAAATATTTCTAAGAAGGCCTCAAATTATTGTGTAAGAAAGAAAACCCTATATTGTATCAATCAAGTGGTCCTAATTATCTTTGATTCGATGGCATATATATCATTAATCATATTAAAGCAGCCATCCAAGAGAAAATTGGAGGAAAAAAAAAGTACGAACTAAATTACAATTGTCACCATATATGTTGTTATATTTTTAATCATGGTTCCTGTATTGTATCAATCAGGTGGTCCTAATTGTCTTTGATTCGATGACATATATATCATTAATCATATTAAAGCAACCATCCAAGAGAAAATTGGAGGAAAAAAATGTACGAACTAAATTACAATTGTCACTATATATGTTGTTATATTTTTAATCATGGTGGTCCATTGAAGCAGTAACATATACATATATATATATATATATACATACACATATATATATGATGATGTGATGGAGGATGCTTTGTCAATGGCGCTAGGCTATTTGTTGTCACTCTTGGAGGTGATAAGATTTGCATAACAAATGCCCGAAATGCATGGGGTACCTTTTTACGCGCCATATGATGGGCCATTGTGCTATGTTATTACATGCAAAAATAATATGCCTATGTCGGGGATCTGGGACTAAATGACAACTTCTTTGCTGGTCTTTTCCCATTTGTAGTTTAGGAACCCTAATTTAAAAGAAACTTTTTCAAACCCCCTCTGCTTTTCAAACAGAGAATACATCACTACTGCACCCACTTTAAGCGCTTAATTATCGCCATATATACATACATTCACCATAAGATTACCTGGCTTCGATATGATATAAAGTTTTGTTTTCCTAATGCTGCTCTTTTATTTATCTACCTGGTGACCAAAAAAAACTGTATAGCTCAACTGATTGATATTTCTCAGTACAATCATCAAAAAAGAAAAAGAAAAATATTCTTTGACACCATAGAGAGGGGCCAAAAGCCATGTAGCTCAACTGACCGATACTTCTTGTGTGATCATCAAGAAAGAAAAAGAAAAAAACCCTTTGACACTGTAGAGATATTTGAGGGTGTGAGGCAGAATTTTATTCTGACATCTGAAAGGGGAATAATAAGAACACAAAGAGCAATGAATAGTACACGAGAGAGATTACCGACTAAGGAGTCATAATCACCGAATGAGCCGTCTTTATTGGTGGTAGGGTCATCGAGTCACTTCAAGTCTTCAACTTCACTGAGCTATGCCTCACAAAATTCCAGACTGGCTCATGAAAAGTGATTTGATACGGTAATAAAAACAAATGGCAAAACTACAAAAGTTTCCATTAATTATTATCAATCACGTGCCATGCATAGTTAGACAGCGAAAGAGAGAGAGAGAGAGAGAGATCTACAAATTATTATATTGATGATGAATCAAATACAACACGCATGAAAGGCCCCAAAGACCTTTTGTATATATATTTTGTTAGGCCAAACTTAATTAATTTAGGCCATGAAGAAAGAGGTTTATTTTCTCCTCTCCAAAGAAAAACAAATAAAAAATTTCACCCAAAAAAAAAAAAGTATACACACGTGTAACCAACGTACACGTATGAACACCCCTCATTCAGTAAGGTTAGCCCAAAAGCTCAAGGCCAAAAAAAAAAAAAAGGGATATTTCCCGCCAAAAAAGCACACATACACACGTGTGTGCTACACAACTAAAGCGTGTGCACACATACCACTCCAAAAGAAAAGAAAAGAAAAAGTCTACAAAATGGAGCCGATTGATTTCTTATTCATTCATTCATTTTCATCTCCTCCTTATCATGAAAAGACGCAGAAGTTGAAGCAATGATGGTAGATAGATGAGAAGCTTGACTTATAAACCCCTTAAACACACCTCAAACTTTCAAACTTGGAATCTCTCATCTTTGCCAAACCCCCTATGATCTTTTTCATCATCCCAAACCCTATAAAAATTTGGCCCCCACCAAACCCTTCCTTTCATTCAATAATCAATGTTGCCTTTGAATTCAATCACCCACTTCTTTCACACTCCATGACTCCACTATTAAAAACAACATTGTTTCTTCAACTTTCCTCACTTTCCCATTCACCAAAATACTTATTTATCTGACAATCGATTCCCCTCCTTCTCCCTTGGGAATCTGCAAAGCCATTAATAATGAATGGCCATCCCCACTAAGAACAAAAAATTAGTAAAATTTTCCAAACTCACCAAACTCTGATGCATACATTATATATACTATAATCTACACCCATCACTCTAATCAATTTTTTATCTCCAAAAAAAAAAAAAGTCCCTCCAAAAACTATTGAGGTTTCTTTGCTTTTTTATTTTTTCCTTTTTTTCCCACCTTTTTTTTTCCATTACTCCGAGTTCCCTTTGTCATCATCTACCCATAAGTAGCTGTTTAATTTTCTCCTTTTATTTAATGATGATGACGATGACGATGACGTTGAATCACTAGACCTCATTCTAGTACAAATTGTAACTCGAAGCTGTGGCAACACTTTTGAGGGCTTCCTCCTGGTGTTATTGTCAAGAACAAATTCTTGCATTAACTGGTAGCAACCATTGATTTTATCCTAAAAAACAAAAGCCAAAAATAATAGATTAATTAATATATAACAGCTAGATTGTTTTATCTATAATAATCATAAACCATAAACATTGTTACATGCTTACTTTGTGTAGTCCATCACACCATGATTCAGCATGTTCAGGATTAACAAGAGACAAATTTGGAATTTCACTAGCTGCACAAAGTATGGCTGCGGCAGCAATGCATGATGGCCAATACTCAAGAAAGCTAGCCTCTGTGGACACGTCGTAAAAAAGAAAAAGTATTCTTTCAATTTTATTGTAAAAGAATGGCCCTTTTTGTCCCCAAATTCCAATACGTTATTACTCTTTATTTCCATATGCGTACATATACGTACATGTGTGCATGCATGTACGTACCTAATAGTATCAGTATATATTACCTTGAATATTAGATAAAATGATTTCAGTCGCCCTTGAAACTAAAAACCCCGCATAAGTTCCTGCCGAATCAAGCTTGCATGCAAAGTAAGCAATGAAGCTGAAGGGTGTTATGGATCGTAGCCTCCAATCCAAAACACTAAGCACAAGAAGCTCCATCCTTTGAATCGTTCTAGGTTCAAAAATGTGTTTAGCAACTTCCACCTGTAATGCATTTTACATTAGTACTAAGCTCACATAATTGAACAAAAAAATAGCTAGAGACACTAATATATATATGTACCTGAAGATCCAATAGAGAAGGAACCAGAGGTTCCTCCATTTTAGCCGCTAAAGATAAGCAAGCTACAGATAACAGTTGCATTGGCCACCCATTTGTTTGCTGAAACAGTAACAACACTACTAGCAATCAAAAAAGAAGAATAGCATAGCTTATTCAATAGTATAAGTAACAGTTATAATTAATGGGGTTTATTAAAGATTCCTGTGCATTGTGGAATCGAACTGTTACGTTCGATACTCCATTTTTATATACATAGTGGCACAAATGCCAATGTCCCCACGTGCGCTGAATTGTGCGGGACAACAACAAAGAACACAAGCAAAGTTCATATAAAAGGGCTTCATATGTAGCAATCCGTACTTTATACTGTAGTTATTACAAAGTCAAGCGTAACAAATGATGAGGAATAAGTAATTTGTCGGACTTTAAAGTTTAACCAAACACTTATATAGTAAGGTCATGTTAATGAGTGTCGTAGGGCATTAGTTAACAATTCAATTAAATAAAATTTTTATGGGAAAAGAAAAAAAATAATTAATATTTTGACAACTTTTTTTATTTCTCATAAAAGTGATATCAAAATTTTTTTAAAATAAATTCTTAACCAATACTCTAACGACACTCATTAACATTTCTCATATAGTAATCTCTTTTTTCTTTTGGGATGGGTTATTGGATCAAAATTTTAAACCCTTTGTTTTTTTTGGGTAAGTAATCATAAGCTTAACCTAGAAGACTGAAAAAGAGTACGTACACCTCTACTGTACAAAAACCACTAAACATATATAATTGGACAAGTGGATATTGGATACCATAAAGTCTAAAAACGTTACTCACACTACTTAGGTGCTTGTCACGTTTGAAAAGTCAAAAATAATTACTTTGTACCTTTGAAAAGTCATTAAAGAATAGTCATACTATGGTACTAGAAACTCGCGGCGATAAATATTAATTTTATTGAAACAGACTGTAAAATAATATTAATTTCTATTGGTTGAAGTTTACCGGCAAACGGCGAGAATAAAGATACCGATCCAAGTAGTTGACGGCGAGGTACGCCGTCAATGGCTGGAATCCGTAATATGCTTGAACCTGCAAAAACGCAATACAAATATTCATTTGTTATTTTCATGTACCATAATTTCTGCTGATTTTTAAATATATATAAATTCGGATAATGATATTGTCCATATCGTGGGTTCCAGTTAGCTCAACTGGTAAAGTCTCTGATGGTTGTATAAGAGATCTGGGGTTCAATCCCCGCCTACACCAAAAACTGATTGGTGTCTTGGTCTGATAATATAGAGCTATTATCAGGAGCGGACGCCATAGGTTAAAACTCTCTCTCAAAAAAAAAAAAAATATTGTCCATATTGTCCACATCTCTCATAAAGGATAGGAGTAATTTAATTCAAAAGCCTTATCTTTCATTTGTCTTTAAATAAAACAAGAACAATGATATAATTAATGCCAATGACTTTTAGGTGAATAAAGCATTTAAGTTTCTAGAAAAACGTCTAGATTCAAATGCGTAATTAAAAATGTATAAAACATACCATTCTGATAATAAATAGTGATTGAATGTGACATTAAAAATAAAAATGTGAAGAGAAATGATATGTCTACAACATTTTTACAACAAATCCTAAGTGGCAGGTTGTTACTGGTTGTTATTGTTAGGGCAAAAAAGTAATCTTAGTGTTAGTTTCAAATTTGAATCAATAACAACTAACCAACTGTGATTTGTTGTAAAATTGTTATAAACGTAGCATCTCTCAAATGTGAATATGAAAATTTTTGTAAATCAATAATGTGTACCTAAAAACATATATCAACTGCGCTCCAATAATAATTATTATAGCATTTTGAATAACCCGTTGAAAAAAACATCTTAATTAATTTAAGAATAAAGGAATCCATTGATTTCAACGGTCTCATCGTCATAAATAGTGATATATTGACCATTTAATTTCTCCGACCAAATAATTAAAAAAATCAAAACAAATCAAAAGCAAAAACAAAAAGATCGGAGGTTTTTTTTAAAAATATATTATTTTAAAATAATATTAGTTAGCAAAACCCGGCGCATGTTAGCAAGACCGGAGACAGATGCTAAAATGCGCCAACTTCGGATGGCGGCTCCGAAGTCCGAGGTGGTCGAATCAGATCTCTACGTAAAAACTACATAAAACGGTCGGGTGGCATTACAGTAAAAAACTCAGAACTCGAAGTCCGATCATTTAATAAAAAAACGAAAACGAAGATAAAGATGAAGATGATGATGATGATGAAGAAGAAGAAGAAGCAAAAACCAGACCTTGAGAATCCATGAAACCGATTGTTCTCTAGCTGAAGCATCGAGGGACTGAGAACGAAACCTAGCGAGGTAATCGAACCCAGGAACGAAGTTACGCTCGTCCTCGATGAACTCGGCTATGGACTCTTCGCTGCAAGCCGAGGAGTCCAAGTCCGACGAGTACTCCGCCGGAGACGACTCACCGGACAAGATTTCGGACCCTTGCTCGCCGCAAAGCAGGTCATCGGATAAACACTCGGAAGAGCACGATAGTATCGACATGATTGCTGCCAATAATTGTTATTACTGCTAGCTAGTCTGCTACTACTACAACTCACTCTCATTCTCTGCTGCTTCCCATGTTTAGCTACCCCCAAGACAACTCACCCAAGATTGTCTTGTCTCCCCTCTCTGTGAGTGTGTGTCTCTCTGTCTGTGCGTCTCTGAGAGAGAGAGAGAGTGAGTGTGTGGTTTTTAGTTTTGGCGTTGGGTTTGGGGTTTGTGTTGAAACTTGAAAGGACTATCTGTTTCGTTGGATATATAAATGTGAGGTATTTGTAGTTGTTTTTTATTTTTTTATTTTATTTGCTAAAGTTTTATATAATTAAACAGTGACCAAGTAAAAGGAAAGGACAAAGTGCGTGTGGGGATTTTGATTTTTTTAATTATTATTATTACAGGTTACAGTAGATTTTCTGTATTGTGTCGGGGAAAAATGTTGTAATAATAATAATAATAATAATATATTTTTTGGTTACTTGCTAATGCTAAACACCTTTTAGCTTTAAGCTTTGGAAGATTGCTGTTTGGTCTTACGTTACATTTTTTTTCTTTTTTTTTTGAGAAAAGTCTTACGTTACAGTTAGATGTATTAATCTGAGGCTAGTGGCTGTCGAGGTTTTTTCATGAGCTTAGAGAGTCTTGGATAATTTACTAGCCCAATCATGTAATGCCACGTGGAAAAAGGATGATGGCATATTGGTTGTTGGTTGCTCGGGTGGCCAACACATTAATACTTTGCAACTTCGTATGAGACCTTAGTCCCAATTATTATATAGCAGAGAAATATATAAATCTATACGAAAGTTGATAAATTTATAATAAAGAGTAATTATTATAAAGTGTATATCATTTATCAGTTAAAAATTGAAATCTTATGATGGGGTCTTCACTATTCATCCTGCCGCTCCTTTGAGGGGCTAGGAAATTAAGTTTGTTGAAGACAAGAGTCTGTAAGTCGAGGTGGGACGAGTGGAGACCAGTTGTCATTCCTAATGAAGTAGTTTCAACGTTAATGAGAGAGAGGTTGACAGAGAAATGACAAAAACAACTCAGAGATAGAGAGAGGGGGGGGGGGGGGGGTGTTTTAAGCGATGCTAATAGTACATGTATATAAAAGATTAAATTATAATAATTTACCTTTGATAAGATAAAACAAGCAAATCCCATCCATATCTCATTCCCTTTGGGAGGCAAAAATTAAAAAAAAAAAAAATGTGGGTCGAGTAAAAACCAGGTAAAACATTTACACTGTGTTTAGAATGGATGGAAGAGAAAGGAAGGGAAAAGAAATGGAGGGAAGGGATTATTTTTCTGCAGTTTGGTTGGAAAAAGTGGAGGGAAAGGAAAAGAAATTAAATCCTCCGGACCCATCATTTTCAATCCACCCAAACTGAACAAAAATGAAGAGAAAGGTTTCGAAATTACAATTTTGCCTATTAGCTTTTTACTCACTTTTCCACTTAATGAGGGTATAAAGGTAAAAAACACATTTTTCTTCTTTTGCAAACCAAACAAATAAAAAATATATAAATATCTTCTTTTCCCTTCCCCTCCCTACTTCAACATTTTCTTTATCATTTATTTTCCCCCTAATCATTTCTTTTCTTTTCTCTTCCTCCATTTACAACCAAACACAGTGTTAGTATTTATAAATACAAATCAAAGTATTTGTATGAAAAATACACACTATCTTACACACATTCTAGATGATTAGGTGAAAAAAAAATCCAGGTACCAGTTTCTTGGAATTCTCATTATGGTGACAATTGCAAGAAAAGTATAATGTCACATGGTTAATTGTTTGAATCTAGCTTATCTAGTTATCTTCCAACTTTTCATAATTATTGCCATTTTTCTTTCTATTGGGAAAAGGAAAGTACACTAGTAGTCCGTTTGAATACAACTTATTGTTGCTGAAAAATGATTGTTGCTGAAAACACTATAGTAAAATAATTTTTAAATATATGAATAATATCGTGAGACCCATTTTTAATATTTTTAATGCGTGAACAATGCACGCACTGTTCATGCACAATATTTTTTTGTCCCTCAAAAGTCAATAATTCCGGCTAAAAAAAAAAAAAACTAAAAACACAGGAACAAAACGCAAAGCAACATTAAGTAGAAAAAATTGCTATCCAAACTGATACTAGATGGCCGTCTCTTTCCCGCTAAATTTGGTGGTCTATATATGCTTTTGATAGCTCTCTCTCTCTCTCTCTCTCTCTCTATATATATATATATATATGCCATCTGTCTTTTTCTTATGGACCTTACTGCTTAGCAAAAGCCGAAAGTTATTTGGGCTGGATTTACAGTGTGTGTATATTAAGATTATTTAAGCCTTTAGTATTAAGCCGTACACGTGTATATGGATGAATCTCTAATGTCATGTTGGTAGGGCACCTCCTTCGCCTTGGAACTAGCCCCATCCACTATTACAAATTGAAAATCATGAACCAGTTGATAGCTTGCGAATGATGGCGTCTCTTTTGGGTATGTTAAAAAATAATAATAATCCAGCCCCATCAAGAGGACACTTACAATAATGATGTTAAAAATCTTTTGTTTGGCATCATTATTTTCTCAATTTAATGAAAGGTTATTTAGTGACATTAACAAAATAGAATCATGAAATGTGCACCAACTTAGATAAGAGGCAATAAGTTTCAATTAACTTAACTGATAAAGTCTTTTGTAATCGAATAAGAAATTTAGGAGTTCGATCCCCACATACACCAAAAATCAATCGGTATTTTGATCTGATGATAAAGAATAATTATTGGAAGTCGACATTTCACTTACGAAACCTCCAACGAGGTGGTACACCATGTATAGTGGTTTTGGTTTGGGCAAAATGATTCTACCTAGGCTCCTAGCACGGTGATAATTGATAAATAATTTAGATGCTAGATGAAAATCGTCAGACTTTGAATTCATTTCTTTCAAGACCCAAAAGGAAAAATAGGAAAGGAACCATAAAAAATAAAAACACAAAAACAAAAAAAATACAGTAATGGAATTGACAAGGCATCAAAGAAACAGCTGGAGCTCTGCAACAAAAATATTGCTACCAATATCTACCATTCACGTTGAATTTTCTTCGTACCCATGGTTGGCCAAAGAGGACACTCACGTGTTATGGGTATGCCAATAATAAAGGCAGTGTGGAGAAGAAGTCGCTGTTCACATTACAACTTCACGGGTGTTCATCATAGTATGATTGACTTTCTACAAGAATTAGGGCATGAGATTTTTTTGTAACATTATTTATAGTTGGTTTCGGTTGAATAACAATTAGGGTTGCAATAGTATAACTATTTTATTGATTAGATTGTCCAAAGGGCTGTGGATAATGCTACCCAATTCATAGAGATTCACTCAACCTGTTGTCTTGTAGGCCTCTCTCATAATTTGATTTAGATGCCCCCTAGCTTGTATTGTGTAATGTACTGCTCAAGTGAGTGCACTTTTTAGAAAGAAAAAAATAAAATTTATTTTAGTGTGTATGTTTAGGAATTGTTTAAAAAATATTTGTTGTCTCAACCTTTTAACAAATAATCTAGTTTTTAAATTTTTTTTAAAAAAAAAAAAAAAAAAAAAAAAAAAAAAAAAAACTAGATTTTAGCTTTCTGTAACACATTTAATATAAATGTTACCAAAAACTATACCTTTTGATAAACATTGTAAATAAGCAATTTTTAAATGGGCACACATCTCAAACTCTATAAAACTTTGTCCGTTACATTTTTTTTTTTTTGAATTTTCATTGAATTTTTTATTTAGAATGAAAAATAAAGGGAAAGAATTTCCTCCAATTAAATGCTCAAATTCTCTCCCAATTATAATCTAATGCATGTGTGGTGTGGAATGTGACACATAACCCATTTTAAATTTCATGAGATGTTTTCCTTTCTAAGTGGGAACATGCTGATTCTCAAAAAAAAAAAAAAAAAGTGGGAACATGCTAATCATTAGCTGTTTTTGTTGTTGACATTTTGGTAACAAATAGTAAATCTGGTGGGAGATTAATTTATTTACCAAAAGACATTTGATATGGGAGATGAACAGAATATGGGAGTGTTAATTAGAATCATTCACTCCCCCATCCACAATATTTCAATCATAAATTCATTATTGACTCTTAAAGTTTTGGTCTTTGTTTGGTTTTTAAAATTTTGTTGTAAATTTTTTTTTCGTATTTATGTGTGATGGAACTTGCCGGCTATTAAAGAAATTAGCTAGACTCCATCACAATCTCAGATTTCTATTTGAAATTGACACCAATTGTTGCTACAGGCAGGCATTGTTCAAGAATATATAGATGAAGCAAACACTAAACCATGCATTTTCCTAAACCGTACCAACAAGATTGGTGAAGTATTTTCCTTATTGACAGAACAAACTTGTCAAAATCCTTCTAGGTTCATGTGCCTGATTTGTTGAATTTTCAATGCCAGGTAATAATGTCGGCAACAACATTCTTAATCTAATAAACCCTCAAATTATAAGGAAAAATAAAATAAAATTTCTATAAATTTTATTAAAAAAATTCATAAACTGATGGGATGATAAAATGTGATTCTTACCGATCAACAACAATAATAGATAAATTTTAGAATTACATTTCCAAAAGTTTTAAAATTATTATCAATATGTTTAGAATTTTGATAATAAAATGTGATTGATGTCACTCCAATAGCATAATAAAAATTTTAATTAATTATGTTAAATTTATACCCTTGGAAAATACAGTTTGTTAAACCAAATTTAATAGTCAAGTTGTTATTTAGGTCAATTAAGTAGAATCAAGTTAAACAATAATAAATTATATCATGCAAAGTGGAAAATTAAAGAACACAACAATATGATGACCTAGAAAAACCAATGAAACCGTCTAGTACTAAGGTAAAAAACCTGTGGAGGATTTAATCTAAACAATCCACAAGGCAACAATTCACTAATAGAATGAAGTTTTTACAATAGACTTAACTATAAATCTATTAATATCTCTTGTAGTACTTACTTACGTAACCACACACAATTCCGAATTCACAGACTCTTCTATTATGAATTTGTTGCACACAAACACTCCAATTTGTAACTCTAAGAACTCTACTCAAAGGTTTAGACCATCAACTATGATGACTAGTGATGGTAGCAACTTCTACAATACCGAATCTTGAGTGGATATTGAGTTTCTTCAAAAAATATTGCCGATAGAAGATTTTAAAGAATTTTGGGTACAAAAACCCTAGATTTACAATAGAAGGCACAAAAAGCACTCTTGTCATTCTAAAACCACACCTAGAGTTAGCTTATAATGTCATTTAAATACTGCAACAAGCAGATCACAATTTGGGCTTTAAACGGACAAGTTTGGGCTAATGGGCCGAATTTAAAATTCTGCAAAATTGCATCTCAATCGGTCAAACTTGGCAAGTTTCTAATTCCTGAACTTGCTGCTTTCTTTTTCTTGTGTTCTGACTTGTAACATCTTAAACATTGTCTAATATATCCTATAGACTCTAGGATCTATATCTAGACAAGTTTGTGTTCATAATTTGCCAATTATTCTAAATTTTTAGAACCTAACAAATTATTTATGATCAGTGATACATTGTAAGAATTATGTAATAAATTCATAATATCATAGCATTAATCTAATATTTATGTTGTGTGTTTAAAGTCGATACATCAATTTATAAAATTTTATATAATAACATATTTTAGTAATATATATAGTATCACTCAAATTAAAATAGTTGCACGCATTCAATGGGGCTTAATCAATCTTCTTTAAGTGTACTTATAATATTTCTCTCAATATTAGCTCTCTAATCACCTTGAGATTTGGCCACCTTGTCGTCCACCCATGGAACAAAATGTAGTTGGTATTCATGGCATGCACGTCCCTACTGCATATACATTAATCACACACCCTAGATACTAAATTTCATTGTTTCTTCTACAAATTAAATGACTGATTTGAGTTAGTTTGAATTTTTCCCTTTGGGCTTAAGGCTTGGTCCTACTCTATGGCCAATCAACAAATGTTTGTACATTCAGTAAATTATGATAAAAAAGAGGATGGTCATCAAGTTGATTTGTACTAAAACCTTTGCAAATTTAAATTTTAAACCAGTGCATTAATGATAATGGGGTTGAATTTAAGAGAAGAATGGGTCACATCAATTGCCACATGATTTAAGGTAAATCTGCCAATCGTTTTTTCAAAGAGTACGCAATAGAGATAATGGTAAAAACTCGTGACATAAAGAGCAAAAGTTTGGTTTCGATTGCAAAGTCATTTATATTTTGTGAATTGATGAAAGTACCCTCCCATATAAACTTCCTAGCTTTTGGTTTTGGTGGAGCCTGGACTTGCTTTAACATATTGAATAATTTGAATAATGAACCCCATAAAAGATGTGCATAGTTAATGAAATGATGAACAAAAGTTATCTCTCTCTCTCTCTCTCTCTCTCATGGCTATAATTCAACATTTTGAAGTTTGAACTCCTAAAAGTTGCTTATAGTTTATGTGAAATGAAAAATAAAGGCTCCAGGTTCGGTATAAAAACCAATTAGAGGTTAAATTATCACGTTGATCATGAGTTTAAAAGTTTAAAAACTACTACTTTAAACCAAACTAGCTTCCTAACAACAGAGAAATTATACAGTCTTTATGGTGGACTACGTCATTTGTCCACCATTCTACTAAGAGACTCTCATTTGTTTAAAATTGCTGAGTCAATAATCAGTTTCTGTTTAAAAAAAAATTCTCACTCAATAATTTTAAACAGATAAAAGTTTTTTAGTGAAATGGTGGAACACGTTACTTGTCTACCATGATGATCTAAATTAGGAGGTGGATAAGTTTAGTGCTTTAATCAGTAATTAATTAGTTAACTAACTCAGAAAAAAAAAAACCACGTTTTACAAAAATGAATCTCATCATTCTCATGTACTTAACTCCCTGATTAAATAGTAAGAGCTAATTAAGGATTGTAAATTTTGAGAGAAAGTAAGATTAGGTGGCCCTTCATCAAAGCTGATTGGGTTATATCCTTTATTCTGTATAAAAATAATATATATATATATATATATATATATTTTATAAATCTACTGATTTACAAATATTTATAAAAGTATGAAGGTAGACCAATTTTTAAATTTTCTTGAATTAATGAAGTGATTTTTTTTTTTTTTTTTGAGAGAGAGAATTTCAACCTATGACATCCACTTCTAATGATAGCTCTTTATTATCAGACTAAGATACTAATTAATTTTTGGTTAGGCAATGAATTATTGAAGTGATTTATATCTTTATTATTTGCATCTATCACCTTGAGTAGATAGCATTTGCATATTAAAAAAAATTCTTATACATGTTAGCTTTCAATTTATAATATTCAGTACTCAATTATCTCTCATATGCTTAATATAATAAATTATCTAAATTGCAAAAATAAAAATCGCCATTATGTATATAATAAATAAAAAAATTGGCATGACCCCATCAATGCTTGATGAGGCACAATCTATAATTAATGGTGTCTCCTTTCATTGTTACATGCAACTATCAATCCAATTTAATGCCACATAAATATATTGGATAATTTTTATAAATATTGTAAAAATAAAAAATAAATTTACTATGTAATGTCTAATTAGTGGTCGACCATTACTTCCCCTTCTACGTCACTTGAATATGAGCTATTAACCACCTTCGAAATATACACTTCTATTGCATGCTTTTGTCCATGTTCGAGATAAAGAAATCCCTTTTATAAATTCGAAAAAATCTTTTATATCATTCACATATATAGTGGATAATGAGTAACATTAGAAGCAAACTGCAAGAGGTGGTTGGGGGTGTTCCTCAACCACAAATCACGATTCCTTGACTCCTCCACATCCAACATATAATGGACGCAACAGGGATGTCATTCATATTTTCTTTTCTTTTTTTTTTCTTTTTTCTTTTTTCTTTTTTTTTTTTCTAATTTTGGTGTCCATGGCTCCTAGAAAAAGTGTGACTTCCCAATAGTTATAGTATGCGTTTGGATACTGCTTATTCTGCTGAAAACTAAAAATTAAAAACCGAAAGCAATAATGTCTGATTGTACTGTTCATATCCCATGAACAGTGCAACAAGCACTGGACTTAAAAAAAAAAAAAAAGCCAAAAACGCAGACGCCATATCCAAACAAACACATAATATAATATCCCTCGAGTGTTGACTCAAAATAATGGTTATAACTTATAAGACTTGAATCTAGAACCTCATTTATCTACTAGCTGCATTATGTATGTGTTTTAAGCCTGTAATGAGGTTTTTTTTTTTTTTTTTTTTTTTTTGTATGTTTGGATAATGTTGAAAAACACTTTTTAGCTGCATTCTACATTTTTTAGTGGGTCCCATATACTGTTCACGGGACTCGCAAATACTTTTTTCAGCAAAAATAATTTCAAAACTAGATCCTACAGCACTATTCATACATTTAAAAATTATTTTGTTACAGTGTTTTCAGTTTTCAGTAATGAGTGGTATCCAAACATACCCTTAGTGTCATAATTTTCTATTCATTCAACTCTTATAACGTCATAAATTTTAGAGGCTTGCCAATCAAAAAATTTCTAATGGCGAAAAATTAGCAATTTAGGATGGACATTTGAGGCTAAAATTTTTGTAAGCAAATAAAAATGGCAGCAAATAATTATAGAGACTCAAACAATAGCAATATATAAACAAGCTTGTTTGTGTTTGGTTAGCTAGAAAAATTAAGTGTGAAAGAGAGAAAACCTTTGTTCTTTCTCTTTTTTCTGTGAGTGTTGAAAACTAATTAATATGCCTTCAATTGATTTGTAAACGCTATGTTGAGCATCTCTCATACAAATTTCAGGTCTTTCGTTGATTTCTTTTTCTCTCTCAACTTTTAAGGAAGGGATATTTTGCAAAAGGTTTACTTTTTTCAGTCTTTTTGAATGTTGTGAGTTAAGGTTGTGTTAATCATTTGAACTTGAGTTAGTGAGAGGCATGCATGGAAGAAATTGGTTCAATTTGAATGGAATCTGCGTCGTGGGAGAGAAACTTATACAAATTTATCAATTTGTTTTAAATTTAAAAATGTATGGCCAAGGATTTTGAAGTTTGTCCAATCGTTTTTTGAGATTATAAAATAAATCAAAGGACCAGTAGATCAACCATTCATATTCGCTAATGCCGTGTTGGGTAGGATATTGCTTCATCTTGTTGCTGCTCTATGTTTCCACATCAAAGACTCATAGACCAGTTCTTAAAGCTAGTACCTTTATAGCATATCATAAAAAGAACATATTCCTATTGCTTTTTTGTTTGTGTATGACTACTGTATGTATTGCGAAAAAATGATGTCATGATTATTAAAAAAAAGCTTAGCAATATAACAAAACTCATCATACTGAACTTAAGCCTATGTATGATCAATATATATGTGTCCTAATCAAGAAGGTGCATTGCACACAACTTGGGGATAAGAAATGGGGATATGTTAGTCTTATTTAGATATGTGGGGAGCTTTATTTATACATATTCTTTCCCCTACCATTGGACAAGGTCCCAGAAGCCTAGCTGGGTCTATCCCATTTAGTTTTTTGATCATTGATTACCTACAAATACAAAGTGGGAACATCATTTTCAGCACTATTTTTTCCCTTTTTCTCTATATCTCTAGCTATTTCATCCTTGTATTATTTGCCTCTCACATAGACAAGAGTCACAAGACTAGTAGAGTTTGGCTTGACATTTTTTCTTTCTCGATCATCTTTTTTCTCTTCCCCACAATTGCTTGATAAAGTTAAGGAGAAATTTGGATTTATGAAAAGACCCAATTGATGGTGAGATTTATATGACCAAATTGATTGTTATTTAAGGACCTTTGGATTCGGGTATATGTTCCTATCCAAGGCTTAGACTCTCTCCAAAAAATTATAGGACCCATGGCCATTAGGCCCTTTTGGACTTTGGTCGGTGAAGGTGGATTAAGATGGGTTTTATTTGGACATTTTTTGTCTAACCTCATTGAATTTTGGTTTGAATGTTAGGTCACGTACTTCTTCTTTTCACCTTTTTATTTAATATTTTACTGCATATAATGACTATTTTAGTGTCAACAATTATATGATGCTACAATGAGTATTAAGTTATTCACTATCACACCTACATTATGTGCTTTTTCTTCACTATGCTTCAAAGTTGGGCAGTCTAGTTTGTTAAATTAATACTAGCATAACGCGCCAATAATTATGAGTCTGAAATCACTTTCAAAGTGGCCAGAACTCGTAGATTTTGGCTAAAGTTTTAATCTTTTTCTTTTTTTTTGTGACACACCTGTCTTAATCCACTGACTAACTAAGTTTAATTATAACTTTACTAATCAACCTTTTCTATTACAATTTATCAGTAAGTGTGTTCTTAAAGTACATCATGATCTTGCTTAGGCAAATAAATTGAACAATCCAACTTAATGCATCCAATTAGAAATGTCATAACTATATCATTAATGGAAGCATCATGGAAATAGGCAGTGATCTTTTTAGCATTATATTAATGGTATGATTCGGATAAACAATATCAATCATTCATTGTTCAAAACTATATGGGTTTTGAGAAACACATTTTTCATCCAAAATGGCAAAACATCTATGCCTGAGAGTTGTCTAAAATTAATAAAGCAATGAACATATTTTGCTACAAAACTTATCCATGTCGTCTCCAATTTTTTCATTCTTTTTTCTTTTCTTTGGAAGCCTTCATAATTCACATTGGCAGGCTGCAGGCACCCTTTGTTTATAATTGAGCAATTGCCTGACCCCATACCTTAGCTAAAATTTTCAACCAATATAAAAATATGTGGATATAGAAGATCCAGAATTTCCGCTCATTATAAACTAACAAACCGGCTTGTCTATCATCACAACTCTTTCTCACATGTATAAGAAATTAAAAGATAGTTCATAAATGTTATTGGTTGTTAAAACTTATTGATATTTTATCCAAATATAAAATGAAATCCTAAAGACATTGGCGGACAAGGGAGAGGAAAATAAATGGTGCAAATATTGAAGGAGAAAAAATAAACTACTGAAAATTAATCTGAATAAAGACCACACAGCACCAGTGGAGTAAATTGACTTGCAGGCCTATTTATGAGAACAATGTGCTAACCTACCATACAGAAACCAAGCAGCCTCACAAAGTCTTGAAGTCTCAACCTCCCCTTTTGACTAGTCCTAGTGTCAATCAACTGGAAATTAAAATTCTAGAACATCATGGACATCTCTACTAACCTCATGCCAATGTCTATAGAACTATATGACCCCCAGGCCGCAGTCCAGATTGACTTTGCATTTGTGCTCACACTTCTCTTTCTTAGTCTATCTTTTGTTTAATGGATTTTGTTAACGAGTAGTCTAAGGACACAAGTTAAGATTCTTTTTTTCTTATTCAAAAGAGTATTTATTAGATCAAAGAAATATCAGTTTGGACAATAGAAAAGAGAAATGAGAGATATTCTTCTATCCAGACCAGCGTCTCTTCATTATTAGTTTGAGCAACTCTATAACAATGGAACACAATTTTGATGCATTTCATAAATTATTAGATGATGTTTTTGATATCTTTCAAAAATTAAAGCCAGACTTGTATACAGATATCATGAAAAGAAAAACACAAATAATCTTCACAAATTAAAATGTATATTACAACTTACAATTGATTTTTTTTTTTTTTTTTTGTTTAACATGTGCCATTTGGACGTTGTTAACATGATCATTCTTTTAATCAATGTTCCTCAGCCCCCTACTGTTGTCTATGATACTAAAAAAAGTAAGCCTGTCGTTTGTATCATGTTCATATCAAATCAAGAAAAGATGGGAAGATATGCAATATCAAGGAGGACACTCCATGCCACAAGTTTACCTAGTCAGCAGGGAAGAGACTGGGCATGAATTGCTGGAAAGTGTACGGTAGGTGTCTAATCTGTGGGGAAGTATATGCCACCAGCAACCTCTCTTAACTTTTTGCCAAACGGAACTACTACATGTATAAGACTTGGAGAATAATCACACAACTATTTCAAGGTTATCTGAATCTAAAAAAAAGGGGGGCTATCTTCAACATTTTCCCCTTAACATTAGAAGTTTAGAACCAAAATACTGTGAATTTGATGTACAAATGAGAAGCTACTGAATATTGATTACCAATTAGTGATAAAGATAAGCCCAGGTGATACAAGTTCTCTTCTGTCTACCTAGATAGAAACAATTGAAATTGGGCCCATTGATCACATTGGTAGATGAGCCTAGCATATGTCCAACTGAACTGACTTGTGTAAACTGTGAGCAATCTGGGCAAGATTGAGTCCAACAATTACATTGCAAATGGGTAACAACCAGTGTACTTTTTGTGCCATATTCACAATCATGAATGAATGATTGAAGTGGTTCTCTCAACATGATCAATGATCATCACTTTTATAATTGATGATATTATTATTAACCATACTGGTTTTATGGGCTGAATAGAATTTCCCCAGTTTCAAAACTGGGGCAGTAGGCCCAGATAAATTTTGGACTCTGTTTCTCACATGGTTTGGGTCCCGTCCTGCTCTGGCCCCAGCCCAAGCCCTTTAATTGCCTCATTGATTAGCTTTCAGGAATTGTCTGTTTGGTTTGACTTTGGAGTCCTTGGACTGATTTTAGGAAGCATGGAAATGGAGGAAAGAAAATGATTTGAGAGAAATTTGCTTTTCGTCTGTTTGGTATAAAAGAGAAGGGAAAGAAAGGAAATGGCTGTGATAAGATGTTTTCCAACCAGTCCATAGGTTTTGAGGAGATGTTTGGTAAGTTATTTTAAATAATGGTTTTCAGTGTTTAATATTTAAATACGTATTTCTATACATTTTTTCATTCACATGTATTTTTAAAAAATATAAACAACGTTATTAGAACAATATTACCAAACCCCCACAATCTCCCCAACTATGAGAGAATTCAGAAAGAATATTGGATAGATAAGGTAGAATTACTATTTTAACCTCAACTTGCACAATTCTTCACATTATTTTTTGAGATATAATATGTCCGCAACATTTTCACAATACTAAACAATAAATCCTAAGTGCTAGATTGTTACTTGCTACTATTGGTGGGCAAAAGAATAATTTTAGTGGTGGGTTAAAATTAAAACTAGTAACAACTTATCACTAAAAATTTGTTGTGAAAATGTTATGGACGTAGCAATTCTTGTTTTTCCTTTTTCTTTATTTTATATTTTTATTAGATAATAGACTCTTCACATGCATTTCATGTGTTTAGAAGTTTTTCTTTTATTATTAGTAAAAAAATATAACATTTTTAAATTGTAACCCTAAGTAATTATATTTTAAATATAAAATGTGTAAGGATTGGTAATACTCTTCCATAATATCTGCGATTTGAGAATCAGAAGAGCACCATTCCTTCTCTGCATTCCTGAGGCCCAAGAAGCGATTCCTCTTATATCGATGGGAAGCTTTATTATGGAAGTATCAGGTATTGCTATCCCCTGACTAAGAACAATGCTCTAGAACGTTGCTGCCACATCAAGTTCTCTTTATCTGGCAGCCATTAACCTCAACTTTTAAAAGCCGTACTGTTTCTTAGTCGCCACCAAGGTTTTTTTTTTTTTTTTTTTGGCTTAGAAAATCATGTTTGGATTTTTTTTTTCTTTGGTTTTTCCTAGCTTGTCTCCTTTTAATTAGTAAAAGGACTAAATGCTAAGAGCATAGCATCAGCCTCAATGAGTTATTTCACTATTTTGACCCCAAAAACTCCACTTTTTTTACTTTAACTAATCTAATACATTAAACTCAATACTCTATCACTTATTCAATTTAAATATTATTCTTTCTCTCTCCGAATTAATATATATATATATATATATATATATATATATATATTTTTAGATGGAAATATATATTTTTTCACCTTCTTCCCCATTTCAATACTATGCATCATAACTATTTCTCTACATCAGACCCATTTCTTCTTAAACCATCACAACCCTGCTCTGGTAATTATACCCCAAAAAAAAAAAAACAAAAACAAAAAAAACATCACAGGTCACAATCATATCTCATACCCATGCAAATCAAACAATCAGATTTCAACATCAACAACCAAACCAAAACAAAAGAAACAGAGATCAACCCAACCACAAAATCAAACAAACCCAATTCAAAAAAAAAAAAAAAAACCCCACACAACCCACAACGGTGACCGTGACAGTGATGCACCACCAGTGCAACCCAACAACCCACAATGAAAACGCACACTTAGATGACCAAGTCTCAACCTAGCCACCACCTCCACCCCAAATCGTGACCTAATTAGCTTGAATACTCCAGACCCATTGTCAAATTAACCAACCCACGCTTAGACAGCCAACGACAATGGTGAAATCAATCAACTCAAGATAGTTTTGCTTGATTTAATTGCAATTGAGCTTGAGAGAGAGTGAAACCCACCTATTCATGAAGAGAGAGAGAGAGAATAAAAAATGAATTAGTTTGGTATAGCGAGTTACAGTGTGCTCGCTCCATGCAATGAGCCACTGTTCAAAAACTAATTTGGTTTTCAGCTTTGACGAGGTTGATGCATGAGTGTTTTGAAGAAAATTCACTATATTTTGGCAAAGTAGAATCATTGTTGAGCCTGCTGCGAATGCTCTAAGGTGGAATTTGTTGATGTTAATTAAATTGTTTTAAACATTATTTTATAAGCCACATGTGCACACTATTTTTCGCTTAGATGTTTTCCGTTAATAACTTAATGGTACGACTAAATTGACTGTAAATTAAAAATAATAAAAATCAAATTGACTACTACTAAAATATATGAACCAAATTAAACGTGACTAAAAAATGTAAAAACCAAAATGGTATTTTCACCTTGTTTGTTTGTTTGATTTGATTTGATTTTATTTTTGCTTTGTTTTTTTTTTTTTAAGTTATAAAAATTCAAAATTGTTAAGTTTTTTAAAAAAGGAAAGATATCTATCTGTCAGCATTTTTTTTTTACAGGTAATTGCAATAATACTCACCTGTGGTTTGGCCAATTTTAACTAAGCCTACTAGCGGTTTAAAAGTTATTACTTCACCTATTTGAGGTGCTCTCCGTTAAGTAGTCATAATTCACTTCTTCCTTTTCCTTTACAAAATCATCCTTACTATATAAGCTAAAATTAGAACCCCGATTAGAAAGGAAAAAAAAGTTGTATCCAGCACAAAGCTCTCACTTCTAAGAGTGGTCATGATAAGCAAATTTTCCTCCAATTTATTGGAGGCTGATATTTGGAATTGAACTTGAAGTTTGTTGTTTTTGGTGGAAGGCACTTGCTATTGCACCAAGATTCAACCTCTTGAGGAAGAAAGAAGAGAGAATTTTATGTTGTTTAATGACTATATGTACAATACCACATGAAAGCAATGAAGAAAAAAGGAAAGGAACTTGATTCCTTGATATAACTAAACTGGTACTTTGGAGAGTGAGGTCTTGTGTTTAAGATCATCTGAATGTGTGTATAACTTATCATTTAAAAATTTTAATAACTAATGGAAAAAAAAATGTGATAACCAAAGACCCAGCTAAACCACCAGAATACCCTTAATTTGTGGGGATTGTAAAAATTACAATTTTGCCCATGATTTTAAAATCGATTATAACATTCCGTCTCCATGTTATCTTACTTGTCCTTTTCTTGGATCATCTGCTCTTCTTTTCATCTTGTCTGAGGAAATATTTAAGATGCTCTCTCTCTCCACATTTTTACTCCACTTTTTTTTGTAAAATTTGGATGATTCTGATATGGATGCATTTGGATTGGGATGTCGGTCATTTGCATGACAATGAAATAATTCATTTACTTCACCTAGTAATGAAAGGACTATTCAATCCACTATATGTTAGCAAATGGGCCTGTTATCAGTACTTATAAACCATCCTATTTAGGATATGAGAAAATAACAATTGCACTATGTTTGTTTTAGAATGATATTTTTTAGAAAATGAACCATTTTCCAAAAGGCATTTTTTATAAAACTATATCATTTTCCTATGTTTGGTAGTAACCTTAAATAAGTTGAAAAACAATTTCTTAACTTCCCTTATTTAGTTTGCTTTGAGATAGAGTTGTTTTCCAAAAAAAATTAGTAGAAAACAATCTCTAAAAATAAGTTATATTTTTTATGTTGACTAAAGATAGTTTTCCTTTGACTCGTTTTTTTCAATGTTACCAAATACTGAAAAATACGGAAAACTATTTTTACACATGTACAGAGCGTTGGTGAGTTCTACATTAAGAAAATAAGGATATTTTACCTTAAAAAGTAACGAAAGATAAGATGGGAATTCCAAACACACTTCTCACCAATTTGAGTTGGAGTAGTGGTGTAAGATCATGTAGACACCTTATTTCGTTCCTATCATTTTTTTTGTGTTAACTTTGTTTTTAATTTTACTTTTTTATTCTTGTTTCCAATCATTCTTCACCTATTTTATTAAATTCTCAATTTCAAAATATACAAAAAATTCCATTATTCTTAATATCCAAAACTCTCATTTTTATTTAAACTATTTGTGTTTTTATTTTTAGTTTAACCTCTCAAATTATTTTTTTCACTCTTTCATCTTAGTGGTTTAAAAAGAAAGAAGAATTAAATAAATAAAGGAGAAAAACAGAAAAGGTTATGGGGCGTGCATTGTGCTACAATGTACCTCACTTGCCAAAGCAAACAAAAGAAGGGCATGCTCTGTTTGCATTGTGCCGTCGGGTTTAATACAAACAAAACGACTAGCGCAACAGGTTTTTCAAAAAAAGGAATGCGTACTGGAGAGGAAAAACATGGAGACCCCATTTCCAGATGACTTCACAACTAAGATTACGTTTGGCATTGGCTTAAAATGTCAGTTTTTATTATTATTCATGGGTTCTACTGTACTATTTCGGCTAACTTTTAGTTTTATCTACAGTACTTTCAAAAAAAATATATAAGATTACATTTGGCGTTGGCTTAAAATGTCAATTTTTTTTATTATTTAGCTTATTTTTGCTACTATTTATGAGCTCCATTACACTTTTTGGTACTATTTATGGGTTCTACTGTACTATTTCGGCTAACTTTTAGTTTTATCTACAGTACTTTAAAATATATATATATATATATATATATATATATATATCCATTACACTTTTTAGTACTATTCATGGGTTCTTCTGTACTATTTCAGCTAACTTTTAGTTTTATCTACAGTACTTTCAAAAAAATAAAATAAAAATAAAAAATTCAATTTCACCTAAATAAAACTGTTCCCAAATGAACTCTAAGACTCACTCCTAAAATCATTTTCACTATATTTTCTTTGCACTTTTTGTTATTTCAATTGCTTGATCTTATTGTTAATTTATCTTGTTACGCGTTTTAGTCTTAGGCCATCATGCCTTAAAATTTATCACTTGTTTGAATTGATGTAATAAATTGGGTTAATAATATTGTGTCTATTGAATAATTAATTAAACACTGGCTAAGAGAAATTGCATCAGTGTGTGCAAAATAGAAAAAGCAATAAGTTTTACACGTTTTACTCAAAAACTACCCACATTAGTGGGTCTATAAAACCATATGTATACAATATACACGATTACTGTAACTTTCTATCCGATTTAATCTTTTTTTCTCTCTCATCGTTCACCCTTGTCAAACGACCTCTCTTCTCCTACTCTCTCATTCTCTTCAATGTCCAGAAAAAGGAAAAGAAAAGGAAGAAGAACAAGAAGAAGAACAAGAAAGGAGACAAAGAAGGAAGACCACTGCAACCAACCAACCACCCTACCACCACCACCACCCAAAACAAAACCAAATAGAAAACCCAAGGAAAAACCCATTTGGAAACATCACCGGTTTCCTTAGACAAAAGCAAAATCACCACTGTTTGGAACCAACACCGGTTTTCTTAGCACTATCCAAGTCTTCTTGTTGTCTCTCACTGCATTCCTAGCCAATTTGAACACCTAGAGAATTCACCACATAAACTTTAGATCAATAACAAGAAGTAAATTTAAAAAAATATAAGAGAAAGTGAGATCTAATTTTCAAGTGCTTATCCATGGAGGGTTGGGTAGAGAGATTTGATTTCACATATGAACCATGGAAGTTTATTGGAGAGATCTTAGATTTTTCAAATTTGAGAGAGAGAGCATCTATTCAGAAATAAGAGAGAGAGAGAGAGTTCTAACGTGTGGGGTGGGGAAAGAATAAAAGTAAAATAAAAAATTATTATTTAAAGGAAATAGAGTGCATAATAGATGATTTGTTGTAGGTGTTTTTGCAAAGTGATCATGTAAACTAGAAAAAGTAGGCTTTTATTGTAAAATAGAAGGAAAATTTTAAAAGGACTGATGCTAATGCTCTAACCCATTTTTACTAGTAGAGATCAGTCGACATATCGGGTATGCGTGAATGCCTCACACATTTCCACATCATAATTTCACCTCGAACTCATCATTGGTGGAATATAGGCTATTTTTCTTATTCATTGAGTTAATCAAATAAAAATGATTTTTATTTCTTATTTCATTTTCTCTTAAAAATATAAAATAAGTGCTAGACTTCTTCACTTTTCAAAGTTCATGATTCCCAAATCAAAAGTCCTTTTTTTTTTTTTTTTTGATGAACAAAAAATGGGTAGGGGGATGACCAACGTGACAATCCTATCTGGGCGTGACCATAGTAACACTCTACTCACTGAGTCCGGGGCCTTGTTAGGATGCATGAGGACTATGGTGAGCCATAACTTCCTAACCCCATGAGGGACACTAGCAAACCTTAAGCTGCTGAGGGAAATTACCCAAGCACGTCTATATTGGAACTCGAACTTGGGACCTCATACTCAACGCACACTCTGGTACATCACCCAAGACCACTAAACCACACCCCTTAGTAGTTTCCAAATCAAAACTCTTAAGATGAATCTTTGTTTCCTAAAAATCCTTTAGGAGGGCTGTCACATGGGTTTAAATCTTCTGTGCTCACTTTTCTTGTTCCATTCTATACTCTACAAATAAAAACTTGACACATGTCCACTAACTTAATTAAATTCTAATTTTCTGACTTTTCTTATTTAACTTTCTAAAAGAAATAAAAATAAATAAAACCCCAAAGCATCACCACCAGTCCTCCACCACCACCACCTGTGCAACGAACATCCATCACCAGCATCAGCAAAGTTAAGCTTTTGAACCCAATCCCCACCAACCCCCACCACCCATAGTCCAAATCTTCTCTCTGGTCTAATCTTCTCTTTGGTCTAAAAGAAATAAAATATAAATAAACCCCAACACATCCCCTCAGACAACTAGCCACCACCTAGTCCTTCACTAGCTCCAACGACCATCCACCACCGGTGGCAGCAAAGTTAAGCTTTTGAACCCAATAAGTCAGTACAACATTCGTTACTAATCACATGACTAACAACCCTTGCAAGGTGACCAAAGAAGGCAATCTGCAATGAGTCATCCAAAAGGATCAGCGTCAAGGCAATAATGTTGGTTTGATGAAGTAGTCACACATTCAAGGAGATGATTAGGATTCAAGCCATAAAAGGAGGCCAAAGTTTGTGGATCTCAAACCTATAAATGGCGTGGATGCAGATTTGCGGCACATCAACTTTTGATGGTGGTAGCTGACTTGGATGCCACAGATCTAGAGTTTGGTTAAGTCACTATCTATTGACTCTTCGTCCTTTGACAGCACTTCAGATTAGATCAAAGAGAAGATTTGGGCTATAGGTGGTGGGGGTTGGTGGGGATTGGGTTCAAAAGCTTAACTTTGCCGACGCTGGTGATGGATGTTCGTTGCACAAGTGGTGGTGGTGGAGGAATGGTGGTGATGCGTTGGGGTTTTATTTATTTATATTTCTTTTAGAAAGTTAAATAAGAAAAGTCAGAAAATTAGAATTTAATTAAGTTAATGGACATGTGTCGAAGTTTTTATTTGTGGAGTATAGAATGGAACAGAAAAAATAAGACAAAAGATTTGGACTTACGTCACTTGGTACCCACATATAATAATATATCAGATGATGAATGGTATAATAATTGTATTTGAACAACCTTTTCATGTCTTATAGATTATGAATTTTTTTTTTTTTTAAAGAGTTTCAACCTATGGCGTCGGCTTCTGATGACAGCTCTTTATCATCAGACCAAAACACCAATCAGTTTTTGGTGTAGGCGGGGATTGAACCCTAAATCTCTTATACAACCATTAGAGACTTTACCAGTTGAACTAACTGGAACCCACGATTATGAAATTCCATTTACTTTACTCTGGAGCTTCTGAGAAAGGTCCAATCAAAATTATCAAATGGTTCCAAATTGATCCACGTTGGAAAGCTTGTGGTAATGGAAAAATGCAATTTCCTATTGATCTTTTGGATTGAAGGGTGCAGGTTTTTCCTAGCCCGGGGAAATTTATGAGGGAATACATAGTGGTGGCTTCGGGATTTTTTATATGAACAATCTCTCTTGGAACCATAAGAAACGGGACAAAATCTCGTTTTGTGAGAAGATCAATCTGGGTAGGAGATGAATTTTGTAGCTTATGTGATTTCTTTATTACATATTTTTGTCTATTGTATTAGTAAAAGAACAAAAAAACAAACTATAAATTTATTTGAAATATTATTTTAATATAATAAATATATTAATTATTGTTATTAAGTAAATTTTGATTATTGATGATGCCGAAAAAACCACCAGTGAGTCACATGGTACTCGCGCGCCCTGAACAGCACCTGCACAACAAAAAGGAGAAGACCTAACAAAGAGCACCGGTGTGATGCCGGCCAAATACCCTCCGAAGGTCAAGTTAGAACTTGTTACAACTCTAGAGTGCTAGAGAGGGATTAATTACGCATACCTCGATTTGTGAGGGTATTGGGGCTTTTATAGTAGTAAAGGGTTGGTCATCTCTTCCTTGGGCTAGAAGTCTTTTCCTTATAGGAAACCTCATGAGCGTATATTACAGAATCCTTTCCTTGTAGGAGACTGACATTGAGCGTGGGATACAAGTCATTTCCTTATATACTCATGCGTGGTGGCCAAGCAAAGCTTTTATTAGAACCGTCAGCTTCAGGACCGTCAACTCATCTTATGCCCTTCAGCCATATCGGCGTCAGCCTTTTGATGGAGAAAGCCCCTTGAGCAGGCTTCCTTCCATCTTTGTCCCATCACATCACTATCCGTTAGCTATGGGGTCTTCAGTTTCTCATTTGACTTATCCCATCAGCCTAAGCTGTAGACTCCGTTTCATGAGCAAAGCCGACGGGTTCAGCCCGGATACTGCTTGTTATAATTTTACTTATCAATTATTATTATTTTGAATACTTTAATTTATTATTTTATGTCTTTTAGTTTTTACCATTCTTTTATTTATTGAATTCACAAGACATTTTGAGCAATTCTTTTGTATTTTTTTTATACAATTTTTTAATTTAATTTATTAGTTTATATCCCACTCCCTCATTGACCAAATGTTCACAATTATTTAATTTTTTATTAGTCTACAATTCTTCGAATCGTTTATAATTCTTTAATTTATCAGTTTAACTTTTTTGTTTTTGCCAATATTAATATATTAGTTTATAATTCTTTAATGTTCCATTCTTTTAGTGTTAATGATCCTGCTGTACTTACTGACACACTACCCTAGTAGACAACTACTCACAAAACACTGTAAATCCACGTGTCGTCCTCTCATTGGTAGAAAATCTACCACCTTCTCTAAAAGTTATAAGGTTCATTTTTTTTCACCACGTGTATTCCTCTCATTGGTAGGAAATCTACTTCCCTATCTTCAAATTTTATTTTATTTTTTCACCTCTCTTTAATTTTTAGGCAAGTTATATACAGTTTTCACTCTCTTTAGTTTTTACTTTTCACGCTCCTCTCCAGATATATTTTCTTCCTTTGTCGTTTTAATTTTATTTTTATTTTTATGAGTTTATCATTTTGTTCAAATCATTTAAAACTCAAAGATTTATAGTTATTGATTTGATTTGTCTAGTCATAGATTTGAGTTATCATGTATCAAACTCGCAACCCAAACTAAAAAAAGATTGAAACTCTTAACACATTTTTATTTTGTTTATCTGATTTTTATATTATTGATGAATTGGAGCTCCACATTGTTCATCCAAGCTCAAGTGGAGATTTAGCTGCTGTTAGAATTGTTTACACATATGGCTACCCTGATCCCTTTCTTTTCAAAGGTATTTTTAGATGATTTTCTTTTCATTTGCTTCCAATGATTCATAAATGCATATGTATGTATGTATTACTGACATAAATGCATCATATTGTTTATTGTTAGTAGTTTTACTCACTAATTTATATTACCTGAAATGTGGGCTCCGATGTTGTCCATAATGACTATATCTAAAACTGAAAGACCAATATTAGTTAAAATCTTATGATGTTTTTGGATGTCATTGTTAATTTGTTGTACGTTTATTTATTTATTGAAAATTAGTTAGAATTTTATGAAGAAAAATTAGTCTATATGAAATTTTAACATAAGTAATTAGGCTAAAAAAGTTAAAACAAAAAGTCTTTGCCACAGGCACATACTTTTCTATTGTTAAAAATGTTATTAGAAGGTTTAAAACAAGTTTTACAAATAGATGAAAATATTTTAATTGACCTGCTAAATTATATAAAATGGTTCAATTTGTTTCTAAATGCATTTCTCACTTACGAAATGATATTAAGGATACATGTTATAATTATAATTACTTTTGTATGACGAATTTTTTCAAAATTAAAAATTTGATAAAATTATATTAAGATAAACTATGTCCCAAGAAAGAGTAAATAGAATCATTTATAAAAAAAAAAAACAAAAAAACAAAAAGAAAGAAAATGAAAGAAAGAGTAAGCAGATTTGTTATATAATTAATTGAAAATGAAATGTTAGCAGAACTTGAATTCAAATTTTTTTTTTTTAATAGAATTGAAGACAAAAACTTAATTAGTAATTTTGTGTCTCAAGATGTAAAAAGAATATATTTTAACTGGAAAAAATTTGATAAAAAAATTTAATAAAATATTATTTAAATATAAAAAGGCTACTAAAGATTATTGTTTTAGGCTACAAAATTGTTTGACTATGCCCTTATTGGAACGGGGTATTTATAATTTTATAATGTAGATATTATTTGTACATATATTGAATTGGCCACTTAAGGAAGAATCCAATTGGATATGAAAAAAAAAATTTGAATCGCAAAAAGAATCTCTTGATAGGCTTGTTAGTGGCAAAAAAAAAAAAAAATTTGTAATAGGAAATTTAAATGAAATTGTCAGCTTCGCATAAGGTGATAAGGAGATCTATACATGACTTCACGTCATTTTCCTTTAGAACTTCGTTGAATTGGATTGTTACTGAGTTGATAGATTTATCATTTATATAGTCTGCAAAATTGATTGGATGGCCAAAATCAGATATTGAAAATATCATAATAAAGGTTTTTTTTTTCTTATGATAAAAGTCGTGGGCCTCTCTTGCTTTTATTAGCAAGAGCAATAGACGCCCAATCCAATGCTAACCAAACTTGGGAATGTAATAAAAGGTATTATTTTGGTGCTTATTTTTTGGGTTATTGTCAATTTGGTCTACATATATTAGTAGAATTCAATTTAATCCCAATATTTTTAATATGGGATCAAATTGACTGCAACTACTAAAATGTAGGATAAAATTGACATTGACCCCAAAAAGATAGAAATCAAAATGTGATATATATATATATATATATATATATTTATATTATATTTTGGTAGAAGTTAATTCTATATTTTTAATGTGAGACCAAATGGACTGATATTACCAAAATGTAAAATTGACATTGACCCCTAAAATATAGGGTTTTATTTTGGGTTATTTTCAATTTGTTCTATATATTTTGGTTGAAGTCAATTTAATCTCCTATATTTTTCATTTGGACTCTGCAATGAAGAGAAGTTCAACACTAAGGTTTTAGTTACTGGTTTTATTGTAAAAGACCAAAATCAGAAGTCATATTGCGCCGATATCTATTTGAAAAATGATGCATTTTTTTCCCCAAAAGGATACTGTTGTAATATGATTTTTGATTTTGATTTCTTTGAATCAAATCAGGGTCTAAAAAATTTAGTGTTAAACGTTTCTTCACTACAGCATTCGTGGAAAGATAGTACTTTTTTTTTTTAATTAGGTTCCCTGGTCAACTCTTCCAAAGAGATTGAAGCACTACCATATTCATAGTACTAAATGAAATTTCTGTGTTTTCCTACACACACACACATTAATAGTCAAAATTTAGAGAAAATCTAATTAGATTTAATTGGATTTTCAAAATTTGTGTCATATGTCTCATTTAATTTTTAACTTTTAAATTTGTACCAAGTGAATTATTCAGTGTGAAAATTGAAGAATTCAAATCCAATTAGATTCTAAATTGAATTTTAATTGGAGTCCAATTTTTCACCGCGTGTCCATTTATTTTTATTAATTTTTGAGGCAAGTGAATTATTAGAAGAAAAAACCAAAGAGCCTAATTCAGATAAATTTAATATGGAATAGTTTATCTTTATATATATATATATATATATATATCTAAAGAGAAACTATTACATATTTTAGAAATACATGGTTTAAAAAAAGTGTAAATTAATATTATGTATAACTAGTATGTAGTCATGTGTATATGCACATGTACAATTAAATAAAATCACAATTATACAATTCAAATTAAACTCTTTTTGAGAAGAAGTTCAAATTATACATGGTATTAGCTAACACTTTTTTTAAATCATACATTTCTAAAATATATAATGGTTTCTCATATTATTTTTATATATATATATATATATATATAATTTAGAATTTAATTAGTTTTAAACTCTTTGGTTTTTGCACCCAACAATTCACTTCTCTCAAAAATTAAAAACTTAGATGGATACGTGGCGCAAAATTGAGAATCCAATTAAAATCTAATTGAATTTTCTCTAAGATTTGGTATATATATATATATATGTAGGGACTGGGTTTGAACACTTCTACCGTGGAGTGAGTGGACTCAAGCCCAGCTAGTCCGATACAATGAATTTGTAGAGAGCGGGTTCAAGAACTAAGCCCTAGTGAGGGATACAATAGTTAGGCATGGTTGCACGTTGCATATGGATTGAATAGCATGAACATGGGTTAAAATGTGCAATGATATTCCTCGGCCCTCCTCTTGGGAGCTTGATGTTCTTATTATTTCTTTAGTGATTGGTTACAAAGGGTTCTGTGATGTTACAGGTTGTTGTAGTGTTCTATACTTCTAATTTTCTCATTTTTTTCCTCCTCTAATCTCTGGGGTCTCTACCCTTATTTATACTACATATCTTCCCTACACATGGATAGTTAATGGTTTATGCTGATACTTGTCTCATCAGCCCCCTCTAGAAGTCTTTTGGGGGTGATTGTAAGGCTGCAATAATACTGTGCAGAGGTCACTTCCTCATTAATGCGGCCAGGGAGTTAGCTGGGGGTGCATTCAATACGGTGACAGCAGCTTTTCCCAAGATATTTTGGGATTCTTCTCTGTCTTTTGTTCCTGCGATGTTTATCCATATTTCCAGAACTTCATGGATCGCACCTCTAGATGGAAGAAATCTTTTACGGACCTCGGCCTTGGCTAGCCGAGGACAAATTCATCCTCGGCATAAACTCCTAGGCCATTATGTTCAATATTGTCTTCCTTATCCACTAGCATGGGTTTCCTTGGCTATACTTACCCATCCTCGGACGACCCCTTATCCTCGGCTTGGGCCTTAAGCCCAAAATCCAATTGAATGATCTGGGCCCATGTCCCCACAATATATATTTGAATCTCTTCTAAAAATGTTTAATTGTGATTGTTTTTAATTGTACTCGTGCATATATCTAGGGCTACATACTAGTTAAGTTTAAAATTATGACTTCATACCTTAAGATATATAACTGTAGGGGCTCGTTTTGTCGTAGATCCCCCAGCAATAAATTTGTTTAGAGAGTGGGTCGTAGGGTTCGACGCCAACTGGCTTGCCACCGGCTCGCCTGAAGTGTTCCTCCCTCTTGGGGGCTTTTTCTTTGTTCTTATCGTCTTGGGGGTTGCTCCTCGGATGGCCGAGGAGCCCCTTACTCTGAAGGGCTCCTTGCATTTATATACCCTCTTTGGCCAATCCTAGCCTTCCAACTGTCAGTCATCCAGACCACTGCTTAAGGACTTGTCCCATCAGCCACGATTCCCACCGTACTGTGGATCGCGGCACCCAAGGTTCCGCCGTCCAGGAGTCCTCTCAACACTGAGATTGCCAGGGGAGTTAGGTAGACGCATTAAGTGTGGATGTGACCGCCTGTACTGGGATCAGGATAGGTATGCCGAGGACGGGGTTGTCCTCGGCGCGGCCCAGAGGGCCGAAAAGTCCCTAGGCAGCTGCCTGGGATAGCCATTGATCCTCGGCATGGGCCTTGGGCCAGTCTAGAGATGGGCCGGAAATTCCAGGCACTCGGGCCCCACAATAGCCCCTCAAAATCCTGCTGCACGTTCCCTTGAACGGGGAGGAGGGTTTTGACACCCACGGCCCTCATTCCCCCCAAGGCCTTCCGCTGGTTGGTTCTTCCCAAATGGTTAGCTCAGCGCTTCAATCCTCCGGCAAATGATTAGCCTCTTATAGAAGATTCTGTTGCTGCTTTAAAGATATTGACAAGCTCACTGTAGGCTTGGGTCCGAGGACCATGCAAGACCTAGGCACAGGCGCCGCCCTCATAAGTAGTGGCTAGCTCTCCGTAGGCTTGGGTCCGAGGACCATGCAAGACCTAGGCACAGGTGCTGCCTTCATAAGTAGTGGCTAGCTCTCCGTAGGCTTGGGTCCGAGGACCATGCAAGACCTAGGCACAGGTGCTGCCTTCATAAGTAGTGGCTAGCTCTCCGTAGGCTTGGGTCCGAGGACCATGCAAGACCTAGGCACAGGTGCTGCCTTCATAAGTAGTGGCTAGCTCTCCGTAGGCTTGGGTCCGAGGACCATGCAAGACCTAGGCACAGGTGCTGCCTTCATAAGTAGTGGCTAGCTCTCCGTAGGCTTGGGTCCGAGGACCATGCAAGACCTAGGCACAGGTGCTGCCTTCATAAGTAGTGGCTAGCTCTCCGTAGGCTTGGGTCCGAGGACCATGCAAGACCTAGGCACAGGTGCTGCCTTCATAAGTAGTGGCTAGCTCTCCGTAGGCTTGGGTCCGAGGACCATGCAAGACCTAGGCACAGGTGCTGCCTTCATAAGTAGTGGCTAGCTCTCCGTAGGCTTGGGTCCGAGGACCATGCAAGACCTAGGCACAGGTGCTGCCTTCATAAGTAGTGGCTAGCTCTCCGTAGGCTTGGGTCCGAGGACCATGCAGGGCCTTGGTTCTGTCTAACACTTGGTCTTCTGAAGTAATTAGTTTCCCCATAGGCCTGAGTCCGAGGACCATGCAGAGCCTTGGTTCTGTCTAACACTTGGTCCTCTGAAGTAATTAGTTTCCCCATAGGCCTGAGTCCGAGGACCATGCAGAGCCTTGGTTCTGTCTAACACTTGGTCTTCTGAAGTAATTAGTTTCCCCATAGGCCTGAGTCCGAGGACCATGCAGAGCCTTGGTTCTGTCTAACACTTGGTCCTCTGAAGTAATTAGTTTCCCCATAGGCCTGAGTCCGAGGACCATGCAGAGCCTTGGTTCTGTCTAACACTTGGTCCTCTGAAGTAATTAGTTTCCCCATAGGCCTGAGTCCGAGGACCATGCAGAGCCTTGGTTCTGTCTAACACTTGGTCTTCTGAAGTAATTAGTTTCCCCATAGGCCTGAGTCCGAGGACCATGCAGAGCCTTGGTTCTGTCTAACACTTGGTCTTCTGAAGTAATTAGTTTCCCCATAGGCCTGAGTCCGAGGACCATGCAGAGCCTTGGTTCTGTCTAACACTTGGTCCTCTGAAGTAATTAGTTTCCCCATAGGCCTGAGTCCGAGGACCATGCAGAGCCTTGGTTCTGTCTAACACTTGGTCTTCTGAAGTAATTAGTTTCCCCATAGGCCTGAGTCCGAGGACCATGCAGAGCCTTGGTTCTGTCTAACACTTGGTCCTCTGAAGTAATTAGTTTCCCCATAGGCCTGAGTCCGAGGACCATGCAGAGCCTTGGTTCTGTCTAACACTTGGTCTTCTGAAGTAATTAGTTTCCCCATAGGCCTGAGTCCGAGGACCATGCAGAGCCTTGGTTCTGTCTAACACTTGGTCTTCTGAAGTAATTAGTTTCCCCATAGGCCTGAGTCCGAGGACCATGCAGAGCCTTGGTTCTGTCTAACACTTGGTCTTCTGAAGTAATTAGTTTCCCCATAGGCCTGAGTCCGAGGACCATGCAGAGCCTTGGTTCTGTCTAACACTTGGTCTTCTGAAGTAATTAGTTTCCCCATAGGCCTGAGTCCGAGGACCATGCAGAGCCTTGGTTCTGTCTAACACTTGGTCTTCTGAAGTAATTAGTTTCCCCATAGGCCTGAGTCCGAGGACCATGCAGAGCCTTGGTTCTGTCTAACACTTGGTCTTCTGAAGTAATTAGTTTCCCCATAGGCCTGAGTCCGAGGACCATGCAGAGCCTTGGTTCTGTCTAACACTTGGTCTTCTGAAGTAATTAGTTTCCCCATAGGCCTGAGTCCGAGGACCATGCAGAGCCTTGGTTCTGTCTAACACTTGGTCTTCTGAAGTAATTAGTTTCCCCATAGGCCTGAGTCCGAGGACCATGCAGAGCCTTGGTTCTGTCTAACACTTGGTCTTCTGAAGTAATTAGTTTCCCCATAGGCCTGAGTCCGAGGACCATGCAGAGCCTTGGTTCTGTCTAACACTTGGTCTTCTGAAGTAATTAGTTTCCCCATAGGCCTGAGTCCGAGGACCATGCAGAGCCTTGGTTCTGTCTAACACTTGGTCTTCTGAAGTAATTAGTTTCCCCATAGGCCTGAGTCCGAGGACCATGCAGAGCCTTGGTTCTGTCTAACACTTGGTCTTCTGAAGTAATTAGTTTCCCCATAGGCCTGAGTCCGAGGACCATGCAGAGCCTTGGTTCTGTCTAACACTTGGTCTTCTGAAGTAATTAGTTTCCCCATAGGCCTGAGTCCGAGGACCATGCAGAGCCTTGGTTCTGTCTAACACTTGGTCTTCTGAAGTAATTAGTTTCCCCATAGGCCTGAGTCCGAGGACCATGCAGAGCCTTGGTTCTGTCTAACACTTGGTCTTCTGAAGTAATTAGTTTCCCCATAGGCCTGAGTCCGAGGACCATGCAGAGCCTTGGTTCTGTCTAACACTTGGTCTTCTGAAGTAATTAGTTTCCCCATAGGCCTGAGTCCGAGGACCATGCAGAGCCTTGGTTCTGTCTAACACTTGGTCTTCTGAAGTAATTAGTTTCCCCATAGGCCTGAGTCCGAGGACCATGCAGAGCCTTGGTTCTGTCTAACACTTGGTCTTCTGAAGTAATTAGTTTCCCCATAGGCCTGAGTCCGAGGACCATGCAGAGCCTTGGTTCTGTCTAACACTTGGTCTTCTGAAGTAATTAGTTTCCCCATAGGCCTGAGTCCGAGGACCATGCAGAGCCTTGGTTCTGTCTAACACTTGGTCTTCTGAAGTAATTAGTTTCCCCATAGGCCTGAGTCCGAGGACCATGCAGAGCCTTGGTTCTGTCTAACACTTGGTCTTCTGAAGTAATTAGTTTCCCCATCTTCTATCGGGGAAGCGTTTCTTGGCCGTTCGTGTTCTGCGCCTGACGCTTCGGTGCGCGAGACGCGCCTTCATTAATGGTCTCGTAAATCGACGGAAGTACAACGGTCTGCAGCCCCCTTGGAATTTGGTGGCTTCATTATTGCCCGCCGCCTCGGTAACTCACTCTTCGAATTCTGCGCGAATTGATTGTCACCAACTCTCCCCCTCTATATAAGGCTTTCTGGGGGGATGGTTTCTTCATACCCCATGAGCTTCCCAACTCGAACAGAAAGAAAACCATCTTTCCACTCCCCATGCCCCTTTAATAACCCCGTCGGGATTGTGACCGGAGTTAGGAGATATGGAGTTAAGGGCTGCCGTGGCCGCAGCCCCCACTGGGTTTCTGGTGCGGCTGAGCCTCGGCGTAACACCGGCAGTGTTGCACGCGGTGGCCAGGTGGGACATTGTTGGAGTACCTAACATCTTTCCCCGGAGCGCACCTTCGGTGGAGAAGATACGCGAACTTACGTCGTGTCTGGCGCCCGAGTGTTGCCGTCTCCAACGGCCGGCGCTTGGGAGGATTGGAGAGCATCAAGGGATCATCACGGGGGAGGACGTTCCGGTGCCCCTGCATCTGCTCCTCACTTTGTTCAAGCTTCCGCTTTGAAGCAAGCCAGCCTCAGCCCCCCTTCCCCGCTTTTATTGTCAAGCTCTCCCGTTCTGCTGATGCCAATAAAAGCACGGGTTGACACTTCCTTCTCCCCTAGCTAGTTGTAGGATCGGACCGCCTGAGCCTCCGATTGTAGGATTAGCTTGTAATAAAGCTTGTAAAACAAGCCTGCCTGAGCCTCTGATTGTATTTGTAACTCTTTTCTTTTTTATGAAATAACATCACTCTTTTCTCATTTCTTTTTCTGCTGTTGAATCTTCCATTTTGCTGCAACTGTACTTGTTCATTTCTGTTTTGCAAAGTGATTTGTTTAGAACGATCGCCGGTTGCACCAGTCGGCGTACTAACCCTCCCCACAGACGGCGCCAATTGTAGGGGCTCGTTTTGTCGTAGATCCCCCAGCAATAAATTTGTTTAGAGAGTGGGTCGTAGGGTTCGACGCCAACTGGCTTGCCACCGGCTCGCCTGAAGTGTTCCTCCCTCTTGGGGGCTTTTTCTTTGTTCTTATCGTCTTGGGGGTTGCTCCTCGGATGGCCGAGGAGCCCCTTACTCTGAAGGGCTCCTTGCATTTATATACCCTCTTTGGCCAATCCTAGCCTTCCAACTGTCAGTCATCCAGACCACTGCTTAAGGACTTGTCCCATCAGCCACGATTCCCACCGTACTGTGGATCGCGGCACCCAAGGTTCCGCCGTCCAGGAGTCCTCTCAACACTGAGATTGCCAGGGGAGTTAGGTAGACGCATTAAGTGTGGATGTGACCGCCTGTACTGGGATCAGGATAGGTATGCCGAGGACGGGGTTGTCCTCGGCGCGGCCCAGAGGGCCGAAAAGTCCCTAGGCAGCTGCCTGGGATAGCCATTGATCCTCGGCATGGGCCTTGGGCCAGTCTAGAGATGGGCCGGAAATTCCAGGCACTCGGGCCCCACAATAACAATTTCATCTAAATAGTTGAGTGATTAAAATAAAATAATAATAAAAATAAAAAAAACTGAAGGAGTTAGCTTAGTAGTTCCTAAGACTTTATGATGAGATTTTGGATATTTGAATCTCTTCTAAAAATGTATAATTGTAATTGTTTTTAATTGTACTCGTGCATATGCATAGGGCTACATACTAGTTAAGTTTAAAATTATGACTTCATACCTTAAGATATATAACAATTTCATCTAAACAGTTGAGTGATTAAAAAAAAAAAAAAACCCTAAAGGAGTTAGCTTAGTAGTTCCTAAGACTTTATGATGAGATTTTGGATGCAACAAAAAAAAGTTATAAGTGTAACTTGAAATCTTAGGTAGTTTCAACATTGATGAGAGAGAGGTTAATAAGGAGAGAGATAGTATTTTGGTATTACTAATAGAGAACATGTATATCAACAAATACAACTCAAGATAGAGTAAGGTAAGATAGGAAGAAATAGGCAAAACCCAACCCAACTTATGTGGATCGGGGACAAATATTTTTAAAAATTATTATTATTATTATTATTAATAAATTGAGCATTAGAACAACCTCACGGTCCCTACCACAAATAAGTGTAATTTTATAATCAAATAATCTTGAGCATAACATCAAACCAACACAAACTATTGAACGTAGGGTTTGAGTTTTATTTAAGAAGAGCGACAAAAAGGTAAATAAAGAAATTGTATAATATATTTTTAAATGTATTTTTTAAGAATTTAAATATATATTGAATATAGGTGGGTTGGGTCGGGTTAGATAGATTTGTGAATCTTATGATTCGAATTTATCCGAACCTACTATTAAAAAATAAATCTCATAACCTAACCTACCAACCCTTCAAACCAACCCAACTCGATGGGTGGAATTGGATTGGGTCGGTTTTGACGGGTTTGTTACACTCCTACTCAAGATAAGTATCAGGTAAGATAGGATGAAATGGGCAAATCGTTCTCCTTTTCAAGGAAAAAATATAAAAAGGTGGATCGAGTAGAGATTTGGTGGAACTTTTTGCATTCATAGATACGAAACCAGAGGTAATCGTATCACGAAACATACCATCTTACACTTTCTAGATAATTAGTGTGAAAGAGTTCCCGAGACCAACTCCGCAGATTTATGATACCATGTATAATATCACATGGTTAATTGTATGAATAATCTGGCTTATCTAGTTTTCAAAATTATTGCCACTTTCTTTCCATTGGGAAAAGGAAAGTACACAAGGCGGCTGTCTCTTTCCCGCTAAATTTGGTGGGCTTTATATGCTTTTGTTAGCTATGTATAAGATTGAGATCAATTGCAATACCCTAATGTAATTACTTTGCGTGGTTGAAATTGATAGTGGTAAAAAATAATTCTCAATCTCAACCATTGATTAAAAAACAATTAAGAAAAAATTATGATGTTAGAAAAGTAAAAAATGAAAAAATTTTGTGAAACAAAGTAAGATCTATTACACCGGATCCTAATCCCTATATATGTTGTCATCTCTGTTTTTTCCTTCCGGACCTTACTCCTACGCAAAAGCAAAAGTTATTGGGCTGGATTTATTTACAGTGTGTGTATATATTAAGCTTTTAAGTATTAAGCCGTACAAGTGTAAATTAATGAATCTCAAATGTCTTGTTTGTGGGGCGCCTCCTTCATCTTGGAACTAGCCCCAACCACCATTACAATTGAAAATCTTGAACCAGTGAGAATGATGGCATGTCTTTTGGGTTTATATATTTTTTTAAAATTTTTTAAAAATTATTTTTAATCCAGCCCCATCAATATGAAACTTACAATAATGATGTTAAAAATCTTTTGTTTGGCATCATTATTTGCTCAATCTAATGATAGGTTATTTGTGACATTTAACAAAATAGAATCATAAAATGTGCACTAACTAGCATAAGGTAGTAGATTCTAGTTATCCGGTAAAATATTTTGTCATTGAATAAGAGATTTGAAGGTTTGATTCTCCCGTTTACACTAAAAACTAATTGGTATCTTAGTTTGATGATAAAGAACAATTATCAAGATTTGATTACATAGATTAAAATTCTATGGTTTCCTTATGAAAGCTTCCAAGGGGCTATGGGTGGTACACCATATATGGTTTGGCCAAAATGATTCTAGCTAAGCTACTACGATGGTGATAATTGATAAATAATTTAGGTGCTGGATGAAAATCATCAGATTTTGAATTCATTTCTTTCATGACCCAAAAGAAAAAGGAAAGGAATTATAAAAAAAAAATAAATAAAAACACAGACCAAAAAAAGGGAAAAAAGAAATTGAATTGACAAGGCATCAAAGACGGAGTGGGAACTCTGCAAAATATGCTACCGCTACTACCATTCAAGTTAAATCTTCTTTGTATGCGTTATAACTTCACAGATGTTCTTGATGGTATGTACTGTATGTTTGACTTTCTACACGAGTTTGGGCTTGAGATTTTTTGTACACCTTTTAGTTGGTTACTTTGGAATAACAAAAATGAAGTGTGGTTAGGACTACAATAGTCTTTACTCTTTTCTTGATTACCTTGTCCAAAGGGTTGTGGATAATGCAACCATATTTTGTTCAATCATAAATTCATAATTGACTCTTCAAGTTTTGGTCTTTTTTTCTTTTTTTTTTTAAAAAAAAAAATTTGTGTAAATGTTTTCTCATATTTATGTGTGATGGAACCTGCCGGCTATTAAAGAAACGAGGTTCCATCACAATCTCAGATTTCTATTGAAATTGACATCAATTATTGCTACAGGCAAGCATTGTTCAAGGTTAGATGAAAACACTAAACATTTATGTGTGAATTGTGAAGTATTGTCTTATTGCCAGATAACACATTTGTCAAAATTCTTCTAGGATGACGTGTACTCTAATTTGTTGAATTTTCAATGCCCAGTTAATAATGTCACGAAAATAGGTATCAACACAATTATTTAATAAAACACTTTTAAAAAAAAAATTGTTTAGTGTTTGCTTCATCTATCCTTGAACAATACCTGCCTGTAGCAATAATTGATGTCAATTTCAATAGAAATCTAAGATTGTGATGGAGTCTTGTTTCTTTGATAGCCAGCAAGTTCCATCACACATAAATACGAGAAAACATTTACACAAAAAAAAAATTAAATAAAAACAAAAAAAGACCAAAACTTGAAGAGTTAATTATGAATTTTTGATTGAACAGAATATGGTTGCATTATCCACAGCGCTTTGGAGAAGGTAATCAGGAAAAGAGTCCAGACTGTTGCAGCCCTAACCACACTTCATTTTTGTCATTCCAAAGTAACCAAATAAAGGGTGTACAATAATACTATAATAGATGCAAGCTATAAACCACAACAAACCAATAGAAAGTTGTAGAAGATCCAAGAGGCAAAAGCAAAGTTTGAGATTGTACCGTGGTAGTTAGATCTATGTCAAATTGTTGTGGTATGCCCATCGACTGCAACTTTTGTGCAAACTTCTCCTCAAGCTTCTCCACAACTTTTGCAAGTTTGGAATCCATTTCCTCTGTAAGACAAGCCTCCAAATCTTCTTTTTCTTTTGTAAAATCTTCTCTGCAACGTTTGCTACAACCTTTACCAGATGAAGTTAAGCCGTACACATCCTTATTCTTAATACCTATTCCCATGCCAAGAACACAACCATGACTTGGTTCACCAACCACTTCACGAAAGATCTGATAATTATTTGTCTTAGTACCTTCAGAAACAGCTTTGGCCTTTATGGCATCCATTTTATCCTTCACATAAATAAAAACCATGTGGATAATCAAAACAACAAAAAAACTAAAGTTGATAACAAAATTAAAATTTTGGTATAAGTTGCATACATATAATGTCTTAGCATGATCAGTTGCCCATTCTTTGCCATCGTTCTTTGTGTGAAATTTCTTAAAGCAATCAATGGGGCTAGGCTCAGAGCCTGTCTCAAGATACTGCAATATTTAAAAGAATAAAAAAAAAATTGGTAAAATTATTAAACTATGTAAATACACAATAAAATGTAAAACTATTTGATGATAGTATAATATACCATTTCATATCTGTACTTGGCCATTGGAACAGAACCTATAGTGGAGAAAATTTTAGACTTATTTCTGTTGTCCTTATTTGTCAAACTTGTCTCCTGCATGCATAATTCATACACTAAAACATTAGTTTCTATGAAAATATTAACAAATAATGGTTAGAGAGAGAGAGAGTGAGAGAATTTATGACATGTATTTAATTTATACTCACCCCCCAATCTCCCTTCATCCATTTATCCACCATCTCTTTCCAAAAAGGTGTAGGAATGAAGGACGGACCATTCTTGTAACGATCTTCTTCCGCTTCGTACTTCTTAAAAATAGGATTTCTAATACGAAACATCTAATCAGAATAGCGGTGTTTCATTGATTCTATAAATGCCTTCTTGACTTCCTCATCAGGCTGCTTATGCTTAAAGCGTTGAGCTCTGTATCGAGCATATAAAGTCTCTAGCTCAGAATTTGGGTATTCTGTAAAAGTTGTCCAAGCTCCATTAAGTTTTTGGTGAAAAAGAATGGTAATCTCTCGATTGGCTTTTGGTGTAATAATTCTGAAAATAGAAATCAAACATGTTAACAATATTATATAGCTATGATACCATAATTAATTTCAATAAACCAACATAGCAATAAGTCACTCACTTGCCATCATAAATCTCAACCTCTATTTCACCATCTCCAACATTGATGCCTTTAGCCTTTCCTTGGCCCCTCTTTTTTGATCCAACATTAGTACCTATTGATAAAACAAATAATAATAAAATTTTGATAAAGATCGTGTACCTATTGACATAATTATCTAGAATTATGTCAATTGTTTAAGTAAATGCGATAAAAAAATGTATATAATATAATACTACCTATTAAAATGGAATTAGAGGCCTGATGTGCTCCTTCATCAGTTTGAGGCTCAGATGATGGACGTAGAGTCTGTGAGAGTTCCTGCTCAGAAACTTCATTATGATCAAAGGAAGGCCTAGTTGACTGAGTTTCTTGCAGTTGAGAGTCTTGAGACTCACTAATGCCTTTACCTTTCCTCTTACCTTTCCTTGCCATGCCTACCTACTATTAGAAAAACTAACATTTGTAAACAACACAATGAAAGTAGAACATAAATATGTTAATGCGGTCACAAAAAATAAAGAACACTAGCAGTTATGAATATTAATGTGAAATTACACATGAAACATAGCTCTACCTAACTCACAAAGCTTTTACTTCAATGACGATACTGTGAAAAAAAAATATAACTAACAATTTTTTCAGAACTAAATACATGCTTATCATCCTATCACATTGATAAATTGAAACAAAAAGAAATTCATTATATTATAATACAAAAAGATATCATAGAATTCAAAAAATTATATACCTATAAAATAAACCAAACGTACTATTATATCACATCAATTCTTAAGATTGATTCTGTAAAGCTAATCATCCTTGTAACATTAGTTTATTCAAAGTTAAAGTAGGTCTTATTTATATAGATAGTAAAATATTATTTTAGATGTGTACCTTTGACTGATGGATCACCAAAAGCTGTAAAAGATTGAGCATATCTGCTAATAGAAAACAGAAATATGAAATTAGGAATAGAGAGAGAGAGAGAGAGAGAGAGAGATAAATTAGAGGCGCAAAGAATAAAACTGGAGGGGATAAATCAGTACCTGGCACCCTTGTCTTTGGTTTCGTTCTCTAGCCTCTTTGTGATGAATTGGAGGCATAGAAAAAACAAGAAATATATAGCAGGATTTGTGTGGGAAATTTTAGTAGAAAGTAGCGGCAAAGCGTAAAAAAAATTATGTGAAGTAGCGGCAAAGAGAAAAATAAAAATAAAAATAGGAAATAGGAAATATTTTAGGAAACACACTGAGTAGAACCATAGAAGATATTGCTAAATATGTTGAGCTAATTCATTGATTTTAACAATATCTAGGTATTTTTTTATGCATTGATGTATGTGTGACATAGTGTTTTGTGTCCGGGGACTTTTATATTGGTCATGGCATAGTGTTCAGTGCCTTTTGTGGGCTACACAATCAGGAGCACGAAACTACTGTTACATGGATGCTGTTAGAGTGAATCTTGGTAGTAAAAGCACAAACTTCTTTTTCATTCTTCTTCCTTTAAAGGTTCTACATAACCTTTGACATGCTTTACAAAGATTGTTATGTTTTATATGCACCCTGACTTGATTTAGTGGAAGTTCAAGAAGAAAACACACGTGGTTTTGTGGTTTGAATCAATATTTAAGCCTGTATGGGACCTATATTGCTTGTATGGTGTTGCTTCTTACAAGATGGCTGAAGAATAAGCATTGATTTTCTCTGCAATTTGCAGGCCTTGATATTGTTTACAGAAGCTTTGTTGAAGAAGCGGTAAAGAGTGTGGTTTTTGTTCCAATCCGGTATGAAACTTAGCTCATGTTTGTTTAAAATTGATTTATGAATATTTACCATCTACACCATCAATGTTAGTTATGATTAATATAATGCTTTAAATGGTGTAGATAAAATGACGGTTGATAAATCTTGGATGCATCTTCCTACTAGATCTTGCACTGAGTATATTAATGGAGTTGAAAACTTTCTTGAGTATGCATTTAAACATTCAACAGATGGAGATATGATAATCAACTGTTCGTGTATTGATTGTAGCAACAGGTATCGTAGGACTCGGGATGAGGTCCAATATCATCTTTTATTTAGGGGTATAAGGAGAGATTATACTACTTGGTACCTTCATGGGGAAGGTGATAGTGAAGAGGAAGGTGATAGTGAAGCGGAAGGTGATGATGATGATGGTATGCTATATGGTGATATGTTTGATATGATTAAGGATGCTTATCCACAAGTGGTGCGTGGCAGGGAATCAAGTTGAAATGAATCGCAAGAGCCAAATGGAGATGCAAAGAAATTTTACAGATTGTTGGAAGAGGTTAAACAGCCTTTGTATCCAGATTGTGAAAAGTATTCAAGCTTGTCCTTCATAGTCAAGTTATTGCACATAAAGTGCATATCATCATGGAGCAACAAGTCCTTTAGTATGTTGATGGAGCTATTAAAGGATGCATTTCCTATGTGTGAGAGACTACCTAGCTCGAACTATGAGGCAAAAAAGATTGTCAATGATCTAGGCCTCCATTATGAGAAGATAGATGCGTGCAAAGATGATTGTGCACTTTATTATAAGGAGTATTCAGAAGCAACTCAATGTCCAGTTTGTAAACTTTCAAGATGGCAGCCAAATAAGGGTGGTAAAGGGAAAAATAAAAAGGCACCATGGAAGGTTTTGCGGTATTTTCCACTTAAATCAAGGCTACAACGATTATTTATGTCAACAAAGACTACTGTAGATATGAAATGGCACCATGAAAAACGTGTTAATGATGAAGTGTTACAACATCCAGCAGATTGTGAAGCTTGGAAAAAATTTGACCAAATTCATGAGTCATTCGCAATGGATCCCTGTAATGTTAGGCTTGGACTAGCTACAGATGGGTTTAACCCATTTGGAAATATGAGTATTAAATACAGTGTCTGGCCTATTATCTTATTTCCATATAATCTTCCCCCTTGGATGTGCATGAAGGAGCCTTACTCATTGATGTCATTACTTATACCAGGCCCAAAGGGTCCTGGGAATGACATTGATGTATTCTTAAGGCCGTTGATTGATGAGCTGAAAGAATTGTGGGAAGATGAGGTGTGTACATATGATGCTTCAACAAAGGAGAACTTTCAGATGAGAGCAGCAGTGTTGTGGACTATCCATGACTTTCCTGCATATGCTGTTATTTCCGATTGGAGTACAAAAGGAAATTTGGCATGTCCTTGTTGTCATAGTGAGACTACTCATTGCAGGTTACGAAATGGATATAAGATATGTTATATGGGACATTGTCGTTTTTTGGCCTTAGACCACAAATGGCGTAATAAGAAGTCACAATTTAATGGTAAAAAAAAAGGAAGACAGCACCCAAACGGTTATCTGGTGATGATGTGTTAAAACAAATTCGTCCATTAAAACCAATTATATTTGGGAAAGGCCAGAAAAAACAATTTCTAGAAGGGCATGGGCAGTTTCATAATTGGAAGAAGCATAGCATTTTTTTTGAATTGCCATATTGGAGAACACTTTTGTTACGTCACAATTTGGATGTGATGCATGTCGAAAAAAATATATTTGACAGTGTGATTGGGACAATTATGAATATTAAAGATAAAACAAAGGATTCTTTAAGCACTCGTCTTGATCTAAAAGAAATGGGCATACGACATACGCTCCACCCCAGAGAGGTTAATGGGAAGATAGAGCTACCCCCAGCTTGCTATACACTGTCAAATGATGAGAAAAGGGCCATATGCTTATGGCTAAAAAATCTTAAATTTCCAGATGGCTACTCTGCAAATTTATCTCGATGTGTGAATATTGAGGAGAGAAAAATTTCTGGTATGAAGACTCATGATTGTCATGTTTTCCTAGAAAGATTACTCTCACTTGCAGTGCGTGACTTTTTACCTAAAAATGTATCTGATGCTTTGACTGAGTTAAGTAACTTTTTCAAAGAATTGTGTTCTAAAGTGTTACGAGTGGATGATTTGGATCGTCTTGAAACCCAAATTGCAATAACCCTTTGTAAATTAGAACAAAATTTTCCACCTTCTTTCTTTGATGTAATGGTTCACTTGGCCATTCACCTATCTTGGGAAGCTAAAGTTGCAGGTCCAGTGCAATACAGATGGATGTATCCAGTTGAGAGGTAAAGTTTACAAAATTTCATTATAATCTAAATTACAATTGCACACTAGTATTTTATTTTTGATAAAATTTCATATTATGCCTTCAAATATAGGTATTTGCGCAAGCTTAAGAATTATGTTCGTAATAAGGCACACGTAGAAGGGTCTATTGCAGAAAAGTATTTAGCAGATGAATGTCTAACATTTTGTCGCAATTTACATGGAATAGAAACCAAATTTAATCGGGTAGAGCGAAATTATGATGGAGGTACTTCCGCATGTGCAAATACCTCTCAATTGTCCATATTCTCAACACTTGGACGACATTTAGGGAAAGCAATAAGGTGTGAGTTGAATGATGATCTTCACAATGCAGCAACATTTTATGTCCTTCAAAATTGTGTCGACGCTGACTGATTTGTTGAGTAAGATGATCTTCACAAAAATTACTTATTTGATATTCTCATGATATGATATTAAAACTGATTAGGATATTTAACTGTGTGCAGAGAACATAAGAATATCCTTACAAATGCAGGTGTTCTCGACATTGACAGGGTGCATAGACAAGAATTTATTGCGTGGTTTGAAAAAAGAGTAAGATAGTAATTTATTTTGAAAATGTATGTTTATATTTTAACTACTACAACTTGAGTTTAACCTTATTTAGGTTTTATTGTAGATCACCAACTTATATAATACAAGGCAAGTTGATGGGCATTTGCTTTCATTAGCTCGAGGCCCTGAGAAAATGGCTATTTTTTATCGTGGTTACAATGTTAATGGGTTCAAATTTCATACAAATCAATGTGATGAAAGTAAAAGAACACAAAATAATGGAGTTATGGTGAGAGGGGAGGATCAAAGTTGCAATGTGCCTTATTATGGACAACTAACAGACATTGTTGAACTTCAATATACTGAAGGGAACAAAGTTGTGTTGTTTAAATGTGATTGGTATGATGTATCTCGTGAAGGAATTGGTTATAAGAGAGATCAGCATGGAACCACTATTGTTAATACATCACGAAAGTTGAAAACCGTAGAGCCATTTGTATTAGCATGTCAAGCAACTCAAGTTTACTATGTTAATGGAATAAAAGATCCCACATGGAATGTTGTGATTGAAACCAAACCACGAAACCTTTATGAAATGCCATCAGATGAAGAAGAGCCATACCAAGAAGAAGAAAATTTACACTGTAATGCAAATGTGCTGCAAGAAGAAAATGAGGATGATGATATAGATTGGAGAAGGAGTGGTGTTGAGAATATGATAATCGAGTGACTTCAAAGGCTTACAGCCTCCACTCCATCACTGTATTTGGCTTCATCCAGATTAGTTATCCGTGTGCATAATACTAAGGATGCTTATTGAAATAGAAATTTAGTTACAGACAAGGTACGGGCAGTTATCTCTCTTGCTTTCTTTCTTAATTCTCTAAGGTTATTACCCTAGTATAGAGTGCTCTCATTGACCCCATTGAGTTTAATATGTGATTATACTATCTATTTTGACTCTGTCTGAGCTTGAAGTTGCTTTTTTTTTTCTTTTTTCTTTTTTTGAAGGAGATACTATTGTTGGCTTTATGAACGTGTCCCCTTCATGCTTATATATCTATTTTGTTTCAGACATGCACTTTAGACTAGGGAGGCAGGGACAATGGAGTTATGGACACAATTTAAACCGCATATTTGAGCTTGATCAAAATTCTTGGATACATGGAGGTTATTAGCGAGGGCATTGACCTTTAATATATCAACTGCAATCAACTCAAAGAGCATTAAAAATTTACCTCCTTACCTGATTTTTTTTATCATTTGAGCCAATGTCTATTTGGAAGTAGAGTCGAATTTGTTTTGAGAATATCAAAATGTCTATAAGTTGATAATAAGAATGACTTAAAGCTTTTAGTGGCAAAACAACGATTAAATTTTAGTTTATTTTGCTAGACTCTCATATGATCTTGTTACTTACATGTAACACAATGGTGGATTTAATGGTTTAGAAACATTTCTGCAATAAGCGTGAGTTTTCATAAGTAAAACTTGTTTTTTTTTTTTTGGTAATTAGGGTGTTAATGTTAGTGGTGGTTGATTTTCTGAATTTTAGATTGCAGGGATAGCAAGAAAGCTGGGTATTCTGGTGGTTGCGGATGAAGTTTATCACCATCTCACTTTTGGAACTAATCCATTTGTGCCAATGGGAGTATTTGGATCAATAGTGCCTGTTCTCACACTAGGGTCCATATCAAAGTGAAAGAATGTTATAGTTTTTCAAGAAATTTCAGAAGTTAATTTCCTCCAATTCTCACCACTTAATTGCTTTGCACTGATTTTAAAACTGAGCTTTTTTTTTTCATCTTATTTCCCAGTACTATGAGTGATTGGCAATCACTGATTGCTATATGTGTTGTGGATATGTAAATAACATTTTTACTATAATCTAGTTCATGCAACTTTCCAAAGAAGTGATCATGTAGTTCTTGTAGTGGTTAATTACACAGATAGAAAATGATGGATAAATTAGAATTATGAAGTTCAAAGTCAAGCTGAGTCCGAAGGTTTCAAAGAATTTGAGCAAACCATCTATAAGTTGGTGGCCTAATTGAAAACCAGAGATGAAAAACAAGATATTATGAATTTTAATAGGCATAATTTTGAATACAAATTTCCTATCACTTTATGTTTCACCAATCATTATATTCTTAGAATTTTAGAATAACTTTTATCTCCAAAGAAAATTAATATTTTCATGATTATTTGCGAAGGCCAATTGTGGCCCTTGCAAATAATTTAGTATTAGTGAGGGTATATTTTTAACTCACACAAAAAATAAATTTTTTGCAAGGAATTTTTATTGTCCCTCGGAAATAATTTGGTGGGAACATTTCCCTCCCAAATTTTTTACATTTTAATGATTATTTGTGAAGGTCGATCCTAGCCCTCGCAAATAATTTAGTATTAGTGACAGCATTTTTTTAACTGTCACAAATAATACACTTTTTGCGAGAAATTTTTAATTGTCCCTCGCAAATAATATGGAGGGAAAATTTCCCCCCAAAATATTAGCATTTGTGACGACTATAATACATAATTGCGATAGCTTTTTTTGTTGATCACAAATATTTCACATTTTATCAAGTATTTGTGAGGGCTTTATTTTGCTATCGCAAATAAGATTTTTTGAGAGGGCTTTTTGGGTCCGTCATAAATTCTTGGTCGCTAGTAGGCATTTTTTTTGTAGTGAATGGAGCTGTTGGCTAGACTAACAAAAATTCAGCCAACCGTTCCTTGGCCGTGGCAGCAAGCAAGTAGGTACTACAGCTGGGTTGATGCATGCGAACCCGATTCCGTTGATTCCATATAGATCAGGCTGTGACAGCGAAGAGCTCCACTTCCTGGGTGTTCGTTATGAGCCATGACAGCAACTCCTTAAAGCTCAGAAAGCTTCTTGACCTTTGGAAACCCCATACTCCAACATGCTCCCAAACAACTTCCAATTCTCGACATGACCATGTCGCATGTAGAGTTGTCTCTAGTTCAAGTTTGCATTGATCACATAGAGAGCAATCCGTGATGGTTCGATGCTGCAGATTTTGTTTTGTTGGTAGTGATTCTCGGGTTGCTCTCCACAGAAGATTTTTGACTTTGTTTAGGACTTGTAGGTACCAAATGCTACGCCACAAATTTTTTCCAGCTTCAGGGTGTGTGTTAGGGTGTTTGGTGCTAGCTTCCTGTTTAAGAAACCTGTACCTGGATTTGCTGGAGTAGACACCGTTGGTTGTATGAGGCCAAAAGATGTTATCTTCCTGTACAGTCTGTGAGAGTGACAGTGACTTGATGAGTTTGGCTTCCTTCGCAGTAAAAATACCATCTATTAAGCCATGGTTCCACTTCCTCTTTGACTCTTCAATTAGGATTTCCACTCTAGCTTCAAATAAAGATTCCAATGGAGGTGATCGAACTTGAGGATTGCTTTGTCTTGGTAGCCAAAAATCCTACCATATACCCACTGATTTGCCATCATCGATACGCCATCTGCACCCCCTTTTTAGCACATCTCTACCATGTAAAATACTAGTCCAAACATGTGACCTGGATCTTGAATGTTTTGCCTCCATAATTAAGCAATTTGGGAAGAATTTAGCCTTGAAAACTCTATAGAATAGAGTGTTTTTGTTTTGCAAAAGCCTTCACGCCTATTTTGCAAGTAGTGAGTCGTTGAACAAAGCTAAATCTCTAAAGCCCATACCACCAACCATCTTTGATTTTGTCAACTCCTCCCACTTAATCCAATGGATTTTCCTTCTATCTCCCCTTTGTTCCCACCAAATTTTTTTTTAATCATAGCTTCTATCTCATGACACAAACCCAATGGGATTTTGAAACACCCCATAGAGAAAGTTGGTATAGCTTGGATGACTGCTTTGATTAGGACTTCTCTCCCCGCTTGAGACAATAGTTTACTCTCCCAACCTTGCAATTTCCTCCATATCTTCTCCTTGATAAAATTAAAACTTCCCCCCCCCCCCCCCACTAAAGATGGCAACCCAAGATACTTCTCATATTGTGATATTTCTTGTAGTCCCAAAATGATCTTTATCTCTTGTCTAGCGTCTTCCGGCATGGATGTACTAAAAAAGATGGTTGTTTTATTTTTGTTAACCTTTTGCCCCGAAGCTGCCTCATATTGGTTCAAGGTGCCAAGCACTTTAACACATTCCTCCGGAGTGGACCTGTAGAATAAGAGACTATCATCTGCAAACAATAAATGGGTTAGTTTAGGGCCTTGTCGACATAGCGAGAAGCCCTTAATTTCCCCTATCATGGCTGCATGTTGAATGAGCCCATGTAGGCCTTCCATACATAGAAGGAAGAGAAAAGGAGATAGTGGGTCTCCTTGTCTAATCCCCCTCGTTGGGTGTATCATGCCTTGAGGTTCACCATTTGTCAGGATTGAATATGTCACTGTTCTCACACACACCATAACCAAACCAATCCACCTCTCATTGAAACCCATCTTCCTCATTAGATTTTCTAAATACCCCCACTCCACACTGTCATAGGCTTTACTCATATCAAGTTTTATAGCCATGAAACCCGTTTAACCTATTTTGTGTCTTGAAGGCAACAAGAGTATTATCAGAGATGAGCCTATCTTTAAAAAAAGCATATTGATGTTCGGTAATAATGGATGGTAGGATTTTTTTCAATCTACTTGCTAAAACTTTGGAGAAAATTTTGTACAGTGCATTCCATAAGCTGATAGGTCAATATTCTTGTACATATTTAGGATTTGTGATTTTTGGGATGAGGGTAATAAAAGTGTGGTTTATGGGGTGAGGGATAGTAACTGAATTGAGCCATGAGAGAACAAAAGTTTTGACATCTTGATCAACCACTCTCCAGTAGTGTTGATAAAACAATGGTGGCATCCCGTCTGGGCCGGGTTCTTTAAGCGTTGCCATATGCTTTAAAGCTAAAGAGACCTCTACTTTTAAGAAATCATCCATAAGAACTTGATTCATTTCTTCGAATATCAAATGGGGAATATGGTCTAGGTGGGCCGTGTATGATGCTGTTGTAGATGTGGAGAAAATATTTTCATAATACCCAAGTATAGTAGAGGCAATTCTGTCCGGTTGGTCCTACCACACGTCCAACTCATCCCTTACTCCACGAATCAGATTTTTCCTGTATCTTCGGGTAGCATGGCTGTGAAAGAATCTTGTATTGTTGTCCCCATTTTTTAGCCATAACACACTTGATCTTTGGCACCATAGGTGTTCTTCCCGCTCCATGAGGGTGTTAATTTCCTCCCTTAAAGCTCTAACCCGATGGTTTAAACCTGTATACCTGGCTGCACTCTCAGCTTGTGTCAAAAGTGCTCTCTTCTTTTCCAACTCCCTTCTCACGTTCCCAAACATATTTCGGTTCCACCATGCAAGTTCCTTACCACAAGATTCAACTCACCTTAAGATATTGCTATCATTTGTGCCTAAATCATGATGGGACCATGTTGCTTCCACAATTTCAATACAACGCTCTTCGAAGAGCCACATCTCTTCAAAGAAAAAAATATTTTTTGTGGGAAGAGGATTAAGGCCTAACAAGGTGATCAGTAAAGGGCAATGGTCAGATGCGAAGCATTGTAGATGATGCACTCTTGAACTAGGGAATTTGTGAAACCAATTATTATTTGCTAGGCCTCTATCGAGTCTTTCCCATATGGAATGACCATTTGAAAAATGTTTACTCCATGTGAAACGTGGTCCTACAAAGCCAAGATCAATAAACCCACACTCATCCAACACGTTTCGGAAAGATTGCATCTGTCCATGGTTCCGAATCGCACCACCCAGCTTTTCATCCTGCCTAGTCAATTCATTGAAATCACCTACGCATAGCCATGGAATATTAGGATGATGATTTAAGGAATGAAGGCTATCCCATGCTTCACCTCTCCTGGAAGTTTCTGGCTCACCGTAAAACCGTGTGAAACGCCATTCACTCTCCTTATGCTTATCTATCCATGTATCAATATAGTAGTTTGATGAATCTTTAACCATAAGGTCGACTGAAGACTTCCAAAAGAGAGCAAGGCCCCCTTCTCGCCCCTCTCTAGGTACCACCCACTTATTATCAAAATTAATATATCTGAGAATCTGATCTAGCCTAGCTTCGTTTGTCCATGTCTCGGCTACAAACACAACAGAAGAATCTTTTGCCCGGATAAGGTCTCCAAGCTCTCTCACTGTACGTGGGTTCCCAAGCCCATGACAGTTCCACACTAAACAATTCATTGTGACTAGCGGGGCTACTCGGCAGCCTCCACCAAATTAAGAACCTCATCACTCCTTGAAACCAATTGTCTTTTGCTTGGTAACGTGGGGTGGACATCAACTTGCATTAGGTCATGTTTGCCTAACCCTGGTAGTGCTTCCTTTGAGACCTCGTTGTCTAGGGCATTTGGTCTTGCAATTCTTTTCCATCTTGGGTTGGCAGAGAGAAGGGATGCTTGTGTATTGTTTTTTAACTCCTCGTGCTCCTTACGTGATGACTTACCTACATCTGTAGAAGTTTTAAAAGGGCAGGAATTCAAATTTGGGGTGGACTCAAAATTTCCCTTTGTGGTTGTTGACCTGATTGGCTCGACCTCCTTTAACGTCTCATCAATCTCATTAAAAAGATAATTAGGGTTTCCTACAATCTCGATAACACCCTCATTAGCTGGATATTGAGTGTGTAACGTATCCCTTAACATTGACGCTGGATTAATTGTGAAAAAAACCTCAGAGGATTTTTGTAACGAATCATTTATTGGTTCCCTGCTTGTCGCCGGCGGCTTCACCCCCTATTCCAACTGATGGACATTGGTCTCGTGTTCGTTGGATGCATGTACCTGATCTTTGTTTGCCGCATGATGTGATGGCCCCATTTTGGACTTGTAGAAGCCTGGAACAGAGATCACCGTTCTACGTGATGGAGCGAAAGGTGGGGCTCTCAGGCTCGGCCCAAACTGCCTTTGGTTTGGTTGGAGCATTCCTTCACTGTCCAACCAGAGCCCACAATCCTTGTCATCGTGGTTGAGGCATTCGCACTAGTAGCATATGTTTGGTAAGTGCTCGTATTTGAAACTTACCCACACTTCTTTATCTTTCCCTAGAGAGACTAGGCGACCATTGCACAAGGGACCAGAAATATCCACTGAAACTCTAATCCAGATAAAGTTCTCTCCCTCACATTTAGCAAGATCCTTAGGTGGTATAATCTGGCCCAACACCCTACATATTTTTTCTACTGCCTTAACATTCATATACTGAGTTGGCATGCCGTGGACTTGCACCCAAAAAGTTGTTTTATTAAAAGGGAGTTCGTCAACTGAAAGGGCATTGTCATAACACTGCATAACCACCAGGTGTTTGTCGAAGCTCCAGGGCTCGCTCATAAGGACTTTATCAACATCAGTCTTATTATCAAACACAAACAAAATCTTGTGATTACCCACATTGCGAATCTTAAAGCCATTACGTGACCGCCATAAGGGAGTAAAAGTTTTTGCAATGGCATCGATGTTTAAGGCACGCTTTGTGAGAAAATGTGAGGCTATTAGATATTCCTCCGAGCTAAATTCTTCATCTAGGCAGCACCTCGGACCCTCCTTATCAGACAGGGTAGGGCGATTCCAGGTCGTAGTGAGATCCTCCATTTGTAAAGAGTAAACACCTTGGAGAGAACAGAAAAAGAAAAACTACTCGTACCTATACTGTTTCCCAAAACCCACGAATAAAAGACCAACAAACCCAGAAAATAAACTTGTTATTTTCTGGACTACAAAAAATAAACCTTCGGATGAAGGGACCTCAGTTCTACGGACTAAGAGAAGCTAGAGAGAGCTTTCTTAGTGAGAGAAACTCATTTTTTAAAATAGTTGATATATCAGTTTATAAAATTTATATAATAACATTTGTAGTATTTATAGTATCACTCAAATTAAAATAGTTGCACACAATTAATGGGACTTAATTAATCTTCTTTAGGTGTAATACCATGTATAATCATTTTCTCAATATTAGCTCTCTAATCACTTTGAGATTTGACCACCTTGTTGTCCACTCATGGAACAAAATATAATTGGTATTCATGGCATGCACGTCCCTACTGCATACACATTAAGCACATACCCTAGATACTAAATTTCATCGTTTCTTCTACAAAATTAAATGACTGATTTCAGTTAGTTTGAATTTTTCCCCTTGAGCTTAGAGCTTGCCACCTTGGTCCTACCCGGTCCACCAATCAACAAATGTTTGTACATTCAGTAAATTATGGAAAAAAAAAAAGAGGATGATCGGCAAGTCAGACAAAAAGAAAATAAAATTTCGAAATGAGTTTTTGTGGCGTCGCCCGGGCTCGAACCGGAGACCTTCAGTGTGTTAGACTGACGTGATAACCAACTACACCACGACACCATGTTGATACGGCAACTCAACTTTTAATATAAATCCAATGCGTTCAGTTTTTCTTTACCATGACATATTTTATCTTCTAGTAAACACAGTGGTTTTCAGAGGATAGAGGAACTTGAAGTGAAGCCTGACAGACAGAAACTCAAACAGATGGTGAAGCTGAGCACAGTAGTGTCTCCGCCACTCTCCAATTCAACATCTTTTCTAACACCTCAATGTACCAACACTACCTCTCTCTCATTCCCAACCAAAACCCACCGCTTTTTTGTCCCAAACACAAACACATCCTCAACCTCAACCTCAACCTCAACTGTTTCTCTCTTCACTGTGTTTTCCAAATTCCACCAAACCCATCTCCAATTTCCTCTCTTTTTTGGGTATCCACGTTCTGGGTTGCCCCTACATGCTTTGAATAAGCGTGGCCAAGCTGCCATTCATGCCTTTGATCATGATAATGTGGAAGAAGAAGAAGAAGATGATGATGATGATGAGGAGGAGGAGGAGGAAGAAGAGGAAGAGGAGGAGATGTTTGTACCTTTTGAGAATATGAAGAATTGGACGAAGAACAAGCCACGTGGGTTTGGTGAAGGCAAGGTGTACGACACTGGTATTGAGGACAAGCTGCTTGAGGAATTGGAGCACAGTATACAAGCACAGGCTACTAATGTTAGAAATCTTAAGAAAAACCCCGCAATGCCCAGTTCCAAGAAAGACAGTCAAAAGGGTACAGGTTAGTTTTTTTTTTTGGTTGAATTGTGAGGGGATGAATGTTTTGGTTGGTTTATCTGTTGATATACCCATTTGCTCAAATGGGTCTTGCTGATTTTGTATTTTTGTTGGAATATATCTGTTGGATTTTCATCTTATCTGACTATAATGTTTGTACAATTAGTGTTTTATTGTTGGGGATAGTAAGGTTGTCAAGAATGACACTGTGATTCACTGTATATCATAGAAATGCATATAGCACATCCTATAAAAAGTGTGTGTGTGTGTATGGTTATGGATGCTGGACATTAGTGGTTTTGATTGGTAAGTGGAAAACAGAAGTACAGAACAGAGCAGTCTAGTTTTACTCAAGTCTTGCTCAAGCATTCATTTGTGGTCGATGAGTCTGGACCAAAGCTTCCAAAGAAAAAGAATAAATTTACTCTCATGTTATGCAGTTACTACCTTAGCTTGCTAATGTCAAGAACTTAGGAAGATTAGTGTAGCCTGATTACGTAGAGGCTTTTGTTTTCTCCTCTTACCGATAAGGACGTTAATAATGGCAAGCAAAGCCAGTCTACCTTTTCCTCTTGTTTAAGCAGTTTATCCTTAATTGAGCTAATGTAAGTTTAGCTTTATGGCTTATTATCATGGCTATAATGGTAGACGCTCATTTCAATGCTTCGGTGGTTATTCTTCAGCCACCTTTTCATATTCTTTAGAAACCAAAATAATATTCACTTTGTCCTCATCACCATCAGCAGTATTTCATCCCTTCCAAAAGACCATTGTTCCTTATCCTTAGTTCAATTTCAATAGCCTTAAGCACAGTTCTCATCTGAAAATGCATAATTCTTTAGTGTTCCTACCAGTTTATGATTTTGTTATGTTCAAAATGTATGATGGGAGTGAAGCTTTTTTTAAAACCCTCGTTTATTATGCATCTCCAATTGGCTACAATTCTTTATTTTCAATTGGCTACAATTCTTTCTTTTCAATTTGCACAATTGGCTTTCAATTCTAAGAACTTCTATTTTTGCATGGTTTTCATTAAGTTCACTCTATTCATTTTCTCTATTGTTAATGAAATATCATTTTCGTTTGTGGAGACTGAAGAACATCTGTTGACACTTTGACAGCATTGGGATATAGAATTGGAAGTCATCATTCTCCTTCTTCTTGTTGAATTTCTTTCCCTGCTCAAATACATTCTCTAAATTTTCTCCAATAAAATTCTTGGCATGTGGTTTATGGAGACTGAAGAGCATCTGTCTTACACTATGGCCATGCAAACTGTACATTTTTTTCTTTCTTTCTTTTTTCTGTGTGAATCAGTAAGGATTTGTATTCAACTGAAAAGAAAAGAAAACAAAGTTAGGTCCAATGACCCACTCCAATCAGGTGACAGAAAAACTCTGCACCAAGCCAGCAACAATAGCCAACACAGACTAATAGAATACCCTTGTGTCTGTAATATCAGTCCTTTATGTTGCTAAACTAATACTCTTTTGCCTGTGAAAAATTATTTCATAGGGTGCTTTTTTTTATGTGCTTTGGCGAAGTTGTTGGTAATATTCATTGAACATTTAATCAATAACTATTTTCAGGTTAATTTATAGCATTGAATTGTTTACTTCTCCATTTTTACCAAAGTGAGTCTGAGTTTACTGTATTGGACTTATGCAGCTCCTGAAGTTGTTCCAAGTGGAGTTCAAGTACGAGTTGTCAACCTTCCTAAGAAAAAGAACATTCATAGGGATTTGAAATCTGCTTTTGTAGGGGTCCCTGGCATACTTAATATAGTCCCAGCAGTTCATGGGAACAAGAAGACTAGGGAACCCATATGTAAGGGTTTTGCTTTTGTTGATTTCAAGTCTGAGGAGGATGCAACTAGGTACTTGTTATCTTCTTTTTTTTCCTTCTGAATGGAGTTCAATCAAACAAAAAGTTTTTCAGTTACTTGTAATGCATGACATTATTCCATACTAAACATTGCATCTGATTGGCACGGACAGACTTCTCTGCTGGTTCATAAGTGAGCCTAATTTTTTCAGTTTGCTAGAATTGTATTCACTAAAACAATAATCCTCTTATGGTAGGTTTGTACAAATATTTTCTAGACAAACGATTGAGTTTGGTAAAATTCAGAAGCAGATAAACTGTGATATTATACAGTCTCCAAGTTCAGCTCATTTACAATCAACAGGCATTTCCAACATTTCTCCCCGGCTAGCAGTTCTTGGCTTGGAAGAAGACCTAAACACAGCTTCCAATGTGGATGGTTCTTCTCTGGATTCATGGGAGGAGACCACCTCTGATGAATCTAATGACACAAATGATGAGTTTGTAAGAGCAGAAGTGGGAGATAGTAGAGAGAACCTGGAAACTGTTGGTGTATTGAAGATAAATGTTGGTAATAATAGTATGGAACCAAGGAAGGATTCTTTAACTGATTCCTCTTCCTCAAAGCTAGAAAGAGTCCAGGTATTTGAGAAGAAGCTAGTTGCTAAAGGAAAAGGAGAGAAGGTTCCAGAGAAAAAGCTACATGCGAAAGTAAAAGGAGAAAAGGTTCCCAAGAAAAAGCTAGTCGTAAAAGAAAAGAGAGTGAAGATTCCAAAGTTAGGCATTCCAGGATCTGCAAAGAGGTAATCTCCTGCATTTGCATTTTGCTGTTGACTTGATTGATTTTCCTAATTTATTTTTATATTAATTTTTAATTCATATAATTTCTGTTGATCATTATGCAGGTTAAGGGTCAAGGAGAAGGCTATCTTAACTGATGTTTTCTCTAAATATCGAGTACAAGTTGCGACGGCTTCAAAGGAAGGGAGCTAACCAATGTAGTGTAAATCAGTTAAATTTTGATAAGATGAGACCATTACTAGAAATATGGAGTGTAAATTGCATATGCATTAAGAAAAGATGGCCCCCCTGTGAATTAATTGGTACTGCCTTTATATAGACTAGATGAATTGACAACCTGTGCGGCGAAACCATGGAAGAAAAATATGCTGGATACATTTTTCCATTTTCTGGGCACTTTTTGATCCAGCCTGAATCCAAAACTTTTGTTTTTATAGAAACCACGGAAATCTCAAAGCAATTCTTATCAATTTGAGCTTGTCTTGAAGTCTACAATACGTTTTGGATTGTGGCCAAGTTTTTACAGTCCAAATGAGGCCTCAATGCCCACCTTAGCTTGTCTAACTTGGGGAAGTTTTCTCACCAAAAAATAAAACTCGGTGGGGATGAATCTTCAGGATTTATTCTTGTTTTGGGTTTTATTATTAGTGGTGAAAAATGAATTTTTGGGCCTGGCCTAAGATCATTCCAAGTTTTTTTTTTTTTTTGGTATTTAATAAAGATAGCAATGGTATTTATAAATTCATTTATGAAATAATGTAAGATTATTATTTTTCAATAAAATGGGACATCTTAACTATTGATTGTAATAATTTAATTTTTTAGAACCATGTAATAATTTAATTAAAAAAACTTTTGACTAGTATAAACCTAATCAATTTATCTTATGATTATACATTTAATAAAAAAAAACTATAAACTCGTTTTTTTATTTATTAATTTAAATTTCAAATATGTTTTGACTTTTTATGAAACATGTCTTTTGGGAAAATTTCAAGATTTTTTTTTTATATATCACCCTTTTATTTAATATTTAAAAAAGTAAATTTGTCATTTATTAGAATTTAATATTTAGATGAGATGTTGGCAGATTTATTTATTTATTTAGTTTTATTTTGGACACTTATGAAGATAGAAATCTTGGACAAAGAACAATGATATCAATTATACAATTATTTTAATTTATACATAATTAAATGTTAAGTGAGACCCATAATAATTTTATAAATATAATTATATAATAGTATTTTTAACTTTTAAGAAATTTGATTGAAATATAGCTCAATTATATCCTTAAATCATGCTATATCAAACTATGAAATAAAAATTCATGATTCTAATTATATGATATGTAGGGACAAGGGCCCAAAAATTGTATATTGGGCCTTAGGATTTGTCCGAGGGGGTTGACTGGTACGAAGGCCGATAAACAGTAGTGAGAATGTCAAGTTTAGAGTTGCAGGAATGAGATGCAAATGGAGAGAATGGGAAAGGTAGTCCAAGGAGGCTCACCTCCTCAGATGAGCAAAGCATGGATCATATATATGTCCTATAGTTCAAAGTGACCTTCTCGGATGTTCTACTGACAGGGACGTGTATTGTGAACGCACGAGAGGGATGGAAGCTCAGAAATATCTAAGGAAAAGCTACTGTCACCACATTAAATATTCTGTAACTAACTTTCTGGCCGCATTTATGTGGAGAAGACCTCTGAACAGTGTTGGCTTGGCTATCCCAACTCATAGAAAGTTAGAGAGGGTGTCCGATAGGACAAACACTCAAGTAGTGGCTTGGATGATCAACACATGGAGGGTCAAAATCATTAAGGGGGAGATATATAATGTAAGAAACCCTTGGGGGGAGGGGATCGAAAAATCAAGAAAGAAACACTGTAGCAATCTAAAACCAAACTTGTAACAATATCTAAGAGCATTATATAAGAATTAGCCTCCTCGGACTTCACCAAGAACATTTTTCTCAAGCTTAAACTTGTTTATTTTCATTCTATTGTCATCAAACCTACCTAACTTGTTGTTTGATTAACTAAACCCCAGTTTTCTAACCCATTCTCTATAAATTTATTATTTTGAGTTTTTTGGGCCTAAGTCCATTCATACATTGGGTTAGGAATTCAAATTTGGTCCCTACATGATATAACCAAAATATATATATGAATAATTATTCTAATTATCTTGTATTATTTGTAATTCTTATTTTTATTCATAAGTAATAATCATTTTAGTAATTCCAATGGAACTCAATTGACTCTAGTCTGTATTTCAAATAGGGACATCGATATGAATCTCTCCTTTCATTGTAACCATTGAATTATCAAAAAAAAAAAAAAAATCTAAGTTTTATCCATTATAAATGGTGTTGTAAATTGATAATAAAACTAGGAAAAAAAAATACCATTTTGAGGTTATTGTCAATTTGGTCAACACATTTTAGTAGTATTCAAATTGATCTTTGTTATTTCTAACTTGCAGTTAATTTGGTCTATGTTATTTTCAATTTACAATCATTTTAGATCCAAATGTGAGTTTATTTTAGTTGCTAAGTTGATATTTGTGTTTACCGAAGTTAAAAATTAGTAAATTTGATTTATCTTTTTATATTTGGTTGTCGTGAGAAAAAAAAAATAATGTGACCTGATAGTAAAGACCAAATTGATCTCTACAAAAATGTGGGAACTACGTTGCCACGATGCCACTAAAAAATGCAGACCAAAAATAGTATTTTTTTTTTTTTTTTTAAAACGACCCGCACTCTTTATACCCGCCGATCGACCCAACACAAAATGATTGAATCTCAAAAACCCACCCAAAACCCACACACTGTCCTCTGCATTTTCTGATTCTCTCCGGAGTTGACTGACGTTAGGGGCCACTGCTCCAGTATCTCCGCAAAGGCGCAAACATTCATCACTATTCACTGCTGATCATCTGGTACTTCACATTACACTTTACCCAACTTTCTCCTTTAGTATTAACTATTCTCTTTCACTATCAAAATAGCACACTAATTCAATTTTGCTCATTTTAGGGTTTATCACTTTATCTCATCTCTCCCTAATTGGCTTGTCAATGATCCCATTAACGTTTTTTTCTCTTCAATTAGCTTTGTGTTACTGTGCCCGTATCAAAAATTGCGTAAAGACCATGGAATCAAAGTTTTGAAGAAAAAAAAAATGAGAAATAGAGGAAATAATTATTTTAATCATGTTGTTGTTAATTTTTTGCTTAGCAACCAAATGTAGAATTAGGGAATCCAAAATTAAATATGGGATTTTTTTTTTTTTTTTTTTTTTTTTTTTTTTTCAGAAAAAAATCTGGACAATCTGGGAAGGTTTACACTGTGATGAACTGCTTGTCGCAAGTTTCTTCGTATACCGCGGCTATATTTAGGAGGACCAGTCATTTCGTGCCAAGGAGTTCTTTGTATGGATGTGTTGCTACTTTCTCAGGAGGGAAAAGAAAACACATTGGTGTTAAGGCTATCAGTTTAGAACTTGTGCTGACGAGGCTTCGTGTTCAGTGCTATTCGTCTAAAAGGGGCACCAAGAGTGCATCATCACGTACACGGAAGTTGGATTCTGAGCCGGTGATGGAACAAGAGAAGGATGCATTCTTTGTTGTGCGGAAAGGGGATATTGTTGGTATTTATAAGAATTTGACTGATTGCCAGGCTCAAGTTGGATCTTCAGTAATTCCCTTTTGCCACCCTATAATTTACTGTAATTTTATTGAATATTACCTCCTTGATTGGATTTTCCAAGTTGTTGTCATATTTTAAAGCTCGTTGCTTTGTTGCGAAGTATTTAATAGAGTGTAGAGTTACAAATGCATCCGATTCTTATTATGTAGATGTTACACCTCTGATTACTGAACAGATGATTGTACTTCTCCTGGTAGATATGTGATCCTCCTGTTAGTGTCTATAAAGGAAACTCTTTGCCTAAGGACACTGAGGAATATCTTCTCTCCCGTGGGCTTAAGAATGCTGTCTACACTATTAGAGCTGCAGACTTGAAAGAAGATCTTTTTGGCACACTTATGCCTTGCCCTTTTCAAGTAAGATGACTTATTTGTGAATTTCTTGAATTGTAAACTGTTCTTTTCATCACTCGTACTGTGAAGGAAAATAGTTATCTATGCCAATTTGATGTGAACGTATTTGTTTTACTCTCTCTGTGGGTTTAACTTTTCAACTAGTTCCTTTGGATCTCTAACAATGTCCTAAACAGTTGAATGTGCCAGTGATAAACTGCTCTGCATATACTTTGAAAAGCTAAATGATGAATCATTTTATATGTAACCTTACTTCTTGTTAGTTACTTTGTTTCTTATTCTCGAGGTTGAAGATGATGATCATGCTGGCCCTCGTATTTATTTGGACTTTGCCCCTTATTTGACCCTTTTTTCCTGTTCATTTTGGTTACTAGTTCATCTTCGTTGTTTATTTTGTATATCCAAAACATTCTTTATTATGTCAAGAATTACTAGTAGTTTTTATGATGACATTGCCTCTTTAGGGTTGATTTTGATTTACACGCTAAAATATGGAATTTGAGTTCTTAACAGCTCAACCAAAAGTTATATGCTTAATGTGTGCCTACTGCATCAGAGAAGTTTGAGATTGGTGGCTTATATAATTGAGAAGACTAAATTATCTTTTATATATCAGGATCCAGCTTCTTTTAGAGGTGAAACAACTAGCAAGGATGCTTCTAGAAAAAGATCACAGGCAGCCCTTGGATTGGAAATTGCGGTAAGTTGGGTGTACTCACATATTTTAAAATAGAAATCCTTGTTCAAGAACATAAAGACATCCTGGGTTCAATCCCCAATACTAGTTTCTTTGAATTACCTGATACACGGTTCTAGTGGGTGGGGTTGTGTACCTGTGATTTACTCCCCAAGGGTGGGTCCAAAGGGCCCTGCCTTGGTGAGGTTCCACGTCAACAGAAAAAGATCATAAAGAACCATGGATGGCACATATGTCTACAGTGATGATTTGAAAGTGTTGTTATTGCTTTGCTATTTAGCAGAACTTTGAGTTGAATCTTTGTCATTGTCAGTGGTTAAAAAGTTGGAAGTAATGGAAGTAATAACCTTTTCTAAATTCTAGAAGCAGTGCATGTAACAGTTTTAATTTCTCGCATCTTATCATCAGTTAGAAGAGCACATCTTTCTTCTTTCTTTTCTTTTTGTTTTTCTATTTTTTTTTTTTTGGGGGGGGGTGGGGGGCGTCTGTGTGGGCCTGTGGAGGTAGAAACTAAGCACATCCAATGAAAAAACCAAAATGATTAAATGCCTTGAGGAGGCTGTCATCTATGGGAAGGTTTAGTGAATAATCTGCATACTTAAAATTTTTCTGCATTTTTAAGGTTGGAGATTCAAATATTTTAATCAAAGTCAGACACTATATTAATTAGTTAATTTGTTAGGAAACCTCTTTTTAGATGCAGGATTAGATGTTAGTTGGATGGTTTGATTCTCTATTGGCTGATTGAGGAATCTCGTATGATTTTGTAGGAGCAATTAGCAACTTTTATTCCTTAAATCTTAATGCTCTCCTAATATTCCTTTTTGTTGTAGTTTTTTTTTTTTTTTTTTTTTTTTTAAGATTATTAGTTAGTTGTATCAGAAATATTTTGACATACTTCCTAAGCATATATCTGAGTCTTTTATGATGGCCTAAAGGAAGCTATTGCTATGAATATCTTTTTCTTGAGGATGATCTTTCTGTCATTGACTAGGTGAGATCTGGTTGTCTAGGGCCTTGTCAGTGCAGGCATTTGATGCCAGAGAATAGATATTTGTTACTGTTATTTAGTGCTGGGGTTTAGATGGGTGTCTAAATATGCTAGAATGGGGCTGATTTATCTGAAGGATGGGTGGTAATATTCCAAAGGTTTATATTCATTCTTTATGTGACAGTGTTTTCCTCATCGTAGGATTCCTTTGACTTTTACTTATCCTTCTTTTCTGTACTGTTCCTTTACTATTGACTAAATTAATTGAGTCATTTGTTTTTTCTAGGCTAATGTTATGCCCATGGTGTATGGTGCAAACTGATATTTGCTTCTTTAATATTATGACTCAGACTTTATTCAGTAGGAGGTTGATCATATTCTTTGCACCTGATGATATATGTTGCTGTCCTTCATTTCTAATGCTTTGCAGGAAGTAAGCGGTTCTGCGTCTATTTCAACTGATCCCTCTGCGAAGCATCTCAAGCTAGATCATTCTGCTCTGGCTTTTGCACCATCCACTGCTTCTGTAAGTGGATATCGTGATGGTGCATAATGAAAAAAAAACAAACAAACAATCAAACTCTAGGGTGCCCTTATTTCGACCCCAATTTATGCTCCTCCAAACCATCCTTTGTACTCATGCGAGTCTTATTTTATCGCCTTATTTTCTGGATGAAGTCAAATAAGTGGCTGAGAATTGGACCATTCTTATTTCATTTTCTTATTAATGAATGTATTTAATTATGGGCTCTTTACTGGGGACCCTCCACAGAACCTATCCAAGCCTGTGGACAGAGAAATTTGTAATTCTTTGTTCAGAGTCTGGCAATGTATTCATGCTTTGCATGTATGGTAGAACACAAAAACTTGACCCTTCAATCATGTGTCTGTGCAGCGAACTTGTATTCTTGAGTTTGATGGTGCATCAAAAGGGAATCCAGGACAAGCTGGTGCAGGAGCTGTGTTGCGAACTGACGACGGCAGTTTGGTATGCATTTGACCTTTTGGGGTTTATATTGTATCTTATATTTAATATCTATATCTAACTTTGCATTCTTCATAGATTGGTAGAGTGCGGGAAGGTTTGGGCATAGCAACCAATAATGTTGCTGAATATCGAGCTATGATTTTAGGGATGAGATATGCTCTTAAAAGGGGTTTTACTAGCATCCGTGTCCAAGGAGACTCCAAGCTTGTCTGTATGCAGGTTTGTTGATATTGTTTTTCCCCTTTCATGTGCATTGGTTGTCAATAATACATTTTTATCTAGAAATTATCTTCTGCTGTAGTTTTTTCTGGTGATATGTTTCTTCCATTTTCCAACCTTTTTTCTCCACAATATAGGTTAAAATATTTAATACAATACTTAACAAAAAAATTTATTTAATACAAATAGATATTTTAGTTGTCACTACTTAGGAGTTGGGACTAAATGTTGAAAAAGCCTGAAGAAATTCAATTCTTGTCAAAAAGAGTTTGATTAAAGAGATATTATATACAACAACAACGACAAAAACAGCCAAGCCTTAGTCCCAAATTTCTTGGAGACTAAAGAGATTATGTATCTATTACAATATTTACTTGTCAATCACAAGGATTTTTGCCACATTTTTAGGCTCTCATTTGCGTTTTCCAGTGATGTTATGAGTTGTAATACTCAGATTGATGTTTTGTCCTGGCTTGATTTACAAGGTATATGATGTTATTTTATTTGGGGTTTTAGGTTTAAAGCAAAATTTTGGCTTCGGTATTACTACACCTTAACTTTTAACCTCAAAGGGCCAAATCATATATTTTTCTTTTGTGAGATGACCTTACAATTTGGAAGTTTGATAGGTTTGTTCCATTATTTTTGGCTGTAGACAGTTTGCAGTTTACCTACCTGCTGCATATCCTTATATGTGTAATTAAATCTATATTAATTTTGATGTCTTGTGGAATAAACCTCAGTGAAATTTCAAACCTCAGAGTAGTGAAGTGAAAATGGGCCATATCACAGGGGCCAATGCATAAGTTGGTGCCCAATGATATCAGTGATACAGTTCTTCTGGTTTTAGTTATTTTATCGGTTACCAATTCCTGTGCTGGGCCTTTTTTACCCTTACTTTTCAATGACTAATGATATTTCATGGAACAGGTTCAGGGTTTGTGGAAAGTCAAAAACCAGAACATGTCTGACTTGTTTGAGGAGGCCAAAAAACTGAAGAATCAATTTCTTTCCTTCCAGATAAATCATGTCTTAAGGGTGGGCACAGTTTATTTTGTTTTGGTTTTAATGCTATATGATAGTTCTTATGGGCTCTGCACAATAGATTTTGTAAACAGAATACAGATGGAACTTGATCGTCACTTCCCTCACAACAAATGGAATCATAATATAAATAAAGAGGGAATAATCCATAAAAAAAAAATGTCAAACTTTTCGTGCAGAGTGTTTTTGTAGTTGTAGCATGCATACATACCATTGCTTAGTGTAACATAGTTGTGCGGTTTAAGACTATTGATAAAGAAAAAAGTGCGGGCATATCATTCAGCCAAGTTTGATCATCTGTCCCTGGCAAAGCAGAAGAATAACAACGTTTTGATAAAGCCCCAAATCACCATTAATCATAGGTGTTTCAATGGAAGGCCTAATTAGGATAAGAAAAGCATCCATCTATCGGGTTATACTGCTTGAAACAAGCTACCTTATCAAAGAGTTAATTCTGCTTAAGGGAGGAAACTATGTCTTGTGCATCTAAGTTCGAATCTAAATCTGATCTCCCATTTTGGTTGGTTTACTCGGCATTTAGTGACCTCTGTTATAGGATTCTAAATATGCCAGAACCTATTGATTTAATTCATTTTGAGGTTTGCAGCTCAGAACCCACGATAGAGGCCTCTTATGTTGGTTGTTCAGTATTTTATAACATAATAGCATGGACTTTTCAACTCAAGGAAGCCTTAATTTCAACTACTTGGGATGTGTTAGACAATTCCTATTCACCATGCAGCTTTTACCTAGGACCAAATTTTCTGGTAAATCCATAGGATTCCTGTTTATTCTTACTGTCTTCATCAATGTCCCTTTTGGTGTACTCTTTGTGCTCTTCATGCTTTCAGCCTGGATTTATGTGTAGAAACATGTACTTCTTTGTTACTTATTGCAGAAGAATCCTGATACTGCTGCTTTTATGTCATTGCTTCTTTTTCAATTTTCTGACATTTTCTTTTTACCTCTCAAAGGAACTAAACTCTGAGGCCGATGCTCAAGCAAACTTGGCAGTCAATCTTGCTGGTGAGGCTCTCAAGAATTATATAGCTTTTTTGGGCTTTTAGTCATATACAATTAATTTCATTGATATCTGTGTAACCTGTCTACTGCTGCAGATGGTCAAATCCAGGAGGATATGGAAAAGTAATCAATTTATGGTAGGCTTCTGGATATGCTTATTTTGTGTTGTACTATAGAAAATGTCTTATACATTGACAAGTTTGTGTTACCCTTTGGGCTAAATTGTTTTGCTTTATGTAGGTTACCTGACTTATGACAATCAAACCCTGAAGAGTGGGATTTCTGTCTAAAACTCACTGCCACGATGAGCTATGTGAGTTGCTGGTTTACAAGCACATAGATGATTGGGCATCATATCAAGAAGCGTTAGCATGATCTCTGCAGCTTAACCAAATTTGCAGTATTTTTTAATGTCATAGCAAGAGATAGGAAATTTTTTTGTTGGTTGAACCCCTTGGCAGGAACCAGGGGTAAATTAACATGGTTTTGATTTTTCATAGTGATGCAAGTGAACCTCAAATTTATAGAAATTTATCCAGCCAACATAGAATGTGGTACACGAAGAAACAAGTGAAGAAATTTGTCATACCTATTTGTATTCCTACTTGGTTTAATAATCATTACTTCACTTGTCGTTAAAATCTGTGTTATTTTTTAAAGTTTATTTTTGTATCATATCTCCTTCAGTGATGAAAATCAAGGAGGAGGCAAATTCATAAAATGACAGGGCATGTAATATACCTAGGACGGGTATTTGGTCTTATGATCCTCTCACAATAAGTGGGATTCGCTCATTGACATTGTTTAATGTTTACTAGCATATTCCAAAAAAATTGGCACGTTATACCTTGCTTTAACATCATAGTTCTTTACTCATCTGTTTAATGGAGACCATCTATATAAAATTATAAATAAACAGGACTATACCATGATCATTGTTGAGAGAAGTTCACAGGTAGATTTTATCTCCCAAAAAAAGTGTTATTATGAGATTACAGTTCGCAATAGGTTATGACGTTATCATTAATTCATGATTAAGATTAGGAGTATTGCACTAGATGCAAAGTAGTAAAAATAAGAATGTCTAGTAAAAATGATATTCAGACATTGAATTAAAAAAAAAAAAAAAAAGTAATAAAAAAAATTAAAATTAAAGTTAAAAAATAGAAGTAGTAAAAATATTTTGTGAGTAGAGAGGGATAATCCAAATCCATTAATTCATTATCAATGGATTTCAATAGAACCACAAGATTGGCAATTTGGCACAGAAAGCAATAAATTATTTTTTCCTTTTTTGCTAAGAAAAATAAACGGATTGATATTATATTATTATTAACTTTTGAGAAACACAGCAGCTGGAGTAGCTCAGTTGGTTAGAGCGTGTGGCTGTTAACCACAAGGTCGAAGGTTCAAGCCCTTCCTCTAGCGCTTTATCTATGTACATAATAACAGGACTGCCCTTTTCGGGTTTCACTTTCACTTTCACTTTGGGCTTAAAATTGGGCATCTTCTGATAAAAAAAAAATAATGAAATAAAATTGGGCCTCATTATACACTTTTTTTATCCATGTACAGGAAACAAATAATAACCCAAAAGAATTTTTATCCATGTACAGGAAACAAATAATAACCCAAAAGAAAAGAAAAGAAAAATTACTATTTACCACAATAAACTATATCATAAATTACACTTTGCATCATAAATTTTCAAATATATGTTTTACATACTAAACTATGACCCTTGTTATATTTTACACCCGGACATTAAGTTTGCCGTTAACTTGGATGAAAAAATATGACATCATGTGAATAAACTTTATTGTCCATCTTCTCAATCTTTTAAAAATAAGAAGAAATTATGTTTTACCATCCTAAACTTAGGGGTGACAATTTGGTAGATTAGGTCATAAATGAGTCGGGTTTATAATTACCCTTTTAACCATTTATTATCCATTTAAAAAAAATTTAAATATTCATCACCCACCCAACTCATTTAATGTGCAAACCCACCCATTTAACCAATTATCAAAATTTTCACTTGTTCTCACCCATGCTATGCAAAATCATTTGAGTTTTTTTATTTCTTGGCAAAACTAATTTACCTTTTCCTTAAAACAACCAAAGCTAAGAGAACAAAAATAAGAACACCGCAACTTAATCTAACTTGCAAATTTTCTTTTCTCCTAACTTTTCTTAGCAACCAAACAGAGGATAAGATAAAAAAAATATAAATTAAATCATAAGAATTGAGGAATCATTCTCAAGTCTATCCATCTTGATCTAAAATGTGCAAATCACATAAAATTTTCAATCAAAAACAAATTCAAATTTTCCAAATACACAACCGCCAAACTAAACCTAACCTAACTAGGTTAAGAAAAGTTAGGGGAAAGGGAAAAATTATTCTAGGTTAGTAAAAAATTAAGAAAAATATAAAATAATTATGGATTGGTTAGTGGATTCAAGTGGATGAGATCCACGGTTTTGAAACCATGGAGTTTGATTTTTGACTCCATGGATTCCAAATCATAGTCCAATGATGTTGCCTTTGATTTTCATTCTATGATTTCCTTCTTTCTATGTGAGTGAGTGAGGTTTTGTGGCGTGTTCTACAAGATAGAGTTAAAGAGAGAGAAAAGGGTTTAAATTTTGTCTTGTTTGGTAGTTGAGAAAATGCCTAAGAAAATGAAGGAGAAAATTTTATGTTAGATGCAACAAGTGGAGAAAGTGGCAGCTGTTTGGCTTCTTAGGGCTTTATGGTTTAGCTTCTTTTTCTTTTTCTTTTTTTGAAGTATTAAACTTTAAATTTCAGATGGGTGTACTCGTTGGGTTTACCCATTAAGACTCATTTAATTGAATTACCCATTTGAGTTTTATCCATTTAACTCAAATATCTAATTAGGTTGGGTTGAGACTTATCCAAATTAAGTGGGTCATGTGTGGGTTAACGAGTTTGGATAAAAATTGCTATCTTTGCCTAAACTATACTATCAATTACATTTTATAGTAACAGCAAATTTGACATTGGAGTATAAAAATATAATAAGAGTCATAATTTAGAGTGCAAAACGTGTACACAGAAAATTTAAAATGTAAAGTATAATATATTATATAATTTAGGAGAGTAAATGGTAATTTCACCAAATATTTGTTTTGGGACCCTTTCCTATTGTAAACTGTAATTGCGGTCCCTGCAGGACTTGCGCATCAAGAAATGCACCAATCTCTCAAAATCAGAACCCAAAAATTTGAGAGATCAGAAACGAAACAAAGAAAGAAGCCGAAATTTAAATGATGAGGAATAACATGACAACGTTGACGCGGCGTGTTGTTCGAAACTTATTATTAACAACTAAGTCAAAAACACCTTCGTCCTTTTACAATCGCTCCATTTCTTTCACCTCCACATCATCCTTAACCACCACAACAACAACAGCAAAAGCAGCAGCAACACCGTCCGACGTCGTTTCGGACGCTGTACCTGACGTGGCCGATGTCGAAGAAGAAGAAGAAGAAGAGGTGGTGTTCTCGGACACGAAGAAGACCGCGGCGGAACCCACTCTCCTTCAGCCACGTGTCCTCGTCTATGACGGTGTCTGCCACCTTTGTCACGGAGGTACTTTACTTGTTTTTCCAAGTGTTTCTCTTATTAAGGTTTTATTTATTTATTTTTTTAATTTTTGTTCACTGTTATGTGAAAAACCCATGCTTGGAGTTGGATTAGCTTATGTTCATTTATTTATTTATTTAAAAAAAAAAAAAAAACTGTATAAAAGTACGGTTACACTTGCACAGTTGCACCTAAAAAAATGAAACTTTTTTATTTTTTATTTTTTAAGAACCAATAAATAAAAAAATTGAAACTTTAAGCTTGAAAATATGCTGAAACAAAACTTTAAACTATGAAAAGGTTTATAATTAACACTTTAAATTTGAGATTGATTGACAATGTCTATCCTATCCCATTGTTCCAATTTAGTGCCAAAATTAGGTAAAGTTTAGTGGGTTGGTTGGGTGGTAGAGGTGGAGTGAACTAATGTCCTGTTGATTTGCAATACCACTCCAATTAGTTTACTAATTTTGTTTTTTATGATGGGATGGGCATGGAAATTTGGTCTCAAATCGATGCGTTGGGTTGCAAGAATATTTAGTTTAAAGTGGACATTTCAAATGACCCCCATTGTTTTAATGTTTGATAGCTAAGATTATGTCTATTTTTATTTTGTTGAAGAGCATGAACTTTTAGTGTCTTCATTTTTTTGGTTGCAATAAATTGGATATGAGTTTTGTTGTTTTGATAGGAATCGAATCACAAATGGCAAATGTATGTGATGTTTGATTAGGCTCTATTTTGTAATCCTACTATTCATAACTTTGTAAAAGCTAATGAAAACAAGGATGTTAGGTCGTAGGTATGGATTGATAGCTTGAAATTTAGTAATGGGTATCCGAAAAGTCACATGACCCACATCAATTTGGCAACAAAAGAAATTGTTATTGGTTTTGTTACGTACATTCTAATGCTTCAAGCAAAACCATAATGAGCCTTAATGTTCTTTCTTGTTACTTTCTTCAAGACCTTGTCTCTTTTTCAGAACCCAAGAGGAGTCATGTTTTGTTTAGGTTCATTTGTTAATGAATTTTGATGCTGGTTTTCGAGATGCTTTTCGCATTGCTGCATTGATTTCTTGGATTGTAGCTTCTGGTATCTAATGTAGTGATTTAAAATTAGATATTTTATGTTTACAGGGGTGAAATGGGTGATTCAAGCTGACAAGTATAAGAAAATCAAGTATTGTTGCGTTCAGTCAAAGGCTGCTGAACCATACTTGCGATTGTGTGGTCTTGAACGAGAGGATGTTCTCCGTCGCTTTTTGTTCGTTGAAGGCCCTGGCTTGTATCACCAAGCATCAACTGGTTAGAAACCTCATCAGCTTTTGTATTACTTATTCAACTAAATGTATTAGTTTTTGATGAAAAGCTTTATCTAAAAGTGTTCCTTCGCATTTGGTTAGACTTAGTTTTTTAAGGATTTTGTTTCAACTGAAACCAGCTATTCTAAAAGCAGCTGGTAAGAGAACAAGAGCTTCATCTTGACTGCTTAAAATTTTGATTCATCTGTACTTACCTTGTAGCTGCAAGCTATCTAAACATATCAGTCTGCAGAATTTAGATTGCAATGGATCTATGTTCTCCTTGCTAAATAGTATTTGATTAAAGGAGGGAAGAAGTTTTCTTAATGTTGTTGGAGAATGCCTATCATAACTCTTTCTTGCATTATCTACTCTTCTATGCATATGTTTGTTCAAGAGAACTCTATTGGTTTAAATTGTGGAAGTTATTGGATCACCGGCTATCCCCTCCCACTTGTTCTCCTACTGTCTTCCCTTTCCATCCCTTGACTCTGAGGATGATAGAAACCACCATATAAATGCAGCTCAAAGTCAACATGGTGAAGTTTTTTTTTTTTTTTGGGCTCTTTATCAATTATCCTGGTTATGGATTTGAAAATCAACTTGATTTTCATTGACTACTGATGATAACTCTAAGATCCGCTCATATATAAATGATAGCTTTGATCTGGGTACAGAATACATATTTTAAATATAATGGTGGAAACAGTTTACAATGATTATCCCAAAACTTGAGTTAGATTTAACTCCCACGGACAGTGTTATTTAATTTTTTACACCCTGTTCCTATTAAATAGTAATATCTAGATTGGTAATGCATAATTCTTTTCAGGAATGAATGTTTTTTACGAAGTACTTGGGTCTGGCTAAATATCCTTCCTTGGCATCCTTGCTGTCCTTCTTTTAAATCTGTATCCTTTGGATTACTTTGCTGCAAATCTGGGTTGATTAACACTACTGCTGGTTTGATCTTTGGCCAAATTATGAGTGTGAAGGAAGTGTAATTGAACACTGCTTGCACTTTATCTTCGAAGATTCAGTTGATGAAACAGTTTTATTCAAAAGCTATTTCTTGCTTATTTTCTTTATAACAGCCGATCCCATTAGATATTTGTAACTAGAAACTTTATGCTGCATAAGTTCCAAAATGAATCTCTTCTGTTACTGAATTTCAGTTTCAAGTTTTAGTGACTTAAGAGAATTTTGTGGTTTCAACTTTCAATGCATGTGTATCAAAATTGGAACATCCATTAGAGGACAAACTTATGAATGTTTGTGCAGATTGTTGTGCTTACAGACATGTGAATGCAAATCATGTCAGTTACTATTGCTTTTCTTTGACCAGGCTGCTGCTTCTCCTACTCCTATAATTTACTTTTTAACATTATTATTGCCAAGTGCCAAGGTCTTAACTTTTGTAGTGATGTGATTCTGCAGCTGCCTTGAAAGTTATGTCATATTTGCCGCTACCATACTCTGCCTTAAGCACACTCTTGGTAGTTCCAACTCCGCTTAGGGATCCTGTCTACGATTACATTGCCAAGCGACGCTATGACTGGTTCGGGAAGAGTGAAGATTGCTTAGTTTTGAAAGAGAAAGAGTTGCTTGAACGTTTCATTGATAGGGAAGAAATGATGGACCGGAGTTGATCAGATTTGTAACTAGCCATTACCCATGTTTTGTTTGTCAATGTCTGGGTTAATATTTATTGAGGGGGATATACAAATCTGAATCTGTACATGCCAGTTGCTAATTAGCCAAGCCTTTTTTTGTCCAAACTATGATATTTGTTACCCAATGATGAGATATTACTGCAATAATATTCAACACACACTATTCTGTCAATTATACAGTTTTTTTAAAATGATCGTGTTTTCTATGGCCCTCTAGATTGATTGCACTGACTAAATTCAAGCTGCTTGGTTTGGAGCACCAGTAATTAGAATGCAGTCAGCGGTTGAATGTTTAAAACTCAATAATTCCAGCTGTTATAGCCTGAAGAATCTTTATAATTGTACAATGGAAATAACTCGAAGCAAACTGATTGATCAGTGAACTGCTGAACATTTATCAGCATAAACCTTCCTGCTCTAAGAACAAGGTAAATCCATAGCTGTTTTACTGAAACAGTGTTGGTTACTAGATTACTTGACTGAGGAAATTCTAACATAACTTCAAAAACATACAATTGCCTAAAACTGTATTGCCAGTTGTGATCTCTTTCAAGTAATGAGAAATACCAATGCGCAAGATTGTCTTAAGCTCTAGATGCAAGAAATTTTAAATTTTCAACAAAATTTGATCATAGAAATGCAGGATCTGATTCAAGTTTGCTGAATTCTTGATTCTAGGATGGACAATACTTTTGCGCGTGGTTTGCTCCATTGAAAATATAGCAAATTTGCAGTGCACTTTTGGTTTTTAAAGAAACACAAGCAGTCTCACCTTTTTAGCCGAAGGAAAGGAGGGGTTCACTGAATGATACACTTTCAAGCTTATGCTTTCCCTACAACTAGTAACACCCCAAAACCTACTCGAATTTCATTTGTCATAAGGAAACGCCGTACGTATCAAAAATTCAAAATGAATGAATAGCTCTTACAACACACATTGACAATACTAGCGAGATAATACTCATGCCAGCAAGAGGCATTTAGCTTAATCACTATCACCACCAGTCCATTCATTCCAGTCCTTGTCAACATGTTTTTGTGCCCATTTGACTGCAGTACGTGCAGCCTGTGATCCTCCCGGCAATCCCCGCTCATTTACAGTATCAGCCATGTCAATAAATGGAAGGACCAATAGTGTTCCAGGACCACCATAATGAGTGTGTAAGAAGTTTTTGAATATCTGTTAAAAATATTACCATAGGCAACATAGTTTAGTACCAGTGTACTTCCACAAATCAACTGAACAAGTTCATCAGCAAAGATTCAAATTAATAGACAACCAAACATACATTTGCAACAAAATAGGTTATGAAATTAGAGGCTCAATATTTCTATTTTTTGGGTCAGACAAAAGTATGACACTTGAAAGATTTAGAGCAAAATTATACCTACAAAATTCTAGAAGAATACAGAATAAAATTTCCACAATTTGTTGAGTAGGAGACATTTTGCCACCATAATGAGTGGTTTGGAAAAAGTTGGTGCCCTAGGGACCCCCCAAACCCATTTGATCAGTCTCTTTTTTCAAAGAAGTATAAACGATAACATTTACATTATTTTAGGTTTCACCATTCAACAACAGAATACAACTGATTGGATGCATTTTATTGATACATCCAGTGAGTAACTGTAGCCCCTAGACCACCTCCCCCCCCCCTTCTTTTTTTCCTTCTTTTACAACATTAAAATTATTACTATTTGACTATAGGAGTCTCTGCATATCCCTTCAACAGTTTACAGGGCTAGTTGAGATAACACCAGTCAATTTGTAGAAGACAACACATGAGGGCTACAAATTCTACAGGTAAACAAATCAGTGTCAAGAGAGTTTCCTCAAATTTTGTTGGGTCTTTCTAAAGCAGGCTATAGTGGCTTGCTTGTGAAGCAGTTCAGAAACCAACAAATCAAATTAACAGCAATAAGTGGTACCTATTTCTAGCTGTTATTTATACTAGAGAGCAAGGAAATATAGGGACATTCAGTACTATGAAATTCAGGAAGGCAAGGATACTTTTAGGATCACTGGATCAGTATCAAGAAAAGTGATCTCTCCATCTACTGTCACCCTAAGGAAGATCACATATAATTGGGTATCTTCTACATGATAAATTAAATGCCAATGCAATCAAATGCAATGATGTCTTGCTAGCCACCAGGCCTGTTACATATAGTCCAGGTCCTACACAAAGTGGCATTGTAATTTGTACATTGCAACACTGCTACTCAAACCAAGAAATTTGTTACATCAACTCAACAAAGCTTTATTTACAACAATGTAGGATAAGCACTATGAATAGTTTTCTGCCAAATACCAAAGAAAACCTAAAATTAGAAATTACTTTTCCATAGCAACTACTTTTCTAGTGAACCCCAAGATATTGATTTTCTTGTACAACAAAGATAGCATTAAAACCAATGTTTTATGACAACAAATTGTGTATTACATGTAACAAAACAACTGCTGACATAGCCAGTTATTATTGGACAAAATAAAAATGATGTTAGTGCTAGCCCTATGTTAAAGTGACATTGTTCCAATTATAACAAACCATGTTAACAGTTGTGAAAAATATTGTGTCCTTGGCATTAATCTTTACGGAGTCGAACATGCAGTTGAGCAACAAAAAAATTAGGTACAACTGACCTTAACCCATAAAAATGCCATAACAAGCAAAATGTAAATTTTATGCAGGGAAATTGAGAGTACCTCAGTGCAGATTTCTACAACTTCTTCAGCTGAATCTCCATATATTTCATTCTTAACAAACTTCTTGTGGAGATGGGTCTTAAATTTTTTTGTCTCCTGAACCCAATTTTAATAATATAAAAAATAAAATAAAAAAAAGTAGCAACCAAACTTAAATAATAGTAAGCATTAACAGTAATAAATGGTTATGTAACACAGCGTTATACACGTAAAATGGAAAAGAGACTTACTGAATCAGCGAATTCAGGAATTGGGTCTGGAAATTTATACTCGGCTGCTTTGCAAATATGGTTTGTGAAAGAGGAGGAGAGTGAGAGTGGCAAGCTTTGTGGTTTTTTGGTTAACGAAGAAGAAGAAGAAGGGTATGAATAGGAACATATGTATCCAAAACCAGTTGAGCTACTGTATGGAGAAGATGAAGAAGAAGAAGAAAAGAAAGGGAAGGATGAGTGATAAGTTGAAGGAGCTGTGCCTATTCTCAAAGCCATTCTCTTCTGTCTTCTCTCTGTGGTCTATCCGGATAAACCCTGCTGCGAATAAGGGGGTTTTAAAACTTCTATAACATACTTATACTAGTTGCTACTTACTATTACCATAGCATTTTACAGATTCAACCCCTCGATTGTGGCTTTTGTGTTAAGTTCGGAATGGTAAAATAGTAACATGGAAGGACAAGATTTTTTATTTAAAATCTAAGAAGTATTGTTCCATGATTGTTTTTTAGTATTATTATGGCATGATACCGATTGATTGATTTTTTTGTTTTTGCTTATATAGGTGTGATTCTACATTAAGAAATTTTACTAATTAAACCACGGGCTATACTTCATGGTAACGAATCCTCTTTTATTATTGAACCATTATATTCAATTTTTAATATATATATATATATATATATACACACACATTTACTAATTTATTTATTTAAGTAGGACTGAGATAATTTTGATATACAAAGTTAATTAAAACCCAAGTGACAAGGTTCGGAAAATTATTAAATACTCTGAGAGTACCATAAATCCTTACTTTCCCCTCTCACATGAATTGTGAGTTCCACCATAAATTTAATTAATGAGACCCACAGTTATGTGATAAGGGGGAATACACATTTATGGTACTTTTGGAGTACCCAATAATTACCTGACAGGACTCACTTATGACTTTTTTTTTTATTGAAACAAGATTCACTCATGACTTTAGGTAAATATTAATAATACTATGAATAATGCTAGAGATACAAATTATTTTACAAAAAAATTTACAAACTGTTGATGTGGTAATTGATTATTAGTAAATAAAAAAGTGATATTAATGGTAGCCAAGATGAAAACCAATAAAAGATTAGCCACATCAACATTTTGTAAAAATGTTGTAAAATAGTTTGTGCATGTAGCATTACTCTAATTCTATTAGACTACACTAATAAGGTTCGACCCTTTTGTGGACTAAAATTTTTTCTGTTTGCCAGAATTTAATTTTGTAGCTCATAACCTAGCAACTTTGGGTTGCCTCTTATGATGCATGTGACCTCCTGTGATGCATGGGAGCTTCCAACCATCTCCTCGTTACCCTCTTTGTCTATGCTTAATGAATTCATCTATTCAGAGAAATGGATATCCAACAAATGAAGTATATAGATTATACAGTTTGGATTTAACCATGCTTGAATTTTCTAAGCCCACATAATGTAGTTGAATTTAAGTGCATAATGCCTCCTAAAACTAAAATTTTTTGGTTAGATCATCACTACCTTAGGCATCAGAATTCTTAAACCAATGCCACACTAGTGCCACCCAAGGCAAGTTGGTTATCTAACCACTGGTTCATTATCATATCACATGGATGGTTTCTTCTTTTCTTGTTATTCGCCCATCCTTTCTTCCCAGTTCCCTCTAATCCTTTCCTTGTCGTATATTTCTAGTGCTAAAAAAAATTATCATGCAGCGGAAATTGAGGACCAAAGCGAAAGCTCAACCCTGTGGTGGCATCACTGTTTTTACTTGGACCCCTTTGTTTGAATTACATGGCTTACAAGGCTAGCATGCCAAAGAAAAATCCCTCTTTTTCTAACCTGTTGTTGTATCATAATTTACAAGGAAAGCATGCCAAAAAGTGAAAAAACTCTCAGCCAACAAAGAGTGAGGGAGGTTTTAATTTATAATGATGCAAAACCAAGCATGGTAACTCTTATGTACAGCATGCTTATACAAACTATTCACAGCTCACAGATTCCTTTCATGTGGTTCAAGCCAAGGAAATCCCAGGAAGTCAAACACCTCTTTCTCCGTGTTAAATTTCAAACTTGCACTAGCTCTTGCTCCCTGCAATTGAACTATGCATGCTAAAGCTAGATGAACCATGTAAACAAGTGAAAGTACAACAAACTCATATAAACTAATTACCCGTTTACCGCCTGAACCATAAGTAGCTGGAAACAGCCCTGTATCATCAAGCCTGAATCCTTTAGATTCTGCCAGCAATCTCAACCTACACCCAGGTATCAAGCAAATCGTATAAACTTTTACTCGACCGTGGGTGGTTTTGAATTTCTTTTTTTTTTTTAAAACTTTCTTGATTGATCCATAAGTCTATTTGTCATAAATACTGCCCAAGCATAATGAAGACATTCTAAAATTGATGCAAAATATGGAGTACGTATAGAAAGTGAATCAATTTGGTACGAGAGAAAAGTAGGAACAAGGAATGGTTCTGGAAGACTCAACACCATTCTGTTGGTAGCAATAATTGTCAGTACTATCAAAAAAGCTAGTTGTTTTTTTCCCCCTAATTTAATCTACTGCTTTCCAAGATATGTTAGTTCAGCAAATTCTGTTTATAGCAATATAGCATATTACTTAGAAATTTATACAACAATTGCTAAACATGTTATTCAACAGCAGCACTCCACTCTTTCCAATATTAAATATTTTTGATAGATGCATCATCCTCATCCTTTGTTCATTTGCAAATATACAACATTTGGCACAGCTGACATGTTTTTTTTAAGCCTACAAAATCCTATGCAGAGGGATCAGACATACATTCTGTGAACTTCTTTTGTTTTCATTAGGCAAACGCTTCATAAGCTAGAATATTTAAGAAACTACAGAATTCAATAGTCAGTAAGGAGATTATACCTCCTATTTAACACATCATTCCCTGTCCAAGCTATAAGTCCAAATGCATATATATCCCTTGGGTATACCTACAAAAATGTAATATATGCATTAAAAGTATCACAAAATCAATCATGTACATTTCTGCAATTCTACATATAACAATTAAAAGCTGTATACAACCAAAGGTGGCTGCGTATATGTGAACAGATAGTCAACTAAGAGAATCAACCAGAAAAGACTGGCTGCCTTCTTTTTCCCTCCCTGTTAGAAGTAACACTTTTTTTTGCGTGGGTGGGGGAGGGGTGGTGGGGCCGTGGTTTCAAGCATGAAAAAAGGATTGGAAGAGGGGTTCTTCTCTCACATTGTTGGGGGCTAAGAAATCCATAATTAGAATCCTCTTCAATTATAGCCTATGATTCTCTTGAGGGAGAGCATAGGAATAAACACTAGTACAGATATAAAGTGCAGGTGTTCTGGTATTTTGTCTGAAATTAAGGAAACCATCAAGTACCTTCAAATCTATGCGGTGCCGCAGCTCACGCCCAGGATATGTGCATAGACCAAAGTAAGTGTCAACACCAGAATCAGTACCCTGTGCAAACTTTTGCATAAAGTTAATGTGGGCATATTACAGCAACTCTGACAATCACAAGGATCTCATTTCTTATGATTGCAAAATGCAATTTGCAGAAACAAACTAATAGCTCTCAAAGTTCACAAGTTTTATTGTAAAAAAATGGTTCTTAAAATATGCTACACAAGATGACCAAAAGTAAAAAAGGAAGCATCCAAAAAATAAATACCTATGAACCTCATTTATCTCTCCTTCTCACATATAAGTGATATAACATAGAATACAAGAAATAAGAGAGTCATGCATTCAGCAAAGAGGGAGGGAGAGAGATAGGTCAATCAAACAGAAGAAAAATGATATTACCTCCTCACTGTGAGTAGTGAAAATCAAATCCTCTCTTAAGAACTTCATATCCTTTAAATGCTCAACATATTTTGATAAAAAACCTCTATGACTGTAAGTACAGAGTAATAACACGTATATGACAGTTAGAATTTACAAAGCAGAAAGACTATAAGTCATAAAAGAATGTAAGACAGGTAAAGGGGTGACATAAAACAAAAATGATAACATTAAAAAAAAAAAAAAAAGGCATGTCAAAGAATTGGGGCAGAAAATGGCAAGATCTGCAGCAATCGAGGGTTAATTCAATTAGGTCATAAGAAATAATGTCTTTCACAGAATCTTTTATGTTTGTAGAAAAACTGTTTGTTGGAATTTGGAGGCATCCAATAATCTAATCTACACTCTTTGGAACCAAGATCAGCCAGATATATGGTGGGTAATCAAAAACTGATTTGATAGGTAAAAACAAATAGATAAGGTTTGTGTTTGAGTTCTTATAAAAAATAAAAAAAAGGTCTGTAGAAAAATGTCTTGGATTTCTTATACTAATTGACCATAATATTTTTTTATTGGCAGCTTACACATACACTCATTGGGTTTGAAACCCACGACCTCACCCCTGCCCTTTTCTTATAGGGGGGAAAGGTGCCATTTGACAACTCATTGGATATTTGAAGATAAATTTTTTTATGAGTATATTTCTTCTACCATTTACTTTTATATTTCATTCTGTCAAGGGAAGAAAGAGATGTCATAAAGAGAACAAAGCTGAATTCAGGAAAGAAGAAAACAGTTGGCCTAAAAGCAACTGATCTCCTCTAAGATCAAGACAAGTGAACATTGTCAATGAAACAAAATATAAGGTGACACACTAAGAGATGAAATAATTTTGTACCTTCTCCCATCAGGATGTGTAATTATAATGTCTAAATCCCCACAGGAAGCTTTTCCACGTCTAAATGATCCTCCACAGACTATGTTCACCTTCAAGACAGACATCAAAATAGTAGGATAACCCATATACAAATATGCATTATTAATGCTAGAATTATAAACAATGCTTGTGCCTTGAAATTTGATTGCCAATGAATTATATCTCGATCCACATCTAATTGAATAACAATGATGAACCAAATTAAATTCGCATATAATCAGTTCATTTAACATTGTCACCTGATATTAACCAACTAATTTATAATGCTAAACACACAGAGAGAAAAAAGAAATCACATTTATTGCTAAAAGAAAGTTTGGGCAGAAAGCATTTGCACCAAAGAAAAAGTTATAGTGCTCACCCCATGCAAAATATCCTCCCCAACTTTCTGAAGAAGAAGATCCATCTCTTGAACCTGTGGAATCAGAAATAACTTCAAAAACATCCAAGGTGAAGTAAATCTAGACCTTCCAGATTAGCAATGCAAAATTCTAAGAAGTAACATGGATATCAGACCTCATGGCGTGGAATCCTCTGCTTGATATCATCAAAATATTTTAACCCAATTCTTTGTGAATTTGTTAATGAATTCTCATTTTTCAGATCATCTAGTGTATGGTGTCCTTTCTCGTATAATTTAAGGGCAGTGGCAGGACCAATACCCCAAACTTCGCCAAATAAGGTGATTGTTCGTACCTGCAAATGGTAATGCAATTGAAAGAAAGATTATTAAAAAGATAAGAATTATGGTCAGATATAGCTTGTATATATGTATATATATTCATAATCTCCAATACTGTCTAAGTGGATAAACAATTTGAAACCCACTCCAAATAGAATGGAATTTCTTTCTTGCTAGTCACTGTACATAGTGCCAACAAAGAAGCTCCAGAATATAAAACTTCAAAAAAATATTAAAAGAATAAGATCTTCAATCATTGGCATACAAAGACTAGATTCACGAAAGCAAGTCCAAATTAATGGAATAATCATTTTATTCAAAAAAGTGATAACAAGGAAGAAGATACTTAACAATCAGAAAGAATGTAAATAACTCATGATGCATTTAGCAGTTCATGATAGTAAATTCTAGTTTTACTGAGGAACTTTGAAACACCTTTTCATCTTTTTCAAAGTGCTCCAGCTTGGATAACTTCCCAGTTATCACTATCTCCTGGATCTGCAAGTAATTACAAAAAAAAATCTGTAAACTTTAGATGATAGAATTTAAAGCATCTTGTACACCAGAGAGTGCATAATTATACAGCATAGGCTTCTCTAAATTCTGATTGTAACTCTTATGTGTAAGGATCCAAAACTAATGTACAAAATTTTGAGTTTCAAGAATTAAATACCTCACCACATTAATCTTCAATGTTCGAAGCACACAGTGTAGATAATTTTACATAACAGACCACAATTCAGCTAAGCATGTAAAAATATCATGATGAGACTCATGACTTAGCAAAAAAATTTCCTGGTGACTCATAATCATATATTCAACATTCATATAGGCAAATAATAAACTACCCTATTATTCAAACTTAAAAGGGGTCAAGTAAGTGACTAACAAACTAGTCAGCTGTCCCACTCTTAGAAGTGCAATGTTTAACATTTGTATAGAATTCATGTGATGACCAACTTGAGATAAAAAACTAAGCTTTAAAAGACAAGCCAAGTAAACAACCTAGGCCAATAATGCAGACATCTACTCATGAGCATGTTCACTTACATGATCTTGCAGTGACTTCCCAATTGAGGGTAGGTCTTTGACCTGGTCTACACTGTCAATTTTAAAGGACAACTTCTCAATAACTGCAATGGCCTTGTAGTAGCTAAATGACCTCCGGTCTTCACCCAATGCTTCCATTAGCAATAATCACAAGGAATCAGATCACCAAGAGGTCAAAGTAAAAAGACAACCAAAAATAAAGAATTGATTTTAGTCTCACCTCTATATATGTTAACAAGCTTTCCAAATATCTCGGTTATATTCCTGTTTAAATCAGGAGGACTATATGGCAAGGATGTTTGCATTGTGTCAACCTGATTGAAAATAGTGAAAGTATTTAGTTGCAAAAAGAAAAGAAAGCCTAAATTCCACAAAACAATTGCCATGGCTACAAAATTTCCAATACAAAGTTCCAGAGAATATCTGAATTATTGGCATCTTACATCCTTATTAGAAGGATCTGGGGTCAGTGGACTGGTATTCACTGGGCTTAGAGTACTGGGTGAATCCTCAGAACTTCCAGGAGTACTCGGTGCGTCATATAGAGCACTACTTTTTGCATCTTCCTTGCTTTCTGCATTTATATTTTTTGAATCTTCAGGAGAGGATCTGATTTTTTTGCTATGTGATGGTTCTTCGTCGCTAGTAGTGTTTTTGTTGGCTTCTTTAGGAACTAAAGACTTGTCTGGAATGTTATCTCCTTCTCGGTCCACTTTAATATTGTACAAATCCTCAGATACCTTTTCTCCTAATCTCAAGCTGTCCTCTAGCCACTGATAAAGGAGAGCTCTCTGCAAAAAGTGGTAGTACATAGATGAATATGATATATGAAGACAAAAAATCTAATCTAACAAAATTATCAAGTTTTCTCAAGAAACAAGTCAAAATAATTTATCAATACCTACTAGATAGAGAAGTCCTACAGAGTTGAATGTTGAACTTGTCCTATACCTAACTAGAGAGTCTTGCCATGACATGTCCTTTATATCCAAAATCTATGTTCCTGAAAAATAGCCTCTGAGGATTTTAATGTAGGCAATGTAGTAGTTTAGGTGTAACTCCTTAGACCATAACTAATTTCCCATAATTGAGGTGGGTCATTAAACTCAACTAAACAAGAGTCCAACATAAGATAACATAGAGGTAAAGTACACTGTACACCACTTTGATTACAATCTTTGTCAGCTGCTATGATTTTAAGCACACTTGTGTCCATTTTGCAAGCACAAAAAGGCCAGTTTTTTGGGCTTTCGAGCATATTTTGGTGGGCCCCATATTAAAAAAAATCCCCTTAAGCAAACAGCTAATCGCATTCAAACTTCAATCTTAGCAAGCAAATTTAGCTGCTAATTTGGTCCTCCAGTAAAAATATTAATCATGAACTCTAACTAAGAAACCGAATGGAAGTAATAAAATTTTAAACAATATAATTAGACTTAAAGTTATATGCCAAACTTGTAAGTAAGACCATATTAAATTAAATGATGCAACAATGTAGGAATATGTAAACCATCATACACAATGAAAATCATGCTCAGACAGAGAGACAAGAACTGAGACTCACTCCCTTAAAGCGTTCCAAGCGTTCAGAGGTCACTTGTTTGAGAAGAGCTTCTGAGTTTATAGCAAATACATGAGTGACCCTTTTGGATAAGCGCTCTTCTATTGCAGCCCCCATTTGCACCAGTTTCTGCTTCCAAATCTTTAAATACGACAAAAAAGAGAGACAGAAAGATTCAAACACAAATAAATACTGTGTAGCTAGGTGGGTTTTGTGATATATGGGCAAAACTGAGGTACAAATTCCTTTGTTACAATAAAATTCTTGCATTGACCAATACAACAAAATTAATATTAACTTTCTCAAAGAGAATGAAAATAAATGCAGTTATGTATGTGTTAGAATATAATTGGAGAAGCTAATGTAGAACACCTAGGAACTGTAACTAAGTTTTGTTTGATAATATACTAAAAACAAAGCACAAACGTAGATGGAGTTAGAACCTGTAATCGGCGAGGCTGAACTCCATGTTGGACTAAGAAAACAACCATTCCTGCGAAAATCCCATCTGGGTCTTGAGGGGTACTTTTGTTTTTGGTTGTCTTTGGCGCCATTGCTATCAGTCCCTTTGCTTCTTCTCCTACAATCCAAGTGACTTTTGTAAGTTGAAACTGATAACCGAAAATGATGGTATTTTTTCTAATTACAAATTATACCCTAAAATTTGGGGTAATTTTTTATTTTGTTTTTTAAAGTTTCAATTTTTTATTTGCCCCCTCATGTCAATGTATTGTAGTGTTACAGTACTATACTATACCAAATTGGCATAAAAATACACCCACTATATTTGTATTTCTTTTGATTTTACACTTTTTTTATCTTTGGGATTTTATGATATTAAACCCTTTATGTTTGGAGTTTTATTATTATTAATTGAGAAATGATATGTCCACAACATTTTTACTACATTTTTACAACAAATCCTAAATGGCAGGTTGTTACTGGTTATTATTGTTGAGACAAAAAAGTAATCTTAGTGTTAAGTTCAAATTTGAACCAATAACAACTAACCACTTATGATTTGTTGTGAAAATATTGTGAAAATGTTGTGGACTTATTAATTTGACAGTTAACAGACAATTGGGCATGACACATTGACGAAATGCTGATATGGAGTAAACCTAAACCATAGCTTAATGTTTCTAAAAAAAAACATGCCAAATCTTAATGTTTGGGGAGCAAATTAATCGATTGAAACTTTAGGGGATAAAGGATGTATTCATTTCTTTATTCAAATCCGGTTTTACTCTACTTGGACCATTGCCAGATCTTAGAAACAGAAAAACTACAACTTTACTTCTAATGTTAATCTTCTTCCCCTCACCATCCCCATCAATTATGGAAGTCCCATTTTGTCCACCTCTTCCTTTCACAATTCTCATACTACCACCAACTCTATTGGCACATAGAGCAACTTGCAGCTCTTCATGCATCCAAACTACTACTCTCTCCCACTCCCACTCCCACTCCTTTCTCCACTATAACTCCTACTCCACTTCTAAATTTGCTAAGTCTCATAGAAAATACCCCCTTTTCATTAACAATGCTATTTTCTGTAGGTTTTTGACCAGAAAGAAACCCACTTGCCCCATTGCTTGAAAACCCATCTTCTTCCCTTGGGTCCTTAAAACAAAAACTATGTAAAGTCCAGCCAAGGTGTGTAAAGGTTCCTCTATAAAGGGGGCAAGTTGAATTAGATAGTAACCATGTGTCTATTGAGTGTTTTATACTATTGATATGGGCCCGTGTGTGGCTTGGATTTGACACAAGTCCTCTTCGGTAATTTTAGTGACAAGCCCAGCTTCTTATTTGACCAAATAGGAGTAGTAAAAGAAGACTCCTTTGCTGACTTGGTTAATAACACACGTGTGTTTCTTTAGTGAGAGACTGCTAGGGTATAATTGAGATTTGGATTTTTTGAGAGTGTTCTTGTACACTATTATATCTTTCTATTTTATTGTGAAATTTCTCTGTCGTCCCCATGAAGGTAGATAGTTTGCCGAATCACGTAAATTTTTGTGTTCTTTGTGTGTACTTGTTATTTAATTTCCATTTATTTATTGTTATTAATTTGAGTCTTGGGGTGCTATTTGCACAATAAGTAGTATCAGAGTAAGGTTAGGATTCAATCCTTTGAATATAGTAAAGATGTCAAGCACAAAGTAAGACATAAAGAAGTTTTGTGGTAAGGGAATTTTTTCCCTTTGGCAAAGGCGGATGAAGGATCTTCTAATTCAACAAGGAGTTCATAAGGCCTTACTTAGGAAGGAGAAAAAACCGGAAATGATGAAGGGTGAAGAATGGATAAAGATGGATGAGAAAGCAGCTAGCACTATTCGTCTTAACCTAGGTGATGAGATCATTCACAACATCCTAGAAGCAAAGACCACAAAGGAAGTTTGGGAAAAACTAGAAGGTCTTTATATGAGAAAGAATCTGATAAACAAGTTGTATGTGAAGAAGCAATTGTATAGTTTGCATATGAAGGAGGGTTCAGATATGTTGGAGCATCTCAACACGTTTAACATGTTGAACACCCAATTGTCAAGTTTTGGGGTGAATTATGAGGATGAAGATAAATCGTTACTCTTATTAGCGTCGCTTCCTACACATTTTGATCATCTAATGACTACATTGATGTACAGGAAAGAGACTATAGTACTTGATGAGGTGACTAGTGCTCTCTTGTCACATGTAAAGATGAAGCAAGATGGTGATGGTTCTCAGGCTGATGGACTTATTGTAAAGTCAGAGTCGAGCAATCAGGGTAGGAGCGAGTCAAGATCCAATAGGAACAGATCTTAGTCTAGATCACGTGCAAAGAAAGATGTAGAGTGCTTTATTGTCACAAGAAATGGCACTACAAGAATCAGTGTAGAGAGTTGAAAGAGCATTTAGAGGAGAAGAGGAATGGGAAGAAGCCCCTAGAATCAACTAGTGTTGTTGAAGAAACATCAGATGAAAGTGAAGTTGGTGCAAATTTATTTTCAACCTCATCAAGTAACAATGTTTTATTGGAATCTTGGGTTTTAGATTCAGCATGCTCATATCATATGAATTCAAAGAAAGATTGGTTTGACACATATAAGCCGTGTAATGGTGGTATGATCCAAATGGATAATGATGCTACATGGCCGGTTATTGAGATTGGTACTGTGAAGATCAAGATGTCTGATGGAGTTGTAAAAGTTCTTAGTAATGTCAAACATGTTCCAGATTTAGGAAGAATTTAATTTCTTTAGGAGTATTGGATGATTTGGGCTATTCATACTCATCAAAGGGTGGAATCATGAAGATTACTAAAGGGGTTTTGATGGTGATGAAGGGACAGAAAGTAAGCACACTTTACAGATTGATTAAGAGCATAGTTGCAGGAAGATTTGCAGTCACCACTCTAGTAGAATCTAGCACTGATAATACAAAATTATGGCGTATACGACTTGGCCATATTGGTGAACGTGGTATGTTAGAACTACACAAGAGAAATTTATTGAAGGGTGTGAAGACATGCAAGCCAGACTTCTACAAAGTATTGTGTGTATGGAAAGCATCATAGAGTCAGTTTCAAGACAGGCTCTCATACAAGTAAGGGTGTTTTTGACCATATTCATTCAAATGTTTGGGGTCCAGTTTCAGCTTCTTCTCATAGCGGTGCTCAGTATTTCGTCAGTTTCATTGATGACTACTCTAGAAAGGTATGGATTTATTATATGAAGCATAATTCTATTGTGTTTGGCATATTTAAAAAGTGGAAAGCACAGGTTGAGAATCAAACTGATAGAAAAATAAAATACCTTAGAACAAATAATGGACTAGAGTATAGAGATAAAAAATTCATAAGATTTTGTGAATTTGAATGCATTACTTGTCACTTCATAGTTAAAGAAACTCCACATCAGAAAAGGGTTGCAGAGAAAATGAACAAAACCTTAGCAGAAAGAGCCAAATGCATGAGATTGAATGTAGGGTTGCCTAAGGTGTTCTGAGCAGAGACAGTTAACACGACAAGCTTCATTATTAATAGATCTCCATCATTAGCTATTGGTTTCAAGATTCTAGAAGAGGTTTGGTCAGGTAGACTAGTTGATTATTTGAGTCTAAAAATCTTTGGTTGTCTAGCTTATGTGCATGCGCAGAGTGGAGAACGTTCTAAATTGGATTCATAGTCAAGAAAATGTGTATTTCTTGGTTGTGAAAAAGGTGTTAAAGGCTACAAGCTTTGGGATCCAATCTCAAAGAAAACGGTGACCAACAGAGATGTCATATTTGATGAAACCTTTATATTGAGACAAAATGAAGCAGAGACGTGAAATTAACCATTGAGGTGGAGTTTGACAAAAATAGTTCACCCAGTGATAAGGGTGATGATAATGATATTGATCCATAGCAGCAATAAGAATAGCCTTATTCTATTGCTAAAGGTAGAGAGAAGCGGGTTCACAAAGTACCACAGAGATATGGCTTTGAAGATATTGTTAACTTTGCTTTCATAACCAGCAGTGGAGATCCATCGTCTTTATAAGGATGTAGAAGAGATGGGGTCACTATAGAAGAATAAGAGTTGGAAATCAGTGAAATTGTCCAAGAGAAATTAGGCTATTGGTTGCAAGTGGGTATACCGCAAGAAAAGAGCATTATCAGAAAATGAAGGTGAAAAATTCAAGGCATAGTTAATGGCTAAAGATTACTTAAAGAGAGAGTAAGAGAATGCCCTAAATATGTTGCCAAAGCCAGTTCCAACAAACAAGTTCAAGAGCTACTTGGACTTGATTAGTGTTTGCAATTTGTGAGCCCTTAAGGGCTAAGGTGGAGGCAATGGAGGAGTTTGCTCGTGTAGCTTGAGTTAATTCAAGCCAAGATGGAGATTTGTTGATGTGGGCCCGTGTGTACCTAGCAGTGCAGCCGCATAAGAAAATAGAGAATTAGAGAGACAGTCAGCTTCTAGTCTTATTGTTTCTTTTGTGAGAGAGTGCTAGGATATAATTGAGATTTGGAAATCTTGAGAATGTTCTTGTCACTATTGTATCTCCCTATTTTATAATGAAATTTCTTCGTTGTCTTCGTGGAGGTAGGCAGTTTGCTGAACCATGTAAATTCTTGTGTTCTTTGTGTGTGCTTGTTATTTAATTTCCGCTTATTTATTGTTATTCATTTGAGTCGTAGGGTGCTATTTGCACAACATATACAAAGAACTATAGGAAAACATTTGACAACCAGTTGATTCAAAACAGAGTCCAAAGTAACTTGTTTGAAATTCCACATGCAAAACAAAAAGAAAAAAAGAGGTAATACTTGAACAGAGGTTAATTCAGAACCTCAATCACTCTCCTTTTTTCTTTACAACTCCCCCAGTAATAAAAATCGTCAAAGCCTTTGCCTATCCTATAATGGGGCTTTTCAATTTCTTCTTTTTGATCCCCCTTCTTGTCCATATCTTTTGCCATCTACAAAACAAATGAAAGATATTTTTCGAGGAGAGGCGCATCCTCAACAATGGAACCTTGTAGCTACAAATACAAAAACAAAAGGGAAATTTAAAAACAATAATTTGTTGACCGTGAAAAACTTAATTACTATTTAAAAAAAATAAAAAGATACTTTAAGACATTAACATTGCATTTGGTATTAATTGAAAATGCAGATTTTTTATTATTTATCTTAGGTGAAAATATACTTTTGGTCACTACATTATGGGTCTATTCTCATTTTGATCCCTAATTTGATTTTATGCCTACCCTAGTCCCTGAAAATGAAAAATCATGTCCATTTTGATCCTTGCCGTTAACCCAATAACAAAAAATGCATACATGGGAGACGAAATGCCATGTTTGAATTGTAAATGCTAACGTGGCTAATAAAATAATAATAAAATATTTTATTTGGAATGGTTAATTTCAAACTTATCTTTTATGAACATCATGTAATGAGCTCTTAATATATAGAAAACATTAATGAAAATATATTTAATAATTAATTAATAAACGTGTCATGTCGCACGTGTTCTACTTTTTCAAAAATTGTCGTGTTGCTACATTGCACCCGTACCCGTGCTTCCTAGCTCTCAAGTTAGAAGTCTTCTTTTTCACATAATTAACTCTTTTTTTTTTTAATAAATATTTTGGCACATATCGGGTCGCATTAGGTCCTATTTTGGACTATATCAGGTCGCGTAAGGAAAAAAAATCGATAGGGGACGTGCATGCAGTTGCATCCAGGCCGCATGGCGCGTCCCGTCGAGTTTGACGTAGGTGTGCCAACCAAAATGGCACACTCGTGCTTCCCAATTTATAATGCACATCATACTTCATTAGTAAGACGAGCTTAACAAAATTATAATAAAAAACACATGTATAATTAAAATTATATATATTTTTTTTAAAAACCTACAGTCAATGATGTGTTTGCATGCTTGGTCAAGAGCTTTCATTCTTTCTTCCTTCTCCTGCCCCAAGTAGTTGTGTAGATGTGTTACTAATTCCTGTAGAAGAAATTAATTATATACATACCTCTTCCACCTTGTAAACAAAATAATGATGAAATTCAAATAAGAAGAAATTAATTATATACATACTTCTATCACCTTTGTCAGCTTCTTTGACTGACCTAGATGACACGCAAAAAAAAAAAAAAAAAAAAATTTAATATTATGGTTAAGAACATTATATTGTTAAATCAACCTAGATAACATGCAAAAAATAATAATATGATTAAGAACATTAAAAAATAGAAAGACTGATGAATAGTGCCCTATACTTTTAAAAAAATTGCCCTATTCTTGCCAAAAGTAGTACATCTACGTCATGTTCCATTGCAACTAGAGGTGCGAGGTCAGATTGGGCTTTGCTATATATTTTTAAAAAATATAAGTAAAAAGGATAACATCAATAATGTCCTATCCTTTAAAAAAAAAAATCCCTATACTTAAAAAAATAAAAAGACTACATCAATAATATTCAGGCATAACTAATGTAATTTTTTTTAATGTATTGGACATTACATATGTAGTCTTAAAAAAAATGTATAAGATATTATTACTAATATAATCTTTTTCTGAAGAAAGCCTATCATAGAATAGAATCTTGGAAATGTCTGGAACAGCTCAATAAGCTTAAACAGTTGAAAACTGAAACATTTATAATAAAAATAAAAATAATACCAACATACATAGTTATTTATTATGTATTAATTTATTTTGTTGAGAATGACTAACACCTCTTCTAACGTTGAATATGTTGTTGTATTATATGATATCAACATTGTCAATATGAAAATATGTTAAAAACAGGCAATTTTAAATTTTCACTTAAGATAACATTATTGTAAAAGGTGGCATGCCTTCCATTTCATACCACAGGCCAAATAATTCGTCATCCCAAAATTGTAGTACAAATGAACTGATTACTTTGTTAGTTATGGCCTAACTTAAAATTGCAAAAAATTTTAAAAAATAAGAAACTATATATATATATATCAATAAATAATTTTTTAAAAATAGCAAACATATAAACTTATGGTTCATCTAATTGTTAATAGTTCTTGCATTGGAGCTGAGACCATCAAGTAACATTGGTTAAGTTACTGTATCAGAACTATTGTTACTGCTACTTCCACATTTGACCTTAAGCCTTCTCCTTCTAAAGTCCTCGAATATAGTGACAATCAAATTAGCTGAAAAATCATTTTCATAATACCATACTTCTTCCTTCCTTTGTTGTTTCAAAGGCAGTCTCCATGTTATGATTAAAACTTTTCAGCCTTTGACGTTCACAAGCATATTGTGCAAGGCTATATGCAATTCTGTTGAGTTCTCCATATATCCATATAACATTTAGATTGTGAGGAACAACAAAATTTCTTTTGAAATCTATTAGATTAACACCATTGCAACTAGCTTAATCAATTAAAAAATTAACAATACTTTTTGCATTACTCTCAATTCTGAAGTCTTTAATAGGTGGGTCATTACTAAATAAACGTTTGGCCCATGCAATAATGGCCTCACCTTCCAAAAAAGAACTTTTCTGAACAAACTCTATTGCATTTTACTAGGAGAAACTAGCACAAACAAGTAGCTGGTTCTGGTCCCTAAGGGCAAAACTAGTTTCGAGATAAGACGTAGGTGTGCATATCCTTAGAGCCCCATCAACAGCTAGGACACAGATTTAGTACATAAATACATTTATGCATAGCCAAGTGATTTTATTGCAACAAAACTCTATTGCATCGAAATTTTTGTTGCAATAGTCTATTGCCACAGACTTTATTAACAATTGGCAACAAAAATTTTTCATTGCAATATATTGCAACATTTTGAAATTTATTGCAACAAAAAATTTCATTGCAATAAGACTTTTTTCTTGTAGTGATTTGTAATTTGGTACTTTATTAGTAATTCTACTAATTTGTGTCAAAAATTACATTTTTTCAATGTTTCTTTAATATATATTATAAATTATAATTATGGGTATTTTTTTAGAATTTTTCTTGATCAGGAAAGTAGGATCTTACGATCCTCATGCCCATATTACAATCCAATCCTTAAACCCTCTAACCAATCTTGTGTAGGATCTCAATCCTAATAACCTTGACTATACATAATGACGGGTGCCTCATTCATATATTCCAAAGATAAATATAATTCCGTTTAAAAAGAAAAATCCACTTCCAACAAAAAGAAAGAATAATATGGGATTTCTAAGAATAATTTCTTCTTTTTGGAGAGAGCTACTTCCACAAGGTGACCACAAAAGAACCCATTTGTCAACAGCTTCAAAATCATCAAACCCAAAAGCACTAAGTACAAACAAAAATATTGCTAGACTTATAAAAAAAAGCCCAATTACTTGAATAATGAACAATATAGCATTGTAACAATGAGTTTTCCCAAAGTTATTTTTTTGAAGGTGAATCTACATATAAAACAAATTACAACCCATTTGTCAAAAGCTTCAAAATAATCAAATAAAAAATTATACAAAGCAATCTGAACACCATTCCCACAAAGCAATGGAAACAAGGACAAACCAAAATTTTGCATAAAATAACATTTGTTGATTGAAATAAATATTTGACATGAGTGAAAAGAATAGACTGTCTCTCATTGTTTGATGTGATGCATTTGACGAGAGAGAAACAACTGGTGTTTTGGAGATTTCTGAAAGGTGGAAAACCGTTTTCATAATCCCACACTTCTTTCCTTTTTGTTGTTTTAAATGCAGTCCCCGTGCTATGATTAAGTCTCTTTAGCCTTTGACACTCACATGCATATTGTGCAAGGCTATGTGCAATTCCGTTGAGTTCCCCATTTATCCATATAAACCTTTAAATTGTAAGGAACAACAAATTTTCTCTTGAACTCTATTAGCTTAACATCATTGCAACCAGCTTCACCAGTTAAAAATTTAACAACAGTTCAGCGTCACTCTCAATTCTGAGGTTCATATTAGGTGGGTTATTCCTAAATAGACGTTCGGCCCAGGCAACAGTGGCCTCACCTTCCAACAAAGAAATTTTCAGAGCAAAATTTATTGCATTTTCTTGGCAAAACCCAGCACTAATAGGAAACTAGTTCTAGTCCCTAAGGATAAAACCCGTTCCGAGAAAAGACGTAGGAGTGCGCCTTCTCATTGCCGCATCAACAGACAAGTTAAAATCTATTGTAAAGTCAGGTTCCCTAACTACCTCCTCCAAATATATTGGATTACCTACGCAATGAGTTTGCCCAAAGTTATTTTTCTAAAAGTGAATCTACATACAAAACCCCATTTGTCAAAAGCTTCAAAATAATCAAACGCAAAAATATACAAAGCAATCATAACACAATTCTCACAAAGCAATGGAAACAAGGACAAACCAAAATTTTACATAATAAAAGAATTTTACATTATATTTTTAAGTAATTCGCTAAACCACTTTTTCAGTTTTCTATAACTATTGAACATTCTATAAACCAAGCCACCATATCAACATTTCAGAGGAGTGAATTCTGGAAATAGTGACAATTCTGCTAATAGTATAAGAAAACAAGAACCTAGATCAACAAACATTAAAAGCAACTTTATGGTATTAACAAAACCAAAAGGAAATATCACAACATGCAAATTCTTCACAACACTATTATAATAATCACAACCCTCCTCAAAAGCATAGACTACCAATAGAGCCTAGTTTCCTATCTTTGTGAGATGTGATAGCCTTACAAATAACATGGAACCCTTTTCCTATTATACTCTTTCCAAGTATAAAATGTAGCAGAAAAATTTTAACTAAAGCAGCACACTTGAATCTAGATCCCAAGTATATACATGTGTGTGCACATGTGCGAGAGTAAGTCTACTAGAAATAAATAACATAAATTAGATTAAATCATCACTGGGCCAATTACGCTCAACAAGGAAAGAACATACTCACAAATAAACACCATTGTGAAGAATAAACACTCTACTTCATATTAGACAAACTATATTTCATCATAAGTTTCATCTAAAATATAGGGAATACAGTTAGGCAGTCAGCTTGACATTGATGACACATCAATTTTAAAGAAACTGCTAGAGACACCAAAAAATTGCCAAATATTTCACACTCAGTGCCTTTTGTATTGTGGTGTTTCCCAGGAGAGGGGAATACTTATGAGTGGGTGCGAAATACTCGGTGCATTTTCTAGGTGTTTGTGGCAATACTCCAATTTTAAAGTTCTTGAATTTAGGAAAAACTTCACAACATCTCAAAAAGAAGGCAATTCACTCAAAGAAGCTGGACATATTAAAAGAGAAATTACTAATAAAAGAATTAGTAAAGAACATGCAATCCAATCTATTACATTTTCAAAATATGTAAAAATAATAAAAGAAAAGTTACCTTTTAACATGTAAGTTTTTGTTGGTATTGTTGTTTTTGTGACTGAGTTTGGTTTAAAAATTGCAATTGATGTTGTTATTTCTGCGTTTAGTATAGGCTTTGCAATGCGAGAACCTAAAGTTTTGGGATTATGTACGAAACAAACTGGAACCTAATCTCAATAGAATGTTAAGAACCTAAAAAGAAATGAACAAGAAGCAAAAATTAATACAGCAAAAGCAAAGAATAATTAACAGAAAAGAAAAGAACAAAAAAAATTAAGCATACAGTCAAATTTGAATTCCTCATCGAGTTGCTCTTTCAATTTCCTTTTTTTGCTCTTCAATTTCTTTTGAGGATTTCTTTGTCAGATTCTTTAGGGCAAAAAATGGGACTTGAATATATTTGTATATAAGAAGACTTGCATTTGGGTTGGGCTTTCCGTGGATTGGGTTATCAGATTTTCGGCTGAAACTCTTAAAGGTGAGGTATCAGCTTAAGTTTTAGGGTCTGTTTGCTCAAGTTTTAGGGCCTGTTGGTAGCATTTAAGTATTGTTATTCAAAATTATTTGAAAAATGTGGTTTAAAAAGTGTTGTGAAAATTGTGTTTAAAGTATTCATAATGCAAAAAATTTGTTTGGTACCATGTTTCAAATAACATATTTTAAAATGTGAAAAAACATAATTGCGTGTTTAGCATGTCAACATAACTCTATTGCAACGAAATTTTTGTTGCAATAGTCTATTGCCACAGACTTTATTGCAACAATTGACAACAAATTTTTTTCATTACAATAGATTGCAACATTTCGAAATTTATTGCAATAAATTTATTTCTTCCCTCTTTGTTGTTTCAAAGGCAGTTTCCATGTTATGATTAAGACTTTCCAGCCTTTGACATTCACAAGCATCTTGTGCAAGGCTATGTGCAATTCCGTTAAGTTCCCCATTTATCCATATAACCTTTAATTATGAGTAACAACAAAATTTCTTTTGAAATCTATTAGATTAACATCATTGCAACTAGCTTAATCAATTAAAAAATTAACAATACTTTTTGCATCACTCTCAAATTTGAAGTCTTTAATAGGTGGGTCATTACTAAGTAAACGTTTAACCCATGCAATAATGGCCTCACCTTCCAAAAAAGAACTTTTCTGAACTGCATTTTACTAGAAGAAACTAGCACAAACGGGTAACTGGTTCTGGTGCCTAAGGATAAAACCAGTTCCGAGATAAGACATAGGTGTGCATCTCCTTAGAGCCCCATGAAAAGCTAGGACACATTTATGCGTACTCGAGTGATTTTATTGCAACAAAACTCTATTGCAACGGAATTTTTGTTGCAATAGTCTATTGCCACAGACTTTATTGCAACAATTGACAACAAAATTTTTTCATGGCAATAGATTGAAACATTTTGAAATTTATTGCAACAAAAAATTTCGTTGCAATAAGACTTTTTTCTTGTAGTGATTTGTAATTTGGTACTTTATTAGTAATTCCACTAATTTGTACCAAAAATTACATTTTTTCAATGTTTCTTTAATATATATTATGAATTATAATTATGGGTATTTTTTTAGTATTTCTCTTAATCGAAAAGTAAGATCTTACGATCCTCATGCCGATCTTACATTCCGATCCATGAACCCTCTCACCAATCCCATGTAGCATCTCGATCCTAATAACCTTGACTATACATGATGACAGATGCTTCATTCATATATTTAGTTTAAAAAGAAAAACCCACTTTCAACAAAAAGAAAGAAAAACATGGGATTTCTAAGAATGATTTCTTCTTTTTGGAGAGAGCTACTTCTACAAGGTGACCACAAAACGACCCATTTGTCAACAGCTTCAAAATCATCAAACCTAAAAGCACTAAGTAAAAAAAAAAATATATATATATATATATTGATAGACTGATAAAAAAAATCCAATTGCTTAAATAATGAACAATATAGCATTGTAACAATGAGTTTTTCCAAAGTTATTTTTCTAAAGGTGAATCTACATACAAAACAAATTACAACCCATTTGTCAAAAGCTTCAAAATAGTCAAATCCAAAATATACAAAGCAATTAGAACACCATTCTCACAAAGCAATGGAAACAAGGACAAATCAAAATTTTGCATAAAATAACATTTGTTGATTGAAATAAATATTTGACATGAGTGAAAAGAATACACTGTCTCTCATTATTTAATGTGGTGCATTTGACGGGAGAGAAATGACCGATGTTTTGAAGATTTCTGAAAGGACTATAGACAACTTAAAACTTTTCTTTTTAAAAACATTATCAGATTGTATGTCTATCATAGGAAGTCATTCTATTTTTTTGGTCCATGTTTTATGAATGCTTGTAATTTGTGTATTTAATTGTTTTGGTCACTTGCTATATGTAAGGACTAGATTTGAGTCCCTAGCCCAAAAGGAGGATGGACTTAGGCCTAAAAAGCCCAAAACAATGAATTTGTAGAGAGTGTGTTGGAAAACTGGGTTTTAATGAATCAGACAACCACTAAAGTGGATTCAGATGACAACAGAATGAAGATATACAAGTTTACACTAAGAAAATCGTCCTCAGCACAGATTGAGGAGATCAGTTCTTATATATTTCTCTCAAGTTTGGTTACAAACACAATTCTTGATTACTACAATCTTTTTCTCTTAATTTCGATCCCCCTCTCTCATTACCCTCTTTTTCCTTTATACTATCTTCCCATTTCATCTCTACCCTCCAGGTGCAGACCAGATGGTTGGTGTTGATACTTGTCCCATCAGCACCTTCCAAAAGTCTTTATATAGTAGCTGTAAGGCTGAAAACCACTGTTTAGGTATCACCTCCACATTAATGTAGCCAGAGAATTAGCTGCAGAGCATTTAATGCGATGGTAGTAGCTTTCTCCTTAGATATTTTAGAACTTCTCCCTGTCCTATGTTTCTGTAATGCTTATCCGTACCAAAATAATTTCCTAGAATGTCCCTCAGGATGGTAGACCATCTCTCCAGACCTCGGCTTTGGTCAGCCGAGGAGGGATTCATCCTCGACCCACCCTCCTAGGCCCTTATGACCAAAACCAATTTTCTCATTTATTAACACGGATTCTCTTGACAATGCTCACTCCTCGGACGACCTTTCGTCCTCAGATTGGGCCTCAGGCCCAATATATACATAGATAATGAGTTTCTGGGCCCAACACCCCTACACTATATATTTCCAATATACTTGGGTAACTCCTTTTTATGATTTTGAATAAATTTTCTTTACTTATCAAAGAAATAAATGTCTAACAAAATATAGACGTACAGGTGTGTGATATATAAAAGTTTCAATCCAAATCCAAGGGTGTGTGTCAATGTGAGATTTAAGAGTTTTAGCCCAAATCCAATGACCCAATTCATGGACAACCCAACTCAAATGCAAGTACATTATAATTTATAGTATACATTGAATGCTAAACAAGTATTTCATGATAAGGTATGAATGTAACTATTGGATTGAAGTGTTCGTCCTTCTTAGTAATTAGAGGAAGAAAAGTGTCATTTCACTATACAATCAGTAATTAATACTTAAGAGTATGATTTTATTTGTTGTGTCAAAAATGATTACCGTGAGTCAATCTTTTTAAGATTTTGGGTTCTGATCTTAGAGCCCATGTTTGTTGATCAAGGAGCCCAATCCAATTCATTTTGGCAAAGGGTTTGGTGAATTTATTGTCGGACTGAGTTCATCCTAGTTTTGGGCTTGACTGCAATTTGCAATTTCCATAAGTTGCTGGGCAATGAGATCTTCCATAACTTTGCTTCATTCATGGACCAAGGGTTGGATGAGGTCCATTTGTGTTTTAATTGCTATGATACTAATTGAAAAAGTTTCTATTTAGATCCAAAGTAATTTATACCATGGAATAAACAATTAATTAACAAGTTTAAGTATGAATTCCAAATACAAGCAGATATATTAATCACAATTATCATATTCCAAATCTAAAGCAATAATAGTTTCTTTTTAACAAAAGAAACTAAAGCAATATTAATAATAGAGCAATAAAAACACAATATGTAACAAGGTAAAAAACCTACAAAGAACCCTTTCTATGGGAAAACCACTATAACGATAAGGCAATTCACTATAAAAAGGCCATTTTATTGGCTACTCACAAAACCTTTATCATTAGTTTCTATTGACCCAACAACCAATTCATTGATGTTATAACAACAACTTTAGAATCCCTGGACTTCTTTTATAATCTATATGAATCCTTTCATGAATCTTTAAATATTTGTTGTACTAAACTTAGTGGAAAAGATCTTTGCAATTTTAAGAAAAGTTTAGGTCTTAAGCATACATTTTTTCTCACTTAAAAAAAAAAAAGGATCATTTCTCTATTTAGGCTTAAGAAAATGAAAAAAATTAGATAGGTTTAGCTCTTGTACAATCATTTATCTTGCTTCTATAAGTATTTCAACAAGTAGTTTATATCAGTTCATAAAGTAGGGTTAAAATATGGAATACGTCCCCCATCATAAATGCATTCATACGTAATAAATCATAATAAATCAACAATTAGAATTGAAATAGAAACAAAACTACTTAGTTACATCAACACCTAAAAGGATTACAAAATACCCTAAAGTAGATATAAAGAAAGTAAGAGTAATTAGATTGAGAAAGTGTAGTTTGTTTTGAATGTACTCCCTACTTATACATGTGACTTGGACAATTACTTATATCATATGGCACACCATCCTTATTAACTATCCACGACTTTCACTGTGTTATCACCTTCTCTATTTCAAAATTTAACTCTTTTTTAATTTTGAAATTATTGTAAGTATCGCTTCCCACTACCATCACTTTTAACAAGGGATTACAATATTTACTCTTTTTTAATTTTGAAGTTATTGATAAGTATGGCTTCCCACTACCATCACTTATAACAAAACATTGTTGCGTGATTGGTAATATTAAATCTAGAGGCAATTGACAAATTCAATCAGCTTCCCCATAAATCTAGTGGCAAATTACGGTTTAAAAAATAGTGTAACTCTTATAAAAAATGAGGTGGGGGCTGCAAAATTTGGGAATTGAGTCATGAAAATTGAGAATTGGGTAATGAAAACAAGGGAAACCTAGAAGGGCATTTGGTTTGGTTTTAACTCAAAACCCATCACTTATTTTTCATCACTCAAGCTCATTTATATTATCTATAACAGGATTCCTCTCTTTGAACTGAACTTTTATATGGTTCAGAAATATTTCTAAAACTAGTCTTCTCCATTTCCTTACTGTTGTATTGTTTTATATGTGTTCACATGAAGTTTAGATTCACCTGTGAAAGCTGCTTCTTGTTCTTCTCTAATGATTCGTGCTCAACGTATGTGCAGGGAAAGAAAGAGTGTTTTGCATTGTGCCTTTTTGTTTGTTATGATTTAATTCGGCCAGATGTTGCTCTTGAGCTAGCATGGATGAACAATATGATTGACTTTTCCTTCCCATACCTATTGCAGGTATCCTTTTTATGTTTGATATTACTCTTCTTTTTCTTCATCTTATTTAATTCTTGTTTATTTATTCTTAACTTCTTTTATTTATTTATTTATTTTATAGTTTATTCGAGAGTACACAAGCAAGGTAGATGAACTTGTCGAGGACAAACTTGAGGCTCAAAAGGAGGTCAAAGCTAAAGAGACGGAGGAGAAGCACATGGTTGCTAAGCAGGCATGTCTATTCTCTTTTTGTGCCATTTAGTAGGATTCCTTTTCTCCACCTGAAAATTGTGGTTCCGGGGCTTTTTTTTTTTTTTTTTGCAGCATCTTGGTCAACAACGCATCCTAATTTTCAGTTCTTTATAGTGTTGGACACTTTGTCAGAAGAAGATACTGTATTCAGGCCAATGGCCTATGGGTCAACCGGCACTTCCTAGGTTTCTTTAGTTGGTGGGCCTGCCTGCCTTGGATTTGATTGTAAGGCCACCCTATGGGCCTTATCATCATAATATAAAAAATGATGTAGGAATTAGTCATATATTGAAAATTTAAAGTTATCCTCATGAGGCCCTATTAACGAAATCTTATAAACGTTATCAGAGTTTAGATAGTTTTCTAGTGGTATAAGAATTCATTTTACTAACATTATGAGCCATTTGAACTTGCCCATTAATTTACCAAAGTGTTCATAAAAAAAATTTGTTTCTTTAATAATAAGATAACAATAATAATAACTGATTTTTATGTTTTCATTTTCTGCAGAATATGTATGCTCAGTTGTTGCCTCTCGCATTGCCTGCACCACCATTGCCAGGAATGGGTGGAGGTTTCGCTCCACCACCACCGATGGGTGGGATGGGGATGCCTCCAATGCCACCTTATGGCATGCCATCCATGGGTTCATACTGATCTCTGGTTTGTTGAACATAAAAGAGAAAACTCTTCCATTGTGTAGCTAGTCCGGATTTCTTATTATACCCTTTGCATTTAGTGCCGAATATTCTCATCTCTTGTCAGTACGTACATCGTTTGTAGGGTTAGTTGTTTTGAATTAATTGGTTTGCATAACAAAGCTTATTTTCCTTGGCGGTCAAGGCTGAACCGAGCAGGCGGTGTTGGACTGATTTTTCTGAGATCTTGGGATGACCAAACCTGGCTGTGGGTTGGCAAGCTGTCACGTGTATAGGTTTTTTTTTTAAGATCATTTTATCTTTATCTTTTTAGCACCAAGACTCTTAGAGCATCTCCAACCAATGCTGTATCGGATAAATTTGGAGAATTTAGGCTACTGTTTACGCTCCAACAGGTTCGATAAACACACAACTTTTGTAAATTTTTTTTGAAGTTGCTATAGTACTTCTCTTAATTTAGAGATCACTGTAGCAATTTTATTCCCTTATTTTATCTTAAAAAAATACTCGGTTGAATAAAAAAAATTGAATAAAAAAAATATTCTTTCTCTTTCCTCCTCTGTTCTTTGTTCATCTGTCTCTCTCTCTCCAATGGTAAAACACAATCAAAACACAAACACAATCTAAAATCAAAATAGAAACAACAGATCAAAAACAGGAAAAAATACAAATTTAATTAGAATAACAAATCTAAAAAAAAAAAAAAAAAAAACAACAGATCATGAGCATGAAAGCCTATCTAAGCTCCATTGTAAGAACAAAGTGAATCAGAACAAGAAAAGAAGGAAAAAAAAAAAAAAAAAAAAAAAAAAGATAGACGAAGGTATGGTCGGCTGTGTGTGTGTATGTATGTGTGAAGTGAGCTTAGGGCCGGCTGGATAGGTAAAGCAATTGATGCAATTGCCTAACGCCCCAAATAAAAAAAAGGCCCCCACTTGTTAAAAAAATTATATATATATAATATATTTATCTATATATTTTAATTTTAAAAAATTTTAAGCACGTTTATTGGTCAATAAAATACATTAAAAAGGTCCCATTGTATCCTAAAATGCAAAAGATTAAAAAGGAAAAACTAAAAATGGACAAACTTTAGCCAACAAAATTAAATTGTAAGAGACAAATTTATTAACTCATTCTTAAAATATGCTAAAATCAAAATTAATAGCAGACAAATTCATTAATAATATAACGTAATTGTCTTGAAATATGCTAAATTAGAGATTATAAATTTCAAAAACAAAAGAAAAACCTCTCATCTCTTTATCTCTCTGCCTCTCCATCAATATTCTTACGGTCTTACCTTTCTTTTCTTCATCTTCATCTTGATTCTTGATCTTTTTCCATAAACTCAGCCAGTTTAGCTTGAAATTTCTCTTTGTTGAGTCCAGGCTCCAGCGTACCAGTCTATAGTCACGGATATTCTTCTTCAGTCTCCCCCTCTTTCTCTTTGTCTTTCCGAAAATGAAGACTCATAGTCTTCTTCTTTTTTTATTTTATTTTATTTTATTTTATTTTATTTATGAGGAACAAGACTCATAGTCTTCTAGACTTCTATTTATTTCACTTAAATTATATATATATATATATATATATATATATTTTGTTTGTTTCACACTTTCATTGCTGCACTACACAATTGTTTGATGGGATGGGACACGTTTTTTGCAGCTATGATAGCTTTTCTGTTCTGCCTCTCTTTGGACCTCTGCCATGATAATTGATAGGACACATTTTTTTTCTTCAAAACTTAGCCATAGGATGATAGTAGTGGAGTAGCTGACGGTTTCTCACTTTTTTTTTTTTATTTTTTTTATTTTTTTACAATCTGACACTTTATCTATTATTATAAATTATTATATCAATTAATAATTTGATGTGTATCATGTCAACTCATTTATATTATAGTGACACTAATTTATTAAATCATACATTAAATTAATTTTTATTTGTGCAGGTTTAAACTTTAAATTGGTCATGGCTTTAAGGTCTACTATGTCACAAGAAAGATTAAGTGAATTAGCTATATTATCAATTGAAAAAGAAATGTTAGAAGAACTTAAATACAAAAACTTAATTAGTCATTTTGCATCTCAAAATGTAAGAAAAATAAATTTTAAATAAAAAAATTCAATATATATATATTATTTGATTAATATTTAATTATAAAAAGGCCTCATTTAAAATTTTTGCCTAAGGCCCCAAAAGTTATTGAGCCGACCCTGAGTGAGCTCAAGAGGAAAGAAAATAGAAGTAAAATAGAAATCAAAAGATCATGCTAAAGAGTGTTCTAGAATCAAGTAGAAATAGTAAAAGTAAAAAAAAAAAAGAGCTAGAGAATGAAAGAGAGAGTCCGGAGTGTTCTTGAATGTGAAGGAGAAAAAGAAAATAAAAGAAGGGGGGTGGGGGGATAGATATAGGTGGATACGTGTGTGGAGGATAAAAACAAGAAAAAGGAAAAAGAAAAAAAAAGAAATGAACGTATGGATGAGAATGAATGGAAAGAAAGGAAAAATAATATAAAAAAAAAAAATCTTAATTGACAAATGCTATCACAATATTTTCACAATAAATTTTAAGTAATAGATTATTATTAGTTAATATTAGTGAGTAAAAAAATAATTTCAGTGGTGGGTTCAAATTAAAACTAGTAATAATTTTTTACATAAATTTTGTTGTAAAAGTATTGCGAAAAATGTTGTGAACATAACACTTTTCATTAAAAAATATAATTGTTGGGATGAATATAAGAAAAATAAATGATGATAAAAAAAGAATAAAGAATGAATGAAAAAATAATATTTAAATGAGAAAGAGAATGAGATAGAAAATCTGTTGGAAAGTGTATTTAAAAAAGTGGATAGGTAAAATCTAAATGTTACTGTTCATTCTCCAAACAGTACAAAAATTTAGAGGAGCTTCTGGAAATGCTCTTACATAGTTAGGTCTCACTGAGGGTTTAGAAATTTTGTACACACTAATGCCCTTGTATTATAGTTTTAATCTCTAAGTTTTATGATTAATTCTGAATCTCGATTATGTTCTTTTTTGGCCAAATTCGTTGTTCTTGTTATATGTGCGTTTAGATTCAGTGTTTACTGTGTAAAGTACATTGAGTCTTAAAAAATGTGATACTTTAAAAAGCTAAATGTTCCATATTATTGGTGAAAATGAGCTTAACCAAACAAACACATGAAGATTTTGTTTAATCTATTTTGAGGCCTAACCTCAAAAATGAAATGGTGCTCTGTGAGGGGTTGGTAGGGATCTTCCAGTAAGAGGTAGGCTCCCTACTGCTCGAAAACCCCCCTATTTCTATCTCGTTTCATTGTAACATTTGCGGTAGTAGGAAAGCGGACTCTTATCAGTTATCAGTTATCAGGACCCGGTTGCCTCCAACAACTTTAGCTTCTTAGCTTGGCGGATGTAAGGGTGGTGGTGGTGGAGGAAGAGGTTGGGGCACTTGCTGTCTTTGACTTCCTTTTCATATGCTTCTCTTCCGGTAGCACCGTTACCATAGGCTTCTTTGTCTGCATCAAGCTCAGTTTTGCCACCAGATTCAGCTACTTTGATTGCAAGATCTGGCATCGAATGCCTTTTAGCTCTCTTGATCTCTGGTGGGCCAGTTGAATGCCGCCATCGATTTGTGCTGCTCTAGCAAGCCAACTTTTCTATCGGATCTGGCTTTATCCCACAGACATGGATTTTTCACTTATTTGATTTTGTGATTGTTAATGACTAATGAATTTTCTATTAAAAACATGAGAGAATGGAAAGATTTAAAATGGGAGGAGAGACGCACATAGTACGGTCCCCATGAGTCATGACTTTAATTGCGTGTCAGTGTCGTTGTTCTCTCAACTGCCCTGCCCAATAGAAAGACGGGATATTTTATTCTTTGATGATTCCATAGGTGGTTGGCTTATTGAAAATGTGGCATCTTTGATATTTTAATTCTCTTTATACAAAAACATAAATTTTGCAATGCAATTAGGAAGTAGACGGCAATAGTCTATTTCTCCATATCCATATGCTTATTAAAGATCGTTCTCATAACCATGTGGCTGTTATGCGCAAAGTAATCAAAAGTAACAACTTTTGGTGGCATATTTTCGATTTTCGTAAGAGTAATGGTTGTTGCATAGAGTTTAAAATCGTAAAGTCACGATATTCAGTTGTTGTACACAATAAACACTTTCTCTAGATGATAAATAACGTTTTGTTTATTTTGAAGTAAAATATTTTCAAATGTAAAATATTTTACGTGTAAAATATTTTACTTAAAATATTTTTATTTTACCGTGTTTGATTGTTTACATGACAATGACAAGAAACATAAAATGAAAAAAATTTCCTAATCTCACAACCCTTCAAATCCAAGCAACCACCGCCAAATTGGTGAAAAGTAAAAACCAACCCCCCACCAATACACTGACCACCCAAACAATCACCGTAGTGGCTTAAATCCAACACACTAACCACTTAAATACAACTATTGGAGAGAAAAAAATATCAAAAAAAAGAAAAGAAAAAAAAGATGGCCAACCACCCACTTGCAACCCACAACAGTTACCACTACAAACCATTTTAGCTACCCACAAGCCATATCAGCTGCCCACCAAAACCCACAACCCACAAACCCAGCCACCCATTACCCATAAACCATCCAAAAACCCAAATCGGTAAAGCCATGCAGCAGTAAAGGAGAAAAAAAAAAAAAAACAGAACTGAGATTAAAAGCATGAATTGATGACGGTGGAGGTGACCAAGAAATAGTGGGGCTGAAGTCGACGATGGAGGATAACGAAAAAAAAAAAAAAAAAACAAAAACTCAAGGAGGTGAATCGGTGGGTGGTGTTGACAACGGTGGAGATGCAATCAGTGATGAGTGGCCCTGACGAGTGGATTGATGGCTGATGATGAGTGGCATCTGGAAGTGGATCAGTGGCTGGTGGTCTGGTTTGTGGAAGATAAACTCTACTCTAATATTGAGAAAGGACATTGTATCGAGACAGTACGAATAAACAAGTGAGTGACTTTTGTAAAATATTTTACAATTAATTGGCTTGGTTTTACACTTCGACTAGAAAATATTTTACAATTAACTATATTTTACATGAAAAAAACATAGTAAAACGTGTAAAATATTTTCTTAAAAATATTTTGCTTCAAAACAAATGGGAAGTAAAATTAATTCATCTTTGGATACATCTAGGAGCAATTAAAAGAAAAAAAAATAAAAATAAAAAGATAACCTAGCTTAAGCATAAGAACTACAACTTAAGCATCAAACCAATCCACTTTAAGAATTAAGACAAAAAAGCAATTAATTCTTAATTACAAGCCCACCAGCATCAGTTGTGACCTGTTGTAAGTAATCAACATAATATTTCCATAGTAATTCTCCAAAACCAAATCAACATATAACCCAAAATCATAAGGGTTTCTTAGCCTAGCTTTAAAATAGCGTTAGAAAATATAGTTTCTAAGTATTTCAAGAAACCAAAACAGCCACATGATGAAATTAAAGATAAAAGCTGTTACACAATTTTATTTTATTTTATTTTTTGTTGAAATGAAATCGTAATGGGATGAAGACATGATTTCAAGAAAGAACATCACCGAAGATCAAGTAAAACAATAGTTAATTGTTAGCACACTAAATAAAGAGTCTACTGCGTATAAACATAATTAAATAGTACAGAAATGTCTACAACAGAAATGCTTAAATGAAAATCAAGTCAAACATCTAACAAGCAAATCAAGTAATGAAGCTACCTCACATTTAAAAGGAACAGACAGAGTGACATGGGGCATTTCAACAATCACATATCATAAGGAAGAAAAGAAAAAGGAGGTCCTGAAGTAGTCAAAATTAAAACAAACATTAAATGGGACATTCATCAATCATATACAACAAGCTTCTCGTACATCTTTCCAGTTATGGCTTGCTGCATGACAGTCACAGGGTTGATAATCCCACCATTTTCCATGAACAACTTCATCAAATTTTTAGAGAACCCACTCACAAGAGCCACTCCACCCTGATCGGAAGGAACGGGCGTGGCCTCGGAGTCCTTAAGGTTCCAAAACACAATCTCAGGCACCTTATTGTACCCCTTATCCCTAAACTTTCTTTGTATAAGCTCATAGTCCGTTTCCCACCCCGACCTTCTCAACCTAGCCTCTCTCTCTTCCTGCCTTTCCTCTATGCTCTCCGACTCCGACTCAGACTCAGAATCATAACTGAAGAGGATAAATTTGGGCTTGGGATGGGCCTGACGGTTTTGTGCTGTGGTCCAATAGAGGACGGGCCCATTATCTGCCACATTCATGGAACAGAATCCAGTATGAAATGTCAGTGGGTCTGAGGCCCATAAGGAAGGCAGGAAGGCCTTTGATATGTAATACTTGCGACACACTCCATGGAGTCCTATAAGGAAAGGATTCCGCAACCTATTTTTATGAGGATTCCTATAAGGAAAAGACTTCTACTCCAAGCAAGAGAAGTCCACCCTCTACTACTATAAAAGCCCCAATGCCCTCGCAAGTTAAGGTACACATATTTTACCCTCTCTAGCACTCTAGAGTTATGAGAATATTTCTAACTTAATCTTCGGAGAGTATTTGGCCGGCACCACACCGGTGCTCTCTGCAAGGTTTCCTTCGTTGTGTTGTGCAGGTTCACGTTCGAGCGCGTAAGTGTCGTGTAGCTCACTGGTGAATTTCTCGGCATCATCAGTTGGCGCCGTCTGTGGGAAAACTTTCGTAAGCCATACTATTGTTTCCCGGACTAAAGGGTTGCATGGTACTCACACGCTCGATGGCAACCACCAACGATGTTCAAGGAGAGGAACCACCCACGATTGCCCTTAAGAGACAAGTTCGAACTCTCGCTGCCGCCGTGGAGCGCCTCACCAAACAAAACCTTGATTTGGAGGAACAACTGCGCCAAAAAAACGCAGTACCAAATGACCAACAAGAAGACCAAGAGGGGACCAGCGCTGCAAGAAGAAACCAGGAGAAACCTGAAGGCAGCCATGCCCCGAGCAGACCGGAGAGGTAGAACATGAGCATGCCATCCCTCACGGATGCAACTCCACCACACATTGTCGCAGAGATGCAGGCGATGAGAGAGCAAATGAAGGTTATGATGAACGCACTCAAGGGGCGAGTTTCTAGCGACCTTGACGATCTAGTCAACCGCACTGATTCACCCTTCACTGCGGCCGTGAACTCCTTCCCCTTACCGCACAAGTTTCGAATGCCACAGATTGACAGTTATGACGGAGTAAAAGACCCTCTAGATCATCTAGAGACATTCAAAACCTTGATGCACCTTCAAGGGGTCGCAGATGAAATAATGTGCAGGGCTTTCCCCACCACGTTGAAGGGAGCAGCAAGGATCTGGTTCAGTCGATTGACACCAAACTCCATCAGCACATTCAAGGAATTAAGCGCCCAGTTCACGTCTCACTTTATCAGGGGACATAGGTACAAGAAGTCGACGGTGTGCCTAATGAGCATCAAACAGCGAGAAGACGAGACGCTGAGATCCTACATAACCCGCTTCAATAAGGAGGCACTTTCGATTGATGAGGCCGACGATAAGATACTGGTAGCAGCCTTCACAAATGGGTTGCGAAAGGGTAAATTTTTGTTCTCTATATACAAAAATGACCCGAAAACCATGACGGAGGTACTTTATAGGGCAACAAAGTACATGAATGCGGAAGACGCATTGCTGGCAAGGGAGGACAAGCCGAGGAAGAGAGAACGGCAGGAAGACACCCTGCAGGACCAAGAGCGGAAAAGACTCAAAACTGGGGACCGAAGGGACGACCGACGATCCAGGCCCCAAGGAAGAAAGTTTACAAGCTTCACCCCGTTGAATACCCCAGTAGACCAAGTCCTAATGCAGATTAAGGACGAAGAGGCTCTAACCTTTCCGGGAAAACTCAAGAGCGACCCCAGTAAGCGGTCCAGAGACAGGTACTGCCATTTCCACCGCGACCATGGACATGATACGTCTGATTGTTATGACTTGAAACAGCAGATTGAAGCCCTTATCAGACAAGGGAAATTGTAAAAGTATATCAGGAAAGAAAGGACGGATCCTCCACCTCAAGAACAGCAACCCTGGAAGGAGAATGAGCGCCCCAGACCCCCAATCGGAGACATAAGGATGATTGTGGGAGGAACAGCGACAGCAGGCTCATCCAAGAAGGCCCGAAAAACCTACCTCCGAATGGTTCAGAACGTCCAACTGACGGGCTCGGTTCCGAAAATAGCCCGAAAAGATAGCCCAATAATCGGGTTCTCAGAAGAAGATGCACGACGCCTTCATCACCCACACGATGATGCACTAGTCGTCACCCTACGAGTCGAGGAGCTTAACATGCGTCGAGTTTTGGTCGACAATGGCAGCTCTGCGGATATCCTATACTATCCCGCGTTCCAGCAAATGATGGTTAACAAAGAACGGCTGATACCAACGAACGCCCCGCTGGTAGGGTTTGGAGGAACTAGGGTATTCCCATTAGGTGCAATCATGCTTTCTGTGACGGTGGGAGATTACCCTCAGCAGATCACGCGGGACGTAACATTCCTCGTCGTCAATTGCTCGTCCGCATACAACGCTATCCTTGGACGACCTACTCTTAATGCATGGAAGGCCGTGACCTCAACATACCACTTGATGATAAAGTTCCCCACGGAGTACGGGGTCGGGGAGTTAAGGGGAAATCAGGTGGCCGCCCGTGAATGCTACTTGGCCACATTAGAGATGGAGGATCACCAGCAGACGATGTGCATAGAAGAACAACGGGTCGCTACAGAACCCGTCGAGGAACTTGAAGAAATTGTTCTAGACGAATTAAGGCCCGAACGAACGACTAGGATAGGGACCTCGGCCAGCAAGCCCATACAGCAGGCCCTCAGGGCGTTCCTCAGCATGAACCAGGACGTTTTCGCTTGGAGCCACGAAGACATGCCCGGGATCAGTCGCTCAGTTATGGTTCACAAGCTAAATGTGAACCCTATGTTTTCGCCCGTAAGACAGAAAAAGCAAGTCTTCACTCAAGAAATGGACAAGGCAATAGCAGAAGAAGTAAAAAAGCTGCTCGAGGCGGGCTTTATCCAAGAAGTATATTACCCCGACTGGTTAGCAAACGTTGTGATGGTCAAAAAGGCAAACGGAAAATGGCGAATGTGTGTCGACTTCACGGACCTCAACAGAGCATGCCCGAAAGACAGCTATCCGTTACCTTGAATTGATACTTTGGTGGACTCAACGGCAAAACATCAACTCTTAAGCTTCATGGATGCCTTCTCCGGCTATAATCAGATCAAGATGGACGAAGCTGATCAGGAGAAGACCTCATTTGTCACAAGCCAAGGGCTTTTTTGTTACAAAGTAATGCCGTTTGGGCTCAAGAATGCAGGAGCAACATACCAAAGACTAATGAACAAAATGTTCGAGCACCAGATTGGGAGGAACGTACAGGTGTACGTCGACGACATGCTTGTAAAAAGCCTTCTGGAACGAGACCATCTGAGCGACCTGCAGGAGACGTTCGACACCCTCAGGACGTACAATATGAAGTTGAATCCGAACAAGTGCGTATTCGGAGTGACGGCGGGGAAGTTCTTGGGATTCATGGTATCCCATAGAGGAATTGAGGTCAACCCAGAGAAGGTACGGGCCATCATGGAGCTAAAACCTCCGGAAACAGTAAAAGAGATGCAAAGCTTAAATGGAAAAATTGCGGCTTTAAACAGATTCGTCTCCAAAGCAACGGACAAATGTCTACCGTTCTTCCGCACCTTAAGAAAATCTTTCGAATGGACGGATGAGTGTCAAAAGGCGTTTGAAGACCTGAAGAAGTACTTCGCCTCTCCACCACTCTTCAGCCCGGCCGAACCAGGGGAAGAACTCTACCTATACTTAGCGGTTTCACAAGCAGCGGTCAGCGCGGCCTTAATGAGAGAAGAACAAGGTACTCAACTACCCGTCTATTTCGTAAGTAGGGGTTTTCGGGGGGCAGAAGAAAGATACCCCCAGATGGAGAAATTGACCTTCGCACTGGTAACTGCGGCAAGAAAGCTCAAGCCATACTTTCAAGCCCATGCCATCATTGTCTTGACGGATCAACCTCTAAAGAGAGCCATGAGTAGCCCTGAAGCGGCCGGACGAATGGCTTTATGGGCAATAGAACTAAGCGAGTTTGACATACAGTATCGCCCACGAACTGCCATAAAGGGCCAAGCTGTGGCAGACTTCATCGCGGAGTATACCCCATTCGAAGGAAAGGGGGCACACACCCTCAAAGAGTGGAGCATCTACACGGACGGATCCTCAAACAAGCAAGCGGGAGGAGCTGGAGTCGTAATCCAGACCCCAGACGGGGATAATATCGAGTGCATGATTCGATTGGATTAGCCAACGACAAACAACGAGGCCGAGTATGAGGCATTGGTTGCAGGATTGGATCTCGCCATAACAACAGGGGCTGAAAACATGGTTGTGCATTGCGACTCCCAGGTAATAACAAATCAAGTTAACGGCCTCTACGAGTGCAAAAATGAAAGAATGAAGAAATACCTTGGGAGAGTCAAGAGTCGGATCCATGGCCTCCAAGTGCGGTTCATCCAAATCCCAAGGGAGGAGAATGAACGCGCTGACCGCCTGGCAAAAGCAGCCTCAGCAGAATCCATAATGGTCCCAGATCAAGTATTATCGTTTGTCCAAACATCCTCAATTATTGACGACGGAGCAGAAGTGCATGAGGTGGGTTCAGAGAATGATTAGACCGCGCCATTACTAGCCTACTTAAGGAAGGGCACACTACCCGACGGAAAAGAGGCAGCCAGAAAGCTAAAAGTCCAAGCCTCGCGATTTGTGCTGATCAAGGATATTTTATACAAAAGGGGATTCTCACGCCCACATCTGAGGTGTTTGAATCACGACGAGGCAAACTATGTAATGAGAGAAGTCCACGAGGGTATTTGTGGAAACCATTCAGGTGCGCGATCCTTAGTGCACAAGTTGATCCGAGCAGGGTACTACTGGCCTACAATGCAAAAGGACGCACAAGGCTATGTCAAGACATGTGACAAATGCCAGAGGTTCAGTAATTTAATCAAGCAACCAGCCGAGGAGCTGACACCCATGACGGCCTCTTGGCCCTTCGCCCAATGGGGACTAGACATCATGGGCCCTTTCCCGACCGCGATAAGGCAGCTAAAGTTTCTGGTGGTTGGTATCGACTGCTTCACCAAATGGGTGGAAGCAGAGGCCCTGGCCACCATCACGGAGAAAAACGTTCGAAGCTTCGTTTGGAGAAATATTATCTACAGGTACGGGATACCAAGAGTGCTCGTCTCCGAAAATGGAAAGCAGTTCGACAACAGCGCATTTAGGAACTTCTATTCGGAGCTGGGTATCAAGAATCATTATTCCTCGCCCGCACACCCACAGGCCAACGGACAAGTCGAAGTTACGAACCGAACCCTGCTCAAGATAATCAAGGCCCGGCTCGAGGGGGCAAAGGGTATCTGGCCTGACAAACTACCAAGCGTCCTATGGGCATATCGTACAACGGTAAGAGTACCCACTGGAGAAACGCCGTTCCGGCTGGTATATGGGACTGATGCAGTCATCCCTGCGGAGGTAGGACTAACAAGCTATTGCGTGGAGAACTACAGCGAGCATAAGAACGAAGAAGCATTGCGACTCCAATTAGATTTGGTGGACGAGGTCCGAGCTACAGCAGAGCAGAGGTTAGCGCGATACCAGAACCTAATGGCGAAATATTACAACTCCAATGTCAGACATAGAGACTTTCAGATCGGGGACCTTGTGCTGCGAAAAGTAATGGGAGCTGCTAGAGACCCCTCTCAAGGAAAGCTCGGCCCCAACTGGGAAGGACCATACAAGATCTCATCCTGGCAAAGGAAAGGGACCTACCACCTTGAAACTCTGGACGGACAAAAGCTGCAGCACCCGTGGAACACAGAGCACCTACGGAAATACTACCAATAGAGGCGACATAGAAGGCATCAACACCCCCAGATTCTCCAATTTATTTCCAAGTTTTCAATAATTTTTAATACAGACAACTATTTTACTTTGCATTGAACAATTCTTTCTACAAGTGCTTTTTTAAGCCCAAGGGGGCAAGCACCTCTTTCTTATATAATTTCATTCAGACTCTACTAAATTTTTCTACTTTGTCTATTTAGTCCTTCGGTGGACGGATAAAAAACTTAGTCCACGTGATGGGCGGATCATCCCAAGAGGATGAAAACCTTAAGTCCTTCGGTGGACGGATAAAAACTTAGTCCACGTGATGGACGGATCATCCCAAGAGGATGAAAACCTTAAGTCCTTCTGTGGACGGATAAAAACTTAGTCCACGTGATGGACGGATCATCCCAAGAGGATGAAAACCTTAAGTCCTTCAGTGGACGGATAAAAACTAAAAGTGGACGGACAACTATCGTGGTTAAAAACTAAGTCCACAAAATGGACGGACTATCTACCAGGAATAAAATTTGTTTAGATCCACAAAGTGGACGGACAACTATCGTGGTTAAAAACTAAGTCCACAAAGTGGACGGACTATCTATCAGGAATAAAATTTGTTCAGATCCACAAAGTGGACGGACAACCATCGTGGTTAAAAACTAAGTCCACAAAGTGGATGGACTATCTATCAAGAATAAAATTTGTTCAGATCCACAAAGTGGACGGACAACTATCATGGTTAAAAACTAAGTCCACAAAGTGGACGGACTACCTATCAGGATTAAAACTTATTCAGACCCACAATGTGGACGGATCATCCCAAGAGGATGAAAATTACAAGTCCACACGGTGGACGGATCATCCCAAACGGATGAAAAGTACAAGTCCACGAGGTGGACGGATCATCCCAAGAGGATGAAGGTTCAAAGTCCACAAGAGGACAGAAAATGATTAGCCCGCAAGCAGACGGATCGACTTAACAGGGTAAAATATCCAAAGTCCTTAGTGGACAGATAAAAAATAAGTTCCATCAAGGACGGATAAAACCAAAGTATTAAGTAGACGGACCCCCCCTATAGTGGGATTATCTATCAAGTCCACGGCATGAACAACCAAAAGTATATAGACAAGCTGAACGGATACAAGCTACCAAAATCATTCAAAGTAGTAGACAAATCGACGCAACGTATCAGAAAAATATTTAAGTATCAACATAACACGACGGATAAAAATTGTTCACAAAATATCTTTACAAGCAAAAGTGTGAAAAAAAAAAAACCTATAAATAAAATATAATAAAATTGCTTGAATTCGCGGGTAAAACATCATCTCCCTTAGGATGGACATCCACAGTAGACGGATCATTCTCAGCAACGGTCTTTTCCACTTGCGCCTCGTCGACCTGCGCCTCGTCACCAAAGAGCTGGTCAGTGTCATCAGATCTTGCAAGCTGGACGGATGTTTGCTCGGGAACACTGATGTTGACGGAGGAAAGGTCAAGGTCTGGATATAAACTCTTCACCTGACGAAGGGCATCGTCGAAGCCATCATTGTAGGACGATCCTAGCTCTAGTAGAAGGTCGTCAGAGTCGCGATACTCACCGACGGCGTCCACTTTTGCCTGACGGATCTCCTTTTCTTTATCCTCCAGAACCTTGTACAGCTCCTTCGTCCTCTTGAAATAATCGTCCCTTGCCTCTTCAGCCATTTTTAACTTTTTTTTTTGGACGACCCTCCAAGCCCTCAGCTGTGTCAGCTCGTCGTCCGTCGCCTTAGCTTTCTCTCTCAGACGGCCCAAAGTGGTCTCATGACTCGAGCACCGTCCCATGAGCCCCTTCATCATGAGCATAGCCTGAAGATGAAAAAGAGTTAGACAATTACTAAGGCCAAGAAGAAAAACAAATGAAAAAGTAGACGGAGAAACAACCTGAGCAATGCTGAATAAGCCCGTCTCTCCCATGGCTTCGGTTGAGTGGTTGCCAAGATCCTCATAATCGTTTGAAGAGATGACGGACGACAGCTTCTCCAAAGCGTACTTTGGGTCTTCACGGAGTAAGACAGGTGCCTTCTCCTGCTGGGTTGACGGGCCTTTCATAAAGCCTTTTCCTACCCCATGCTTCACGGGTGTTGTGGTCTTTGTACCCCCAGCCATTAAGCCCAGGACGGGTTCCAAAGGAACCTTGGGCTTTTTTGGAGGACGGTCTCCTTTGGGCGGCAGCTTTCTCTTCTGTTGAAGGCTTGACCCCGTCCCTATGGGATCCGCCTCGACGGAGTCTTTTTTCTTGGCTGCGTCGGCTCTGATCAATGCCCTCCTCTTGGCGTCATCCATTTCTGCGAAATCAGACGGAGTGAATTGAAAAAGAATAAGATAGACGGATAAAATTGTGGTACTCGGTCAGAAGCTTACGCTGACGAACTTTGCTATCGTACTTCTTCGCTGCAGCAGATGGTTCGGGCCCGTCACAATACCAATGAATGGTGTCTAGGGTGACGAGCTTGGCCCAAGTCCTCTCCTCTGGCGTGGACTTCTTAAAATTTTTTTCCAAGAAACTGAATTCTTCAAGTTCAATCTGGGGGCGCTGACGGACTAAAAAAAAGAAAAGAAAAGAGAGTAGACGGACGTTAAATAGTTATAAGAATCAAGCAAATGGAATAAAACTAAAAGGTTTTCATATGACAAGGTATACCGGACTCATCTAAAATGCCCCATGTAGTATCGACGGGCATGTAATCCGTCTCCCCAGGACAGCACATCCAACCGTCTCCTTCTATGAAGAAGTAAGGGCTCTTCCAATCTCTATTTGAGTCAGGTGTTTCAAAAATAACTTTCAGGACGGAGCTCCTAGGGACGAAGCTATATATGCCCCTTGACTTGTCTATCTCGTCCGAACGATAGCAGTGAAGGAACTCCCTCACCGTCAGCCTACGCCTACCTCTTGACATGGCTCCGTACAGTATCTCCATCGCAATGAAAACTCTCCAGGCATTAGGGGAAATCTGACTGACGGATAATCCCAAATACTGTAAAAGTTCGCGGTGGAGTGAACTCAATGGAAATCTAAGGCCAGCCTTGAGCACCTGCTCGTATATTCCAACACCGTCCACCCCTTAGTAGTAGCATTTTTCTGACTTGTAAGGTAGACGGAGTGGAATATGGTCAGGGATTTGGTAGTTGTCTCTAATGGTGTTAAAATGTGGCTCCTTGATTGTTGAAATGAAGGCGTTCACCGTCCACTCTGGTAGCATTACAAACTGCCTAAGTCCGTCCGCTCCCACGACGAATCTAATTCCTTCTATTTGTTCTTCAACTACTTCTACAATCTCCATATCCTCATTTGTTAAGGATGGGGAAGATGCAGACAGACTCCTATCCTCGCTCAGATCGTCTCGGTCTTTGTGACCTGACGGATACACCTCTTCGTAATCCGCTCCGTCACGAACGACAGATTGGTTACTCGATGCACTAGACATTTCCTACAGGTAACGATAAAGCCTAAGGCTATGATGGATGTTTGAAAATATGACGGGAAAGAAAAGGAATTGTTCTTTTTTCATAGTAAAGTTTAAAACATGAAATAAAATGTAAGACGGATGGAAATAACTTACCAACAAAAAGCAGATGGATGAAAGTATGTGACGGTTGCAATAAGTGAACGGGCTGCTCTCTGACAAACTCGACGGTCTCGCTCTGACAATGCAATTCTTCGTAAAAGTGGAGGAATGAAAGGAGAAGGGGGCAGTATTTATAGGAGGGGTGCACGGAAGACGAAGCGACGCTTCGATCTCATAAAATTGCCAATAGAGGGACGACGCGTGTCATGCCATTAATGCTCTCCAGGTCCTGTCCACTGCATTAAATGATGACGGTGTACCTAGCCGACAGCCTTAACAATTTAGAGTCGACGGCCCACAAATTTCTCAACCGTCACCCCCGTTAATGTTTACTGTCACCCCATGTCTCCCTCAAAAGAATGACGGACCCATAGGGTGAAGGGGGCAACTGAAGAGGATAAATTTGGGCTTGGGATGGGCCTGTCAGTTTTATGCTGTGGTCCAATAAAGGACGGGCCCATTATCTGCCACATTCATGGAACAGAATCCAGTATGAAATGTCAGTGGGTTTGAGGCCCATAAGGAAGGCAGGAAGGCCTTTGATATGTAATACTTGCGACACACTCCATGGAGTCCTATAAGGAAAAGACTTCTACTCCAAGCAAGAGAAGTCCACCCTCTACTACTATAAAAGCCCCAATGCCCTCGCAAGTTAAGGTACGCATATTTTACCCTCTCTAGCACTCTAGAGTTGTGAGAATACTTCTAACTTAATCTTCGGAGAGTATTTGGCCGGCACCACACTGGTGCTCTCTGCAAGGTTTCCTTCGTTGTGTTGTGCAGGTTCACGTTCGAGCGCGTAAGTGTTGTGTAGCTCACTGGTGAATTTCTCGGCATCATCAATAACCATAATAATGCCCAGAACCAGATGCTTCATTAAACTCCATATCACTGAAAACAAACACTTTCTGTATAAGCTGGTCCTCGCTCAAGTTTGCTTCAACCGCCACTTGCAGAATCTCATCAAACACTTTCTGAAAGTTTGTACTCCTACCCCATCCCATTTCTCTTATAAAACTAGTATTCTCATAGAGACTTTCTCCTTAAATCCTTTGAATTTTAGGGTTATCATCAAGCGTTATGACTTGGCCTTTCCACGGGTCCTCACTAAGCTCCGAGATCATCAACCTTAGAGCCACACAAACCTCCATAGGCTTACTAGACATACTCCCCGACACGTTGCAAACCGCAATGCAGTTACTTAGCTTGCCCTTCTTTGACAAGTCGTCCACCATTCTCTTCCACTGAAGCTCAGCCACCTCTCCCCCAGCGCTGTCCTTCAATGACGCGATAATCTTGTGTGGGAGCAACGCGCCTACTGCGATTGTCGAATCCCCGTGCTTCACGTCGTCGAGGTACTTGTGGAACCGAACGTTGTCGTGCCTGAGAAAGTGAGACTTGTAGTTCTTCATGGCCATCAAGGGTACACGGTTGTAAGGTAGGGTTTCCCACATATTAGCACTCATGTACACCTCTGAGATTTCTAGAACCTTATGTAGTGGTACCAGAACTTGCTTCCTCAACCGGTCTCGAACCCTATAAGCATAATGAGCTTCTTCTAGGGTTTGATATTCTGGGTCAGACTCTTTAGGGAAAACTTGGTGTGCAATGCTCTCGCATATCAACAACGACTTGTCGTATGCTGAGTCTATCGTAGGGCACCACCTGGCCACGAGACTGATTTCTTTAAGCTTTCCGGCATTCAAAGCTTGCATATCGGCCTTCAACATCTCGACAAAAACGTCCAAAATGGTGTCGTGTAAGAACCGATAAACTGGGTCTCGGTTGTACCTCTCGAAGGCTTTCTTCGCCTTATCCAAGACACGTTGATTCCTCAATGACCTCGCTTGCTCTCTTTCATGATTGAGTTTAGCGATATGTTTCTAAACCCTCAACTCCTAGGGCAACTTCACAGTCTTATCCTTATTCTTCTTTTTCTTCTTCTTCTTCTTATCGGTTGCGCTGCGTTTTCTCTCGTGAAAATGCATCGCTTGCATTACGCCCTTGCCTTTGGATACTTTTCTTGTGTTACATTCCCTCTTCGCGATTTCGCGTACCAACTCGCCCTCTAAAATGCGGTATAGAATTTCGAGGAGGTCTTTGAAGTAACCGAACTCGACGAAACTTCTGGCATTGAGGGCTAGGGTTTTGGGGTGGTGTTTGTGGAGCCAAAGCACCGTCGTATACAACTATTCCTTATCGGATTTTCCGGTACCACGTACGCCACGGAGGTTAGAGATGAGTTTGAGGGTGGTGAGGGGGTCATGGGACCAGGCTTTGTGGACACGTTCGACGGTTTTTTCAGACGGCGTGGACGGGACTACTTGGAAAAAGAAGTCGAGGCAAGGGTTTCCAGTTGCCGTGTAAGTCAACGAACAGTTTTCTGTGAAGCCGAGGGTGGGTTGTTCTTTGTTTGTTTGAAAGATTTAGGGTTTTTACAGAGGATTGGATGGCGCCCATGGCTTTGTAGATATTTGGTGGACCAAGAAGCAGGGAATCAAAAGCGGCCATTACTAGGGTTTAGGAAGCGTGAGTGAGACTGCTATTGGTTGAGATTTGAGGAGAAGAGAGATAGAGATCTGGTTTGAATCTGATTGTGAATTTGTGATTGTTATGAAAAACGAATTTCTAGTCTAGGCTTTTTATAAGAGGGGGGGACTACTTGAGAAGCAAGGTTAAGATTTTGGATTGTGTTTGGAGCATTGCATGGGACTCGGGATTGAGTGGAATTTTATGAGGAATGGGCCGCTGAAGGTAAAAGGCAAATTGGACCCAATTTTTTTTTTAAAAAAACCCTAAATTTTATCAAATAGATGTATTTATGTACAATAAGAGTATTAATTAAACCTCAAATATTAGCTAATAAATAAAAAATAATTTTTTTATCAAAGAAAAACTCGAAGAAAAATCTTTTAATTGGACGTGATAATGACTGTTCATTTTTTTTCTTAGTTTTAGAGTATATAACTAATTAATTTCTCACTCAAATGCTAAAAGATCACTCCCTCTTTCTTTGTCTCTTTCTAAAAAAATTGATGGAAAATGCTTTTTAAAGCTTCCTAGTTGTGCTTCGGACCATCTTCTCCATTGAACTTAGTGATGAGCTACTTCTTCATTTCAAATTTGATACTTCTCTAAAAACTCTAGTTCTTACTTTACTTTTCCTACTAGCATTATGCCCGTGCGATACACGGCTTAATCAAAATTTATATGTAAATAATTTTTTTTATTAATTTACTTAAAATAAATAATAAAAATAAATGAATATTTTACTTTTAAGTTACATAATGAATGCATGTTGTGTGAAACTAAGGTATCATAAAATGCATATATGTGTATATATATATATATATATATATAATTGAATGGAAGATGGTAGAGGTACCTAATATATATATATATATATATAGAGAGAGAGAGAGAGAGAGATGGGTTCAAGTTACACCTTTTTTACACTGAAGATTTCTAAAAGATCTAACGGTTAAAAAAGACACCATTAAATGCTATTACTTTTCACCTTATTACCTAATTAATACTAGCATTCTCTCTCTCTCCTTATTTATTGCTTTCCACCAAATTATATTTTCTTCAACACAATATATATATATATATATATATATATATATATGCTTTCCACCAAATAATATATATATATGTTACGTTAAACATTTTCTAACTTCCAAAGTTCCAACCTGTTTCAAGTAAATAAATTTCATTAAGCTTTTCAATAAAATTAGGCTAGAAATTTCGGGTTATTATTATTATTTTTTCCCTCTCTCTTTCAAATCTCCTGAAATGTATTTAAAATTGTTCCAAATGGCAAAGAACAAATTGGAACTTTCCATAAAACTCAATCACTTGAAACAAATTGGAACCTGGAAGTTTCAAATATTTAACATAGCATATGTATTCTGTTCCGAGTTGCATATGGATATGGTATCTTAAGAAATGATTATCTTTCTTCGAAGTGGGGTTTGGGGGAAAAAGAAAAAAGAAAATTCGTTTCCCATTTTCACTATATTTATTATTTAAGCTAGCCAAGTCGTGCAAGGAAACTTGGCTGAGTTTTGTTTGTGCTTTGCCATTTGGAACAATTTTAAATACATTTCAAGAGATTTGAAAGAGAGAGGGAAAAAATAATAATTACCCGAAATTTCTAGCCTAATTTTATTGAAAAGTTTAATGAAATTTATTTACTTGAAACAAGTTGGAACTTTGGAAGTTTGAAAATGTTTAACGTAGCATATATATATTATTTGGTGGAAAGCATATATATATATATATATATATATATATATATTGTGTTGAAGAAAATATAATTTGGTGGAAAGCAATAAATAAGGAGAGAGAGAGAATGCTAGTATTAATTAGGTAATAAGGTGAAAAGTAATAGCATTTAATGGTGTCTTTTTTAACCGTTAGATCTTTTAGAAATCTACGGTGTAAAAAAGGTGTAACTTTACAAGAGTTACACCATGTGTAACTTGAACCCATCTCATGTATATATATATGTGGGGCCCGTGGGCCTGGAAGCCTCGGCCCACCTTTAGGCTGGCCCAAGGCCCATGCCGAGGAGTGACAATTATCCCAGGCTATTGTCTATGGATTTCAGCCCTTTCTGGATCCATGCCGAGGACACCCCCTTCCTCGGCATACCCGGTCTAACTCCAGGTGGGGGACAAACCCAGAATAGGTGGTCACATCCACACTCAATGCGTTTATCTGACTCCCCTGGCCACATTAACGCGGATAGGACTCCTGAACAGCACAACCTTGGGTGCTGCGACCCACAGTAAGGTGGGGAACGTGGATGATGGGACAGGTCTTTAAGCAGTGGTCTGGATGATCGACAGTTGTAAGGCTAGGATCAACCGAAGGAGGTATATAGTGCAAAGGTGCCCCTCTCGAGCGGGGGGTCTCCTTGGACGGGAGCCGAGGAGCAACCCCCAGGTCAAGAAGAACAGGGCTAAGTCCCCTCGAAGGAAAAAGGCTCCGGAGGACTCGCAGGAAGCCGGTTAGCGCCTAGCCCTTCGTCCCACTCTCTAAGAAATGTATTGTTGGGGATCCCTCACAAAATGACCCCCTACAATATATATATATATATATATATATATATATATATAAATGATTTTACATTAAACTTTAAGGCTCAATTAATCACATATATTTAAATGGAAAACCCTTGAATTTAATAGTTAAAAACTATCTAAAATAATAATTGAAATCATGTTTAAGTGAAACCTAAATTCAATAATTAAGAACAATCTAAATTATTAAACATTTAAAAATTCGAAGTAGAGAGAGACTCACATGGGAATTTAATTTTTATCATTGAAAGTATGAAAGAAGGCACTGAAACTTGAGTGAGTTTCACCCTACCAAGTTTAAGTTTAAACTTAAAGTTTAAGTCCTGTGCATTGCATGCTACATGTGTGTGTATATGCATGAAAAATTATCTGAATTTAATATTTATTGTAGAAAAGAGGTGGTGTAGTCTTACCCTTGTCTAGTTAATTTTTGTTATAATTCCTTCGTGTAGCGTGTTTATATGCATGAAAAATGATCTGATTTAACATTTATTGTAGAAAAGAGGTGGTGTAGCCTTACCCATGTCTAGCTAATTCTTGTTCTAATTCCTTTTGTTTTGTAGGCAGGGAGAAAACCTTTCTTTAAAAAAAAAAAAAAAATCAACGTTAATATATAATAGTGTTGATGCCCAATTTTGCGAATCCTTATCCAAAGGCCCATGAGGAAGAAAACCCAATGAAAAGCAAGGCCTAAAGACCCACCAAGAAGACCGAAGAGCAAGAAAGGTCCAAAGAAATAAGTGCAAGTGAAAGCAATTTATAGCAAAACGCAAATTTGCAGCAGAATACAAATCTGCCGCAGAATACAGATCTACCACATAATACAGTTCTTCAGCAGAATACAGATCTGCCACATAATACAATTCTCTGGCAGAATGGCTTCGGCAGATGAAGATAAATTGGGCCCAAGACCCTTTTGATCCAGTTAACATTATTTGGCCCACAAAGACCCAAATCCTTTTGTATAAAAAAAATAGGCATGAAAATTGATATGAAGAAGCACAATGAAGAGAAACAAGGAACAACAGGAAGTGTCAGAAGCAGGAATCATGTGAAGGAAAGAAAAGCCAAACCAAAGAAAATGACAAGCGCTGCAGGAAACGCATGAGGAAATAAGACAAAAAACACGCAGTAGAATGAAATAGAACTAATCTGCTACGGTAGAAACGACGTGGGAACGAAAGAAGACAAAAATAGAAGGGCCGAAGCACCACCAACCTGTACCCAGCCAATACAAGGGAGGTGGGCCCACGGTCAAAGGGATTCAGAGGGTGTGGTTTGGTGGTGGGGGGAAAAGGGGGTCTATATTTGGTTTCCTGCCATGACTTCTTTTGGGAATATACCTTGCTGGGATGGTATCTTACCCAAAAGAAGTAATAGATGGTTGGGACCATCTGATGCACGCCATATAACTAGGCATTGAGGTAGCCTAATCCTTATCCATTTGAACCTAGAGGTAGAGGTATACAACAAGAACAAACAAAAGGGAATTTTGTCGTGAAATGAGTAGTGGTGCAGCAAACATGTACTGGAGCAATGGCAGTGGTCAGGGCAACTAATGGGTTGATGGGTAGTCTTGAAAGGATGCTCACAACAAACCAAAAACAGTTGGTGAAGCCCTAGGGGTAAAAGGGAGAAATCTCATTGAATTAGCTCACTATAAAAGGAAGAGGTAGCCATGAATAAATGGGGGAAAACCTGATATGGGGGTGAAGCACCTAAAGGGGGGAACCCATGGTAAGAGAGTAGGAAGCACCTAGAGAGAGAGAGACCCAGGAAAAGGAAAGACTAAAAAGGGGAACAACCCACAGCAAGAGAGTAGTAAGAAAACTAAGAATAAAAAGAACGGAGAGAAAGAAAGAAAGAAAGTTGTAAAAAGAAGAGAGAAAACACGGTAGGGATAAGGGCATACATCAATAGACCATCTTTTCCCGTCCTCTTAGCAAACTCACTCTTTGAAGTCCCCAAAAGTAATAGCTAGTAGCCATTTAGGCCTATTCTCCAAAATGCACAACTTTGATGGCAAAAGCCTATGACAAGGTCGTTCAAGTTGAGGTTTGGGTTCTTTCTTGGTTTACTTATCCTATGGGAGGATTCAATACTTGATTTTGATTGCAAATATATTTGATTTCTCTCATTGTAACTTATATCTGCCGTATTTAGTCATTCTGTTGTAGCACTTTTTTATCACGTTTGCTGCATCAATTGTCTTGCTGTGGTATCTTTACTTGTTGTACTAATTATTCTGCTGTAGTACCTTTTTATTATATTTACCGTGTTAACTATTATACTAGTTAAACCTTTTCTGCCAAAGCTTTCTTCTTTATTTGTTATTACGTGTTTTACTTTTAATATAAACTAATCATTATCTTGCCATAAGTATATATATACATATATCTTGTTTCTCATGTCCTGCAAAATATATTTTATAGATGTATATGTGAATACGTATAAGTATATATACTCATATATGTATGTATATATTTGAGAATATGCTAACTCATTTAAACTAACATTTATTTGATGGGTATTTTCTTTGGGTTTTAGATTTGTTTATGTGCAGGAAGTAGAAAAGTATTTCTGTAGTAAAAATGAAGAGTAGTCATTCACATTGCAGAAGGCTTTAAAGCACAGCAGACAACTTTGAAGCACAGCAGATATCTTTAATGCACAACAGACAGTTTTATTGCACAGCAGAAGACTTTACGGCAGAAAACTTTACTGCACAGCAAAAAACTTTAATGCACAGCAGACAACAGAAGGCTTTACGGTAGAAAGCTTTACTGCACAGCAGAAAACTTTATTGCACAACAGAAAGTTTTACTACACAGCAGACGGTTTTACTACACGGCAGAAAGTTTTGCTGCATAGCAGAAAAGTCAGTCCTGCGGCAGAAACTGGAGAAAAGTTCCTTCTGCAGCAGAAATAGAGGATAAGCCCACTTTGCAGCATCTTCTCTTGGACTTGGACTCAACGTTTGCGCACAAACTGACAGCGGCAAAATGGTACTTTGGAGCCCATTCTGCGGAGTGCCAGGCCCAACTTCCTTCTTAGAAAAAGAAACGTAAAAAGAACCCCCTACAAATAGTTAAGATATTAATCTTTGGAAGTGGCATCTCATACAGATTAGTATTTCAATTGTGGGTTTTGGTAGTTAGAAGTTAGCCATAGTAGTTAATAATTAGAAAATTATTTTGAATTTTTTTTAAACCAATCCCTTAAAAAAGTTTTAGTAGAGTTTAAATCACATTAATAAATTATTTCTCTATTCAAATTTTTTTTTTAAATCATGTTAATAAAAAGTTACTAATAAAACTATTATTAGTAAACATTTCTTAGGCTTATCTATTTAGCTTTGTTGCCAAATTTATATAAACTCTTTTATTTTATTTTATTTATTTTTCCTGAAGAATATAACACAATCAAAAACCTATAAACAACAATTTACATTCAATATAAAGAATATAATCAAAATTATTCATAATTTAAAATTAAGAAATTAACAAAAATTATAAATTAAAATATAAATTTAGAAAAAGAACAAAGAATAAACCTGTTTGTTTTCTCTATTACTTTGAGAGATGAAAGTATGAGTATGTAACTAAAACCTAAACCAATTATTGTAGAAGAGAATAAATGAGTACAAAAGTTTAATATTATGAATTAGGTTAAAATGTATGTGAGAAGTTTAAAGAAAAATAGCTTAAACAAAATGAAAAATATAATAATGAAGAAAGAATGCATACCTATCATGGGATTTAGGCATTCACATATTGGAATAAACTTCACTTCAAAAAGGATATATATATATATACTTGATTTTGACCCCTTGCCCACCAATAATGGATGATGGCCCAACAAGGCCAAAACAATGTATTTGTTAAAGAGTGGATTTCACAGGAATCGGATTCTGTAAATCAAGTATGGGCCTCAATGGATTGGACTCATGCCAAGAAGATAAGAAAACTCACTTCAATATAAATAATACTCCTCAGTCAGATCCGAGGATTGATGTGTTCTTATATTCACTCAAACTTATCTCAGTACAAAAGGGCAGAGCTACTTAGCTCCTTGGCCCCCCCAAAATTTTTAAATTTTCCCTTAAAGTATATAAAAAAAAGACATGGGCCCCTCCAAGAATTAAATCCCCCCCCCCCCCCCCCCCCCCAAATTATTTTCAACAACCAGTCCAATACAACTTCAAATAAAACAAAATATTAGTCCACATTCAGCCCAGCCGGCCAGCCCAAAATCCTTAATCATACACAATTCTTCTCCTCTAAACTAAAGGCACTTCCAGCCCAACCCAACCCTAAATCTGAAATCCCTAATCCTAATCAAATAAAACAAACTCTTCAGTCATCACCTTACACTTCTGTCTAAATTCCTAGTCTTCACTCAGTCACGCCTCTGCGCTCTGCTTGACGGCCTCAGTTCATGTTGCTTGAATTCCCAGTCCTTATGTCATGTGGTCACGCCTCTCCAGCTCGCTGTGGCGCTGTAGCTCCACTAGCCCCTATCCTGACCTAGCCTTCATTGCTCAACCTCAAATTCTAAAGCCCTCACCTCAATTCCTCAAGGTATCTCATTCAGTCATTCTCATCTCAGTTCTCTCTCTTTTTCTCTAGAACTGAACTAAATAATAAATAGCATAATAGAAATATCAAGTATGTGTATGTGATATTTTTTGCCAGTAAAGCAATTTATATTTATTTGACTTTATCTTTTTGTGTTTATTGTTATTGGGTTCTTTATTCTTGACCCATTGACTCTATGACTCAGCCTTTTTGGCTTTTGTGTTGTTTGTCTCTTGAGTGGGTCCGGGTGGGGTGAGGGCCATGAGACTATGTAAGAATGAATTTTATATGATAATTTATTATATCTCTCTTCCAAGTTAGTTTATCATTTTTTGAATTGATTTTTTTTTTTTTTTTTTGGAATTGAAATTAGGTGCCAAATAATGAGCAAATGACAAACAATTAATGCATTTTTTAAGAAAAAGTTGTATGTCATTCAAAACTTAGGTAATCTGTAGAAACAAATGTTGATACTTCAATGTCTGATGAGCGTCCCTCCAAATGTTCAAGAATTCAATTTAAAGGGATAGACCATGATCCAAGATCACGTAAATAAATATATGAATTCCCTATCAACGAACAAGACAAAATTCGACTAGCTTATCTCATAATAGGTCCATATCAACCTAGAAACATAGAGTATCCATACAAAGGGCCGAAAAATTATCGTCGTAGTTTTCAATTTTCATAGTTTGAATCACATGAAAATTGGTTGAATTATATTTTAGTATATCTCTACTACAACCACCCGGCCCCCCTAAGTAATTATTCCTAGCTACGGCCCTGCATGGATGCAGCACTTAGAAGGTGCACGGTGACCTATTGAGTAACTGTATTCTTAATCATTGCCTTGCCACAAACAAAACGATACTTTTTTAAGATGGGATTTTTTACTTATTTAAACATCCATTCAGGAAGGGGGCTGCGAGATATAATGCTCAGATGAGGTATATCTAATTTTTTGCTTATTGATAGAATGCTCAGATGAAGTATCTGATTAAGATGCCATGGATGAAGTTCAAGCTTGCTTTGATACTATGTAATAATCTCAATTAATGAAGTCTCTCACTCTAAAAACTGCCAAATCTGTTATTGATAGAGAAAATGAGAGGGTACAATCAGAAATTTAATGCGCTTCTCCTAATGTGAAATGTGCTAAGTAATATTTACAGCCCATCATCACATGCTTGACTGTGTGCATTTCATACGCCAATTAAACTGATACGACACTGCTTCACATATTTTTAAAGAAATGGCTACGTTTTTTGTGGTGTTTTGTTCTTGTTTCTTTTGTTTTTGGGATGATGTGTTTGGTTAAGTAAATGCAACACCTTGTAATCTTTTCCTTTAACACTTGTGTTGAAATGGGTTGGTGATGTGATACTAAGTAGATAAGGGCATAAGGCCCTTTGTCCTCTCCTACCTTCATAAGTCTTCTGTAGAGAGAGAGAGAGAGAGAGAGAGAGAGAGAGAGAGAGAGAGAGAGAGAGAGAGAGAGAGAGAGAGAGAGAGAGAGAGAGCATTTGAGTTCAAAGCTAGGGTTTTCTCAAGAGGAAAGTATTTGGATTAATTTCGATACTAATTCTGTTAAATCGCGACATAACTGAATTTTAAGGAGAAAATTTGTAGTACAAGATATAAGGTATCAAATCTAAGTTTTACCCATCTAGGAGATAGTGTGAGACTCTATCTTAAAATTGTAATTGGATTTTTCAGTTCTAAACACACTAGGTTTTGATAATGGTTTTTTTTTTTTTTTTTAATAGCTTTTATAGTGCTCATTTGCTTTTAAAGCAAGGTAGCAATTAGGGGTGAGTAGAAAGTCATCGGCACTGCCACTGCAACCGACCGACGAAGCCGATGCCGGCGATCGAAGCGCGAAGGGAGTTCCAATGCCGATGCAGTGCAGTCACCGGAGTTGGAAATCCGAAACTGAGAAGTCACCGAACTGAACCGATACCTGCATCTCCACTTCTCAGTTCTGTTTAGATACGGTGTCGTTGACTCATTGTACAAGTTCTCTTCTCTCTTTTTTTTGAAAGCGTACAGGTAACAGGTTCTTTTCTCAGAATCTCATTTGAAGTTTATATATATATATATATATATATATATATATATAAAATGTCGTCGTACTCGTATGGGTGTTATTAAAAAAAAAAAAAAAAACAAAACGATGCCGTTTGGGCTAGTTTTTCTATTCTACCCTCGTATAAATTCACTCTTTTGTCTCTCATAACCCTTTAACTCTCTCTCTCGCTCTCGCCTCTCACTCTCGCCTGACTGTGACGCCTCGCCTTGCCTTTGAGCTCTCGCCTCGCCTTGCCAACGATAAGCCACCTCTGAGCTCTCATTTTGTTGAAGGTGTTTTGATATATGGGAAATGTACAGTTAGTGGTTAATATTTTGATTATGATGTGAAATGTGACATGTTTATGTAAAAGTTGCAAATTTGAGATATGGGTTTTTGTCATTGTTGGATTAGTTTAAGGAATATTGTGAAAGATTTGCAAAAGACCCAAGTTGAATATTTGAATAGAAAAGGATGGTGTGGGTTTAGTAAGTAAGAAAATTTGGTCATGATTGTGTAATGTGTGAAAATTCTGGAATTTATGTAACTATGAAGTCTATGATTGCGTACTGATTGGATTACACAATATTTATCTCGCATTATATGAGAATTTCATTACAAATGTCATATATGATATATGTTATGTGTTACAGCTTTAATTAAATATGAAGGCTGATTTTGCAGGCATTGTTTTCCATGGGTTCAACTATAATTAAATATGAAGGTTGATTTTGCAACTAAGCTAAGTGTTGTATTCTTCAAAATTTTACTGGAATGTAATGTCCATAGTTGTTCTTAAACCTAGCATCTGTGCATGTCATTTATTGATCCTTATTAGTGTCTCCTCCTTTTTTTTTTTTTTTTTTTTTTTTTTAAGTTAAGTCTACCTACCCATTTATATACGTGAAGTGGTTTTTCGCATTGCCTTGGTTGAAGAAAACTTGACACGGAAATGTTTTTGTTGAACAAATTTTTGAACAAATTTTTTTTTATAAAAAAAAAAAAAACAAAAACAAATTGTTAATATTTCAAATCAAACCGGCCAAACCGATTAAACCGAACTTATCAAACCGCATTGGTACAAATTTTTGAACTAGCAATAGGTTTTTCTTCTTTTTTATTTTATTTTTTATGCGATTGCTAAGGACACCCTCAGTAAAACTAAATTACATTCACTACTTCTTCAGATCTCTGTGTACAAATTTTTTTTTTTTTCACATAACACACACAGACCACAGAACCCACTGCCAAACAGACTTCTCACGCGCCGTCTTGATCACCACGCGCCACCACAGCTTAGTCACTTACTAGTGATCTCCGTGCTTGGCAGCATCTATTTCACAAATCCGTATTCCACACGCCTCGTAAGAGAGGCAGAAATTTTAGGATTTGGAGACAATCGGATTCTGAGAGAGAGAGAGAGAGAGAGAGAGGATTTGAGGCTTTTCGGGTGAGATCTAGAGAGGAAAGTGAGATAGGAAGAATTTTTTATAGAATAATTCGGTGAACAGAAACCACAGTTCACGGTGGTGGCAGACGGTGGGGCAAGAAGCTCCGTTCGTTGGCTTGAGAGAGAGCTAAATAAAGTGAGGCAGAAAAGGCCACATCTGTGGTGGATCATGGCCGTGGCGAGTGGTGGTTGTGACAGAGCTTGTGAGCTTTGGCCATGGAGGCTAAGGATCGGGATCGAGAGAGCTGTGGAGATTAGGCCAGGGGGATATACGAGTCGGGTCTGAACCGTTCTAATAGGAAACCGGATCCATTTGTTTCAGCCACTAAACCCAGTCCCGCTAGGTCTAAGCTCAACCTGGCCAATCTGTCCCTAGCATAAGCCCAGGTCTGACCCACTTGAATCTCATATCCACATCATTTATACTAAATAGGCCCATCTCAAACTTAAACCTAACCAGCCCATTTAAATACCAGTCCACCATCACATAAACTTTCCCAAATTACACCTTGCCCCCAAACTTTCACAAATTACACTTTAACCCCATAACTTATTAATCCTTACAACTTCCATTAACTTATAACTGCTTATAACTAATTCTACAACTAGTTGCACTAACAGAATAACCAATCAATATTAATATCATATACTATATATAATAGCAGAAGTCTTTTCCTGCAATTAAGGAGATGCTGTCATGTAGGAAAAATGACCACTTAAAATTCTGCCACTTATGAGTTAAAAAACAATAAATTATGTTGTTTGGCAATGCTACAACACCGTTTAAAATCCTTTCATTATAAATAACAAAAATTAACCGATTAAAATTAAATGTACACGAAAATTGAAATAGAGGGAGAGGCAATGAGGACACGGAGAAAGAGGTAGAGAAAGAGAGAGGTGATGAAATAGAGAGAGACGAGGCCTGCGACACGGAGAAAGAAACAGAGAAAAAGGCAAAATGGTAAACACTGTATCAATTGGGCATAAGAAATAGAAAGATAAATCGTGTTTTGAAACTTTTTGATTCCATAGAGAGAGACAGATACATAGAAATAGATTGACAGATATAGAGAGACATAGATATAGTAAGGCGCACATGAATGGAGATTGAGGAAGGGAACGCTTCTCTGTTTCTCTCACTAAGATCAGAGTTCATTCACCATTTTGATTTTTCTAGAGAAAGAAGCAGAAGAAGGAAGATGATACCAACTTCGGCGTCAAGAACGAAAAAGTCCTCTCTACCCACAAACGACGCCTTTGATGGGTTCTATTCTTTCTTTGATTTTTTTAAGGTAAATTAGATTTGTTATATGTTTTCAATTTTTTCAATTTGGTTCTAGATTTAGATTCAGAAATTAGGGCTAAGGAAATCAGGTTTTAATATGTGACTATTCTTTTTTTAATTTTTTCGGTAATAGATTTTTTTTCAGTTCGTCTATTTTGGAATTGAATCATTCAATTTCTGTCTCTCCATAGATGAAGTGGAGTCTTTCCACAATCTAGAGTCTCTAATTTCATCAAGGTACTGATTTCTTTTCCTAAAAACAGTAAAACAAACACACAGTGCAAATATCGCAATCAATATTAATTTTCACTGAAACCTTATTAAAGACCACTATCAGGTAGGAATGGCAACAGGTCGGGTTCAAGTTGAGTTTTTCCATACCCGGACCCGGCCCGTTTACTAAGCGGGTTTTTTTCGGGGCCCAAACCTGCCCCCGCCCGGACCCCGCTAAGGGATTTGGCCCAATTCGTGGCCCAACCAAAAAAAAAAAAAAAGAATTGAAGCCCAACATCACTCACTGACATTCTCTTCAGAAGCATTGGAATCCTTATCATCCTCCACCTCTTCCTGCATTTTCGCAATCTCCACTAGCGCCCTCTCCAAAATCTGCTTCTTATGCAACTCCAACTCCCTCTAGAACTCCAACCTGATCTTCTCCAACTCCATCATCTGCTGCCTCTTACTACTCTCAATCTTCTCATATATCTCCCCAAACTTCTGTATCGAATTTGCCAACACCTTATATGACAATCCATCTCCACCACAGCCTCTCACTCCCCCCCTCTCATCCAACCCATTCCCTTCCTCTTCCTCCTCCTCATTCTCCGACTCCCCAGGACTATCCCTCATCTCATCAAACCCATTAGACCTCTCCAAATAAACCCGGGTATTCATAAACACATACTCCCCGGAATCAATCCCACACGCCAACCCGCACTCTTGCCTCAGTGACGAAGCCATTAACATATCCATCTTCTTAAAGTAGACACATTGGCTAGAACACAAAGAACATGAAGGGCTGAGCTGAGGGAGAGGGAGTGTCGGACTGAGGGAGGGAGGCGTGAGTGTTGAAGAAATGAGGGATCAGGGTTAGATAATAGGTACATATATATAGGGTATTTTTGTAATTTCAAAGTACCGGGTTTTTATCCGGGCAGGGTTTCGGGTCGGGTCTCGAATTTTTTTGATAAAACCCGGACCCGCTTCGGGTTTTTTTTTTTTTTAAACCCATACTCGACCCTATTCCTAATTGGACCAGGTAAAACCCGGCCCATTAGGGTCGGGCCGGGCCGGGTACCCGCGGGTCGGGCAAAAATTGCCATCCCTACTATCAGGTTCCAATAAATTATACTTCTTTAATGACTGCGATGTGTATATATATTGTGATTGAAGTTATTTTAATTTAGGCTTAGGTTTGGGTATGATCTGTTAAGGTTTCTGATATTCTCATAATCTATTTTCTTTTTCTTTTCTTTTTTTGTGTGTTGAAAATGTTGTTAGGTTAATCATCGTATAAACATTTAATGCCTGCTGATTTTTTTTTTATTGGTTTTAAGTTTTCATATAATTGTTATTATTAATTTAATACTTGATGCGTAGAATTCGAATATGGTGAATTAGAAAATGAAATCATAGATTGATGGGGTTGGATCCATAGTGGGTTTTGATCTTTTTGTCCACATATTTCAATGGGATCTATCACAATGTTGATGGTTAGCTTATCATTCGAATTAAGCATATAATACAAAGTTAAATTTATAAATCTAAATTTTTTCTTTTTTTTTGTTTCTTTTAATGTTTCATTAATTGTGCTAAGAAACTTAAAACAACCATATTCATGGTTGGAGAAATTGGAGGGAATGATTATAATTATGCATTGTTTCAAGGCAAAAATGGCAAAACAATTGAGGAAGTTAGATACATGGTTGTAGAAGTTGTCCAAGCCATAACTGCGCATTGTTACAGTAAGTTTTATTAGCAAAGAAACTATTAAAAAAAAGCCTTCTTTTTTCTTGCAAAATGACTTGCTATGATTATTGATCACCAATTTTCTATTATTGTTCCATAGGTTCATTGATTCTCTACTAATACGACATTCTACACCAACAATTCTTTTGCTTATGACAAGATATGGTGAGTCTCTCTCTTCTTCTAATAGAATGCAAAGAAAAAGGGGACATGATATGATATCGAGATTTAGTAATGGATTTTGTAATTTTTCAAGGTACAAGATTTTATGATGCATCTATGCAAAAAAATTGCAGTGGTGTTGGAGGTGAATGAGGGTTTGGCATGGCATAAAAAATTAAAAATGTGACACTCCTAATGTATGCTAAACTCATTGATTTAATTATGTTCAGGTTTTATTTCATAACTCTTGCCTTTAAAAACTATTTCAACATGATTGCAATTATATTGGATTAAAGGCTAATTTGTTTGGCTCCAAGTAATTGTGAAAAGGCATGTCTGTTTTATTTCAATGTAATTTGTCAGGCTACTCTGTAAATACCACCAAAGTTTGGGTGTGATGACTGAGAGTGAAGCTGTTGGAAAATATTGGACTAGTTCTAGGAATAATGAATGCTAGCTAACCTAAGAATTTTTAATCCTATGTGATAGGGATACCAAGGGAAGAGAGTAAGTTTCATTCACCCTATAAAATATGATCAAGTTACAAGTATCAAATATTTAATCTACTTTTAAGTTTCGAATAAATGCTGTTAGGAAAACTTTTAATTCAAAATTATTTTGCATGTACTTTTGTTGTTTGTTTGGCCTTTTTTGTGTTATTTTAATACACAAGGAAAACCTTTATTGATTATGCAAATATAGATGTTAGCTTACTGGCAGAAGTGCATGCATCTTAAAATTCACTTGATTAGGACCCGCTACAAATTAGTATTGTTCTTAAACTTGTTCTCTGTAGCATGGAGTTAATTCCTTTATTTCTAGATTCCTTCAGGTCATACTTTCTAGAATTAGCTAATGACATTTGATCCTGTACAAAATAAATGTTAAATTGTATGAATAACCACAGTAAGGAAGTCTCTATTACATGAGGTAAATGTTCTTTCCGATGACTACCTTATTAGCTGCAAATTACTACAGCTATTATATTGTTAAGTTAAACCAATTTTTCTTGGGATGAAATTGTTAAATTGCCTAAAGATTATAGTATATGCTAGTTATAAATGGCCATTATAGTTTGCTGTTGAATTCATTAATTTTTTTAATGCTTAAATGATCAAAGATTATATAATATATTACAAACTATTGAAGGAGGCTTTAACTTTCACTCATATATGTTTAAGGTCTGTTACCATTCTACAACACTCCCTTATTGTATTTTTGGAATTAATCCTTCCCCAAGCCAATTGTTGGATTAATTACTTATCATAATATGTGCATCATATGTACCCACCTTTAAGTTATTATTTGAAAAAAAAAATGATTTGAAAAGACTAAGACGGAATACATAATTACCAAAGCTTTGCAGGGTGTAAAAGCATCTACACACACTTGGTGAATATTGATAATTACTCAAATTCTTTATATGTGTGTATAAAATAACATTACATTGTTTTAATACTACCTCGGTCTGGCTTTTATGATTATATTGTTATTCTTAAAACTTTGTTGTTTAGCATTTGATATCACTACTATGCTTCCAACACGGTTTTTTTTTTTTTTTTTGGGTTTGGTTTATTTAAAAGATATGTAACTAAAATCTTTCTTAAATATTCAGTGATTTGTCATTCACAATACCATGTCCAACTAAATTGAAACCTAATATCAAGAACCAAGTTAGGGGGGAAAGGATATTTATTGTTGCTACTTGATGGTCCTTTTAGTTTTCAAAATCTGTGGTGAATGTGGGAGCATGTTATTTCAGGTGGGGATTTCATCTGGTGTAGCAGTTGCTGCTGCAATAAAGGTGGTAAAAGAAGGCTCAATGATAGAAAACTCATTGTTGTAAGTCTTATTCCCTTCTTCAAATTAATATGGAATCTCTATTGCATGTTTTTGTATTATGATAGTTAGCTTAATTTATTTTAATCAAGCTTCACTTCAAAATCACTTTAAATATAAGATGACTAAAATTTTCAAAAGGTTTTTGATCTACTCTTGGAAATTTCTGAAACTGAGAAGTTAAACCCAGATAGGATGGGAAGACAGTTTTCATGTCTAGTAATATAGGAGTCCAATCGAAAGGGGATAAGATATTTTTGAAGATCGTGTTTTGGATTGCTAAATGTGGTTTCATCTCTGGAGGATTTAGTTAAGTCAGTTCCAAAGCAAGAGGAGTTGATGGAGTTAGAAGTTTTTGGAGAAGATAGACATCAAAGATTTATTGCTGTCAGTAGCATGCTTTTTGTGATATTATTTGTGAACTTGCTTAGGAGTTAGGAGTGAAGCTATATGTTTTTTATTTTGAATCTAAAGAAATTGTTGAGTCTGATTTTGGAACATTGAGTTTGTTAATCAGTCAAGTAACAATCCTCCAACTAAATTGGTATATTTTAGTTTCATCTTCATCATGCAGTTTTGTAGCTTGATGAGAGTACAATTTTTATGTATACTGGTTATTGAAAGCTAATCTATAATTTATATAAGATCTTATCAATTTCTTTGTAAGCTAAACTATTATTTTCTTGCAAGTTAAAATAATCAAAACTCATAATAAAACAATATGTGAAAAAAAAATACTTGCACTTATTAAAAAATAAAAAATAAAAAAGATGTTACACTTATATTGCTTTGGAAACTATATAAATGCATTTGTTACATATTATAAACCTTATTTTTAATCGCGAGTCTAACTATTTATGAGGTTTGAAAAAATCAACTTCAAGAGAACAATTTGTTTCCCATTGCTTTGAGATTTATATTTTGTTTGCTTTAAAAATCTCGTGCAATGCACGGGTTATAAGCTAGTCTATATCTATATATATCTAAAAGCTGAAGCGTAGCATTTATTGTTGCTACGCTCCGGTTGAACCACCTCAGCAGCCACGTTATTATCTTTTTTTTTTTTTTTTCTAATTTTTCCTATATATTTTTAAAACATTTTTTCATTTAATAAGGTGACTTAAAAAATCCATTATTTAAAAATTAAAATATTTTTAACCATTATTTTTATTATTAATTTTCCAAAACTCTCACTCCCTTTTATCTCTTCATCTCCCCACTACTTTCTACCTTAATATCATTCATTCTCTACCATTTTATCTTCCTTTATTTTGACTCTTCTTATTCTTAACATATTACTATAAATTTGACATTTTCTCTTTCATTCTATGCATAGTTTTCTCACACAAAAAATGTTACTTCTCTCTCTCTCTCTCTCTCTCTCTCAATTTGTTTTTCATTTTTTTTATTACATCCATACTTAAGTTGATGAATTTTTGTGTTAATTAGAATTCTACTTTAAGTTGATGCAATTTAGTTTTATGTTTTAAGTTGTTATCTTTTCTATTCTCTTTGATTATTAAATATTATCCTACTGCAATTTACATATAGTCTATAATAATATAATGTTATTATATTACATAAAATGACTTGGATAATTTAATGTTTATTGTTATATATATATATATATATTTACTCTTTTTTGTTCTTATCTTATTTTATTCAACATTTAAATTCAGTCACATCCTCCGTACTTATGCAGCACAAATCAAGAAAATGGCTAGACACACACTTTCCTTCCTTTACCGTACATTAGGAGAATCAAAATACTTGTGTGATAAAAGGTCATATAATTTATAATTTAGATAGCACTCTTTGAATGTGTCTAGGCCTATAGATTGAGCAGTTTGTAGTCTTATAAGACTATTGAGAATGGACTTTTTGAATCAAGACTAAAAAAATATGGACTACTAGATATCATTTAGATGAAAACCTTTATCATAGCTATATTAATATTTTTTTGCCACAAATTTAAATCATGCAAACTTAGTAATTTTATATTATGTGTAAGCATCACGTCTGCTTCTTCTTCTTCTCAAAAATATTATGTATTATATTTAAAGGATGCCAACAATATTGATCTTATGAGAAAAATTATATAAAGTATTGAGAAAAAAAATGTTTTATATTACAATCTACTAAAAATGCTTTTTTAAAAATTTAAACCTTTCTATTTTTCATATCACTGACATGTTTTACAGTTATCACATGTGATAACTTAAGTTTAAATATTCTTAAGTTGTTTCGGCAAAAAGAAAGGAAAAAAAAAAAATTGTCACAAAACATGAGTTCATGTAAGGCCACCAAACTTGATAATTTGCAAATGATGAAACCATTCGCGACAATATTTGCATAGTTATATAGTTCCAGGTAAAGCAATCAAGCAAATTTTTAGTCTTCAAAAAACACATATCTACTAGTGGTTAAACGTTCATCTTGAGTAGTTTTAACTTTTTATATAGTTTTATCTCCACATATTCATCTATTTTAATTTAGATTTTAAAAAAAAAACTTTAATTTAGATATTTATAAGTAAACAATGAAATAATGATTCATGAATAAAAAAAAAAAAAAATCATCTATACATGTTTATCTTGTGCGGTCTACTATAATTTAGATGATTATAACTTAATAATGAAGTCTATAAACAAGGTAATTAAAAAAATCATATTTCTACAATTCAAAAAGTTCCCATTTCTTTTTTTCAAAAAAAGACCTTTCACATTTTCTTGGAAATTTTTTTAAACTTTGACATACCACTAACCTAACTACTTCATACATTAAAAAAAAAAATTTAATGCTCATTATTACTTCCGTTAAGATATTATAGATATCTTAATTGATTGAAACCAAACTAGAGAAATGCCTTTCATATTTCCTTGAAAATTCAGAAAGGAAAAAAAAAAAAAAACCTTTTATATACCATTAACGTAACTACATCTATAACTATTTAACTTATCAATAACCATAAAAATACAACTAGAGAGGGAACATACCAAGTAATCAAGAATAAATGACAGAAGAAAAAATGAAATGAAATCAAACGTCAATTGTAGGGTCAATTTTTGCAGCCCAAGCCCAAGGAGGTCTGGATTTTGAGCCCACTGAACCCAAGACAATAAATTTGTAGAGAGTGGGTGAAAGAGCTAGGCTAATAGTGAAATAACAGTATTAAACAGCAATGATAGTGGGAGAATTTGTATTAATATGTGCTCGGACGAATGTAGGTGCCACGTCCGAAGAGTTGTTTTTCATTGATGAACTTGGGTTACAATTCTTGGAGTTACAGTAATGTAATACACTCTTTTCTCTTTCTGATTTTTCGATCCCCCTCCTATCAGAGGGCTTTCCTTCTTATATAGTATCCCCTCACTTCATCTTGATCGTCCACTTGTTCATCATCCGGACATCCACTTGAGTGCCTGTCCCATCAGAGGTGTTCTTTAGCCTTGTGTGAGTGGTGGTAGCTGGGCTGATACTGTTCAGGGGTCTTCTCCACATTAATGTGGCCAGAGAAGTAGGTGCAGTGCATTTAATGCGGTGGTTGAAGTCTGTCTCTTAGATATTTCTCTGCTCCAGTTATCTTCATTCGTGTCCGAGGTTCATTTCCGTCATTACATCTGTCAGGAGGATTACTTGGGCTGCAAAGGGTTGCATGTCAGACCAAGACTCTTCGGATCCGAGGGTATTGGACTCCTCGGCCCATTGAACATCTCTTCGGATCACGGCCATGCTCTTCTCCAGACATGCTCCTTTCTCAGGGCCTCTAACTGAGCTTTTTCATCTCTTCGGACAACAGTGGTCCTCAGATAGGGCCTTGGGCCCAATGCGCTTGGTTGGGCTTTTCTCCCCCACAATAGCCCCTCAAAATTGTAGTTTTTCCCTCGCATCCGAAGAGAAAAAGTAGGATTTTGACCTGCCACGGAACAAAAAGCTTGAGTGCAGGCAAATTTGAACTGGCACGTGTGTGGGCATAGGAAAAGACGCTTCATTAATGCCACTGCGGTTTCCATATTCCCAAGGCGTTGCACTAATTGCACCAGGTGGCGCCTTGTCCTTCGCATCCAACGGTGAATGATCGATCCAACGGCTGTGGTTTTTTCTTCAGAATTTGGGCGGGAGTGCCCCTGACCCTTCGTTTGACCCCGTATAAAACCTCAGAGGAAGTTACTTTTCTCTCACTTTGCGAATTTTTAGACGCTCCAGCAAGCTCCAGCACACGACTCCGTCCAAATCTCCCAGTCGCCGGTACCAATCTTACCCAGAGTCCTCACGAATCCTCCTACGAGCCTGCAATCACTTCTCCGGTCTAGCCCTCGTAAGTTGTCGCCCACCGAATCCTTTAGTTTTCTCTTCGGCCAGTCATTTTTGTTTAAGCACCATGGGGAAACTCGAGTACCTGGTAGATAGCCCTGAGCAACTGGAGGCGTTTAGGGCCGCATATCGCATTCCCCCTAACGTGGGTGTGAGGTATTGCCCCCCAGAAAAGATACTAACAGACCGGAAGACGGGAGAGGTGGTTATCCCCCTCATTGCCTTCAAAGAAGGGGGAATGACAATCCCCATGGGTCCCATCACCACTAGTTACCTTTGGAACCATAGGCTTACTCCCTGGCAGTGCGCGCCCAATATGTTTAGGATCCTAGGAGCGATTGAGGACCTTGACCGTCACCTAGGATTGGGACTCACCTGGCTTGACGTAGTACATATGTACGAGTGCCACAGCCAGCAAGATGCGGGATATTACTTAAAATCCCGGTCGGACGTTGTCAGGCTCATTTCCTGCCTCCCCAAATCCAACAAAGGGATGAAAGACGACTACGTGATCGTCTCGGGCGCATGGCACGATGGCCATCATTGCCCAACCAAGCATGGAAAGCCAGGTGGGACATGTTAGGTTTAGGCACACTAACCATAGGCTTAGGGTTCCCGTCTTTTAACGGTTTCTGATTCCTCTTCGGTTGCTACTTCTGAGTTTCTAACCATTTTTTTTTTTTTGCTGTGACTTGTAACAGATAAGAGACAAGTTTCTCCTTGGCTCAGCCTTACAAATATTGCCACCCTCAATTACCTTTTAAGGTCAGAGATCTTCGTGAGCGAGGACGGGCAACCACGATCTGCTCCCCTTATTCTGGGATATACAGGGAAGCCAAAGGGTTTCCAACCAGTCGGCAACGCAATCGTCCAGGGAGACCATCGCCTAGCACGTATTGACGTTGGTCGGAAGGGATTCTTGGCGCCAGACGATCTTGAACCCGTACCCCGTCCAAATCCTCGGGGTGTACCTCCTCTCGTTCAGCCGCTCCAGCAAGTTCCCCTCGGGCAAGCAGTTGAGGGCGAAAGGGTTGACTCCTCTGCCTCTTCGCTTGAGGAGCAAATAGACAAGTTCAACTTTGGGGAGGAGGCTTCAGGAGGAGAGCAAGTAGTAGAGCTGTCGGACGGCGAGGAAGAGACCGACCAGCAGTCAGGCATTCATCCTGTTTTGTTAGCTGCTCACTCTGAAGACCCTTCGGACGACGACATGGATCTGAGGGTTTTAATGAAGGGCAGGGGCAAAAAACCCGAGCAGAAAGGTACTGGGACCTCTCAACCAGTGAAGAATCTGCCTCCAGTGCCCTCCCAGGTTCCTGACCCTGATATAAAGTCCGTTCCAGACCTGAGGAAGAAGAGGCCTGTCGACCCTGAAGAGAGGGAGGTGGCGGCACCACCGAAAGCAAATAAGCAGCAAAGAGTGGCGAGAGAGCAACGCAACAGGAGGGCCTCTTCCACTGAGAGCCGAGAAGAAAACGTCTTGGCTGATGTCCACCGAGGGGGAGGGCCGCGAATCTGGTCTCCAAAGTTGGAGCTGAATGGTGCCCCGATCCTCTGGGAAACCTCTCTCAGGAACTATGACGGAGGGAGGGCAGGCTATGTTGCTGAGGCTCTGCAGCAGCCACTCCTTCTTCCCCACGACATGGACTCCTTCAGGCGCTTTAGCCAGCTCGAGCTCTTTCAATCCCTTAAGAGGGATATGGCCATGGTAAGCGAGTTTGGTCTGATCGGTTGAATGAATCATTGGCGTTCTCGCTTTTTCTTCCCTGACATTTGGAATTTCCATCATGCAGGTCACCCAGCAAATCTATGTGGCCGAAGAATGGAATAAAAAGAACCACCTTGAGGCCCAAGCAATGCTCTGCTCTCGAGACGAGGCGGAAAAATCTCTGGGCCAGCTGAAGGAGGAATATGCTCATTTATCCGAGGATCTGAAAGAGATGACCTCCCAGAAGAAAAGCCTCGATGCTGGGATCAAGAATGCTGAAAAACAAGCCGAGGAACAGCGTAAACAACTACACATGGCAGAGATCAATCTGGCAACCGAGAAGGAGCTGGTGAAGGGTCTCAAAGCTGAGCTGCAAAAGGCCAAGGCGAGCGCCCAAGTGGCTGAGCAAAACGCCAGACTGGCCAAGGACGCGGTTGAGGCCGAAAGGAAGGCGGCGTACCAGTTGGGGGTAGAGACGACCACATCCCAGCTTCTAGAGCAATTCGCCTCGGTCAGCCGAGATTACTGCGGCATAAGTTGGAGCAAGGCACTGGATGCAGCTGGAGTCCCTGCCGACTCGGAGCTGAGGCTGCCTGGGAGCGTATACTATGATCCAGATATCCGAGAGCTCCCAGGAACTGATCCCCCTCCTGCTCCACAGCTTCCAGAGGCTTCGGAGCCAATCTTGGTCAGTCATGCTCCTCTATCCACTCTTGATGCACCCAAAGAGGCTGGCCAGCCAGGTGACAAGGGTAAACCCGCTGAACCAGCCAAAGACAAAAACCAAGGGTTGGGTAAAGAGGAAATTCCTACCGAGGCCACGAATCAAGCCCCCGAAGCAGCTGCTCGGATGAGCCAGGCTGCCGACCCTGAGGCCCCTCCAGCAAAAGAATAGATATATAGGGCTTTTGTTTTTGCACCTGTACCTTCCTTTGTTTTATCCAAAGAATTGTAAACTATTCTTTTACTTATGGAATGGCTTCTCATTTGTCTATGATGTTTTTCATACATGTCTTACTAATTATTACTGTTGCATACAACTGTACATTGCACTTATAACTAAATAATGCAAATAAACCTGATTGATACATCATACTTATGGTGTGAGTAATTAAGATTGATATTGAAAAGAACAATCCGAATAAAAGTTACTAACAGGTAATGATTGGCAGCGAGTAGTTTGTGTGAGTGAGACAGTTATAAGTATAACTAAGGAGGACAGTCATAAGTGAGAATTAATTTAAATGTGGTCAGGAATTTTAGCACTAAGCCCCAGTGACAATAGTTGTTTGGGGGTATTGACTAACCTGTGTCATTTGATTCAAGGGCCACGGGGGACAAACGTATTCGAGTGTTTAACTAACCCTAATCATCTGGTCCGAGGACTACAGGCATGATTGGATTTAAGTTTAAAACACTTAGAGAATTGCACCGGAGTGTTAACTAACCCTAATCATCTGGTCCGAGGACTACAGGCATGATTGGATTTAAGTTTAAGCACTTAGAGAACTGCGCCGGAGTGTTAACTAACCCTAATCATCTGGTCCGAGGACTACAGGCATGATTGGATTTAAGTTTAAACACTTAGAGAACTGCGCCGGAGTGTTAACTAACCCTAATCATCTGGTCCGAGGACTACAGGCATGATTGGATTTAAGTTTAAACACTAGAGAATTGTAACGGAGTGTTAACTAACCCTAATCATCTGGTCCGAGGACTACAGGCATGATTGGATTTAAGTTTAAACACTAGAGAATTGTAACGGAGTGTTAACTAACCCTAATCATCTGGTCCGAGGACTACAGACATGATTGGATTTAAGTTTAAACACTAGAGAATTGTAACTGTGTTAACTAACCCTAATCATCTGGTCCGAGGACTACAGGCATGATTGGATTTAAGTTTAAACACTAGAACTGTAACTGAGTGCTAACTAACCCTAATCATCTGGTCCGAGGACTACAGGCATGATTGGGTTTAAGTTTAAACACTATAGAACGGTAACTGAGTGTTAACTAACCCTAATCATCTGGTCCGAGGACTACAGGCATGATTGGATTTAAGTTTAAACACTTGAGCTAACGGTGTTAACTAACCCTAATCATCTGGTCCGAGGACTACAGGCATGATTGGATTTAAGTTTAAACACTTAAGCTAGTGGCGAATGAGTGTTAACTAACCCTAATCATCTGGTCCGAGAACTACAGGCATGACTGGATTTAAGTTTAAACACTTGAGAGAACTTTACGCAGTGAATTGACACGTCGGTTGAAGAAAAGACTTGATTAATAAAAGTACCTCTTGAGGTTATTTACATTCCATGGACGCGGTATTACATGACCATCTAGGTCTTCCAAGAAATATGCCCCAATGCCTGCTCCTGAAGTGATGCGATACGGCCCTTCCCAATTGGGTCCTAGTTTTCCCCAAGCTGGATTCTTTGCGGTGCCCACAACTTTCCTCAGCACTAGATCACCAGGCTCTAGAGGCCTTAGCTTTACGTTAGCATCATAGCCTTGCCTGAGTTTCTGTTGGTAATGTGCTAGCCGAACCATTGCGTTCTCCCTCCTTTCCTCAATCAAGTCTAAACTCTTCTGCAGTTGCCCATCGTTGTCGGCCGGACTGAACGAGCTAGTTTTCAACGTTGGGAACCCGGTCTCCAAAGGAATGACAGCTTCAGCCCCATAGGTCATTGAGAAGGGGGTCTCTCCAGTAGACCTACGAGGCGTAGTCCTGTAAGCCCAAAGTACGTGTGGCAGTTCTTCTACCCATTTGCCCTTTGCGTCATCCAGCCTCTTCTTTAAGCCATTCAGTATGACCTTGTTGACAGCTTCTGCTTGTCCATTACCCTGGGGATAGGCTGGAGTGGAGTATCTGTTCATAATTCCCAGCTCACTGCAGTAATTCCTGAATGCCTTGTTATCGAACTGCAAGCCGTTGTCCGAGATGAGAGTGTGAGGAACTCCAAACCGAGTGACAATATTCTTCCACACGAACTTTTGCACATCAACGTCTCTGATATTGGCTAGTGGCTCGGCTTCGACCCACTTGGTGAAATAGTCTGTGCCGACCAGGAGGTATTTCTTGTTTCCTGCAGCTTTAGGGAAGGGTCCCACAATATCCAATCCCCATTGGGCGAAGGGCCATGGGCTAGATAGCGGATTAAGATTTCCCCCTGGCTGGTGAATGTTTGGAGCGAAGCGCTGACATTGATCACACTTTTTGACGTATTCGTGTGCCTCCTTTTGCATGTTAGGCCACCAATAGCCTTGGGTGAGGGCTCGGTGAGCCAAGGACCTGCCTCCAGTGTGGCTCCCACAGATTTCTTCGTGCAGCTCTTCTAGCAATGTCTCAGTTGCCTCGGGATGCATGCATAGCAAGTATGGTCCCGAGTAGGAGCGTCTGTATAGTTTCTGGTCCTCGGATAACCAGAACTTAGTCGCCTTCCTCTGAACTCTATCAGCTTCTCCCTTCTCTTCAGGCAATATGTCTTCTTTGAGGAATTTGATTATAGGATCTATCCAGCACGGCCCGGCCCTGACCTGGTGAACCTGGACTGCCTCTGCTTTCGCCTCCGTAGGCTTGTGCAAGTCCTCGACGAGGATGATCCTCGGCAGGTCTTGCGCCGAAGAGGTGGCAAGCGTGGCCAAGGAGTCCGCATGTGAGTTGCCACTTCTGGGGATGTGCGTCAAACTGAAAGAGTCGAACTCTGATTGCAGTTGCTTAACACGACCCAAATACCCCTGCATTCTTTCGTCCTTTGCCTCAAACTCGCCTTGTACTTGACCTACTACTAATCTTGAGTCCGAGAACAACTCCACGGACTTCCCACCCATTCTACGGACCATAGTCATTCCCATCAATAAGGCCTCATACTCCGCCTCATTGTTCGTTGCCGAGAAGTCTAGCCTTAACGATTTCTCGATAATGATTTTCTCGGGGGATATCAATACCAGCCCAACTCCAGAACCTCTTTCGTTTGCCGCACCATCAACGTACACTTCCCAATGGGAGGGATTCTGTTGGGAGATCATGCCAACTGATTTTTCATCCATGCCTGACGTGGGCTTTACTTCTTCTAACTGGGGCTCCGTGAACTCAGCCACCAAATCTGCGAGGACCTGTCCCTTGACCGATGTGCGGGGCATATATCTTATATCGAAAGCCCCTAAGATTGTACCCCACTTGGCAATCCGACCAGTGTAATCAGCACTTCGGAGTATAGCTTTGAGTGGGAGTTGTGTGAGAACGATGACCGTGTGGGCTTGGAAGTAGTGAGGTAGCTTCTGTGTGCCAAGCACTACTGCTAGGATAGCCTTCTCCAGAGGCAAGTAACGAATTTCAGCCTCATGCAGCGACTTGCTTACGTAATAAACGGGCCTTTGCACACCAGAGTCTGATCGTATCAACACCAGGCTCACCGCATAGGGAGCTACAGCGATGTAGGCGAACAGTACCTCATCAGGCTCAGGACTGGACATGATAGGTGGCCGAGCCAGATAATCCTTGAGTTGCTGGAATGCCAAAGCACATTCCTCGGTCCATTCGAATCCCTTCCACTTGTTGAGCAGAGAGAAAAAGGGCCGACACCTGTCTGCTGATCTAGAGATGAACCGATTGAGGGCAGCAGTCATTCCGGTTAGTTTTTGAACCTCCTTGGGATTCCGAGGAGCTCGGAGATTGTTAGTGGCCTTTATCTGGTCGGGGTTGACCTCAATTCCTCTGTGGGTGACCATGTATCCCAAGAACTTGCCGGACCCTACCCCAAATGAGCACTTAGAAGCATTTAGTCGTAGCTTGTACCTTCGTAGAATCTCAAAGGTACTTTCAAGGTCCTTCACATGCTCAGCTATGACTTTGCTCTTCACCACCATGTCGTCTATGTAAACCTCGATATTTTTGCCCAGCTGTGGCTCGAACATCCTCGTCATCATTCTCTGGTAGTTAGCTCCCGCGTTTTTCAAGCCAAACGGCATCACTTTATAGTGGTAGTTGCCAATAGGGGTGACAAAAGCAGTTTTCTTCTGGTCCTCCAGGGCTAATGGTATCTGGTGGTAGCCTTGGAAGGCGTCTAGGAAGCTCATCCGAGGGTGGCCGACAGTGGCATCGACCAGCTGATCAATTTTCGGCATAGGGAACGGATCTTTGGGGCATGCCCTATTCAGATCCGTGAAGTCTACGCATACTCGTCACTTCCCACTCTTCTTCTTTACCACCACGGTATTTGCCAGCCATTCGGGATAAAAAACTTCTTTGATAGCCCCAGCTTCTTTGAGTTTCGCTACTTCGTCTCTCACTGCATCAGTATGTTCCTTGGATGGGCGCCGAATAAGCTGTTTCTTGGGGGTGACTAGTGGATTCACCTTCAAGTGGTGGCATATAAACTCCGGGTCTACCTCTGGGGCTTCGTAAGCATTCCAGGCAAACACATCGAGATTTCGCTTGAGGAACTCTATTAGCTCTTCCTTCTCCTGAAGAGGCAGCTGAGATCCGACTTGAAAAAACCTATCAGGATCATCTCCAATGACCACTTTCGTTAGATCCTCACATTTAGTGCCTTTATCTGGTTCTTCAAAGGGCAATCTCCGAGACTGTAGTTGCTATAAATCCCTCACAGCTACGTCCGAGGACTCGGCCGGGGTCTTATGCTGAATGGCGGCTACCAAGCACTGTCGAGCAACAGACTGGTCTCCTCGGATCTCATGTATCTGCCCTTCTGATGGATATTTGACCTTCTGGTGCAAGGTAGAGGGAACAGCCCCAAGTGCGTGAATCCAAGGTCTACCCACGAGTGCCGTGTAGGGCGAATATGCGTCCACAACTATAAAGTCCAACTCCACCACCTCGGAGCCAGACTGCACCGGTAAGCGTATCCGACCTTTCGGGATGACAGGCCTTCCTTCAAAGCTCAAGATGGGGGAATCGTATGGCGTCAGGTCTTGGGGCCTTAGGCCTAGCCCCTTGTAGAGATCTGGGTACATTATCTCCACAGCACTGCCCTGGTCCACCATCACCCTCTTTACGTCGTACCCTCCTATTCTGAGGGTGATGACTAATGCATCATCATGGGGTTGGATAGTGCCAATCATGTCTTCGTCCGAGAATCCCATAACCAGCGGGGCACCAAACTTAGCTCTCTTCGGTCCACGGCTTGACTCCCCTGCGGATGGTCGGCCCACCGACATAACTTTCAATGGCCAGGATCCTGTCCTCCCCGGTGCGGCGAAGACGACGTTTATAGTCCCTAGCGGCGGCTTTGAGGGGTCATCTCTGCGTGGCCCTGAACCCGCCTGCCCTCGGCCGCTGGAGGGGTGCAAGAGGTGCTTCAGTTTACCGTCGCGAACCAGCTGGTCCAAGTGATCCCACAGGCTCCTACAATCTTCCGTGGTATGCCCATGGTCTTGATGGTACTGGCAGTAGAGATTGTGGTTACGTCTCTCGGGGTTTCCTACCATCTTGTTCGGCCACCTGAAGAATGATTCATTCTTGATTTTTTCCAGGACCTGATGCACTAGCTCTTTGAACACGGTGTTGACCGCTTGAGGATTCGTCGATCCTGATTGCCCGGCAAAGTCCCTCCGCGGTTTATTGTAATTATAACGGTCCGACCTCGAATCCCTCCTCTCCTGAGGGATAACCTTGTCCTTTCCCTTGCCCTGCAGCCGATCTTCTTCAACCCTCTTATACTTCTCTATGCGGTCCATTAGTTGACGCACGTTCGTGACCGGTTTGCCAGATAGAGATGCCCTCAAACCATGGTCAGTGGGGAGGCCGAGCTTGAACATGCTGAGAGCCATTGCATCATTGTTGCCCTCCACCTCATTGAACATCTCCCAGTACCTGTCTGAATATGCCTTCAATGACTCGCCTTCCTGCATAGATAAGGATAGCAACGAAGAGAAGGGTCTGGCCACTCTGCGACATGTGACAAAACGGGAGCCGAATGCCTGAGTGAGCTCTTTGAAGGAGTTGATAGAGCCTGCTTTCAAGCCGTCGAACCACCTCATGGCAACAGGCCCAAGACTGGAAGGGAAAACCTTGCACATCAGAGCTTCGTCTCTGGAGTAGACAGCCATCCTCTGGTTAAAATGACTCACATGCTCCGCGGGGTCAGTTTTGCCATTGTAGATGGTGAACGTTGGCTGGTTAAAGCGCCGAGGGAGTCTAGCCTCCTCAATCCTGCGCGTGAAGGGTGACTTAGATATCTGATTCAGAGCCCTGTTCATGGCATCGTTCTCCATGTCCTCACGTGATGGGCTTCTTCGTTGCCTCTTACGATGGGACTCTTCTTCGTAGGTGTAGGACTCGCTAGCTGGTGTCTTAGATTTATGCTAATAAGAGACGTCCTGCTCGTCATCAAGATCATCCTCAGAGTATGAGGAAGCCCGTTTCCTCTTTGCGTGGCGCAACTCCCTCTTTAGTTTTTCTACTTCCAGCTGTAAATCACGGTTCTTCTCTGCGTGGGACATGTGACTTCCGCCCTGTGATTGGCTCTGGCTAAGGCGCACAGTGTGTACACTGCCCTCACGATTTTGCCTCCTCTCTAAGTTGACAAAATGGTCCACGTGTTGGGATGCCCTGGATTCTGCTTGCTGTTCACCTTGTCCTGCCATCATCAACTGTTGTTTTCACTCTTGCACAAGCTCTCCCCACAGACGGCGCCAATTGTAGGGTCAATTTTTGCAGCCCAAGCCCAAGGAGGTCTGGATTTTGAGCCCACTGAACCCAAGACAATAAATTTGTAGAGAGTGGGTGAAAGAGCTAGGCTAATAGTGAAATAACAGTATTAAACAGCAATGCTAGTGGGAGAATTTGTATTAATATGTGCTCGGACGGATGTAGGTGCCACGTCCGAAGAGTTGTTTTTCATTAATGAACTTGGGTTACAATTCTTGGAGCTACAGTAATGTAATACACTCTTTTCTCTTTCTGATTTTTTGATCCCCCTCCTATCAGAGGGCTTTCCTTCTTATATAGTATCCCCTCACTTCATCTTGATCGTCCACTTGTTCATCATCCGGACATCCACTTGAGTGCCTGTCCCATCAGAGGTGTTCTTTAGCCTTGTGTGAGTGGTGGTAGCTGGACTGATACTGTTCAGGGGTCTTCTCCACATTAATGCGGCCAGAGAAGTAGGTGCAGTGCATTTAATGCGGTGGTTGAAGTCTGTCTCTTAGATATTTCTCTGCTCCAGTTATCTTCATTCGTGTCCGAGGTTCATTTCCGTCATTACATCTGTCAGGAGGATCACTTGGGCTGCAAAGGGTTGCATGTCAGACCAAGACTCTTCGGATCCGAGGGTATTGGACTCCTCGGCCCATTGAACATCTCCTCGGATCACGGCCATGCTCTTCTCCAGACATGCTCCTTTCTCAGGGCCTCTAACTGAACTTTTTCATCTCTTCGGACAACAGTGGTCCTCAGATAGGGCCTTGGGCCCAATGCGCTTGGTTGGGCTTTTCTCCCCCACATCAATAGTAACCATTATTTGGAAAATAAAAAAGTGGCCAAGAGGAGTAAGAAATAAAATAGAAATTACTATACAGAGGACATTAAAAACTTTATAGTGCAATAAAATCAACCACTACATTCACTTAATTAAATCAATAATTAAATATAATAATACAAAATTTAAACTTAAAACTAATCAAACTCTAACTAGGGAAATTATATTTCCCTTCATAACTAAAAATGAGATGTTCTTCGGTAATTTAGAAATTATATTAGAAATAAAGTTGAAAATATTTATAACCTCATTTTTTGACATTTCATTTAACCTTATATATATATATATATATATATATATATATATATATACACGCGCGCGCGCACACCATGACTTTAAAAAATCTAATGAACAATTTTACCTCTTATTTAATGTCTATGTTGTGCAAATTATTAACCAATAAATATATAATAATGGTAAGAAACAATATAAACAAGATTATAAAAAATATGATAAAACTTTTTTTTTTAATTATTTACAAAGTCTAGGAACTAAAATATTATTTTAGTTCCTAAAAATTATCACGCGCAGCGCGTGGGTCTGTGACTAGTATATATTAATAGCCAAAGTTAAGAGAAAATCCAATTAAATTCTAAACTAGAGTCTAATTTTGCGCCATGTGTCTAATCTAATTTTTAAATTTGTGTGGCAAGTGAATTATTAGGTGCAAAAATTAAAGAGTCTAAATTCAATTAGATTCTAAATTGAATTTTAATTGGAGTTCAATTTTAAGTATGTGTTCCATCTAAATTTTTAATTTTTGTAGCAAGTAAATTATTGAGTGCAAAAATAGAAGAGTCTAGATCTAATTAGATTCTAAATTATATATATGTAATTGTGATTGTTTTTAAATGTATCCGTGCATATGCACGGGGTTACACACTAGTATATATAAAAGTAGAGACCTCATGTTGGAGAGCAGGAGTTGTGCCAAGTGGCACATTCCTTGAAGTTCTTTTTATTTAGGCTTCTACTTCAAAGAGTTTGCATTTATATCAAATTATTACTTCATTGAATCAACTAATAGAGTAAATGTATATACTAATTATCTATAGTCGTGCATTAATTATTTATATTAAATGAATTTATAAGATTATCTTTATAAACTTTATTTAAGAAATAATTTTTAGTTGGAATAATAATATTAGATTTACAACATTGACATTATTCCTCATGTTTAGTTGCTTTGACCAATGTTATTGATACCGTTCCGTTCCGGCGGGAACGGCCGAAATTTTTCGTACCGGTATGCAAACCGGTACCAGAATACCCCACATTTCACCTCGGGTCAGATTTCGGGCCGTTTCGGGTCATTCTAGTCATTCCGGACAATTTTGGCCGAGATGTAAATTCCAGCCGGTACAGGATTTGGCCTGTTATTTAAAAAAAAAAAAAAAACTAGTAAAGGTCTAAACAATGTCGCCCTGCCGTTTGCCTGAATGAACCCAGCGTCTCAGCCCACTTCTTCATCTTCTTTATCTTCTTCTTCTCCGTTTTGCATCCACTGGTTTTTTGGTGGAGAGACTTCTAGCCAAGTTGAGATCAATTTTTATAGAGCAGCATATCAGTTCTGAGTGGGGTTTCAAGGAGGGACTAATAGATCTTCTTATTTTGTCTTGGTGTCTTCTAGAGTCCAGTTCTATTCTATATACTCTTTTATTGATTTCAAATTTCAACTTTTCTGAGCCCATCACGTGTAACTTTGGAAATGACAAAGAAAGTTAAAAAAAATCCAAAAGCAAATGTCAGTCAGAGGTACAATGGTTTATAACTTTATAGTTTATATTAATATTAATTTATTTTTTTAAAATATTATTATTAGAAAAATGTTATATTGATAATATTTTCACAATACTTACACAATAATTTGTAAATAATAGGTTGATATTAGCTGTTATTGGTAAACAAAAAAATAATTTTAATTCTAAGTTTAAATTAAAACTAATAACAACTACATATTTATGATTTGTTGTAAAAATAATGTGAACGTAACACATTTTTATTGTTATAGTTTTAAGATTCATATGCTAATAAAAATGTTAAGAACTTTTGTGCTTTGACTTTCACATTTATTGTATTTTTTAGAATTATTCAAAATGTGAATTTTATTTGTAGACAATTATAAATAAATATTTTTTTAATTTTATTTAATTTAATTTAAAAAAATTAATTAAATTCATTTTTTTAATATAATAGTAACACTTCTTTAAATTGAAACTTTTATGTTGTGTACGTGTGTGTTCATATATATATATATATATATATATATATATATTTTAGGAACCCCGAAACACCCTGAAACGGTATGTCGAAATAGGCCGGTACTGAAATATTCCGTTCTATTAGACAAACCGAAATAGGGTCCGAAACAGAATTAATAACATTGGCTTTGACAAAAATTAACACAAAAACTAAAAAAAAAATTATTAAAATTTGTGAATTCACTAAAAATTAATCTTAACCCTTTAAATTTCCTGATTCCTTTCAGTGACATGTGATATATATATATATATATAGACACACACACATACATATATGTATGTATGTATGTGGAACTAACATTGTAGTATTTATTCTATGTAAATAGAAAGATAACTAATAGAATGAATATGTTTATCTTGTTATATTAATCATTTTAAGCATAATGAAATTTTAATATCATTTTCCTAAGATTTATATGAGAAAATTTTGATTTTTTTTATGTGATGAACAATTGATTTGAAATATGGTATTCTTACTAAAATTTTAGTTGTCTTTGCAACTATTGAAACAATGTCCAACAAAAAGGGAAAAAAAATAGGCAAAACTACAATATTGGTCCCTCAAGTTTACCCTGTGTGCGCAATTAGTCCCTCAAGTTTCAACTGAGCACAATTGGTCCCTCAAGTTTATAAAATGAGTTGTATTAGTCTTTTTACTAACTGCCGTTATGTTACTTACGTGACTAACGAAAATATAACTTGGCAATTTTTTAAATGACATGGCATTTTTTTCCACATAAGATTTTAGTGATCCAGTTGAAATCAAATTTTAAATTATAACCCAATTACAAATTAAACCCATTTTTTTAATCTAATTTTGGTTTAACACAAATGCACGATGGTGCCAGGGGGAGAAAGGGGAAGGAGAGATTGACGCTAACCTGCGCGACGCCGCCTCCCTCTGACTTGCCACCAGTGGAGACCCAAGCCCTAGCCACCGCCGACGACAGCCCAAGCCTTAGTCACCGATGACGAAAGCCACTGACCCGCATCCTTGCTTCCCTCGCACAACCACTGACCCGCCTCCCTCCTCCCATCTCAGGTACTACACTTTTTCCTATGGTATCTCACCTCAATATAGGTCCATGTATGATTTAGATCCAAAGTTTTTGGGATAATTGGCATCATAGTTTGGTGACCATAAGATTCGGACTTGGTGAATTTAACAACAACAACGTTGTCAGTGCTCCAATAGATTTAGATAGATTAAAGTCAAAATAAATGCTCAAGGATTGTTTTTTTTTTTTTCCCCTTAGTTTTACTACTGGTCGTCATAGTCCTCTTATGTTTCTTTTCTTTTAGTAAGTGTTTATTTCATTTTTAAATTTTTTTATGTTATTTAATTTATTTATTTTTATCTTGGTTTGGCTGCGTGAGGCCTGTTCCTTATATTATCTCTGGCGCTGTTTCTTTGAGTCAGGAGTTGAATGAACCTGTGCTTTCATTCCATAAGTCTTTAGCTGAAAGTTTTTGAAGGCCTTAGGCACTGCTTCCACCTTTATGTAACACTAGTCACTAACCCGTGCGATGCACGGGAAAATTCCAAAAATGAAATATTTAAGAAACATTCTAAATAGTTTTTTTTAATAAAAAAATTCAAAAGCGATGGAACTCCAAAGCTTGCGCTTACTTATTACATAGTCCTATAGGATATATGTCCTGCCTATTTCACAAAAAGCTTGAATTTGTTCTAACACATCCGAAATCTCATTCAAGCATAGTTCATGCAACCCAATTGATGCTAGCAACTGTGAGTTGGCAAGCTCCACAATCAAATCTTTGATCCATAGTTCGTGACAGGAGTGTAACACTCAATAGAGCATGGTAGCCATCCACAATGGGTTTCCTTGGCAAGGAATTAATTTAGTATGGACTATAATAGGAGAATCATGACTATCTTTATAAATAATGCCAAAACTTGCATAATAGGTGGCTTTGAAAAAAGGCCAGTGCTATGTCCAGTTTTGAGATGAGGAGAAACAGGATTTGCAGTTGTTGGGCTCACTTAATATTTAAGCTTATGTTTTTTAGCACTGTAAAATTTAAAGATATTTTAGGCTAGTAAACAGTTAAAGTTATTTTGGTAATAAGTGGGGTAAGAATAAGTTGTCATTGGGGGGAAAAAAAATGTTATGTCCATAATATTTTCACAACACTTTTTCAATAAATCCTAAGTGGTAGGTTGTTATGAGTGGACAAAAACATAATTTAAGTTGTGAATTCAAATTAGAACCAATAAAAACTTATTACATATGTTTTGTCATAAAAATGTTGAGAAAATATTATGGACGTAGTTTTTATAAAAAATATAAGAAAAAAGGAGTGTTTTGTTTGCAAACAAATATGAACCACATCAAGTAAAATGCCATTGTCCACCAGAACCAATAAAACGGTAAAATGAACAAATAAAATAGTAAATGTATTTTAGTGGGTTATTGATTTGTGGGAAGGAGTAGCCTAGTTGTGACATGAGACCAAGGCCAAAATTTTGTCAGCTTCTTTTTCCTCTGTTTGCTTTTCTCATATTTATAGACATGGTAACTTAGTTGCTCATAACCTTACTAAACATGTTAGTCATGTCTTATGGTGTGGATGGAGGATGTTCCAACACGCATAAGCTCTATTCTCTTAGCCGATTTTGGCTAGTTTTGGTCAACCTTTTTAATACAACATGTTGATTTGATTCTCAAAAAAAAAAAAAGATCTCCAATGTTTTTTTTTTTTAAATGAGGAAGAAGCAAAACTAAAGTTTTTTTAGATGGTTGTTCAAATAACTTTGTATTCATCCTCTTTTTTTTTTTTTTTTTTTAATTGTCAATTAATTTAACTTTCTATGTGGTTCATATATAATCTTGTAAAAAGGTTTGCAAAATTTATTGGAGCTTTGTCCACCACAATCCATAGCTACGAACTTCTTCTTTTTCTTCTACTCTTTTTTCTTTCTTAAAAGCTAGCTTCATTTAATTTCAGCCAAAATTCACCATAATAGGCCGGAATGGCCACAATTGCTAACATATCAAACAAATATAAAGGTAAAAAAAATAAAATAAAATAAAACCTACTAAATTTCTTCTTCTTTTAATTTTCCAAATTAGTTTTAGGCATAAAACTAAATCAAGGTTTGAGCAACATAGCAGGTCTATATTATTGGTCTATATCAGAGACATTACTGATAAGCTCATAAAGAAAGCTGATTGGACTCAACAACTGATTGATCTCAGCCTTAAAAATAAAATAAAAAATCGTAACTTTGTTTTTGAAGAAGAAGAAGAAGAGTCTTTGAGATTTAAAAGAAGCAGAAGATGAGGTATAGAGTGCATTTTCAACGAAGGAGTTAGACCCATATTGGATTTTTACTTATCTTTCTTTGCATCTTTTGGTTGGGTCTTGAGAGAATGATGAATCCAGTGTGGGTTTTGGGCCTTTTGGCTGAGTTGAGGGAGGGGAAGTGATCGACTTTGTAGGTTGGGGATGGAGAGAAATAATGGAAAAAAAAAAAAAAATTCGGGGCAATAGGGAGCTGAAAATAAACGTTAAAAATAATAATTAAATAAATAACTAAGGTGTAAATTTGTTAAACTTGAAAAATTGATGTGCCAAAGTCTCATGAAGTTAACAAAAAGTCCACGACTTCGGTTATATAGTATGTTATGATCATAGTGTCCCACATGGATTAAGTATAAGTTTAACCATGTGTTTATAAGCTCTTGGGCACCCTCTCCTTGCAAGTCGGTTTTCAATGGTGAGTTCTACCCATGGGTTCCTAACATAGTATTTATAACTTTGTTTCTATTTATTTTTGTTTCGAATTGGTCGGGTGCTCTTTTATCTTGGAAAATCAATAAGTTACCTCATGGGGAATTAGTCACGCCTACAAACGATATAAATACTACTACTGCCTTAGCTTTACTCATGTCAATAGCACATTTTTGTTTAAAATTGTAGTAGATTTTTGTTTTCTTTACGTATATATATCTAATACCTATGATATTAGACTTTTTAAGTTTTTGTGCTATTAACTACAATGTATGTGCCAAATGTTAAGGAGCTCATATATGGAATGAAATAAATGCATTTATTAATATTGTATTTATCCTTATTTGTGAGTATTAAATATTTATCCTTATGAGTTCCTTTTGAATGGTTCAACAATCTTCTCTTGCTTAAGGCCAAGTTTTAGGTCTGTTTTTTCTTTTCTTAGCTGGCTGTTCATTCACCTCCTTAAAGAAAAGTACCAATTTCATACAATATTGGAAATTTCATTGACCTCCTTTGCATAGTACTTTAATTATTGAAAGAAATACATAATTCTTCGTTGGGACAAGTTAAAAATTAATTCTGTAAAATTTCAGACTTTATCTCTTATAATTGGTGAATATATGCAATACCTACAATGTAACAACTATTCTAATAACAAAGTGTGAAAAAAAAAAAAAAAAAAAAAAAAAACAAACAAACACACACACAAGCTCAAACTGACTACTAACTTGTCAAACAAACAAACAAACAAACACACACACAAGCTCAAACTAACAACTAACTTGTCAAACCCTAAAAACATTCATGACAACCTAAAAACATTCATGACCCATTTACCGTCAACAACTAAACAACTCAAACTCTCAATAATCCTTCCCAACCACAACCTACCAAATTTGGAAAAAAAAAAAAGAAAAAAAAAATCCATTTTCCCATATACATTTTTCATGAGAAACAAAGAAAAGAAAAGTTGTGATCTCTCTCCATAATTTGCTTTCCGATTTGTTATACCAATGACATATATTCAAGCAAAGACAATGTCTTGAGGGACCAAATAAGATTTGTGATACCAAGTGGGTAGAGATTGTGTATGACATTATCATTTATAGACATAGTTTTGAAATCTGGATCGTTCAAAGAATCGTAAAAGGGAGGTGTTTAAGGTTTTAAAGGTCGGACTAAGGTTGAACTGAGGTCATACCATGATGACATTATAATTAATTTAATAATTATTTTTAAAAAATTAAATTAGTAAAAATATATAAATTAGCGGAAATATAAATATTTATATTTCAAATGTATTTTTCATATCATAACATTCATAAGACAAATAAGTAATATTAAATCATAATCAAACATAAATAAATATTGAGTTTTTCAATCAATGGATATATATTAAATTAATATCCTTAAACTTTTTGTTAAAGATCAATATTCTACGCAAGTCTTCATTTAAATTATCTTAAATCACATTTAGCCCATTTGATAACCCAAATACTTTTTTTTTATCATGCCAATCCCATTTAGTATATATGAAATTAAAAAAAAAAAAAAAATACAAAAACTGGAACAGGGGCCGACATTGGTTTGTCCGCCCATTAATTGATCAAGTACAATACAAACACAGGCCTTAGCCAATTTAAGAAAGCAATAAGTTGTTAAAGACTTGCAAGCATTTGGTAGTTGGTAAAAGTGGATGACAACTAAGCTTGCCTAAGCATTGGTTTGTCCGTACGTCCACTTGCAACAACTTGACCTTCACTGTGACAGTCAAGCAATGAAGACCTGCAAAAATGGCAAAAACACAGCGAGAGAGATAGAGACAAAGAAGAAGAATAAGAAGAAATAGAGATGCAATCTCATGGTTTGACAACATCTCATGGTGGTTGAAGCTTCAACAATAGCTGTAAGTACCCAAAAAAAATCTCTGATCTGGACTTGTGATTGGGCCGTTTTATTGATTTTCTTGCATAGGGCAGTTTTACAGGTTAAAAGAATCGTTTTGGTGAATGGTTCATGGTTAACCCGGTCACACCGTACAGTCCGATCCAAGTTTCAAAACCATGTTTACAGATTGTTCAAAGCACTTCTTTAACGTTGACAACGTTTTGGTTTGGAGGTTCAAGGGCTTTAATTCTAAAAGCTTTTGTTTTTGTTTTTGTTTTTTTTTTTTTTGGGTCTGTTTGTTTGCTAAGAACCCCATGACAAATATTCATGGCTTCAAATCTGATAATTTCATGGGGGGCTCCTTGGTGGGAAGGATTGGATTCTGCAATGGCATAGGTTAGGCTAATTGGCTCTTTATCTATGGAGGAAGAGAGATTGTAGATAATATATAGAAAAAATAACTCAGTGGGTGTTCTATTTCCAATAGGCACAATTGAACGTTTTGAAAAACCTCTTGATCGGGAATAGGAAGAATCACCACTAATCAAGACAGATTTGAAGAAGGTTCGAATTAATGCTCAATTAGTTGAAGAATAGCAAAATATTAATTACAAAAGGAAGGGATAATGTGTACCTAATATGGACCCTCTTTTTTTTTCTTTTTTTTATTATTATTTATGTATGGTGGCAATTGAATAGGTATGAAGGAGTGATTCAGTTAAATAAGGAGAGGAAGAGACCAAGGAGGGAAGAGAGAGAGTTTGGCGTTGGGAAGCTGAAGTTGTGGAGTTTTGTAAGCCTGAAAGACAGGAAGACAGAGAGCGATTAGCATTAAAGATTATTTAGCTTGGTTGGGGCTTTACGGTGGTCAGCGTTAACTGTAATATATAAAGATTGGGCTTTAAAGTGGAGATAAGGATGAGAATTATTTCTTTTTAATAGTATATTAAAATTATGAAAAAAATTTAGAAAAAAGAAAGGTAATTACTGGCTGCTGATGTGGCTCAACGTGAGCGTAGCAACATTAAATGCTACGCTTCAGCTTTTAGTATTATATTGATTGATGATTTGCATATAATTTATGGTCATAAAGAAATATCCTAACCATATAAATTATTAGTCACTGTTCATGAATTATTAGTCAAACCAATTCAGCTTCAAGAAGGATTAATATTTAAAAGCAGTGCCTTTAAATTTGTTATTTGTATTCAAAATTGTAAATTTGTTATTTGTGTATGATTATCCAAATGTTAACAGTTGTGAATGTTAACACAGGTTTGGCATTGAATTCTCTACTTTTATTTAGATATTGCAAACTTGATCTAGATGTTCTGATATGATATCTTACTTTGAATTATTGAAGATTTGTCATTTTCAACCATAAATATATTCCCTTATTGTTTTGTTGATTGTTGTCATAGAATGTTCACCAACTCCTGTAGGAGGCTAAGGATCATGAAGGGCTCAGAGGCAATTGGGCTAGGTATGTGTTATCATAATATATTCAATGTGATAATTTGTCAGCTTAATATATAGTGTGATTGAACATCATGGACTTGTTGTCAGCGTAATTGTCGATTTTTGTCTCTGTAGTAAAAATGTACATTCAAAATGATCTAAGAAATATGCTTTGATTGCAGCTCCAAGGGCTATGGAGATGTGTAAGAACCATAACTAAAGTGGAAGTATCAACAAAGACCAAAGGGAGGTGTTTCCTAGATATCAAAAGCTTTGAAAGAATTTGAAGTTTGGTATTCTATTTTAGAAACCTATATGTGTTTTTGATATGTATTAGCTTTTGTGTAGTTAAGAGACTGGAAAATTTTCATGTAAGGTAGAAGATTTTTAACTAGAGACATGGATTATTATATAATTTCATTTGTTTTTATATATGTATCTCTAAACTCAAAAGTGATGTGTAAATGGATTGCTTGATATTTGTAATTTCACTCACTTTTTATGGAAAATTAGAGATGCTAAAAAATTTTAGTACCCTTATCACAACAAAAATTTCAGAAAATTATGCAAATTGAACTTACCAGTTTCAGCTCTTTCTGGTATTCAAGAATCCTTTCTATGGTGACATTTTCAGCATTGTAACTAAAAATCCCTGCTTTACAGTAGAGGTGGAATCTACAAATATTACAAAAAGCTGACATGATGCTAGCGTGGAACCAACAGGATCTAAGCAGAACTTTGATGAGTGCATCCCTTGTGAAGCTAAATGTTGATTAGTTTGTGATGGTGCTCCATGTTTCATTATGACATCTTCTTCATTTTCAAGTACTTGAAAAAGCAACTCACGGACTTCTCCTACTGACAAATGCAGAATTCATGGCTTATACAACTTTTTTTTAACCTTTTCTCTGCTACCCCCTCCCCCCTCTTTTGTTCATTTCATTAATTGAATTTAATCTGCTTATTGTATTTTATTTTTATTAGTAGAATTGCTTTATTGAAATAAAAACACGTTATGTTCACAATGATGAACACGGGATTAAGAAAAATTACACAATAAAACTAAGAGAATTGTGAAACTCTGAAATAGAGGTACAACGTGTAAAACCCCAAATTTTTTGATTAAAGAAAAGTTTAATAAAAACTCCTACCTTCTTTGAAATATGAGACCATCAAAGTATAAATCTTAGTCAAGACAATAGTGATTTCACTGTAGTTTTGTACCAAATTGGATTGGGTATATTTGTACAATATGCTCTTCCATATTGAATTTGCTCTTCCATTCAAGAGCCTTGCAAATTAAACCATTCCGGGGCATAACAATATCTCTAAACAATTGATCAATTTTAAATGAAAGACTAGCCGACTGCATAATTTGACAAGGTTTCTAATAAACATCATATTAAATTGCACCAATTAACATGTTCAAAATAGTAACATTAAATAACCTATACTTCAAATTGTTCCAAATAGTAGTAATCCTTGAACTATTTCAAATAATAACAAAAAAAATATCTAAGTGTTCCATCCACTTCAAAATACACATTTATCTCCACAAGCACCTTCACTTCTGCACATTTAACCACAACAAATGTTGTTCATAGTTCACTTTTGCAGTTGTGCATTCTTATAAAATTTTGTAATTCTTTTGGATGTCTCACTTGCAGCAGCCATTGTCTCTACTGATACTCCAAAACTGTAACTTCTTGTAACTTCGTTGGGTCCAACCTGATAAGGTGCACAATGATATTTACCATAAAGAAACAACATAGGCAATTTTGTTGTAACATATAAAATGTAAAACTTGAGATGCTGGTTGACTTCGATGGACTCCTTCACATTGGGGTGTTGGCTGACTTTGTGTTGTGACATTTCTTTTCCTAACCTGAAAATGCATTATAGCTTCATTTCAGTACATTAACTATAAATCTGTGATTTTTTCATATGAGACTAACAAATATAAATATGTACTTGCAATCACTCACATGTATTTTTTGACTATGTTGGCTTGCATATGCTCCATGGCTTGGTTGCGATGGAGGTGCTGCCCCATTAGTAGGTTCTACATGGCTTGAAGATGTCCCATGTTCTTGGTTTTCCAAACAGTGTGTTGTTACATTTGGCTCTCTCATCTATAAATGGTACATCACAACTTAGTAGTGCATTATCAACAAGGGGAAAAAAAAAAGAAAAAAAAAATCTAACTATTACAAGCCTTACTCGTAGTTGTTTGCTAGCCTGAGTAGCGGGATTGCACCTCCTCTTGTTATGGCCTACTGTTCCACATTGGCTACATTTAACATGGCCAATTCTCCTCTTCATCTTATATGGATTGTTTAGCTCACCAAGTTCTTTCTTCCTCTTCTTTTTAGGCCTACCCCCTTGTCTTACTTTTTTAGCAGGAGTATGGTTTCTCTATTACTCTGTGGCCACAACTTGGGACCATTAATAGGGTATATACATGACCCATAAGTTTGGGTTAAGGATTCCATACTATAGCAATGATGCACATAATCTTCAATCGTATGACTCATATATCCCAATGCAGCTATAGAATGTGCACAAGGAATCCGAGTTAGGTCCCATCTGACAAATTGTATTTTTCTGGTTGAGGGTAATCACCCTCTATAAAACCAGCTAAGTCTTGGCTTTCTATGAGCCCATGCATTCGTGTCTTCCACAACAAATAATTATTTTGTGTCAACTTGATTAACACAAAATTACCAATGTTCAGCTGTGTAGGATAAGAGTATTTGGCCATGAGAACAGAAGAAAATAAAAAACAATCACCACAGTTGATTTGTGGCTATAAGAGGCAAGGAAGGGATCAAGAAATACCACGATTGAGTTGTGGCTATAGGAAGTTAAGGGAGAAAGCAATAATAGTTAAGAGGCAAACCACATTTGAATTGTGGAATGACTCTGATACCATGTAGAAAAACTAGCAAAGGATTTGTGTGTTCTTCTCAACGTGAGAAAGAACAAAGGTAAGGATTGTATTTATACATACATTGTCACTATAGATTGCTGAAATCATGGGATACAGAAAATAAATATAAATATAGTCAAATCAAATCAATTACAGATTTAATGCTAATTACAATCAAAATAGGACAATATATCATTCTATGTTTGTGCTTGAGATATTTCCATATTTACTTCTTATTTTGTGGCTGATCTTGTGACTGATTCTCATTAGTGGGTTCATGTGAAAATTGAAGGCATCCAATCACAATATTACATATAGGATAGTTGTGGAAAAGAGTGTGTACCTAGAATAACACATTTACTAGGTGCAACTCTTGGGCTTTGTTTGGTTGGAGAGATGGAAAAGTGGAAAGATAGAAAATAGGGAAAGAATGGAAAAGTGGAAAGATAGAAAATATTTTAGTTTATCTCATTTGTGTTTGGTTGGGGGTGGAAAAGTGGAGGGATGAAAAAAAAAAAAAAGAGTTTGTATAAATTCATTCATAAGCCCTTATTAAAAAATGATGTCCAATTAAAACAAAAAAGTGGCAAACAACCAACCAAAAAAAAAAAAGGCAATCCCCAAATTTATTAAAAAAGAAAAATAATGCACAGAAAAAAAAAAAGTAAAAAAAAAAAAAAATCACATCCAATTAAACCCTAAAAGTAAAGAAAATGAGCGAAACAAAAGAACATGTTCATGCCCATGATGCTCAAGAAAATATTACAAAAAAAAAAGGGTAAAATACTATTTTGGTTCCTAAACTTTACCAAAGGTTTGTTTTTCGTTCCTAAACTTTAAAAAGTTCTTTTTTCATCTCTAAACTTCATAAATAATCTTTTCAATAATTTATAGACAAAAATAGGGATTAAAAAAGAATTTTTTCAATAGTTTAGGGATGAAAGATGAACTTTTTAATAATTTAAGGACGAAAAATGAACTTCTTAAAGTTTAGGGATGAAAACCAAACTTTTGGTAAAGTTTAAGGACCAAAATAGTATTTTACTAAAAAAAAAACTAGCAAGTCTAGCACGTAAGAGGAGGAGGGGTAGTTCATTCATTGACTGCAACTATTCCCCCCAACCCCCCCTCTCTATTTTCTCTCCAAATCGGAGAAATAAAATTTTAGTAGGCTAGGGGAGAAAGCACCTGGACTTTCACCAATTTTCCATCCTCTTTTTTATCCAACCAAACACCCTTGAAATCAATTTTGTCTCCTCCATTTTCTATTCTCCCTATTTCTCTCAAACCAAATGGACCCTTAAGCTCCCATATCACTCCTTTTTTGAAAGTTACCTTTAATGTGGCCATCATTGAGGAAAAAGAATGCATAGTAACAGCAGATAAAATCATAAAGGATAAGTAATCTTTGTTTGGACAGAGTTAACGAAAGACCAAGACACTCTCATAGCTAAAGCCAAATGAGCTCATCTAGCAGAAGCTAAAGTAGTTGAAATGGGTTTTAAGCTCGTAATTTGCGAAGGAGGCGCAATGAATCTGATCTTACTTCAAAGATTCTTGACATCCCAACATTGATTTTGATACATTCCTTCACTGAATGGTTTTCCTAAATCATACATTTAGTGTCCATTTGGAACAGTTTATTTAGTTAAAATTGAAAACTTTTTAATGAAAATGTAAAAAAAAAGTTAAAAAATAAGTTGAATAGTACAGTGGGACTGATGAATAATATCAAAAAGTGCAGTAGGACCCATGAATTATAGCAAAAACAAGCTGAAAGTGGAGATAAGCTGAAAAATTCAGCTCATCCCAAACGCACACTTAGAGAAGTTAATTTTATTGTTGGGCTTTGTGGAGTCTAGTTTATTTTTGGCCCGTTTTGTAGCCCATTGTAACCCTGTAAGCAGGATATAAAAACCGTTTTTATAATTAAGGTTTGTTACTACAACTGTTGTTGTGTTTTTAGAGAGAGAGAAAAACACTGTAGCCGTACTTTGTATTTTTCCCTGATAATAGTGAAATCCTTGCAACTCCGTGGACGTAGGCAAATTTCCGAACCACGAAAATACTGTCTTGTGCGTGTGATTATTTTTCTTTGACGTGTGTTTTCTCTATTTTTTTTGTTTCTCACAGGTTGGAATTTTGCTTAAATTCCCAACAACTGGTATCAGAGCCTAGGGTTAGGTTTGAGTGAGAGCAATGGCAGAGGAAGCAGGAAAGGCGTCTGGAATAGAAAAGTTCGATGGCACAGACTTTGGATTTTGGAGGATGCAAATCGAGGATTACCTTTATGGGAGGAAGCTGCATCTGCCGCTTCTAGGGGAAAAACCTGAGGCTATGAAGGCTGAGGAATAGGCTCTTCTTGACAGACAGGTACTGGGAGTTATCAGGTTAACTCTGTCTAGGTCTGTTGCACACAATGTTGTAAAGGAGAAGACCACAGCAGATTTGATGAAGGCTTTGTCTGGTATGTATGAAAAGCCGTCAGCAAATAACAAGGTGCATCTGATGAAGAAACTGTTTAATCTGAAGATGGCAGAGAACGCATCAGTAGCACAACATCTGAATGAATTTAACACTATCACAAATCAATTGTCGTCTGTAGAAATTGATTTTGATGATGAGATTCGTGCTCTGATCGTTTTGGCTTCTTTGCCAAACAGTTGGGAGGCAATGAGGATGGCAGTAAGCAATTCTACAGGAAAGGAAAAACTCAAGTACAATGATATACGAGATTTAATTCTGGCTGAGGAGATTCGCAGAAGAGATGCAGGTGAAACCTCAGGATCTGGTTCTGCCCTAAACCTTGAGACAAGAGGCAGAGGTAATAATAGAAATTCAAATTGGGGTAGATCAAAATCCAGAAATTCTAATCGGAACAGAAGTAAATCTAGATCAGGCCAACAAGTACAATGCTGGAATTGTGGGAAAACAGGTCACTTTAGGAACCAATACAAAAGTCCTAAGAAGAAGAATGAAGATGATTCTGCTAATGCTGTAACAGAAGAGGTACAAGATGCATTACTTCTTGCAGTAGACAGTCCACTTGATGATTGGGTTTTGGACTCAGGAGCTTCGTTTCATACCACTCCACATCGAGAAATCATACAGAATTATGCTGCAGGTAATTTTGGTAAGGTGTATTTGGCTGATGGTTCAGCCTTGGATGTTGTGGGTGTTAGGATTAGTGCCCTTAAATCCTATTGTATGATGTTATGTATGATATTAAGTGTGACATTGTGTTTGACATTATGTATGACTTAATATTATGTTTAATAAATTTGTTTTATTATTATCTGAAATAATGGTAACATGAATATTCGGACATTATCATTAAGTCCATGAGATGCATAGTATGTGATTTATGTGAAAAGTCACAGAAGATATAAATCACAAGTTCTTTGTAAACTCAGAATTATAGTTCGTAGTTGGTGATGAAATTGGGCATTTCATCTGCGAAGACTATAACATATCAACCATGATGATTTGTCTTGATCATGGAAGTGGAGACTTCTGGTTGATGTGTTAATATGTTTTAAGAGTTAAGACATATTGAATTGGACCGCTGTGAGATTTATTATTCTCCTAAAGACTGTCAAATGAATAATAAATCTCATGACTTACATTTGCATGAACTCTTAATCCTGAGAGAATAATGGACCTGATCATGAGGTGTAGATTGCTTTGATATATCAGGAGTGAGATCTAAAGTTATGGTCAAAACCTCAGTATGTTGGGCAGCCACATTTAGTGTTGATGGAACATGTATTCTCAAGATGGAATTCATAGTCTCTTAACGGAGATATAAAGTATTCCCTTAAGATAAGTTTAATAAGTTTGTTATTCAGAGAGTTAGGCCTAACCACTTTAGTAAGACTAAAGTATATATTTATGGAATTGGATTTGATAAATATATAATGAATAACATTTAAGGATTAAACCGGGTACTCAAGGATTAAGATGTAGTAATTTACAAAGTGGCAGTCTACATTAATGACTTTGTATTACCACGAATATTTTATGAAGGGGTTGCATGTATAATAAAGTCTTGGGATATAATTTATAGATAAGACCTAGAGTGCAACTATTTTTATATAGTGGTATTAAAAATAGTTAATGGTAACTTTGAACTTGTCAAGAGTTGACAGAAAAGCCCAAGGCCCATTGGAGCTAGTGTCTTATTGGTCCCTTTTGGTCTCACTCCAAGCCACACACTTAAGCCCAATTGGTAAGGCCCAAAAGGCCAGCCCAATTAGATAAATTGGTTAGATACAAAGGGAAAAACGTACAGAAATGTATAGGTGTGAAAAACAACATTGAAATGGTGTGCATGTGAGTTTTTGTCACTCACTAGTTATCCCTTTGTTACCAATTGAGAGACCACACATCTTGGGCGTTAGTGGAATTGGAGTGAAGATTAAAAGTATTCCCAAGTGCTTCAATCTTTGTTTTTAAATTCACCGCTTCAAGGTACGATCTCTTGTTCTCAAAATTCTGAAATTTACTTAGTATGTGTTATCAATATCGAATGAAGTAGATCCGTTTAAAACTTATTTTCCGCTGCATTTATCTTTATTTCCATCAGTGGGTATGGGAGACGTCCGAATATTGTTGCCCAATGGGTCTGTTTGGTTACTGGAGAAGGTTCGATATATTCCTAACCTGAGGAGGAATCTGATTTCTGTTGGACAACTTGATGATGAAGGACATGCAATACTATTTGTTGGTGGTACTTGGAAGGTTACAAAGGGAGTTAGAGTATTGGCTCGTGGAAAGAAGATTGGTACTTTATATATGACCTCAAGTCCAAGAGACACAATTGCAGTTGCTGATGCAAGTACTGATACAAGCCTATGGCACCGCAGACTTGGTCACATGAGTGAGAAAGGGATGAAAATGCTGCTGTCAAAAGGAAAACTACCAGAATTGAAGTCCATTGATTTTGACATGTGTGAAAGCTGCATCTTAGGAAAGCAGAAAAAGGTGAGCTTCTTGAAAACTGGCAGGACACCGAAGGCAGAAAAATTGGAGTTAGTACACACTGATTTGTGGGGGCCTTCTCCGGTTGCAACCCTTGGAGGTTCAAGGTACTACATCACTTTCATTGATGACTCAAGCAGAAAGGTATGAGTTTATTTTCTGAAAAATAAATCTGACGTATTTGAAACTTTTAAGAAATGGAAGGCCATGGTTGAGACAGAAACAGGTTTGAAAGTAAAATGTTTTAGGTCAGATAATGGAGGAGAGTACATAGATGGAGGGTTCAGTGAGTATTGTGCTGCACAGGGAATTAGGATGGAAAAGATCATTCCTGGGACACCACAGCAGAATGGTGTGGCTGAGCGCATGAATAGAACTCTTAATGAGCGTGCTAGGAGTATGAGGTTGCATGCTGGACTACCAAAAACTTTCTGGGCTGATGCTGTTAGCACTGCAGCTTACCTGATAAACCGAGGGCCATCAGTTCCCATGGAGTTCAAACTTCCTGAGGAGGTTTGGAGCGGTAAAGAGGTAAAGTTTTCCCATTTAAAAGTTTTTTGTTGTGTTTCTTATGTTTATATTGATTCTAATGCTCGTAGTAAACTTGATGCTAAGTCTAAAATATGTTTTTTCATTGGCTATGGTGATGAGAAATTTGGCTATAGGTTTTGGGATGAACAAAACAGGAAAATCATCAGAAGTAGAAATGTGATATTTAATGAACATGTTATGTACAAGGACAAGTCAACTGTAGTCTCAGATATTGCAGAGATAGATCAAAAGAAATCTGAGTTTGTCAACTTAGATGGATTGACTGAAAGTACTGTCCAGAAAAGGGGTGAAGAAAATAAGAAGAATGTAGATTCACAGGTAGATCAGAGTACACCTGTAGCTGAAGTCCGCAGATCTTCCAGGAACATTAGACCTCCACAGCGTTATTCACCCGCTTTAAATTATCTACTATTGACTGATGGTGGTGAGCCAGAGTGTTATGATGAAGCCTTGCAAGATGAAAATTCAAGCAAGTGGGAGTTAGCCATGAAGGATGAGATGGATTCCTTGTTGGGGAATCAGACATGGGAATTGATTGAATTGCCAGTAGGAAAGAAGGCTTTGCACAACAAGTGGGTATATAGAATAAAGAATGAGCATGATGGTAGCAGACGTTACAAGGCCAGATTAGTTGTTAAAGGGTTCCAGCAGAAGGAAGGCATTGACTACACAGAGATATTTTCTCCAGTTGTGAAGATGTCAACAATTAGACTGGTGCTGGGAATGGTGGCTGCAGAAAACTTACATCTTGAGCAGTTAGATGTGAAGACGGCATTCCTTCATGGTGATTTGGAGGAAGACCTTTACATGATTCAGCCAGAAGGGTTTATTGTTCAGGGACAAGAGAATCTAGTCTGCAAACTGAGAAAGAGCTTGTATGGCCTAAAACAAGCTCCTAGAAAGTGGTACAAGAAATTTGACCATTTTATGCATAAAATTGGGTTCAAGAGATGTGAAGCTGATAATTGTTGCTATGTTAAATTCTTTGACAATTCTTATATCATTTTATTGTTGTATATGGATGATATGCTCATTGCAGGGTCTAGCATTGAGGAGATTAATAATCTGAATAAGCAATTGTCAAAACAGTTTGCAATGAAGGATTTGGGAGCTGCAAAACAAATCCTTGGTATGAGAATCATTAGAGACAAGGCTAATGGTACATTGAAGCTTTCACAGTCAGAGTATGTGAAGAAAGTTCTCAGCAGGTTCAACATGAATGAATCTAAACCAGTGAGCACACCCTTGGGTAGTCATTTCAAACTGAGCAAAGAACAGTCACCGAAGACAGAAGAAGAAAGGGACCATATGAGCAAGGTGTCCTATGCCTCAGCTATTGGCAGCTTGATGTATGCTATGGTGTGTACAAGGCTAGACATTGCACATGCAGTGGGAGTTGTGAGCAGATTCATGAGTAGGCCTGGAAAGCAGCATTGGGAGGCAGTCAAGTGGATTCTAAGATATCTGAAGGGTTCATCAGATACATGTCTTTACTTCACAGGTGCAAGTTTGAAGCTGCAAGGTTATGTAGATGCTGATTTTGCTGGTGATGTTGATAGTAGAAAGAGTACTACTGGGTTTGTATTTACTCTGGGTGGTACAGCTATATCATGGGCTTCAAATTTGCAAAAGATTGTTACTTTGTCTACTACAGAAGCTGAGTATGTTGCAGCAACTGAAACTGGAAAAGAGATGATTTGGCTACATGGTTTCTTAGATGAATTGGGTAAGAAGCAGGAGATGGACATTCTACACAGTGACAGTCAGAGTGCAATCTTTCTTGCCAAAAATTCGGCTTTTCATTCAAAGTCGAAACATATACAGACAAAATACCACTTTATCCGGTACCTTGTTGAAGATAAGCTGGTAATACTTGAGAAGATATGTGGATCTAAGAACCCGGCAGACATGTTGACTAAGGGTGTCACTATTGAGAAGCTGAAGCTGTGTACAGCTTCAGTTGGCCTTCTAGCTTGAGGACAGGAGGATGAGTTGCAGGGATGAGGGATTGTTTCTTGAAGGATAGCAATTTGATGTTGGTGATTGAACTAGTCTCCAAGTGAGAGATTTGTTGAGCTTTGTGGAGTCTAGTTTATTTTTGGCCCGTTTTGTAGCCCATTGTAACCCTGTAAGCAGGATATAAAAGCCGCTTTTATAATTAGGGTTTGTTACTACAACTGTTGTTGTGTTTTTAGAGAGAGAGAAAAACACTGTAGCCGTACTTTGTATTTTTCCCTGATAATAGTGAAATCCCTGCAACTCCGTGGACGTAGGCAAATTGCCGAACCACGTAAATACTGTCTTGTGCGTGTGATTATTTTTCTTTGACGTGTGTTTTCTCTATTTTTTTGTTTCTCACATGTTGGAATTTTGCTTAAATTCCCAACATTTATTGCCCATAACAGAATCAAATAAACCCTTTTTTGTAAAAGACTAATAATAAGGAAAGGATTTGATCTCTTTCATCACAGATTTTTGCCTTGGGTCTCACGAGATAGATGCCTTTGCTCCCCTCTTTTGTAAATCCTTTATTACTCTTTTATTCCTTCTATGATTTAAGCTACCTAACATACATATAAGCTGATGAATGAAAATTATGCCTTCTATCGGGCATCCATATCAGAAATGGACAAGCCATTCACGGTATAAACTTCTGGTTCTTTCTTAGAAATATTTGCCACAGTTGTTTTCCTGCCAATAGAAAATGCGGGTTTTTTAGGCAAAGGCAATTGACTACTATCATTTGTCAACATAGATAGCATATTTGAAATGGTAGGCCGATCAATTGCTTCTTCTTCCACGCATAATAGACTGACGTGAATGCATCTTAGTACTTGATATTCGTTACATGAATCTCCTATTGTCGGATCAATTAACTCTAGTCCTTCACCTTCTTTCCATAAATCCCATGCCTAAAAAAGCAAAATAGTTATTTAAATGTTAGAAACACAAAAGTACCAAAATATATATGATGCATAGTTTATATATATATATTATATGTATGTATGTATGTATGTATGTATATAAATGAATTACATACATATCCCACTAGATTTAGAACATGGTCAGCACGATGGAAGTTGTTGTTTCTTCTACCACTCACGATTTCAAGCATTAAGACTCCAAAACTATAAACATCAGATTTTATAGAGAACAAGCCCTCCATAGCATACTCAGGGGACATGTATCCACTACACAAATGCACGAAACAAACAATGTCATTTGAAAAATGAGTTGATGACTTATATTAGCAATAATGTTTTGAATTGGTAATGTTTTTAAGATGAGTGATGTGTATTTAACTTACTATGTCCCGATTCTCAAAAAAAAAAAAAACTTACTATGTCCCAACAATTCTGGTAGTATTTGCTTCCAATTTATTTTGATTGAAAATTCTTGCCATACCAAAATCAGAGATCTTCGGATTCATACTTTCATCAAGGAGTATGTTACTAGCTTTTAAATCTCTATGAATTACTTTTAACCTTGAATATTTATGGAGATAGATCAATCCTTGAGCAATTCCTTCAATTATGTTAAAACGTTTCTTCCAATCTAATAGCTTGCTTCTACTTGAATCTAGCGAATAAGAAAAGTTATATATGATCAATAATTTACTTTGTTTCAAGTAACATAAGTAAATATGTAAATTTGAAGATGAGAATAACTGAATCCTTAGCATAAATAATTGAAAGTTTTCCAAACCAAATAGGAAGTAGTCCAAGCTTTTGTTGGGCATATATTCATAGATTAACATCCTTTCTTCTTTTAAAATGCAGCAACCTAGAAGCTTAACAAGATTTGTGTGTTGTAGTTTAGAAATAAGTATCAACTCATTCTTGAACTCAATTGTTCCTTGCCCTGAATTTCTTGATAGTCGCTTTACTGCTACTTTTTGACCTGTCAACAGTGTTCCCTGTTGTAATAATTAAATATTGTTTAGTCACTGTTAGAAAGAAGTTAATTTAACCATCTCTTCTTAAAAATTTGTTTAGAGCTCACCATATAAACAGATCCAAAGCCCCCTTCTCCAAGCTTACTTTCTAGTGAGAAGTTGTTTGTGGCGGCCACGACACATTCGTAGCTAAATATACTTACATCAGGCCTCTTCTTTCTATCATTTGGAACCTCATTCACATCAATAGATCTATCTGTACTCACTAAATTAAGCAATTCTATTTCTTCATCTGTTTCTTTATTCCCTGTATAAATTTACTTAAAAAGCATAACTTCCATTTAAGGATAGCAAATAATAATGAAAGTTCAAAAATTAATCTAACGAGCTCAATGCATATGTGAACTCTCTACCTTGAAGTACAGCTTTTCTCTTTCTTAGTAGATAACACACTATACAGGCTAAAATTACAAATGCAAAGGTGATTCCAGTGCCAATCCATATCCACTTCTCTTTTCCTGCATGTTTTCGTAATAGTTGTGGTTAGAAATCATTTGAGAAATCCTCTCTCTCGACACTGTTCAAATGGGAGAATTTGATATTTCCATGTTTTAAATTGAATTGTTAAGTTTGAGTAAGAGTTCTATAATTATTTTGTTTGATACAACTTGGAGATGTCTAATTAGCTTAACAGTTTAAATCCCTGTAGCACATGGAGTTCCAGAACATACAAAAGCCAGGCTTAGATATCATTAAAGTCAGCTTCTCAATCCAAAAGCTTAAGCTAATAGATGGAGACAGCAACTAATTAATATACAGCCATATGGAGCTCCATTCGTTACTGAAATAACACCACCTATTTTAAAACTCGGTGACCTACGTTAAATAATGTGTTAGCTCAATTTAATCATTTTAGTAATGGTTCTTCTCTAAAATTGTTGCCATAAATCTTCTTAAGGCTTTTGGTTTGCTCTTCTTTACGTAGAATGCATGTATTGTTATTACACGGCCATGATATATATGTTGTCCAAATTGGAAACTTGTGTAATGTTCGTAGCATAAAAAAACTAGTAAACTTACCACTGTGAGAAGGCTTTATTGGTGATAGATTATAGACAAATTCTGAATATGGCCAGTTGTTCGCAACGAAGTTGGAAATATTTGTCCAAAATTTGCATCCAGTGCTATTTTCAAACAGATTATTAAAAGCGACACAGCTACAGTTGCCCCAGCAAGTAGCTTCACAATCACTGAAGCCAAGATTTGCATCTGAAATATAATAGTTCGAATCATATTCAGACACAAAATGACCACGATCAAGAACAAATGTGTCTCCATGATGCCTACACACTGGCTGGTTCCACCTCTGACATCCTCTATCAATGTTATAGCCATCACATTTATCTGCTCGTGCTATGGCTACTTGGACATCATCCAGTAATAGGCCGATTGACAAAAGCAACCAGTACTGCAATTTCTGACTTTGATTTTTATACATGAAAGAGAAGGATTGTTCATCCTGATTTGAAACAACGTTGAACTCATACATAGATGTTATGTCTGGTGAAATATTCTCAAATTGGTTGTCTCTCAAGACCCCACTTTTCCAATGAACCACCCCTCTTTGTTTAATGATCAATTCAAGTCCCTTGGTGTCCCATTCAAGAGTGAAAGCCCCTGGAACAGGAATGTGCTCAGTTAACCAGGATGTGAGTGACCAGGTTTGACCAGTCTTGTAGTTGACCCCTAATTTCATTCCAGGCAAAAGCGTGTCAGCAAGATAATCGAAACTCTGCCATAACACCTGTTTCATAGATCCATTCAAGTGCACTTCTTTCAAGATAAAATTGCCAGAATCCAAAAGGGTAGCGACTGTGTTTTCAGTAGGTTGAGGAGGAGAGAATAGAAGTATGGGATCGCCACCTTGATGAACAACTTTCAATGTTCCCTTGTTGTCCAAGGTAAGCATGCTCGAGTTGTTAACAATAGGATTGACTCGACTGCCAAACCATACAAAAAGATTGAAACCACTACTTTGATCAGCTATCTCTGATATTGCCAAGTAGGAATTTTGAGTAGCACTCTCTATCCGCTGGAAGAACCCCAAAGCGAATGTCCCTTTGGCAGAAACCATGTAAGTTGAGGAATTGAGCGTGTCACCAGGATTGAGACTGTCACCAGCAGAAGACATCTCCGCAGATGGTACATATATCCATGGAAGAGCAAGAATAGTCGGCAAGCATGGGAAGAAGAGAACGAAAACTAATGTGAGAATGTGAACGATGTTGTTATTCATGATTTGTACCACTGAAATTTTCTCTAGGCTACTACTTGATTGAATTCATGCAGCTAGCGTTGAGTGGAAACAAGGGTTCAATGTGAAATGGAAAAATATAACCACTATGGGCAGGTTTAGGACAGAAGACTAGAGGAGTAATTCGATCAATACAATATGCGATCTTATTTATTGACAGCCAAAAGAATGAAAGGAAATTTCACTGGTGAGATGATGTGAATATATACATAAAATATCGGCAGGTATGGCCCCATCGCACCCAGAGTGAGTAAATAATTTAGTGGTCAAAGAATTTTCTTTTTCTTTTTTCAATTTTGTTCCACACATTGTCAGAATGTGTCATTGTGATACTTCCGAATTCCGATCAAATCTATTAGCATACCCCATCGTTTATATATATATATATATATATATGACAAAACTTAGGCAAAAATAGTCAAATACCACTATTTTTCAAAATTATTAGTGTTTTACCGCTGTTTGAGAAATATCTAGTAATTTACTACTTTTTTAAAACTCGAGTTTTGGAAACTCGAGTTTAAGAAAATTGAATTCCATAAAAAATGCCACACAGAACTAGAAAACTCGAGTTTAAGAAAATTGAATTCCATAAAAAATGCCACACAGAACTAGATAATGTGGAGTTGGAGTCAATTGCAATGTGTTACTCGAGTTTAGAACACCAGAGTACCATGTGAAACACAACACTCATACAGCCACAATGGTTGACTTATCTAATTTTTTTTTTTCTCATTCGCTTTTAGTTTTGTTTCTTATTCTTTCAGGTGTGGGTTTTTCTCTTTTTTCTTTCTTTTGTCAAGGTCAAATTTAAGAAAATTGAATTCCATAAAAAATGCCCCACAGAACTTGATAATGTGGAGTTGGAGTCCATTGCAATGTGTTACTCGAGTTTAGAACACTTGAGTACCATGTGAAACACGCCACTCATACAGCCACAATGGTTGACTTATTTTATTTTATTTTTTTCTCATTGGCTTTTAGTTTTGTTTCTTATTCTTCCAGGTGGGGGTTTCTCTTTTTTCTTTCTTTTGTTAGGGTCACGTGGGATGGGAGGCCACAATTGTTGACTTTTTTTTTTTTTTTTTTTTTTTCTCTTAGTTTTGTTTCTTATTCTTCTAGGTGTGGGTTTCTCTTTTTTCTTTCTTTTGTCAGGGTCACGTGGGATGGGAGGCCATAATTGTTGACTTATTATTTTTTATTTTTTTTTTTTTCATTGTTTAAACACAGACAAATAGTTGATCACAAGGAAATTGAGTTTATAAAGCTCGAGTTCTAAGTGCACTACCACCATCGGTTACTAGGTATTTTTTAAACAGTGGTAAAACATTAATAATTGGCAAAATAGTCAAATACCACTATTTTTCGAAATTATTAGTGTTTTACCGTTGTTTGAGAAATAAATTATTAGTGTTTTATCGTTGTTTTGCCAAATATTACTATTTTTCGAAATTATTAGTGTTTTACAAAATTATTAATGTTTTACCGTTGTTTGAGAAATAAATTATTAGTGTTTTACAGCTGTTTGAGAAATATCTAACAATCTACTACTTTTTAAAACTCGAATTTGACATGGAACTCGAGTTTAAGAAACTTGAGTTCCATAACAAATACCTGTCAATAACGTGAAACTTGAGTCGATTACAATGTGTTACTCGAAATTTTTTTTTTTTTTTTCTCATTGGCTTTCAGTTTTGTTTCTTATTCTTCCAGGTGTGGGTTTCTCTTTTTTCTGTCTTTTGTCAGGTCACGTGGGATAGGAGGCCACAATTGTTGACTTATCGATTTTTTTTTTCCTCATTCGCTTCCAGTTTTGTTTCTTATTCTTCCAGTGTGGGTTTCTCTTTTTTCTTTCTTTTGTCAGCGTCACGTGAGATGGGAGGCCACAATTGTTGACTTTAGGAATTCGAGTTTCATAAACTCGAGTTGTAAGTGGACTTCAAAAAAGTTGTAGGTTGCTAGATATTTCTCAAATAGTGGTAAAATACTAATAATTTCGAAAAATAGTGGTATTTGGCTATTTTTAGCTGAAGGCAAGTTTATTATAATATAATTTTTCATTATTTTTATTGCGAAATTGTCTATTCTCATTTGATATGGAAAAAAAACTCTTGTAAGGGATGGGATGAAAGGAGATATATACATAAAAGGCATGTTTCCTTTCTTTCTTGAAAGGGACAATTATTTTGTTATATATATAAACTTTGAAAAGTATAAAGTAGGAGCAAGCCTTTTGAAGTAGGAATTTCTCATATGTCCAAGTTTAAACAGTTGAGCAAAAGCTGGGACATATGTTATAGGGTCCGGTTAATGTATGCCCTTAGGGCATATATTAACAAATCCGTTTTTGGAAAAATTTTATCGAGAATTGAAAAAGCTGTCAAAAATTTTTCAATTCCCGATAAAACTTTTTCTAAAAATTGTATACTATTATATGCTCTTAGAGCACACGTTAGTAAAATCCTATGTTATAAAGCACTTTCCACTCTTGTTGACTAACTCTCTTTTGCTCAAAAGATTAGCACATCAATTAACTTTTTAGGGAAAATTCTTAAGCATTATTTTCCATGATCGATTTAAAAGTACTGATGTATGTTTAGTATCTCATTTTGAAACTACACTTATTCAAAGTACAAAATTCTTTTTAACTCCATTTTTTTAATGTACAGCTTTTTAAAATAGCTAATTTTTAATTTTCTGAAATCAGGAAAATAATTTGTACCTACAGTAATAAATAAGAGCATAAACGACTAGTGGTAAGCCTTTTGCATGCAAAGAGGAATCTGTTTCCACACAAACTCTGAAAATTATTTCGCAATATGCAAAAAGAACCCAAATTCAAGAGAGGCCCCATTTGGTATGGCAACTCAAACACATGTTTTCAGTTTTTAAACAACATTACACGTATTTCCACACATATTTTCAAACAATAAAACATATGTTTTTAAGTGCATGTATGTAAAGAATTGTAGAACCCTCTCTCTAAATAGAATGAATGATCTTTATTGATTGAAGATGAGAATACAATACAATGAATCTATACACTATTGCTATCTATATATACAATCTGTGGAATCAAAGAAAATAACTAACTCTGTGAAGGAGGGAAAATTAGTTACAAACAGTCCCAATCATCAAGCCACGTGTACAAGCTGTAACTGCAGCTTATGTCATGCTTCTATCCACGTGGCAAGGCTCCTTCATACGTGTGCATAAAGTGTTCATGATAAGGAACTGATTCAATCACCTCTAATAGCTCTGGACTGATCCAATTTCTCTGAGTTTCAATTCCTTGAGTGCTGCCCTATTCTCCATCTCTGTTCTTATGTCTACAGTCTACTAATGGCTTGAGTGCATTCCTCCTTGCTTTTAACAATGTACCAAACACTCCTAAAGTATTCCATCCTAGGTTAAAGAAAAAACTGGTTACCCATCTCCTATGTTTTTCTCTAATTAAACCTCCTTTACTTTTATTCGAATCTCTTTACAGCTAGTCGTCTATCAATGCTTGACTTAACACAAAAGTATGAACGGGTGAGGTCCTAAGACACTGAAAGATAAAGGCTATTCATAGTGAACCTTAGGATTGATAGTGAAAGATAAAGAATTCGAAGTCAGAAGTTTCGCACATAAGTTAAAAAAAATTCCGTGTCATATATGTGTTACTGAGAGATGAAGATGTGTAACAGAGGTAAGAATAGGATTTCATTTTGAAAAATAAGAGAATCACAGGTTATCCAAATCATACGATCAAAAATACACAGATAATGGTCTAGAAATGTCAATTTTATCTATCTTTTCTGGATTGTGAACCTGTGCACTGGGTGCAATTATAATCCATTTGCTGAGAAAATTTTTTTTTTTAAAAAAAAGAGATAAAAATATACCAAGGAATATTACCATAGCGTTGAGTTTAGGGAGAGCAGATTAGTCTCAAGCTTTACTTGGAGCAATATTCCTTTCCGTACAATACAAACTTTATTAAAAACTCGCAACAGTGAATGAGATCGTTAATAACATAATTAGACTTTCGGTGAATTTTTTCTTTTCACAAGGTTATTCGATGACAATTTCGTGATTGGACCCTAAAGACAGTCATTTATTAATATTTTTTTTGAGTTCAATTCTTTTTCGTTTTTCACACGGAATTATGACCAAGAAAACATGACGTGAACTCCTTCGTGGAAAAGTATATAAGAAAATCCGAAGATGAATGAGGGCCCAATTTTCCATCCTGTGGTGGAATTTCTTTGTCAATAAGTTCAAGCAAATCATTTTATATTTTTTAACACCAATGGTCATTACAGACACTATATATTGATGCAAATAGAGTCATAGTTAGACATAGCAAAATGGACAGGTCAACATCGGGTTAGGTTTGGGTAGGGTCAAACAGGTTGCAGGTTAAAATGAGTTATTTTAAACGGGTTAAAAATAAGTTCGGATCAATCGGGTTTTGGGTCGGGTTGGGTTGACCCATATTTTTCACATGAATTTTTTTTAATAAAGAAAACAACATGTATTTGCCATTTGAAAATTTATGCAACAAATTACTTGATGTAAAATGCATTACTTTGAATTCACCACTTATATCAAGAATGAATTCAGTTAAATTTTATTAATACTTATTCAATAATTTTAAAATTATACAAATCCTAACATTGCCATCTAAAACAAAATAACACAAAGATAAGTAAAACAAATACACAAGTTTTATTTCTACACAATATCAACATCCCAAAATATAAAACAAAATTACAAATGACTTATTGGATAAATCATTTGACAAAGAATAAAAGCGAATAAGAAATTTATAATTTTCAAAATTAATTTTATAATCTGTTATCAATTGTGGTTGGCACTCTATTTCAATTTGAGATATACATAAAAGTTTAATTGTTTATTTATTTATACAAGGTATCTTTTATAAATATTATATCATTGTTAAGCAACACACACTCTAGGAAATATAATAATTTATTTTGAAAAGCCGTTTATTTTGAACATAAATTGTTAAAAAATAGGTCTAAGCATTCGTAATTTATGCTAATTTGATACTTTGGTTTCGCTATTTTAACACTTGTGAATGTTTCTCACACATGTCTACAATTTTAAATATATGTTTTTAATTCTATTGTAACCAGATTATCTTGACATATACTTTGCTATTTGATATCTAAAAATCTTTACTTATTACAGAATGCTCAACCATTCATTTTTTAATTAATTTGCATGTAGTTATATAAATGTCTCAATTGTTTCCTTAAAGCCTACAACAAACAATTAAACCAATATTGTCTTAATATATTTATTTTTTTTACCAATTTTTTTTTTTTTAAATAGTTCAGGTTCGGGTAGAGTCGTGGATCGGGTCAGGTTGACCTGCAAAAAACACGGGTTGGGTTACAGGTCAACCCGTTTTTGCTTCGGGTAAAAAAAAAATCAGATTCAAGTCGGGTATTTTTCGGATTGGGTCTGGTCGGGTCAGAAAATTCTAATCCGTTTTGCCATGTCTAGTCACAGTCCTACTTGAAGGCACACAAACATAACTTACTTAGATTCAAAGAATAATTTTTTTTTTCCAGAATACTAAGTATTTTAACACGCACACAGAAGAATGAACTGAAATATTTCTAAGTCAAATGGATTTTTGAGTGAGTATCAAAGGTTATGCGTTGCACAGAGGAGTAACTAGTGCAGTGCAAACTTTATTGTTGTCTCTTTTAATTCTACTGATCTGCCGTTTAAAAATTGTGGCAGACTTGTTGGATTATTGTCTTGGCCTCTGTTTGATATCACGTGGCCAGAGTTGTATTCTATTTTATACTTCTTACCTGATAAAAATTCTATCTTTTAACTCAAAAAAGAATTGCTAAGAAAATGAAATAAAACTAAATACAATAAGATTTATTACTTTTCTCATGCTACAAAATGGTAGCTAAACAAATGGATTTTTGTTTATGTGTGCTGCACACATAACATGAAAAAATTTCAAGAACCAAATTAAGACCCATAACACAAATTCACAAATCAATTGCTCTATATATACCAATGACAAAAAATAGAAAATAAAAAACAGAAAAAATTATGAGCTCAACCATTGATTTATAAATACATGGTTTCCATAAATAAATGGTAGGGAGATCAGTTGTACTATCTTCTACACATAAACGACATGCATGAATGCATCTTAGCACCTAATATTTAACACATGAATCACTTATTGTAAACACTAGCAGCTCTAGGAATTTTTTTCAGAATGTTCCTTAAGAAGCATAAATTATACAATCTAATAAAAAGAGAAATTCATATATTGACAACAACAACAATAAAAAAACACGCAAATACATAAAGTTTACAATTGCCTTCTACAAATTTTCATATTTTGAAATTAGTGCATGATAGTCTCATTATCAATGCTATAAGCTACATCTATTTCAATGTACACAACCAAGCAATCATTCATCCACTGAATGTAGAACAAATTATGGAGGAAAATTGAATTTTATTGGCATAAAAAAAAACTGAGGGTGTTCCCAAAATTTTTTTTAAAGGGTAGACAAATAAATTTTTTTAAATTATTATGTATTAAAAAAAAAATTCAGGTTAGGGTGGTCCTGGGACCACCCTGGCCTTAAGATGGCGCTGCCCCTGATTGTAAATCAACTAACTCTAACCCTTTACCTTTTTGCCATAAATCCCACGCCTAACTCAATAGTTATTTAAAATTTTGGAAACACAACATTGAAAGTATATATGATTTCAAGTTTATATATACTAGTTGCAGACCCATGTGATACATGGAAATATATAATTATTTTGAGACGTGGTATAATGTATAATTATTTTCTAAATTTTATTGTAGATAATTTATCCTCCCTAAAAATCAAACAATTTCTAAAAGTAATTTCTATTTCTCTGTTTTTACAAATAAATAATTTTATCTTTATCTATATTTTTGATTGATTTTATTCTTTTTTGAAGTGGTCCATAATATTTTAACTATTGTTATTATGCATTACATTTTCCTAATTTTTTTTGGTACAACTAAAATATTTATGTTTCAAATTTATTATTCTTTTAAGGAGGTTATTTTGATAATCAAACTTATCATATAATTACAATTGATATTATTCAAATAATTGATAATATTCTCAACCCAAATTTGTCTTTTCTCATTCTTAAGTACAACAAAGTGGACCAAAATATACCAAATTGACAGAATTGACCAAACTGGACCAAATGTCAAACCTTATTAGTAAACATAACTCAAAAAATTTAATAATAATAATAATAATGATAATTGTGGTAACACAATCTATTTGTTTGCTTTGGGGCATGCCTTAGCAACGTCCTGCACGGCTTTATCCTTTGCAAGCGACATGGGAGGCATGCTTATTGTGCAACGCCCGTCCCACATCGAAGAAAGAAGCGCCCCCTCTAAGCCTTATAAGCATGAGCTCAAGGCATAAGGGTACCACTACAACACATGCCTTGAACTCATGCTTATAAGGCATAGGGGGGGCGCTTCTTTCTTCGATGTGGGACGGACGTTGCACAATAAGCATGCCTCCCATGTCGCTTGCAAAGGACAAAGCCGTGCGGGACGTTGCTAAGGCATGCCCCAAAGCGGACAAATAGATTGTGTTACCACAATAATAATAATAAATGATGTAAAACCTTTATTTGTGATAATTAAGTAATGTATTCCAATGTGATGGAAGTGACTTGCTTTTGAAGTAACATCAATCAAATTTGTTATCACGTTATTATTTTTAACTAAATTATTATGCATATATCTTAACTCTAGACCTAGTTTTTGAAATGTAGACTTCCATTTTGGTTATTGGACCTAAATCAGGTGGCGACTTCCAAAGAAAAGAGAAAGCGGGTCATGCAACCCACAAGTGCAGGGCAGTGCACTCAGTGGTGACTTTAATGGGCATGGTGAGTTAGACTTGGACATATGTTTGACCATAATTAAATAAAAATTTTATTAATGAAGCCCAACCTATTTTAATTTTCTTTTCATACACTTGTAGGGGATTTTAACCCTATGATACTCCTGGTTAGAGGTGAGTAAGAAAAAGGCGAAAAGCACATTTTAGTCCCTACATTTTCAGGCGATTCTCATTTTAGTCCCTATATTTTATTTTTACTGCTTTTAGTCCCTATCCTGAAAAACGGTTCCCATTTTGGTCCCTACCGTTACATCATAAACGGATATTGCTGACGTGGCAAATGACATTGATAAATAATAATAAACTAATGTCCACGTGACATAAATTAATAATAAAAAATATTTTTTGACATTAAAAAATGCCACGTCAGCATTTAAATTTAAAAAATTAATTTATTAATTTTAACTAAATAAAAAAAATTATAAACAGAATTAAAAACTAAAAATTATATAAATTGAGATCTAAACATGTCTTAAACAAGAACAACAAGAACAAATCCAAGAACACAAACCCAGAAATTAAAAAAAAAAACAAAACAAAAATATCTCCTCCGCATCGAAAAGAACACAAACCCAAGAACACAATCTCAGATCAAGAACACAAACCCAGAAATTAAAAAAAAAAAAACAAAGATATCTCCTCCGCATCGAAAAGAACACAATCCCAAGAATACAATCTCAGATCAAGAACACAAACCCAGAAATTTTAAAAAAAAAAAAAATCTCCTCTGCATCGAAAAGAACACAAACCCAGAAATTAAAAGAAAAAACAAAGCTATCTCCTCTGCATCGAAAAGAACACAAACCCACAATCTCAGGCGATGCGGAGGCGTGGTCGACGGCCCAAATATCTCCTCTGCTTCAAAATCAGCTTCCGATACGCTTTTTGCATATCCTCGACCGTGCAACTCTTCTCCACCCCCAAAATCTCGTAGTAGTCTTTCTTCTTCTTAATCTGCCTCACGATCGCGATTTTCTCCTCCGTGTACGAGGCCGACGCGGACGCCGATGAGGCCGACGATGAAGACGGACCTTGGTGGCGGACCGATGGCTGATCGGACGGTTTCGATGGCTCCGATGTGCCGTTATTGGTGGACCCGGAGGAACCTTGAGGTTGTGGATCCCCGAGCCCATTGGATTCTTTCTCAATCTCCGATAAGAGATCATAGATCGGAAGAGTGGGATCGAGACGACGAGCTTTGGAGATGAATTTCAAGGCTTGGCTTCGATCTCCAACTTCCATAGCTTGTTTACTGATTCTCAAGCATTTCAAAGCGTCATCTTTGTTCCCTTCCATTTTCCAATTAAGTAAAAACCGTAAACCTCAGGGAAAAAAATTTGGGGATTTTTAATTTTTAGTTTTTAATTCTTAGTTTTTAACTTTTTATTTAGTTAAAATTAATAAATTAATTTTTTAAATTTAGATGCTGACATGGCATTTTTTAATGCCAAAAAATATTTTTTATTATTAATTTATGACACGTGGACATTAGTTTATTATTATTTATCAATGCCGTTTGTCACGTCAGCAATATCCGTTTATGATGTAACGGCAGAGACCAAAATGGGAACCGTTTTTCAGGATAGGGACTAAAAGCGGTAAAAATAAAATATAGGGACTAAAATGAGAATCTCCTGAAAATGTAGGGACTAAAATGTGCTTTTCGCCTAAGAAAAATATAGCTCCATTAGGATTGAGGCTTTCTAAAGTTTACCCTACCAACTTACAATATGTGTTATTGCCTGTAATGGATATTGAATATTGATCACTCAGGTCCATTTAGACCCTTAGTTGGAGCATGACCTCCTAGTTGTGAGTGACCTATTGATCTTAAATTTTTAGTATGAAGGTTTTACCCACACATAGAACAACCATAAACCCAATTTATAAGAAAGCCCATTTGCATGTGTTTGGTTTAACCCAAAAGAAAAAAGTTCCAAAAATAAATTCAAGATAAAAACCTTTTGCAAAGAAAAATATTTTCATGAAAAAAATCTTTTGTAAATAATTTTGGAAGAAAATAATTTTTTTTTTAATTTTTTGCAAAGAAAAATAATTCAAGAAAATAATAATAGAAAAATCTTTTGCAAAGAAATTATTTTTCAAGAGGAAGGTTTTTTATTAAAAAAAAAAATTGGAAGAAGAATTTTTTAGAAAGAAAAAAAAAGTCATTTTCAAAAAAAAAATAAAAGAGAAAATTTTGGAAAAAGAAAAAAATGAAAAATAAATTATGAAAAATAAAAAAAATATTTTCAAATGATAAGCTCAAGACCATAAGTATCCTAAAGACTTTGGAGGAGGAAGATGTGCTATAAAGTCATAACATACCTTAAATTCTGGACCAAAATTTAAAAAAAAAAAAAAAAAAATCAAAAGCAGTAAAGCTTAAGACCATGAGTATGTTATGAACTTTATTTAAAAGATGTTAAACCCATCCATGTTATGAGAAAATTTGAAACCCTAAAATCTCTAGAGACATGGGTAGGGCCCACAAGGATTGAAAAGTGAAATCATTTGAACTAATTGACCAAACCTTTTGATATGATATGATATTCATAAAAGAGATCATGTATAAATAAGTAAACAATCAAACTTTAATGTATATTTCAAATTGAAATAGAGTGTCAACCACAATTGATAATAGATTATAAAAGGCGAAAACCACATTTTCGTCCCTACATTTTCACGGCGATTCCCACTTTGGTCCCTAACTTTTATTTCCACCGCTTTTAGTCCCTATCTTGAAAAATGCGTCTCATTTTTGTCCCGGCCATTACATCAGAGACGGAAAATGCACACGTGGCAAACGGAGTGCACTGTTGGCACACTAAAAGCTAACGTGGCCATTAAAATAATAATAATAAATGTTATTTGGCATTAAAAAATGCCACGTCAGCATCTAAATTTAAAAAATTAATTTATTAATTTTAACTAAATAAAAAAAATCAAAACAGAAATAAAAATCAAAATTCACATGAATTAAGATCTAAAAGTATCTTGAACAAGAACATCAAGAACACCAACCCAGATTTAAGAACACAAAATTAAAATCCAAAAATCACAAACCCAGAAACACAAACACAAACCCAACAACAGATCAACCAAACCAAACACAAAAGCAACAAACACAAACCCAGCAACTGATTTTTCTTGTCAACCAAACACAAAAACAACAAACACAAACCCAAACATCAGTAAGAATACAAACACAAACCCAGCAATCCATCTTCAGAAAACTTGCAATCCATCCTCAAAAAACCCAAATCCAAACACAAACCCAAATCCGACCCTCCTCCTTCTCGCGCAGAGCCTCGTCCCTCTGCCTCCCCCACTCGTAGCAAATTCATTATTCTTAGAGAAGTGGTCAGTGGACAACTTTAGGTGATGGTAAAAACACATATATTCCTCTCTCGCCACTACATTTTGATCTAACTTTCTCTTCTTCTTTTTTATCGCTCTAAATCATCAAAGACCCAAAACGTTCAATGAGGACGAAATCTGTCACCGACCTTAAGGACAGCACCGCCTCCTCCTCGCAACGACCTCCATCGTGCCTCCATTGGGTTTCAATTTAGATGGCAAAATGGGTGGTCTTGTGTGTTTTTGGGCTTCAGATATGCTAAATGGGCGTTCGTTGTTTCAAATCTGGTCCAATCAAGGCATAGGAGGATTGATATTGATTGTTATGGTTTTCTTTTGTGGGTTTCGATTCAAAAGGGTTTTGATTTGGAGTTTGATTTTGATTTGTATTCAGATGGGTATTCGTTGGTGAGTTTCCTTGGGTTTTCCTTCATTTTCTTTAAAAACAGAACGAAGAGATTGTTTGCTGAGATTTTTTTTTTTTTTTTTAAATAATTTTTTAACAACTAACAAGGCAATCAAACATGTTCTTTGTGGAAGAAGGTAAAAATACTGAAAATAAAAAATTTTAAATTGTTTTATTTATGATGAATCTTAGAAAATCAGTGGGCTGAAAGTCTCCGGGCTTTGATGATCTTGAAGGCTGAGTCCTAAAAAACCAAATACAATCAGAGAAGACTGGTGGAGGCCGGTCTTAAGTCCTCCGATGGTAAAGTCAGTGGGTTGGAATAGAGAGAAAAATACTTCCAGGACTTTTAGAAGAAATGTCTCAAAAAAATCCCCTTACCTCTTCGTAGAAAAGAGTATTTATAGTGCACATGGAACGGTTACTTGTTCTAATAACCGTTCCTATTGTTGAGGAATTCAGCAAAGTCAGAGGTAACTCCCATAACTTCCATGGAAGTTACTTTATCTGGACTGGTGCTTCATCACGGTTAATGGAGGCCATGGTTCACAAGTAAGAATTCTCTGTCAAAGTCTGGAATGCTCGTCCGTCCTTTATTAGGGACGGACGAGGCCTCGTCCGTCCTTTATTAAGGACAGACGAGGCCTTGTCCGTCCTTTATTAAGGACAGACGAGGATCGCTGGGGACGACTCTCTGTCGCGTCCTATCTCTTCGTGCCTTTTCTTTGGACGACCCATAAGGACGGAATAGAACTTCATTTTTATTACACCATCAATTTAATTTGTGAATGTGGCAGTGGCGGTGGTTTTTGTGCAATCTGTGGTTTTTGGTTTTCAATTTTGAGATCTTAAGTCTATGTTGGTGTTCTTGTTCAAGATACTTTTAGATCTTAATTCATGTGAATTTTGATTTTTATTTCTGTTTTGATTTTTTTTTTATTTAGTTAAAATTAATAAATTAATTTTTATATTTAACGTGGCATTTTTTAATGTCAAATAACATTTATTATTATTATTTTAATGGTCACATCAGCTTTTAGTGTGCCAACAGTGCACTTCGTTTGCCACATGTGCATTTTTCGTCTCTGATGTAATGGCAGGGACCAAAACCAGATGCGTTTTTTAGGATAAGGACTAAAAGCAGTGGAAATAAAAGTTAGGGACCAAAGTGAAATCGCGTAAAAATGTAGGGACGAAAATGTGGTTTTCGCCATTATAAAATTAATTTTCAAGATTGTAAATTTCTTATATGTTTTTATTCTTTATCAAATGAGTTATCCAATTAGTCATTTGTAATTTTGTTTTATATTTTGGGATGTTGATATTGTGTTAAAATAAAACTTGTATATTTGTTTTAGATAGCAATATTAGGATTTGTATAATTTTAAAATTATTGAATAAGTATTAATAAGTTTAACTAAGTTCATTCTTAGTATAAGTGGTGAATTTAAAGTAATGCATTTTACATCAAGTAATTTGTTGCACGACTTTTTAAATGGCAAATATATGTTGTTTTCTTTATATAATAATAATAAAAAAATTATGGGAAAAATACAGGTCAACCTAACCCGACTTGCAACCCGATTGACTCGAACCTATTTTTAACTTGCTTAAAATGACCCGTTTTGACCCGCAACCCGTTTAACTCGACTCAAACCCGATCCTTGCCATGTCTACTTAGGGGCAAAACCCATGTGAGAATGAAAATGTAAATGTAAAAATTGACAATTTTTTTTCAAGATAAAAAAATAAATAAAAGAAAAAGAAGAGGAAAAAGAAAGAGACTAAGGAAAAGAAAAAAAAAAAAAAAAAAAGAGTCACTTCTCAACCTTAACTCAATCCAAAACCTATCCTGCCTCTTGAATGAGATAGAGAGAGACTGGCGGTGGCGGTGGCGGCAACAGCAACAGCAAGTAGGTATGTGCGTTTGAGAAGCGGTTGCAGATCCTTGTACTTCCGTCAACTATGCACAGTCAAATCCGATAACACCAACCTCCTTATTTCGGCCATCAACAAAGACACATGTCACCAACAATTTTTCTCCATCCCATTAATCAAACCACTCTCTGTGGGATCTCCCACCCTACTCTTCACACTCCCTTCCCATTCCTTAGGTCTCACCTCTTCCCAATATCTCAACACTTTCTTTCTCCTTCACCACCCTAAATATCCCCATTACAATGACATCCCTCTTCTCACCTATAACCCCACCACTCAACAATCTCTCACTCTTCCTCTTCATCCTCCACTCCCTACAACTACAACTATTACTCGGGAGGTTAGAACCCATTTTGGCTTCGACCCTTCAACCAAAGTCCTCCATGTTAAATGGACAGAATCCATTCCACAATCAATTCCTAGAGTTATTAATATGGTGTGCACGTTTTTGACAATTGGCAGCAACATGTCGTGGAGAGAGGTAAATCATGTGTTGCCGCATATTGATTCGATCAAGTGTGGTATTGGTGGGAAAAGTAGTGTTTGTGTTAATGGTGCAATACATTGGTTAACACAATATGGGGATTCCATTGTGGCTTTTGATTTCAAAGATGAGAAATTTAGACTTATCCCACTTTCCCATGACTTCAAAAAAAAAAAAAAAAAAAAAAAACTCTGAACCGTTCCATTTGGAATTTGAACGGTTAGTTGAGCTTGATGGGTTCTTGGCTTTGGTAGCTGACGTATATAGCGGAGTTGAGGCTGATTACATGTTGCAGTTGTGGTTCCTATGAAGCACAGGTGCATTTTCGAGTGCGGGTGCAGGTGTGGGTATGGGACTCGGCAATTTTTAAAAAAGTTGGATGCGGGTGCGGCGACTAAAAAATTTCTCAAAATATTTTTATTTATATTTTTAATATATTGCCAAGCATACTTTTCACATTATATAAACATATACCAAATTTAAGAGTAATAGTAATTATTAACTAAATAATAAATCAAACCCAAGTAACAACATTACAGCTTATATAAAAAATTTTAAAAAAATTAAAAAAATCATATCACAGATTCACAATGAGTAATAGTCAAAGGCTCAGAGCATGTGAGAGTATAATGAGCTTGAGATTGAAAAACTGAGATTGAAAGCTTTAATTAGTTTGATACTTGAGTTGAAAGCTTTAATATCAAAATAAAGTTAAACAACTAAATATTAACTTGCTTAAACCCATAAATTTTTATTCTTTCTTTTTTCTTTCTTATTTATTTATTTATTTTTCCCCTTAATTACCCACTACATTAATTATTGAGTTTGGTTGAAACATTAGCTATCTACCACGTGTGCAAAGTGCAATACACATCCCAATAAAATAATTAAACAAATAGATAAAATCTCTTGATCTGATAAAAGTAATAAATTTTTTTAAATATCTCCCCCATTTATTACCCTACCTACCCCCACAACTCATTCTACACACTTCTGCTTCTCTCTCTTAAGAGCATTTCCATCAAAGATTTTAAAATTTTTAACATTTAGCATCTCAAAAAGTCATTTTATCAATTTTAACAACTCATTTTACAATATACCAAACATCAAAGGTTCTATCTTTTTACCATTTTGTTTAAAATAATATAACCTACTCATTAAAATAATAAAAAAACAACTACATAAACCACTTTTTCCACCACAAGCATTAAAATAATAATATATTTTTTTTAAGATTGGAGCTACAGTGAGCTTTCAAAGATGAAAGCTCACTGTAGCTCAGTTGCTTTTTCTTTTTTCTTTTTTTCTTTTTTTTTTTAAATTTAGCATGTTTGATGTAGCTTGCTTTTTGGTGCTTTTTACAAACTTGATGTTAAATTTAGCATTTATAGCATTTAGCATTCTTTGATGAGAATGCTCCAACTCTTTCAAGTTCAAAATCCTCTTGAAGAAGAAAAACAATTCCTTCTGCTCGTTGCCTCGTTCTTGATTCCGAAAGCAAATAAGTTTGTATTTAACTTGTTTTCTCTTTCGTTTTCTCTCTGTTTCACACACAAGCACTCTCTCACATCACCCCCATACCTCAAAACGTCCCCCTTTTTTTTTTTTTAATTTCGGCCTAAATTGGCAAGTTCGGCGCCGGTATCGATGTGTTTTGACAGTTTCGCCTGATACAGCCCGAGTCAGCGCGAATCGGCCCGAGTTAAGAAACGAAAAAAAAAAAAAAAAACTGGACGCGGCACCGACACGTAGGCAGCAGCGTCACTCGTGCGTCGGACGCAGGTGTGGCGGCCGTTTTTCCTCATCCGTGCATCCCAGAATGTGGATACTAAAGGATTACCACAATCATGTGTGGGTTATGAACACTATATTCTTTCCATTTGAGTGGAGCGACTGTGGTCAACCTGTTCCTATTGGGACTATCCCAACGGGGGAGATATTGCTAAAGCCGCATTCTTTGAGTAAGAGCCCTGCGTGGCTGCTTTTCTATAATACGGAGGGACATTGTTTCAAGAAGGTTGAAATATCAGAAGCATTTCTCTTTACGGTAGAACCTCAGAATGGGGCAGTTGTTGAACCTCAAACTCAATTCAAGTTAGTAGTGAATGTCTTAGAAATGGGGCAGTACTAGTTGAACCTCAAAATCTATCGAGATTTGCAAGAGGGCAGGAAGGAAAGAGTATTGTATGGTACGTTTTTGTTTGTTTGTTTGTATTTTTTTGTTTTTCTTTTTGTCAAATGCCTTTCTTTCTAGATGTTTGATGCAATCTGTCAATTAAAAAAAAAAAGATGTTTGATGTCAATCTGTTAATTATGTTGTTTAATAGAGTATTCAGGGATTAGAAACAGGCGTAGGCAAGCTGAGTACACTAGAACCGTGTCCAATCTGGTCGATATAATAGTTTGATGACTTTTTTCATCATGACAATATTGTCATACAATATCATGCATTATGATTGAAACTGGATCATAATGCTTTCATTAATTCAAAAAGATCAACATTAATTATAAATCCTAAAACACAACCAGATTAGATTTCATTTTACATCAAGTCATTTAAAACTAAAGATTGAAATCCAAATCCTTGTGCGCTTTTTGTTTATGAGTTTAGTGAGGGTTGTTATTAAGATATTTTTATTTGAAATATAGGCTGCTTATGTACCAGCTATACTTTCGGGAAAGGATGTGGTTGTAGCTGCAGAGACCGGTAGCGGTAAAAAAAACCAGGATATTTGATTCCCCTGATCAATATGCTCTGCTCTGCACATGATGATTCTGTAACTACTGTTTCTGATCAAGAATCAATCCAATCCCAAAGGATTTTTCTTCTTCTTTGCCCAAATGTGCTGCTTTGTGAGCAAGTGGTGCGGATGGTGAATGTCTTTGTGGCGATGATGGTAAACCGCTTCATAAAGTTGCAGCTGTCTGTGATGGGCAGGTGCTTTATTTGCAAATTATTCTTGTGATAGATATAGGCTAATAAGCCTTTACATGCATAGTGTGTTAATTGAAGGGATTTGGGTTCAATTTTCTTTGGGGGTATGTCTGTAGACATTTTAAGATTTTTTGGTTCTCACAAATAAGAAACTTTGACAGCGGGGATGGCTGGTTAATGAGCCTGATATTCTTGTGTAGACACCATCTGCTCTCCTGAATAATATTGACCCAGATAAACGCCGTTGTTTGGAGTTTATGCGTGGGGTAAAATATGTGGTATGCTTTTTGTGTAACTAACTATGCTTAATTATGTTGTTTATCTCAATAATCCCAAATCTGATTTGGCAGAATGATAACATAGGAGAGATCACATTATTTATAAGTAACATATCTATTTACTATAACTTGCAGGTGTTAGATGAGGCAGATATGCTTCTTTGTGGGGGCTTCCAGAATAAAGTTATCTGTCTATTAAACATGCTCCGTCTTGATGAAAAGCTATTGTCTCAGTCAAAAGAATCTGTATCTGAGTTACCAGTGGAATTGGAGTCTGAACCTTCATCACACTTTAGTTTAGAGGATAAGGAGGACCTACAAACTGACATCATATCAGAAGGGGTGGAAAATTCTGAGGATGTTCATGTTGATGACTTAGCGGAGGATGTTGAAGCTGGGTCTAATAAAACAATAGACCGGAGGAGAGTGAGAAAAAATTATGAGAGCAGTAAACGGTACATTTGCGTTGCAGCCACCCTTACAATAAATGGAAAGAAAACTGCTGGGGCAGTGTTGAAACAGATGTTTACAGATGCCAATTTGGTCAGTGGAAATTACCTCCATTGTCACAACCCCAGGTGCCCCATCTATTTCTGGTTGCCTACTATTTTCTCTAGTGATATTCTTTTCCCCTTGCTAGTAACACATGGTGAAATATTAGGTTTACTGCTGGCTCAATGGAAAATTTTCGGTATCACAATGCAGTGTGTGTGTGTATATATATATATATATATTATAGTATGTATATTAATTATAGTATGTACTATTAGGACTCTTCCTATAAAGAGTAAGTGTATGGTGATCTAATGACTTATCTTAACAACAATTGCTAAATGCCAGTTCAGTCACTTACATTTAGCCCACTATAAGGCTGTTTACAACCATGCAAAAGAATTATATTATGGCGCCATAGCACATGAAATGATGAAATCATACACATGGTTGGAGATGCACTATGTTCATATATGTATGCATATACGTCTACATCTATATTTCCATGGTGATCCTCTTGATTCAAATTGTCAATGCCTAAATGCTATCAGTGGGCATGAGTTCAGATTATAAATTTTGGACCACTTCAGGGCCAGTAAATGACAATTTAATCCCTTGCTTGGTACATTGAAGTATTCTGTAGATGAGCATTATTAATTTTTCTGTGTAATAACTAATAACGAAATATTGGATAATAGAATTGAGATTTGAGAGGGATAGGCAGGTCATATATATGAAATTTGTGATACATACCCATCGCTCCTGAAATATGTGGGTCAAAATTATGATATCGTCCACTTTAGCAGATCCTTAGCCAACTCATTGGCAATTTGGCAAATGATTTAACAATAGCTTGATTGCATTGCCAATCATTAGTGTAGAATTTCAGATGAGGCCTTGCATGTTTGTTGGGTGGATCCCCATAGGTGTGCAGTCATTATCATGTGCTTAGCTTATGGAAATTAGTGTCAATTAAGAATGGGAGGAGTCAGGAGGAGGGAATTTAACCTCAAATAATACTTCAGGTGGGAAAAAAAAATGCAACTCCAATGATTTATGTTGAGATATATCTTCTTATGTTCCAGGTCTAGCCAAATAGCGTGACCTTTTTATTTTTATTTTTTTGATAAGTAGATAGCGTGACCTTTTTATCTAGTAAAGACTTAGGGAACTCACGGTTTTCTTTTTATCTGGAGTTGACTCAACACACCCTGCATCAAATTGTCTAATTTTTATCATCAATCAAACACTACTCATTTATATATATACATATATATACACACCACTTTGCTACAGTAAATTGCTAATCTTGGCAGTTCCCTATAGCAAGAAGGCAAAATATTTTGTCTTTGACTACACCAATGTTGGCACTTAAATTGGAGTGTGAGGTGGTAAAATAGCTAACCACCACCAATGGTGATGCTCTAAAGAAAAAGTAAACTAATTTAATAATTAGAGTAAAAAAGCATATAAATTTTGAGATATTAAAAATTAAATTAGCAGCAAGTAGCAGTGTATCACAAAGATCACCCTACTCAAACCATATAATGAATCAATGACAAAGTTTTCTTTATCACAAGAATGAGTTAAAAATTAAAAATAGAGAGACAAACCACGTAAAAAGGGCAACAAAGTGACAACAAATATTAATTTTTCTCCAATATTCCTCCATAAGCATTTTTTTTTTTTTTTTTTTTTTTTTTTTTTTTTGCTTTTGTAAAGTCATGAAGAGAAGAGATATGTATGGTGTAAGTTCAGGCAATTATTGAGAGATTAATGAGATAACAGTAAAATTAAATAAATGCAATATTTTGGATAACAATAAAAAAACTTAACAAAAAGAGGTAAAAAAAAAAAAAAACTAAATTCAAAATTAGAGCGCCACATGGTAAGACGTCATGCATTCTCACATTTTATATATATATATATATATATATATTGATATTTATTGATATTGATTGGATTCCCAATATTCCCACCCCCCCAAAACACAAAAAAAAAAAAGCATGGAGGAGGAAAGCGTCAAATTGTAGATGTATGGAGTTCAAAAAAATGAAGTGCGAGAGCATTTTCCATAGCGTTCAGAAAAATGAGCACCATTCACATAAGTTAGCATTTAGGTAAGGAATTATCCATTAACTGAAAAGGAAAAAGCTTTTGAGAAATGGACCTATTGACAATTTGACATAATGCAAAAAAGTAAAGAGCACATTGAATACCTTCATGGTGAACCCTATAATCTATCAGACCATGGCAAAGCCACAGTAAGAGAGGATGTACCAGTGGACCACTGCCAGATCTTAGAAACAGAAAAACTACACCTTTACTTCCAATGTTAATCTTCTTCCCCTCACCATCCCCATCCCCATCAATTGTGGAAGTCCCATTTTGTCCCTCTCCCTTTCACAATTCTCATACTACCACCCACTCTATTGGGACATAGAGCAACTTGCAGCTCTGAATCAGCAATCACATATTGATATGATCCCAATGAGTAACATCTTGCATCCAAACTACTACTGCTGGTCTCTCCCACTCCTCTCTCTACTACAGCTCCTACTCCATCATTTGAGCTTCTAAATTTGCCGAGTCCCACAGAAAATACACTCTTTCACTAATAATGGCATTTTCTACAGGCTTTTGACCGGAAAGAAACCCACTTGCCCCATTGCTTGAAAACCCATCTTCTTCCCTTGGGTCCTCAACAAAAAACTGGGTTTTCAATGGAAAGCACAACAACCCCAGGCGTGTAAAGGTTCCCTCTACAGAGAGGGCAAGTTGAATTAGATAGTAATCATGTGCCTATACAATCAATATGGAAAGCATGGCTAAACATTGGAAGCAACCTCAACTTGTCTTGTTCTGAAAACTCACAAAGACAAACTGCACAATCAAATGGCTCTTTCAGACCCATTATCTCTTTATAGAGGAAAACTGGGAGAGCATCTATGAAAGCTTGATCTAGGTCAGAATCAAGAAAGTTGAAAGGGTTGTTGCAATTGTCTCTTAAAAGCATCAGACTCAAAAATCTCTGGGTGTCTGTTTGATTCACTGATTGATGATGAAGATCTATGTTTTGTGAGAAATCTAATAAGCAAGTGAAGTAGATCAGATATAAAAAAGATGACAGCTAGAATAACTATGATAAAAAGAATTGCTGGGCTTATTTTACTTCCAGATGATGATGATGGGCTCGGTTGTTTCTGGTAATCAGTATTATATGGCAATGAAGGAGAAGAAGAAGATGAACGTAGATGAGAGAGAGGGGGGCTGGTGAGAAAACCATTTCTCAGTCTGACTTGAGATTGAACCAAAGACATTTTAGGATATTGGCATACTAAATTCACCACCACTTTTCTCAGCTGAATTGCAACAAACACTCAGTTATCAATGTGTTAAGTGTAACCCTCAAGACACAATTTTTCCTTGCTACCTTTGGCAACAAAGAATCAAACCCCAACTCATGTAATGTGGCAAACAAGCAAATAGACTCACAAGAAACCCAAATACAGTTTAATCAAATAATATGCAGAAAGAATCTAATTTTATTTTGACTCAGATTTGTAAACCAAACTGGTTAAAGGGACAATATTTTATTGTTACCAGAAACTCCAGTTCTTATCTTTTGCATTGACAAGAAAGAATATTGAAAAAGGAACAGCTTTTCATAGACAGTAACCATGTTTTGTAAAGGTTTCCTCTATAAAGGGGGCAAGATAAATTAGACAGTAATCATGTGTCTATTGACTGTTTTATACAAAGAAGTGAAGAGCTATAAAGGAAAACATTTTGACAATCAGTTGTTTCAAAACAGAGTCCAAACTAACTTGTTTGAATTCCACACACAAAACAACAAGGAAGTAATTCATGTACAAAGGTTAATTCAGAACCTCAATCACTTTTCCTTACTTTTTCTCTGCAACTCCCCAGAAATACGAGTTGTCAAAGCCTCTGCCTATCCCCCTTCTTGTCCATATCTTCTGCCATCTTCACAACAAGTGAACAAAATTTTTCAAGGCGAGACACATCCTCAACAATGGAACCTCGTAGCTACAAATACAAAAAGAAAAACAAAGGGGAAATTTAAAAACAGTAAATTTTTACAGTTGAAAACTTATTTACTACTAAAAAAAATTAAAAGCTACTTACAATAGGAATTAGGCTATATTCTCCAAAATCTATCCTTTTCATCTTCAAGACCCTTTCCGGGCCTAAGACATTAAATTTTCTATGAGTTGGAAGTTCATCAAACAAATACTTCTTGCGCTGCATAAAATAAAAAAAAAAAAACAAAACAGTTTCACAAGGTAAACAAATTAATTGGGAAAAGGAGGAAAGACACAAAATAACAACAAATAGCAAAATAGAGGAAAACAACAAATAACCTACCTCAACAGATGGATAAGTCACATCATACTTTGTTAGTAAAACAAGCTTGCCCTAAATTAAAAATAAAAAATAAAATCAAATAATAGACGGATGCTTGGCAAAGAGCTTTCATTAAACAAACTACTAATGCAACTCAAATAAGAAGAAATTAATTATATACATACTTTTATCACATCGTTCACCCATTTTGATTGACTTCTTAAATCAACCTAGATGACATGAAATTTTTTTTTTTTAATATTATGGTTAAGAACATTATGCAAATACCACAGGTTCTTAACGTTACACAAGTAAAAACAAAAAGACCACAGTATTACGAGAAAGAAAACTTACCATAGAAACATCTGGAACAGCTCAATAAGCTTAACCAGCCGAACGTCTATTTAGGAATAACCCACCTAATATGAACCTCAAAATTGAGAGTGATGCTGAAACTGTTGTTAAATTTTTAACTGGTGAAGCCGGTTGCAATGATGTTAAGCTAATAGAGTTCAAGAGAAAATTTGTTGTTCCTTACAATTTAAAGGTTATATGGATAAATGGGGAACTCAACGGAATTGCACATAGCCTTGCACAATATGCATGTGAGCGTCAAAGACTAGAGAGTCTTAATCATAGCACGGGGACTGCATTTAAAACAACAAAAAGGGAAGAAGTGTGGGATTATGAAAACGGTTTTCCAGCGGGTTTGATTGTCACTATATTAGAGGACTATGGGAGGAGAATGGTTAAGGTCAAATTTGGAAGTAGTAACATTGTTGACACTGTAAGCTGGCCAATGTTACTTGATAGCCCCTGCTCCAATGCAAGAACCATTAAGTAAAATTGGCCAACTTACAGTGTCAACAATGTTGTTACTTCCAAATTTGACCTCAGCCATTCTCCTCCCATAGTCCTCTAATATAGTGACAATCAAACCTGCTGGAAAACCGTTTTCATAATCCCACACTTCTTCCCTTTTTGTTGTTTTAAATGCAGTCCGGTGCTATGATTAAGACTCTCCAGCCTTTGACGCTCACATGCATATTGTGCAAGGCTATGTGCAATTCCGTTGAGTTCCCCATTTATCCATATAACCTTTAAATTGTAAGGAACAACAAATTTTCTCTTGAACTCTATTAGCTTAACATCATTGCAACCAGCTTCACCAGTCAAAAATTTAACAACAGTTTCAACATCACTCTCAATTTTGAGGTTCATATTAGGTGGGTTATTCCTAAATAGACGTCGGCCTAAACGTAGGTGCACGCCTTCTCATTGCCGCATCAACAGACAAGTTAAAATCTATTGTAAAGTCAGGTTCCCTAACTACCTCCTCCAAATAAATTGGATTACCTACACAATGAGTTTTCCCAAGTTATTTTTCTAAAAGTGAGTCTACATAAAAAAACCCCATTTGTAAAAAGCTTCAAAATAATCAAACGCAAAAAATATACAAAGCAATCAGAACACAATTCTCACAAAGCAATGGAAACAAGGACAAACCAAAATTTTACATGATAAAAGAATTTTACATTATATTTTTAAGTAATTCGCTAAACCACTTTTCCAGATTTCTATAACTATTGAACATTCTGTAAACTATTGAACATCCTAAGATTACATTTTCTTCTTATATCTTTCATGTTTGCAAAATTTTCAAAGGATCAAAGATCAACAGCTATGTCATTGATGATCAAAATTTTTAAATTTCAAGTTTTTGTAATCTAAAACTATGCATAAAAAATAAGTTTATAGATCAATGTCATATATGAAGAAGATCTATAAGTTAACCAATTGCATGCAAAAACACTCCCAAAGCAAATTGTGTGTTTAATTAACATTAGCTATTATATTGTCAAGTTTACTAATACTCACCATGAAATGGCAATTACGAGACAAACCCTTCATTAAGTAGATCATAATTGATAAGAGAAGCCCTCACAAGTGGCAACAGTCTCATTATTGAGAATGAGTGTAATATCCGGTGATCTTATCAATTTTTTTACTAAGAATTGTTTTTTTAACTTTTAGTAAGTTTTTGTGAGGAATTAGGAAGTTCGGAGAGATTTTAGGATTGGGAAAGGCATTTAAACATTAGATAAGAATATTAAGCTAAAATTGATCATCATTTAATTTTTTTATATCTAAACGTTGGTTTAGATTGTAATATGTATAACTTATATTTATCCCTATCTTAATTATATATACAAAATGCATTGGATAATGGAAACATGTCAATTTGTCATTTATAACCTAGTTTAAAATTTGGACTCACTGCCATGACTAACAATCTGCTGTGACAAGAAAAACTTTGAAAGAGTAAATTTTACCTTTCTGCAACGTGGTCCAGAACTAAAAGGTGAGATTTGGATATATTTGCAATGAAATGAACAAGGTAAATGCAAGGCTGAAACTTTTTTTGTTTTTTTGGCATTTTGTGTTTTATTTCCTTTTAGGGTTTCATTTGAATATTTTCATTCATGTGAAAATAATAAAAATAAAATTTTTGTTTCCTTTGATTTATGTCAAGTTTACACTAAACTCTCTGTTTGGATGTCGTCTCTATCTCTATACTCACTTTCTCATTTTCTTATTATTCTTAACTTGATTAGAAAACCTCCCCCCTCTCAAGGACAACAAATCGATTTTCATGTAAGTTTCTCTCTACTTAACTTGACTTCTATATTTTAAAATTTTTTCTTTGTCAAAAATTTCAACCATATATCATTTGGTTTGTATTTCTTGTACTAATACTGCTTTAGTTTTGTATAGTATCACCCCCACAAGTTCAAAAAATTCAATTTAATTATATTATTGAAAATTTATATTTGATTTACATCTAATTCTTGATTAAGTAATACTAGTAAATAAAATTAAAAATGTAGCAGCCTTTATCACACCAACAAAACAGAAACAGAGACAATTTTTTCTTATATGCAGTATGCACACTAACTGGAATTTATTTGTTGCTGCATCAAAGACTTTCAATCATTCGGCTTTTTATGCTTTCCTTTCAATCATCAAAGATTCTTGATCTGCTCTGAGTTCTCGTCTGGAAAGATGATAACAAAAGTAAATTAATAAGAAAAAACCAAACAAAAAACTCCTACAACTCTTTTTTTTTATAAGGAATTGGAAAATAGTCAATATAAAAAAATAAATAAATAAATAAAATAGTCAAGACGGCAACTATGCAACAATAGAGAATGGCCATGGGCAGGTATGGATTGGGTATACCCCATACCTACCCGAAATGTTTCCCATGGATACCCGGATACCAATACCCATTATTATCCATTCCCAATTCTTACACAGATTTATTATTGGATATCCATACCCTACCCGAAACCCATTTAATTTTTTCTTTTTAAAATCCAAAACATTTTAACTTAAAAACTAACCAATAAATTTATCTTAAAAAAGAAAAAACTAATGAATAACTTTGAAATTAGATGTATCTGCTTCTTTATTCTTTTTTTTATTCTTTTTTTCTTTTTAGATAGAGATAGAAATTTTAATAGACAAAATTTTATTATACACTCTCTGATACATGCTCACAAACAGAGCACATGAGCACAAAAATCCCAGTAGCTTACCCTCTGTCATACCTGTGTTGTTCACGCGCTCACGCGCCACCACAGCCACTGTTCTTGGCAGAAGCGTGAAGCCTTCAACCTCCGCATCACCGATTCGTGTTCCACGCACCGTTTGGGGCTCTGCTAGGTAGTAGATCGAGAAGTTAAGTTCTAGATTTCACAGAGAGAGAGAGAGAGAGAGAGATCGGAATAATATGAAGTGTTTGGCTCGGGTTTAGAGAGAGAAAGGGTGAGAGGTTGGGAACCACCATCTTGGTGGTGGCGGTTGGGCTTCACGATGGAGCTAGGAGGCTGTGCCTCGTTTAGATCGAAGAGAGAGAGAGACCGATCCAGATCGAGAGAGGTTCTATGTTTCGGTTTTAGAGAGAAGTTGAGGCTGAGTTGTGAAACCACCGCCGATTGTGGCGGTGATGAGCAGCCATGGTCGTCTGAGATAGAGAGATAGTTCAGATCCGACGATTAGAGAGAGATTTCGAGGTTGAGAGAATTGGTTCGGAGATGGAGAAGACCACCGTAGTGGTGTTGCTGGTGATCGGAGTGATGAGTTGAAGGTACTAGGCCATGGAGGCTCGGGTGAGAGAGAGAGAGAGAGTGACGGTGAAGATGGAGGCTCTGGTGAGAGAGAGAGTGTGAAAGTAAGAGAGTTAGGGTTTTTTATATACGGGTCGGGTATGGATAATATCCATACCTTACCCGAACTATTTGAATAATATTTACACCCTGCCTGATTAGGTTCTACCCACGAAGAATCGGTTTTTTTTTTTTTTTTTTTTTTTTTTTTTTTTTGAAACCACGAAGAATCGGTTATTACTCAAAACATTTGGATTGAAAATGATATCTAATTATCTCTCACTTTAGGGTTGGTTTTTTCTTTTTCTTTTTAATTAAGGTTTTTTAATAAATTAATTAGTAAATAATATATTAAATTAAGGGCAAAATGACATCATTTTGGGAGATTTCAAATGATAATAAAATTGGGGATCTTTAAAACTTAGAGAACTGAAATAAAAGAAAGCAAATGTTTAGATAATTAAAATAAAAAATAGTGAAACTTAAATGATAAATTTTGAAATTTGAGCTTTTTTTTGTAGTTAAAATATTATTTTGGTTTCTAAACTTTATCAAAATTATTATTTTTTATTTTTAAATTAATTTTTTTATCTCACATTTTGTAAAGAGTTTTTTTATAAATAATTCAGAGATAAAAAAAGATTAAAAAGAAATTTTTTTCAATAGTTTAGGAACAAAAAATAAATTTTTGATAAAATTTAAGGATGAAAAATAAAATATTTTTAATAGTTTGGGAAAAAAATGAACTTTTCAATTGTTTAGAAACCAGCAACTAACCTTTTAAAGTTTAGAAATAAATTAAAAAAAAAATTGGTAAAGTTTAGAGCACAAAATAATAATAATAATTGTTATTATTATTGTTGTTATTATTTTTCAGTTACAACAGAGTACAAGACAATGCAAGGGTTTATGCTTAAACCCTAAACTAAAATCCCATATTCCTTCCTTTGCTACAATACATCTTAATTCTCAAAACCCCATTCCAATCCCACAAAATAAGAGAAAACCCAGATGCTTCTCAATCGCTCAGCTTCACTGCTTTACCTCCACAAACTCTCACCTCCTCCTACTAAATTCTTTTCTCATTTCAAACACTCATATTCTCTTCTTCTCTCTAACCCTTCACCTTCAGCACCACTGCCATTACTTCCTTCATGCCCTTCATTTTCTTTGCCCAGGGTCAGCTTCTTTTGCCTGAACCCACCTCGCCAAAGACAAGCTAGACCTTTTGCTACTACCACCGCTGCTGCTGCGGAAAGGAAGGAAACTGACATGTTTTTCACCGATGAAGACGCGTCGTGGGCTTCCCTCGGGGTGTCCGATAAGTTTTCTCGGGCTCTCTATAGTGCTGGCATCGATAGGCCCTCTTTGGTTCAGGTACCCACACACACTCACCCTGGCCTCGTTCACTCATTTGTTGAATTATAGCAGGAATGTCAATGTTTTGTTTTTGATTGTTTTCGGAGAAATGAAAGGTAAAGAGGGAAAAGCAACATATTTAGAATTGTGGGTTTTGTTTTTTGAGGGGAAAAGATGAAAAGTTTGACCAATTAGGTGTTTAATAAGCGAAAATTTCTATACTAGACTTGTTAAAGGCTTTGTTTTGGATCTCTCTTTGTAATTCTTAGGTTCCATTTGGTTTTCAGTAGTATAAATTGATTGATATAAATTTAACAACACATGATGATTTAAGGTTTTGAGATTTTGCTGAAGAAAAACACATGATATTATGAATATGAAATCACATTTTACACTTAGCCATTTCAAATCCACACATTGATAATGCTCAAATTCCTTCATAAATTTCATTAATAAAGAAAAACCTATCATTTCATACTTTATTCAAGTCATTTAAAACTAAAGATTGAAATCCAAATCCTTGTGCATTTATTTTTTAGTGAGGTTTGATATTTTGCAATCAGAAATAATAACCATCATCACCATCTCTAATTCCACGAAATACCACAACCACCATTCCCTTGACAAACAACAACAACAACAACAAAGCCCTCATCCAAAACTATGGGATCAGCTATAGATCCTTAATCATTCACTTGTATTCTTTTTCTGCTATTCTATCCTATATAAAATAAACTCTTTGTCACCTCCTTTATTAACATCTCTTTTTATACTACTTCTCTAGTGTTGGTTTTTCCTTTTCTTTTTTAATTGATAAACGACACCCACCCACCCATTAGGTCATGAACCCATGACCTCAATGGCTCACTCAGTCACCCTCCAACCCATTATTATGGCTACTAGTGTTATTTTAGTCCTCCCTCTAACTACTTTAGTTCCCTTTCCTTATTAAAAGATGCACTTGAACTCTTTTGCTTACAATTAGTCTTAAATCCTTACTAACTATTTATAATGGCTATATAGTGACTATAAACTGCAGCTGATGATAATCGATAGACTACTCAATAAGTCCTGGACCATTACTACTACTGTCAATTTTGTTACAGTCAGCTCGAAAGTTGACAACCTTGCAAGGCTTACAACTCTTACTACTATTATTAATGAACTATTGAGGCTTCTTTTCTAATGCTGCTATGAAATGCCATACTACTGATTGCTTTGTCTTGGTAGAATCATAGTTTTAGGAAAACTTACACTTTCTGAAAATTTTGGGCTGGGAATTCCAGCTGCCAATGATCTGAATTCTGAACATTAGTGTTACTTGAAGAAGGGAACCGAATTCTGTACTTGATGAGACAAAAAAAACTCCATCATCATTTGGTTGTTCATCACAACACATGAAAATCCCTACAATAAGATTATTTATCAGTAATTCTAACTTAGTCAGGTGATGTCATAAATAAAAAGAAAAGAAATCTGGTAGGGTGAGACTGAGGGAAGAGTAGAATGAGAGGAGAGGGAAAAAAAATCCTAAATAGGCTAAGAAAGAGAGAGAGAGTAGCTGACTGTGTGAGCCATGGCAGAGGAGTGACAGTGAGAGAGATGGAAAGGGTGTGAGACAGAAAGGATGCTTACCCATGTAAATGCATGTTATATTAAACTCTTTCACATACAAAAGGAACTAACTTGTATAAGATTACAGGGAATAATCGAAACTACAAAAGCAAAAAAAGAAAAAAAGGACATTGCTTTCTATCCTTTTTGACAGAAACGAGGACAAAGAATCACTTGGTTCACTCACACCAATTATGAAGTGATAGATTATGAAAGAAGTAATAAAGGCAGCCTGTATGGTTCTGTGGTTAATAAACCTAGAAGGTAGCCTGAACAAGCTCCAGATGCAATGAAAATCCCTATCAGGTTGCTTGTAGCAATTCCTTGATATCATGACCTTGAAGCTGCAAACAACCACAGTTTACAGTTAGTTTTAACTTTTAACACTTGAAATAAAATTATACATGTAAAGTTACACAGTATTGACTATATACCTGCTTGGTTGTCCATGAGATCCAGTGCAATATAATAACCGTAGAAAAGGTCGTTGTCAAGGGCGAATCAAGTAGACTTATGCACACACATAATAAAACTTCCACCTGAAGAAAGTTGAGAAGCAACATTACTCCAGAGTTCCAAAAGGGCATGTATTGTGATTGGCTTTAGAATATTGCAGGTTTAGGCATATGAAAACTTCAAAGCAGTCCCTGCAGGGATCACAATGTACTGTTATTTTGTAACAACTTTAATAATACACCCTACATCTCATTCTCATTAAAATAATACTATATTTTATACAAAAAATAAATAAATAAATAAAACCATGTTATTGTACTTTTTGGTGGCAGTAGAGAAGGAAAAAAAAAATTTACATGTTCAACACAGCATGATGTAAAGAATTTTGCAATATGCTTCACCAGATGTGGGAATCTATTTGTGAATTTGGTGTTACGATAATAGCTAAAATGGATTAAAGGCATTTTGCTAGTGATCTTAGGGGCTTCATATTCATAGCTTCTGAGTTTGTCACTTTATCAGTTCTCAACCAGATGTGGGAATCTATTTTTGGATTTGGAGTTACAATAAAAGCTAAAATGGATTAAAAGCATTTTGCATCACCGGATGCTGATGATCTTAGGGACTTCATATGCATAGCTTCTGAGTTTTGTCACTTTACCACTTCTCATCAATAAATTGACATTAATTCAACTATGGAATTTATTTTATTTGTAAGAAGGTAGGGTAGTATTCAAACACAAGTTCCTTAGTAAAGGATCAAAGACTTTACCAGTTGAGTTAACTGAAACCTACTTGATTAAGGATTACTATCTCTTATTGCTTGAAACCCCATACATTGGTTTATCAACAAATAGAGAAGCTACTATGATCGCATCTTGACAAAATAACCTAGATGCTCTTCTTTTTTTTACTTGAAAATGTCGTATTCCAATAGTTTTTCCAATTATGGCTGTATTATATCTAATTGTTATTGAAAAGGGAAACATTGTTAGTCGATCGTTAATGCAACAATGTCTATGAATAGAATTGGATACCCAATATTCCTAAGCTTTGCCCAAAAAATAAAAAGTAATAAGGAAGAGGAAAGCATCAAATTGTACATGTATCGAGTAAGGAATTTTACTGAAAAGATAACGTGCAAGAGCCATTTGCCATAAAGTTCAAAAAAATGAGCACCATTCACATAAGTTAGCATTTAGGTAAGGAATTAACCATTCATTAATAAGAGAAGAAGAAAAGGAAAATGCTGAGAGAAAAAGCTTTTGAGAAATGAATCCTTTGGCAATTTGACAAAATGCAAAAAAAGTACAAAGCACATTGAATACCTTCATGATGAACCCTGTAATCTATCAGACCATGGCAAACCCACTGTAAGAGAAGATGTACCAGTACCACCCATATGGGTTTCTGCAGAACTTGTGAATTTACTCTACTTGGACCATTGCCAGATCTTAGAAACAGAAAAACCACACCTTTACTTCCAATGTTAATCTTCTTCCCCTCACCATCCCCATCAATTATGGAAGTCCCATTTTGTCCACCTCTCCCTTTCACAATTCTCATACTACCACCAACTCTATTGGCACATAGAGCAACGTGCAGCTCTTCATGCATCCATACTACTACTCTCTCCCACTCCCACTCCCGCTCCCGCTCCCACTCCTTTCTCCACTACAGCTCCTACTCCACTTCTAAATTTGCCGAGTCTCACAGAAAATACCCTCTTTTCACTAACAATGGCATTTTCTGCAGGTTTTTGACCAGAAAGAAACCCACTTTGCCCCATAGCTTGAAAACCCATCTTCTTCCCTTGGGTCCTTAAATCAAAAACTGGGTTTTCAATGTAAAGTCCGGCCCAGGTGTGTAAAGGTTTCCTCCCGGGGGCAAGTTGAATTAGACAGTAACCATGTGCAGGGCCGGCCCAACAACTTTGGGCCTTAGCTGAAAATGTTAAGTGGCCTTTTTTTATATTTAAATATTTATTAAATAATATACTTTTTTTATTTAAAATCTATTTTTTTTCTTTTTCTTTTTGAGATGCAAAATTACTAGTTAAGTTTTTGTTTATAAGCTCCTCCTAATATATTTTTTTTTTCAATTAATAATATGGTTAATCCATTTAATCTTTCTTGTGACATAGTAAACTTTAAATAAAATTCTATTAATTTTAGTTTTGAAAAACTTTTTTCTACAAATGCGAAGCAGCAAATGTAATAGGTATTGTTAGTAATATTTTATAAGCAATATATGCATTTAGAATAGAATCTAGCCTTTTCAAATAATTCAGTACATTAATTGAAGTATTTTCATCTATTTGCATAACTAAGTACAATAAATTACTTTCTCAAAAAAAAGTACAATAAATTAGTATCATTATAATACAAATGGGTTGATATGATATACATCAAATTATTAATTAGTGTGATAACTTATAATAATTAATAAAGTAAAAGTCTACAAAATACATGTATAGTGCAATGGGTGTGGGTCGTGGGTTAGTGTGTGTTGGCCAGCCGGCTAGCTATGAGATGTGGTGTGGCCATAGCAGTGCTTGTGTTAGTGTGCTTTCCTGTCATTGCTGTCAACTGTATGTATAGTGGCAGTGTGCAGATCAAAAAATAAATTTTAAAATAGTGATACAATAGGGCCTTTTTAATCTTCTGTATTTTATAATACAATAGGGCATTTTTAATGCATTCTATTGATCAATAAAATGGTTGAAAAAAAAATTGTAATTAAAATATATAGATAAATATTTTTCTTTTTTCTTTTTTTACAAGGGGGGCCTTAGGTAATTACATCAATTGCATCTATAGTTGAGCCGGCCCTGACCATGCGTTTATTGAGTGTTATTTACAAAGAACTATAGGAAAACATTTGATAACCAGTTGTTTTAAAACAGAGTCCAAACTAACTTATCTAAAATTCCACACACAAAACAAAAAGAAAAAAGAGGTAATATAGGTTGATTCAAAACTTCAATCACTCTTCCTTTTTCTTTGCAACTCCCCAGTAATAAGAATCGTCAAAGAAAACAAATCACAACCCATTTGTCAAAAGCTTCAAAATAATCAAATCCAAAATATACAAAGCAATTAGAACACCATTCTCACAAAGCAATGGAAACAAGGACAAACCAAAATTTTGCGTAAAATAACATTTGTTGATTGAAATAAATATTTGACATCAGTGAAAAGAATAGACTGTCTCTCATTGTTTGATGTGGGTGCATTTGACGGGAGAGAAACAACCAGTGTTTTGAAGATTTCTAAAAGGACTATAGACGACTTAAAACTTTTCTTTTTAAAAACATTATCAGATTGTATGTCTATTATAGGAAGTCATTCTATTTTTTCGGTTCATATTTTGATGAATGCTTGTAATTTGTGTATTTAATTGTTTTGGTCACTTGCTGTATATTTCCAATATACTTGGGTAACTCCTTTTTATGATTTTGAATAAAATTATCTTTACTTATTAAAAAAAAAAAATGTCTAACAAAATATAGATGTATGGGTGTCTAATATATAAACGTTTCAGTCCAAATCCAAGGGTGTGCATCAATGTGAGATTTAAGAGTTTTAGCCCAAATCCGATGACCCAATCCATGGACAACCCAACTCAAATGCAAGTTATGTTATATTTATAATATATATTGAATGCTAAACAAGTATTTCATGATAAGGTATGAATGTAACTATTGGATTGAAGTGTTCTTCTCAATAATTAGAGGAAGAAAAGTATCATTTCACTATACAATCAGTAATTAATACTTAATAGTATGTTTTTTTTTGTTGTGTCAAAAATGATTACCATGAGTCAATCTTTTTGAGGTTTAGGGTTCCTGATCTTAGAGCCCATGTTTGTTGATCAAGGACTATTAGCCCAATCCAATTCATTTTGGCAAAGGGTTTGGTGAATTTATTGTCAGACTGGGTCCATCCTAGTTTTGGGCTTAACTGCGTTATGCAGTTTCCATAAGCTGTTGGACAATGAGATCTTCCATAACTTCGCGTCATTCATGGACCAAGGGTTGGATGAGGTCCATTTGTGTTTTCATTGATATGATACTAATTGAAAATTTTTCTATTTAGATCCAAAGTAATTTATAATAAACAATTAATTAACAAGTTTAAGTATGAATTCCAAATACAAGCAGATATATTAACCACAAATATCATATACCAAATCTAAAGCAATAATGGTTTCTTAAAAAAAAAAATTAAAAAAAAAAAAAACTAAAGCAATATTAATAATAGAGTAGTAAAAACACAATACAAGATTTCGTAACAAGGTAAAAAACCTACAAAGAACCCTTTCTATGGGAAAACCACTATGACAAGCAGTTCACTATAAAAGAGCCATTTTATTGGCTACTCAAAACCTTTATCATTAGTTTCTATTGACCGAACAACCAATTCATTGATGTTATAACAACAACTTTAGAACCTGTGGACTTCTTCTATATGAATCCTTTCATGTAACCTCTTTAAATATTTGTTGTACTAAACATAGTGGAAAAGACCTTTGCAATTTTAAGAAAAGTTTAGGTCTTAAGGATACGTTTTTTCTTATTTTTTTAAAAAAGAAGAATCATTTCTCTATTTAGGCTTAAGAAAATGAACAAAATTAGATAGGTTTAGCTCTTGTACAATCATTTATCTTACTTCTAAAAGTCTTTCAACAAGTAGGTTATATCAATTCATAAAGTAGGGTTAAAATATGGAATACGTCTCCCCCTCCCTCAAGCAAAATTCAAAATTCTGGATATGATAATTTCGCTTGAGCAAGCAATGAATAAGCTCTCGCCTAGAACACTGTTAAATGCCATTAGAAGGGGGATTATGTATTAAGGGTGTAACTAAATAGAACCATCATCATCAATGCATTCAAACATAATAAATCAACTATTATAATTGAAATAGAAACAAAACTACTTAGTTACATCAACACCTAAAAGGATTACAAAATACCCTAAAGTAGAGATAATAACGGTAAAGAAAGTAAGAGGAATTAGACTGAGAAAGTGTCGTTTGTTTTGAATGTACTCACTACTTATACGTGAGACTTGGACAATTACTTGTATCATATGGTGCATCATCCTTATTAATTATCCATGACTTTCACTGTGTTATCACCTTCTCTATTTCAAAATTTAACTCTTTTATAATTTTGAAATTATTGTAAGTATGGCTTCCCACTACCATCACTTTTAACAAGGGATTACAACATTTTACTCTTTTTTTAATTTTGAAGTTATTGTAAGTATGGCTTCCCACTACCATCACTTTTAACAAGAAATTGTCACGTGATCAGTAATGTTAAATCTAGAGGCAATTGACAAATTTAATCAACTTTAACCGTTAAATCTAGTAGCAAACTATGATTTAAAAAATAGTATAACTCTTGTAAAAAATGAGGTGGGGCCCACAAAATTTAGGAATTGAGTAATGAAAATTGAGAATTGGGTAATGAAAATAGGGGAAACCTAGAAGGGCATTTGGTTTAGTTTTAACTCAAAACTCAAAAACCATCGCATCTATACTATTTATAACAAGATTCTCCTTTGAACTTTTATATTATTTAGAAATACCTTTAAATTTTACATTTAATAAGGACAAAACTTAGGAACAACCCGATAAAAATATATTTCCAACTCCATATAAAATGCTTACAAAATAGAACACTATTATGATAATATATGTCTTGAAAACAAACTTATTAAAAAATTATAAATAAATAAAAATAAATAAAAACTACCTCGTCCACTTTGTATATTTTCTTCAAGACCACGTTCCACTCTTTTCTTTTCTTTTCTTTTCTTCTTCTTCTTTTTTTTTTTTTTTTTTTTTCACTTTATCAAGATTCACCGGATCTAAAGAGAAGATTGTACAACAAGTACACATCAGTTACGTTACAAACATTGTCACAGAGTCACAGGCCAATCCAAACGATGACAGATAAAAGTAAATTAAAATAACTCCCTTTACTTTTTGATTTCAGCCGCGAGAAAGTATATGCTGTTTCTGGAATACCAGATTAGCATCCAGTTGGTGTTTCATGGCTTTAGTGGTAGCTGGGTGTGCTGCGGTGGGTGGCTGGCTTTTGTTGATTTTTGCTCTCCAATTTGTAATGCTGGTGGCTAGTGACTGTGGTGATTGGGATTGTGGTGGTTGTTGATTTGTATTTGCATTTTTTAGTATTGAGATCAATCCAAATACTTGAAATTTTTTTCTTGAAGATGTTTACATGTAAAATATTTTACATTTGAAAATATTTTACGTCGAAACAAATGGAGTGTTAGTTGCATCTCTTATTATGAAATTAGCTATTCCTCCATCATGTATCTGGTTCGTTTTTTACAGGACTGAAAGCCCTGCTAATGCTAGTTTTTTTCTTTTCTTTTCCTGATAAATACTAATGCTAGGTTTCATAGCAGTAAGTAAATGAGAAAGTGCAAATGACAGACATCAAAAGAGCTTTTTAAATCATGAGAGTAAGCTCTAAGCACTTATTAAGCAACTATGAGTACTTTTACTGATTTTGATTCATTAGAGTGGAAATTGATAAACATTAATTTTTTTAATGAGTGGTCACTAAACAATTAGAGTCACTTTACCGACTCCATGCCATTAGAGTAAATCTAAATAGGAAAATAAAATTATATAATTGTAAAAAGGAAAAAGGAAAAATATTTGTACATTTATATAAAAATGGTAAAATACACCTAACTGTAGACTTCCTATTTGTTCAAGCAAGATCCAATATTAAAGTGACATTTGCTTTTTATAAGAGCATTCGCATCCGTGCAAAATTTTTTATCTATTTTAGTATAAAAATTTTTTTTTTTTTTTTTACATACTTACTTTTCAAAACATTTCACATTAAATTATCTATTTTACATTACATTTCATTAAAATATTAATTTTTTTTTAACTTTTAAAATTATTTCTTTTTCTTTACATACAATAATCACCATTTTCTTTCTTCTTTCATGCTTGAGTAAAGAAAGAATAAACAACTAAATACAAAATGAATAGTATAAGTGTAAATTTACACCGTTATTGTAGATGTGAGTCATTTTTAAACAAAATTATGTAAATTTTACACATTTTTCTATTATACACCAACTAATATCAATGCTCTAATAAGTGAACCATAAGCCTGGGTCGATTCCCATCTCCTCCATACCCTCTTGGCTAGATACGTGTGTTCTTTTTTAAGCCACATGTGCCTTTGATAAGATTTTTTTTTTTTTTTTTCTTCGTATCTTTACTTAAAAAAAAAAAAAAAACCAGGTTGAATAATATCTCATCCTATGCCAATCCAAACCCATGACCATTGTGAATAGCTTTTAGCTCCTGTCCAAACACCATTAGGGAAGAGATCTGACTATAAATAAAATAATAATAATAATAATAATTCAACAAGACCTTCCTGTTGATTTTTTTATTTTTGATAACCCCTTCTTGTTGATTGAGAGAGAGAGAGAGTGTGTGACGGCGGCAAGTAGCCATGTTCTTGATGGGATTTTTTTTCAAAATAACCATATCCCTCATACCATTTCATTAGTTAGCAAGGTTTTGAAACTATTTAGCAAACTAACAAATCGAGTCTTTTAGATTCGATTTTGCTCTTTGAAATCGAGTATCATAGACTCGATTTGCATGAAAATTCCATGGAAATCGAGTCTGTGATACTCGAGTTTTGCAACAAAACCCAAAAATCATAAAACACTGTACACAGGCAAACAAGCAAAAAACAAAGATCAACGAAGACAAATGAAGACAAAAAAAAGTAGAGAAAGAGGAACCCAATAAAGAAACCAAGAAGACAAAAAAGCAGAGAGATCAAACAAAAACCCAAAACACGAAGACAAAAAACAGAGAAAGAGGAACCCAAAAACCCATGAAGACAAAAAACAGAGGGATTGGGGTTTGTTGTTTTTGCTAAAGATTAGAAGGCGTGGGATCTTTGTGGGATCTAAAAAAAATAGAGAGATTTGGGTTTGTTGAATTTTTTTTCCAAATAACATTTAATATCAAAAAATTTAGTAAGTTGTCACGTTTCAAAACAATGTTGGAATCTAGCATCTTGAGTCTCTAAAACTCGAGTACTCGAGTTCTAAGATAAAACTCGAGTTTTTAAGTCTCAATTTGTAAGTGGTGGCAGATGATGTGGAAGAAAGGAACTCGAGTTTGTAAGACTCGAGTTTCACTTTTAAGACTCAAGTTTCACCATTTTAATTCTTCTTCCTCACGTTCTTCTAAGTCAAACCCAGCCTTCTTCTTCATGCAGAGAAGACCAGATCGTTCTTCGTCTCTGTTCTTCATCGTCAGATCGTTCCTCCTTCGTCGTCAGATCGTTCTTCCTGTCGTCAGATCATTCTTTGTTCTAGGTTTCTTCCTCTTCTTCATCTTTGTTCTGTTCTTCTTCTACTAGGCTTCATCTTCGTTCTATTCTTGTTGTTTGATTTTCGATTGGTTCAGGCAACAACTAAGGTTGGGTTTTTTTTTTTTGGTTTTTGATAAAAATTTCATGTGGGTTTCTTCTTTTTGTTTTGCTGGGTTTCTTCTCCTTCTTCATTGTTCTCTGTTTGTCACGATTTTGATTTGGTAGATCTATGTGGCATTTTTCTGTCCAAGTCATCAAGAATAAAGCAAGTCTTTGAGACTCGAGTTTTACATACAACTCGAGTTTCTAAAACTCAAGATGCTAGTTTGCTTAAACCTTTCAAACATGTATTAACTTACTATTTTGTCCTCCCTTACCATGCTAATTTGCAAAATCCCTTGTTTGTTGTTTTTGGGTTTATGGGATCTTTGTTGTTGCGTGAGTGCCGTGCTTGTTTCAATGTGGAACTCGAGTGTTTCACTCTCAAGTATAAAACTCGAGTGTGAAACACTCAATTTTCAACTGAAACTCAACTCTTACTGACTTGATTTCAAAGAGCAAAATCAACTGTAAGGGACTCGATTTGTTAGATTGCTAGTTTCAAAAACCTTGCTAACTAATGAAATTGTTTGAAGAATTTGGTTATTTTGAAAAAAAAAATCCTCCTTGATGCGTTTGAGAATCAGAAGTGCCTGCCAATTTTTGCGTCTTCGTCAACTATGTACATCCACATCCACATCCAAATCCGATACCACCCACCACTTCCTAGTTCCTAATTTCTACCTTCAACAGAGACACATTCCTACAACACTTGTTCTCCATCCCAATAATCCATCAAACACTCTCTCTGGGATCCAAACCCACCTCACTCCTCACACCCACACTCCCTTTCTCCCATCCCAAGGGTCTCAACCCTTTTGTTCTCCTTCACCCCATTGGCAACCCCATTCAAGTCACACCCCTATTCTCACCTATAACCCTTCCACCCAACAAACTCTAACTCTTCCCCTTGATCCTCATTCACTCACTCCTGAAACAGATACCACTACTTTGTCCGTTGATACACATTTTGGCTTCGACCCTTTAACCAAAACCCACAAAGTGTTACGACTTAAATGGACAGTTGCTATTCCAGAACCATATCCTAGAGTTACTCAAATGGTGTGCACGGTTTTGACACTAGGCTGCAGCAGCAACGGTTCGTGGAGAAAGGTAAAGATAAACCCTGAGCTGCCTTTTCATTCTGTCGAGTATATGAGTGTTGGGAAGAGTGTGTGTATTAATGGCGTAATACATTGGCTACCACAGTATGGGAATTCTATTGTGGCTTTTGATCTTAAAGATGAGAAATTTAGACTAATCCCACGTCCCCATGACTACAAAGTTGAAAACTTTATACTGCCACTTAATCGATTAATTGAACTTGGTTGATGCTTGGCTTTGGTAGCTGACAAATACAGATATGGTAAACGCGATGATTCCATTTTGCAGTTGTGGATACTAAGGATTACCACAATCATGTATGGGTTAAGGAGAAATTTTGCATTCCATTTTACTGGAGGTATTGCCAACCTTTTCCTATTGGGACTATTCCCTCTGGGGAGATAATACTTAAGGCGCTTAAGATTACTTGCTGGGTGATTTTCTATGATATGGAGGGACAAGGTTTCAAGGTGGTTGATATAACTGGCTTGCCTGAATGGGTTTATTCAAGTTGTACTGGAATTAACACAACCGTTTCTGTTTATGAGGGCTAGTGAAGGTCTAGGAAATGGCCTCAAAATTGAGATTTGCATGAGGGCAGCAAAGGGTAGAGTATGATGGAGCGTTCTATGTAAAAGGCCATTCTAGATGTTTGATGTAATGTGGTGTGTATTTATTGTGCTTTTCCTTAGCTATGTGGGGTGTATTTATTGTTCTTTTTCTTATCTTTAAAGATGAGTTCTTGCTAAGGTTTAGCAGAACTTATTAACTAAATTAGCTACGTCTAGTTTCGCCATGGATAACAATGAGAATTGATGTTGTCAATAGCATACAACAACCATCGTCAAGCTTTTAGTCCTAATATTGTTTTTTTTTTTGTTTATTGACAAGTTACGCATCTAACCTTCATCTTCTTATTAGTAGAAATATCATTTGAGTTAGAGTTCATTAACATTATCAAAGACACATTATGAGTTATGACACTTACATGCACCACATAGAATCTTAATAAGTGCTTCTTGGTTTCACTATTGTAGTGGTTTACTGGTTATCTTTCTTTCCTATAATAACAATTGTAGTGGTTATCTTTATTTCCTATGTTGCACTTGAGAGAGTGAAGTGGCTATCATTTTTCTTTTTCTTTTTCTTTTGTTAAGCATGAATTCAAGAATTTGGTCGGTGTAACTTGTGTTGAATTTGATATAGAAGAAGCAATGGCTTTGACTAAATGGCGCATTTTCTGCCCTCACAAGTATGGAGTGGTGGGTGAGGGTTAAAATTCCCTCGGATGGTGAGTATTACAAGAAGAAAGATGAATTCTCAATTGTGATTCTCTTCATGTGAAAGCAATGACCTTAAAATTAGTTTTTAATGTTGTTCCCTAGTATATTGCCTTACTGTATTAGATATTACTTAGAAGAGTTCTAAGTTATAAATAAAATCGCTAGAAACTTGTGGACAAGAACGAACTGAGAATTTTCAATTATATTTTATTTGGTATAATTGAGTTTTATTGTGTTAATTTGAAATGATTAATCAGGTGTGTTATATATAAGAAGAATTGACTGAAAATGCAATAAGGTTTTTAAATTGACACGAGATGAATATATTTTTACATCGAAGAATTTTAGTGGAAGAATATATTTGACTGCAACTACAACAACGCAAAGGCGAATGCCAAGTCAATGAACAAACTGAAAAGGCAATATTTCTTTAGTGTGATGGTACTATTGTTCCCTAACCTCTAGTATTCAAAACCCCAAGACCTAAAGTGTGTTATTTTTTGGATGAATCAAGTGAATTTCACTGGAGTTCAATAGATTATGTCTAAACTCATGTAGCTTCAATATATCAAGACATTGCATTGGAGGCATGCAGATAGGTTTGAAATTGACACTTAGTTAAAGAACTTGACAAGTTTGTGAGGGAGTAATTAGGTAGCATATCTCGTTGCCTTTATTCATTGAGAATTTTTGGGTGGACAACATTAAACATAGCTTTTGTCCCTTGAGACTGAAGCCTTCTGATGTCATAGTCCACAATGCTGTCTCCAACTAATTTGACAGCAGACCTAATACTCAGTTGTCTTACTTGCATTGCTGCTTTGGTCTCCCATAAGCTTTTTAGCATACCTGCAAATTAAAATCTACTAGAATATAGTTGTTCCTTGGCTTCCTTCAAATAAAGCCGGTCTCTATTCTTTCTTACATATGGACCATTGCAATAATGATAATTGCTTTGTCATCAAATGGTACATAAGGTTGCTGTGCTGCATGTAACAAGATTCTCAAGTCTCAACCATTGTTTTATGGAACTTTGCTGTAGAAGACTTGTACTTAAAGTCAGTTTAGATACAAGCCAAACTGCCCTCACTAAATTACAATGAAGCAATAAATGATTAGTATCTTTATGATTCTTATCGGACAACACATACTTTGTATGTACCTTCATGCCTCTTTTGACGAATTCAACTTGAGTTAATAAGTAGGAAGGGAAGGGCATTATTAGGGGTGGCAAAATTGGACCCGACCCACGAAACTGACACGACACGACACAAAATTAGCAGATTATGAGTTGAGATTTAATAGGTTCGTGTTATATTTAGGTTGACACAAGTGACCCATTTAATAAATGGGTTAGGTTAGTGTTTAACCCATAGAACCCGTTTGAACCGTTTAATTAAATGACATTTTACCAATATACCCTTTAAATTCTAGGTATATAAACTTATTAGTTGTTGTCGTTTATTTACTTTGACATATTGTGACAGATTATTTGTGATATTGGAATATGCTTTAGTTTTGAATGATTATTTGTGATATAGTTACTCGTCAGTTCTGAATTTTATATTAAAAATATTTATTTATTTGTTTTTTCATAATTTTTTTTCCTTCATTTTGATAAAATCTAATAAACAGGTCGACACGATTAACCCGTTTAATAAATGAGTCATATTAGGGTTGAGGAATCTTGACCCGTTTAATAAATATGTCGGATTAGTGTTGACTTATATAGTCGAATACTAATGAGTTGACTCGACATGAACCCGACTCTTGAACAAGAATTGCCACCCCTAGGCATTATGTCCTAATTTCCACAACCTGTGCTTTGTTAGCTTGACAAAGTTTAGCTACAAAATTGATTATAGCCTTAGGCTACAAACTCACTCAATATCTTTTTATTGGAGGTGAATTTTGACAAATCCACCATTGGATTGCATCTTCTTCTTATATCCTCCATGTTTGCAAAATTTCAAGAAAATTAAAGATCAATAGCTATGTCATCAATAAATTTTTAAATTGCAAGTTTTTGTAATTTAAAATTATGCATAAAATATAAGATTATAGATTATATAGTAAATGATATCCGATTGACACAAAAATTGACATGCGCATTAAGAGCGTAAAGAACATGTAATTTAACGGTTAGATTTTCAAAATATGTAGTAATATTTATTTTATTGAGTGAGTTTGTAGCCTAAGGCTACAACTAATTTTGTAGCTAAACTTTGTCCATATTTTGATAGCTTATTTGCGTAAAGCCATTTTCCTCCTCTTCCTTGCAAATAAGCTACAAAAATCTAATTTACAACGTCATTTCCATGATAATTTCATTCTATCCCATTTTCCTTTTCGTCCTTGCAAATAAGCTACAAAAATCTAATCTATGGCATCATTTCCATGATAATATCACTCTATTATCAGACTAAAACACCAATTAGATTTTGGTGTAAGTGGGAGTTTGAACCCCAAATCTTTTATTTAACTACAAGAAATTTTACCGATTGAACTTATTGGAACCACACTCCTACGGTAACATTAAATCATTTTTTGTTGAGAATCAATCTATTGTGTGTAGTCTCTTGAAAACCCAACCATTCAACTCATTATGTTGTCTTCTTATTGTAATGAGTTATTCACCTATATTAACTGAGTAAGAAATATGTACATATACCTACATTTACCTACATTTACATGGTAGTTCTGTAATGTAATGTAGACGAACGAACTCAAATATGTGAATGGAGAATAGATATGACATCAATTAAGGTGGAGCCAAGTAACAAGAGCAAGTCATAGGCAGCCATAAACATGCCAGGATATCTGCTCTTTATCATCAACAGTTCTATAGACATTAATCCCTTCTATCTTTGTTTAGCAGGAAAAACTACAAAAGAAGCAACTTATGTCATTAGAATGCAGTAGTCAGGTAAAGAATGACTTTTACTAATGTGAGAATTTTAGTCCTGATGTGTTTCCTTGGTATGATCATAATCTGTAATCTAAATAGCTTTATCTTGCAGTTCCAAAATGGGATGCATATACGGCTTCAGAGTAGGTGCTGAACAACAGCTCCAACCATTATTGTGGATGCCTAATAATGAAAGTTGGCATATGATTTTTCCCAAGGACCCAAATTTGCTTCCCCATAGGTGAGTGTTCTCCTAAAAAGCAGTCTTCGTGCTACTCCATGCAGACCTGTGTATGAAATGGTAAAAAAAAAAGAGGAAGTCATGTCTTATTTTTGGATGAGATATTATTTTATGAGAAGCATATGATAGGGTGAAAGTTTAAACACAATGTATGATGATAATCATGATATTCCATGGAAGAATTCATGACTGATGCCTTAATCTAATATTTGTTGTCAACTCGTCAGATCAAGCTGTTGTTTCTTATAGGCATTTGGAGTGCTTTGCAACTTCCCCCCTATGGAGTTATTCTAGTTACTTTGGCACACGTAAAAATTTCAAGATTCCTAATTTTGGGCAAGAAAATAGCATGCTAAATCAATTAACTTACTCTGCTCCTCTGAGGCTACTTTTGACTTCTAAGTGTCTTTCCAACAATGAACTTGGTAAAATATGATGTGATCTCCTTGTTACATTTCAGAACAATTTTGCAATGTAATCTAACTTGATCTTTTTTAATTTATATATGTGTATGTGTATATATATATATATTTTTTAATTTATAGTTTTATTGAAAACAAGAAACTGTATGTACAGAAAAATGTTTTAACAGACTACATAAAGTCTAATCTAACATGACCAACTAGTCATTTAAAGATGGCTAATAGGCTTATTGGTCATTTCTAATTCTCTGTTATCTCTCTTTGCTCAATTATATTTCAAATGGTCACCATTTGTTAGTGCTGAGTCTTAATGATGATCTTGGAACACCTTGAGACTTGTCTTTTGGGGTAAAATAGATAACTAATTTTTTTTTCCTAACTATCTAGTTAGTACTTAAGGTTTTGAAATTATATTTTTTACTAGCAACTCGAGTCTAAGATACTCGATTTAGGGTCTATAAATCGAGTTTTTGGCACTCAATTTTCATGGGTTGTTCACGTCTGATGTGGCATTTTTTCCACGTGGCAACAACGTGAAAATCGAGTCTCTAAGACTCGATTTACAAGAAAAAGCAAAAAAAAAATTTAAGTCTTAAGTTTCTCAGTCATTCCCAAAAATACAAAAAAAAAAAAAAAAAAAATCCAAGAAACGCAACACAATCAGATCAGAGCCTCAGCACAATCAGATCAGAGACCCAAATCAGATAGGAGGCGTGGGTCGCGCTGGTAGCGCACGGCGTGGGTCGCAACGCGACATTGGTCGCGCGGCCCAGGTCACAACGCAACCCACGCCGCACGCGACCTGGGTAGCGATGCGGCCTAGGTCTAGCGCCGCCTGGGTCGAAGCTTGCATCTCCATTTCTTCTTCTTCTTCTTCTTCTCTCTTTCTTTCTTTTTTTCTTTCCGCGTTTTTTGCTGTTTCTACATTTCTTGGTCAAGGCCCTTAAAAGAAAAAGTTTGAAAATGTGGCAGCATATAAATCGAGTCTTAGAGACTCGATTTCCACGTGGTCACCACGTGGAAAAAATGCCACATCAGACGTGAACAGCCCATGAAAATTGAGTCCCAAAAACTCAATTTATAGACCCTAAATCGAGTCTCTTAGACTCGAGATGCTAGTAAAAAATATAGTTTCAAAACCTTAACTACTAACTAGATAGTTAGGAAAAAAAATTAGTTACCTATTTTACCCTGTCTTTTGTATGTAATCTGTTTTATTATGTACTTTATTATTGACTGAAGCTCACATTCTCACAAAACACTAGACATTTGGAGATTGAAGATCTAAGCTATTGTTTGTCTTTGGTAGTGTTCTTAGTAACAGATCCTTGTAAAGTTAGGACTTTAGATCTAAGGCAGTTGCTATATTACACCTTTTCCCACCCTAGTGAAGCAGTTTCTACTGTAACATTAAATCTTCTGTTGTTGAGGATCAATCTAAGGTGTGAAGTCTCTTGAAAACCATCCCATTCAACTCATTGTGTTGTCTTATTATTGACCTATATCAATTGAGGAAGAAAGATAGTAGTAATAGTACATACACCTATATTTACAGGGTAATTCTGTAATGTGGACGCACAAACTTGCATATACATGAATAGAAAATTGAAATGACATTGTACCTTTTATTTAATCCCTTTCTTTTTATTTGTCAATATTTTTTTCTTGATCATGGTTACCTATCAATCTGTGATGGAAATAATATTGGATTCTTATAAATGTTACTATTGTTATAGCAACCAAACAGATGAGATACATGAGCTATCTAACCATTTATCCTTAGATGGAATAACTAAAAAAACTTTGGTCAAGCTGCTCATCCCTTGAGATTTTTTTACAATGGTTAACTTTGTGATAAAATATCGCACAACCAAACAATAATGTATAGCATTAGCACAACATGAGTGCTCTAATCTATATCTATATATATATATATATATATATATATATATATTACTAAAAGCTGAAGCGTAGCGTTTAATGCTGCTGCTCTCACATTGCGCCACATCAGCTGCCACGTCATTTTTTTATTTATAAATATAATTTGTTCTACAATTTTTAAATGTTTTTTTACAATTTTCAGCCCTATAAATGCAGCCCACTACTTATTATATTTACTTCCACTATCACCCTATAATAAATCTAGCCCACTACATATTTATTTACTTTCACTATCACCCTATAATAAATATGTATAATTAATCCAGTCCACCTCTTATTTATTTAGTTCCACTATCAAGCCCAACTCAAAGCCTTTTCAGTTCAGTTTTAGGGTTTTGTGTGAGCCTTTTCAACTTAAAGGAAGAAAAAAAAAAAGTTGAAGCATTTCAAGCTTTAGGGTTTTTTTTTTTTTTTTTTTTTTTTTTCAATTTTCCTATAATTGTTTTTAACATTTATTTATTTTTAATATTTACACATTTCCAACCTTTCTCTCTCCCTTATCATTTCATCTCCCCACTACTTCTTCAATCTTTCTCCCTTCCTTACCTTTTCATCTCCCCACTACCTTCAACATTAATACCATTCTTCCTATTTCCCTTCCTCTTCCTTTATTTTTGTCTCTTCTTATTCACATACTCTTACTATAAATTTGTCACTATCTCTTTTATTCTATGCATAGTTTTCCCTCACAAAAAAAATGGTTCTCTCTCTCTCTCTCTCTCTCTCTCTCTCTCTAAATTTTTTGGTGGATTTTTTTTTTCTTGCATCTCTACTTTAGGTTGATAATTTTTTATATTCTTTAAAACTCTATTTTGGGTTAATGCGATTTAGTTTTATTTTTTAAATTGTTGTTGTTGTTTTTCTTTTTCTTTTCTTTTTTTGATTGTTAAATGTTATCCTATTGCATTCTAAAGAATTAAATATAACATATAAAAATATAATATTATTCTATTACATAACATAATTTTGATAATTTGGTATTTATTCTGTTACATGCATGATTTTTTATAATACTCAATTTAAATGTTAAACTATAAGACTTTACTAATTTTTGTTTATTTTCTAATCCTTTGTGGTGGACAAAGTACTCTTAATAGTTGTATTAGAAATACTCTATAATGTCATTCATTTAAAGAAAAGCAAAGGTTAACCAAACGAAAATAATCGGATAGGTGACAAATTTTAACTTTTGCAATTTTATTTTAATTATTATTATTTTATAACAATGCATGTATAGAAATTTAATTCTTAGATTTTGCTAATAATTGTTTATTTGATAATATGTTTTGGGTGGTTGAAATTATAATTTCTACAAAAAAAAATAACCTTAATAGATTATCAAAAACAAAATTTTATCATAATATTGGTTCAATTAATCATTGTTAAGTTTTATCAATTTTTTTTAGTTTACGTTTTTTTGGTGTTTTGGATTGTTCCTATTTTGCATTTATGATTGTTCCTATAATAAATAAAAAATATAATTACGAAATACATTACTCATTATTAGATTAGTTTAAATTGTAAATTTTTTTTTTAATAAAACCACCATAAAAATAATTATCACGCGCAACACGCGGGTTCGCGGCTAGTATATCTAAAAGTTGAAACATAGCATTTATTATTGCTACACTCATGTTGAGCCACATCAGTTGCCACATCATCCACTTTTTTTCTCTCTTTTTTTCTTTTTTTAACTTTTATTATCCCTATTTTAAAAAGAAGAAGAAGAAAAAATAAATTTCTTCTCCCTATTAGTCAACATTTACTGTTACACTTCCTCTAACATTTCCCCTTTCTCTTTGCCTCTTTACCTCCCCACTATTCTCTACTTTACCGTTACAATTTCTTCATCTTTTTCTCTTTTTTATATTTTGACTCTTCTTTTTCCTATTTTATTTTGTGTAAATTCGATACCAATTTTCTCATTCAATCCATATTTTTCTCACAAAAAAATTGTGAGTACTCTCTCTCTCTCTCTCTCTCTCTCTCTCTCTCTCTCTCTCTCAACATTCCAATCTGATAATAAATCAAACACTACAGCAAATCATATTAGATCAAACTCAAATATTGCAGTAGATAAGAACAATTCAAGATAAGCCCAAGCACTTTCATATCTCATATGCTTTTCTATCTTATCTACAATTTGTATTTCAAATGTATCATTTTGTATTCAAACATATTATCCTATGTAACTGATCTGATTATATATATGAAAATAACTCCCAACATTGAGAGTGTGGAGCATAAATTCAATTCATATAATATATCTCTCTCTCTCTTTTGGTAGATTTTTGTTCTTTCTTATAATTGTGATAAGGTTGATGGGTTTTTTTTTTTTTTTTTTTTACAATAAATATGTGTTATGGTATTGTGTTTTTTTAATCTCTCATCACTAACTCTTCCCTTTCCCTTTTATAACTTTGCCTGAATTTTGTTTTGGGTTAATATTTAATTTTTTGGCAAATAAGAATTTGAGTTTATATTAAGACACAATCTACATGGCTATGAATTTGAATATACCTACCAATTGTTTGACTAATAAATTATTATAACTTCTATCTTTTTTTCCTTTAGTTTTATTTTAATTTTGGTTAAAATAACATTGTAATTTTGTAATAAATTTTTATTATTTTGATAATCTCCGAGATAATAAATTTGAAATTTATAAAGTTTAGTTGTATATTAAGCAAATATAACACACTACACATAAGCTAGAAGAATGTGGTTTACCTTAAAAATATATTAATCAAACATACAACAAATCACCTCATTGCATAATATTTATATATTCCCACGCATAGCGTGGGTATATGGCTAGTATTAATCTTAATCGCAGGCAAAAGGAATGTTTCTGGCTCTGTGAAATGAAGTGCCGCTCTTTTGATATCAAATCCTATACACAAATTATTTTCACGTTAGCTCTGCTAGGTTCTTTTTGCTGCCTTCTCATCTTTTTGGTGTCAAGGCTACTAATGGCAGCCCAACTGTGCCATCCCCAGCTTCCTCTTAGTATCATGAGCTGTAAACAAAATAACTTACAGCAATGGTAGTAACCCAAAATCACACAATTGTATTAAAAAATTTATTTTAAAGTCCTTATGGATTGTCCTCTCATAAATATGACATTTTTTTTAATAGGTAATAATATTTTTATTGAAAAAAATTGAACATCATGTTTACAATGGTGAACACTCTAAACAAGAAACAAATACTATATAATCAAGAACTAAAGAAAATAGAGACTAAGAATTTAGATAAAGAAATACAATTCGTACACCCCGAAATACAAGCCCACTGAAATAGAGCACCAAAGATGAGAGATTTTAGATGATCTAATGTTCTCTTCTTGTCTTCAAAAATGTGGGCATTGCGTTCCTGCCAAACTAACCACATTAAACATGCCAAGACCATATTCCAAATGGTTGAAAGATGCTTTCCAAACCAGTTTCTCCAGATAAAAAAAAAAGAGCTGACCGACCTCGGCATTACCCACTGGATCCCAAACACTGCAAAAGCTTCACACCATAAGGCATGAGAAAACTTACAACTAAGAAGAAGGTAATACACTGATTCCCCGTCAGTGTCATAAATATGAAATGTCATTAGCTTTCTTTCCCTGAAGCAGCAAGATAAACCTTAGCTATTGTTTCTAGTGTAATTGGATGGACTATGCCTAAGACCCCAAATTCAGTTCTGTCGAGAGTCAACATGGATAGGCTATGATATACTCAAGTGGTTCAGGATATTTAACCCAAGATTTGGTCTTAGAAGCAAGTTGTGATGATATCTTCTGTTCTAAGTTTTAACTGTGTATATATATTGTGGGGGGTGAAAAGCCCAACCTAACGTACTAGGCCCAAGGCCCTATTTGAAGACCACTGTTGGTCCGAAGAGATGAAAACACTCGAGCAGAAGCCCATGTGAAAGGGGCATGTCTGGAGAGGAGCACGGGCATGATCCGAGGAGATGTTCAATTGTCCGAGGAATCCAATATCCTCGGATCCGAAGAAGCTTGGTCCGACAGGTGGTTGGGAAGCTCAAGTGATCCCCCTGACAAATGTAATGATGGAAATGAACCTCAGGCACGCATGAGGATAGCAGGAACGGAGAAATATCTAGGAGACAGACTTCAACCACCGCATTAAATGCACTGCACCTACTTCCCTGGCCGCATTAATGTGGAGAAGACACCTGAACAGTGCACTCTCAGCTATCGCCACTCACACAAGGCTAAAGAGGGTGCATGATGGGACATGCACTCAAGTGGGCGTCTAGATGATGAACAAGTGGACGGTAAAGATGTAGGAAGGGAGTACTATATAAAGAGGGGGATGCCTCTTATAGAGGGGGATCAAAAAACAAAAAGTGAGAAAGGAGAGAACTCCATTGCTGTAGCTCCAAGAATTGTAACCCAAGTTTATTAAATACAAATTCCTCTTCGGATGTTACGTTTGCATCTGTCCGAGCACGTTTGAATACAAATTTATCCACAAACACTGCAGTCTTATACTGTTAATTCATTGCTAGCCTAGCTTTTTCACCCACTCTCTACAAATTTATTGTCTTGGGTTCAGTGGGCTCAAAATCCATACCTTCTTGGGTTTGGGCTATAAAAATTGACCATATATATATATATATATATATAAGTAAGTTTGTGCAATATATTTATAGGTAAAAATTTTTATCCTGGATGATAAACAATGCAATTTATTCCTACTTAACATCAACAACAAAGCCTATGAATACACTCCAAATCTCCTCTTTCCTGTTGATAAATCATAATCTAATTCATCTTGCCTTGTTCAATCAGAAACAAAATTGTTTGGAATGGATTTGAGAATTTCTAGTCAAACCTTGTTAGAGCATTTTCACTATCCATGTGGACTCCCTCCGGTGGATTTTTGAAGGAGAAGGGCCGGTGGGGTTCAAACCCCAGTGCCCAGCACCACTAGAGGTGCTGGAACCACTGGGATATCCCTCAAACCCCATTTTTCCATTTAAACATAATTCTAAGCATTTCTGCCATCTGTAGTATTTGCTTGATTTGCTTTTAGACAACAGTAAAGGAATATATGAAAAAAAAGGAAAGAGTTATGACCACAAAAGAAGAGACATAAAAAGCACACAAGCTAGCTCTAAAATTCTCTGAAAGGATTATAATAGGAGTAACAAAGTTTGTTTTATTTTCAGTGTAATAATTCAAAGCATAATTCAGCACTAAAAATTTTGGTCAAGGTTAAGAATCTGGAGTTCTTATTTATGATGTGTCAACAGAATGTGTAGTCCTGTGTAAAACCAAGCAACCTCAATGATATTTTTTTCTTTTTTTTCTACTTTCTGTGGGGCTCACCCTCATCCATGCATCTCCATTGGCTAAGTTTACCTAAATCTTGTATTAAATATTTTGGATTCACCTATATATATATAGGTAAAATAGGGGGAGGGGGCTGGCGGGGTTAAAACCCTAATTCCAAGACACTACAAGAGGTGCTGGAACTACTGGAGTATCCCTCGAACCCCAGCTCTCTGATAAAATTCTTTTGACAGAATTTGCACTGAGCTTTTAATTTGTCAAGGGTGCTTGCCAAGGAAAGCAAGTTGGCAACTACTTTAGTTTACTTCATCCAAGTCACTATGAGTTCTTAGTTAGGTTCCATTTTGCATAGATAGTCTTTCCCTATTTTCAGAATCATTTTTCCAACTTCTATTATGTGCCCCCCCAAACAACACCCCCCCCTCCCCCCCACCCCTCTTCCCCCCTTTTTCTTTTATGGTCTCTCTATTATCTGCAGTGGACATTCTTAGTATTATGGTAAATAAGTAACAAGCTTGCATTTTTAGAAATAAAAACTGATCACATGATTAATAATTCATCCCCCTTCCCCACAATGTTCTTTCCGTTAAGAATAGTAGCACTAAAATGGTAATAACTGCTGCTGCTAGACTAGTATTACTGGTTTCACTATAGTAGATGTCCATGAACATGAGACACGCACATTAGTCCTTTTCCACCACAAACTATTATAAATTTCATTCTTTAATAACTACTACTACAGTACTACAACTAATACTAGATTTAAAGTTAAGCAATGGCTTTATCATCAGTAGACTCAAAAGTTCTACTTGTGCTTGATATTTTGCAATCAGAAATAATAACCATCACCAACATCTCTAATTCCATGAAATACCACAACCACCATTCCCTTGACAAAACAACAACAACAAAGCCCTCATCCAAAACTATGAGATCGGCTATAGATCCTTAATAGACTAATCAGAGTTATTCACTTGCATTCTTTTTCCGCTATTCTATCCTATATAAAACAAACTCTTTGTCACCTCCTTTATTAATATGTTCTTTTATACTACTACTAGTGTTCGTTTTTTCTCTTCTATTTTAATTGATGAACTACACCCACCCACCCAATAGGTCTTGAACCCATGACCTCACTCAGTCAACCTCCAACCCATTATTATGGCTACTAGTGTTATTTTAGGCCTCCCTCTAACTACTTTAGTTCCCTTTCCTTAATAAAAGATGCCTCTTTTGCTTACAATTAGTCTTGAATCCTTACTAACTATTTATAATGGCTATATAGTGACTATAAACTGCAGCTGATGATAATCTATAGACTCTTATCTTTGTCTAGCCTCCTCTTCTACTTCTACTTTACACTGCACAGTAAGTCCAGGACCATTACTACTACTGTCAATTTTGCTGCAGTCAGCTTGAACGTTGACAACCTTGCAAGTTTTACTACTATTATTAAAAGAACTATTGAGACTTCTTTTCTAATGCTGCTATGAACCTGACTTGAAATAGTTCAACTTCCCCATAAGCCTCAAGCCCTCGAAGTTTCAAACACACAGCAAATTTTAACATAGGCATTATGGCCTTTCTTGATAAATGGATGCTTACCAATGTAAATGCATGTTATATAGAACTCTTTCACATACAAAAGGAACTAACTTGTATAAGATTACAGGGAATAATCGAAACTACAAAAGCAAAAAAGGAAAAAAAGGACATTGCTTTCTATGCTTTATGACAGAATCGAGGACAAAAGTCACTTGGTTCACTCACACCAATTATGAAGTGAGAGATTATGAAAGAAGTAATAAAGGCAGCCTGTATGGTTCCATGGTTAATAACCTAGAAGGTAGCCTGAACAAGCTCCAGAAGCAATGAAAATCCCTATCAGGTTGCTTGTAGCAATTCCTTGATATCATAACCTTGAAGCTGCAAACAACCACAGTTTACAGTTAGTTTTAACTTTTACCACTTGATACAAAATTATACATGTAAAGTTACATGAGGTGGTAAAATAGCTAACCACCACCAATGGTGATGCTCTAAAGAAAAAGTAAACTAATTTAATAATTAGAGTAAAGAAGCATATAAATTTTGAGATATTAAAAATTAAATTAGTAGCAAGTAGCAATGTATCACAAAGATCAACCTACTCAAACTATATAATGAGTCAATGACAAAGTTTTCTTTATCACAACAATGAGTTAAAAATTAAAAATAGAGAGACAAACCACGTAGAAAGGGCAACAAAGTGACAACAAATATTAATTTTTCTCCAATATTCCTCCATAAGCATTTTTTTTTTTTCACTTTTGTTTTTAATACTAAGATGGTGGGTATGCTATAAGTCATGAAGAAAAGAGAAATGTATGGTGTAAGTTCAAGCAATTATTGAGAGATTAATGAGATAACAATAAGAATAAGTAAATGTGATATTTTGGGTAATAGCAAAAAAACTTAACAAAAAGAGGTAAAAAAAAAAAAAAAACTAAATTCAAAATTAGAGCGCCACATGGCAGGACATCATGCATTCTCGCATTATATATATATATTGATATTGATTGGATACCCAATATTCCTAACTTTTGCCCCCAAAAAAAGGCACGAAAGAGGAGTAAAGCGTCAAATTGTAGATGTATGGAGTTCAAAAAAATGATGAAGTGCAAGAGCATTTTCTATGGAGTTCAAAAAAATGAGCACCATTCACATGAGTTAGCATTTAGGTAAGGAATTATCCATTCATTAAGAAAAGAAGGAAAAAGCTTTTGAGAAATGGACCTATTGACAATTTGACATAATGCAAAAAAGTAAAAAGCACATTGAATACCTTCATGGTGAACCCTATAATCTATCAGACCATGGCATAGCCACAGTAAGAGAGGATGTACCAGTGGACCACTGCCAGATCTTAGAAACAGAAAAACTACACCTTACTTCCAATGTAATCTTCATCCCCTCACCATCCCCATCCCCATCAATTGTAGAAGTCCCATTTTGTCCCTCTCCCTTTCACAATTCTCATACTACCACCCACTCTATTGGGACATAGAGCAACTTGCAGCTCTGAATCAGCAACCACATATTGATATGATCCCAATGAGTAACATCTTGCATCCAAACTACTACTGCTGGTCTCTCCCACTCGTCTCTCTACTACAGCTCCTACTCCATCATTTGAGTTTCTAAATTTGCCAAGTCCCACAGAAAATACACTCTTTTCACTAATAATGGCATTTTCTGCAGGCTTTTTGACCAGAAAGAAACCCAGTTGCCCCATTGCTTGAAAACCCATCTTCTTCCCTTGGGTCCTCAAAACAAAAAACTGGGTTTTCAATGGAAAGCCCAACAACCCCAGGTGTGTAAAGGTTCCCTCTACAAAGAGGGCAAGTTGAATTAGATAGTAACCATGTGCCTGCACAATCAATATGAAAAGCATGGCTAAACATTGGAAGCAACTTCAACTTGTCTTGTTCTGAAAACTCACAAAGACAAACTGCACAATCAAATGGCTCTTTCAGACCCATTATCTCTTTATAGAGGAAAATTGGGACAGCATCTATGAAAGCTTGATCTAGGTCAGAATCAAGAAAGTTGAAAGGGTTGTTGCAATTGTCTCTTGAAAGCATCAGACTCAGAAATCTCTGGGTGTCTATTTGATTCACTGATTTATGATGAAGATCTATGTTTTGTGAGAAATCTAATAAGCAAGTGAAGTAGATCAGATATAAAAAAGATGACAGCTAGAATAACTATGATAAAAAGAATTGCTGGGCTTATTTTACTTCCAGATGATGATGATGGGCTTGGTTGTTTCTGGTAATCAGTATTATATGGCAATGAAGGAGAAGAAGAAGGTGAGAGTAGTGAGAGAGAGGAGGACTGGTGAGAAAACCATTTCTCAGTCCGACTTGAGATTGAACCAAAGACATTTTAGGATATTGGCATACTAAATTCACCACCACTTTTCTCAGCTGAATTGCAACAAACACTCAGTTATCAATGTGTTAAGTGTAACCTCAAGACACAATTTTTCCTTGCTACCTTTGACAACAAAGAATCAAACCCCAACTCATGTAATGTGGCAAACAAGTAAATAGTCACTTGTATTTCTTGCACTCACAAGAAACCCAAATACAGTTTAATCAAATAATATGCAGAAAGAATCTAATTTTATTTTGACTCAGATTTGTAAACCAAACTGGTTAAAAGGACAATATTTTATTGTTATCAGAAACTCCAGTTCTTATCTTTTGCATTGACAAGAAAGAATATCGAAAAAGGAACAGCTTTTCATAGACAGTAGCCATGTTTTGTAAAGGTTTCCTCTATAAAGGGGGCAAGTTAAATTAGACAGTATCATGTGTCTATTGACTGTTTTATACAAAGAACTATAAAGGAAAACATTTTGACAATCAATTGTTTCAAAACAGAGTCCAAACTAACTTGTCTGAATTCCACACACAAAACAACAAGTAATTCATGTACAGAGGTTAATTCAGAACCTCAATCACTTTTCCTTACTTTTTCTCTGCAAATCCCCAAAAATATGAGTTGTCAAAGCCTCTGCCTATCCCACCATGGGACTCTTCAAGTTCTTCTTTTTGGTCCCCCTTCTTGTCCATATCTTCTGCCATCCTTAACAATGGAACCTCATAGCTACAAATACAAAAAGAAAAACAAAGTGGAAATTTAAAAACAGTAATTTTTTACCGTTAACAACTTATTTACTACTAAAAAAAATTAAAAGCTACAATAGGAATTAGGCTATATTCTCCAAAATCTATCCTTTTCATCTTCAAGACCCTTTCCGGGCCTAAGACATTAAATTTTCTGTGAGTTGTTAGTTCATCAAACAAAAAAACAGTTTCACAGGGTAAACAAATTAATTGGGAAAAGGAGAAAAGACACAAAATGACAACAAATAGCAATATAGAGGAAAACAACAAATAACCTACCTCAGCAGACGGATAAGTCACATCATACTTTGTTAGTAAGACAAGCTTGACCTAAATTAATAAAATATATATATATATATATATATATATAACAAAATCATAATAAAAACACAGTTTTAAAATTAACAACAAAAAAACCCACATCCACGCAGTCAATGGTGCGTTCGGATGCTTGGCAAAGAGCTTTCATTCTTTCTACCTTCTCCTCCTCTAGGTATTTGAATAGACGTGTACCTGATTTCTGTAGAAGAAATTAAATATTTATGTACTTCTATCTCATCGTTCACCCATTTGGCCCAATGTTATTAATTCCATTTCAGAATCCGTTTTGGTTTATTTAGTGGAATGAAATATTTCGGTACCGGATTATTTCAGCACTGGATTATTTTGGCGTACCATTTCAAGCTGTTTCAAAATTCCACACACACATACACACACGCACACATATATATACATATCAAATCAATTCCATCTCGAATAATGCTTGTGCCACAACTCGCCCACGTGGCGAGTTGTGAGTGGTAGAGAGGTGACCCCACATCACCTGTCTACCGCTCACAACTCGCCACGTGAGCAAGTTGTGGCACAAATTGTGCCACTTTATGTGGCACTAGCATAGCTCATTCAATCTTAGCAATGAAAAAAAAAAGATATCAATTCAAAAATGGGTAATATAGATATAAAATAATGGAGTTAATTTAATTATATAAAATAATGATTTTAATTTTCAGTTTTCCCTATGCATTCATTTTCTCTAAACCGATCCCACCACTGCCATATCTTCATATCTTTTGATTCATTTTTTAACTTCTTTTTCTTCTATGTCACACGTGTCTTTGGTCTGCTCTTCCCCCATATTCATCTTTCTCTTGAAGTCCCATCTATCACCGATCCCAATATTCCCACATTCCAAACCTCATCACAACCGTATATTCAAAATGTCTTTTAAGTTCTCTCTATACTCTTCTATTCAAAAATTCTGAATCTCACTTAACCTTCTGTCTCTCTTAAGTCTTATCTCCTCCCTTTCTCAGCATTTTCATCTCCAAGGATTTCTCTTCGGGTCTACTACTCTGTAAATTTGTTGACACTACTCTCATCTTTTAATTTTTATTCTCATCTTCATCTTCATCTTCTTTTTCTTTTCTTTTTTTCACTGAGGCAGTGAGGCTCATCTTGAGCTATTGAATATGTACCGGCCGAATCTTGAATATCGGCTGGATTTCACCGAAACGAACTAGAATGCTTGAAACACACCAGAATAGGTCAAAATTTTATCCAATGTGGAACAGGGGGGCGTGTCATTCCAGTTTGCATTGCAGTACAAAATTTTTCAGCCAGAATAACGAAATTAATAACATTGGTTTGGACTGCTTAAATCAACCTAGATGACATGCAAAAAAAATTTTTTTAATATTATGGCTAAGAACATTATGCAAATACCACAAGTTCTTAACATTACACAAGTAAAAACAAAAAGACCACAGTATTATGAGAAAGAAAACTTACCATAGAATAGAACCCTGGAAACATCTAGAACAGTTCAATAAGCTTAATCAGCTGAAAACTGAGACATTTATAATTAAAAAATAATAATATCAATATACAGTTATTTATTATGTATTAATTTATTATGTTGAGAATGACTCACAACTTTTTTGATGTTGAATACACTGGTTTTTTTCTATTATATGGTATCAACACTGTCAAAATGAAAATATGTTAAAAACAAGAAATATTAAATTTTCATTTAACATAACACTATTGTAAAAATGTGGCACCCCTTCCAATTCATACCACAAGCCTAATAATTCATCATCCCAAAATTGTAGTGCAAACGAACCAATTACTTTGTTAATTATGGCCAGACTTATATCAGCAAAAAAAAAAAATTTATATCCATCAATAAATAATTTTTTTTTTAAATAGCAAACATATAAACTTACGGTTCATCCAACTATTAACGGTTCTTGCATTGGAGCAGAGGCCATCAAGTAACATTGGCCAACTTACAGTGTCAACGATGTTGTTACATCCAAATTTGACTTTAACCATTCTCCTCCCATAGTCCTCTAATATAGTGGCAATCAAACCCGCTGGAAAACCGTTTTCATAATCCCACACTTCTTCCCTTCTTGTTGTTTTCAATGCAATCCCCGTGCTATGATTAAGACTCTTCAGATGAGTTCCTCATTTATCCATATAACCTTTGAATTGTAAGGGACAAATTTTCTCTTTAACTCTATTAGATTAACATCATTACAACCAACTTCACCAGTTAAAAATTTAACAACAATTTCAGCATCACTCTCAATTCTCAGGTTCATATTAGGTGGGTTATTCCTAAATAGACGTTCAACCCAGGCAACAATGGCCTCACCTTCCAACAAAGAAGTTTTCTGAGCAAAATTTATTGCATTTTCTTGGCAAAACCCAGCACAAACAGGAAACTGTTTCTGTTTCCTAAGGAAAAAACCTATTCTGAGAAAAGACGTAGGATGTGCACCTTCTCATTGCCACATCAACAAACAAGTTAAAATCTATTGTAAAGACAGGTTCCCTAACTACCTCCTCCAAATAAGGTGCCAGTTTATTTGGAAGAGGTAGTTAGGGAACCTAACTTTACAATAGATTTTAACTTGTCTGTTGATGCGGCAATGAGAAGGAGCACACCTACGTCTTTTCTCGATACGGGCTTTATCTTTAGGGACCAAAACTAGTTTCCTGTTCGTGCTGAGTTTTGCCAAGAAAATGCAATAAATTTTGCCCAGAAAACTTCTTTGTTAGAAGGTGAGGCCATTGTTGCTTGCGCTGAACGTCTATTTAAGAATAACCCACCTAATATGAACCTCAGAATTAAGAGTGATTCCGAAACTGTTGTTAAATTTTTAACTGGTAAAGCTGGTTGCAATGATGTTAATCTAATAGAGTTCCAAGAGAAAATTTGTTGTTTCTTACAATTTAAAGGTTTTATGGATAAATGGAGAACTCAACGGAATTGCAGAGTCTTAATCATAGCACGGGGACTGCATTTAAAACAAGAAGAAGGGAAGAAGTGTGGGATTATGATAACGGTTTTCCAGCGGGTTTGATTGCCACTATATTAGAGGACTATGGGAGGAGAATGGTTAAGGTCAAATTTGGATGTAACAACATTGTTGACACTATAAGTTGGCCAATGTTACTTGATGGCCCCTACTCCAATGCAAGAACCATTAACAGTTGGATGAATCGTAAGTTTATATGTTTGCTATTTAAAAAAAAAATTATTTATTGATGGATATAATTTTTTTTTTTTGGCAAATAGATGTCAGGCCATAATTGACAAAGTAATTGGTTCGTTTGCACTACAATTTTGGGATGAGTAATTATCAGGCTTGTGGTATGAATTGAAGGTGTGCCACATTTTTATAATAGTGTTATGTTAAATGAAAATTTAAAATTACTTGTTTTTAACATATTTTCATTTTGATAGCATTGATACCATATAATAGAAAAAAAAATCAGTATATTCAACGTCAAAAGAGTTGTGAGTCATTCTCAACATAATAAATTAATACATAATAAATAACTGTATATTGATATTATTATTTTTTTATTATAAATGTTTCAGTTTTCAGCTAATTAAAGCTTATTGAGCTGTTCCAGATATTTCCAGGGTTTTATTCAACGGTAAGTTTTCTTTCAATCAGTCTTTATGTACGTTGATTCTCAAAGAAAGTTCCCCTTTTTCTCATTGTAGAGAAAAACTGTTTTCTTTTCTTTTCATCATACGTACATTCTAACTACCTTGGTAGTTACTTTATTTAATAACTCTTATTAAATAAAAACTGATTATCTAATTGGGTTAGCCTTTTGGGCCTGCCCAATTGGGCTTTAGTTTGTGGCTTGAGATGGGATCAAAGGAAACAAATAAGACTCTAGCTCCAATGAGCTTTGAGCTTATCTGTCAACTCTTGACAAGTCCAAAGTTACTATTAATTATATTTAATATCATTATATAAATATAATTGCACTCTAGGCCTTATTAATAAATTATATCGTAAGACTCTAATAATATCATTTGACCCCTCCATGAAATATCCATAGTGAACAAAGTCATAATAAATTGTCACTTTGTAGACAACTATTTTATCCTTGAGTATCCAGTTTAATATTTTAGTTATTCACATTTATTGAAATCCAATTTCAATAAAATATAAGCTTTAGTAACTCCTTACTAAAGTGAAAGCCCTGAATAACAAATTATCATTAAACTTATCTCAAGGGGATATTTCGTGTCTCTATAAAAAGAGATTATGGATTCCATCTTGAGAATATGTGTTCCCTCAACATTACGTGTGGTTACCCAACATACTGAAGTTTTGACCGTGAATATTAGATCTCACTCCTAATATATCAAAGTAACCTACATTTCATGATCGGGTTCACTATCCTCTCAGGATTGAGAGTCTATGAAATTAGAAGTTGTGAGATTAATTATTCAGGTGACAGTTATTGATTGAATAATTAATCTCACAGCGGTCCAGTTCAATATGTCTTAACACTTAAGACACATCAACACATCAACTAGAAGTCTCCACTTCCATGATCAAGACAAACCATCTTAGTTGATGTGTTATAGTTTTTGTAGATGAAACGTCCAATTTCATCACCTACTACAAACTACGTTTTGAGTTTACAAGGAACTTATTATTTATATCTTCTATGACTAAATCACATACAATGTATCTCAAGGACTATAATAATGTCCCATTAGTTCATTTACAAATAGTTTCATATAATTAAACAATTTATTTATTTATGACATGCCATTAAATTGGATTTTAGGGCATAAACCCCAACAACTTCAAAGGTAAAAATTTTATGCATTGTATGACGATGTTGGCAATTATTCAATGCTAATACCAAAAATTGGAATAAGAAAACTTTTACACGGTCTTAATATGTCATAAAGAGAAATATTATAAAGAAGAAGGCATGGTAATTTAACAATGTCCAATGGCATAAAATATTGAAGGATAGTGTTTCACACCTGCTCACGATGAATTTACTGAAAGCCATTGGTTATACTCATCCATCGTTATGATGAAGGAACTAGAACTTGGGGAACCTCCCCCACCATATGCTTCGTTGCATGTATATAACAGCTCCTATAAGCCTGACCACCAATAGAGAAAGACAACAACAAATGTATAATCAAATACCAATAACATTTTTTTTTTTGGGCTGACAACAAGTTGGGAAGGGGAGATTTGAACTCAAGTTCCCGCGCGGGGGGGGGGGGGGGGGGGGGGTACCAAGCAATGCCAATGAGCCACAAAACTCTTGGCACCAATGAAATCAAGATCCTAATACCAAAATGGACAAAACATTGTAGCTTAGAAGAGATGATTTAGTTGATGGTAAATAAACTGACCAGAAACATCTCTTTTTTTTTTTAATATTGGTATAAGTTACCATGATCTCACCCTCTACCTTATTTTACAAGGGGAGCATGTGTCATCTCAACTAAAGCTCATTGACAACCATAAAAATCAATAGAGGACGCATTTTTAATGGCATTCACCCAAGCATTAAAGTGTGATTCTTTACCAGTTTCTCCAAGTGTCATAGTTTATACATACCTGATTAAACTTCCTAACCAAAGCATTGGCAAGGGAAAAGCTAGGCGTATATAAATTCTCTCACTTGTTATCAAAAAAGATATGCTTAAACTATAAATTATAATCAAATACCACAATGGATAAAACATCGTAGTTTAAAAGAGATGATTTAATTGATAGTAAATTAAAGGAAACAACTAGAGCATCATTATTTTACTAGCAGATCAAACATGGATCCAGTAGGTCTTGTCACTCTGCTTTTACAGCTCATTGGCAACCAAAAAATCAAAAGAGGAAGCTTTTTTAATGGCATTCCACCAAGCATCAAAGTGGTATTATATGCTTAAACTATGCATGTTACTAGTCTACATATGAAAAAGTGTCCAGATAATAATTTTTACAGTGCTTGCCCTTCATCACAAACTATTGCACACAATAAAAGGAAAACCTGAAAAATACCTAGTTTTGAAAACCCTAAATAAATAGTTTTTAAACAAGCATAAGGCAAGGCTTCACCTCAGGCAACCACTACCAATCAAGGCAGCAGAGAGTATGATTATCCACTTCAGTTGACACCCAGGCGACTCAAACTACCCTTCCAAATAGATCTAAAGCCATAGGAAATTGAATTTATTGCACATCTTTGATAGTTCTGAATAATTCCAGAATATAACGAATAAATGCTGAAACAAATAAATATGGACTGTTAGCATACATTTCTCATGCAAATCTTACCCACTTCACATATCCTTACATAATTATTATTACTATTATATATATATATATATAAAAATATATATATATATATATATGCCTCCATGTGCACTTCAATCGTATTACCTTAGACCTGCTGCAGCACTCTTTACACCAAGTTGCTTGCCAATTTCATTACTTAAATTGGAATTCCCATCCACTTAACTCCCTAAAAATAACAATGAGGGAATTAAAATTTGCTTAAAATACATTGTACAAAAGGTGTCACATTTTAAGTGTTTTATGTAAATCATAATAATTCAAAGGCATCGAATAGTTCCATGTTAGGCAGACCGATATGGATAGCAATAAGGTCTTGAAAAGCCATATCAGAAACAAAGCCATCCATATTGGAAATGCAGCTGATCAAATAAAGTAGGATTTATATTATACCATAAAAAATCCAAAATGTGGTGAGTTATTATAACCAGACACTCCCCATAAAATCCTCTACCCAACCAAACTTTGAAAACCTTATTCAGAAAGTTATCTGCAGCATTCCGGCGAGAGGAGATACAAGCATTTCCCTTAGAAATTAAATCCACAGAACTCAAATCCAGTAACTGCAACAGAAATGATCCATTCAGGTTAAGAAACTTCATCATAGCAAATTTGGAGAAAGTCACCTTAAACTAAACACATTTTTATTATAAATCAATACATGTTTTTGCTTGTTTGTCTCAAAAACATCTGGTCAAGATCAACATCTCACATAACCAATGTATCATCTGCAAAGAGAAGATGAGTTACCTGTAAGTGATCACCTGTGGAGGTACCCACACTAAATCCAGACAAACGACCTTCCCTCACCGCCTTATTCATCATTTTGCTGCCTCCATAACAACAACAAACAACAATGAGGACAAAGGGTCACCCTATTGTAAACCTCTATAATTCTCAAAGAAACCACAAGGAGCTTCATTAATCAAAACTGAGAATTTAACCGTGGATATACAGTAAAGAATCCATTTTCCCCTTTTTTTTTTGGGAAATGAAACCACTCAAGCATATAAATCTGGAAACCTCAGTTCACATGATCGTAAGCCTTCACAACATCCAACTTGCACCACACCCCCAGAACTCCTGATCTCAGCCTACTGTCCATGCACTCATTTGCAATGAGACACATTTCAGGTAATAAATTAGTGAGTAAAACTATTAATTATGGTTTTAATTTTGATTTTGGTGCATTGAGAGAGAAAGGTTCTGCTCACATTCTGTATTTGGAAGACTAAAATTCTTTGTTCTTATTTGTTAACACTAAATTGGAGTGCACTATGCACAGCCTTCCCATGGAAAGGATAGTTTCCTATATTTTTATTGGCTGATAAAAGGGAGTATGGGACCATCTTAAAATGATAATGCATGCATGTACATTAAGTATGTGCACAGTGGTATACATGCATATAATATAAAAAATAATGCATTTATCTGAATAATACTTATGTGGTACATATTATGAATGTCTATATGAGTGTTTATGAGAGAGTCAGAAAGAGAGAATCACCTAAAAATACCATTTAAAAGAAGGGACCAGGGGCCAAATCGGTAACATCCATCACCATGATGCATTTATGTCAGTAATACATACATACATGCATTTATGAATCATTAGAAGCAAATGAAAAGAAACTTAAACCAAACCAATGTATGCAGTGGGATACCCACAGATGTATCAAATGAAAAAAGAAGGCAAATAGAAACCTTGATCCTTTGAATGTGGCCAGATGGTGAGTTCCAATGACACTGTAGCAGCTATAGTACTCAGTCCCATTTAAGTTGATGTTTCCAACATTCGCTTTCCACATCACCTGACAAGACATCCGTTATAGATAATAAATTGATAAAGATATTTCATCTGATTTGGTACCTCTATTATCCATTTACACCTATGGAAATTTTTCTCATGACAACTACAAAACCATCACACATACAAGTGACTCTGTGTATTACATCTTTAAGCAATAGTTTGCAACCAGCCTTTTTTTTTAGCTTTTAGCTTCTTTTTTTTAACGAACAACTTTTTTTTTTTTGATAAGTAATGGAAAATATATATTAAAGAAGAGCACAGTCCCGTACATAGGAAATGTACTAGATAGGCAAAAACATCAAGAAACCAAATTACAATGATCAAACAAAACAGGAAGAGAAAAACAAGAAAAAGATGGAATACTTTAAAAATCACTTTTTCAAAGTACAAGCATACTTTAGCCTATTTTAAGCAAAAAGAAAAATAAGTTCATGCAAAAAGTACTTAGCAGTTGGAAGGATCATATAAAGTGTCCCTGTGATGCATGTTTTTATAAATAGAACAGGTTGATCATTTAATGATTAACCTGCCCTGGGTTCAAATGGTCCGAGTGGGTGGGCATGAAAGTCAAGCATTCGTTATATCAAGCTTATAAACATTGACTAAATTGGTACACGATAATAACCACGATCACGAAAAAGGATAAAAAAGTATAGCCTCAATGGTAGGCAGGCAGCTCACCATATTGTCATGTCTCCTGGTCTTCACAACAGCTGGAGCAGGTTGGTAATCCCTCATAGATTTCCCTAGGCTAGGAAAAACCTGCACCCTACAATCCAAAAGATCAATAGGAGATTGCATTTTTCCATTACCACAAGCTTTCCAATGCAGATCAATTTGAAATAATTTTATTGGACTTTTCTCAGATGCTCCACTGTAAAGTAAATGGAATTTCATAATCTATAAGTCATGAAAAGATTGTGCAAAAACAATGATTAGACTATTTCATCATCTGATATATTGTGATATTACAACAACACTCTGGCTCAAATTGGTTAGAAGTGTGTTTGGAATTCCCATCCCATTTCATCTTTCATAACTTTTTAAGGTAAAATATCCATTATTTTCTGAATGTAGCATTCACCAATTGGTATTTTCTCATATCCTATATAGGATGGTTGATAAGTACTGATAAAAGGCCCATTTGCTAACATATAGCGGATTAAATAGTCCTTTCATTACTAGGTGAAGTAAATGTAATATTTCATTGTCATGCAAATGCCCCACATCCAAATGCATCCATATCAGAATCATCCAAATCTTACAAAGAAAGTGAAGTAAAAATGTGGAGAGATGGAGCATCTTAAATATTTTCTCAGACTAAATGAAAAGAAGAGCAGATGAACCAAGAAAAGGACAAGTAAAAACTAACATGGAGATGGAATGTTATGATTGATTTTAAAATCAAAGGCAAAATTGTAATTTTTGCAATCCCCACAAATTAAGGGTATTTTGGTAGTTTAGTTGGTTCTAGAATTTTCAAGGTGATCCTAAGTATCTTAGACTTTATTTTCTTAGTTATTTCATTTTTTTTCATTAGTCATTACATTTTTTTAAATGACAAGTTATACACACATCCAGATGATCTTAAACGCAAGACCTCACTCTAAAAAGTGCCAGATAAATTATATTGAGGAATGAAGTTGCTGAATAAGATACTTTTAAGTATCGAGGCATGATGGTTGTTCGTGATGTTTTCCTTCCCCATTTTCTTCTGTACTTTCATCTGGTATTGTTCATACAGTCATTAAACAACATAAAATTCTCTCTTTTCCTTCTTCCTCAAGAGTTTAAGCCTTGGTGCAATAGCAAGTTTCATCCACCAAAAGCGACAAACTGCAAGATCAAGTTCAAATATCAGCCTCCAATAAATTGGAGGAAAGGTAGTTTACCACGACCACTCTCAAACCTGCAAAAAGTGAGAGCTTTGTGCTGGATACAACCTTTTTTTCCTTCTTTCTCAAACACAAAAAATCATGCCCTTAAGTTTAACCTAACAAAACCCTAAAACCCCCCATAATTTCATATACCAAATATCCATAAAATAACTCATCAAGCCACCTTCTAATTCTTACCACACCCCATGACTCTTTCTTCAACAATTCTAAACCCTAGATACACAAAATTCTCTAAATCATAAACACACCATAGACACATTCTCCACTTTGTCCTATGCCACCACTTTTGAGGTGGAATAGTTTCTAGACCTCAAGGGAATTTAAAAGATTTCACATTGAGAGGAGCTAGATGAAATTAGGAGTGTAGCTTGAGGAAATGTGGAGCAAGACTAAGGAAAGAATTTGGATAACCAACCATAATACAATCTTTGATGAGATACCTCAATATTGTTGTGGAACCATTCAAAGAAAGGATTGCATATGGATGTTGAGTTGAATAACCAACTAGTGTTTGATGGTATTCTAGAAAGAAAATTTTCAATGAAAATGGATATTGTCACTTGGAAAGATGTGATTTTTAATAATTCTTCTATAGGAATAATGTTGAATCATTGAAAATTTTTATTTTTAAGAAAATAGATATAATATCTTGTAGCTCAACTAGTTGAAATCTCCTAGTATGTCCATGACATCCAAGATTCAAATCCCCTATGTTCAATTGTAACTATTAAATTATCAAAAATATCTGTTGTGATTGGGAAGAATTTATGGATCAAGACTCAATTTGACAAGATTCAAGAGATGCAAGGGTTAGGTTGAGCCGATATATATATATATATATATATATTAAAAAAACCAAAATTGCATGGGTCAAATGCTGGTATTTATTCTATGTTAATTGTTCATGTTACAAATTGAAGAAAGATTCTCAAGCTTGCTGTGTTACAAATCAAAGAAAGGTTCTAGAACTTTCTGTGTTATAAATTCTTATTAGCATATAAAGGCTACAAAGCTGTTTTCTTGATGCAGTTAAGATGACAAAGAAAGAAAGGATGGAAAATGTTATTCAAACTCCCAAAAACCGTGGAAAATTGAAGAGGACAAAGTCAAGGAAGAGATTTCTCCAAGCCCACAAGAATCAATATAGAAGCATTTAAGCTTGGGGGGAAAATTAAGCATTTAAGAATCAATCAATCAATATAGAAGCATTCAAGCTGTAATCATAGTGTATTAGAGGAAATTTCTTCATAAACCCTTCTTCTATACCAAATTGAAGTTCCCTTCACACCACACCTCTCCAAGGAGACTTAAACCAAAAAAGAGAGACATATAAGTGCAATCAAGACCAAACTAGCAATGAAATAGATAGATAGCTTCCCATTGTTGCAGGCAATTAATCTTGGCGAACTCTTTCAATTTTAGACCTAAAATGCAAAACTTAGTTGCACCACATTTCAGCAGCTTAAAAAGTAAATTGCTCTTTTTCAACTAAAAGAAAGTTTGATGTCCTCACAACCCATAGAAACCCATCCCTAAACTCTTACCACAATCGGACATGTTGGCAAAGCATGAAAGAAAACTTGACAAACTCTTCTTTTTCATACTCAACCACTAACAAAAAGTACCATTGAGATAGAAATATGCATCTAGAAGAAACATGTAACATTATGGTTAAAATAATTGGTACGGAGGAAGAAATTTAATTTTGGGGGGCTAATCTCTTGGACCAAAAAGTAAATTCTATGAAACTTTAAATCACATATACACCCCTACGCATGCTATTTTGCTTTAAAATGTGTGCAGAATTTTCTATATTTTGTTAGACATAACTAAACGAATTTTATAGACAGACATAAATTTAACTAATTTTTTTAGATTCTTAATGTCATAATTTTTTTATAATACTTTTTATAATAAAAAAAAATAGATTCCATATATTATTGAATAATTGAAGATTTAGGAAACATGGACGCGGATACAAGTACAAGTACAACAATACAATACAAGCAATTTGTGAAAAATTATAACATAATATGACTTTGATACGACACCAGTAAGACATCGATACGACACGGGTATGACACCCCAAATGAAGAATCTTTGCTTCCTAGTTGATGATTTACAAGCTTTATAGAAAAATAAATTTTAATTAGGCATTTAAACACTATCTAAAATATATTTTTATCTTATCCATGTGATATGAAATAATTTTTACATTTTTTAAACTTTTTACTTCTTAAACGTTTCAATGTACATTTTAAAAGAACAATTTTACCACTCACAATACTAACAAATTTGTGGATTAATACACTAATGGTTACCATATATAACAATTAATTGCCTGAAAAATAACAAAGTACTATCCAATACACCAACTAAAAATCATCGTAGGAAACTAGTAGCCAATACCCCAACCAAGAAACATTTTAGGAAATTATTATTTCAATCAATCTCTCAAAAAAGTAACTCAGACTTTCTTTTTAATTGACATCTCATGTGACTTTGTACTCTTTATCTCAAACATCAACAAAGTACTAGGAAAAAAAGTGGAAAAAGAATAATAAATTGAAGAAAAATATTTGAGTACTCAAGAAAATTATGAAATATAGGCATATTGAAAATATAATCCAAAAAGTGCATTGCTAAAACTAAGTTGACAAAATTTAAAACTCCTGACAATAGTTTACTACCCATACTGAAAATTTTATTTAGCCACAAGCCTTATATTGGATTTGAAAAAATTATTTAGCTACAAGCCTTAAATAATTGTATTAAAAGAATTGTCATGTAAATAAAATCCGATTAGTGTTACCACAATCAAATGTTCAAATTCAAATTTTTGTAGTCTAAAATTATGCATAAAAAATAAGTTTATAGATCGAATAGTAAATAAAATCCGATTAGCACGAAATTTTACATGTGTCAAGAAAATAAAAAACATGCAATCCAACAATTAGATTTCAAAATATATAATCATGTTAATTTTTTAAGTGGGAGTTGTAGCCTTAAGCTACAACCAAGTTTGCCTTTTTATTGGATATGAATTTTGAAAAATCCATCATTGATTACATTTTCTTCTTATATCTTTCATGTTTGCAAAATTTTCAAAGGATCAAAGATCAATAGCTATGTCATCGATGATCAAAATTTTTAAATTTCAAGTTTTTGTAATCTAAAACTATGCATAAAAAATAAGTTCATAGATCAATGTCATATATGAAGATCTATAAGTTAACCAATTGCACGCAAAAACATTCCCAAAGCAAATGTGTGTTTAATTACCATTAGCTATTATATTGTCAAGTTTACTAATACTCACCATGAAATGGCAATTATGAGACAAACCCTTCATTAAGTAGATCATAATTGATAAGAGAAGCCCTCACAAGTGGCAAGACTCTCATTATTGAGAATGAGTGTAATATCCGGTGATCTTATCAATTTTTTTTACTAGGAATTGTTTTTTTAACTTTTAGTAAGTTTTTGTGAGGAATTAGGAAGTTCGGAGAGATTTTAGGATTGGGAAAGGCATTTAAACATTAGATAAGAATATTAAGCTATAATTGATCATTATTTAATTTTCTTATATCTAAACGTTGGTTTAGATTGTAATATGTATAACTTATATTTATCCCTATCTTAATTATATATACAAAATGCATTGGATAATGGAAACATCTCAATTTGTCACTTATAACCTAGTTTAAAATTTGGACTCTCACTGCCATGACTAATAATCTGCTGTGACAAGAAAAACTTTGAAAGAGTAAATTTTCCCTTTCTGCAACGTGGTCCAGAACTAGAAGGTGAGATTTGGGTATATTTGCAATGAAATGAACAAGGTAAATGCAAGGATGAAACTTTTTTTTTTTTGGCCTTTTGTGTTTTATTTCCTTTTAGGGTTTCATTTGAATATTTTCATTCATGTGAAAATAATAAAAATAAAAATTTTTGTTTCCTTTGATTTATATCAAGTTTACACTAAACTCTCTGTATGGATGTTGTCTCTATCTCTATACTCACTTTCTCATTTTGTTATTATTCTTAACTTGATTAGAAAACCACCCCACTCTCAAGGACAACAAATCGATTTTCATGTAAGTTTCTCTCTACTTGACTTCTATATTTTAAAATTTTTTCTTTGGCAAAAATTTCTATATATTCATTAACCATATATGATTTGGTTTGTATTTCTTGTACTAATACTGCTTTAGTTTTGTATAGTATCACCTCCACAAGTTCAAAAAATTCAATTTAATTATATTATTGAAATTTTATATTTGATTTACATATAATTCTTGATTAAGTAATACTAGTAAATAAAATTAAAAATGTAGCAGCCTTTATCACACCAATAAAACAGAAACAGAGACAATTTTTACTTATATGCAGTATGCACACTAACCGGAATTTATTTGTTGCTGCATCAAAGACTTTCAATCATTCGGCTTTTTATGCTTTCCTTTCAATCATCAAAGATTCTTGATCTCCTCTGAGTTCTTGTCTGGAAAGATGATAACAAAAGTAAATTAATAAGAAAAAACTAAACAAAAAACTCCTACAACTCTTTTTATTATAAGGAATTGGAAAATAGTCAATATAAATAAAAAAATAAAATAGTCAAGACGTCAACTATGCAACAATAGAGAATGGCCATGGGCAGAAATGTTTGCCCATGGATACCCGGATACCAATACCCATTATTATCCATATCCAATTCTTACACGGATTTATTATCGGATATCCATACCCTACCCGAAACCCATTTAATTTTTTCTTTTTAAAATCCAAAACATTTTAACTTAAAAACTAACCAATAAATTTATCTTAAAAAAGAAAAAACTAATCAATAACTTTGAAACTAGATGTATCTGCTTCTTTATTCTTTTTTCCTTTTTAGATAGAGATGGAAATTTTAATAGACAAAATTTTATTATACACTCTCTGATACATGCTCACAAAGCCTAACAAACACACAGCACATGAGCACAAAAATCCCAGTAGCTTACCCTCTGTCATACCTGTGTTGTTCACGCGCTCACGCGCCACCACAGCCACGGTTCTTGGCAGATCCGTGAAGCCTTTAACCTCCGCATCACCGATTCATGTTCCACGCACCGTTTGGAGCTCTGCTAGGTAGTAGATCGAGAAGTTCAGTTCTAGATTTTAGAGAGAGAGAGATCGGAATAATATGAAGTGTTTGGCTCGGGTTTAGAGAGAGAAAGGATGAGAGGTTGTGAACTACCATCTTGGTGGTGGCGGTTGGGCTTCACGATGGAGCTAGGAGGCTGTGCCTCGTTTAGATCGAAGAGAGGGTGAGACCGATCCAGATCGAGAGAGGTTCTATGTTTCGGTTTTAGAGAGAAGTTGAGGCTGAGTTGTGAAACCACCGCCCATGGTGGCGGTGATGAGCAGCCATGGTCGTCTGAGATAGAGAGATAGTTCAGATCCGACGATTAGAGAGAGATTTCGAGGTTGAGAGAATGGTTCGGAGATGGAGAAGACCACCGTGGTGGTGTTGCTGGTGATCGAAGTGATGAGTTCAAGGTACTGGGCCATCGAGGCTCGGGTGAGAGAGAGAGAGAGTGACCGTGAAGATGGAGGCTCTGGTGTGTGAGAGAGAGATAAACGGAGAGGGTTAGGGTTTTTTATATACGGGTCGGGTATGGATAATATCCCTATCCTACCCGAACTATTTGGGTAATATCTATACTTACCCGATTAGGAAATCCATGAAGAACCGGTATTACCCAAAACATTTGAATTGCGTATGATATCTAATTATCTCTCGCTTTAGGGTTGGTTTTTTTTTTTTTTTTAAATTACGGTTTTTTAATAAATTAATTAGTAAATAATATATTAAATTAAGGGTAAAATGTCGTCATTTTGGGGATTTCAAATGATAATGAAATTGTGGAGCTTTGAAACTTAGGAAACTGAAATAAAAGAAAGCAAATATTTAGATAATTGAAATGAAAAATAGTAAAACTTAAATGATGAATTTTGAAATTTGAGCTTTTTTTGTGGTTAAAATATTATTTTAATTTCTAAACTTTACCAAAATTTTTATTTTTCATCTTTAAATTAATTTTTTTTATCTCACATTTTGTAAAGAGTTTTTTTATAAATAATTCAAAGATAAAAAAAGATTAAAAAGAAATTTTTTAATAGTTTAGGAACGAAAAATAAACTTTTGATAAAATTTGAGGATGAAAAATAAAACATTTTTAATAGTTTAGAGAAAAAAATAATCTTTTCAATTGTTTAGAAACCAACAACTAATTTTTTAAAGTTTAGAAATAAAAAAACAAATTTTTGGTAAAGTTTAGAGCATAAACAAAAAAAAAAATAATAATAATATTATTATTATTATTATTATTATTCAGTTATACAAGACAATGGCAAGGGTTTATGCTTAAACCCTAAACTAAAATCCCATATCCCTTCCTCTGCTACAATTACACATCTCAATTCTCAAAACCCCATTCCAATCCCACAAAATAAGAAAAAACCCAGATGCTTCTCAATCGCTCAGCTTCACTGCTTTACGTCCACAAACTCTCACCTCCTCCTACTATATTCTTTTCTCATTTCAAACACTCATACTCTCTTCTTCTCTCTAACCCTTCACCTTCAGCTCCACCGCCATTACTTCCTTCATGCCCTTCATTTTCTTTGCCCAAGGTCAGCTTCTTTTGCCTGAACCCACCTCGCCAAAGACAAGCTAAACCTTTTGCTACCGCCACCGCTGCTACTATGGAAAGGAAGGAAACTGACACGTTTTTCACCGATGAAGACCGTGTCGTGGGCTTCCCTCGGGGTGTCCGATAAGCTTTCTCGGCTCTCTATAGTGCCGGCATCAATAGGCCCTCTCTGGTTCAGGTACCCACACACACTCACCCTGGCCTTGTTCACTCATTTGTTGAATTATAGCAAGAATGTCAATGTTTTGTTTTTGATTGTTTTCGGAGAAATGAAAGTTAGAGAGGGAAAAGCAACATATTTAGAATTGTGGGTTTTGTTTTTTGAGGGGAAAAGATGAAAACTTTGACCAATACGGTGTTTAATAAGCGAAAATTTCTATACTAGACTTGTTAAAGGCTTTGTTTTGGATCTCTCTTTGTAATTCTTAGGTTCCATTTGGTTTTCAGTAGTATAAATTGATTGATATAAATTTAACAGATGATGTAAGGTTTTGAGATTTTGCTAAAGAAAAACACATGATATTATGAATATGAAATGACATTTTACACTTAGGCTGTGTTTGGTTCCTGTAAAATATTTTTCGGAAAATATTTATTTTCCGGAAATGCTATTTTCGGAGAAGGAAAATATTTTCAAGTGTTTGGTTGCATTATGAAAAATATTTTGGAAAATATTTTCTGGTGTTTGGTTGAATTCTTGAAAATAATAGAGAAAACACATTTTCTACTTGATGCTCAAATTTTCTCAGCTTCCAAACAAAACCCAATCAAAAAAAACTCATCAATGGCGCGATCTGAGTAGTGAAAGAAACAAAACCCAACCAAAAAAAATTCATCAATGGCGCGATCTAAGTGAAAGAAAACCCATTCGTTAGAGTGGTGGGTTTGACGAATGGGTTCGTCGGAGTGGTGGGTTCATCAGCGCGGTGCGATCTGGTGCGATTGGCGCGGTGCGAGTGGGTTCGTCGGCGATCTGGTGCGAGTGGGTTCGAGCGCGATCTCGCCGGTGGCGCGACGATCTCTCTACTCTTTCTTCTTTCTCTCTCTATCTCTCTCTGTCTCTCTCTTTGCGCGTGGTCCGGAAATGGCGAGACGATGTCAATGATCGGTGACTGGGTTCGGCGATCTAGTGCAAATGGGTTCGTCGACGAGGGTGGGTTTGAACGATCGGAGCGGTGCGATCGTCTTGCTCCGACGAGGCGATCTTCTTGCTCTTTCTCTCTCTCTCTCTCTCTCTCTTCTATTTTCCAAGGCCGGAAATCATTTGAAGTGAAAATGAAAACGGAAATCATTTTCCACCGTTTTGGCATCATTTTCGGTCAACCTGGAAATGCTTTTCAGTTTGACCCAATTTGAAGTAACAACCAAACACCCACTTTTCCGGAAAATCATTTTCAGAATCAGTTTGAAGCCAAAACAAACGGAGCCTTAGTCATTTCAAATCCACACATTGATAATGCTCAAATTCCTTCATAAATTTCATTAATAAAGAAAAACCTATCATTTCATACTATATTCAAAGTCATTTAAAACTAAAGATTGAAATCCAAATCCTTGTGCATTTATTTTTTAGTGAGGTTTGATATTTTGCAATCAGAAATAATAACCATCATCACCATCTCTAATTCCATGAAATACCACAACCACCATTCCCTTGACAAACAACAACAACAACAACAAAGCCTTCATCCAAAACTATGGGATCAGCTATAGATCCTTAATCATTCACTTGTATTCTTTTTCTGCTATTCTATCCTATATAAAATAAACTCTTCGTCACCTCCTTTATTAACATCTCTTTTTATACTACTTCTCTAGTGTTCGTTTTTTCTTTTCTTTTTTAATTGATAAACTACACCCATGACCTCACTGGCTCACTCAGTCACCCTCCAACCCATTATTATGGCTACTAGTGTTATTTTAGTCCTCCCCCTAACTACTTTAGTTCCCTTTCCTTATTAAAAGATGCAGTTGAACTCTTTTGCTTACAATTAGTCTTAAATCCTTACTAACTATTTATAATGGCTATATAGTGACTATAAACTGCAGCTGATGATAATCGATAGACTACTCAATAAGTCCTGGACCATTACTACTACTGTCAATTTTGTTACGGTCAGCTCGAAAGTTGACAACCTAGCAAGGCTTACAACTCTTACTACTATTATTAATGAACTATTGAGGCTTCTTTTCTAATGCTGCTATGAAATGCCATACTACTGATTGCTTTGTATTGGTAGAATCAAAGTTTTAGGAAAACTTACACTTTCTGAAAATTTGGGGCTGGGAATTCCAGCTGCCAATGATCTGAATTCTGAACAGTAGTGTTACCTGAAGAAGGGAACTGAATTCTGTACTTGATGAGACAAAAAAAACTCCATCATCATTTGGTTGTTCATCACAACACATGAAAATCCCTACAATAAGATTATTTATCAGTAATTCTAACTTAGTCAGGTGATGTCATCAATAAAAAGAAAAGAAATCTGGTAGGGTGAGACTGAGGGAAGAGTAGAATGAGAGAGGGAAAAAAAAAAACCCTAAATAGGCTAAGAAAGAGAGAGAGAGTAGCTGACTGTGTGAGCCGTGGCAGAGGAGTGACAGTGAGAGAGACGGAAAGGATGCTTACCCATGTAAATGCATGTTATATAAAACTCTTTCACATACAAAAGGAACTAACTTGTATAAGATTACAGGGAATAATCGAAACTACAAAAGCAAAAAAAGAAAAAAAGGACATTGCTTTCTATCCTTTTTGACAGAAACGAGGACAAAGAATCACTTGGTTCACTCACACCAATTATGAAGTGATAGATTATGAAAGAAGTAATAAAGGCAACCTGAATAGTTCTGTGGTTAATAAACCTAGAAAGTAGCCTGAACAAGCTCCAGATGCAATGAAAATCCCTATCAGGTTGCTTGTAGCAATTCCTTGATATCATAACCTTGAAGCTGCAAACAACCACAGTTTATAGTTAGTTTTAACTTTTAACACTTGAAACAAAATTATACATGTAAAGTTACACAGTATTGACATATATACCTGCTTGGTTGTCCATGAGATCCAGTGCAATATAATAACCGTAGAAAAGGTCGTTGTCAAGGGCGAATCAAGCAGACTTATGCACACACATAATAAAACTTCCACCTGAAGAAAGTTGAGAAGCAATATTACTCCAGAGTTCCAAAAGGGCATGTATTGTGATTGGCTTTAGAATATTGCAGGTTTAGGCATATGAAAACCTCAAAGCAGTCCCTGCAGGGATCACAATGTACTGTCATTTTATAACAACTTTAACAATACACCCTACATCTCATTCTCATTAAAATAATACTATATTTTATACAAAAAAATAAATAAATAAATAAAACCATGTTATTGTACTTTTTGGTGGCAGTAGGGAGAGAAACAAAAAAATTATTTTACATGTTCATTGCAGCATGATGCAAAAAATTTTGCAATATGCTTCACCAGATGTGGGAATCTATTTGTGGATTTGGTGTTACAGTAAAAGCTAAAATGGATTAAAAGCATTTTGCATCACCAGATGCTGATGATCTTAGGGGCTTCATATGCATAGCTTCTGAGTTTTGTCACTTTACCACTTCTCAACAATAAATTGACATTAATTCAACTATGGAATTTATTTTATTTGTAAGAAGGTAGGGTAGTATTCAAACACAAGTTCCTTAGTAAAGGATCAAAGACTTTACCAGTTGAGTTAACTGAAACCTACTTGATTAAGAATTACTATCTCTTATTGCTTGAAACCCCATACATTGGTTTATCAACAAATAGAGAAGCTACTATGATCGCATCTTGATAGAATAACCTAAATGCTCTTTCTTTTTTTCTTTTTTTTAACTTGAAATGTCGTATTCCAATCATTTTTCCAATTATATTCAAACACATGGCTGTATTATATCTAATTGTTATTAAAAAGGGAAACATTGTTAGTCGATCGTTAATGCAACAATGTCTATGAATAGAATTGGATACCCAATATTCCTAAGTTTTGCCCAAAAAAAAAAGTAATAAGGAAGAGGGAAGCATCAAATTGTAGATGTACGGAGTAAGGAATTTTACCGAAAAGATAAAGTGCAAGAGCCATTTGCCATAAAGTTCAAAAAAATGAGCACCATTCACGTAAGTTAGCATTTAGGTAAGGAATTAACCTCCTATCAAATAAATAAATAGGTAAGGAATTAGCCATTCATTAATAAGAAAAGAAGAAAAGGAAAAAGCTGAGAGAAATGAATCCATTGGCAATTTGACATTATGCAAAAAAAAGTACAAAGCACATTGAATACCTTCATGGTGAACCCTGTAATCTATCAGATCATGGCAAACCCACAGTAAGAGAAGATGTACCAGTACCACCCATATGGGTTTCTGCAGAACTTGTGAATTTACTCTACTTGGACCATTGCCAGATCATAGAAACAGAAAGACTACACCTTTACTTCCAATGTTAATCTTCTTCCCCTCACCATCCCCATCAATTATGGAAGTCCCATTTTGTCCACCTCTCCCTTTCACAATTCTCATACTACCACCAACTCTATTGGCACATAGAGCAACTTGCAGCTCTTATTGCATCCAAACTACTACTCTCTCCCACTCCCACTCCCACTCCCACTCCTTTCTCCGCTACAACTCCTACTCCACTTCTAAATTTGCCAAGTCTCACAGAAAATACCCTCTTTTCACTAACAATGGCATTTTCTGCAGGTTTTTGACCAAAAAGAAACCCACTTTGCCCCATTGCTTGCAAACCCATCTTCTGCCCTTGGGTCCTCAAAACAAAAACTGGGTTTTCAATGTAAAGTCCAGTCCAGGCCAGGTGTGTAAGGGTAGACAGTAACCATGTGCAGGGCCGGTCCAACCACTTGGGCGTTTGGCAACAATTTTAAGCGGCCTTTCTTTTATATTTAAATATTAATTAAATAATATTTATTGATTTTTTTAATTTTTTATTTAAAATCTATTTTTTCTTTCTTTTTGAGATTCAAAATTATTAGTTAAGTTCTTGTTTATAAGTTCCTCTAACATTTTTTTTTTTCAATTGATAATATGGCTAATCCATTTAATCTTTCTTGTGACATAGTAAACTTTAAATAAAATTTTATTAATTTTAGTTTTGAAAAACTTTTTTGTGCAAATGCAAATGTAGTGATATTTTATAAGCAATATATGCATTTGGAATAAAATCTTGCATTTTTAAATAATTAAGTACATTAATCGGAGTATTTACACCTATTTGCATAACTAAGTACAATAAATGTGAGTTCCAGTTAGCTCAACTGGTAAAGTCTCTGATGGTTGTATAAGAGATCTGGGGTTCAATCCCCGCCTACACCAAAAACTGATTGGTGTCTTGGTCTGATAATAAATAGCAATTATCAAGAGCGGACGCCATAGGTTGAAACTCTCTCAAAAAAAAAAAAAAAGTACAATAAATTACTTCCACAAAAAAAAAGTACAATAAATTAGTATCACTATAATACAAATGGGTTGATATGATATATATCAAATTATTAATTAGTGTGATAACTTATAATAATTAATAAAATAAAAGTCTAAAAGATACATGTACAGTGCAATGGGTGTGTGCCTATGCTACGAGTATACATTGAGATTAAGTGTGGGTCGTGGGTTAGTGTGTGTTGGCCAGCCGGCCAGCTATGAGATGTGGTGTGGCCATGGCAGTGCCTGTGTCAATGTGCTTTCCTATCATTGCTGTCAATTGTATGTGCAATGGCAGTGTGCAGATTAAAAAATAAATTTTGAAATAGTGATACAATGGGGCCTTTTTAATCTTCTATATTTTAGGATACAACAGGACATTTTTAATGCATTCTATTGATCAATAAAATGATTAAAAAAAATTGTAATTAAAATATATAGATAAATATATTATATTTCTTTTCTTTTCTTTTTTCTTTTTTTATAAGGGGGCCTTTTTTTATTTGGGGGCCTTAGATAATTGCATCAGTTGCATCTATAGTTGAGCCGGCCCTGACCATGTGTTTATTGAGTGTTTTATACAAAGAACTATAGGAAAACTTTTGACAACTAGTTGTTTTAAAACAGAGTCCAAACTAACTTGTCTGAAATTCCACACACAAAACAAAAAGAAAAAAGAGGTAATACAAGTTAATTCAGAACTTCAATCACTTTTCCTTTTTCTTTGCAACTCCCCAGTAGTAAGAATCGTCAAAGCCTCTGCCTATCCCACTATGGGGCTCTTCAATTTCTTCTTTTTGGTCCCCCTTCTTGTTCATATCTTTTGTCATCTACACAACAAATGAAAGATATTTTTCGATGAGAGGTGCATCCTCAACAATGGAACCTCATAGCTACAAATACAAAAACAAAAGGGAAATTTAAAAATAGTAATTTGATGATAGTGAAAAACTTATATTAAAAGCTACTTTAAGACATTAAGGTTGTGTTTAGTATTGGCTGAAAATGCAGCCTTTTGTTACTACTATTTAGCTTATTTTTGTTACTATTCATAGGTCTTATTGCACTTTTTGGTACTATTCATGGGTTCCATTTTACAGTTCATGGGTTCCATTGTATAATTCAACTAGCTTTTAGCTTTACCTATAATACTTTCAACAAAAAGTTTTTTGTTTTATCTAAATAAATTGTTCCTAAATGGACCCTAAATCTTCTTTGCTTCAATAGGTCTTGAAACAAATACTTCCCATACTGCATCAAAAACAAAAACAGTTTCACAAGGTAAAAAAATTAATTGAACAAAAAAAGAAGAGAAAATACATAAAATAACAACAAATAGAAATAGAAATAGAGGAAAACAACAAATAACCTACCTCATCAAATTTATAACCTAGGAAGCACGATGTGGATTCGAGTTCAGGTTCGGTACGGTGATACGACAATTTTTTTAAAAGTAGAACATGGGTGTGGCAGGATACGTTTACTAATTAATTATTAAATATATTTTTATTTTATTTTCTATATGTTGCTAAGCTTTTTTTCTTTTTTTTTCATATAATGGTAAACATGATAACTAAATAAGCAATCAACATATTTTTTAGTTATCAAAGAAAGAAAGAAACTCAACATATTTTTTTCAATCAAGAAATCAACTAAAATTATTATATTGATATATATAAATGTTATGTTATTATTATTGGCGTTATTATTATTGGCATCATTATTGTGAGAGATACATGTGAGCATTATTATTATTGGCACCACTACTGTGAGAGAAATACATGTGAAGGGTAATTAAGTTTCAAAGTAATTTATTCAAATTAAATTAATATCCTAAAGTGAAGTTTTTTTTTTTTTTTTTGAAAAATGCCTAAAGTGAAGTGCTGAATAAAAAACAAATGAATTGAAGAGTTATACTAAAAGGAAGTGTAGCAATTGTGTTATTTATAACCAGGAACTTCCTGGAAGTTTCTTAATTTCCTTTCAACTCACTTTCCAATGGTTAATAAAACTTTTCACATGTGAATTGTTGTTGTTTTAATTTTTAAAGTTTGTTTTATCACATTTCTCTATCGCTCTCTCTCTCAAGCAAGGAAGCACGGGTGCGCCATTTTCGTTGGCACACTCACGTCGAACTTTGTGGGACGCGTCATGCGGCTTGGACGTGGTTGCACTCGCATCTCATAACGAATTTTTTTTTTACCTACGTGGCCCAATACGGTTCGAAATAGGACCCAATATGGGCCAAAATGCTTATTTAAAAAAACATCAATTTCAAACTTATCTTTTATTTAGTTTTAGTTTCAAACTTTCAATATTGTATTCTAATTTATGAACATCATGTAATGGTTATGTATTCACTTTGTTATCTACTATTGCTCTTAAATAGATATATATTTACCATTATATGAAAAAAAAATGTTTACCAATATATAGAAAATAAAAATAAAAATATATCTAATAATTAATTAATGAATGTATCTTGCCGCACCTATGAGGAATGGATTTCATTTGAGGATGTAGCCAGACAAGACGAAGGTGGAATCATGATCCGATTTAAGCTTATATATGTGCTAACTTCTGAGCTATTAGTCATAGATGAAATTGATTGTGTAGGGTCATGAACCAGCAAGTATCTATAGCTCAAAAATAAGGCAAAAATAAGGCCCTTGACATGGTTTAATTGTTTGATGTTATTGACATTATTTTTTTTCTTATTTGCAGGTACAAAAGGCCAGACAATCTGCTGCTAGTAAAGTCACCTGGGTTGTTGACAATATTTTTGACTTAGTTAAATTGAGGGGATTCTGAATTTAGTATCTTTATGGTATATGTGGATTGATATTATGCTTTTCAAACTATTGTTAAAATTGTGCAAGGACATGTTCACTCATATGCAAGGTTTCACGGGTGTGCCATTTTTGTCAACGTAACCACAACAGATTCGGTCAAACGCGTTGTGCGGCTGTACGCACATCCCCTGACGATTTTTTTTACTAACGCGGTCCGATACGGTATGATTTAATAATTAATAAAAATATATAGAAAATAATTAATTAAAAAAATGCTGAGCAATATATAGAAAATAAAAATAAAAATATATTTAATAATTAATTAATAAACGTGTCCTGCCGCACTTGTGTCCTACGTTTTCAAAAATTGTCATGTAGCCGCATCGCACCCGAACCCAAATCCACACCCGTACTTCCCAGCTCTCAAGTCAAAAGTCTTCTTTTTCATATAATTAACTTTTTTTCATAAGTATATCGACACATATCAAGTCGTATCGGGTACTATTTCGGACTGTATTAGGCTGCATCGGAAAAAAAAAATGGTCAAAGGACACATGTGCAGTTGCGTCTAGGCCGCACAGCGCATCCCTCTGAGTTCAACGCGGGTGTGCCGACCAAAATAGTGCACCTGTGCTTCCCAGTTTATAAAGCACATCATACTTAATTAGTAAGACAAGCTTGCCCCAAATTTAAAAATAAAAACAATAATAACAAAATCATAATAAAAAACATGTGTATAATTAAAAAAAAAAAAATTAAAACCCACATTCTTGTAGTCAATGATGTGTTAACATGCTTGGTCAAGAGCTTTCATTCTTTCTTCCTTCTCCTGCTCTAGGTAGTTGTGTAGATGTATTCCTAATTCTTGTAGAAGAAATTAATTATATACATACCTCTTCCACCGTGTAAACAAAATACTGATGAAATTCAAATAAGAAGAAATTAATTATATACATACTTCAATCACCTTTATAAACTTCTTCAACTGATTTTTTAAATCAACCTAGATGACATGCAAAAAAATAATAATAATATTATGGTTAAGAACATTATATTCTTAAATTAAACTAGATAACATGCAACAAAAAATTAATATTATGGTTAAGAACATTATGTAGGTGCACAAGTTCTTAACATTACATTTCATCAAAAGAACATTATGGACTCAAGTAAAAACAAAAAGAACATAGTATTATGAGGAAGAAAACTTACCATAGGATAGAACCTTGGAAGTGTCTAGACAACTCAATAAGCTTAAACAGTTGAAAACTAAAACATTTATAATAATAAAAAATAATAATATCAATATACATAGTTATTTATTATGTATTAATTTATTTTGTTGAGTATGACTCATAACTCTTCTAACATTGAATATGTTGTTGTATTATATGACAACACTATCAATATGAAAATATTTTAAAAACAGGTAATTTTAAATTTTCACTATAACACTATTGTAAAAGGTGGCACTCCTTTCATTTCATACCACGGGCCAGATAATTCAACATTCCAAAATCGTAGTACAAATGAACTAATTACTTTGTCAATTATGGCCTAACTTAAATTTGCAAAAAAAATTAAAAAAATTAAGAAACTATATCCATCAATAAATAATTTTTAAAAAATAGCAAACATATAAACTTTTGGTTCATTTAATTGTTAATAGTTCTTACATTGGAGCTGAAGCCATCAAGTAACATTGGCCAAGTTACTGTGTCAGAATTGTTGTTACTGCTAGTTCCACATTTAACCTTAAGCAATCTCCTCCTAAAATCCTCTAATATAGTACCGATCAAACAAGTGGAAAAACCACTTTCATAATACCACACTTTTTCCCTCCTCGTTGTTTCAAAGGCAATCTACATGTTATGATTAAGACTTTCCAGCCTTTCACGTGCAAAAGCATATTGTGCAAGGCTATGTGCAATTCCATTGAGTTCCCCATTTATCCATATAACCTTTAAATTGTGAGGAACAACAAAATTTCTTTTGAAATCTATTAGATTAACATCATTGCAACCATCTTCATCAATTAAAAAAATTAACAATACTTTTAGCATCACTCTAAATTTTGAAGTATTTAATAGGTGGGTCATAACTAAATAAACATTTGGCCCAAGCAATAATGACCTCTCCTTCCAACAAAGAACTTTTTTGAACAAACTCTATTGCATTTTTCTAGGAGAAATCGAAATAAACAGGTAACTGGTTTTGTTCCCTAAGGACAACACCAGTTCCGAGATAAGATGTAAGTGTGCACCACCTCAGAGCCCATCAACAAATAGGTTAAAAGAACTTGTAAAGTCGGGTTTTCTAATGCCTCTTCCAAATAAATTGGAGTACCTACAAAATGAGAAATTCTGAAAATCGGGCAGGCTGTTAGAAGTTTAGCCCGATTTTTTTGGTGTCATAGGGGAGGAATTGAACTTTTTAACACATATTCAGATATGCCAACATCATGATAATGTCCCCTTTACTTGATATTATATTAATAAAACGCTAACTGCCCTATAAACTAATATAATATAGTATAGTATACTATATTATACTATACTATACTATAATATAGTATAGTGTACTATACTATACTATAATATAGTATAGTATAACATGCGTACCACAAGTTTTTCCTATCTCTGTGAGATGTGATAGTCTTACAAATAACATGGAACCATTTTCCTATTAGACTCTCTCCAAGTATAAAATGCAGTATAAAATTTTTAACTAAAGCAGCACACTTGAATCTAGATCCCAAGTATATATACATGTGTGTGCATGTGCGAGAGTAAGTCCGCTAGAAACAAAAAACATAAATTAGATTAAATCATCACTGGGCCAATTACGCTCAATAAGGAAAGAACAGACTCACAAATAAACACCATTGTGAAAAATAAACACTCTACTTCAAATTAGACAGACTATATGTCATCATGAGTTTCATCTAAAATATAGGGAATACAATCAGGCAGTCAGCTTGACATTGATGACACGTCAACTTTAAAGAAATTGCTAGAGACACCAAAAAATTGCCAAATATTTCACACTTAGTGCCTTTTGTATTGTGGTGTTGCCCAGGAGAGGGGAATACTTGTGAGTGGGTGTGAAATACTCGGTGCATTTTCTAGGTATTATGGCAATACTCCAATTTTAAAGTTCTTGAATCTAAGAAAAACTTCCCAACATCTCAAAAGGAAGGCAATTCACTAAAAGAAACTGGACATATTATAAGAGAAATTACTAATGAAAGAATTAGTAAAGAATATGCAATCCAATCTATTACATTTTCAAAATATGTAAAAATAATAAAAGAAAAGTTACCTTTTAACATGTAAGCTTTTGTTGGTGTTGCTGTTTCTGTGACTGAGTTTGGTTTAGGAATTGCAACTGCTGTTGCTGTTTCTGCATTTGGTATAAGCTTTGCAATGCGAGAACCTAAAGTTTTGGGATTATGTACGAAACTGGAACCTAATCTCAATAGAATGTCCAGAACCTAAAAAGAAATGAACAAGAAGCAAAAATTAATACAGCAAAAGCAAAGAATAATTAACAGAAAAGAAAAGAACAAAAAAAATTAAGCATATAGTCAAATTTGAATTCCTCATCGAGTTGCTCTTTCAATTTCCTTTTTTTGCTCTTCAATTTCTTTTGGGGATTTCTTTGTCAAATTCTTTAGGGTAGAAAATGGGACTTGAATATATTTGTATATAATAAGACTTGCATTTGGGTTGGGCTTTCCGTGGATTAGGTTATCAGATTTTCGACTGAAACTCTTAAAGGTGAGGTATCAGCTTAAGTTTTAGGGCCTGTTGGTAGCATTTAAGTATTGTTATTCAAAATTATTTGAAAAATGTGGTTTAAAAAGTGTTGTGAAAAATTGTGTTTAAAGTATTCATAATGCAAAAAAATTATTTGGTACCATATTTCAAATAACATATTTTAAAATGTGAAAAAACATAATTGTGTGTTTAGTATGTATATGTGTTTTTTTATTTGAAGAAAGAGAGAGTTCCCTCATTTTATTTGATGAGTCCTACAATTTTTAACATATTTATAAAAGTTTCATTAACTAATGTTATTTGAAAACTAAAATAAATTGGAGTACCTACAAAATGAGAATTCTGAGAAGCGGGCAGGCTGTAAGAAGTTCGGCCCGGTTTTTTTGGTGTCGTAGGGGAGGGACTGAACTTTTTAATGCATATTCAGACATACTAAGATCATGATAAAGTCCCCTTTACTTGATATTATAATAGTAAAATGCTAACTGCCCTACAAACTAATATAATATAGTATAGTATAGTATAGTATAGTATAACATGGGTTCTCTGACCACCTCCTCCAAATAAAGTGGAGTACCTATAAAATGAGAAATTCTAAGAAGCAGGCAAGCCGTTAGAAGTTCAGCCCGATTTTTTTGGTGTCGTAGGGGAGGAATTGACATTTTTAACGGATTCAGATCCTCTAGATTTCTTAGGGTACTCTACCAAGTAGATTTCCTTAAATCTTAACCACTCATTAATGATTTAATGGTCAAGATTCTGCCATGTCAGTATTTCACTAACAATATTCTTAATTGTTTTGTTTGCAACATTATTTTATTATTTTAAGAATATTGTTAGTGGAATGCTGACATAGCAAAAGCTTGACCATTAAATCATTAATGAGTGGTTAGGATTTAGGGAAATCTACCAGTAGAGTTCTCTAAGAAATCTAGAGGATCTGAATCCATTTTTAACGCATATTCAGTCGTACTAAGATCATGATAGTGCTTTCTTTACTTGATATTATATTAGTAAAACGCTAGCCGCCCTACAACTAGTATAGTATAGTATAGTATAATATAACATGCAAAAAAAAATTTAATATTATGGTTAAGAACATTATGTAGGTACCACAAGTTCTTAACGTTACATTTCATCAAAAGAACATTATGTACTCAAGTAAAAACAGAAAGACCATAGTATTATAAGGAAGAAAACCTACCATAGAATAGAAACTTGAAAGGTGTAGAACAGCTCAATAAGCTTAAACAGTTGAAAACTGAATCATTTATAAAAAAAAATAATAGTAATATCAATAAACATAGTTATTTATTATGTATCAATTTATTTTGTTGAGAATGACTCACAACTCTTCTAATGTTGAATATGTTGTTGTATTATATGATATCAACACTGTCAATATGAAAATATGTTATCAATAGGTAACTTTAAATTTTCACTTAAGATAACATTATTGTAAAAGGTGGTACACCTTCCATTTCATACCACAGGCCAGATAATTTGTCATCCCTAAATTGTAGTACAAATGAACTTATTACTTTGTCAGTTATGGTCAGACTTAAATTTACAAAAAAAAAAATTGAAAAAAACATATAAACTTACGGTTCATCTGATTGTTAATTGTTCTTGCATTAGAGCTGAGTCTGTTACGTAACATTGGCCAAGTTACTGTGTCAAAATTGTTGTTACTACTACTTCTACATTTGACTTTAAGCATTCTCCTCCTAAAGTCCTCTAATATAGTGATGATCAAACTAGCTAAAAAACCATTTTCATAATACCGCACTTCTTCCTTTCTCATTGTTTCAAAGGCAGTCTCCATGTTATGATTAAAACTATCCAGCCTTTGACGTTCATAAGCATATTGTGCAAGGCTATATGCAATTCCACTGAGTTCCCCATTTATCCATATAACCTTTAATTATGAGTAACAACAATGATAGGCCAAGAATGTATTGACCCCTTGTGATGAATTAACCAAGTTAATTAATTAATTCAATTAGCATGCAATAAGCATGGTAGCACAAGCAAATCACCAATTAAGTTAAGAATGCAACGAAAAATAAATTGACACGATGATTTGTTTACGAATGAGAAAAACCTACATGACAAAAACCCCACCGGGTGATTTTAAGGTCACCACTCTTGAGAATTCACTATTATCACAACAAGCAGTTGCAAGTAAAGGAATTCCAATGTCTTATACCAACCTACAGTTGAACTCTTACCCCAATACCCAATTGAACTTGTTCTGTAGTGACAATCTCTCCTTTCAATGCACGACTTCTAGTACGTGACTAACCAATTCGATGCGCGGATCTCAATACGTGAGTTACTCACCAACTTGAGAAAGATGTTGGCTACAAAGTTTTTCAGTTACATGAATCTCCTTGGTTACAAAACCTTACGTTGTACAAACACAACAGCTTCTTGAATAGAAAAATGAACTAGGACATATGTCTCCGGTTCACAATATGCTTGTGAAAAACTTTTGCATTGAGTTGCATCAGCTGTAACGACCTTTAAAACAATCCTTATATATGTTTAGGGTTGTGAGAAAAGAAAGCCCAAACATCTATTCACGAATTGGAGTGAAATCAAATCTGAAAAACTGATTTTCATAAACCTTGACAGATACCCTATCTATTAAGCAGTTGTCGAGCATTGAGCTTAAACAGCTTTTCAAATCTCGATAGATACTAGTTGTCGAGTTTTAAAATCTAGCACTTCTTCACTTGATTCTTGAACAGACTTGCATGGTTTTAACACTTGAACTTGAAATATTGTTCCTTGAAGTATTAAACACATCCTAGATCTACCCAATTACAAGTAAAATGTGTTTTGTCAAAAGATTAGTCAATTCTATATTGACATATTTTCCTAACATGATTCACATATGTCCTAACAAACAAAATTTCTTTTGAAATCTATTGGATTAACACCATTGCAACTAGCTTAATCAATTAAAAAATTAACAATACTTTTTGCATCACTCTCAATTCTAAAGTCTTTAATAGGTGGGTCATTACCAAATAAACGTTTGGCCTATACAATAATGGCCTCACCTTCCAAAAAAGAACTTTTCTGAACAAACTCTATTGCATTTTACTAGGACAACCCAACACAAACAGGTAACTGGTTCTAGTCCCTAAGGACAAAACCAGTTGCGATTAAGACGTAGGTGTGCATCTCCTGAGAGCCCCATCAATAGCTAGGACACAAATTTAGTAAATAAATACATTTATGCATTATCAAGCGACTTTATTGCAACAAAACTCTATTGCAACGAAATTTTTGTTGTAATAGTGCCACAGACTTTATTGCAACAATTGCCAACAAAATTTTTTCATTGCAATAGATTGCAACATTTTAAATTTATTGCAACAAAAAAATTCGTTGCAATAAGACTTTTTTCTTGTAGTGATTTGTAATTTGGTACTTTATTAGTAATTCCACTAATTTGTGTCAAAAATTACATTTTTTCAATGTTTCTTTAATATATATTATGAATTATAATTATGAGTATTTTTTTAGTATTTTTCTTATTCAGAAAGTAGGATCTTATGATCCTCATGCCGATCTTATGACCCGATCCTTGAACCCTCTCACCAATTCCGTGTAGGATCTCGATCCTAATAACCTTGACTACACCTAATGACGGGTGCTTCATTCATATATTTCAAAGATAAATATAATTCAGTTTAAAAAGAAAAACCCACTTCCAACAAAAAGAAAGAACAATATGGGATTTCTAAGAATAATTTCTTCTTTTTGGAGAGAGCTAAATCCACAAGGTGACCACAAAACGACCCATTTGTCAACAGCTTCAAAATCGTCAAACCCAAAAGCACTAAGTACGAACAAAAATATTGCTAGACTTATAAAAAAAATCCAATTACTTGAATAATGAACAATATTGCATTGTAACAATGAGTTTTCCCAAAGTTATTTTTCTAAAGGTGAATCTACATACAAAACAAATTACAACCCATTTGTCAAAAGCTTCAAAATAATCAAATCCAAAATATACAAAGCAATCAGAACACCATTCTCACAAAGCAGTGGAAACAAGGACAAACCAAAATTTTGCATAAAATAACATTTGTTGATTGAAATAAATATTTGACATGAATGAAAAGAATAGGTTGTCTCTCATTGTTTGATGTAGTGCATTTGAGGGGGGAGAAACAACCAGTGTTTTGAAGATTTCTTAAAGGACTATGGACGACTTAAAACTTTTCTTTTTAAAAACATTATCAGATTGCATGTCTATCATAGGAAGTCATTCTATTTTTTCGGTCCATGTTTTGATGAATGTTTGTAATTTGTGTATTTAATTGTTTTGGTCACTTACTATATATTTCCAATATACTTGGGTAACTCCTTTTTTATTTTTTTTGAATAAAATTTTCTTTACTTATAAAAAAAAATATCTAACAAAATATAGACGTACGCGTGTGTGATATATAAAAGTTTCAGTCCAAATCCAAGGGTGTGCATCAATGTGAGATTTAAGAGTTTCAGCCCAAATCCGATGACCCAATCCATGGACAACCCAACTCAAATGCAAGTTATGTTATAATTTATAATATATATTGAATGCTAAACAAGTATTTCAAGATAAGGTATGAATGTAACTATTGGATTGAAGTGTTCGTCCTTCTCAGTAACTAGAGGAAGGAAATTATCATTTCACCATACAATTAGTACTTAATACTTAATAGTATGATTTTCTTTGTTGTGTCAAAAATGATTACCATGAGTCAATCTTTTTGAGGTTTTAGGTTATGATCTTAGTACTTAATACTTAATAGTATGATTTTCTTTGTTGTGTCAAAAATGATTACCATGAGTCAATCTTTTTGAGGTTTCTTCTACCTAATCTTTTTACCACCGCACACCCTTAGTGTGATAGTCACTCCACAAGTATAAGTGTTTGTGGGGTATGGGGGGCAAGGGCCGGGGTTCAAGTCTCCAGGAGGGAGCTTCACACACATATACACTTAGATTAGGTTAGAGTAGAATTTCTATCTTGTATCAAAAAAAGAAAAAAAAAAAAAAAAAGGTTATGATCTTAGAGCCCATGTTTGTTGATCAAGGACTATTAGCCCAATCCAATTCATTTTGGCAAAGGGTTTGGTGAATTTATTGTCGGATTGGGTCCATCCTAGTTTTGGGCTTGATTGCAATTTGCAGTTTCCATAAGTTGCTGGACAATGTGATCTTCCATAACTTCGCGTCATTCATGGACCAAGGGTTGGATAAGGTCCATTTGTGTTTTAATTGCTATGATACTAATTGAAAAAGTTTCTATTTAGATCTAAAGTAATTTATACCACGGAATAAACAATTAATTAACAAGTTTAAGTATGAATTCCAAATACAAGCAGATATATTAACCACAATTATCATATACCAAATCTAAAGCAATAATAGTTTCTTAAATAAAAAAAAAAAAAAAACTAAAGCAATATTAATAATAGAGCAGTAAAAACACAATACAAGATTTCGTAACAAATTTAGAAAACCTACGAAGAATCCTTTCTATGGGAAAACCACTATAACGATAAGGCAATTCACTACAAAAGAGCTATTTTATTGGCTACTCACAAAACCTTTATCATTAGTTTCTATTGACCCAACAACCAATTCATTGATGTTATAACAACAACTTTAGAACCCCTGGAATTCTTCTATATGAAACCTTTTTAAATATTTGTTGTGCTAAACTTAGTGGAAAAGATTTTTGCAATTTTAAGAAAAGTTTAGGTCTTAAGGATACGTTTTTTATTTTATTATTATTATTATTATAAAAAAGTATCATTTCTCTGTTTAGGCTTAAGAAAATGAACAAAATTAGACAGGTTTAGCTCTTGTACAATCTTTTATCATACTTCTAAAAGTCTTTCAACAAGTAGTTTATATCAGTTCATAAAGTAGGGTTAAAATATGGAATACGTCCCCCCCTCCCTCAAGCAAAATTCAAAATTCTGGACATGATAATTTTGCTTGAGCAAGCAATGAATAAGCTCTCACATAGAAGACTGTTAAATGCTATTAGAAGGGAGGTTGTGTCTAGCTTCATAAACAACACACCACTTAGGGTGCTTGTGTACCATCGCACACCCTTGGTGCGATGGTCACTTCATAGGTATAAGTGCTTGTGAAGTGTGGGGGCAAGAGCTGAGGTTCAAGTCTCCAGGAAAGAGTTTCACACACATATACACTTAGATTAGGCAAGAGTAAAATTTCTATCTTGAATCAAAAAAGAAAAGAAAAGAATAAGAAGGGGGGTTATGTATTACGGGTGTAACTAAATAGAACCATTATCATCAATACATTCAAACATAATAAATCAACTATGATAATTGAAATAGAAACAAGACTGCTTAGTTACATCAACACCTAAAAGGATTACAAAATACCCTAAAGTAGAGATAATAACGGTAAAGAAAGTAAGAGTAATTAGATTGAGAAAGTGTCATTTGTTTTGAATGTACTCACTACTTATACGTGAGACTTGGACAATTACTTGTACCATATGGCGCACCATCCTTATTAACTATCCATGACTTTCACTATGTTATCACCTTCTCTATTTCAAAATTTAACGCTTTTTTAATTTTGAAATTATTGTAAGTATGGCTTCCCATTACCATCACTTTTAACAAGGGATTGTCACGTAATTGGTAACATTAAATCTGGAGGCGGTTGACAAATTCGATAAGCTTTCATCATTAAATCTAGTGGAAATTTATAGTTTAAAAAATGGTGTAACTCTTGTGATGAGTGTTTGCAAAGAATAAAAGGAAGAAAGAAGAAGAAAGAAAGAAAAAGAGATTAATTTTGTAAGTGCCTAATAAATGTAGGCTCACTTGATGAAAGAAGGCATAAGCTGGGCCCCACACATGTGATTAAATTTACAAAAATGACATGGTAACTTATAACTTGAAAACAATAAAAATTTGTTCTTAGTTTCCACAACTCAAACTCAATTTTTTGAGTATTGAGTTAGGAAACTAACCCAAACAAACTGAAATGAGGTGGGGCCTACACAATTTGGGAATTGAGTTATGAAAATTGAGAATTAGGTAATGAAAACATGGCAAAACTTGGAGGGTGTTTGGTTTGCTTTTAACTCAAAACCCATCACTCATTTCTCATCACTCAAACCCATATCCCATATCTCATATCTCTATCTCTACTATGACTCAAAACTCTCTCTACTTTTTATTTGGTTCCAGATCTCAGCTGCATGTCTCACTCCTTAACTCAAAATTATGACAAATTGGTGGAGCCCCACACACTCATTACTCATAACTCAAATTTTGGGAACATCTTAAATGCTGAACTCATATTCCATGACTCTAACTCAAAAACTAAATCAAACAACTTTACATTTCAGTGGGGCCCACTTTTTTGAGTTTTGGCTAGTAACTTTTTTTTTTGATGATTTTTTTTTATTTTTTTTTTATTTTTATGAAATAAAGTTAGTAACTTTAAACCATTGTGTATAAAATTATAATTTAACGATTCCTTCTTTTTTTTTTTGGGATAAGAACTATTCCCTTTCAAATACAACAATATCAAACAAAGGGGACCGATTGTTCTGGAACTAGATAGTCTCACTCTCTCACGGACTTAACAATAATAATAATAATAATTAGGAGTAACTACACTCCCCTCCCTTGAGATTTGGGAAAATGACATTTCACCCCAAACTTGAAGGGCAAAAACACTTCCCTCTCTTGAGGTTTGAAGAAATTAACACTCCCCCGTCCCTCTTTTGTTTATATTAATAAAGAAATATTCTAAATTTTTATAAGAATTCTGTAGGGACCCGTTATGCAGCCCAAGCCCAAGACGTGTGAGATCTTGGCCCAATGAATTTGTAGAGAGTGGGTCAAAGAACTTGGCCCTAATGAACTTAACAACGGCTAGTATGGATTTAAATGATGATCAAGCAAGAACAAAACAACGTAGGATTAAATAAAATTCCAGTCGGAGAAGACAAGTCTTGGTATCAATTAATCAAACTGTCTACCAGTGCAAATGTGTTTGCTATCTTTTTCCTCATTTTTTCCGTCCCTTTTCCTCTAGGGGTCTCCTCCATTATATACCTCATTCCCAGTGAATCTTAGCCCTCCATTTGTCACTCGTCCTATCTACCACTCGAGTGTCTGTCCCATCAGACACCCCTTCTGGCTCTCTGTGAGTTGCGGTAGCCAAGGAAACACTATTCAGAGGTCTTCTCCACATAAATGCGGCCAGGAAAGTAGCTGCAGTGCATTAAATGCGGAGGTAGCAGCTTTTCCTTAGATATTCTTGGGTTCTTTTCCCTCTCGTGTGGTCGTGAGGCACGCTTCTAACACTGGAGTTTCTGTGGAGGTCATTTTCGTCGTTGGAATGCGTATCCGAGCTATATTTGTCATGGCCGAGGAGGAATTCCTCCTCGGACCGCCTTTTATTCCTTTCTTGTTCATGAGATTCTAAACTGAAATCTCTCATAACTAATTTTCCTTCCTCGGACATGCCAACGTTCTCGGACAGGGCCTAAGGCCCAATACATAATTTTTGGGCCCTTAACCCTACAAATTCCTTTACAAATATTTAACCATGGTTAGTAAAAATACTAACATATAAACTTAGAATAAAAATGCAAAATTTATTAAGCACCAAAACACATGCAACAACAAATCTTTCCATAACCCAAGAACAAATTAATAAGCAAAATTCACACTTAATATTTTAAAATACACTTTAATTAAAAATTAAAAATATTAAATTTTAATTATGAAATAAGATAATTTTGGAAACCTGCCCTTAAGCAAAGGATAGGTTAATACACAACATTTTTAATATTAAATTTAACAAAATTTGGTCAATCGAATGTCAAGGGAGAGAAAATATTTTTTTCCTTAAATTTTTTTTTCCTCACATGTTATAAAGAGTTTTTTTTAAAAAAAATTAGAGACAAAATAGGGATAAAAAAAACTTTTTTAATAGTTTAGAAACGAAAAAAAATGGTAAAATTTAAGGATGGAAAGTAAAATATTTTTAATAATTTAGGGATGAAAAACAAATTTTTGATAAAATTTAAGGATAAAAAGTAAATTTTTTTTAATAGTTTAGAGGAAAATAAGATCTTTTCAATTGTTTAAAGATGTAAGACGAACTTTTTAAAGTTGAGAGATGATAAACAAATTTTTAGCAATGGTTAAGGACAAAATAGTATTTTAACTTTTATTTTTATCAGTCAAACTTTCAAATTAGAGTAATCGACCAAAGACGATTGCAAGGGTTTACCGTTTATGCTTAAACCCTAAACTAAAACCCCATATCCCTTCCCGACATTCTACAGTTCTCAAAACTCCATTCCAATCCCACAAAATAAGAGAAAACCCAGATGCTTCTCAATCGCTCAGCTTCACTGCTTTACCTCCACAAACTCTCACCTCCTCGTACTAAATTCTTTTCCCATTTCAAACACTCATACTCTCTTCTTCTCTCTAACCCTTCACCTTCACCACCACCACCATTACTTCCTTCATGCCCTTCATTTTCTTTGCCCAGGGTTAGCTTCTTTTGCCTGAACCCACCTCGCCATAGACAAGCTAGACCTTTTGCTACCACCACCGCTGCTGCCGCGGAAAGGAAGGGAACTGACACGTTTTACGCCGATGAAGACGTGTCGTGGGCATCCCTCGGGGTGTCCGATAAGCTCTCTCGGGCTCTCTATAGTGCCGGCATCGATAGGCCCTCTCTGGTTCAGGTACCCACACACACTCACCCTGGCCTTGTTCACTCATTTGTTGAATTATAGCAGGAATGTCAATGTTTTGTTTTTGATTGTTTTCGGAGAAGTGAAAGGTAAAGAGGGAAAAGCGACATACTTAGAATTGTGGGTTTTGTTTTTTGAGGGGAAAAGATGAAAACTTTTACCAATACGGTGTTTTTATTAAGCGAAAATTTCTATACTAGACTTGTTAAAGGCTTTGTTTTGGATCTCTCTTTGTAATTCTTAGGTTCCATTTGGTTTTCAGTAGTATAAATTGATTGATATAAATTTAACAACACATGATGATGTAAGGTTTTGAGAGTTTGCTAAAGAAAAACACTTGATATTATGGATATGAAATGACATTTTACACTTAGTCATTTCAAATCCACATATTGATAATGCTCAAATTCCTTCATAAATTTCATTAATAAAGAAAATCCTATCATTTCATGCTTTATTCAAGTCATTTAAAACTCATGATTGAAATCCAAATCCTTGTGCATTTATTTTTTATGAGTTTAGTGAGGGTTGTTATTAAGATATTTCTATTTGAAATATAGGCTGCTTGTATACCAGCTATACTTTCGGGAAAGGATGTGGTTGTGGCTGCAGAGACCGGTAGTGGTAAAACACATGGATATTTGATTCCCCTGATCAATAGGCTCTGCTCTGCACATGATGATTCTGTAAATACTGTTTCTAATCAAGAATCAATCCAATCCCAAAGGATTTTTCTTGTTCTTTGCCCAAATGTGCTGCTGTGTGAGCAAGTGGTGCGGATGGCAAATGGTCTTTGTGGTGATGATGGTAAACCGCTTCTTAGAGTTGCAGCTGTCTGTGGTGGGCAGGTACTTTATTTGCAAATTATTCTTGTGATGGATATGGGCTACTAAGCCTTTACATAGTGTGTTAATTGAAGGGATTTGGTTCAATTTTCTTTGGGGGTTATGTCCGTAGACATTTTAAGATTTTTGGTTCTCACAGATAAGAAACTTTGACTGCAGGGATGGCCAGTTCATAAGCCTGATATTCTTGTGTCGACACCAGCTGCTCTCCTTAATAATATTGACCCTGACAAACGCCGTTGTTTGGAGTTTATGCGTGGTGTAAAATATGTGGTATGTTTTTCGTGTAACTAACTATGTGTAAATATTTTGGTTATCTCAATAATTCCAAATCTGATCTGGCTGCCCAGAATTATAACATAGGAGAGATCACTAATTTATAAGTAACATATCTATTTGCTATAACTTGCAGGTGTTAGATGAAGCAGATATGCTTCTTAGTGGGGGCTTCCAGAATAAAGTTATTCGTCTATTAAACATGCTCCGCTTTGATGAAAAGCTATTGTCTCGATCAAAAGAATCTGTATCTGAGTTGCCAGTGGAATTGGAGTCTGAACCTTCATCACACTTTACTTTAGATGATAAGGAGGACCTACAAACGGACGTCATATCAGAAGGGGAGGAAAATTATGAGGATGTTCATGTTGATGACTTAGCAGAGGAAGTTGAAGCTGGGTCTAATAAAAGAAAAGACTGGAGGAGAGTGAGAAAAACTTATGAGCGCAGTAAACAGTACGTTTTTGTTGCAGCCACCCTTCCAGTAAATGGAAAGAAAACTGCTGGGCAAGTGTTGAAACAGATGTTTCCAAATGCCAATTGGGTCAGTGGAAACTACCTCCATTGTCACAACCCCAGGTGCCCCATCTATTTCTGGTTGCCTACTTTTTCTAGTGATATTCTTTTTCCCTTTGCTAGTCATCTGCTTTTGAAGCATTAGTGTTTGTTTTTAATTTTAAATTAATATATACTAGTAACACATGGTGACCTATAGCAAAAAGATTAGGTTTACTGGTGGCTCAATGGGAAAATATTGGTATCACAATGCAATATATATATTCACTTTAGTATGTACTACGCAGGACTCTTCTTATAAAGAGTAAGTGTATGGTGATCTAATGACTTATCTTAACAACAATTGCTAAATGCCAGTTTGGTCACTTACATTTAGCCCACTATAAGACTGTTTACAACCATGCAAAAAAGTTATATTATGGTGCCATTGCACATGAAATGATGAAATCATACACATGGTTGGAGATGTTTGCTCCATGCACTATGTTCATATATGTATGCATATACGTCTACATCTATATTTCCATGGTGATCCCTTTGATTCACATTCTTGATGCCTAAATGCTATCAGTGGGCATGAGTTTAGATACCATTTCAGGCAGTAAATGACAATTTAATCCCTTGCTTGGTACATTGAAGTATTCTGTAGATGAGCATTATTAATTTTTCTGTGTGTAACTAATAAGGAAATATTGGATAATACAATTGAGAGGAATAGGCAGGGCATATATATGAAATTTGTGATACATACCCATCTCTCCTGAACTGTGTGGGTCAAAATTATGACTTCTTCCACTTTAAGAGATCCTTAGCCAACTCATTGGCAAATGCTTTAACAATAGCTTGATTGCATTGCCAATCATTAGTGTAGAATAGGTGAGGCCTTGCATGCTTGTTGGGTGGAGCCCCATGGGTGTGCAGCCATTATCATATGCTTAGCTCATGTAAATTAGTGTCGATTAAGATTGGGAGGAGTCATGAGGAGGGAATTTACCCTCAAATAGTACTTCAGGTGGGAAAAAAAAAGAAAAAGAGATGCAACTCCAGTGATTTATGGTGAAATTTTTCTTTTTATTTTCCAGTTCTAGCCAAACAGCATGGCCTTGGTTTCTAGTAAAGACTTAATGAACTCAAAAGTATATACATAATTGGTTAAAGATGTAATGCTATATAAAAAACCATTCTTTTATTTAATATGTATTCTTATGGGTGGGGTCTTGCATCTGGGGTTGACTCAACTAAGGTGGGTGCACAAAGTAGCCCTGCCTTGAAAAGGCTCTTTGTCATTTAAAAAAAAAAAAAAATGCTAAATAACCTCTTTGGTGTTATGATGCATGTGAAAATGCATGAGAGCTGGTGATTATTGATTCAATTCCATTTCAGATTGAAGCAGAGGTGGATTGAAGTTACAACTGAGACTCAGGTGGATGAACTCATAAATGCTGTGAAACAGGGTTTTAAATCTAAAGCTACTGAATGCCGAACTATGGTGTTTGCAAACACTGTTGAGGCTGCAGAAGCAGTGGCAAATATATTGTTGAAAGCTAACATTCACTGTTACCGTTACCATAAGGATGTCTCCTTGGAGGAACGTTCCCAGAGCTTGACTGATCTCAAAGAGAAAGGTGGTATTCTTGTGTGCACTGATGCTGCTGCACGTGGTGTTGACATACCAAATGTCTCACATGTTATTCAGGTGCATCTCTTTTTATGAAATTAGCTATTCCTCCATCATGTATCTGGTTCTCCTTTCACAGGACAGAAGGCCCTGCTAATGCTAGTTTTTTTTTTTTTGATAAGTACTAACGCTAGGTTTCATAACAGTAAGTAAATGAGAGAATGCAAATGACAGACATCAAAAGAACTTTTTAAATCATGAGAGTAAGCACTAAGCACTTAAGCAGCTACGAGTGTGTTTACTAATTCTGAAACATTAGAGTGGAAATTGATAAACATTAATTTTTTTAATGAGTGGTCACTAAACAACTAGAGTCACTTTACTAACTCCATGCCATTAGAGTAAATCTAAATAGGAAAACAAAATAATATTATTGTAAAATGTTGGAAAAAAAAATTTTGATGGACACAGATTTCCAGAACTAATACAAGAACTTATAATTAGAAGTTTCTCAATGTCAGAGAATTTTTGAAAAAAAGGAGAAAGGGAAAATATTTTTACAATATATAATAATGGTAAAAGACACTAAACTGTAGACTTCCTATAAATTCAAGCAAGGTCCAATATATATATATATATATATATATATATATCACAATGAGTGCTTTGTAGTCAGAGCCAGAGGAAAATGAAAAACCTTGTTATTGGTAGTGAGATGATCATAGCCTTAGTATGGGACCCTACAGATGGACACTCTAGATGATCTTTCATTTTTCTCTTACATGCTCTTCTGTCATGTGACCTCTTGTACTATTATAACTGGCATGCTTCCTTCAAATTGTTTTTCTAATTTTGTTCTGTTTGTTCAACATTTTTTGGGGTGTATATGAATTGATAGAGGACTTAACTCTTGAAATTATCTATCTATTCCAGGCAGACTTTGCTACTTCTGCGGTAGATTTTTTGCATAGGGTTGGTCGCAGTGGTAGAGCTGGTCAGTTTGGACTTGTCACTAACCTGTACTCTGAATCCAACCGGGATCTGGTTGCTGCAGTTCGTCAAGCAGAGGAACTTGGTCAGCCTGTGGTAATTCTTGAAACTTGTAATTTGATTCTCAAAGATGTGTTTTCTGTGAATAGGCAGATTTTATGATACTTAGGCCCAGATTTTGAAGAACAAACAATGATTCTGCAATTCTATTTCTTCCCCCTAAAGTAGCGTTGTTTAATGGGATGCTGGATACTTAGGAATGTACAATTTGGTGGAAGTTACAATTCTCATTGATTTTTTATCATACATGAATGCTAGTTTTAGTTTCCTACTGATGTATTGTAAATTCCATATGTGGTTCCCTATTATTTTGTTGCCAATATTTGCACCTTCATGAATGATGACTGGTTATTTTCTTATGTCTGCAGGAGACGGCATTTAGCAGGAAAAGAAGCTTCCGAAACAAGCTTAAGAAGAAAGGTAAGGTTTTCACTATGATTTGGCAGAAGTATCATATCCACATAAACATGAAGTGCATATACTTAAACGTATTAAAGGATGCACTCTCACATCAAAATTTGTAGTAGAATAAAAAGTTGCATCTTATATTTGGGTATAAATAATCTGAAAAAATATAATAACTAGAGAAGTACAGTTTTGTATGATACTAAACTTGAGCTTATACTTATGATTTGGCAGGTTTGACGAAAGTCAGAGACTTGTCAATTGTTGAAGAGAGTGTGTTCTAGCATAAAATGATTAGATTGTGAGGAACTTGGTATGTAAGGAAGCATAACTTGTCTTTATTTATTCAAACGAACCCTATCAATGTAAATGATATTCTACTAATCTCTTTGAATTAGATATGATTTAATTAATACATAGGCCACAAGGTGATATCTCTCTCTCCAAAGTTGAATGTGTTCCTTTCTTTCTTGGGCCAAAAATGTTCACTTTTCAGAGTCCTAGAGTCAGTTATGAGAGTTGCATTCTACATCTTCAAGCAACTCCCACTTAAAAATGTTCCTTTCAATGATGTCACTAATTGTACCCATTTTACTGCCTCAGTCATTTATCTTAGGTTGCATTCTAATATCTTCAAGCAACCTGCATTAATGGAGGCCTGCTTTGTCTTTCCATAGTTACATGAGTAGATATGCATCTCCGGTTCATAGGCCTAGTAGAATCTTGAAGTTAAGATCTAACTCAAAACCGTGCCCTAGGCCAGTTAAGTGATGATTTCTTATGCACAGGTTGATAATTTAGTGGAAACTAATTCACTGTGTGGTACACTTGATTCTTGGAATACTTTGTAGTTATGCTAAATGATTCTGTTGGACCTAATTGATGTTGACTGATTGAGCAATTAGAGGGATTTGATTCTTATTTCCAATGCTTGGTGTATACTCCAAGCTAGCACAGGTACTGAGGCCTAGGTTCTCTTTCCTTCCTTTTTTTTTTCTTTTTTTAATTTTTTTAATATTATTTTTGTAAAACCTACTAACATTGAACTTTGATGTTATCCAAGGAAGACATCCAAGATTCAAATCTCCTCCCCCATTATAACCATCAAATGAATAAAAAAAATGAAGTTGGGGAGATAATTGTTGGAAAAGGGTCAGTTGTAAAACATCATGAGAATTACATCACAACTTTGAGGCCATCTGGGGTATGAGAAAAGTCTCAGTCTCTCATATCCGTGTTTTTAAAGTTTTTGAAGAACTAAATGTATTCACACAACTGAAAATCTGATGTGTCATTTTGGTATTTTTAATAGATGACATGGCATTATTATTTTAAAGCGTTTATTAGTAAATTAATGATTTGGGAGAATTTGAATCATATTAGAAAAATAAAAGGTCAAGATTTAAAGAACTCTATATGATGAAGTATCTTAAAAACTCTAAATGATCTTGATGCATTCAAATTTAGAAATATAAAAACTAACAAAAATAAAAGGAAATAAGAATTTTTATTTTTATTTTTGGTTAAAACTTAAAAGGGTTCTAGACTTTAAAATTTCAATGAAAAATGTATAGATATATAAAATTCAAATTCATGTTAGAAATTAAATAATATTTATTTATATCAATTAAATTTATTCATGTCAAAATGAGTCAATTTGTTAATACAATAATGAAACAATAATGAATTAAGTCATTTTGAGTTAATTGCTCATTTGGTTCCACTTTAAGGATTCCAAAACACCTTTATCGGCAGCTTGTAAGGGGGATTATCCCCTTTGTTCTTCCTTCTTTTAGTAATGGATTGCAAGTTATTAAAAGAAAAATAAAAAAAAATAAAAATAAAAAAAGAAGAAGAGAAAGGATCCCAAAACACACGTTTTCCAACCCAAAACTCAAAAGTCAAAACGCGTGTTTGGTAAATTACTGCAAACGCGCGTTATCAAAATGTGCGTTTTCCAATACGAAGGAATCCTACGTTTTCATGTGGCACCACAAGAGCTACAATTGCAAAACGCAACAAATGCAAAATAAATATGATTGTTGGGAAGGTGCATCCATTTTCCAAATTGCTCACAGTTTTTTTCTAGAAAACCCAATTTTAACCCTTCTATTCTAAAAACAAATTATGCATCGTGCAGCCTAGAACCAGATCTCAAACTCTAATTTGTAGGAGCTCTACTGCTGGATTCCTTTCCTTTGTGCTGCTGCAGATTTGATTCTTTCTCTTTTTCTTCTTCTCTCTATTTTTTTCTAAATTTTTTTTATGTCTTATATATCTAATCTAAGAAAAACCTTTTTAAGGTAGAGTTTTTTTATCAATAGGACACCAAGCAATAACCACCAGGTACCAAAAACCACTTGTGATTGAGCATACTTTTGGTGTGTGAAAGAATAAATGGAGAATTATCAGAAACATGCCATCTTTTCTATAGCTTTTCATAATTTTGTTAGACTAGATGATAGGATGATAGGGGCTTCAAAGGTATCAATCAAGATTTAATTCCTATTAGACAACATAATAGTGAAGCAGACAACATGAGATCTTTAACAGATCCTGAGATGGTAGTTCTTTGAAATTCTATTGCTAATTCCATTTGAGGATAATAATTAGTAGTTGTCTTTTTTTATTTTTTATAATATTATGTAGTACAATTTAAACTTGGATTATTGGTAGGTATTTTGTCATCTTTTTGCATTATCATTTTATGCTCCATGACATTGAAATTTTTTGAGATTTAATTAATATTGATTTTTTGAGATTTAATTAATATTGATAAGAAGTTATTAATAGTAATAACAAATAATTATGACCACAAAAAAAAAAAAAAAACTAACACAAACATTATTAAAACTAGCTTGTAACCTCATGTATATGCATAGATACACTTAAAGATATATAATAAGATGTATAATATAATTCTTATATATATAATTTAAATACTATTGATAGTAATTTTTATATTTTATTAACTCTTTGTGGTGGGCCTTTTTGTAATGTTGGGCTGGGCTGCCTCCTGCTGTACTAGGCCCAAGTGTTTTGGATAAGGGAGTTGGGACCGGTCCAATTGTAACCCACCTTGGTCCGGCTTGTGCACAAACTATGCTCCATTTGCCAAAACTTTGGTCAAATGCCCATGACAGGCGGAGCTGCTATGGGAGAGGTATGTCAGACAAATGTAATAATAATAACAAAAGAAATACATTCACTACTTAGACAGGATAAATAAAGGGCAACAACAAGAAGCGCCCTGTACATAAAAGGGCATAAATAAGTGGGAGAGAAATAGTAATGAGTTGTTAAATTAAAGAGGGAAATGTCAGTCTGTCGTGCCGAGTTATGTTAGAGGGCCGAAACCAAGAAGGGAACCATTTTCTCAATGCGAATAATCTCCCCATAAAGAAATTAATTGCTTTGAGGGAACGGGGCTAAATGGCCTGTGCCCAGAAGAATCTTTTGCCTTTGGAAGAGAGTAGGACTTTAGAGGGAGAGAGATGATTAATCTATTGGTGCATGTTTGTCATTCTATGCTCTCTGTTTTTTCGTTCTTTCTAATTCTTCTTTCTTCTTTTTTCTTTTTTTCGTCTTTTTCTTTCTTAGTGCTTGTTTATATGTTGTGATTTTCTCCTAGAGGTTACTATTACCGAGATCGTGATCCCCCTGCTGTGCACGGCAAGGGTCTTTTATATAATGTCCGCTGTGACTGACTTTTACTATTTTAGCCTTTAACTACCTTTGTCTGGTCTTGGTGTCCTTACCGACCACCATTGGTTTGTCAGTCTCCCAGCCACCATCACTTACCTGTGCTAGCTATGCCACTCCCCATCACTAGACAAAAAATACTATTTTGTTTGTTTGTTTGCTATGGCTTTCTTACTTGCTATGGTGTGGGTGCTCTTTCTCTCCCTATCCCTTACAGCATGCACCTATTGGTTCCAACTCATCCTTACTTCTTTTGGGTGGTATGTCATCACAGCAGGACATTTCCCTCAAAAGAGCCTAAGCAAGAATCCCAGAATAGGTTTTCCCCACTCCCCACCGCCAAACCATGCCCTCTTACCTCTGAACCATGACCCACCACTTCCTGTATTGGCTGGGTACAAGTTGGTGACGTTTGGGCCTTGCGCATTCTCCACTTCTGTGTATGTCCAAAACCTGCCTACTACTCATGCGTTTGTCGTGGTCTGGAGGCTCGTCTGCACATTCTACTGCTCATCCTTGACTTCTTGTGGCGCGAGCTATTTTTTTGATTTTCCATTCTTTATGGCCTGCTCCCTTTAGGGGTTGGACTTTGCTTGATTGTGGGCTCTTCTTCTTTCAGCCTACTCTTTTGCTCCTTTCTGCATTCTTGCTATCATTTCCTGCCGTACCACTTTGTCATTTCTGTTGTGATGTTATTTGACCCAAGCTTGCTGAGCTTCTTTGGGCCTGCTATTTATTCTTCTCTCAATGACTCAATATGATCATTGGGTTTTTTATTACATTGCTTGTGGGCTCTTGTGTCCCATTTATTTCCTTTTGGGCATCCTTGACCCATTTGTTTTCCTTGGGCATCCTCGGCCCTTTTTCTAATTCTGCGTTCCCATGGGCTTTTGCTAACTCGTTTGGGCTTTCTTGGTCCAATTACCTTATCCTTCATTCTTAGGGTTCATGGACTTTCCATCAGCCCTTTACTTTCTTTACTTGCATTACTTCGGCGCTTGCTGTGGCTCATTCTCACTTTTTTATATCACATACTGCCCATGGGTTTGCTGCTTCTCTCTCTCCGGGCTCCTTTAGGCCCGTTTGATTCCTTAAGGCCCATTTGTTTATTTTATGGGCCTATGATCCATTATTCCTTCCACTTGAGCTTAATGGTTTTTCTATTCATTTACTAACTCTTTTCTGCCCATGTTGCTGGGCATCTTCCTTTTACTGGGCTTCCAAAATGAGCATCAACACTCTTTAAAAATTTTTGTAAGGATATTATTAGATATAAAATGTAAATTGTCCATATTTTATTATTATTATTATTGTGAAGCACCTTTTTTTATTTTTTATAATCCATTTATTCTAGACTCTTTAGTTTTTTTATTTAATAACTCATTTGAATGAATATTTATGATGTGGCTCCATATTTGATTCTAAAATTAAGAAATAAAACTCTTTAAAAATAAATAATTTAGGACACATAGCGCAAAATTGAAACTCTAATTTGAAATTTTAATTTGAGTTTCTTTCAGTTTCACCTATTATTATATACTAGTGAAAGAGAAGGAAAAAAAAGAAAAGAAAAAGAATAGCATAGCTAACCCAGGAGAAGAAAAAGGAAAAAAAAGAAGTCAAAAGTGGTTAAAAGGTGCGGCTGAGCACTGTTTGTGGGTCCCTTATGTGTGTTTAATTACAATATTGCCATTGAGTTATGAGTTATGGAAACTGAAAACAGTCAAAATGTGTTTTCAGTTTTGGCTGTTTTCAGTTTCCATAACTCATAACTCAAAAACCAGAGAATTGAGTGATGGAAACAGAGTTATGGACTTCCCAAACAACCTTTTTGCTATGGGTCCCACCATTTTTGAGTTATGAGTTACGGAAATCATAAATCCAAACACCCCCTTAGTTATTTTGTAAGTGAGAATTTGAATTTATATAAAAATAAATAAAAAGTCTTGGCTATGCATTTGAATGTGTCTATCAATTATTTGAGTAACATTAATTGCAATTTTGTTATGATTTTTAATTATCATAATAATCTTCTTTAAGATAATGAGGAATTTGAATGATTTATTCAAAACTTAAAAATTTTAATTGCACCGAAAAAAAGAAAAAAAAAGAAAAGAAAAACATAGTGCACTATAACATAATTTTGAATAATATGGACCACCTCATAAAGGAATAATATCAATCAAATGCAACCCAGAAAAATAGAATGATATATTGGTAGAGTTAGAAAGATGAAATAATTTTAGAAATTGTTTAATTTTTAAGGAGAACAAAATTATCTTTAACAAAATTTAGAAAAAAAGTTATTTTTTATACCACAATTATAAAATAATTAGTTTGTAACCCATGCATATGCATGGAAATACTTAAAGATATATAATAAAATGCATAATATAATTCCTATATATATAATTTAAATGTTATTGATAGTCATTTTATATGTTGTTAACTCTTTACAAAATTTTCTAAGGATATTATTAGGAATAAAATGTAAATTGTCCATATTTTTTTGAAAAAAAATAGTTGTGAAGCACTTTTTTTTAAAGATTCATTTATTCTAGATTTTTTTGGTTTTTGTACTTAATAACTCACTTGGATGAATATTTATAATGTGCTCCCACATTTGATTCTAAAATTAAGAAATAAAATTCTTTAAAAATAAATAATTTATGAGACATGACGCAAAATTGAAACTCTAATTTGAAATTTTAATTTGAGTTTCTTTCAGTTTCACCTATTATTATATATATAGATAATACCAATAATATATTTATTATTATTATTATTATTAAGAAGTTGATATAAAATAAACTCTTTTATATATATACTTTATTTAATAGTTTTTACTAGGCACCCAGCTTTAAAAAAAAAAAACCTACTTTCATAACCATGCTTTTCGAAATTGCCACTAATATATATATATATATATAATATCATAATTAAAAAAGTTGAACCAAACTTACACTTAATACTAGAACAAAATCCACAGTTGTAAGTAAAATCATGCGGAGTAGGCTAGTAGCCGTAGGCACAGTTGGGTGGGAGGGCAAGTCATATTGAGTGGGCCACAACGTCAATCAAGCAATATAGTCTCTAGTCCAGAAAAAAGCCCAAACTCAAGCTATAGAGTTTTCACTTTTCACATTCCATTAAGGAAGCCATGAACAGTTTTGCAAGGCAATTACCATCATCACCTAACAGGTGACACATATAACCTTGTTACGGGGTATGTTTCGTTCCTCTCACAGTTAATGGAACCTACAAGGGTTGATAAATCAACACTAGAGACCCATTTTTTTATTTAGTAAAAGAAAATAATCTTTTGCAATTAAACATTACATCTCAATCTTATTTCAATGCATTTATTTGTTAAAACTTTCATTTCTTTTCTTTACTTATGTACTTTCAGTTTTCTTTTTAAATGTTCTGCATGCATGGTTAACAAATAGAGTAATGCTACAGCCAAGCCACAAACTATTTTACCACATTTTTTACAAACTATTATTGTGACTAATTTTTACTGGTTCTCATTTAAGCCCATCATTAACATCATTTTTATACTTATTAATAACTACTTACTATATTAGCAATTTGTTTAAAAAAAAAAAAGAGCAGATCTAGCATTTTCCTAAAAAATAATCTCTTTTCTTCTTCTTTGATATGAAAATATTGAAAGTCATATGTAGTTTACTTGAAATCCCATGCCCAAGGTCTAGAAATTTCTAAAGCTAATCTCTTTTCTTTTATTATATATATAGAAACATTTCATCATGATATTAATTGACTGGTAAATCAGTCTGAACAAAATTTATTAATAGAAGGAAGAGACTCCATCTAGACTAAGAAAAGAAAAGAAAATCTTACTCTCCTAGCTAAAGAATGTACTATAACATTGTCTTACTTATAAGTATGGGAGAAGGAAAAACACTAAAAGAAGTTAATGAGGATAAAGTATATCTCTTGCTAATGGCATGTTTGGATGTTTAAAAAAGAAGGGGGAGTAGAGTAGAGGGAGGAAGAGTAACCCAATTACCTTGTTTGAAGTTTTTTAAGGAATGAGGGGGAGGGGTTTGGAAGGGTTTGGAGGGGTTTCAACTCCCTCTAATCCCTCATTTTTAATTCTCCCAAATTGAAGAGATTTGGAGGGAGAGTAGAGTAGATAAATTATTGTCCAAGTAAATTCCCTACCTTTCTAACAAATTAATCATAGACCATTGTTACAAGTTCATTTTCAAATAGGGGTAAATTTGTCTATTTTAATCATTTCTTTTCCTCTTCATCCTAATTTTTAAAACATCCAAATAAGGGGAAGAGCTAATTACTCCATTTCCACTTACTAATTTTAAAAACATCCAAACAAGGTAGAGGGGAACCATTCCCCTCTATTCTCCTCCCCACTACTCTCCTTCCCTCTACTCCCCTCTACTCTCCTCCCTCTCTAAACTTCCAAACAGGCCATAAATGACCAAAAGCTGAAGATAACATATCACCCTTGCAAAGAGAATTGACAACAACTTTTGAGTCTCCTTGAAAATTGAATGTCTGATTTCGATTTCTTGAGTGAAGAGAACAACTCTTCTAGCTACTAACATTTCAAGGATAATCACTGGAATTTTCTCTGATGGGGAAGCCATAAGTTCACAAAGAAAATTTCGAATCACCACCCTTATACCTACTTCACCTGAGACTCCAAAACTCGCCCCGTCAAAATTTGTTTTAAACATATCTGAAGTAGGCGATCTCCACACGGTTTTGCAGGCCGAGGAATATTCAGTGGGGACTTGTGATATTTCTTGAACTTTAAGAAATTTTTTTTTGCCATCTCAAGCAACTTATTCAAAGGAATTGTGGCTTCATTTAAGCAACTTTATTCCGACGATTCCACACATACCTAGTTGTAATTGCAAAGAGCTCTGGTGCAAGAGGTCGATTACGAACTAAAGCAAATAAATTGACAAAAGAAAATAGATTATATTAAATATAGGTGGATTGGGTTGGGTTAGGTTAGGCGGATTTGTGAATCTTCTGACCTACAACTGAACCAACCTATAGCAAAAAAAATGGCAACCCAACCCATTCCAACCAATCCCTAATTGCATGGATCATTAATACTAACTAGTAATTAAAAAAAAAAAAAAGAGAAAAAAAAGGAAACTAACTATCTTTTTTTTTTTAATAAGAAAACCTCATTTATTTAATTAAAAAATTATAAGAAAATAAATTTAAACGTTACAAAAGGCATAATGTTTCGAGTTTTTAAAAATGTAAATGTGGCAGTAATTTATGTGGTCACATGGTGCAATAATGAGTGGTCAACAAAAAGTCAAACGTTTTGCTTTTATATATATATATATATATATACACTAGTAATTAAAAAAGAGAGAAAGGAAACTAATTAGCATTTTTATAAGAAAACCTCATTTATTTAATTAAAAAATTATAAGAAAATAAATTTAATTAAAAACCTCATTTATTTATTTATTTTGTTAGGACTGGCTGAGTAGGAATAGGAATAAAAAAAAACTAGTTGCTAACCCGTGCGATGCACGGGATAATTTTTATAATTTGGCTCAAAGCATATTATGGCTCAAAGCATATTATAATTTTTTTTAACCCATAATAGTACAAAATGTTAAACCAAGAGCAAAATGGGAATCTAATCTTGATCAACTTCAACAATTTAGTCTCTCAGTCTCCAAGGCTGTAAGTCTCTCAGTCTCCAAGGCTGTAGAAGTTTAGTCCCTTCGGTGAAGGAGAGTTTGTATGTGTAGTGTCCTTTAGGAGTATCAAGTATACTCTTAGAGCTAGTGGTATTTTCTTGTGGGGTTTTTGTGGGAAACAGTAAATTGTGTACTCTCCTTTACCATTTTCATTGACGAGTGATGGAACAATTAGCAGAGAGTTGGAATAATATGTCTCTGTCGGAAAAAGAACAGTTCGAGTGTACTCTCCTTTACCATTTTCATTGACGAGTGATGGAACAATTAGCAGAGAGTTGGAATAATATGTCTCTGTCGGAAAAAGAACAGTTCGAGTTCATCCTTCCTGAAGACCATCGGAAAGGTGAATTCATCATTGCGGCAAAATTCCTAACTTCCCGTTTTCTTCAAATGGAGGCAGTTGCAAGAACTTTCAAGCAATTATGGAGGATTGACGGGGGGTTCAAAGTTCGAAACCAAGGGAACAATTTGGTCCTCTTTGTGTTTAATAGTTTGGCGGAAGTAGACAAAATTTTGAAGAGCCAACCATGGAGTTTCGATAAACATTTGATAATCATGCAGCGCTATTCGAACGATATCCCAGTTAAGGACCTTGTATTTGAAAAAGTTCCTTTTTGGGTACAGGTGCACGATATCCCCATTAGTTTTCAAACAAAAAAGGTGGCAGAGAAACTTTGTGAAACAGTAGGGGAAATTCAGAGATCAAATGAAGCTACGGATGATGATGGAGGCAGTTTTTTTCGGGTAAGAGTAATGGTTGATGTTACAAGCCCTTTGTGTAGAGGTAGGGTTATTACTCTCCCTAACGGGAACAAACATTGGACAAAATTCAAATATGAGCGATTGCCAAATTTATGCTATTGGTGTGGGCGATTGGATCACGATGATAGGGATTGTGAATTATGGATTCAGAGCAATGGAAGTCTGAAGATTGATCAGCAACAATTTGGTTCTTTCCTCCGAGCACCGCCATACAAGTTAGGGGGTAGAGATGTGATTCACGTGCCAGGGTATTACGAGGAAAAAAGCAGCAAGTCGAGGGAGAAAAGGGCTGAGATAGCAGCCCACATGGCAGCAAGGGCAGCTGCAGCAGTTCCACCACCGAAACCGGCGGCACCTGAGCAGGAAACGGAGGAGATTGGGGGGAGTATTAATTCCTGTCCGATGGAATTCAATGCAGCATGTAATGAGGGAGAGGGATACGTTGAAGAGGAAAATCTGATGGGGGTCAGCTTTAATCCGAGAGTTAAGGAGAATTTAATGCCTCATAATGTTCCAGCCTTGGCACCAGATTCGGTCTCAATTCAGAATTCAAAGTCAGCTAGTCCTGATAAGGAAATAATTAATGAGGAAAACGGCAATCCCATTATCTCGGAAATTATGGCTGGCCAATCTCAATTAAGTGCGGTTTTAATTCCCTCATCTAAAAGCCAACGTCTAGCAACAATTAATGAGGAAACCCTAGCCGCCTCACCTCAGGGATTAGTGCTTCAGAGTTTGGACGTTCAGGATGAGTCTCACGCCTCTCCATCAACGGCTGAAAATCTAGGGCAACACCATAGTCTCAGAACATGGAAACGTGTAATGAGACAAGGTGTCAATGGAGTTCCTGCTATCAGTTCCGAATCTGAAAAGAAAAGAAAGTCACTCTTCACTCAAATTGATGGTCCTCATATTCCCAACAAACGTCTTCAGGTCCTTCAAGATTCTAATGTCAACTCAAGCACAATGGTGGAGGCTGCGGAGCAGCCCCGCCAGGAACCATGAGTCTCTTGGTGTGGAACTGTCGCGGGCTTGGGAACCAAGTGACAGAGAGTGAGCTTGGAGATTTTATCCGGGCAAAAGATCCCTCCGTCATGTTCATTGCCGAAACATGGACGGATGAAGCAAGGCTAAAGATCGTGAAACGTAAATTGAAATTTGATCACATGTTTATTGTTCCAAGAATCAATAGAGGTGGAGGGCTTGTTTTATTTTGGAAGGATGCGATGAATTTGCGGGTGGAAACATCTTCAAAAAATCACATTGACTGTATCATTAGAGGAGGAACTGAGGAGGCATGGAGATTCACAGGTTTTTATGGTGAACCTGTCACACATAAACGCCATGAATCGTGGGAACTACTCCGGCAATTACATTCACAGTTTAACCTTCCTTGGCTTTGTGCTGGGGATTTCAATGAAATTGTCAAAGGGGCAGAGAAACAAGGAGGTTCAAACCGTAGTCATTCACAAATGCAGTTGTTTCGGGACACTATGGATGGGTGTGGTTTCATTGACTTGGGTTTCAAAGGCAATCCATTTACTTGGAAAAAGTACTACAGAGATGGACAAACTTTGTGGGAGAGATTGGATAGGGGATTGGCGAATAATGAGTGGTTATTAAGGTATGGAGGAACTACTGTGCATCACTTAACTTGTAGTACTTCTGACCATTGTCCATTATTCATAGTACCCGAAATGGTGGAGTCAACGAATCCTGAAAAGCCCTTCCGGTTTGAGGAGATGTGGTTGGCAGAAAAGGGTTGCGCGGAGACTGTGAGGAAGGTGTGGAGTAAACAAGGTAGTAGGGGTATTGTTCCAAGAATTGAAAGTTGTGGCAAGGCATTGAAGAAGTGGAGTAGTACTAATTTTGGATGTGTACGAAAAGAATTGAAATTGAAGCAGAAACTCCTAGCCCAAGCCGAATTGGAAGCATTAATAACTGGAGTTAACTTTCGGGCAAGGGGTTTGAGGATTGAAGTCAATGATTTATTGGATAAAGAGATGAGGATGTGGTATCAAAGATCAAGAGCTCTTTGGGCTACTCATGGTGACAAAAATTCAAAATATTTCCATAGTAGGGCCACCCAAAGACATAGGAGAAATAAGATTGAAGGAATAAGGAATGCAAGGGGTCAATGGTGTTCGGATCCTAAGGAAGTGGTAAAGGAGTTGCTGGATTTTTATAGTGATTTATTCTCATCATCACAAGCATGCCAACCAGATTTAGCATTGGAGTCGGTTCAATGTCTAGTAACCGATGATATGAACAAGGACTTGTTAGCTGATTTCACCGAAGAAGAAGTTAAACAGGCCCTCAACCAAATGGCACCACTCAAAGCACCGGGTCCCAATGGCATGCCACCATTGTTCTATCAACATTATTGGGAACTAGTGGGTAAGGATATCACCACATCTCTTTTATCATTCTTAAATTCTGCCACACTACCTGAGCACCTAAATCACACCTTCATCACATTGATTCCCAAAGTTAAAAGTCCAGAATTGGTATCTCAATTTCGTCCTATTAGCTTATGTAATGTGTTGTACAAGATTTTTTCTAAGGTGCTAGCAAACAGATTAAAGAAAATCCTTCCCCACATTATCACTGAACACCAAAGTGCTTTCACAAAAGACCGTCTTATTTCTGATAATATCCTACTTGCCTTTGAATCCCTTCACAGCATGAAAAACCACAAATCCACCAAAGAGGGTTATATGGCCATTAAGCTCGACATGAGCAAGGCATACGATAGAGTTGAGTGGCCTTTTCTAGAAAGCATGATGAAAAAATTGGGATTCAATGAAAGGTGGGTAACCCTCATGATGCTATGTGTGTCGAGTGTCTCATATTCTATCCTCATCAATGGGGCTCCTCAAGGTTTTATTAGGCCAACCAGAGGGATTAGACAAGGGGATCCCCTATCCCCCTTTCTATTCCTTTTGTGTACGGAAGGGTTGCATGGTTTACTGACTCAATCAACAGTGAGAGGAGACATTCATGGCTTTTCCCTATCCAGGAGAAGTCCACCACTAACCCACCTTTTATTTGCAGACGATAGTTTGCTTTTTTGCAGGTCTAATCCAGAGGAGTGTCAAAAGATCATGGAAATTTTACAAGTTTATGAATCAAGTTCCGGACAGCAAATAAACAAGGAGAAAACTACAATCTTCTTTAGCCTCTCAACACCGGAAGATAGGAGATTGTTGATTAAAAATACTTTGGGGGTGGAGGAAATAAGGAGCTATGAGAAGTACCTAGGTTTACCATCTTTAGTGGGGAGGAATAAGAAAGCAAGCTTCAATTACATAAAAGAGAGGGTCTGGAGGAAATTACAAGGGTGGGAAGAACAATTACTTTCTCAAGCTGGTAGAGAAATTCTCATTAAAGCGGTTGTCCAAGCCATCCCTACGTATACAATGCATTGCTTCAAATTGCCTATTGGTTTGTGCAATGAATTAGAGGGTCTTATTAGAAGATTTTGGTGGGGACAAAGGGGTGATCGGAGGAAAATACATTGGGTTCGATGGGAGGAGTTGTGTAAGCCCAAAAGTGAAGGGGGAATGGGTTTCAAAGATTTGGCATTATACAATGATGCATTATTAGCTAACCAAGCTTGGAGGTTGTTTCAAAATAAAAACTCTCTACTTTTTAGAGTGTTCAAGTCCAAATTTTTTCCCAATTGCTCATTCATGGAGGCATCGGAGTCACAAGCTAGTTCCTATGCTTGGCGAAGCATCTTGAAGGGAAGGGATGTGTTAAAAGAAGGTATGAGATGGAGGGTAGGTAATGGTTCCTCAATCCGTATCTGGTCTGAACCGTGGCTGCCTTCCAACTTCATGCCTTTTATTTCATCACCAATAAAGCCGGGATGGGAGGAGGCAACTGTGGATACTCTACTGGATTTTTCTAACCAAGGTTGGCGGCATGATTTACTAAATTTGCTGTTCAGTTCCAGAGACAAGGAGCTGATCCTTTCACTCCCTTTGTGTGGTAAACCGGTGGAAGATGTTCTAGTGTGGCCTTTTACTCCAGCTGGATCATACACCGTGAAGTCTGGGTATAGATTTCTCCATAACTCAAGAAGCTTGGATAATGGAGAGTACCATCCGGAAGATAATAATTTATGGAAGAAGGTGTGGGGAATGCAAGTCCAGCCCAAGGTCCGAAACTTCCTGTGGAGGGCCATCAGGAATTCTATTCCAACAAAAATTAATCTTAAGCGCCGTATGGCTCTCACGGATGAATACTGTGATCACTGTCATGAGGAACCAGAGGATGTGCTTCACGCACTCTGGTTATGCCCATCCATTTCTAAGGCATGGACTCAGTTTGACACAGGGGGTAACTTGGATTCTAGCCCGTGTTTCTCAAGCTTCAAAGACTTGGTGGAAACGTTTATTGAGGAAGGAAAGGATCTAAACTGCTTTGCTACAACAGTCTGGGCAATTTGGTCACGAAGAAACTCCATGAGAAGCAGCGGAAAACACATCCCAGTGCAGCAGATTAATTCGGAGGTGCAGAAGACCAGAGCTGCATATGTCCGCACCATTCCACCTCGACCTCCAGACCAGACGAATTACAGGGAACAACGGCCAATTTGGAAGCCACCACCTTGGTCGAAACTGAAAGTCAATTTCGACGGCTCTGTTTTCAGTGAAGACCAACGTGCTGGGGTGGGTGCCATTATAAGAGACGCAGAAGGCAGTGTGCTAGCTTCAATGGCAGAGAGCTTCCATCTTCCTTTTTCTGTTGCTGCAGTGGAGGTGATAGCAGCAAAGAAGACTATTCAATTCGCTAAGGACCTAGGATTGACGTCGTTCATCCTTGAAGGTGACTCAAAGAGTGCTATTGAGGGTCTAAAATGCAAGAGTCCTTCACTTACTGAGTATGGTCATTTGTTGGTTGAAGCTAGAGAGGTTGCAAGCCAGTTGGATTTTGTGGAGTTCCAATATGTGCCAAGACAAGCAAACAAATCAGCCCATAACATTGCTAGACATGCGAGACATGTTAGCGAGTTTACGGTGTGGATGGAGGATGTTCCTCCACACCTTGTTTCTGTAATTCAAGCCGATTCGGTTATTCAGCAATAAATTACAGTCTCCTTTCTCAAAAAAAAAAAAAAAAAGAGCAAAATGGGGGAAAATATAAAGAAAATACAAATTGAATAAAAAAGGGATGAGAATCTTAACAAATTTAAGTTAAGAAAAAGCAGTTGCCAATGTAAATCCTTCAATTTAAGAACTTTCATGGCCTTGCAATTAATGCCCAAAAGCCAAGTCTTATCTAGTTGAAAATAGCCACAGAATAATAAAAAAAAATAAAAATAAAAAGGGGGCCCTCTCGTTTTCTTCCAACCTCAAAAGTGTCAAGCAAGTATCATAGAATGGATTATGGGCAATAATAAAAGTCCACAACACAAATCTGGGTAAAGGAAACCACCTACAACATTTAACATTCTATGAGGCAAAAGATATGACAATCCAACTACAAATTTGAGTTAAAAAATTAATTGCAAGTAATATAGAAAAGCATAATTCCAAGCCAAAATTTGGATTCTAAAACAGTAAAAGGTTCAGGAACAAAATATGATCCAGCTCAGATTTTCAACAAAGATGACAAAATTGATGTGTAACCCCAAAATCTTAGGGCATAGAATTCAACTTAAGCAATCTATATATTAAACTCTAGGAGTTTATACTTTCTTTTTCAGTTTTAGATGTCTTTGTGATTCTCATTAAAAAAAAAAAGCTTTAAATTTAAATAAGCACCCTTTCATCAACATGTTTAATATAAACACAGGCTAGGGAGAAAAACCATAACAAAAAAGAAAAAAAAAAGAAAAAAGAAAAAAAAAAAGGAGAGAATCCTATAGAGTTGAGAACAATTACATCTCAACGAAGAAGCAATTAACAATAAAATTTCTAAATTTCTAAACTTTTTTTTATCAACGTAGTACAACTTTTTCATTAAAAAAAAAAAAAAAAACATAATACAATTTAAAACGATGAACCATAGAACAATGGAGAACTTTGTTCCCATTTTATTTGTAATAGTAGAAAAAGGAACAAAACAAAATAGTAGAAGAATTAAAACCTTCTAGGTTGTGTTCCTTGCAATCCTCCAAAACCAAAGGAAACCCATCAAAAAAAGAAAAAGAAAAATAATCAAGCAATAGGGAACCAAACGAAATAAAAGAAAAATAAGAAAAATCCATATGGAAAAAAGAGAGGAAAAAATAGGGATGTACAAAGATTCAAAGGTGAGAATTGAAGCAACGTGGTAATGGCGGAGTTTACAAACAAATAGAGAGACAAACGGATATAATTTGGGAAAACAAATTTGAAAAGAATTGGGAGAATTACCTGACATGATAGACCAATCAAAATCTCATCCTGATTATATGGGTTAGTTGACAATTGAAGATTTAGGTGCTTTTCTAAGGAGGTCATATGGTGAGAATTGGAGATTATGGCGTGTTGGAAAGGGTGGATCTACAGTGTTTGTTGGCTGAGTTTGCGTTTGAAGGAGAGACAGAGACTGAGATATAGGTTTTATTGGTTTTGTTTTGGGGAGAAATAGTTATTGGGTTAGAAATAGACACGGTGTTTAGGGTTTTATTTTTTTTTAAAGTTTTATTTTTTTTAAATATTGCTGATGTAGAAAAATAAGGAAGTTTCAAAAGTTTCGGTTATATATATATATATATATATATATATATATATATAGAATAGATGATAATGATAAAAAAATAAAAATATTAGGGGTGTTTTGATAAAAGTAAAAGTTAGATAAATTTGATTTAGATAACTGACTATAAAATCATACTGACTCAAATGGTTCTATATATTATTACACATGGCTTAAATAGTAATATTTACAATAATGCTGAAAATATAAAAAGTTTATAATCTTTTAATTTTCTCCAATATTTCACTTGAAATTAATATAAAAAATATCTTGGTATTTTTTTTAATAACTCAATAGTGAGTGGAAAGAACCCAATATTGAACTACAAAACGATATTTTATATGCTTTGATCAGGTCCAAAGTAGGTTTTTATTTTTTATTTTTATTTTTATTTTATGAGTGATGGAATTCATTATTAATATATGTGGGCATGCAACATGCATCTATACTTTATGGGTGAGTTATTTAAAAAGAAAAAAGACAAAAAGAATAGTTATGTGTTTGAACGAATTGACATAGCTAGGTCTAGTGCATGGAGCACTGCATATGTTGGGATATAGTCACGTGGCAAATATTTGTCACGTGTCAGCATCTCAACGGGTCTAATGCTCTTGTGCACTAGACCCAATTCTTACTTATGTCTAAAAAGGTACTTAAAAAAAATAATAATGGTACAAATGATTTTAAATTGAAATAAATGAAATTTTTTGACAATAAACCTAAACCAAAAACTCTGAGTAAGGCTAGTTTTAAATATACAAATAGATTAAAGTAACCTAGTAGTAACAGTACAAAGAGACTTCTCTTAGCATATTGTTGCTAAGATTATTTCAAGCACTTAATCAATATTTGGAGTACTTAACATTATATCTCAATGCATTTATTTGTTAAAACTCGAAAGCATTTCTTTACTTGTGTATTTTCAAGTTTTCTTTTTAACTCTCCTACATGTATGGTAAAAAATAGAGTAATGCTATAGCTAAGCAAAAAAATATTTTACTACATTTTTACAAACTATTAATTGATTTTTGCTGGTTTTTATTTGGGCCCACCAATAACAAAACTTTTAAACTTACCAATAACTACTTATTACATTAGCCGTTTGTAAAAAAAAGTTTTTAAAATAGTTAGTAGATTTAGCATTTTCCCAAGAATTAATCCTCTTGCTTCTCCATTAATATGAAAATATTGAAATAATTGTATGCAGTTTACTTGAAATCCCATGCCCTAGGTTTAGAAGTTTTGAAAGCACAAAAAAAAAAAGAAAAAGAAAAAAGAAGAAAAGAAAAAAGATAATAGATCTCCCAATTTTCCTAACAAATTGCAACTTGGGAAGAAGTGTATGTATTAATGGGCTCGGCTAAAAGGGCCAACTGTGGACTTTGCCGAAATAGTATAATGAGAGGAGATACGAGATTTTTTTGGGCTTTATTAGAACGATGGTTTTTCTTATGACCCAATTATAATATTTAGTAACCGTTACGAAAGAGGATAGGAGGAATTGTATTAGGGTATGTTTGGTATTTACAACTGAAAACTTATTTTTTTATTTTATTTTATCGTAAAAATTAGTTGAAATAGTACAATAGAACTCATAAATAGTACTAAAAAATACAATAAAATCTAATAATAAAAATAAACTGAATAGTAAAATGAATAAAACTTACACTTAATTGGCATTTCACGTCTCATATTTTTTTTTTACCAGCGCCTGTACTGTTCATGGGTATGAACAATACGTTAAGCAAATAAACAGTATTTGGTGAGTATGAACAATAATATAAAATTATTTTTTTATTATTTTCGATTTTCAGTAAAATAAGCTAACCGACTATAAAGTAACCGACTTTCCGACTTTCCCTTCTATAAATTAATAGCTTTAGATTTTGTTGTATTGTTGTATTCAGTGTTTGTAAGATGGAGTTGATAGAGAAGTTCGCCCAATGGATCGACGACTACGACGACGATTACTCCTTTGGAGTATCCAAAAGGTGTCGCTTAGATGGAGATATTTACAAGAAAGCCAAACTGGTGAACTTCATCTCCACCGGAGCCCAGAAAATCGATAACAATGGCGGTTCTGCTGGTCTTGGGTTTACTGAGGAGGAGGAGGAGGATTTTTTGCCAACGGCGTTTGGGAAGATGATTAAGGAGGGAGCCTTGAAGAGGATGAGAGAGAAGGAAAAGTCTAAGGGTAAGAGAACTAGAGACGACGAAGGTGGTTTTGGCTTTGCAAGTGTTGGTGGTGAGTTTGAGAAGCACACCAAAGGGATTGGTATGAAACTGTTGCAAAAAATGGGGTACAAAGGCGGTGGCCTTGGGAAGAATGCACAGGGGATTGTCACTCCGATCGAGCCCAAACTGCGCCCCAAGAACATGGGTATGGGCTTTAACGATTTCAACGAGACAGAAGAGAAGAAGAAGAAGAAGAAGGGTTTGTTGGGTAGTGACTGTGTGGGTGTAGAGAGAGTGAAGGAGAAGCGGTTGTGGTCGACGAAGAAGAAGAAGAATAAGAATGAGGAGGCCACTGCCGAGCGCTTGAAAGAGGAGAAGTTTGTTACCGAGGCCGAGCAAGGGTCGGTGGTGGTTCAGATGGTGTATGATATGAGGAATGAGGAGGCCACTGCCGAGCGCTTGAAAGAGGAGAAGGATAGATTGTTAGTCGTCTCTGAGAGGCAGAAGCAGCAGTTGTATAGTATGATAGAGATATTGAGTGTGTTGGATCAATTGGAGGAAGACAATTCCACAGGTGAGTTGACATTGGATTCGCTTGCCGAGATATTCATTCAGTTGAAGAGTAGATTTGCCGAGGATTATAAGCTCTGTAACTTGTCTATCATTGCCTGCTCATATGCTCTGCCTTTGTTTATTAGAGTTTTTCAGGGATGGGACCCTCTACAAAATCCCTTTCACGGCTTTGAGATTGTGTCTCTGTGGAAGAGTCTACTTCTGAGTGATCAAGAGTTTACTGCTTCACCTTATTCCCAGTTGATATCCCAAGTTCTTTTACCAGCTGTTAGACTTTCTGTCATCAATACTTGGCAGGCTAGGGAACCTGAACCAATGCTACGGTTCCTGGATTCTTGGCAAAAGTTGTTACCCCCTTCCGTCCTCCACTACATACTGGATTACATTGTCATGCCAAAATTAAATAGTGCAGTGGACTGTTGGGAACCGTTACGCGAAACTGTTCCAATCCACCTTTGGGTGCACCCGTGGTTACAGTATTTGGGACACAAATTGGAAGGTATATTCGAGACTATACGTTTCAAGTTGAGTCAAGTTCTTGTTGCTTGGCACCCAAGTGACGCGTCTGCCTATACTATTTTGTCTCCTTGGAAGGCCGTGTTTGATTCAGCGAGTTGGGAACACCTTATGAGCAGATTTATCGTTCCAAAGTTGCAGCTTATTCTGCAGGAGTTCCAACTAAACCCTGCAAATCAGAAGCTTGATGAGTTTCATTGGGTTATGAAGTGGGCCTCTGATATTCCAAGTCATCTTATGGTTGATATGATGGTGAGGTTCTTTTTTTCCAAGTGGCAACAGGTTTTGTATCATTGGTTAACAGCAAGCCCAAACTTTGAGGAGATAACAAATTGGTATTTGGGATGGAAGGAACTTCTTCCGAAAGAGCTTCTTGCAAACGAAAGTATCCGCTATCAGCTTAATCGTGGCGTTAAGATGATGAACCAGATTGTTGAAGGATTGGAGGTCGTCCAACCTGGTGTGAAAGAGAGCACTGACTATTTGCAATTTGGGGCTAAACAGAAGACAGTAATGCAACAAGCTGCCGTGAGTTTTAGCATGGATGCTATGAGTCGCTCAACTGAGATGAGCATTAAGGAAGTTATTGAAGCCCATGCTCAACAACACGGCTTACCATTCAAGCCTAAACCTGGCCGAAGGCGTGATGGTCATCAGATCTATGCCTTTGGTAATATGAGTGTGATAATTGATGTTTTAAATCAAAAGGTGTATGCTCAAACTGAGGAAGGGTGGTCCCTTGTATCCCTTCAAGACTTAGTGGACAAGCACCATAGTTCTCTTTCCTAGGGACGTTGAGCTCTGTGCTGAGATGGAGGAGTGTTATGGTTTTTAGCCTATATTCATTAGGCATAGATTCACAGGTTAGCTTGTCATGACTGGGATTTTTGTTGGAAGAATGGATATTGAGAATTTTAATTGTCATTGACATTAACATAGTTTTCCAATTTGACTTTCTCTTGTATCAACATTTTCTCAATATTTGAGCCACATATGAGTAACATTTTGTCTGCTTCTGCTTTATCAAAAAAATTAAAATGATATTTATCTTGCTTCAAACTAGTGTTTCCATCTATGGTATATGATATTTAGAATAAGTTGGATAAACACGAGTTTTTTTTTTCCCTACGGTTCCGCCTCCTTGAAGTAGTACATTGTGTAATATGATAGATATGAAAGGTATTGATATGCTGTTTCTCTTCTGGCCACTATTGTCGTTGAATTGAATATTTGCTTTACATGATTTGGTTGTCATTGGTCATTTCCCATTAGTTTGTTGTATTTCTTTGCTATTGATTCAAACAGCAAGCAGTCTTCTATATATTGTCAACATTTTGTAGAGGGAAACCCTTCGATTATGCATTAAGGCCGACAAAAAACACAAGTAAGTTTTTTATGTGCATTTGAAGTGTCTAGGATATAGAGAATGTTGAAGTTTCAACAGATGGTTGAAGTGCTACCCAGCATTAACAGAAGAATATGAAGCCGGAAGAATTTATATTATAGTTATCTAGCTAGGTAAGAGGAAAATTAAAATAGAAGTGAAAATAATATTAAATTAATGAAAAATTGGTGATAATACTAATACTAATAATAATAACAAACTACCCGTACAGGAAAAACTTGCCTAAGGAAGATGTTATTAAAAGTTGTCTTCTGTTATTCTGTCTGAAGTAGCACTGTAGCAGACACCAGTATTTTCACTAAATGTTCCTACCATCTCTAGAATCACTCTAGATGATGTCCTTAACGGCTGTCTTTATCATGAACTTGTAACAGAAAGTCAAATACGATCAGCTTTGATTGATTTTTTGATGGGCTTGTTGAGTTTGCTTTAACTGTCTCAATTTTGTCATCTCTTATATATAAAGTTCAAGCAGTGAAATTAGAATAATGAGCCTCCCCTTGAGACCCCCCCTTGTGTGATAAGTTGATCTCTTTATGAACTTTGTACATTGGTTCATAAAACTGTAACCTGAGAGTTATGATTGTAAAATGAATGTAAACAGCTATTTTCAGTGCTCTACCACTCGTGGCAAGTACTTTTCTAGATTCTAGTCTCAGATTTTTTATGTGATTTCTCTTGATATCCTTCTGCATGTTCTTTTTGAATTAGTAATCCTTTTGAGCTTTGCACAATATAACCTTTGTTGAGTTTTGGTATTTTTTTTTTCTGTTATTTTAATAATAAAACTATAAAAGCAATGGTGAATTTGATGTTTAGTTTTACCATGAAGCATTAAGAGGTTTGGTCCCTTTGGCCAGAAAGAAATGCTAGAAAATTTGAGTGGTGTGAATGGACTATTTTAGACCTGAAATTGCAGTTTTCAGAACCTTGTTTGAATGGATGACAGTGTCAGGATTCTTTTATTTTTTAAACTTATAGCTTTTATTGGTCAGTGTAACGTTAGAGCTTAGTTGTGATGTACATCTAGTATATGTTCTCTGTACTTGGTGCATTCCATTATATTCTAATAAAATTGATTATTTGTCAAAAAATGAGGCATTAAGAGGTTCCAATGGGGTGGTTTTTCCATGGTAAAGTGTATGGCGTACTAAGGCTCCAAAAAACGTGGCTTTCTTTGTGTGGACTGCAGCATGAGGAAAAATTCCTACATTACAATTCTTTAAGGAAAGGAATAATACTGGTTTAAGTGGAGCTGCATCTACAAATGCAGTGGTGAAACAGTGGACCCCTTTATTAGTGCACTATGCTATTGCCCCAATATCTTTGATGTTTGGGGTACATTGGGTGATCTCAGGGGGAGTCATGGATGTAGTTTTTGGGTGGAAGAAGTGGTTTGGAAAACATGGCAGCCCCTTTGCTTAGAATATAGCTCCTCTTATGTTTTATGTGGGCGATGTGGAGAGCTAGAGGAGCAACCACACTTTAAATGGTGCAGGGAATTTAATTATTGAGAAGAAATCTTCATTCTTGAGTCTTGACATCTTTTTTTGAGTGGTCTCGTAACCTTCAAACTAGTGATTTGCATTAGGTGTTAGATTTCATTGATTCTCTTCATTTTAGATTGTAATTTTTTTCCTTTGTAATTCTTTGGGAGAGTCTTTTGCATGCATCCTAAGTACTTAAAGCTGTTCCTCTTTTTGATAAAGGTTATTGCTACTTCTTTTTTTCCTATTACTAGTTTATGACAAGTGATTTACCTGAAAGAGATAAAGAAGATTATGAAACATCTACCAAGTAAAAACTTAAGTTCTGACTTTTGGATCGTTATTTCTATTGTAGCATACAATGTGTTAATATGCTTTTGAGTTGCTTTCTTATTCCCTTACATCTGACTTGTAAGTGGATCCTCAAATCCTTTTTATATGTTTTAATTTAAGTAGTTAAATAATAGATGTATATATTATTTGCATTTGTAGGTGGGATGGAAGTGGAACTGATTAAGAGAGAGGTGTCTAAGGTGGTTTACACATGAAGAAACAAAGACTGATGATTCCCTCCCCTTATAGCCAAAACTCGTTATAAAAAATTAAAAAAAAAAACACACACACACACATTGATTATTGCATGTGAGAAATAGTAATATGATTAAAATTGGAGTATGCTTTTCTTTTCTTCTTTTTTCATCATTTCATAGAAGAAATATATTCAATGCCAAGGTCTTTTTGTCAGGACTGGTCCTACATGTTATGATATATTGATATTAAGAGTCCTTTAGCCATTTATCAGCATTAGGAGTATGCTTTTCTTCTTTCTTTTTTCTTCTTCTTCTTCTTTTTTATTTTTATTTTTTTATCAAAGAAATATATTCAATACTAAGATCTTTTTGGTAGGACTGGTCCTCCATGTTATGATGTATCGGTATTAGGAGTCCTTTGGCCATTTATTTATTTTACTCTCCTTTTATGGGTTTACTAATGATGTAGAATTTCAACGGAAGAATCTAGTGTTTGGTAAATTAGGGTTAGGGTTTATAGATATTTAGGAATTTTGTTGAAGCTGAATGGGAATTAAGAACTCACAAATTTGATTGTACTTGCTGGAAATTTATAAACTTTGCAATGATTCTTGTTTTTGATGCATAATTAGAACTTGATAGCTGGATTTGAGTTTCTTAAACCCTAGAAGTTGTGGTGCTTTCATTCACTACGAGTGATTCCTAGGAACCTACAAGTATGATCTAGCCGTTATTTTATGCTTGTTATGCTTTTGACTTCCATAGCAATATTCCCAAAGTATACAAATCCTAACCCTAATTTCCTAAACTCTAGGATCTTCCCTTTGACATTCAACATCAACTATTTTTTGATAAACACATTCAACATCAACTAGTTAATATGTTTTACTGTATTATGAATTATTCATACATTTTTAATGTGCTAATGTTACTTATCTGTTTTTGTAAATAAGAACTAATACTCATCCCATCAAAAAAAAAAAAAAAAAAAACTAATACTCATTTTTAAAACCAAAATCCTTTCAGATTATTAAGGTTTTATTAGAATTTACTATTTGACTTATGAAGTTCCCTGACTTACCTCATTTCTATATGGTAATATTAATATGCATATCCAGTTGGATATTTCATGCAATTTGTACATTTTTTGATTCATATAGCAGTTACTGTACATATAACAAGTATTTCTCTTGTCCATGAGTGAATATATTCATCTGTGTGTGTTTAGCCTGTTGCTCAAAATATCAAGGTTGACCATCACCTGGGTGGAGGGCATTGGTTTGCTGCTGGTCTCTCTCCTAATGTAAGCCTCCCATTCCTTCAATTATTCCATTGTTTTGATTGTTGGAGGTTGTTCGTTTCTAATTGATATGTCTCATATAGCATTACCACATTATATCAATATTTATATTAACTTTAGTATGTACTATGTAGGACTCTTCTTATTAAGAGTAAGTGATCTGGTGATCTAATCAGTAAACTGCAATTGCTAAATGCCAGTTTGGTCACTTACTTTAGCCCACTATAAGAATGTTTACAACCATGCAAAAGAATTATATTATGGTGCCATAACACATGAAATGATGAAATCACACATGGGTTGAGATGTTTGCTTCATGCATTATGTTCATATATGTTCGCATATACATCTACATCTAAATGTCCATGGTGATCCTTTTGGTTCTCCTTGTTGATGCCTAAATGCTATCAGTAGACACGAGTTCAGATTATAAATTTTGGACCATTTCATGGCAGTAAATGACAATTTAATGCCTTGCTTGGTAAATTGAAGTATTCTGTAGATGAGCATTATTAATTCTCCTGTGTAATAAGGAAATGTTGGATAATAGAATTGAAAGGGATAGTCAGGGTATATATATGAAATTTGTGATACATACCAATCAAGATGCACTGTGTGGGTTAAAATTATGATTTCCTCCACTTAAAGAGATAATTAGCCAACTCATTGGCAAATGCTTTAACAATAGCTTGATTGCATTTCCAATCGTTCATGTAGAATTTCAGTTGAGGCCTTGCATGCTTGTGGGATGAAGCCCTACAGGTGTGCAGCCATTATCACGTGATTAGCTCATGGAAACTAGTGTGGATTAAGAATGGGAGGGGTTAGGAGGAGGGAATTAAACCTCAAATAATACTTAAGGTGGAAAAAACATGCAACTCCAATGATTTACAGTGAGATATTTCTTCTTGTTTTCCAGTTCTAGCCAAACAGTGCGGCCTTGTTATCAAGTAAAGACTTAGATAGGGGGCTCACTGTTTTCTTTTTGCCACACCAATCCTGAAACATTTAGCCTTGTGTTGAAAATTACTGAATCATTCTGTTATGGTTGATGACAGGATATGATAGTTTGCATTATGATGTGAACTCATGCACTCAATGTATATACATAATTGGTTAAAGATGTAATGCTATACAAATGACATTCTTTGATTTAATATGTATTCTTGCCTTGAAGAGGCTCCTCGTCATAAATAATTTTTTTCTAGAAAGTATTCTTACTATTCTGCAATTTAACTGCAAATAACCTCGTTGATGTTATGATGCATGTGGTAATGCATGAGAGTTGGTGATTATTGATTCAATTCCATTTCATATTGTAGCAGAGGTGGATTGAAGTTACAACTGAGACTCAGGTGGATGAACTCACAAATGCTGAAAATCAAGGTTTTAAATCTAAAACTCTTGAATTCCAAACCATGGTGTTTGCGAACACTGTTGAGGCTGTGGATGCAGTGACAAATATATTGTTGAAAGCTGGGATTCACTGTTACTGTTACCATAAGGATGTCTCCTTGGAGTGGTGAGTAAACAACTAGTCACTTTACCAACTCCATGCCATTAAAGTAAATCTAAATAGGAAAACAAAATTATATAATATAATGTACACACTTATCCAAAATTAAATAATATGATGGACAGATTTCTAAAACTAATACAAGAAAATAAAATTAGAAGTTTCTTAAAGTCAGAAAATTTTTGAACCCTCCCCCCCCCCAACAAAAAAAAAATGTATATATCACCATGAGCACTTTGTAGCCAGAGGAAAATATGAAAAACATTCTTAGTATTAGTGAGATTAGGCTTAGTATGGGATCCTACAGTTGGATACTCCAGATGATCTTTCGTTTTTCTCTTGCATGCACTTCCGTCATGAGATTAGGCTTAGTATGGGATCTTTTGTTTTTACAATTGTGTTTTCTATATATTCAATATTTTCTGCGGGGGTTTATGAATAGATAGAGGACTTAGAACTACTGAAATTTATCTATCTATTCCAGGCAGACTTTGCTACTTAGGCCCAGATTCATAGGGTTGGTCGCACTGCTAGAGTGGTCAGTTTGGATGTGTCACTAGCCTGTACACTGAATCCAAACGGGATCTTGTTGCTGCAGTTCGTCAAGCAGAGGAACTTTGTCAGCGTATGGTAATTCTTGAAACTTGTAATTTGATACTCAAAGATGTGTTTCAGATGACTAGGCAGATTTTATGCTACTTAGGCCCGGATTTTAAACAACTAACAATGATCCAGCAATTCTATTTATTCCCCCTAAAGTAGTGGTGTTTAATGTGATGTTGGATACTTAGTAATGTACAACTTAGTCAAAATTACAATTCTCATTGATTTTTTTATCATACGAGAATGCAAGTCCTAGTTTGCTACTGATGGATTGCAAATTCCATATGTTGTTCCCTATCTATTTGTTGCCAATATTTGCACCTTCTTGAATGGTAAGTGGTTATTTTCTTATGTCTGCGGGAGGCAGCATTTAGCAGGAAAAGAAGCCTCCAAAACAAGCTTAAGAAGAGAGGTAACACTTTAACTTTGATCTGGGAAATTATCATATCTGCATAAACATGAAGTGTATATACTACAAATATATTAAAGGATGCACTCACACATCAAATTTTGTAGTAGAATAAAATTTGCATTTTTTTTTGGGTACAAATACTCTGAAATTTCCAATAACTAGAGAAGTACAGTTTTGTTATGATACTAAATTTAAGCTTATACTTATGATTTAGCGGGCCTGGCCAAAGTCAGGGACGTGTCAATTGTTGAAGAGAATGTGTTCTAGGATAAAATGACTAGATTTTGAGGAACTTGGTATGTAAAGAAACATGACCTGTCTTTATATATACAAAGGAATCCTAGCAGTGTAAATGGTATAATATTTATCTCTTTGAATTTTATATATCTAATTAATACACAGGTCACAAAGTGATCTCTCTCTCTAAATTTGAATGTGTTCCTTACCTTTTTGGTCCAAAAATGTTCACTTTATACAGTCCTTGGGTCAATTATTAGAGTTGCATTCTACATCTTCAGGTAGACTCCCATTTAAAAATGTTCCCTTCACTCTTGTTACTAAATGTTCCCATTTTACTTCCCCAGTCATTTTATCTTTGGTTGCATTTTAATCTCTTCAAGCAACCACCCATTAACTCTTATGTCAGTGATTAATGACGGAGGTCCTCTTGTCTTTCCATAGTTACATGAGTAGATATGTAAATGCATCTCCAGTTCGTTGGTCTAGTGGAATCTAGAAGTTAAGATCTGACTCAAACCCCTTTCCATAGGCCTGTTAAGTGATGATTTCTTTTGCACAGGCTGATAATTTAGTGAAAATTAATTTACTGTGTGGTACACTTGGTTCTTGGAATACTTTGTGGTTATGCTAATTGAATTTCACTTTTATAGACGCTTGACCATGGATTAATAAAATTTTATTTTTAAATTCTCTTCCAATGCTTGGTGTCTACTCCAAGCAAACCGAGGTACTGAAGCCTACATTTTTTTTTTTTTTTTTTTTTTGTTTCACTGGTTGATGCCGACTGTAAGCAACTCAAATTGAGTACTCCTAGTGATGAGGGAGACGCAAGAAGATTATTATTTAGTATTATTTATGTTTGCAAGTCAATGGTAGTTTTATGTTTTAGGTTTTATTAGTTTATTGGGCTTTTAGTATTTTAATTTAGAAGTAAGGTTATTTTTGTAATAAGACAATTAGGGTTTCCTAGCCAATTAGATCTAGGGTTTAGTAATCCTTTATAAGCAATCTATTGTACTCCTTGAGAGATAGTTGATATTTTTGATGAATGAAAAAATTGCCGTTTGATCTTTCTTTGGTCTGGTGTTGACTCCAGGTCTACTCTAAGTGCAGACTCTTAGTGGTTTTTTTGCTTGGTGCTGACTCCAGGCAAGGCTTAAGTGCTGACTCCTAGGTAATATCCTTTATTTTTTCGTTGTTTTAGTTTTGTTCTGGTTGTCCTGCGTCATATTTGGTATCAGAGCAAACACCAATCTGTTTAAGCATCACCGCAGGAAAGAGCCAGAAAATATCACCACAAAAAAAAAAAAAAAAAAAATTCTGTTTTCTCCATCAGAGAGTTGTCTTTGTCATTTTTCTACTTGGTCCAAGAAAGTTGTCATTTAGATGTGTTTCCCATTACCAAAAAAAAAAAAAAAAAAAAAAAGAAGAAAAGAAAAAGGCAACCCATGCAAGCCCATCAGCCACTAGCCGTCGAAACCCTCAAATTAGCACTTAGCTGTCGTCGACCCACTAGCCACCGCCGCCGACACTATCAACACACACATTAGCCACCGCTGCCGACACCATTATCACCACTCCTATATGTATCGTGCCGCCGCTGCCTTTCCTGTCGTCGCGCCGCCACAATCGCCGGTCCCCAACACCACGAGCCCATCGCCAATCAACTTAGTTTCTGTGGTCTTTCTATTTTTTTCTTTTGTCCGTGGTTTGAGTGTCTTTCTTTTAGAGTCTGTTGTTTGAACTTCTTTTAAAAGTCTGTAATGTCTTAAGTCGATCGCACAGTGTATTTTCTTATTTTGAAAAAAAAAAAGAAAAAAAAAAAGAAAAAAGAAAAAGGAAAAAAGAAAAGAAAAAGAAAAAGAAGAAGAAATTATTGTTACTGTGACAGCCCATTATTTGTCTTGGGCCTTTAAATTGTTCTCCACAGGTTCTTGTTCCAACTTCCAACTATTTGTTGAAGCACTATTTTTAGAGAATTATGGTAATATTAGAAGCACCTTATTTTGATGGTGGTGATACTTATCCACGAGATTTTGTCAACTGGATGAATGAGATGGAACAATTCTTTGAGCAAGCAAATTTTGCAGATAACAAAAAGGTTAGGTATGCCAAGTTGAAGTTAAGAGGTAACGCACAAAGGTTTTGGGAGAAGCTTGAATATTTCCGCTATATGGATTATGAACCTGCCATTAGTGTGTGGGAAGATATGAAAGAAAAGCTTTGCGATGAGTATTTGTCACCATACTATCGAGCTCAGTATCTACCCCAATCTCAGTGTGGTACTTTTCAAGTTGAAGCAAATACGATGAATCTTCATCCTCATCCCATTTCAGAATTAACTGTAAAGCTCATGAAAGATATTAAGACAGGATTGCTCAGATGAAGCAAAAGAAGACTCAATCCGATTCAATTGGGAAACCAAAGATACTTGATCACAATGAACTTATTGCTGCCCCAATAGAAGACAACATTGATGATGATATCTTGGTCGTGGAGAATCCTCCAGCAACACCAAAGCCTAATGTTGACACAGACATACATGCCTCGATAAGTGTTGCTTTAACATGCAGGCAAGGAAATGAATCTATTGAAGAGCAGCAAGGTGAAGAGATGGTGCCTAAAGAGAGTATTGTGTTAGAGGGTGCACATGATGTGAAAGTTGAAGTTGTTGAATGTGCTTCTGATCAATCCTCCACAGTCCTTGAAGATCTACATCTTGGTGAAGTCGAAGAGGTTAAAACCACAATGCTTCCTATGGTTCATAAGGTTCAAGAAGAGATTATACTGATTCCACACATTGATTTTGTTATTCCAAATGAGTTTGATGTGGTGGAATTCAAGATTTTTCTTTTTCCTGTGCTCCCTAAGGTGATTCCAGACTTGAAGCAAGTGTTACCTATCAGCATCCTAATCCTTCAACACTTTAGAAGTCGAGGTCGAGTTTTCTTCAACCAGAGGAGAATGATGAGGGAGACGTAAGAAGATTATTATTTAGTATTATTTATGTTTGCAAGTCAATGATATTTTTATGTTTTAGGTTTTATTAGTTTATTGGGCTTTTAGTATTTTAATTTAGAAGTAAGGTTATTTTTGTAATAAGGCAATTAGGGTTTCCTAACCAATTAGATCTAGGGTTTAGCAATCCTTTATAAGCAATCTATTGAAGAGCAGCAAGGTGAAGAGATGGTGCCTAAAGAGAGTATTATGTTAGAGGGTGCACATGATGTGAAAGTTGAAGTTGTTGAATGTGCTTCTGATCAATCCTCCACAGTCCTTGAAGATCTACATCTTGGTGAAGTCGAAGAGGTTAAAACCACAATGCTTCCTATGGTTCATAAGGTTCAAGAAGAGATTATACTGATTCCACACATTGATTTTGTTATTCCAAATGAGTTTGATGTGGTGGAATTCAAGGTTTTTCTTTTTCCTGTGCTCCCTAAGGTGATTCTAGACTTGAAGCAAGTGTTACCTGTCAGCATCCTAATCCTTCAACACTTTAGAAGTCGAGGTCGAGTTTTCTTCAACCAGAGGAGAATGATGAGGGAGACGTAAGAAGATTATTATTTAGTATTATTTATGTTTGCAAGTCAATGATATTTTTATGTTTTAGGTTTTATTAGTTTATTGGGCTTTTAGTATTTTAATTTAGAAGTAAGGTTATTTTTGTAATAAGGCAATTAGGGTTTCCTAACCAATTAGATCTAGGGTTTAGCAATCCTTTATAAGCAATCTATTGTACTCCTTGAGAGATAGTTGATATTTTTGATGAATGAAAAAATGGCCGTTTGGTCTTTCTTTGGTCTGGTGTTGACTCCAGGTCTACACTAGGTGCTGACTCCTAGTGGTTTCCCCGCTTGGTGCTAACTCCAAGCAAGTTTTAGGTGCTGACTCCTAGGTCATATCCTTTATTTTTTTCGTTGTTTTAGTTTTGTTCTGGTTGTCCTGCATCACCTAGCCTAGGTTTAATCTCCCTTCCCCCCCCCCCCTTTCTCCCCACCCCCTCAAACACATTATCTTTTGAGAGAGAGAGAGAGAGAGATATATATATATATATATATTGTGCATTTAACGTTATTTTTGAAATATTTTAGTTAGTTGTCATGTTTACAAAACTATGTAGCAAACTAGCATCTTGAGACTCTAAAACTCGAGTTGTATGTGATGGCAATCTGATGTGAGAAAACATCCACGAAGAAATCGAGTATTTAAAACTTGATTTCCTGTGTTCACCTAGTCCTTTCTTCTCCTTTGTTCTTCTTGGTTCTTCTTCCGTGGAATCCTTTCTTCTTCGTGCTTGGGTTCTTCTTCGTGTTCTTCCGTGGGTTGTGTTCTTTTCTTCAATTTCTTCAGATCTTCATCGTATTCTTTCTATTCTTGTGCAGACTGTTCTTCTTCCTCTGTGGGTTCTTCTCTTCGTCTTCAATTCTTTAGAATCTCAGATCTTCATCGTGTTCTTCAAATTCATCTTCTTCTTCTATGGAACTCGAGTCTTTAAGACTCGAGTTCCATGTGGCAAAAATATCTCCATGTCAGCAATCAGAACTCGAGGCTTTGAGGCTCGATTTCTTCACTGAACTCGAGCCTTTGAGGCTTGAGATGTTATTCTCCCAAATTCTTTCTAATTCTTGCTAACTAACAATATAGTGCGGCAAACTCATGCTACTTTGCAAATTACCTCTCTTTTGAGAGTTCATCACATTGCATCACTTTGATCTTGAAAGCTCCCCACCTCTCTTTCTTGTGTGTTTTATTGTTTTAAGCTAAGTTTGGAAGATTAGTTTACTAAAGCGATTCTATAAATTTTATTCTGTAAGAACATCAAAGCTGGATAGCTTAAATGAAAGTTAAGTCAGGAGATAATTGTTTAGAAAAGTAACATGTTGAGAATTACAGAGCACAACTTTGAGGCCATTTTGGGTGTGAGAAAAGTAGATTTAGAAGTGATATATGAAAACCCCAAATAGATATTTTTCTGTTATTTGCATTCATTCATAGCTTAGCAATACAAATTCTTCCACAGAGTTGCTATATTGAATGAGATGGAAGGTCTTGTTGGCTCTCACTCCTATATTGTATTTACATATGCAAGATGGTATCAATATAAAACATGGGACATGTTTTGTTCATGGATGCATCTGCCTTCTTCACTCTCCAAATTCGAAACTGATGGGTGTGACATGCCTAGGCTAGGAAACACTTTAATTCATGTAAAACTACGAAAAAATTAGCTGTCATGTTATGAAACAACACACTAATAACCATCAAATGACACACATGATAGTTTAACAACACCCACACGGTGTGTTATGAAACAGCACACAATGTCTCGGTAAGGCAAAAGACACAAAATTTATGATTTATTGAGGTGCCAAAGTGATTGATACAAACATCATATTGTATGGATATAAGCCACACCACACCACACCACATTTAATATCAATCATTTGTGAATTTATTAGGCTAGTCTTTTATTGAATATTTTTTTCCTCACACAAGTGGATTGAGGAATCACGTTAAATTTCTTAAGGGTGTGTTTATTTGGAGGTGAAATAGTGTGGATGAAAAACTTTGGAGAGAAAATAGTAGAGAAAATGAGTTTGTGTGTTGTTTAGTTGGGAGGGGAAAAAAAACTTTTATGTGGGGCCCATGCATTTTTCACCCGGGCCCACACAAAATTTCTCTCCAAAATAAAGAGAAAACTGAGTGAGGAGAGTTTGATGGTAAAATGAGCAAAGTCTAGTTACCCTTTTTATTTTTTCTTATGGTTTCCTCGGCAACGTTGACTCCTCTTTTTTTATTACTATTTTTTTATATTATTTTATATTTTGAATTCTTGGACGTGGTGCTTTGTATTTTTTTTTTTTTATTATAAATGATTTTTTTCCTAGAAATGATTTTTTTTATTAAATTTGCATGAATTTTTTTTTGGTTACTTATCACATTTTTGTTTTAATTAGGCATCATTTTTTAACAAGAGTATATGAGTAAATTTATACAAACTCATTTTTTCCATTCTTTCACCTTTTTACTTTTAACCAAACAAAAAAGAGGAAAATTAAAATATTTTCTATTTTCTTACCATTTTTTATTCTCTCATTTTTTTCACCTCTCCAACCAAACACACCTTAAGAGCGTGGAATAGGGACAAAATATGGGATGCCAGAATTGGGCTCTGTGGCTTCGGCTCACTCCTCGACCTCTAGTTTTCCAATTGTAGAATAGGATTCCAAGTTCAAACGGGTAACACGTGGTGGACTTTTGCTGTTTCAGACATGATAGAGTGTTCAGTGTTGATGGATCCTTTTTTATAGGCTTAGTGGTTAAGGCTTTTTAGATATGCCTTTGAATCTTTGATGTTCGTGGACATAATTCGTTAATTTACTGGGCAAGCATGCCCATCTAGAAGAAATTAGGCCTTGTTAGGTAGCTGACTGCATATAATGGAAAATGGGTTCAGTCAACGGATTTGAAATTTCCCTAATCCATCTATTTATTGAAATTGTATTCATATTTAAGAGTGGGATTCCAGCACCAGGACAAAGCCGAAAACTTGTTTCTATTAAATTAATGTTAAACTAAGAAAAGTTACAATTGTTTTTCATTACTCGCTAAGATGGCATGGCCAGGAGAGAGTGTAACCACTCAATATTGGGTGGTACAATATTATTATTAGAAGATGGGAAAGGAGAGGTAATAGAGAAAGAAACCCAAGGATTAATAAGTGGTGGGGTTAAGGGGAGAAAGAAGATGTATTTAAAGATGAAATGATCAAAGATGGAAAGTGGAATTTAAACAAATATGTCTAGAGCATTCATATTGGTGGTGTAAAAAATTTAACTATTTGGCATCACAAAAAGTTACTTTATCTAATTTATCTTTTCTCTTTACAAAATACCTGACATCAGTAGTTTTATTTTAACTTTCAACATAATAAAATAATATAAACAACATAATAAAATAATATATCCACTACAATAAACAACATCACAATTGCCACTGCCACCGCCACTTGAGTGTCCTTCTAAGATGGTAATTGCAATTTTTAATTAAATGGTTGTGGAGATGGTCATGTCTTTATTATTATTATTTTTCAATATTAAAGGCAATTAGTTGTAAATTTAAGGCAATTAGTTTTTTTTTTTTTTTCAATATTAAAGGCAATTACTTCTTCCTGTCTCTTTCTTCTTCTTTAGCTCATTTCCCTTTCATTTGTTTCCTCACTACAACTTCCAAGTTTGTAGTTCGCATATTTTTTATTTTTTATTTATTATAAATTTCTTTCAGTTTATGCATGCAACAATAAAGACATGTGAGTCCATTAGCAAACATTCACAACCCAACCACATAGTTAATACAAATTACAGAAAAGATCAATTTTCAAAACTCAAAATCCATCATATTTCTCAAAAACCAATTGAATTCAACACACAAAAACCTCAAATTAGCAAAAAAAAAAAAAAAAAAAAAAAAATCTAACTCTCCATTAATCACAGCTCAAAATCCAATCAAAACTCTCAAAATTTTCCCCAAATATTAGAGGTGAGATGGGTCGGCAGAAGGGGTGGGCATGCAAGATCGGCGGCTGGATAGGCAAGATCGGCGAGGTTTGATGGAAGAGACGAAGAGCAAATGGCTGTGGAGAGTGAGGAGAGAGGAGCAACAACATAAATGGGAAATGAGGAGAAAGAAAAAAAAGAAAAGAAAAAATATTAAAATATTCTAAATAGAGTGTGAACACAACATAATATATATATATATATATATATATATATATATATATTGTTTTACCTTTGAACTACAGTGCATAGCCACCTTTGGTTGTGCACTATAGTTGAGAAGTCAAAAATTTTGGCTTTGGCTCCACCAATGGAGCCCCGATTTTGTAATTGGTGGTGCTAAAAATAGCTATATAGCTTTTTAGCACCACTAATAATAATGCTCTTATAAGATGTGAAATGAAATGGCTAATTGTATTTAAAAAGTGGCTAAAGATGTACTTAGAGAATTTGAAGGATGAGGGTGGCCGACTAAGGAGGCTTGGTGATGGAATATGGAGGTTCAAACAACAATTAGATTAAAGTGGTGAAGAGGGAGTTTGAAAATGTTGTCAAATAAGAGGCTAAATGTAAGGCTTATGATAAATTATATTGCAAGTTGAAGATAAAGAGGGAGAAAAGAATATTTATAAACTTGCTAAACAATGGAAATGAAAGCAAGAAACTTAAATGGTGTCCAGTGCATTAAAAATGAAGATCAAAGAGTGAAAGAGACGGAAAGGTTTTTCTAACAAACATTTTTATGAAAGCAATATGAAAGATTAGAGCGATTTGGGTAGCCCAATGGAGGATAGAAACTATAGATTTGTTTGAAGAATTAGGATAAATGACGTAAGGGATACAATTAAAGAGGATGAAAATGGGACAAGCTAGGGGACCAAATGAAATCCCCATTGAAGTTTGGAAGTGCCTAGGTGATGTAGGATGTATACTGGTTCACAAGGTTTTTCAATAAGATCTTAACTATTAACAAAAACTAGTCGCATACCCGTGCGTTGCGCGTGATAATTTTTTTAGGATGGTCTCATTAAATATTTTATTAATACTATAATTTTAGTTATTAACCATTGGTTTTTCATTAGTTTTTAAGCTAATAAAAACCTTAAATATACCTTTTTTAACCTTTACACACACACACACACACACACACACACACACAGAGTAAATCTTTACACATACCTTTAAGAAAACTCTATATATTCCACAGTTTTTGATGCGTAAAATTATAGACTACTATTTCATAATGATAGTGGCTAATTAATTTTATATATATATATATATATATATATATATATTTTAGTGATCTCATTTGTAACGCTTCTTACCATTATCACATATTTACTAACTGATGATTTGCATAACAAAGACGATAAATGAGAGGTAGCATTGTTCATTAAATTTTCGAAAGTAATAGTGTATGAAAATTTTATATATATATATATATATATATATTATAAATAAGGTTAAATGAAATGTCAAAAAATGGATTTTTAAAATTTCTAACTTTATTTCTTATGTAATTTCTACTACTATTAGAGAACATCTCTTTTTTAGTTATCATTAATATGGTTTCCATAGTTAGAGTTTGATTAGTTTTAAATTTAAATTTAGTACTATGATTGTATTTAATTGTTGATTGTTGATTTAATTTTTTAAGTGAATTTAACGGTTTATGTTATTATACTATAAAGTTTTTAATGTTCTCCACACGGTAATCTCTCTATTTTATTTTTTACTTCTCCTTACAACCTCTTTGTTTTTCAATCAACGATTACTAATTGATGTTTGGTTTTTTTTTTTTCTTTATCTACTCTTTATTACTTTGTATTGGTTCTTTTTCTATACCATCTCTCTCTCTCTCTCCATTGGCAACCTATTGTTTTCCAAAATTTGATGATGATTCTATGACATTAAATATGCATTATTAGTTTTTTTTAATTTTTTTTAAATTTTTTTAATTTAGTGTTTCTAACTTGATTTGTTTTGTATTTTATTCTTCCTTTGATGCATTGGGTGTGAGAATGAGTGTTTCCCTAGCATTACTCCACTTAATGTGGACAATTTTATTTATTTAATTTAGGCAAAATATTATATTTTAAAATTTTAAAAATAAAAAAGGAGTGGAAATATAAATAGTTTAATGATATATTGGGGGATGTGGCTGAATTTAAATGCTAAATAAAATGATATGAGAAAAAAAAAATACATAACAAAAAATACTAACTTATCCAAATAATTCTATGTAATATAATAATAATACATTCTTATATACTATTTTTAATTATTTATAATGCAATATGATAATATTTAACAATCAAAGTCTAAAAAAAAAAATTAAAACACAAAACTAAATCCCATCAACCAAAATAGAGTTCTAAAGAATGCAAAACTTTATCAAGCTAAAATAGAGATGCAAGAAAAAGAAAAAGAAAATCCACCTAAAAATTGAGGGAAAAAGAGTGGGAAATAACCACTTTTTTGTGAGAGAAAATTATGTAAAGAATGTAAAAGTGAATGACAAATTTATACTAAGAGGATGATAATAAAAAGAAACAAAATAAAGGAAGATAAAAGGAAAGAGGAAGAGTGATATCAGGGTAGAATGTTTGGGGAGATGATACAATAAAGAGAAGGATAAAGGTTGGAGAAAGTGTAAATATTAAAAAAAAATAAATACAATTTGATGAGCACAATTTTCTTTTATTTGAATTTAAGTAAAATATTACATTATTTATTTTTTAAAACAAAAAGAGAGAGAAAATATAAATAATTTAATGATAAGGAGGATGTGGTTGAATTTCAATATTGAGTAAAATAGAAGAGAAAAAAAAAAAAAATAAAAGATATAACAATAAACACTAAATTATCCAAATTATGCTATGTAATGGAATACTATTTTATTTTTATCTACTATCTTTAATTTTTTATAATGTAATCGTATAAAATTTAACTGTCAAAGTGCAAAATAATAATAATAACTTAAAACACAAAACTAAATCATATTAACCTAAATTAGAGTTCTTAAAAATACAAAAATTTATCAACCTAAAGCAGAGATGCAATAAAAAATAAAAATCCACCAAAACATTGAGAGAGAGAGAGAGAGAGAGAGAGAGAGAGAGAGAGAGAGAGAGTAAACTATGCAAAGAATGGAAAAGAGTGACAAATTTATAGTAAGAAGGAAGGGATAAGAAGAGACAAATAAAGGAAGATGAAGGGAAAGATGAGTAGCAATATTAAAGTAGAGGGTAGTGTGAAGATGGAAAGGTAAGGGAAGAAGAAATGTTGAAGAAAGTGTAAATATTTTAAAAAATAAGTGAATGTAAAAAAAATTATAGGAAAATTGGAAAAAAGAAAAGAAAAGAAATATATATAGATGTTAAAACCAACAAAGATGAATATGTAAAGTCAATAATCTATTTATATATATATATATTGTAAAAAAATATATAAAAAAATAATAAATAATAATTATGTGGCGAATGACGTGACGATAAGGTGGCGCAACAGGAGCTCAGTAGTAATAAATGCTACGCTTCAGTTTTTAATAATATATATATGTAGGGGCTCGTTTTGTCGTAGATCCCCCAACAATACATTTATTTAGAGAGTGGGACGAAGGGTTTGGCGCTAACAGGCTTGCCACCGGTTCTCCGGCGTCCTTCCTTCGAGGGGGCTTTTCCCCGTTCTTCTTCTTCTTGGCTTGGGGTTGCTCCTCGGACGGCCGAGGAGTCCCCCTTCTCAAGAGGGGTACTTTCCCTTATATAAGTCTCCTTCGGTTGATCTTAGCCTTACGGCTGTCAATCATCCAGGCTCCTTGCTTTAGAACCTGTCCCATCCGCTATGTTCCCAACCTTACTGTGGGTCGCAGTACCCAAGGTTGTGCCGCTCAGAGGTCCTATCAGCATTAATGCTGCTAGGGGAGTTAGGTAAATGCATTAAGTGTGGATGTGACCACCTGGAGTTTAGACTAGGAGTGCCGAGGAAGGGGTGTCCTCGGCGCGGGCCTAGTAAGGGCTGAAGCCCATAGACGCCGGCCTGGGACAATTGTCCCTCCTCGGCATGGGCCTTGGGCCGGCCTAAAAGTGGGCTGGGGCTCCCAGGCCCACGGGCCCCACAATAGCCCCTCAAAATCCTGCTGCACGTTCCCTCGGACGGGGAGGAGGGTTTTGATACCCGCGGCCCTCTCATTTTCCGGAAGGCCTTTCGCTAGCTGATTCTTCCCCGAATGGTCAGCTTGGTGCTTCAATTCTTCGGTAAGCAGTTAGTTTCCCCGTGGGACTGAGTCCGAGGACCATGCGAGACCTAGGCACAGGTGCTGCCTTCAAGAGTAGTGGCTAGCTCTCCGTAGGCTGGGGTTCGAGGACCATGCAAGACCTAGGCACAGGTGCTGCCTTCAAGAGTAGTGGCTAGCTCTCCGTAGGCTTGGGTCCGAGGACCATGCAAGACCTAGGCACAGGTGCTGCCTTCAAGAGTAGTGGCTAGCTCTCCGTAGGCTTGGGTCCTGAGGACCATGCAAGACCTAGGCACAGGTGCTGCCTTCAAGAGTAGTGGCTAGCTCTCCGTAGGCTTGGGTCCTGAGGACCGTGCAAGACCTAGGCACAGGTGCTGCCTTCAAGAGTAGTGGCTAGCTCTCCGTAGGCTTGGGTCCTGAGGACCATGCAAGACCTAGGCACAGGTGCTGCCTTCAAGAGTAGTGGCTAGCTCTCCGTAGGCTTGGGTCCTGAGGACCATGCAAGACCTAGGCACAGGTGCTGCCTTCACGAGTAGTGGCTAGCTCTCCGTAGGCTTGGGTCCGAGGACCATGCAAGACCTAGGCACAGGTGCTGCCTTCAAGAGTAGTGGCTAGCTCTCCGTAGGCTTGGGTCCTGAGGACCGTGCAAGACCTAGGCACAGGTGCTGCCTTCAAGAGTAGTGGCTAGCTTTCCGTAGGCTTGGGTCCTGAGGACCATGCAAGACCTAGGCACAGGTGCTGCCTTCAAGAGTAGTGGCTAGCTCTCCGTAGGCTTGGGTCCGAGGACCATGCAAGACCTAGGCACAGGTGCTGCCTTCAAGAGTAGTTAAGTGGCTAGTTTCCCCATAGGCCTGAGTCCGAGGACCATGCAGAGCCTTGGTTCTGTCTAACACTTGGTCTTCTGAAGTAATTAGTTTCCCCATAGGCCTGAGTCCGAGGACCATGCAGAGCCTTGGTTCTGTCTAACACTTGGTCTTCTGAAGTAATTAGTTTCCCCATAGGCCTGAGTCCGAGGACCATGCAGAGCCTTGGTTCTGTCTAACACTTTCATTAAGTAGGGGTTTGTCCTCGGACCGTTTTTCTGGGGACGATTCCTCCTTCGGTCGGACAGTGATTTTACACGTGGCGTTGATCTCGCCTCCAGCTCGAGTCCCCATCTTCTATCTGGGAAGCGCCTCTTGGCCGTTCGTGTTCTGCGCCTGACGCTTCGGTGCGCGAGACGCGCCTTCATTAATGGTCTCGTGAATCAACAGAGGTACAACGGTCTGCGGCCCCCTTGGAATTTGGTGTCTTCATTATTGTCCGCCGCTTCGGTAACTCACTTTTCGAATTCTGCGTGAATTAATTCTCACCAACCCTCCTCCTCTATATAAGGCCTTCTGGGGGGATGGTTTCTTCACACTCCATGAGCCTCCCAACTCAAACAGAAAGAACACCACCTTTCCGCTCCCCATGCCCCTTTAATAACCCCGTCGGAATTGTGATCGGAGTTAGGAGATATGGGGCTAAGGGCTGCCATGGCCGCAGCCCCCACTGGGCTTCTGGCGCGGCAGAGTCTAGGCGTAACACCGGTAGTGTCGTACGCGGTGGCCAGGTGGGACGTTGTTGAAGTACCTAACGTCTCTCCCCGGAGCGCACCTCCGGTGGAGGAGACACGCGAACTCATGTCATGGCTGGCGCCTGAGTGTTGCCGTCTCCAACGGCCAGCGCTCGGGAGGATTGGAGAGCATCAAGGGAACATCACGGGGGAGGACATTCCGGTGCCCCTGCATCTGCTCCTCACTTTGTTCAAGCTTCCGCCTTGAAGCGAGCCAGCCTCAGCCCCCTTCCCCGCTTTTATTGTCAAGCTCTCCCGTTCTCCTGATGCCAATAAAAGCACGGGTTGACACTTCCTCCTCCCTCTAGCTAGTTGTAGAATCGGACCGCCTGAGCCTCCGATTGTAGGATTAGCTTGTAATAAAGCTTGTAAAACAAGCCTGCCTGAGCCTCTGATTGTATCCTGTAATCTTCTTTTCATGAAATAATAAAAACCTTTCTTTTTGTTTGCTGTTGAGTCTTCTTTTTACTGCGATTCTTCTTCTCTCCTCTTTTTTTTTTTTTTTTTTTTTTTAAGTGACCGCTTAGAACGATCGCCGGTTGCGCCGGCCAGCGCACTAACCCTCCCCACAGACGGCGCCAATTGTAGGGGCTCGTTTTGTCGTAGATCCCCTAACAATACATTTATTTAGAGAGTGGGACGAAGGGTTTGGCGCTAACAGGCTTGCCACCGGTTCTCCGGCGTCCTTCCTTCGAGGGGGCTTTTCCCCGTTCTTCTTCTTCTTGGCTTGGGGTTGCTCCTCGGACGGCCGAGGAGTCCCCCTTCTCAAGAGGGGTACTTTCCCTTATATAAGTCTCCTTCGGTTGATCTTAGCCTTACGGCTGTCAATCATCCAGGCTCCTTGCTTTAGAACCTGTCCCATCCGCTATGTTCCCAACCTTACTGTGGGTCGCAGTACCCAAGGTTGTGCCGCTCAGAGGTCCTATCAGCATTAATGCTGCTAGGGGAGTTAGGTAAATGCATTAAGTGTGGATGTGACCACCTGGAGTTTAGACTAGGAGTGCCGAGGAAGGGGTGTCCTCGGCGCGGGCCTAGTAAGGGCTGAAGCCCATAGACGCCGGCCTGGGACAATTGTCCCTCCTCGGCATGGGCCTTGGGCCGGCCTAAAAGTGGGCTGGGGCTCCCAGGCCCACGGGCCCCACAATATAGATATAGATATAGATTTCTAGCAAGTGGAGGAGAAGTACTTTAATATCTATTTACATGAACAATAAAGATATTCAAAACTGTATAAATTACCATGAAATTAAATTTATGAGCCACACTATGAAACTTTGAGAAAGAGTGATTGAACATAGATTAAGGCATGAAACAACAATATCAAATAATCAATTTGGTTTTATGCCAGGATAATCTACTATGCTAGTTGTTTTCTTACTAACATTTATTGAAAAAAAATATAAAGAGGTCTATAAAGTAGCTCATATCAAGAAAGAAGTTCATCCAAATTATATTAAGAGTTTGTTTTGATACTGCTTATTGCTGAAAACTGAAAACTGAAAACATTATAGCAAAATAATTTTTAAATGTGTGAATAGTGCCGTGTGACCCATTTTTAATGAAAGTTTTGCTAAAAAAGAGATTTGTGGGTCCCGTGAACAGTGTACGGGACCCACGCGCAAAACGCTGGACGCTTGCTGCTATCCAAAAGTTCACTAAAATGATTAAAGAAATGTATTATGGAGCTGTAACTAATATGAGATCTAGTGGAGACATTACAATTGAGTTTCTCATCAAGGATCATCATTATGTCTATATCTTTTTGCAAGAGTAATGGATGAGCTCATTTTAAAAGAAAGTACTTTGGTGTATGCTTTTTACTGATAATATAGTTTTAGTAGATGAATTTAAAAGTAGAGTTAATGCTAGGTTAGAAATTTGGAGAGATACTCTAGAATCTAAAGGCTTTTGATTATGTAGGACTAGAATAGAGTACATGAAATGAAAATTTGGTAAATGTTGAAACAAAGATGAAAGGACCATGTTACTGAATAATCAAGAGATACATAAGAATGATAGCTTTGAATATCTTGGATTAATAATTCATAAAGATTGAGAGATCAAAGAGAATGTGAATCATAGAACAAGAGCAGGGTGGATGAAGCGGAGAAGCGTATCAAGAATATTGCATGATCATAGAATATCTATCAAGTGAAAGGTAAAATTTTATAAAATTGCTATAAGACCAACTATGCTCTGTGGTCCTAAATGTCTGGTTGTTAAGAAGCAAATAATTAATAAAATGAGTATAGTTGAAATTAGAATGCTAAGATAAATAAATGGAAATACAGGAAAATATAGAACTCAAGATGAATAAAGCTCGTTGAAGATATGGGTGACCCTTATTAATTAAAAGACGAAGGAGAATCGGTTAAAATGATTTGGTCACATTCAGAGGAGAATGGAAGACTAAAGATAACATTAACATAAATGGTTAAAAGGACATGCCTAATTAATAAAGTAACAAAGACAATGACTTCAGATAGAATAGAATAAGGGAAAAAATACATATGATTGATCCTAACTAAACTGTTGAGGATTTATAGCTGACCTCAAAAAATTTGGGGCTAAAGTTTTGTTGTTATTGAGATAACAAGTTGTAATTGGTATAATATAACTCTTACATGGACCAATCACTGATACCATTTTTATTATACATATCATTTCAACAATTTTTATAAAATTTTCTTTGTCACTAGTTATGGCAAGATGGGTTCTTTTACTTATATCAGACAAAATATACAATTTCTAAGTTTTAACTAGGGGTGTGCAGTCAATCCGCCGATCTGCCAAAATTTACCAAACCCAACCTGCCGAGTTGGGTCGATTTTTAGGGGTTGGTGGATTGGATTTGGTTGCCAATATTTTTTACAATGGGTTGGGTTTGGTGTGGGTCAATAGATTCAAAAATACGCCTAACCCAACCCGACCTACCTATATTTAATATTATTTACTCTTTTGGTTTGGTGACTATCAAAAAATTTATAAGATTATAAATCTGCTTTTATTTTTGTTGGTTTGATGCATTAATAAAATAGTTTGTGTTAATTTGGTACTATGATCAAGTTTGATTAGTAAATCTGTTATTTGTGATTACATTCAAGAGATCCATATCTTTTAGATTGAAAGCCATAAGTGAAATCACACTGAGTACAAAGAATAGGACTTCTTCTATTCTAAATTTCTAATACACTTCTTTTGAAAATATTATATTTAAAAATCAACCCATGGGTCCAACTGGCTAGGTTGGATTGTGTTTTTTACACCGCGGCCATGGTGGATTAGATTAAAAAATGATAAGTTTAGCTACAAAATTGGTTGTAACCTTAGGCTACAATCTTACTTAATATCTTTTTATTAAAGGTGAATTTTGACAAATCCACCATTGGATTACATGTTTTTATTATATCTTCTAACCTTGCAAATTTCTAGAAAATTAAAGATCAATAGCTATATCATCAATAAATTGTTTAATTACAAGTTTTTGTAGTTTAAAATTAATCAAAAAATATAAGCTATAGATCGTATAGTAAATAATATCCGATTGACCCAAAATTTGACATGTGCATTAAGAGTGTAAAGAACATGCAATTAAACTGTTAGATTTTCAAAATATATAGTAATGTTTATTTTATTAAGAAAGGTTTAGCCAATTTTGTAGCTAAATTTTATCCTTTAAAAAAAACCCCTCAAGGTGACTTAACCCAACTCATGTACACTCTAGTTTTAACTTTAAAATGTCAATTTATCTTTATCTTCTTCTTCTTCTTTTTTTTTTTTTTAAATTACAAACGAGAGTGTTTAAACCTCTTCAAGTATTTGACTATTCTCTTGAGTATATGCAGTCCTCCCATCCCACATACATCAGGTTATTAAAAATTCTATGGAGGAGGCCCCAAGATGCTGGTAAGAAGTTTCGAACTTAGGATCTCATGGATATCAATTTATCTTTGCTTCTAAGTTAACAACTCTGATTCTTAAAAATAAATATAAAAAAATAAAAATAATTATGCACAACTGTACATTTAAACGGCTAATCTTCTAAACAAAATATGTCGGTAAAAATAAACTCATTCACACAGTTTCTAAGTCCTGAATGTAAACTCATATCCCTTTATTGGTGCTGATTGATAACTCTTGGAAAGATATAAGGTGCGGCCCCTTGTTGTGTATCACGTTCTACGCTTCTAGTCTTATTAGCTGTCACTAACTACCGGAAAATTTGACTATGGTTTATTGTTTCAAATGACTTTTTAAGTCTTTCTTTTAGTGATTAGTGACAATAAATAACATGATGACCCGGGGAACAAAAGTAGTGGCTGGGCTGGATGCTTTCAGAAATAGAAAAGAGAACCATTTATGCAAAAATGAAAATATTAGCATATGTACGAGGAAAAAAGAGTGGCAGTGGTAATTCATCATAAGCTAAAACAGTAAGGACTTTATAAAAGAATTCCATTTAAATACATTCCAATAGAACGAATCTAACAAAACAAATCCGCATGGCCATTCACACAAACATGTTGTAAAATAGTAGAAGCTCAAATTACCAAGATTGATTGTGAAAATATTTTAAACTTAATAAAGATCTCTTAACAAACAATAGGAACAAAGAAAATTAATCAAGAAGAAAATAGACACAAAACACCAGGAATTATGTGGTTCAGAATTAGTCTACATCCACAGGCGACGACGAACAAATTTCACTATAACAAATTTGGGATAATACAAATTGGTGTAGAGGTACTCTCACAAACCCAAATTCCAAATACACTCAAATAGCTCTCTCATAAATTCAAACCTAATAACCAAAGGTTCACAAATACTAAATATGAATACCAAATACCAATATCAATTGCACACAAACTAAAGAGAGAGCCACAAATCAAATCCAAAAGTTGCAGCACACTAAGAGAGTAAATTACCAAACCACAAAACCAAAACCAAGCGGCAACAAACTCCTCTTACTATTCCAAATTGCAACCCATAAATATCAAATAACCAAACAAGAGAGAGACTATTTTTCTCACACCACACACATTTTCAAATATGTCGCATAGCATTATGCTTAAATAGGAGACTTGAGTCGGCTAGCATATCAAAACCAAGAAGGACTAGACTTATTTTCCATGCACAAAAGAAGAATCACTCCTATTCCAAATAAAACTCAAAATCAAGTCGTAGACAAGACTTTTAATAAAGCTTGATAACTTTAAATAACAGTAACCCAAAAGTAATAAAATTCCTTTATTATCCAAATCCAACAAGGAGTCGAACTCCTAATTCAAGCCATATTCTACAAAATACTAATAATTCATCTTATGCATTCGACATATGTATTAGTTTTCTTATAGTATATGAACCTTACATACTATGAGAATTCTCATATTGTGAGAGATGATACATTTATCTAATGTATGAGATACATTCTCCTCACTCACTTATACTAACACACTGTTAGAAAGTTCATTGCCTATCCTTTTGTACCAAATGCTGAACAAATTCATTGATACGCTTGTCAGAGCTCCCTCCTTCACTGACTGCTTTCCTAGCCAACTCCCTCCATTTACTAGCATTCTTCTTAATCTGCTGGCTCCTCTTTCCCTCCATCACTTCCTTCAAACACATTACAAGTTCTTCTTTTCTCACAACTCCCTTATCATCCTCCTTGGCTCTTAGCCCCACACCCCAAATCTCCTCCACAAACTTTGCATCGGTCAATTGGTCAGCCCACTTTGGCACTCCCACCATAGGTACCCCAAGGCTCAACCCTTCTAGTGTTGAGTTCCACCCACAATGTGTTACAAAGCAACCAATGGCTTGGTTTTCCAGAATTTCTAGTTGGTTGCACCATGTCACAATCAAACCCTTTTCTTTTGTTGAGTCCACAAACCCATCAGGCAATTTATCTTGCTCAGATTCTTTTACAACCCACAGGAAATGGAAGCCACTCTCCTTCAAGCCCCATGCAATTTCTTCCATTTCTTCTAATGTCAAGGAGACCATGCTTCCAAAAGAGACATACACTACTGACTTAGGTGGCTTTGTTTCTAGCCATTTGATGCAATCCTCAATAAGAGGCTCCCATAGACTTGCTCCATATCCTTTGTCATCTTCAATCCGACCATCCAAGTAAGCCGCTGGGACCATTGGTCCGATCAACTTTGCTGGCCAGAGCTTTGATATGCTTCTCGCTTCCTACTCAAACATAAAACACGAAATATTTTTGTTTTAGTAAGTATATAATAAGAAAGGTGGTCATTTTATGGTACACAATTTATTTTTTTTGGTAGGTAAATATAAAATATTAATTAAATAAGACAATATTCAATAGTAACTTCTGTACATTAAAAAAAAGTATATACCGTAGAATTCTATTGAATGCTAAGAAATTCTTTCATACTGCTTCTATGCTAATAAGAAGATTGAGTACAATGAATTGATGATAAAATATCTATAAGTTAACATGATAATTAGATGATAATGGTGATGTTGGTCACATACCTCGGCTTCTAATTCTTCGAAAGTGTTACTAAATATCCAATCAGCCATGTCCAAGTTGGAAAATTGACTTAATTTCATTGCCAAGTATGCTGGATAACTTTCTGGCAACTTAAGAAAACTTGGTAGGTCAGGGAAGTTCAATGGAGGTAGGCCAGGAATGAGTAGTGGTGTAGTTTCAAGCTTCAATGGCAACGAAAGTTTGCCATGGTGTATGAGACAGAATATGTGGGATACAGTGGCTGAATTGGTAAAGAATGGTGCTCCATAAATGCCATGTTGCTTAGCAACATCAAGAGCCCATGGAAAAAATGAATCATACACAACACAACTCACAGGAGAACCAGAGTCTTGAAACTTTTGGATGAGTTCAGATAGAGTTCTTGAGCCATTGGCCTTGAATGACCTAAGGAACAAGTCCACGTTTTTTGCTTGTGCAAAGCCACTCTCATCAAACCCATCAGAGATGGGCTCAACAGCAACGTTTGCTGTACAAATGGACTTGAGAGTATAACGAGTTGTAGCTATTGTGGCCTTGACCCCTTTTGAGGCTAAACGTTTTGCAAATTGGAGGAGAGGGTTAATGTGACCCTGGCTTGGATATGGGAGCACCACAACGTGACCTCTATACTCTCTTTCCTCCATTTCTTTATGCTATTGTTGACTTGTTTCTCCTCAACTATCCTTATTTATAGGCTAGAGAAACTTGTTTTACAGTAAATTTTATCCTAGAAAACTAGGACCGCACACTTTTGGCAAACAGTGGGTGGTGGAAAAAATGTTATGGCCGGATTCATATAAAAGTGTAATTACAATTAATTTATGACATAAGATAATTGTGGTAAATGTTGAGATCATAGAATAACTCATTTTACCCAATAATTAATTAGCTTGAATTTTATTTATACTTTTGTTTTTTTATAAAGGATCCGGTTCACGAGTGCTCTTAGGGCAATTGTTTATAAATCATTTTAAGAAAATTTTGATATCATTTTTATGGGAAATATAAAAAGTTATCAAAACAATTAATTGCTTTTATTATTTTCCTATAAAAAGTTTTTAAAAATAGTTTCTAAACTAATGCCCTTAGGAAATCCGTTAATATTTCCTTTTTTGACAAAATAATTTGATTTTTTTTATATGAATAATTCAATATCTAGGAGAGGAGGATTTGAATCTTATCTATATGCATGTTTCTTACCATATATCAAAACCGAAGTTTTGGACTTTTATTGAAATTTGTTTATATGAATGCTACCACTGTGCCACATAAGACTTGAAAATTATTGTGTAAGGGCATTAATTGTTTTTCCTTACTATTTACTTGCTCATTTTGCATTCACATTAATTAATTTTCCTTTTTTCCTCTTGCTTTTTTATTTGGAAATTATTGTGGAAGGGCATTAATTATTGGGAAATGTTTTTTTTTTTTGATACAATTATTGGGAAATGTTAAGGGCATTGGTTTAGCAACTATTTTTAGAAACATTTTATTAGAAGAATGATAAAACAATAAATACTATTGATAGCTTTTTATATTTCCTATGAAAATGATGTCAAAAATTTCCTAAAATGTCTTTTTATGAGAAGACCCGCCTGTATTGATTGTTGGAGGTGGAGACCCCCGCTTCTGACCATCATTGACGTCGAGTTGGCCAATTTTCGGGTCGGCCCGAAAGGTTTGGGCAAGTGGGTCAATTTGCAAGTCTGGTTGGACACCTTACTCCTAGACACTCAAAAAAAAGTAGGAAAAAAAAAAAAGTAATGATTATTACACACTTGTTTTTAACTTAGAAAAACCATATATTAAACTATAAAATTAATATTTGAAACAAAAATAAAACCCACAACTGTTGTAGCTGCCATTGAATGAAGTGAAGGAGGAAGGAAGTAAGGATAGCATAAAGGGGGAGAGGAATGAAGAAAGAAGAAGCAAATTTAAAAAAAGAAAAATAATTTTAAGGGGAGTTTGTAGTAGATATGGATTTAGAGGGAATTTCAAATGGGCATAGTTTAATTGATTTGCTCACATGGGTGGGTTGTATTTTGTGAAATTGTTATGATAAAAAGATGACAATAGTGTATGTGGTTTTTTTCCCCTTTTTATTTTAAGGAAATGCTGGAAGCAACTTATAGTTTTTATTTATTAAAAATTGATAAATATCTTAAAATTTTTTTATTAAAAATTATGTTTATCCAAAAATTGATTTGAATGGATTAAAATTTCCATGTAGGTGGTCCATAATTTCCACAGTTCTTTCTTTTTGGCGGTTTTTTTTTTTTTTTTTTTTACAAAATGAAAATCTTTATTGAAGAAGAAGAAGATTAAGAAGCAATTGCACAATATTAATTAAATTATTTTTATTTAATATATTTTTTAAATCATTCTTCTTGCTTTTTTTTTTAGTTGAAATTAATTTTTCAAACATTATAACACATATGCTTATTTTAAAATAACTAATAATGAACACAAGCATCATTAGGAACATCCACTAGTTCTAATCAAAATTGTGGTTTTTTATTTTTTTGAAATTGATTTGGATTTTTATTTGAAGTCATAGTTAAAAACAAGTGTGTGTATGGTGGAGTCTTTTGGCTGAATATTGTAAAAAATGAAGTTTATTTGTGATATTGGTACTGTTCATACTTATTTGGAAAAATGAGGAGAGAAACGAATTTCAGCAACACCATTGCCGAAATTCTGAGAAAAAGTAGGAGAGAGGAGAGAGAAATAATGTGACGGAGAGAGAAAAAGAAATTTCGGCAATGATGTTGCCATAAAAAAAAAAAAAAAAAATTGAATTGTGGCAATTGAATTGCCGAAATTGGAGGATTAAAAAGAAAAAAAAGAAAATTGAACTGTGGCAAGAGTAATGCTACGGTCACAAACTATTTTACCATAAATTTACAAACTGTTATTATGGCCAATTTCTTACTGGTTCTCATCAGGGCTCACCAATAACATTACTTTTTTATTTACCAATAATCACTTATTACATCAACAGTTTATAAAAATTTTTGTAAAAAAATTCGTATCTCTAGCATCTTGCCAAAAGTGGATGATTAAAAAAAAAAAAAAAAAAAAAACTCAATTGTGGCAATTGAATTGCCGAAATTGAAGGAGTAAAAAAAAAAAAAAAAAGAAAAACCCTTGATTGTGATAAGATTAATGCTACAGCCACACTTTTGGAGTAAAATTATAGAGATACACACTTTTGTCATACAAAGTGTGTATCTCTATAATTTTACTCCAAAAGTGTGGCTGTAGCATTAATCTTACCACAATCAAGGGTTTTTCTTTTTTTTTACTCCTTTAATTTCGGCAATTCAATTGCCACAATTGAGTTTTTTATTTTTATTTATATATATATATATATTTTAAATCCTCCCCTTTTGGCAAAATACTAGAGATGCAAACTTTTTTACAAAAACTTTCATAAATTGTTGATGTGATGAGTAATTATTGGTAAATAAAAAAATGATGTTATTGGTGGGCCCTAATGAGAACCAGTAAGAGATTGGCCATAACAACAGTTTGTAAAAAATATGGTAAAATAATGTGTGGCCATAGCATTACTCTTGCCACAGTTCATTTTTTTTTCCTTATTTTTAATCCTCCAATTTGGGCAATTCAATTGCCACAATTCAAAATTTTTTTTTTGGCAATATCATTGCCGAAATTCATTTTTCTCTCTCTTACATCCGTCACATCATTTATCTCTCCTCTCTCCTATTTTTTCTCAGAATTTCGGCAACAGTGTTGCTGAAATTCGCTTCTTTCCTCATTTTGCCAAATAAGTTTGAACAGTACCCATATCACAAATAAACTTCATTTTTTACAATATTTAGCCAAAAGACTCATGTATGGTGTGTGTTAGTCTATATATATATAGATAAAGCTGAGAGAAAATTCAATTTGATTTTAATTGGATTCTCAATTTTGCGCCATGTGTTCTATTTAATTTTGTGCCAAATGAATTATTGAGGGTAAAAATCGAAGAGTTCAAATCAAATTAGATTCTAAATTGGATTTCAGTTGGAATCCAATTTTACGCCATGTGTCCATCTAAGTTTTTTATTTTTGTGGCAAGTGAATTATTGGGTGAAAAAATTGAAGAATCTAAAACTGAAGAGTCTAAGTTTTTTATAATGAGAAATCATTACATATTTTTAGAAATGTATGGTTTTAAAAAAAGCATAAACTAATACTATATATAATTTGAACATTTTCTAAAATTTTTAATTGTATCTGTGCATATGCACGAGACTACACACTAGTGTGTGTACATATATATCCAAAAACTGAGAGAATATCCAATTAGATTTTACACACTATTGTGTGTGTGTATATATATATATATATATCCAAAAACTGAGAGAATATCCAATTAAATTTTAAATTGAATTTTAATTTTTGTCTAATTTTTTGCCACATGTCCTATCTAATTTTTTGTTCTAGACGAGTTAATGTTGTAAAAAAGACGAAGAGTTTAATTAATATAATTAAACCATTAAAACCCAATAAAAAAAGAGTAAACCCATGTGTATATCCCAAAAAAAAAAAAAGAAAGTAAAACTCATATATATATATCTACAATATTTTCACCACAAATCATATGTGGGAGGTTATTATTGGTTGTAATAAGTTGGCAAAAAAAAAAAAAAAAAAAAAAAGAAGAGCTAAACACACAACGAAACCGACTTTAGTGTTTTTTTATTTTTATTTTTATTTTTAATTATTTTTTTTAATTAGGCTTAACCGACTTACTTTACACATGCATATAAAGCTTAGTGTTTATGTTTGTGTTTGTTGATGGAGACGAAGATGTTGAAATTTGGCAAAGGTAAGAGAGCGAGAGAGGACGATGACGAAGGCGATGAAGCTGGTGGTGGTTTTGGTGGGTTTGAGAAGCACACCAAAGGGATTGGCATGAAGTTGTTGCAGAATATGGGGTACAAAGGCGGTGGACTTGGCAAGAATGCGCAGGGGATTCTCACTCCGATCGAGCCCAAACTTCGCCCCAAGAACATGGGTATGGGGTTCAACGATTTCAACGAAACAGAAGAGGAGAATAAGAAGAAGAAGGGTTTGTTGGGCAGTGACTGTCAGGGTGTAGAGAGAGTGAAGCAGCGGTTGTGGTGGTCGTCGACGACGAGGACGACGAATAGGAAGAAGATGAAGGAGGAGGTTGTGGAGGAGGAGGATGAAGAGGAGGAGAAGGAGTCGTCGGTGGTGGTTCAGATGGTGTATGATATGAGAGGACCGGAGGTTCAGTTGCTGACAAATTTGGAGAATTTGAAGAGCGAAGTTCCAATGGCGGAGCTTCAGTACAATGTGAGGCTTGTTGTGGACTCGGTGGAGCTTGAAATCGAGAAAATTGATAGGGATTTGAGGAGCGAGGAAGCTACATTGGAGAGGTTGAAGGAGGAGGAGGAGAGGTTGGTAGTTGTGACTGAGAGGCAGAGGAAGCAGTTGTATAGTATGGGAGAGATATTGAGTGTGCTCGATCAATTGGGGGAGGAAGAGGATTCGACATTGGACTCGCTGGCGGTCGCGGAGCAATTCATTGAGTTGAGGAGTAGATTTCCTGAGGACTTCAAGTTGTATAACCTGTCTTGCATTGCCTGCTCATATGCTCTGCCTTTGTTTATTAGAGTTTCAGGGATGGGATCCTCTTCAGAATCCGTGTCGCGGGTTAGAGGTTGTGTCGTCGTGGAAGGATTTACTTGAGAGTGATCAAGAGTTTACTGCTTCCCCTTATTCCCAGTTGATATCCCAAGTTGTTTTACCAGCTGTGAGAGTTTCTGTCATCAATACTTGGCAGGCTAGGGACCCTGAGCCAATGCTACGGTTTTTGGATTTCTGGGAAAATTTGAAACCTCCTTCGGTCCTCAATTATATATTTGATAATATTCTGATGCCGAAGTTGAGTAGTGCAGTGGGCTGTTGGGTGCATCCGTGGTTACAATATTTGGGGCACAAATTGGAAGGTATTTTCGAGACTATACGTGTTAAGTCAAGTCAAGTTCTTGTTGCATGGCACCCAAGTGATGCGTCTGCTTATACTCTATTGGCACCTTGGAAGACTGTGTTTGATTCAGCAAGTTGCAGCTTATTCTACAGGAGTTTGAAATAAACCCAACAAACCAGAAGCTTGATGAGTTTTATTGGGTTATGAAGTGGGCTTCTGATATACCAATTCATCTTATGGTTGATATGATGGAGAGGTTCTTTTTTGCCAAGCGGCTACAGGTCTTGTATCATTGGTTACAAGCTAGCCCAAACTTTGAGGAGATAACAAGATGGTATTTGGGTTGGAAGGAACTTCTTGCAAATCAAAATATCCGGCATCAGCTTAGTTGTGGTCTTGAGATGATGAACCAGGCTGTTGAAGGTTTGGAGGTGGTCCAACCTGGGTTGGAAGAGAACATTGGCTATTTTAGGGTACCTGAGCAAAGGCATTTTGAGGCTCAACAGAAACCAGTAACACAACAAGCTGCCATGAGTTTTAGCATGGATTATATGAGTGTTAAGGAAGTAATTGAAGCCCATGCCCAAGAACACGGCTTACTATTCAAGCCTAAACCAGGCCGGAGGCATGATGGTCACCAGATCTATGCCTTTGGTAATTTGAGTGTGATAATTGATGCTCTAAATCAAAAGGTATATGCCCAAACTGAGGAAGGGTGGTCCCTTGTATTCCTTCAAGACTTAGTGGACAAGCACCATAGTTCTCTTTCGTAGAGATGTTGAGCTCTGTGCTGAGATGGAGTAGTGTTTCTGATTTTTAGATTGTATTCATTAGGCATACATTCACAGGTTAGCTTGTGCTAATTGTTTCAGCTTGTCATGGCTGGGATTTTTGTTAGAAGAATAGATATCGAGAATTTAATTGTCATTGACATTAACATAGTTTTCCATTTTGATTTTCTCTTGTATCAACATTTTCTCAATATTTGAGCCACATATGAGAAACGTTTAATCTGCTTTTTCTTTATCAAGAAATTAAAATGACATTTTTGTTGATCTTGCTTCAAACTAGTGGTTCCATCAATAGTATATGATGTTTAGAATAAGTTGGATAAACACAACGAGTGTTTTTTCCCCCTATGGTTCCAACCCCTTGAAGTAGTTAATCGTGTAATAAGATAGATATGAATGGTATTCATATGCTGTTTCTCTTCTGGCCACTATTTTCTTTGAATTGAATATTGGCACTTATATTGCTTTAGATAATTTGGTTGTCATTAGTCATTTCCTGTTAGTTTGTTGTATTTCTTTGATATTGTTTCAAACAGCAAGCAGCCTTCTATAAATTGTCAACATTTTGTAGAGGGCAACCCCTGGATTATGTATTAAAGCAGGCAAAAAACACAAGTAAGTTTTTTATGTGCATTAAGTGTCCAGAATATAGAGGATGGTGAAGTTTCAACAAATGGCTGAAGTGCTACCCAGCATTAACAGAAGAAGAATATGAAGCTGGAAGCATTTATATTATAGTTATCTAGGTAAGAGGAAAATTAAAATAGAAGTGAAAATAATATTAAATTAATGAAAAGTTGGTGATAATACTGATATTAATAATAAAAATAAATATCAAAGATGAAAAAATCTTGTAAAATCCCTGACTAATCCTTGTTTTACCTTTCCCCTTGGAGAGATTCCCTTTATGTTATTTTTTTCCCCTGTTTTATTGTTGTGGTTGCTTATTTCTTTTCGGAGGGATGAAAAAGCTAGTGATTGGAAAAGAGGATTTCAATCCTAATAATCTTGAAGCAATTGTCACAAACTACCCATACAGAAAGAACTTGCCTAAGGAAGATGTTATAAAAGGATATCTTCTGTTACTGTCTAAAGTTGCAGACACCAATATATTCACTAAATGTTCCTACCATCTCTAAATGATGTCCTTAACGGCTGTCTTTATCATGAACTTGTAATAGAAAGTCAAATACGATTAGTTTTGATTGATTTCTTGATAGACTTGTTGAGTTTGCTTCAACTGTGTCAATTTTGTCATCTCTTAAATAAAGTTCAAGCAGTGAAATACTGAAATTATATGCACGCAGGCTTCAAAGCAGCCTTTTGTCACAGGGGAACCTTTCACATGTTCTAATGAGCCTCCCCCAGGTGTGGTAAGTTGATCTCTTTATGAACTTTGTACATTGGTTCATGAAACTGTAACCTGAGTGTATATGATTGTAAATGAATGTAAACACTAAACAGCTATTTTTAGTGCCCTACCACGCATGAAGAGTACTTTTCTAGACTCTAGTCTCAGATTTTTTATGTGATTTCTCTTGATATCCTTCTGCACGTTCTTTTTGAATTAGTAATCCTTTTAAGCTTTGCACAATATTACCTTTGTTGAGTTTTGGTATATTTTGTTCTGTTATTTTAATAATAAAACTATAAAAGCAATGGTGAATTTGATGTTTGGTCTTACAATGAAGCATTAAGAGGTTTGGTGCCTTTGGCCGGAAAGAAATGCTAGAAAATTTGAGTGATGTGAATGGACTATTTTAGAACTGAAATTGCAGTTTTCAGAACCTTGATTGAATGGATGACTGCGTCAGGATTTTGTTATTTTTTAAACTTATTAGCTTTTATTGGTCAGTGTAATGTTAGAGCTTAGTTGTGATGTACATCTAGCATATGTTCTCTGTACTTGGTGCATTCCATTATATTCTAATAAAATTGATTATTTGTCAAAAAATGAGGCATTAAGAGGTTCCAATGGGGTGGTTTTTCAATGGAAAGGTGTATGGCGTACTAAGGCTCCAAAAAACTTGGCTTTCTTTGTGTGGACTGCAGCATGAGGAAAAATTCCTACATTACAATTCTTCAAGGAAAGGAATAATACTGGTTTAAGTGGAGCTGCATCTACAAATGCAGTGGTGAAACAGTGGACCCCTTTATTAGTGCACTATGCTATTGCCCCAGTATCTTCGATGTTTGGGGTACATTGGGTGATCTCAGGGGGAGTCATGGATGTAGTTTTTGGGTGGAAGAACTGGTTTGGTAAACATGGCAGCCCCTTTGCTTAGAATATAGCTCCTCTATGTTTTATGTGGGCAATGTGGAGAGCGAAAGGAGCAACCATACTTTAAATGGTGCAGGGAATTTAATTATGGAGAAGAAATCTTCATTCTTGAGTCTTGACGTCTTTGTTTGAGTGGTCTCGTAACCTTCAAACTAGTAATTTGCATTAGGTGTTAGATTTCATTGATTCTCTTCATTTTAGATTGTAATTTTTTGTCTGTAATTCTTTGGGTGCATCCTAAGTACTTAAAGCTGTTCCTCTTTTTGATAAAGGTTATTACTTTTTCTTCTTTTTTTCCCTTTACTAGTTTATGATAAGTGATTTACCTGAAAGAGATAAAGAAGATTATGAAACATCTACCAATGTATATATTAGTTGCATTTGTAGGTGGGGTGGAAGTAGAACCGATTAAGAGAGAGGTGTCTAAGGTGGTTTACACATGAAGAAACAAAGACTGATGATGATTCCCTCTCCTTATAGCCAAAACTCGATTATAAAAAAAAAACAAAAACAAAAACAAAAACACACTAATTATTGCATAAGTGAGAAATATTAATATGATTAAAATTGGAGTATGCTTTTCTTTTCTTCTTTTTCGTCATTTCATAGAAGATATATATTCAATGCCAAGGTCTTTTTGTCAAGACTGGTCCTACATGTTATGATGTATTGATATTAATGGTCTGTTTGGATACCACTTATTTTGCTGAAATTGAAAATTTATTACTGAAGTAAAAGTTAGTTGAAATAGTACAATAGGGCACATGAATAGTACCAAAAAGTGCAGCGGGGCTCATGAATAGTAGCAAAAATAAGTTGAATAGTGAAATAATTTTCGTTTATAAGTAGTATCCAAACAGAGGCTAAGTCCTTTAGCCATTTATCAGCATTAGGAGTATGCTTTTCTTTTTTCTTTCTTCCTTTCTTCTTCTTCTTCTTCTTCTTCTTTTTTTTTTTTTTTTTTTTTTGGATCATTTCATAAAAGAAATATATGCAATACTAAGATCTTTTGGGTAGGACTAGTCCTCCATGTTATTATGTATTGGTATTAGGAGTCCTTTTGCCATTTATTTATTTTACTCTCCTTTTATGGGTTTACTAATGATGATGTAGAATTTCAAGGGAAGAATCTAGCGTTTGGAAAATTAGGGTTAGGGTTGGTAGATATTTAGGAATTTTGTTGAAGTTGAAGGGGAATTAAGAACTCACAAATTTGATTGTACTTGCTGGAAATTTATAAACTTTGCAATGATTCTTGTTTTTGATGTATAATCAGAACTTGATAGCTGGATTTGAGTTTCTTAAACCCTAGAAGTTGTGGTGCTTTCATTCACTACGAGTGATTCCTAGGAACCTACAAGTATGATCTAGTAGTTATTTTATGCTTTTCTTCGTTATGCTTTTGATTTCCATAGCAATATTCCAGAACTATACAAACCCTAACCCTAATTTCCTAAACTCTAGAATCTTCCCTTTGACATTCAACATCAACTAGTTAATATGTTTTACTGTATTATGAATTATTAATACACAATTAATGGGCTAATGGTACTTATCTGTTTTTGTAAATAATAACTAATACTCATCCCATCAAAAAAAAAAACTAATACTCTTGTTTAAAACCAAACTCCTTTCAGATTATTAAGGTTTTATTGCAATATGCTATTTGACTTATGAAGTTCCCTTGACTTCCCTCATTTCTATATGTTAATATTAATATGCATATCCAGCTGGAAATTTCATGCAATTTGTACATTTTTTTATTCATATAGCAGTTACTGTACATATAACAAGTATTTCTCGTCCATGTGTTTGTATAACAAGTAATATAACAAGTATTTCTCTTGTCCATGTGTTTCTCTTGTTCCTTTCAGATTAACAATTTAATGCTGTGCTTGGTAAATTGAAGTATTATGTAGATGAGCATTATTAATTCTTCTGTGTAATAAGGAAATGTTGGATAATAGAATTGAAAGGGATAGTCAGGGTATATATATGAAATTTGTGATACCAATCGAGATGAACTGTGTGGGTTAAAATTATGATTTCCTCCACTTTAAGAGATCCTTAGCCAACTCCTTGGCAAATGCTTTAACAATAACTTGATTGCATTACCAATCGTTCGTGTAGAATTTCAGGTGAGGCCCTGCATGCTTGTTGGGTGAAGCCCTATAAGTATGCAGCCATTATCACGTGATTAGCTCATGGAAACTAGTGGGATTAAGAATGTGATGGGTCAGGAGGAGGGAATTAAACCTCAAATGACACTTAAGGTGGAAAAAAAACATGCAACTCCAGTGATTTACAGTGAGATATTTCTTCTTGTTTTCCAGTTCTAGCCAAGCAGTGCGGCCTTGTAATCAAGTAAAGACTTAGATAGGGAACTCACTGTTTTCTTTTTGCCACACCGATCCTGAAACATTTAGCCTTGAGTTGAAAATTACTGAATAATTCTGTTATAGTTGATGACAGGATATGATGGTTTGCATTATGATGTGAACTCATGCACATGTATATACACAATTGGTTAAAGATGTAATGCTATACAAATAAAAATCTTTGATTAATATGTATTCTTGCCCTGAAGAGGCTCATCGTCATAAATAATTATAAATAAAAATAAGTATTCTTACTATTCTGCAATTTAACTGCAAAATAACCTCTTTGATGTTATGATACATGTGGTAATGCATGAGAGTTGGTGATTATTGATTCAATTGTATTTCATATTGAAGCAGAGGTGGATTGAAGTTACAACTGAGACTCAGGTGGATGAACTCATAAGTGCTGAAAATCAAGGTTTTATATCTAAAACTCTTTTATTCCAAACCATGGTGTTTGCAAACACTGTTGAGGCTGTGGAAGCAGTGGCAAATATATTGTTGAAATCTGGGATTCACTGTACTGTTACCATAAGGATGTCTCCTTGGAGTGGTGAGTAAACAATTTGTCACTTAACTCCATGCCATTAGAGTAAATCTAAATAGGAAAACAAAATTATATAATATGATGGACACACTTATCCAAAATTAAATAATATGATGGACACACAGATTTCTAAAACTAATAAAAGAAAAAAAAAATTAGAAGTTTCTCAATGTCAGAAAATTTTTGAAACCCCCCCACCCCTCCCCCCAAAAATGTATATATCACCACGAGCGCTTTGTAGGCAGAGGAAACCATGAAAAACATCCTTAGTATTAGTGAGATTAGGCTTAGTATGGGATCCTACAGTTGGGAACTCCAGATGATCTTTCGTTTTCCTCTTGCATGCTCTTCCGTCATGTGACCTCTTGTACTATTAAAAGTAGCATGCTTCCTTCGAATTGTTTTTACAATTTTATTTTCTATTTGTTCAACATTTTCTGTGGGGGTTTATGAATAGATAGAGGACTTAGAACTATTGAATTTTATCTATCTATTTCAGACAGACTTCGCTACTTCTGCTGTAGAATTTTTTCATAGGGTTGATCGCACTGCTAGAGTGGTCAGTTTGGACTTGTCATTGTCCTGTACACTGAATCCAAATGGGATCTTGTTGCTGCAGTTCGTCAAGCAGAGGAACTTGGTCAGCCTCTAGTAATTCTTGAAATCTGTAATTTGATACTTGAAGATGTGTTTCAGATGAATAGGCAGATTTTATACTACTTAGGCCCAGATTTTAAACAACTAACAATGATCCAGCAATTCTATTTATTCCCCCTAAAGTAGTGTTAGTCAAAATACAATTCTCATCGATCTTTTTATCATACATGAATGCTAGTCTTAGTTTTCTATATCATACATGAATGCAAGTCTTAGTTTGCCACTGATGGATTGCAAATTCCATATGTGGTTCCCTATCTTTTTGTTGCCAATATTTGCGCCTTCTTGAATGGTGACCGGTTATTTTCTTATGTCTGCAGGAGGCAGCATTTAGCAGGAAAAGAAGCTTCCAAAACAAGCTTAAGAAGAGAGGTAACACTAACTTTGATTTGGGAAAATTATCGTATTTGCATAAACATGAAGTGCATATACTGCAAATATATGAAAGGATGCACTAACACATCAAATTTTGTAGTAGAATAAAATTTGCTTTTTTTTTTATTTGGGTACAAGTACTCTGAAATTTCCAATAACTAGAGAAGTACAGTTTTGTTATGATACTAAATTTGAGCTTATACTTATGATTTAGCAGGTCTGGCCATCGTCAGGGACGTGTCAATTGTTGAAGAGAATGTGATAAAATGACTAGATTATGAGGAACTTGGTACGTAAAGAAACATAACTTGTCTTTATATATACAAAGGAATCCTAGCAATGTAAATGGTATAATATTTATCTCTTTGAATTATATATATCTAATTAATAAACAGGTCACGAAGTGATATCTCTTTCTCTAAATTTGAATGTGTTCCTTACTTTCTTGGTCCAAAAATGTTCACTTTATAAAAGTCCTTGGGTCAATAATTAGAGTTGCATTCTACATCTTTAGTCAGACTCCCATTTAAAAATGTTCCTTTCACTCTTGTTACTAAATGTTCCCATTCTACTTCCCAAGTCCTTATGTCATTAATTAATGATGGAGGACCTCTTGTCTTTCCATAATTACATGAGTTGATATGTAGATATGTATCTCCAGTTCGTGGGTCTAGTAGAATCTAGAGGTTAAGATCTAAGTCAAACGTATTCCACAGGCCTGTTAACTGTTAAGTGATGATTTCTTTTGCACAGGCTGATAATTTAGTGGAAACTAATTTACTGTGTGGTACGTGCACTTTGTGGTTATGCTAATTGATTTTGTTGGACCTGGTTGATGCTGAATCGCTGATTGATTGAGCAATCAGACAATCAGGGAGATTTATTTCCATATTTAATGTAATTTTATTATGAGTTATTTCCTTTCCATGTATGGTGTAATTTGAAACCTTACTTAAAAGGGTCCTAGAATTTCACTTTTATAGAGGCTTGACCATGGATTAATAAAATTTTATTTATAAATTTTCTTCCAATGCTTGTGTCTACTCCAAGCAAACCATGATACTAAAGCCTAGATTTCATTTTTTTTTTCTTTCACCGGTTGATGCCAATTGTGAGTAACTCTAATTGAGTACTCCTAGGTTTTATCTTCCCTCAAACACATTCCCTTTTGAGAGTTCATTGTGTTGCATCACTTTGATCTTGAAAGCTCCCCACCTCTCCTTCTTGTATTTAAACAGGTAAGTTTGGAAGATCAGTTTACTAAAGCAATTCTATAAAATTTTATTTCTGTAAATCCTAAAAACATCGAAGTTGAATAGCTTGAATGAAAATGAAGTCAGGGGATAATTGTTGGGAAAAGTGCAGTTGTGAAACATGTTGAGAATTACAGAACACAGCTTTAAGGCCATTTGGGGTGTGAGAAAAAGAGATTTCTTCCCCATAGTTGTTCCACATTGTGGCCTTTCTTATTCTGTTATTTGCATTCATTCATAGCTTAACAATACAAATTCTTCCACAAAGCTGTTATATTGTATGAGATTGAGGGTCTTGTTGGCTGCCACTCCTTATATTGTTTTTACATATGCAATATGGTATCAGTATAAAACATGGGACATGTTTTGTTAATGGACGTATCTGCCTTATTCATGCGCCAAACTCAAAACACTTCAATTCATGTAAAACTACACTTCAATTCATGTAAAACTACGACAAAATTAGCTGTCATGTTAAGAAATAACACACTTTAATAACCATCAAATGACACACACATGATAGTTTAATAACACCCACACACGTGTGTTATGAAACAACACACTATCTCGATAATGCAAAAGACAAAAAAAAAAAAATTACGATTTATTGAGGTGCCAAAATGATTGATATATAACATCATATTGATATGAGCCATACCATACCACATCACATCACATTATGGCTTGTTTAGATTGAGTGGAGGGAGGAAGAGTAGAGTAGAGTTGGCCGAAAATTAGCCTAATTTCCGGCCAACTCTACTCTATTCCCCCTCCCTCCTCTAATTTCCAGCCAACTCTACTCTACTTCACGTCAGTCCAAACAAGCTATTAATTTATGCTAATTAGAACTTTTAATATCAACCATTTGTGAATTTTTTTAGGCTAGTCTTATTGAATGTTTTTTTAAAAGTGGAACAGGGACAAAATATGTGATGCGAGATTTGGGCTCTGTGGCTTTGGGCACTCGATGTGTCAACCACTCAACCTCCAGTTTTCCAATGGTAGAATAGGATTCCAACGGACAACACGTGGTGGACTTTTGCTGTTTCAGACATGAGAGCCACTGGCCGCCAGTAGATCCTTTTTTAGGTTGAGTGGTTAAGGCTTTTTAGCTAGGTATGTCTTTGATGTTTGTGGACATGATTGATTTATTTACTGGGCAAGTATGCTCATCTAGAAGAAATATTAGGCCTTGATAGGTATCTGACTGCATATAATGGAGAATAGATTCAATCAACAGATATCCCTTGGCCCCCCTCTGTTGATTGAATTGTATTCATATCTAAGAGTGGGATTCCAGCAGCAGGACAATGTTGAAAACTATGTTTAAATTAATGTTAGACTCAAAAAAATTTCACGTGATTCGTCAATAAGTACTGGTGGGGTTTTAAGGAGAATAAAGAAGATGTATTTAAGACGGAAAGTGGAATTTAAACGTACATGTTGATAATGTGTGAAATGAAATGGCTAAATGTATTAATTAAAAGAGTGGCTAAAGATGTACCTTGGAGAATTTGAAGATGAAGAGGGAGAAAAGAATTTGAACATGTTGTCACTTATGATAAATTATATCGCAAGTTGAAGATGAAGAGGGAGAAAAGAATATTTATAAACTTGCTAAACAATGGAAATGAAAACAAGAAACTTAAATGGTGTTTGGTGCAGTAAAATTGAAGATCAAAGAGTGAAAGAGATGGAAAAGTTTTTCTTACAAACACTTTTATGAAAGTGATGTGAAAGATTGGAGCGATTTGGGTGGAGGATAGAAACTGTAGATTTGTTTGAAGAATTAGGATAAATGATGTAAGGGATGCAAAAAGCTGGGGGACCAGATGAAATCCCCATTGAAGTTTGGAAGTGCCTAGGTGATGCAAGATGTATGTTGGTTCACAAGCTTTTTCAGTAAGATCTTAACTATTAACAAAAATGTCTAGTAAGTGGTTGAGAAGTACTTTAATATCTACGTAGTATTTACAAGAACAAAAGAGATATTCAAAATTGTATAAATTACCATGAAATTAAACTTATGAGCCACACTAAGAAACTTTGAGAGAGAGAGTGAGTGAACATAGATTAAGACATGAAACCACAATATCAAATAATCAATTTGGTTTTATGCAAGGATAATCTACTATGCTAGTTATTTTCTTACTTACATTTATTGGAAAAATATAAAGAGGTCTGTAAAGATCTTGACATGATTTTTATTGACCTAGAGAAAGCATATGATAGCACCCTTAAAAAGGTTATGTAATGGGCTTTGGCAAAGAAAGAAGTTCATCTAAATTATACTAAATTGATTAAAGAAATGTGTGATGGAGCTGTAACCAATATGAGAACTAGTGGAGACATTACAAGTGAGTTTTCTATAATTATATTTTCGCATCAAGGATCATCATTATGTCTATATTTTTTTGCAACAGTAATGATGAACTCACTAAATCAATTTAAGAGAAAGTACCTTGGTGCATAGTTGTCAAAATGTGAATTGTATCGTGAATCAATTTTTGATTTTTCTGTATCGTATATCGTAAGATACACAAATACTTAATAAAATTTATAAAAAATATAGATATACATACATAAAGGGAATATTTATTATAAATTTTGAATATATTCAACTAATGATTAATTTATTCATCACTTATGTAATAATATTTAATAAGCTAACTAAATAAATCAAACTAGCACATATTTATAACATACACATTCAAATTGCTCAAATTAAAAAGTGATAATATATTACAAATGACCCAAAAATAATAATTTATTTTCATCATATTGGCTAATCAACCCCATCTAAAGTCAATGCTATCATCATGTTTACATTTTGCAAACTTATTTCTTCATTAAAATTTTCTTCATCGTCATTAACATTTACTATTTCTTCTTATTATTTTTATTTTAATAATTTTAAAAAATTTCTTCTTGGCATTCTGGTTTCTTTGACTTATAACAATATTGACAAAAACAAAAAAAATAATTATATTTTCAATTAATATCTTATTCATAATATAGAAAATAAATTTGTAAATTTTAAAGTGAAGTATAAGTGTGTATTGTATAGTCCAAATTTTGTAGAAGAAAGAGAGGGAAAAAAAAAAACTTATGAATATGTTATTTTATTAGGTTAAATTAAGTAACCTAATAATTTTGTGTTCAAAACAAGTCTAACAACTTGTAAGATTCAAATAAAAGTACAAATTTTAACAAAAAATTTCATTTTAAAGTATTTGTTTATGTATCGTACGATACGTACGATTTTACAATACGATACGATTCATACGATACACATATTGTATCATACGATTCATGAGCACTTACGATACGCCAATACGATACGGAACTTTTTACACACGATACGATACGTATCATACGATATTGACAACTATGCCTTGGTGTATGCTTTTTATAGATAATATAGTTTTAGTAGATGAATTTAAAAATAGAGTTAATGCTAAGTTAGAAATTTGGAGAGATACTCTAGAATCTAAAGGCTTTTTGACTATGTAGGACTAGAACAAAGTACATGAAATGAAAGTTTGGTAAATGTCAAAACAAAGATGAAAAGGCCATGAGACTAAATAATCAAGAGATACATAGGAATGATAGCTTTCGATATCCTAGATTAATAATTCATAAAGATGGAGAGATCAAAGATAATGTGAATCATAGAATAAAAGTAAGGTGGATGAAGTAGAGAAGCGTATCAAGAGTATTGCGTAATCATAGAATACCTATTGAGTAAAATGTAAAATTTTATAAAATTGCTATAAGACCAACTATGCTCTATGGTTTGTTAGATTGTTAGGAAGTAACATATTAATAAAATAAGTATAGCTGAAATGAGAATGTTAAGATAAACAAATGGAAATGCATGAAAATATAGAACTCAAAATGAGTAAAACATCTTAACTATAGCTACTCCATTCTTATAAACGGAGATCCTACAAACGTGATCCGCCCATCAAGAGGCATTAGACAAGGGGACCCACTCTCCCCCTATCTGTTTCTCCTATGCATAGAAGGTCTCCGTAGCCTATTACACCAAGCGGACGTTGGGGGCCATATCCGTGGGGTCTCCATTTGCAAAAAAGGCCCAAGACTCACTCACTTGTTTTTTGCCAATGATAGCTTGATTTTCTGCAGAGCCTTCATGCTAGAATGTCAGAAAGTTTAGTCTCTCCTTTCCTACTATGAGAAAGCTTCAGGGCAGCTCCTAAATATGCACAAAACAAGTCTCTTCTTTAGTAAGTCTACCCACCCGGACACCCTTAACCAGATCAAAACCTCTCTCGGTGTCCAAGAAGTGAAGCAATGTGAGAAATACCTAGGTTTACCTACCCTAATTGGGAAAAACAAGAGAGCAAGCTTCAAGTACATCAAGGAAAGAGTTTGGGCCAAGCTTCAAGGGTGGAAAGAGCAGCTCCTCTCTCAAGCAGGTCGGGAAGTGCTTCTCAAAGTGGTCATCCAAGTAATACCGACTTATACCATGAGTTGTTTCAAGCTCCCAGTCGCCCTTTGCAATGAGATAGAATCCTTGATTAAGAAATTCTGGTGGGGTTAGCGGGGTGAGCAAAGGAAAATACACTGGTCCAAGTGGAGCACCCTTTGTAAGCCAAAGAGTTTAGGAGGCTTGGGCTTTAGGGACCTTTAAAAGTTTAACGATGCGATGCTAGCGAAACAATTTTGGTGCTTGCTAACAAATGAGGACTCCTTATTTTACAGATTTTTCAAAGCCAAAATTTTCCCAACAGGCAACATTCTTGAGGTGAAAGAAGGGAATGGGTCTTTTGCATGGAAAAGCATCCTTAAGGGCAGAGAGATTGTCCAAAAAGGCATGTTATGGAGAGTGGGCAATGGTTCATCAATTCCGATATACCATGATAATTGGCTGCCTGATCCTAGTTTCAAGAAAATCCTCTCCAAACCTTTCCTTTTTGACAGCCAGGAAAAGGTTTCATCCCTTATTGATAGTGTGAGGCACTGCTGGTCCCAGGAGGTAATTGACGCAAATTTCCTTCCCCATGAAGCGGCCATAATCAAGGCCATCCCTCTCAGTTTTGGTGATTGCACGGATGTGATGACCTGGCCATTGAACAATGATGGTGTATACTCTGTAAGATCAGGTTATCACCTGTTGTTAGATCTGGAACTAAATGAGCAACCCAGGACCTCGGACCTCCAGTACTAAGTGGCTGTGGAAGGGCATTTGGAGTTTAAAAGTTCCTAACAGAGTAACTGCCATCGAAGTCAAATCTCAGGAAAAGGAAAATCCCAATTGATGCAACGTGCTCGAACTGCGGCTTGGAACCAAAAACCTCAATTCATGCAATTTGGTCGTGTCCTTCCTTAATGCAGGTTTGGAATGTCCACTTTGGTTGGCTAGTAAGTGAAGCGGATAAGGCTTCAAGCTTCCTTGATGTGTTGCAACTATGTCAAGAGAGGAGTAATCTAGTGGATTTGCTTGCTATGACAGTTTCCCAGATTTGGACTAGGCGCAACAAACTCCGTGTGAGTGAAGCTGTTGCTCCTCTAGGTATGATCAACCAATTGGCTTCGGCCAGCCTTCAAGAATTCCAACAGTCCTCCCTTAACCCTCCAAAAGCTCCCTCCCACCCTAAAGTCACAAAATGGTTGCCTCCTCCTTCAAACTGGGTGAAAATCATCTTCGACGGAGCAAGTTTCGGTGACTCCAGCTCCGCAGGCTTGGGAGCGATAATTTGCAATGACATAGGTCTAGTTATGGCTGCTTTTACACAACACATTCCACTGCCTACATCAGTAGAGATGGTGGAAGTATTGGCAGCTCGAGGTGCCCTCTGCTTTGCAAAGGATCTCGGCTTTAACAAGATAATAGTGGAAGGAGACTCAGAGATTATCATAAAAGCTCTCATTAGTGATGGTCTTTCTTCTTCCAGCTTTGGTCACATTGTCAAGGATATCATGGTGATGTCTTCATCGCTTGGAAATGTATTCTTTAGTCATACACGTAGACAGAGCAATAGAGTTGCCCGCAGGCTTGCTAGATTGGCATGTAATTTTGTTCATTTCCAATCCTGGATGGAGGATGTTCCTCCAGGGGTGAAAGATGTGTATTTCTCTGAAGTAATTCAATGATTTCCTTCCCCTCTTTCTGCGAGGGTGGTTTCTCAAAAAAAAAAAAAAAAAAAAAAGAAGTTCTGAATGTAAACTTATATCCCTTTATTGATGCTGATTGATAACTTTTGAAAGAGAGAGGTTGCCGCCCCTTGTAATTGTGTATCACGTTCTACACTTATAGTCTCAATAGCTGTCCCTAACTTCCGGAAAATTTGACCATGGTTTATTATTGTTTCAAATGACTTTTTAAGTGACTTTCTTTGAGTGATCATTAATGATGGCCGATCCAGGGAACTAAATTAGCATCTGGGCTGGATATGCTTTCAGAAAAAGAAAAGAAAACCTTTTATGCAAAAATGAAAATATTAAAGCATGTACGGGGAAAAAAGAATATCATTGGTAATTCTTCATTAGCTAAAACAGGGACTATATGAAAGAATTCCCATTTAAATACATTCCAATGAAAAGAATCTAACAAAACAATGACAGGACAGGGAAAACAAGTCACACATTGACCTAAAACAAATTCACATGACCATTCACACACAAACACTAATAATTTATTTTATGCATTCGACGCATGTATTAATTTTTTCATAGCATGTGAATCTTATAGTTATATTAGATTCTCATATTATGAGAGACGATACATTTATCGAATGCATAAGATACATTCTCCTCACTTACACATAATAAAACACAATTGCATAATTGCTAGGAAGGTCAATCTAAACTACACCAAATGGTAACTATTAGAGAAGTTCATTGCCTATCCTTTTGTACCAAATGCTGAACAAATTCATTGATATTCTTGTCAGAGCTCCCTCCTTCACTGACTGCTTTCTTAGCCAACTCCCTCCATTTACTAGCATTCTTCTTAATCTGCTGGCTCCTCTCTCCTTCCATCACTTCCTTCAAACACATTACAAGCTCTTCTTTTCTCACAACTCCCTTATCATCCTCCTTGGCTCTTAGCCCCACACCCCAAATCTCCTCCACAAACTTTGCATCTGTCAATTGGTCAGCCCACTTTGGCACTCCCACCATAGGTACCCCAAGGCTCAACCCTTCTAGTGTTGAGTTCCACCCACAGTGTGTTACAAAGCAACCAATGGCTTGGTTTACCAGCATTTCTAGTTGGTTGCACCATGTCACAATCAAACCCTTTTCTTTTGTTGAGTCCACAAACCCATCAGGCAATTTATCTTGCTCAGATTCTTTTACAACCCACAGGAAATGCAAGCCACTCTCCTTCAAGCCCCATGCAATTTCTTCCATTTCTTCTAATGTCAAGGAGACCATACTTCCAAAAGAGACATACACTACTGACTTAGGTGGCTTTGTTTCTAGCCATTTGATGCAATCATCAGTAAGAGGCTCCCATAGACTTGCTCCATATCCTTTGTCATCTTCAATCCGACCATCTAAGTAAGCCGCTGGGACCATTGGTCCGATCAACTTTGCTGGCCAGAGATTTGATATGCTTCTCGCTTCCTACTCAAACATAAAACACGAAATATTTTTGTTTTAGTAAGCATATAATAAGAAAAAGAAAGGGTCATTTTATGGTACACAATTTTTTTTGGATAGATATGGTACACAATTTTTTTGGGGTAGGTAAATACTTACCTAATCCCGCTAATATTATAAAATATATATTAAATAAGACAATATCCAATATTAACTTGTTAGATCCCCTTTTTCTTTTTCTTGTGTGTGATTGTTTCTGAGAAAACAAAAAAACTAGCGTACAAATAAAAAAAGAAGTATATACTGTAAAATTCTATTCTTTCATGCTGCTTCTATGCTAGTGAGAAGAATAACTACATTAACTTGATGGTAAAATATCAGTAAGTTAACATGATAATTGATAATGGTGATGTTGGTCACATACCTCGGCTTCTAATTCTTCGAAAGTGTTGCTAAATATCCAATCAGCCATGTCCAAGTTGGAAAACTGACTTAATTTCATTGCCAAGTACGCTGGATAACTTTCTGGCAACTTAAGAAAACTTGGTAGGTCAGGGAAGTTCAATGGAGGAAGGCCAGGAATGAGTAGTGGTGTAGTTTCAAGCTTCAATGGCAACGAAAGTTTGCCATGGTGTATGAGACAGAATATGTGGGATACAGTGGCTGAATTGGTAAAGAATGGAGCTCCATAAATGCCATGCTGCTTAGCAACATCAAGAGCCCATGGCAAAAATGAATCATACACAACACAACTCACAGGAGAACCAGAGTCTTGAAACTTTTGGATGAGTTCAGATAGAGTTCTTGAGCCATTGGACTTGAATGACTTCAGGAACAAGTCCACGTTTTTTGCTTGTGCAAAGCCATTCTCATCAAACCCATCGGAGATGGGCTCAACACCAACGTTTGCTGTACAAATGGACTTGAGAGTATAACGAGTTGTAGCTACTGTGGCCTTGACCCCTTTTGAGGCTAAACGTTTTGCAAATTGGAGGAGAGGGTTAATGTGACCCTGGCTTGGATATGGGAGCACCACAACGTGACCTCTATACTCTGTTTCCTCCATTTCTTAATGTTATTGTTGTTTTTCCTCAACTATCCTTATTTATAGGCTAGAGAGAAACTTGTTTTACAGTAAATTTTATCCTAAAAAACTAGGACCACAGACTTTTGACAAACTGAGGGTGGGCAAAAAAAATGAGATGGATTCGTATAAAAGTGTAATCACAATTAATTTATCACATAATTGTGGTAAATGTTGAGATCTTAAGTTACGATGCTCTATTTTTTTCGAAATAGGAAAAATTAATAAATGCCCTAAGAGTATTAGTTTAGCAATTATTTTTAGAATCTTTTTATGAGAAAAAAAAATAATTGATTTTTTCACAAATTTTTATATTTTCCATAAAAGTGGTATTAAAACTTTTCTAAAATTGTCTATTAATAAGTGCTCTAAGTGGTATTAAAATTTTGGGTCATATCAACGAGTGTCCTTACGACAATGGTTAACAATCCATTTTAAGAAAGTTTTAACACCACTTTTATAGGAAATAAAAAAAGCTGTCAAAATATTAATTTTTTTTTTCATAAATTTTTTTTTTAAATGGATTGTTAATCATTGCCCTAAGGGTATCCATTAATATTTCCCAAAAACTCTATATGCTCTATATTATTTCTTGAATGAGAGATTAAGAGATTCAAGAAACAATAAATGTAGAGTCATAAAAGAGCACATAAAGATAAGACAATTAATGTGAATACTGAATGAGCTTCTAATAAATAAGGATAAACTGTGTAAGGGTCCTCATATTGCTCCACTTGGTGAGCAAGTGATCTCATCAAAGTCCTGATAGTATGGTACATGTAGTATTAAAGACAGTCCTGAGTCGTGACATGAGGTTAATGAGTCCACATTAAAGAGCCCATTTTTTTATTCAAAAAAACATAAACTGCCCATGCCCTTCCAAATAAAAGGTATATAAAGACGGAAAAGAAATGATAATTAATGTGAATGTTGAATGAGCAAGTAAATACATAGTAAGGAAAAATAATTAATGCCCTTGCACACAAGTAAAAATATAAAAAATCTATTTTAAAAAAAATTAGCTAACCACTTTTCATAATACCTTAATGTAATTCTCTATCCTATACTCTATTTTATTAAAATATTATTTATTATTTATTTGTATTATTTTTCTCACTTTTCAAAACATTAACTTTTCTTTATTTCAATTACCTAAACACAAAAAAAGAAGAATAATAAATTAGGTATTAATAGAGAAACACTTAAGCAAAAGGGTATGTTTGAAGATTATAGGTATGATTTTAAAATTTGATCGGACAGGCCTATTTTTTTTTTTGAGAGAGAGAGTTTCAACCTATGGCGTCCGCTCCTGATGATAACTCTTTATCATCAGACCAAGACACCAATCAGTTTTTGGTGTAGGAGGGGATTGAATCCCAGATCTCTTATACAACCATCAGAGACTTTACCAGTTGAGCTAACTGGAACCCACATCGGACAGGCCTATTAAATTGAAACCAAACCCTAGTTTTTCCTGATAAAAATTGTAAAAATTAAAAGCTCGATCATAAAAACTGAAATCAAAACATTTAAAAAGATATTTTTTTTATTGGTTTAGGGCCTGTTTAGTATATGTGTTTAAACACATAATTTTAGTTTTTAAATAATATTATATACATTTTTAAACACTTTTTTTCCTACATATATTTTTAAATAATACAAACAATATTACTAAATGAACGCTACGATACATCTTTCAAAATCAAGTATATAAAGAACCCAATGCACGGGTCTTTCTTTACCTGGGGAATTCAGTCCTTGAATCAGTTTTTTATGCCCTATCGATGTTGCCAAGCTCCCTGTCATGTCATGTCATGTCATAATTTCATTGGAAATGAGCATGACTTGTATTGTTTTAAAAAAACAAATCGGACGGATTCTAATGTTTGGTAAAAAATACACCGAAATGTAACAATTGATTAGGTAAGATCTCAACAAATCTATCTAATTATTTACCCAAAAAAAAAATCTATCTAATTTCATTGTGTTGTCGTATATAGTTTTATTTATTTATTTTTTACTTCTTAATCCTATAAACTTTCTTATTTTAATTGTCACTTTCATTTTAGTATTGTAATTCTTTTAATTTTATAAGTAAAAAAAAAAAAAAACTCTATGAATGTTACTATTGTGTCCCCCAAGTATTGTAAATACCTTTTGTTATTCATAAAAAAAAAAAAAAATGTAAATACCTTTTGTTAAGGTATATGTAACGACGAAAAAACAGTTAATCAACTTATGGAAATAAATAACGATTTTACTGTTTGCTATCACTCTAAATTTGTTTAGAGATGAGAAGTCAAAACTATTTATGATATCCAATGCACGAACTAAGAAGGTTTACGACATAGAATTGAATAAGAAATCATGCTTCTTCTATTAATTCACAGTTTAAGAACTGGTTAAGAAAAAATACAAGTGTTGGTTCTCGGGTCTAGTCCGAGGTTTGAGTTACAGATGGATAGATTCTATTCTTTCTTTTTTGGCTCCTCCTTCATCTCAATCTTATCCTTGCTTTTATATCCAGCAATAACTTATCTGAATCTTATACTTAGAGGGCTGAGATTGCACTCCTAGAATTCATGTCCCATCCAGAACATACTAGCAACTTTTACACTGTAATCTTAGCTATTCTACCACTATTCATGGTCATTTCATAATTAATGTGGCTAGAGGAGTGGTTGTCTTGTATTTAATGTGGAGGGAATAGCTTCTATACCATTCTTTCTTCATCCTTCTTGTATTCTGTGTCAAGTCTGCTTTCTTTCCCTTTTGATGTTTTAGCTTTATGCGCCTCACATAAGTAGTACTCGTCCTCGAAGTCCGAGAGCGTCCTCAGAAATAACCTTAATTGTCCATTTAAATTAGATTTGGGATCCTCGTCCTCACAATATATATGTGTCAAGTATATATTAAGTGACGATTTTTAAATATATATAAAATATACGAAGACATTATATATTATTAAGAAATCTAAATATGCATTCTACAATCACTTCTTCTTTTTTCTTTTTTCTTTTTTTTCTAATTTCAGCAAAAAACTTTAAAAAATTTTTATATAACAATGCTTAAAGTTATATCAGTTGTAACTTAAGGTGTTTGATTAGGGATAGAAAAGCGAGAGCATAGAAAATGGAAAAAATGTTAAAAAGTGGGAGGATAGAAAATATTTTAATTTCTTTTATTTGTGTTTGGTTGAGTGATAGAATAGTAGAGGGATGGAAAATTTTTATTATTTGGTTGAGAAGAAAAATGGAAAAATAGAAAATGTGGTTTGTATAAATTTATTATCAGGCCCGTATTAAATAAAAAAAGTAAATCAGATGAACCAAAAAAAAATCCTGACTGATAAGTATTAGAAAAAAAAAAAAAAATCGAATTAAAGAAGAAATAAGAATAAAACCAAAGAAAAAGAAAAGGAGAAAAAAAAGGAAAATGACCAAACCCATGTGTACATTTCACTGGGTATTTTGGTTTTCACTGGCACGAAAAAATAATTTCATGTTTTCTTTTTAATTTTCTTTTCAATTTGGATAAAAAACATTTTAATAGACTCAAGTTCTACCAGTTTTTCCTCCTTTCATCTCTCCAACCAAACATCTTTAAAAATCATATTCTTTTTATTTTTCTCTTCTCATTTTTCCATCCTTCTAACATCTACCAAATCAAACGAACCCTTAAACTAAACTCAACTCAAACCCACTCCCACCTTTCCTCTCAAGCTATTCTAGGACTTACTGTTAGGATTCTGGGATGTTTGCGTAGCACCTTTCTATGTTAGACTCAAAGCTGAACACGACAAGCTATTTGAGGGTGACATTGAAATACAGTAACAAGATCTTGAACATTCAAGAAAACAAAAAATTATGTCCCACATATCTGTGGGATCCATTTGCTACGACAGAGATGATATATACACCGTAAATAGAATACACAATCTCTTTAAAAACATGAGTAATGACTAACAAACATTCGAGAAATGACTAGTAAACACAAGTTATTGCCCCCAAAATTGTGACTTGTGTGTATCAGGTAGTGTGTAAGATCATATGTCAATCGGTAGATATGCAAGGTGTACATACATAACTAGAGTTTTTGTGTGAGGGACTGTTTTATAGTCATAAGCCAAATTAAATTTCTATTTCTCTTTCATTACGTAGAACAGAAAAATTCATCCAAAAAACAAAAGTAGAACAGAAATCTGTCATTAAAAAGTGATTTAATTAGTGCAAGTCGGCGGGATCCTATGGGTCAATGATTAACATTTGCTGTTTGCAACATTAGGACATGGTTTGTACTTTGTAGCGACCATCTTTAAGGTTGATTATCCCAGAGTTCTAATTCAACTTTAATTGCAGGTTCTAAATTCTAGGGTTTTTTTTTTTTTTTTAACAAGATCGAATTTCTACTCTAGCCTAATCTAAGTATATATATGTGTGAAATTTTCTCCTAGAGACTTGAACCCCGACCTTTATCCCCCACACCCCACAAGCATTTATACTTGTGGAGTGACCACTTCACCAAGGGTACGCGGTAGTTGCAGGTTCCAAATTCTAATCCTAGGTGTTGTTGACTTGTATTAAATTCTTGAATCTTTTTTATTATAAAATTTTGGATAATAGTAACAGGTACTCTTAGAGTATTTGTTAATAAACAATTTTTTTAAAAAATATTTAATTCATTTTTACCGAAAATATAAAAAATTATCAAAATATTTATTTACTTTTTTTAAAATTTTTCTATGCATAAAATGTTTTTAAATATAAATTTTAAACGGATGTTTTTAACTTTTTTATTTTAATTTTTTTAGGAGAGCATTTATTTATTCTAATAATATTTTTTTTATCCTTCGCATAATCTAGATCCTTGAAGTAAAAAGGTATTTTGTATCAAATGATACCGAATTAGTGGTATTAAAATTTAATAAATGAGGAACATGTCTGCAAAAAATAACTACTCTACTAACAATTAAAAGACATATATTAGTGAATAATTATTTTTGTATACATATTTCTCGTTATTAAATTTTAATATTGCATCATTTGATTTAGAATAATTTTTCAAATGATAAATTCATTCGGTCTTTTTTTTTTTTTTTTTTTCTTCATTTTTAAGATAAGGTATGGCCCTCTAGCCTGCCGTTTAATGATTTTATCACCCAAAAATACAATATAAAAAACAAAAACAAAAGCAAATGATAAAACAAAACAAGAGTAGTAAGAGATAAGGTTTAGCCTTGATCACGTAATTTCGATGTCGACGTCAGGGTTGGGTGAAGGAAGTGGAACACTATAATTTTGATTTTGCTCGGCTGTAAAGAATTTTCTTTCTTTCTATGATCTTCTTCTTTTCTATTACTTTTTTATTTTATTAAATAAAGGAGGAAAATTTAAATTAGAATTCTCTTATGAAGAAAAATAAGACAATATCACTAAACTTTTAAGACTTTTGGCATAACCATAAAAAACACTACTTTGGATTTTAACATTTGAAGTTTGATCTAGCCTTAAAATTCATTACGCTATAAACAATACAAAACTTCTTTAATTTTAAGCTTAAAGTTTAATCTAGCCTTAAAATTCATTTCACTATAAACAATAATAAACGATTTTTTTTGGGGGGGTGGGGGGGCTTTGGTTTGTGACGTTATTGAAGGCATGAAAAAAGTTTTTTTTATCCCATCAAAAAAAAAAAAAAAAGTTTTATTTTTATTTTTATTTTTTATATGTAGCATTTACATAGCCCACAAGTTCTATAAATTTTTGTGGTATATTATTATATTGTTTTTAACATTATTATTTTACTATAAATTATTATTCTTTTCGATATTAATAATTTTTAAAAAACTATCTCATTTTCTTATGTTTAGTAGCAATCTTAAAATGAGTTAAAAAATTATCTCTTAACTTTTCTTATTTAGTTTTGTGTTTTTCTTATTTAGCTTTGCATGAGATAGACAATTTTTTTCTAGAAAATTTTAGCATAAAAAAAAATTTATTTCATGTCAATCTAAATAAGGAAAGTTAAAACTTAAAAGATAGTTTTCTTTTAACCCATTTTTATACGATACTACTAAACATTGCAAGATGTGAAAAATGGTTTCTATTGAAACAAACGAAGTAATATTTGTATAAACTCTCCCATCCAAAAAATAAGTCAATCATTTTTTTTTCATTTTTTTATTAAAATAAAAAAATATTGAAAAATATATCACAATTATTAAAACTAACAACAAAAATTTTCAACAAAAAGCTGATAAAGGTTAGATTTCACAGTTTGACAAATCGGGGGGCTACAAGGTCGTCATGGCGGCGTGTGTGGCCAAAGTCTGATCTGGGAGTCAAGAACTTTTGGCGACGCATGGGATTGTGCTGGAATCTCTTATGGAGCGTAGGGATGACAATTTTGCCCCGCCCTGCTTAACCCGTCCCTCCTTGCTTCGCCCCACACGGGTTTTCCCCACCCCGCAAATGTGGTGGGGCGAGGGTGGGGCAAGATTTTAGCCCTGCACCATGGGGCAGGGTGGGGATAGGTTTAGACTTTTTCGACTAACCTCGCACTGCCCCGCGTTATTAAGAGTTATAATTGTAAATTTTTCATACTCTAAAACCCTACTATTTAAACAAACATATCAACATTAGCTTATTTTATTCTACCTAATGTGGTTCTCTGCATTTATTTTGTTATGTGTTATACTATGAGATTTTTTTTTTTGGTGATTGTCTTGTTAAACACTTGGATATATTATTCAATTTTTTCTAAAAAATGATTTGATTTGAAGGGATAAATTTAGTTGTAATTTCAAGTATATTTTTATTAATGAAATAGGCTTCATTAAAAATATTGTACTAGTTGTAAGGCAAATTAACAAAAAGTAGAATTTTACGGGGTGGGACGGGGCTTCGCAAGGCCCCACGGGGCGGGGATGAGGTGAAAAAGTTTTCCCTGTCATGCGGGGATGGGGCAAGACAAAACCATGCTAGGCAGGGACAAAGACCCCATCCTTTGGCCCCGCCCCGCCCCGCCCCATTGTCATCCCTAATGGAGCATAGTGGCACGTGAAGCTTCTAGTGGTGACCAGCTTTCTGGGTTTTGGTCGCAGGATGCAATGGAGTACGTTTGTGGCATTAGTTTCATCAGCGAAGGCTTGATGTGCACAGATCGGGGAAGGTAAGTCACGATTTGCTTAGTTGTTGGATTTTGACATAGCAATGAGCCACGGTGGCTGCGAGATGTCTTGGAGTCTAGATCCAACAGACAAGCATGTGTGACTTTAGATGGTGGTGTGCACGTGAGAATCTTCTTTGCTTGCTAGAGATGTTTGTTTGATGCCAAGAACGAAGTTTGGCTCTAATACTATGTTAAACAAATATTAGTAACGTGATGTGTTATACCATGTTGTATATGCTAGAGTGGATGCAGAAGGAGAAATATAGAATAGGAATACCGAGAACATGAGAGTTACGTTGTTTAGCCTTATCAGCCTATATCCACAGAAGAATCCTTTAAAGACTACTTCTTTATTATATAAGAGTGTAGTACAATAACATCTGTTACAATAAACCCTAACATGAGTATATATAGGCGACTAAACCCTAAACTACTAAATATAAGAGTGGACTTGGACCTATTACATTGGACTAATATGTCTGATATATCTCTAACAATTAATACCTTTTAAACTTCATAAAGGTGATAAGTCATAATTAGTGGATAATAAGATTTAATATGAACATATTGTTAGTTTGTTACTACCACTTTTATTCTCCATAAATTATAATTACCCTTGAAAAAATTCTGCACAACTAACATAATTTTTCCATGTGAGTTTGGATTTTGTATACGCTGTACCCGGCATATATGCCGGGTACAGCATATAACACCTCGTGAGTTTGAGTAAGCAAAGTCAAAAGTGAAAAGAGAGATTATAATTATTTTAGAAGGTTGTGTACAGCTGAGGCAGTACGGCCAATTGTCGGCACTCCAGGACAAGAGAGAATTAGCGTGTTTGGTTCCACTTTTTAGGAGCCAAAATGCACTTTTTTTTCAGCTGAAAATCCAAACTGTGTTTGGTGCCGCATTGTAAATGGGCGATGTAAAAAGTGTTTAGCTTAGTTTCACTTTTTACAAGGTTGTGTACAGCTGAGGCAGTACGGCCAATTGCCGGCACTCCCGGACAAGAGAGAATTAGCGGGTTTGGTTCCACCTTTTAGGAGCCAAAATGTACTTTTTTTTCAGCTGAAAATCCAGACTGTGTTTGGTGCGGCACTGTAAATGCGCGATGTAAAAAGAGTTTACCTAAGTTTCACTTTTTCGAAGGTTGTGTACAGCTGAGGCAGTACGGCCAATTGCCGGCACTCCAGGACAAGAGAGAATTAGCGTGTTTGGTTCCACTTTTTAGGAGCCAAAATGCACTTTTTTTTTCAGCTGAAAATCCAAACTGTGTTTGGTGCCGCACTGTAAATGCGTGCTGTAAAAAGAGTTTAGCTTAAGCTGCGTTTGGCTCTATGTAAATTCATTTTCGAGTGTAAGATAGATTCAGGGGAAAATATTTTACGAAAAATGTAAACATGTTCTATTGTTTGTCTGTGTTGTGAAAATTATGCCAAAAAATTATTTCTTGTGTTTGTTCTTTCATGTAAAAAACCTATTTTCAGAAAAGGGAAACACAAGTCAGCCCTTAGCCACCACTTGGTCCAACCACCGCGACCACCAAGGAAAAGCACAACCCACCACCAACCACCCAAAATCCAAATCGAGAAGAGGAAAAAAACCGCCCCCATTACTCCGTTACCACCAAAACACCACCACTCACACCACCACAATAACAACAAAATTTGAAATCAAAGAAAAAGAATATCAAACACAGAAATATGTGGGGGGCTTGGTTCGGGTTAGAGAGAAAAAGTGAGATGAGAAGATGAAAACCACCGTAAAGAAGAGAGGGAGGGTGAGACTGATCGAAGAGAGGGATGGTGAGACCGTTCCAGATCGAGCTATGGCGGTGGTGGATCAGGTTCATGCAGAGGTGGAGGAGGTGTTTAACTGGTCGGCGACGAGAGGACGACGCGATCTAGAGGGCGGCGGTGACGATCAAACCCTGTTCAAAGGTGCGATCTTCATGCGGCACGAGATCGGCCGGACGATCTTGGCTGCGCGATCTCGGCGAGACAATCTCGCCGACGCGTCTGGGGATTGGGGCGCGATCTCCACTCTCTCTTCTTGCTCGTTCTCTCTCTCTCTCTCTCTCTCTCTTTGGTTGTCTGTGATCCGGAAATGATTTGAAGGTAAAATAGAAATGTAAATCATTTTCCAGGTCAAAGGCTTTATTTTACAGTCAAAGATGTTCATTTTCCGGAAAATTTTATTTTACATGGGCACCCAAACATGTTGCTGGGTGTAAAATATTTTCCGAAAGTCATTTACACCCAAAACAAACGCAGCCCTAGTTTGAGTATTTTTTTGGCGTAAATGCACTTTTAGTCCCTGTATTTTGACTTTTTTTCATTTTAGTCCCTACATTTTATTTTTACCACTTTTAGTCCCTAAATCAATTTACGCCTTCCATTTAAGTCCTTGAAGCTACCTTCCATCACTAATCTAACGGGCAAATCAACGAATGAATAAAATAATAATAAAAAATTTACTGTAGCATGCCACATCAAATTATAATTTAAAATATTTATTTTTCAATTTTAACAAAAGAAAAAATATGAGTTGCCCAGATCTCATTTTCAACGAACACCAAAGAACAGAAACCTAGATTTTAAACATAAGAACACATGCCCATATTTTCTTGCATTTTCTTGCCCTTTCTTGTCAACCAAACACAAACACAAATCAATCTCCAGCAAGAACACAAACACAAACCTAGCAGCAGATCTTATTAGATTTTCTCAAACCACAAAACCCAGATATACAAAATCTCAACTCAAACCCAGATTTTCTCATCTTTCAATCAACAACGAAACCTCCAGCAAATAAAATTCATAAACCCAGAAAATTCAGCATAAAAACACCATTAAAAAAAAATCATAAATTCCAAAGCCCCCATCCTCAAACCCAAGCAAAATCATTTCTCAGTTCTTTTTCATTCTTTGTTTGGTTGCCAAGAAAATGAAAGAATGAAAATTTGGACAAAAATTTTGTCTCCATAGTCTCTCCAGACAAAAACACAAACACCTAAACTACAAAAAAAATCTCACAATGGAAAAACCCACAACAAGCTCAACGTGTCAACGGGTCGACTCGTTGTGATCGGCGATCTCCACGGCGATTTGGAGAAGTCGAAGCAAGCGTTACGACATAAACAACTCTGGCGACTGGACCAACGGGTCAACGACCGTGCTTCAAGTTGGCGATGTACTCAATCGCGATGGCGATGTACTCGATTGCGGTGGCGCTGTACTAGAAAGGAACATGCTCGACCAGATCCCCTTCTCCACCTTCTCCAAGCTCTCCTTCTCCGTCCCTGAACCTGAGGACCTCCTCCTCTGCAATGCTCTCAAGTTCTACGATCGATCTTTTGACCGCATCACTCCCAAGAATGAGCGCCGTCTTGAACGCTTCAAAAATCGTAATTTCTTCAAGGTTACCACCACTGATGACCTTGTCATCCGCCGCCTCGTCAACGAGGACAAAGCCACCATCTTTGCCACTGACACCATCCTCTCTACCCCATGTGTGCGCCCAGGTCTGTTTACTCATGGGACATTGTGGTCCAGAGGGTCGAGAACAAGTTGTTCTTGTTCTTATGTTTTTGGTGTGTTCTTTTTTTTCTTTTTTAATTTTTAACTCATACTTTTTTCTTTTGTTAAAATTGAAAAATAAATATTTTAAATTATAATCTAATATTTTAAAATATTATTTTATTCATCCGTTAGTTTGCCCATTAGATTAGTGATGGAAGGTAGCTTCAAGGACTTAAATGAAAGGCGTAAATTGATTTAGGGACTAAAAGTGGTAAAAATAAAATGTAGGGACTAAAATGTAAAAAAGTTAAAATGTAGGGACTAAAAGTGCATTTACACCTATTTTTTTAAAACTAAAATTTCATTTTGTTTTGATAAAAAACTATCATATTATACTACCAGATATTTTTGGTGCAATAGTCACTCCAAAAGTATAAGTGCTTATGGGGTGTGGAGGGTAAGGACCGGGGTTCAAGTTTCCAGAAGAGAACTTCACACACATATATACTTAGATTAGGTTGTAATACAATTTCTATCTTGTATAAAAAAAAAAAAAAACCATATTATATGTTAATTAAATAAAATGTAGAAATTAAAACTTACTGCTAATTACTATTATATATTTAAAATAATAGGAGATATCTAATTAAGAAAATACTAAAGGTAAACTAAATCCTTATAAAAAAGTCAAATTTTCAAATACAATCATGGGACAGTTGGGGAGTTATAATTGCAAAACATCACAAGCGCGCTGTTAATGCTTTCGAAGATGCTCTCCTCCCGTAGGAGCTCTCTCTCTCGTGAAAACGAGTCTTGTCTCCCTTGGATTTCTTCCAAGGGTTTTTTCTTCTCATCTTGTCCAAACTCTACAATACTTTCTAATCTTTGTTTTCACGATAGTTTTGGCTGTATCTTTTAGTAAGTACAGCAGGGAATATGGCGGAGGATGTTATTGAAAGCATGGGTAGTTTGAAGTTAACGACTGAAGAGGAAGAGGATATACAAGTCTCTGATGAGGGCAGGATGGAGGGGATAGATAGCTGTGTTCTGAGCTTGATAGGGAAGTTCTTAACGTGCAAGCCCTTTAATAGGAGGGCGGCGAAAAACACGTTGAGAAGAGCGTGGGGGCTTGACAAGGGGCTGCAGATTTCTGAGGTTGGAAACAATCTGTTTCAATTCAAGTTTCAGTCGGAGTATGAACTTGAACGGATTTTGAGGGGAGGACCATGGACATTCGATAATCAACTCTTGATGCTCACTCGGTGGAGGACAGGCATGAGTGCAAACAATGTGGTTCTAGAGCACGCATCTTTGTGGGTCCAAATTTGGGGGGTGCCTTTCGATATGATGTCTCCAAGCGTGGCGAGGGAGGTGGGAAATAAGATGGGAAGGGTAGAGGATGTGGAGCGCAGACGGCGCATGGATGAACAAAATTTTTTCTTGAGAGTTAGGGTGGCCCTACCTATATCCAAACCATTGAGGAGAGGCGGGTTCTTGCTGGGATCAGACGGCAAGCGCCATTGGGTCACGTATAAGTATGAAAGGATGCCAATGTTCTGCTATTATTGTGGGGTCCTCGGTCACGATATCCGCCACTGCCCTGCGCATTTTTCAGCATCGAAGATGGAAAAAGTTATTGATTATCAATACGGAGATTGGTTAAAAGCAGATAGTGGACGGCGTAAATCTCCACCACGGCGGAGTCAGGACAGCCCACCTAGAGCTGCGTCAATGGGTAGTTTTGATGATCAGGACAAGGAGAGAAGCAAGGTACCAGATGCGGCGACGACGTTGACCAGGACACAAACTCCCTTGGAACGTCAAAAATCCCAGAATGGAAATCTCGAGATTGGAGGGAATGTACCGGATATTCCGGAGAGAATCTCGGGAGATGATGCAACTCAAAATTCAAAAAATGATTTGCCCGTTACGTTATCACCGCTGTGTGAAGATTTGGTTCCAAATTTAACTACAAGTTCAAATGGTCTGCCAAGCACAGTCAACTCAGTGGTGGGCCAAACGGATCTAAAGCCCACTAAGCCAAAGGGTACGTGGACTAGAATGGTTAGAATGGATGTTGGGCCATTAGAAAAAACTAGTAATATTCTTAAGCCCACGACGGGCAAGAGAGAACTGGGAGATGCTCTGTTTGAGAATTGTAATACAGAGACTGAAGCTGGTTTTCAGAAACGTTCAAAGGTTGATGTTGAAGTTGGTGAGTTTGCTGATTTATCGGCGGGGGTGGTGAACCACCCTTGCCGGGAGCAATGAAAATACTGAGTTGGAACTGCCAAGGGCTTGGGAACCCTTGGACAGTTCGCAGTCTTCACAAAATTGTGAAAGAACAAGTTCCTGACATTTGTTTCCTCATGGAAACTCGGCTCGATATCGAAGGTATTAAAAAATGGTGTAGTGAGTTACCTTTCAAGAACCGTTTTGCAGTTAAAAAACCGGGGATGGGGGGCGGACTGGCTATGCTTTGGAAGGAAAACACTAGGTTGGATGTCTTTAAATTTTCGGAAAACCAAATTTCTGCATGGGTGACCGAGAGTGATGGATTTAGATGGTTATTAACTGGTTTTTATGGATGGCCGGAAGTAAAAGATCGTTTCAAATCATGGACCCTTCTCTCCCATATCTGCTCCTATGTTGATGGTGCTTGGATGTGTATCGGGGACTTTAACGAAATGTTGAGTTCGACGGAAAAGTTAAGTTGCAGACCAGCCCCACCTAGACAAATTGATGCATTTCGTGAGGCTCTGGAAGTATGTCACCTTGCTGACTTAGGTTTCATTGGATATCCTTACACATGGAATAATAGAAGACCTGGGACTGCCAATACAAGGGAACGACTGGACAGAGCTGTAGCTAATGAGGTATGGAAGTCCAAATTTCCCGAAACCACTGTCAAGCATATCATTTCGCATGCCTCGGATCATTTACCGTTGCTTCTTCAGAACCATGTAAATCATAGAAGGACTGTCAGAGGGGAACGTGGCTTCAAATTTGAAGAGGCATGGCTGCTGTGGGATGACTGCGATAAGGTGGTCCAAGATGCATGGGAAAACAGTATTGGTGGTGAGTCAGCTCTAGATTCGGTCAGGTTGAAAATCAGAGGTTGTAGCTCGGATTTGAGGGCTTGGGGGGCTTCAAAGACTCATCCTGGCACAGAGGAGATTAAAACTCTTCAGAAGCGGATTGAATGGTTGACGTGTGCTCCACCAACTATACAGCACCAAAATGAGTTTATTGCAGCAAGCAAGGAGCTGGATGAATGGCTGAGGAAGCAGGAAGTTTATTGGGCTCAACGGTCTAGGGTGAACTGGATCAAACATGGTGATAAAAACACAAGGTTTTTTCACTCAAAAGCTTCTCAGAGAAGACAAAGAAACTTTATTAAGGGTTTGTTGGACCCACAAGGAAATTGGTGTGAGAATATAGAAGAAGTGGCAGGGGTGGCTGTGGCTTATTTTCATAATATGTTTTCCACTGGCTCTTGCAACCGGATTGAGGAATGTCTAGAGGCAGTACAACAAAAGGTGACAACTGAAATGCAACAAACCTTGTCCAGAGAATTCAGTGCAGATGAAGTTAAAGCAGCTGTGTTCCAAATGGGACCCACAAAGGCTCCTGGACCTGATGGTATGAATGCCCTTTTTTATCAAAAGTTTTGGCATATTGTTGGTGATAATGTTGTGGCTGCTGTTCTTGAATTCCTTAATACTGGTTATTTGATTCCTGATTTAAATCATACCTATATTGTGCTCATTCCAAAAATTAAAAACCCTGTTAAAGTTTCTAATTTTCGGCCTATTAGCCTTTGTAATGTCATTTATAAAATTATTGCAAAGGTGCTAGCCAACAGGTTGAAACAAGTGCTGCCTCATATCATCTCTCCAACTCAGAGCGCTTTTGTGCCAGGAAGATTGATTACAGACAATGTGCTTGTGGCCTATGAAGCTCTTCATACGATGCATGGTCGTAAAAAAGGCAAAACTGGGACACTTGCCATGAAGCTTGATATCAGCAAAGCCTATGACAGGGTTGAATGGGACTTCCTAAAAAGGATAATGCTTAAGCTGGGTTTTCCTGATGTTTGGGTGGATAGGGTAATGAGTTGTGTTACGTCACCCTCCTTTTCAATCTTAATTAATGGAAAACCTTTTGGCATGATTCACCCATCTAGAGGAATCCGCCAAGGAGATCCTCTTTCACCGTATCTTTTTCTGTTGTGTGCAGAAGGATTTACTTCTCTTTTGCAGAAAGCAGAACTGGAAAGGAATATTCAGGGTGTATCTATTTGCAGGCGAGCTCCTCGTATCTCACACCTCCTATTTGCAGATGACTCCCTATTATTTTGCCGAGCCACAGATAAGGAGACCAGGGCAGTGTTAGAGATTTTGCAGTTGTATGCAGAAGCCTCAGGTCAATGCATAAACATGGATAAGTCGTCGGTCTTCTTTAGTAGTAATACTTCTTCTCATAATAGAGATTTGATCAAGGCATTGTTGGGAGTAAGAGAAGTGGACAAATTTGAATCATACTTGGGTCTACCGACTTTAGTGGGGCGGAAAAAATATCATACTTTTTCTTTTCTGAAAGATAGAGTTTGGAAAAAGCTTCAAGGGTGGAAAGGGCAAACTTTATCACGAGCAGGAAAGGAAATACTGATCAAAGCAGTGGCTCAGTCCATACCAACCTATACTATGGGAGTCTTTCAACTGCCAGTCAAATTGTGTGAAGAACTTCAAGCTTTATGTGCTCGATTCTGGTGGGGGCAGATTGGAAATGAGAGGAAGATCCACTGGTTAAGTTGGGACAAGCTAACTAGACCAAAATCGGAAGGGGGAATGGGGTTCAAAGACTTGCGTCAATTTAATTTGGCTATGCTTGCAAAACAAGGGTGGAGATTGTTGCAAGATCAAGAGTCCTTGCTCTTTAAGTGTCTCAAAGCACGGTACTTCCCTAGATGTCATTTTTTGGAAGCCACCGACTCCCCCACTAGCTCTTTCACTTGGAAGAGTATCTTGGCAGCCAAACCGATAATTCAACGGGGGTCATGTTGGAGAGTAGGTAATGGAGCTTCAATCCGGGTTTTTAAGGATGCGTGGATTCCTAATCATCCTTCTAATAAGGTACTACATCCACCGCAAAATGTAAATGAAGACTTGATGGTTACTGATATCATAGACCCGGATACAAGGTGGTGGGACAGAGATTTTATTTTGCAAAGTTTCAATAAAGAGGATGCGGAAGCTATTATGCGGGTACCTCTCAGCAGAAGAAATATAACTGATGCTCTGTTTTGGACTCCTAACAAGTCTGGGGAGTATACGGTACGGTCAGGATACCAAGTGGCACGGCAATTGCAAAGGGAGGTGGAGTGGGCAGAATGTTCCAATGGGGTTGTGGGTGGTATCGTTTGGAAGACTCTGTGGAAGCTGAAAGTGCCGAACAAAATAAAAGTGTTTGGATGGCGGGCTTGTCGTAACATTTTGCCTACTCGAGTGAATCTAGTTCAGAGGAGGATTATTCAAGATAACAGATGTGAGGTGTGCAAGACTGAAGCTGAAACGGGAATCCATGCGTTATGGAATTGTGGGGTGGCTCGGGACGTTTGGGCTGGATGCTCAGTGCGGTTGCAGAAATGCACAGGGGACCAAGACGATATGGTTCAGCTAATGGAGGAGTTGATTGCCCGGCTTTGCATTGATGAGCTTGAACAGTTTTTAGTTCAGGCTTGGTTCATTTGGAATCAACGAAATGCATTGTTACATGGGAAGAAAATGCAAGCACCTGAGATTCTTATCAAGCGAGCACGAGACTTTACAGAGGAGTTCAAGCGTGCTAACAACCAGCTTTCAGCCCAGTGTTCAACGCTCCCAACAATTCCAAATCCGATGAGATGGAAGCCACCACCTTTAAACCGGTTCAAGCTTAATTTTGATGCTTCAATTTTCCAAGAATTGGGATGTACTGGTGTTGGAGCCATTATCCGCAATGATAGAGGGGAAGTCATGGCATCTTTATCGGCAAAGGGACCTCCAGTGGCGTGCAGTGATGAGGCAGAGGTCTTGGCCTGCCGTCGCGCGGTGGAATTTGCGATAGAGTGTGGATTTACAGAACTTGTTATTGAAGGAGACAACCAAGCCATCATGTCTGCGTTGAGTCTGCGAAAAAGCTTTTCATCTTCGTTGGGACACATTATCCAGGACGTGGCTTGCATGCTAAGTGGGCTTAGATGGTCACAAGTTTTGTTTGCAAGGAGGAGCGCCAATACAGTGGCCCATGCACTAGCTAGATATGCCAAAGATATTATAGATGAAGTTGTATGGATTGAAGATTTCCCTCCCCCTGCTGTGGAGGCATTGTACTTCGATTCTAATTCTATCTAATGAAATTTGAGGATGTTTTCCTCTTCAAAAAAAAAAAAAAAAAAAAAATGCTTTCGAAGATTGATTTGAGGACAGCCCATGGAAAATGGCCAATTGCCGCTGATTGTGGTCACAATGTTGCTAAGCGAATTATTCATACTTTTAATGTGAAAAGGGGGAAAATTCTTTTTATCTTAATAGCATGGCTTCGTAAGATTCTGCAACAAAAATTATATAGACATTATACATGTGCACTTGAACATATACACGTCTATACACACACTAAAACTTAAATTCATGTAATTCATGTTTATATTAAGGCGAAAATGCACTTTTAGTCCCTATATTTTGGGCCTATTCTCAATTTGGTCTCTAAATTGATTTAGCTCCTAGGTCAGTCCTTGATTTTTAAAAATCGTTTTTAAAATAGTCCCTACTGTCAACCCAGTGACAGAAAATGCTGAGGTGGCAAACAGAATGTACTGTTTGCTGACGTGGTTAATAAAATATTTTATTTGATATTTTTTAAATGCCACGTCAGCATTTAAATTAATAAAAAATGCCAGCCCTAAGAAAATTTAAAAAAAAAATTGTAAATTAAATTTAAAAGAAAAAACCTTAAATATTTAAATTAAAATCATTTCTTAAAAAATAAAAATTCATAATCGTTTTAATTCTTTTTCTTTTTGTTTTTGGTTAACCTCATCAGCTTAAAAAAAATTTCTACACTCTCTACCACTAATCTCAAACTCCCTCTCTCTGTCTTCACCCTACACTCTCTACCACTAAGAGGGGTAGTGGACTACCAACAAGTGGTGATTCCGAGTCACCAGTGAGCAAGGTAGCGCCGGATCGAGGTAAAATCTCCTCTACCTTCACCGATGCACTATCTTTCAAGATGGAGGTAGGTCTCCCTGACAGAGCGGCGAATGTGGTGGAAGTGTTGTTGTTGATGGCGAATTCTGGGTTTGTTTGTGCTTTTTTTTTTTTTTTTTTTCCCTTGATGTTCTGGGTTTGTATGTGTTCTGAGTTTGTTTGTGTTCTGAGATTTTGCCCAAACTGTTTTGGGTTGGGTTTTTTTTTTTTTTTTTTTTTTTAATGCGGATTTTTATATTTTTCTTGATTTATGGGTTTGATTTCCTAGAGGTTTCAATGTTGATTGTGTTGGAATTTTTTGTGCTGAGATTGATTTTGAGTGGGTTTGTCTTGATTTGGAGAAGAACATGAAAAATGAAGTTCATGTTCTGGGTTGGAGGTTTCTGGGTTTGACATTTTTCTGGGTTGGAGGTTTGATGATTTTTCTGGGTTGGTTTTCTCATGTGGGTTTGGGTTTGATGATTTTTTCATGTTCTGGAGGTTTCGGTGGAGGATAGGGATTTTGTATGAAATTTTGCATTGTTATGGGTTTGATTGTGCTCTTGTTCTGGGTTTAATTGTTCTTGGATTTGGGAAGAACACGAAGAACAAGTTCTTGTGTTCTTAGCTCCTAAAAAATAATGAAAGCAATAATAATAATAATAATAAATTAGATTTAAAAGTTTTTTTTTTAATTTAGTTTGAATTAAATTGAAATTGAAAAATATAAATTATTTTTATTTTTTTAATTAAACTAACATGGCTTTTTTTAATTTAAAAAATTCTGATGTGGCATTTAAAAAATATCAAATAAAATATTTTATTATTATTTTATTAGCCACGTCAGCAAACAGTACATTTCGTTTGCCACCTCAGCATTTTCTGTCACTGGGTTGACGGCAGGGACTATTTTAAAAACGATTTTTAAAAATCAGGGACTGACCTAGGAGCTAAATCAATTTAGAGACCAAATTGAGAATAAACTTAAAATGTAGGGATTAAAAGTCAATTTTCGCCTTATATTAATTGATATCTGAATGTAAGAACACCAACAATATAATGGTATATATATATCCACTTGGCATACTTGATAGTACTAGCTCCAACCCAATTATTTTGTTTACCAAACTGCTAAGTGAGGTAAAGCAACTTGTCTAAAAGAAGAGGCTGCCAGCCTGCCACGTGGATCTTATCCAATATATGCCGCTGCATAACAAAATCATGTTTGTGTTATTGTTTACCCAATTTTGTTTGACATTATAGTAATGCTACCATAATTTCGTAGCAACTTCATAACAAATTTTACGTGACAAATTTTTAGTAGAGCACTAGCATTACATGTACCAAATATCGAATATTTTATTTCACATAGTGTCTTTCTGATCTCTCTCTCTCTCTCTCTCTTCCCTCTCCTCTCTGCTTGCTTTGTTTATTTGAGCTCTCTCTATATTTTTCCTTACCTCTTTACCTCCCTCACCGATCAAGCCTATGTTTGAAGTCACCACCACCGTTGGTTTGAAGCCCATCTTAGCCACGATCTGAAGTTGGTCTAGGCTACTACTGCCAATCTAAAAGCACCACTATCGAATAGGAAAAGCCACCATCAGCCAAATTTCCCTAGCTCTCGTACTAGCTTGTTCTTATTTTTAATATGGTGGTGGCTATTTTTTGTTTTTTTTTTTTTTTTTTTTTTGGTAGTTTAGGTTTGTTAGGGGGACCATAATTTGACTCCCTATAACCACTCTAAAAGTAGGCCCGCGAGGCGTGATGTCAAATATCATAAAAGATTTGAGTGTATCTTCCTCATCACCAATTGGTTTTGAGGTGAACTGGCACAACTCACGGTCCGACAAATAGTTCCAGAGTCAAGGTAATGGGTTCGAGTCACGAGAGTGTCATTGTGAGGGAGGAATTGTTGGGCGAACCATAATTTGACTCCCTGCAACCACTCTAAAAATAGGCCCACGGGTCGTAAAGTTGAATGTCATAAAAGATTTGAATGTATCTTCTTCATCACCAATTGGTTTTGAGGTGGAATGACACAGCTCACGGTCTGATAAGGTTAATTTGATTTTTGGTGTGTTAAAATATGATTTATTTATTTATTTTACTTCTAATACTAATGTTCTTAGTTCTAATTTGTATCTATTACTAATATCTTTTTTTTTATCCACTAATAATAACTTATTACTTAAAATTTATTATGAAATTATTATAAAAATGTTGTGAATATAATATTACTAAAATTGAAATTGCCATAGTTTTTGAATTTTTTTTTGATCGGGCTAAAGGGCAATAGCCATGGATGATGGAACCCAAAAAAAAAAAAAGGATAGGGTGGGGGGGGGGGGGGGGGGGGAAAGCAATCATAGTTTTTAAATTGAACTACCCTTATTCACGAAAAATTCTTAGGTAATCTCAAAGTACAGAGATATGGTACTCTCTCCTCTTAGATTCATCGTGGACTCCACCATGAATGTGAGAGAAGGAAACATTATTCTCTGTGCTCTTTAAGAATTACGTCCCCATTAAATAAATAAATTAATTAAAAGTAACACATTTTTTTATTCAAAAAATTATGTATGGACAATTCAATTTTTTTTTTTTAAAAAAAAAAAATAGCACAAGCCAAAGGAAGATGAGCACATTAAAAAAAACACTACTGAGAAGTACAAGAAAAACCAAAAAACAAAGAAGTAGAAAAAAAAAACAAAAACAAAGAAAAAAGAAAGAAAAAAAAAAACAAGTGGCAAGAACGACGCCCAAAAGAAAAAGAAATAAATAAAAAAAAACTACCAAGAACAACACCCAAAAAAGAAAAAAGAAAAAAACACACACACACACACAAATGGCAAGAACAACGCCCATGTGCACTGTGCACTGTGCACATAGGCATTTTGAACAGCTCAAATTGAGCTTTTCTCTCTCCCTTCCCCCCCCCCCCCTCCCCAGTTTTCGGTACACATGGGCATTTTGAACAGCTTAAATTGAGCTTTTCTCTCTCCCCCCCCCCCTCCTCCCCCTCCCTAGGGGGCTAGGTAAGAGAAAACACCTGGGCCCCACCACTTTTTTTCCCTCCTCCCCTCCCAACCAAACAACCACTTAAAATGCCATCTCTCCATTTTTCTCTCCTAAATTTTCCATCATCCTTAAAATCCCTTTAAACAAACATACCCTAAATTTCCAAGTTTTAAAAAGAGTTTTATAATTAGAAATGTACGGCACCCATACCCCAGCCCACTTGGGCCATTAATTCTTATACACAGGTGCGGCCCATACTCCTTTTCTCTCCCTCTGTCTCTCTGCAGGCCTAGCCCGAATCTACACAAATCGCTGGCCCAAAATCTTTGCGTCTTTGATTTTGCTCGGCAGGTACTTACTGATCAATGTCGTGGATAGCGTTCGAACGTACCGTCCGGTGGATGCCCATCAGAGCCTTTAGGTGCACCCCTGCCGAGCGCATCTGCGATAGTGGGAACCAAGTTCCAATGCCGTCTTCACCGCTTCCCACTCCCACCTAACCTCCCACTTATGTTCGATGATACTGGACCGCTCGCTGCACTAGCTGAAAAGTGATCATAACCTCTCCACTAACTTAGAAACTATAAATATAAGAAGTTTGGGGAGAGGAAGGGGTTGGAGAATTTGACTGAAAAAGAAAGAGAGATAGGAAGAAAGCAAAGGCAGTAGAAGGTGGTTCAGGCAGTTAAGGAGAGAAAAGTGATCTCATTGAGTCTCTGTGCCGAGGACAACCCAGTGTAGGAAACCCAAACCCACCATACAAATAAGTTGTGAGATCGGTGAGCCCAAGCCCATCAGCCTCATTTTCGGTGCGCATAAGAAACATAATTACATAAATTTCGGATCTATTTTCAAGCCAGTGGTGACTTGTGGTACTAGTAAACTCAAAAAAGTGCTTTAAGACCTTCAAGAATCCAATCTACTTAAAAAGTCATTGAGTTAAGCTTTACATTGTTCTAGCCTAAACCTTTAACCTTCCTTATATTTTAATAGATATAATAAGATTTGAATTTATAATACCGTTTTATGATAATTACTCTTAACATCAGATTAAGACAATTAGTTGATTCTTTTTAGTATAGGCAGAATTTGATTCCAAATTTCTAGACAATAAGTAGATTCTTTTTAGTATAGGCAAAATTTAATTCCAAATTTCTTATTTGATGGCAAATGACTTTACAATCACAAGTTGATTTAATTAATTGAAATCTTGAAACCACACTTATCTCCTCTCTATATGATCTAAAATCAACTCATGCTCCACCCTTTAAATTAGTGTCATGTATGATGATCCATTTGAAAGGAAGTTCTTTGTTGAACTTGAATCATTTTCCCGAATCATACGTGCCCAACTCTGCTTCCTTTTAATGACTTATTACAGGTTGATATTGTTGAATGGGATGTTGGGCTTTGTGGAGCCTAGTTTATATTTAAATTTTTGGCCCGTTTTGTAGCCCATTGTAATCCTGTGCGCAGGATATAAAAGCCCCTTTTGTGATTAGGGTTTGACAACTGTTGTTGCGTTTTTAGAGAGAGAAAAAAAAATACTGTAGTCGCACTTTGTATTTTTTCCCTGATAATAGTGATATCCCTGCAACTCCGTGGACGTAGGCAAATTGCCAAACCACGTAAATACTGTCTTGTGCATGTGATTATTTTTCTTTGGCGTGTATTTTCTCTATTTTTTATTGTTTCTCACAGGTTGGAATTTTGGTTAAATTCCCAACATGGGACACCCTTTCTTTCTTTTATTTATTTATTTATTTTTTTGAGTTTTTATTTCCCTTTGAGTGAGATAGTGATTCAGTTCAAGATACCATTGGCTAATGGAACTAGAGGTTACAAAGTTTTCTTGCATTTTTTTGGTTGTGGCCCTTGGTCACAGATTAAGATAGCGAAACAACTGAAAAGCACGATGTAGTACTTATTCTCTTTTCTTTTTCTTGCCTCACTTTTTTTTCATGGTTTGCTAACTCAAATTGGAAATCATCGAATTCGAAGACACTCATAATTTCTTTCACGGGTCCATTATCGACACAATTAAATCCATAAAGCATTAGTTTTCTTGCATTTTTTTGGTTGTGGCCCTTGGTCACAGATTAAGATAGCGAAACAACTGAAAAGCACGATGTAGTACTTATTCTCCTTTCTTTTTCTTGTCTCACTTTTTTTTTCATGGTTTGCTATCTCAAATTGGAAACCATCGAATTCGAAGACACTCATAATTTCTTTTACGGGTCCATTATCGACACAATTAAATCCATAAAGCATTATGACACTGATGCTAGCTGCACAGTACCTATGTTCACACATACATAATCACAATGGCATTGGCAGTGAAATTGGACCCAACCAGAATTTTCCTTTATCATTTGAGGCTATAGTAAAAACCACTACTCAACCTCTGTGTTCATTATGTTTCCTATAACAATGTGTCTATTATTCTTCTAATATATGTTGTTAAGAAAAAAAGAAAGAAAGATAGATCCAAACTTTTATCTTTAGATCCCAAACAACAAACTATTGAAATATCAAATGCATAATCATTTGAATTGAAAAAGAAAACCCAAATAAAATCATTTGAATTTTTATTAATTTTTTAAAATTAAAATGATATTAATAACACTTATGGTCTGTTTAGATGGCAAGATTTGGGAACATGGATTTGGATTTGGGTGATTAAAATCCAAATGCCTTGTTTGATAGTTTACAAATGGTCAAATATTTGAATTTGACAAAACATACCAAAGATTTTAAACCTTAAAATCCTTAAATTTGAAATAACTTCTAAACTCATAAAATTTTAGAAATATATAAGACATACTTTAATGTTTATAAATTTAGAATTAAAGTATTTTAAATCCACCACTTTAGAATTCAAATTCAAATATAAATTCAAGTATTCAAACACAATGTTAAAGATTTGTCATGTAAAATGATGTTTTGTTTTGGGAATGACCACTAGCCATGTAAATGAATCAAAGATAAAGTTTAGTTACAAAATTGGTTGTAGCCTTAGGCTATAACCTTACTCAACATCTTTTTATTGGAGGTGAATTTTAACATATTCATTATTGGATTACATCTTCTTCTTATATTTTTCATGCTTGCAAAATTTCTAAAAAATTAAAGATCAATAGCTATGTTATCAATAAATTGTTTAAATTGCAAATTTTTGTAGTTTAAAATTATGCATAAAATATAAGCTTAGAGATCATATAATAAATAATATCCGATTGACACAAAATTTGACATATGTATTAAAAGCGTAAAGAATATGCAATTTAACAATTAGATTTTTAAAATATGTAATAATGTTTATTTTATTGAGTAAAGTTGTAACCTTAAATTACAACCAATTTTGTAGCTAAATTTTATCCATGAATCAAATGACCTGTTTAATTGTCGGATTCTTTGAGCAAACTCTTTATTTAAGGGCCAATTATTTAATTTTTTACTTAAACTTTTATTTAAGGAGCCATGGCCCCTTTGGCGTCTCCATAAGTCTCTATCCATGCCAACGAAGTATAGTGGTTAGCCTTCGCAATCAACTCAAACAATTTTTTTTAGCAAAATTTTCAAAGCTGTAATATGTCAATAATTAGGGTTATAAATAAACTAAGTCGTTCATAAACAACGTGAGTTTAACTCAATAAAAAAACACATTTATGTTTGTTTGTTTGTAAATAAGTCAAGTTTGAACTTTATTTTTAAGCTTGTTTAATAAACAAGTCAAGTCCAAGTAATAAAAATTAAAAAAAAAAAAAATTGTTCACGAATATGTTTGTGAACAATAGGGCTTGATTAAAAAAAAAGCAAGTTAAGCCTAGGCTCGTTTATAAAATTGGTAAACTTTTTATGGGCTTAAAAAATGAATTCATAGCTTATTAAACTTTGGTGGGTCCCAATTAACTGAACTAGTAAAGTCTCTTATTGTAGAACAAGAGGTCTAGGGTCCAAACATCTTTTACATAAAAAAAATCGATTGATGTCTTAATCTGATGATAATGAACAATTATTATAGAGTGGACGCCATAAGTTGAAATTTTATCATATATATGGGTCCGGTTAATGTATGTTATGCCCTTAAGGCATATATTAATAATCCATTTTAGAAAAATTTTTATAGAGAATTGTAAAAGATGTCAAAATAGTTAATCACTTTTTCATTTTTCCATAAAAAATTTCCTAAAATGGTTTTTGTGTGTATATGTGAAATGAGTTCAAGATACACCTGGTATAACTCTTGTAAAGTTACACAATTTTTACACCATAGATTTCTAAAAAATCTAACAGTTTAAAAAGACATCCTTAAATGTTATTGCTTTTCATTTTTGTCTCTCTTCTTATTTATTGTTTTTCACTTGATTAAAGGGCACTTGCCATTTTCAACAACCTACCTTTTAAATGATTCTTCCTAAAAAAGAAATTAAATCATTTGAAAAGATTTTTTATTATATGGCGGACAAACCAACAACCCTTTATAAGAAAAGATTTTTATGGTTGTGATTCTTAGATTTGGGCTATATATGCAACCTTTTTAACAATTTAAAAAAGAAAAGAAAAAAATCCTCATGCAACTTGGGAATCTTATGGCCTGTTTGGATGTTTAAAAAAGGAGGGAGAGTAGAGTAGAGGGAGGGAGAGTAATCCAATTAACTTACTTGAAAGTTTTTTAAGGAAGGAGGGGGAGGGGTTTGGGGGGGTTTGGAGGGGTTTCAACACCCTCCAACCCCTCATTTTTAATTCCCCCAAATTGGAGAGATTTGGAGGGAGAGTAGAATAGATAAATTATTGTCCAAGTAAATTCCATAATTTATCCTTTCTAAATTAATCATAGACCAATATTGCAAGTCTATTTTCAAATAGGGGTAAATTTGTCTATTTTAATTGTGCGCACCCAAAGCTGAAACCCGTTGGGCTGGGCCTCACTTGGGCTCACAACTTACTTGTATAGTGGGTTTGGATTTCCTACACTGGGTCGTTCTAAACACCAAGGCTCAACTGAATCACTTTCCTCTCCTCGGGGGTCAGAACTACTTCCTTACTCTGTTTTCTCTCTGTTTACACTCTTCCTTCCCTCAATTCTCCAACCCTTGTCTTCTCAAAACTTCTTGTATTTATAGTTCACAAAGTAGTGGAGAGGTCATAATTATTTGCCAGTAAGTGCAACCGGCAGTCCAGTATTATCGATCGTAAGTGGGTGGTTAGGTGGGCATGGGGAGCGGTGAGGGTGGCGTTGGAACTTGGTTCCCACCTCCACGACAGTTCCCGGCAGCGGTGCCTCTCCGAGGCACGGCCGGGTAGGTACATGGCGGGGTGTTCCGCGAGCCGTATGTTCATCACTGCTCGGGAGGGGTTCGCCGAGAAGCGATGTAAAGGCAAAGCTTGGGCCTGCAGCCCGCGTGGCTCGGGGTGGGCCACTAGGTAGAGGGAGACCGGCCTCATGGGCCATATACCCAGGCCAGGGCCCAAGGCCCTCTATGGGTCATGGTGCGGGGGCCGTACAATAGCCCCCCCTTGATTCGCTCCCCATTCCCGAGGGTGAATCAAGGATCACGAGGGGTAAATGCCCGTTTGGGAAGTCGAAGGGTCAGTGCCCGGCCACTGATGGGCGCATTAATGCGCGTCTCAAAAGACGCGTTTGGAATTGATTGACGGCCTACCCGCCATCATTGTCTGACGGTTCGTGAACCGAGGCGCCGTGCGTGTGGCAGTTGAAGCGACGATCCGCGTGGTTTCCTTCCAGTGGATCATTAATTGCCCCTCATTTTACTCCCCACGCCTATAAATAGTCCTTCTAGTCACTGACTCTCACTTTCGCATTCCTCACCTTTCAGTATCCTACTCCGCCGAGCATCCTCCTTTCGTGGTTCATCTACTGGCCCAGAACACACTCCCTCTTTAGAGCCCACAGTAAGTTCCTTTCCCTCTTCTTGCTTTTTCAGTTCAGCCATTTCAGTCTATTCTTTGATATTCGTAGCATTTCTTTTCCCTTTTATTAAAAACACTCGTTTTGGAAAAAACATGAGTTACTCTTACCTTCTTTCTTCCGAGCATGCTTTGGCTAGATTTAGGGAAGTATATAATGTTCCTAGTGACGTAGATATCGCCTACTGCAATATGGGCGATATCGACATTCAGAGGCGCCGTGCTGAGAACACGGTGTTCTTTCCCTTGATGGCCATTCTAGAGGGCGGGCTTAGCTTCCCGGTTGACCCTCTAATTCTTAGTACCCTTAGATTTTACGGCCTTTGTCCCGACCAACTCCCTCCCAACTTTTACCGGGTAGTGAGTTGCGTGAGTAGGCTGAACCGGTTGTACGGGTTGCAACTAAATCACTATGACATTAATCAGATGTATAGTTTGTGCGGCAAGATTGAGTCCGACTATTATCTAAAGACTAGGGACGCGAGGGTACGGCTTATTTCATGCCTGCCGGATTCAAATCGTAACTCGGCTAAAGATTTCGTTCGGGTGAGCGGCAATTGGTTTGCCGAGGGGTTCCCCTGTGCGTTTTCGCCGCGCGACGTTGGTCGGTGACTAGCCTTTATTTACTTTTGTGTCTTTCGATTTCGGTCCGGTTATGTAATCGCTAACCCTTATTTCCTTTGTGCAGAGAGCAAAAGATTCAAGCCGGACATCAGAGTGGCACATGTTCGGGACCTGAACTTCGTACTTAGGTCGGAAATCTTCGTGCACACGGACGGACAACTCCGAGCGTCCCACCTCATCCTCGGTGTCAGTCCCGTCTACTCAACTTGGCAGCCGTTCGGCCAAGCTTTGCTAGTTGACAGTCCTCTCATCTCGTATATCGACGTCCGGCACGCAAACTTCCTCCCCCCAAGGCTAACTGTAGGCGAGGCACGTGATCTCGGTCCCCGGTACATTTGTTCAGACGAGCGACAGCCCATCCGTGACGAATCAGCCGAGCGCGTATCTGCTGAGCGTAGGAGACGCGCCCACGAGCAGATCCAGCAAGCTCCTGCTCAGCCCGAGAGAACCGTAGAGCCTGAGGCTCCTGTTCGGGAAAGGGAGGGTGCAGCCGCAGAACCGACTGACTCTTCGGAGACAGGATCCGATCAAGGCATCGCCATGGTGGCTAGGAGGAAGATGACGATAGACCGCTTTGTCCCGAGTGCCCGGCATGCCGTGCAGCCACAACAAACCCCTGCCCGAGATGATTCGCCTCCCGCTGTCCCATTGACCCGAGTTCGAAAAAGGGCGCGCACAACCGATCAGACTCAGACGGGCTCGGGCAACGTGCCCCCCCGACCCTCGGCCGGTATTGTCATCCGGGAACCGGTAGCGCAAACCGGGATAGATCTAGCGTCTACTTCCCGGGCTCCGGCCGCATGGCGACCCTCCTTCCAACTTGGCGGCGAGCCTCTTCCATCCACGGCCAGCGCCCGAGTATGGGACAAAGGTCATGGTGGCTGCGTGGCGCAGAGTCTGGCGCGCGGCATCCTCTTGCCCGAGGACTTGCACGCCTTCACGGAATCGACGGATGAGTCTTTGGGGAGGCGTTTGCAGTGGCACACCATAGCGGTAACTGTTTAACTTTTCTTTACGATTCTCGGTTTCCCATTTGCTTATGTACGTGTACTTTCCATTTTACCTTACAAAGTGAATATCGTGTGGTCAGGCTGCGCAAATGTCGTACGTTGTGGACGGGAGGATGAAGGAGCTGGCCGAGGACGTTGAGCGGGAAAAGGCTCTGAAGGACGTCGCCGAGGCCACGGCGAAGGAGCAGTCGAAAATTGCCGATGAGGCAAAGGATAAAATTGCTACAGCCGTAAAGGCCCAGGCTCTTGCCGAAACGAAGCGCAAGGAACTGGAACTCCAATTGGGGGGCACCGAGCTTAAATTGGCAGAGGCTCAGAGCTTGAATACCATGCTGGAAGGGCAGCTGGCCGACTCGAAGGCGGCGCTGGAGGCTTGTGAAAACAAGTGGTATAACGAGGGGTTCGCGGATGCTGAGAATTCGGCGGAACCGATCATTCGCCAGGCCCACAGGCTCGGATATGAGGAGGGTTGGTTCGCCGCTCTTCAAGCCCTGGGGATTCCCGAGGATTCTTTGTTGAGGGATCGCAGCAAGATCCCTTTCCCGAGCATCCCCCACACCGAGAATCCTGCGCCCCTTGTCATTGACGAGGAAGAGACCTCCAGCATGAGGGAACTGGTGAACGCCATTGATTCTCATGCAGTGCCGACCGACATGGAGGGGACCAGCCACCCCCATGCCGGGGACCGAACCGGGGAGGACATCCAGCCGCCAACTCCTCACGCCGACCAACACTCCCAAGAGGACGCATCCTCCGCCCATGCGGCGGACATCTAAAGTTGAAAGCCAGCCCTTCTTTATTTTTCCTTTGTTCGAGAATTTTAGATGAGCGGAATTGCCTATGTCACCGGGATGTGGTGACGGGATAACTTGTTTATGTTGTCTTTTCTTTATTTCGAGTTGCCGGGTTTCGGCTACAAAACGTTAATTTAAGTTTCACGTTTTAATATGAATGCTTTACCGTGTTGCTCTTTCGTATTGACCGAGTAATGAATTCTTGTTGGTTGCGTTTTTATTGTGATGTGTCCGACCATGGTAAGGCCTCCACATGCTCGGCGATAGTGATCTAACCGAGGGTCGGGTTTTTCTCTTAGGATGAAATGACTAAGGTTTTCACGTGCTCGGTGATAGGATCGAACCGAGGGTCAGGCTTCTGTCCTTAAGAGTTAATCGTTCAGGTCTCCACCTGCTCGGTGATAGGATCGAACCGAGGGTCAGGTTTCCATCCCTAGAACAAAAGGGGCTAAGATTTCCACCTGCTCGGTGATTAGGGTCGAACCGAGAGTCAGTTTTCTGTTCTTAGAACTAATCGTTCAGGTTTCCACCTGCTCGGCGATAGGATCGAACCGAGGGTCAGGCTTCTGTCCTTGAAACGAAAAGGCTAAGGTTTCCACCTGCTCGGTGATAGGGATCGAACCGAGAGTCAGGTTTCTGTCCTTAGAGCGAATCGTTCAGGTTTCCACCTGCTCGGCGATAGGATCGAACCGAGGGTCAGGCTTCTGTCCTTGAAACGAAAAGGCAAAGGTTTCCACCTGCTCGGTGATAGGGATCGAACCGAGAGTCAGGTTTCTGTCCTTAGAGTGAATCGTTCAGGTTTCCACCTGCTCGGTGATAGGATCGAACCGAGGGTCAGGCTTCTGTCCTTGAAACGAAAAGGCTAAGGTTTCCACCTGCTCGGTGATGGGGATCGAACCGAGAGTCAGGTTTCTGTCCTTAGAACAAAAAGACGAAGGTTTCCACCTGCTCGGTGATGGTGATCGAACCGAGAGTCAGGCTTCTGTCCTTAGAACGGGCTGGTAAGGTTTCCGCATGCTCGGCGATAAATCGAACAGAGGATCAGGCTTCCGTCCTTAGAACGCATCGGCTAAGAATAAACATTGCTCGGTGAATGGGATCGAACCGAGAATTTTGGTTAGAACAGTGCGGATCTGCATAAAAAACATCATTAGTATAACTAACAAAACATATACAACATGTCGCGGTTAATTCTATGCTCGGAGAATTTCCCATCAATGATAGTACTTCTTCAGATTATGGACGTTCCATGGTCGGGGAAGTTGTCTCTCGTCCAGGTCTTCCAAGAAATAAGCCCCGGTGCCGGCCACAGCCGTGACCCTATAGGGTCCCTCCTATGTCTGTGCCAATTTCCCGGCACCAGTGTCTCGCATGTTGCCCACGGCTCTTCTGAGAACCAAATCCCCAGAGACAAACTCCCTCGTTCTCATGCCTCGGTTGTATCTCTGGGCGAGCTTCTGCTGATATTCCGCGAGCCGTATTGTCACCATCTCGCGGTACTCTTCCACCTTGTCCAAATATCCTGCCATCATTTCATCGTTTTGGGCGTGATCGAAACCTGCTACTCGCGCACTGCACAGATTCACCTCGGTAGGGATCACGGCTTCCGCTCCGTACGTGAGAGAGAAAGGGGTCTCCCCAGTGGACCGTCTAGGAGTGGTGCGGTATGCCCACAAGACTTTGGGAAGTTCCTCGGCCCAGTTTCCCTTCGCTCCCTCCAGCCTTTTCTTCAGCCCACTCACAATCACCTTATTCACGGCCTCGGCCTGACCGTTGCCCTGTGGGTAAACAGGAGTTGAGTACCTGTTCTTGATGCCGAGACCACTGCAAAATTCTCGGAACGCCCGGCTGTCAAACTGTAGCCCGTTGTCAGATATGATAGTGTTCGGCACCCCGAACTTGGTGACGACATTTTTCCATATGAATTTCTTCACTTCCACATCCCGTATGTTGGCCAACGCTTCCGCCTCCGCCCACTTGGTCAAATAGTCGACGGCCACCAAAACGAACTTTCGGCCGCCAGTCGCCCGAGGGAACGGGCCGATGATGTCCAGCCCCCATTGTGCAAAAGGCCAAGGACTGCTGATCGGGTTCAGGTGGCCCGCGGGCTGATGGATCAGAGGGGCGTGCTTTTGACACTGCTCACACTTAAGCACATACTCGGCGGCGTCTTTCTGCATCTGAGGCCACCAAAACCCCTGAGTCATTGCTCGGTGTGCCAATGAACGTCCCCCGACATGGCCGCCGCACACCCCCGAGTGGAGCTCCGCCAAGAGCTCGCCCACCTTCTCCGGGCGTAAGCACAAGAGGTACGACCCCCCGAAGGACCTTCGATACAAAGTCCGGTCTTCTGCCAACCAATACCGAGGAGCCATCCTACGGATCCTGATGCCCTCCTTTTCGTCACTCGGCAGTCGGTCGTCGGCCAGAAAGTCGATAATCGGGTCGATCCAGCACGTGGCAGGGGCTGCGATTGCCGTGACATTGATCCCTGTAGTTCCCGAGTTGCTCATTACCCTGACGCTCGGCTCCGAAATAAGCTCGACTTTGATCTGCCGTGGTATCTCCTCGGCAACTGAGGACGCCAGCGTGGCTAGGGAGTCAGCGTGTCTGTTCTGGGTTCGGGCTATGTGGAAAACTTTCACCGTGTTGAAGCTGGTCATAACTAGCCTTGCTTGTTCTAGGTACGCTTTCATCCGGGGATCTCGGGCTTCAAAACTGCCCTGCACCTGATTAACCACCAGACGCGAATCCGAGTATAGCTCAATATCCCAAGCCCCCAGGTTCGAAGCTACCCTCAGTCCGGCCAGAAAAGCCTCGTATTCTGCCTCGTTGTTGGATGCCCTGAAACCCAATCTAAACGAGTGTTCTAGCCGTATTCCTTCGGGGGTAATCATAACAACTCCTGAACCGGCCCCCGTGGAGCTCGACGCGCCGTCTACGAATATCTTCCATGGTCGAGCCTCCAGTTGGCAAACCATCTCCCCCTTCTCTCTGGGCGAAAACTTAGCGATAAAATCCGCAAGGACCTGGCCCTTCACCGAGCTTCGAGGTCTGTACCGTATGTCGAAGGAACCGAGTCGAGTCCCCCATTTGGCTATACGGCCCGTGAAATCAGACCTCTTCAATAACGACTGTAATGGGTACTCGGTCAGGACGTGTACGGTGTGAGCTTGGAAATAGTGCGGCAACTTCCTGGTGGCGTGTATCAGGGCTAATACGAGCTTCTCCAAGGGCAAGTATCTCGTCTCGGCGTCGACAAGAGTTTTGCTGATGTAGTACACGGGTTGTTGGATCCCTTGGTCCCTCAGTAGCACAGCACTCACGGCGTGCTCGGATACCGCCAGATACATGAATAAATCCTCACCTGCCTCCGGTGCCGCAAGCATGGGCACTCGCGCTAAATAAATCTTCAGATCCACAAAGGCCTCTTCGCACTCCTCGCTCCACCGAAATCCCGTCCATTTCTTCAGCAGTTGGTAGAATGGTCGGAAGCGATCTGCGAATTTTGAGATGAACCGGTTAAGGGCGGCCAGCATCCCGGTTAGTACTTGCACTTCCTTCGGGTTGCTCGGTGGCTTCAGTCTTCTCACAGCTTCTATCTGGTCGGGGTTGACTTCAATTCCCCGTGTACTGATCAGGTACCCCAAGAACTTCCCGGCCCCGACGCCAAACGCGCACTTCTCCGCATTAAGGCGCAACTTGTGCCGTCGAAGAACCTCGAAAACCTCCTGGAGGTCCCCCATATGCAGGGCTTCCTGTTTGCTCTTAACCACCATGTCGTCGATGTACACCTCGACCGTGCGCCCTATCTTGTCTCAGAACATTCTTGTCATCATTCGTTGGTAAGTGGCCCCGGCGTTCTTCAGTCCGAAGGGCATCCTTGTGTAGTGGTAATTTGCATCCGGGGAAATGAACACCGTTTTTTCTTGATCCTCGGGCGCCAGGGCGATTTGGTGATACCCTTGGAAAGCGTCCAGAAAGCTCATCCTCGGGTGCCCACACGTGGCGTCCACCAGCTGATCAATCTTCGGCACGGGAAAAGGGTCCTTCGGGCAGGCTCTGTTCAGATCGGTGAAATTGACGTAGACCCTCCACTTGCCGTTCTTCTTCTTCACTACCACGGTGTTCGCCAACCAGTCCGGGAAGAAGATTTCCCGAATCACCCCTGCCTCCTTCAATCTCTGAACTTCCACTTTTACTGCCTCGGAGTGCTCCCAGGCTGATCTCCTCGGCCTCTGCTTTTTAGGGGCGAATGAGGGGTCAACTCCAAGTCTATGCACGATGAATTCGGGATCCACCCCGGGCACCTCGTATGGACTCCATGCAAATACGTCCACATTCTGTATTAGGAGTAGCAGCATCTCTACTTTTTCCCGATCCTCCATGCTCTCCCCTATTTGGAAGTACTTGTCCGTATCCGGCAACACCTTTACCTTGAGCATGTTCTCGGCGCGCGCAACCTCCTCTGGCGGGCCCTGTGATTGCTATAAAGGCGTCCCCGACGACGAACATTTGGGATCGGCCTGATCCTTCTGGTCGGTTTGCTCCTTCTTCCAATCGACCATGGCGATCAAACATTTCCTGGCCGCCTGCTGACTTCCTTGTATCACCGTGACACCATACTCAGTATGAAACTTGACCCTCATGTGCAGGGTGGACGGGACAGCCCCCATTGCATGTATCCATGGCCTCCCTAGAATTGTCGTGTAGGGGGAGTACGAGGTAACTACGAAGAAGCTTACCATCACCTCCTTGCCCCCCATGTTCACGGGCAGAGAGATTTGCCCATCGGGCGCCACCATCTTCCCATCGAACCCAACCAGGGGAGTGTTGTACCTCGACAGATCCTCATTCCTCAACCCGAGCCCCCTGAATAGGTCCGGGTACATAACATCCGCTCCGCTTCCCTGGTCTATCATTATTCTCTTCACAACGAAGCCGCCAACCCTTGCCGTGACTATCAATGCGTCGTCGTGCGGCTGAATGGTTCCTTCTAAATCACTGTCGTTGAAAGAGATCGGCTCTCGGGTAGGTCTGATCTTCTTCGCGGCAGGTGGCACGCCCGTACTCCCCTCTACCGATATCATCGTCAGCACTTCCTTCCCCTTTGCCGTCGAAATGCCCCTCGGGGCGACGTGGATAACATCAATTATCCCAAGAGGGGGCGGAAGGGGATTCCCTCTGTGTGGGGCGCCATGCCCTGTTCCTCTATCCCCGGCGTCCGTCACAAAATCCTTGAGGTGTCCTGCCTTAGCCAACTGCCCGAGATGGTCCCTTAACACTCGGCACTGCTCGGTAGTATGCCCCCGGTTTTTGTGGTAGGTGCAGTATAGGTTCTGATTCCTCCTAGAGGGGTCCCCAGCCATCCGGTTCGGCCATCTGAAGTACGGCTCGTGCTTGATCTTATCCACGATTTTATGCACGGGCTCCTTGAATGTCACGTTCACCTCCCCTGCTGGTGCTACTGGCTCTTGAATCCTCAAATTTCCCCGTGCCCTCTGTTGAAAACCGCTCAGCCGAGGACGATCTGTCACCTGTGCTTTGCCTTTGCTCTGTATCTTATCATCTTCCAACCGCTTGTACTCCTCGATGCGCCTCATCAGCTGCCTCATGTCCTCGGGAGGCTTCTTAGTTAATGATTCTCTCAACCCCGAGTCGTTAGGCAATCCCATTCTGAAAGTGCTTGCTGCAATCTTCTCGTTCCCTCCGCCAATCTCGTTGTAGAGCTCCCAGTATCGGCTAGCGTAATCACGGAGGGTTTCCCCTGCCCTCATCTTCATAGACAGCAGCGCGTCCACCGGTTGCTGCTCCCGGCTGCACGTCACGAAACGGGAACCGAACTCCTGTATTAGCTCGGCGAAACTGCGAATGGAGCCCTTGCGCAACCCGTTGAACCACCTTAAAGCCGTGGGACCAAGGCTGGAGGGAAAAACCTTGCACATCAGAGCGTCATTGCGGGTATGCAAAGACATCATCTGGATATAGTGGCTGACGTGCTCTACGGGGTCCGTTTTCCCACCATACGAATTGAACGGCGGGCGCGTAAATCTATCCGGCATCGGTGCTCGCTCAATATCTGCTGAGAATGGTGACCGAGCCGCCCTGCGCAATGCACGGCTCATAGCATCCATGGCCGCATTCCTCGGCCGTCCCTCTGGAGACTCCGAGCCCCGATTCCCGTATTCCCTCGACCGAGAGCGATTTTGCCGCCGGTGCGATTCTACTGAATGGGAGCGGTCTCGGCGGCGACGGGACTCCCTCGAGTGCGATCGCTCCCTGTGGTGGCGAGATCCTGATTGATTCGATTCCATCCCGCGTCTTTCTTCCTCGGCGTCTGGCCTTCTCTCTCGGTCGTCTCTACCGGCTCGGCGGCGCTCGTTTCGTGCTTCCAACTCCAGGTCTTGTACTAACCTCCGCAGCCGCTCAAGCTCTTCATCCCTGACGTCGGGCTGCCTATGCCGGGAAGCATGGGATAGCGTTCTCTCCGTTTGATACGACCCTTCTCCAAGGCCGGACCGCTCTTCCAGTTGCTCGTAAAACGGATCCTCGCGTCTCTTCTGCCTCTGTTCCCGCCAGGTGGAGCCCCTGGAAGACCCTGCCGAGCCACTTTCGACGTTACCTCCAGACATCTTTCCTGTATACGAGTCTCAGCGGAACCACTGCTTAATAGGATATTCCCACAGACGGCGCCAATTGTGCGCACCCAAAGCTGAAACCCGTTAGGCTGGGCCTCACTTGGGCTCACAACTTACTTGTATAGTGGGTTTGGATTTCCTACACTGGGTCGTTCTAAACACTAAGGCTCAACTGAATCACTTTCCTCTCCTCGGGGGTCAGAACTACTTCCTTACTCTGTTTTCTCTCTGTTTACACTCTTCCTTCCCTCAATTCTCCAACCCTTGTCTTCTCAAAACTTCTTGTATTTATAGTTCACAAAGTAGTGGAGAGGTCATAATTATTTGCCAGTAAGTGCAACCGGCGGTCCAGTATTATCGATCGTAAGTGGGTGGTTAGGTGGGCATGGGGAGCGGTGAGGGTGGCGTTGGAACTTGGTTCCCACCTCCACGACAGTTCCCGGCAGCGGTGCCTCTCCGAGGCACGGCCGGGTAGGTACATGGCGGGGTGTTCCGCGAGCCGTATGTTCATCACTGCTCGGGAGGGGTTCGCCGAGAAGCGATGTAAAGGCAAAGCTTGAGCCTGCAGCCCGCGTGGCTCGGGGTGGGCCGCTAGGTAGAGGGAGACCGGCCTCATGGGCCATATACCCAGGCCAGGGCCCAAGGCCCTCTATGGGTCATGGTGCGGGGGCCGTACATTAATCATTTCCTCTCCTCTCCATCATAATTTTTAAAACATCCAAACAAGGAGAATGGCTAATTACTCCCTTCCCCCTTACTAATTTTAAAAACATCCAAACAAGGTGGAGGGGAACCATTCCCCTCTACTCTCCTCTCCACTACTCTCCTCCCCTCTACTCTCCTCCCTCTCTAAACTTCCAAACAGGCTAGATTTGGGCTTATTTATTTGTAACATGAACTTGAAAGTCTAAACAATCTATTTAGAATTTCATAGTTTAGTACAGTATCCAAATTTTATAGCATAAAGCATTACTAGAACTACGAACACAGGGTTTCGATCTTTAATGGTGTCTAATCTTCAATCAATGCTAGCAACATGAGTTTCTATTTAATGCTTCATTTTTCACATATTGATTCAAGAATCACAACCACGAACACAGACCCTACCGTTGGACCTTTTGATTTTTCTACAAATATCAGTCCTTTCTTGTTGAAATAAAAAGCAGTAGATTACTTTTAAATTCAATTGTATATAATTGTATAAATTTAATTTCAAATAATTTAATTTTATCATCAAATATTTATTTAATTTCTCTTTTAGGATGAATCATTTGAAAAGTAGGTTGTTGAAAATGACAATTGCCCTTTAATCAAGTGAAAAACAATAAATAAGGAGAGAGACAAAAGTGGAAAGTAATAATATTTAATGATGTTTTTTTTTAACCGTTAGATTTCTTAGAAATTTACAGTGTAAAATAAGTGTAACTTTACAAGAGTTACACTTAAGTGTAACTTGAACCTCTCTCTCTCTCTCTCTCTCTCTCTCTCTCTCTCTCTCTCTCTCTCTATATATATATATATATATATATATATTAATTATTAAACCTTTAATTAATTGGGAGTTGAAACCACTCATTCAATTTAACCGAATGTGTTTGATAATATACTTTTTTTTTTATTTTTTTTTATTTGAGAAGCTGCTTGATAATATACTTAAAATTGGCTTTATAATGTACTTATCTTAACCAATTAATCAAGCCGAGCTCAAGCTATGGTGCCTTTTGACAAACTCAAGCTCGAATACTGTATGTAAGCTTGATTCAATTAATTAATGAGGTACTTAGCTTTGCAATATTTTTGTTGAGGGGATGGAGATGAACTTGTTGGGAAAAAAGAATAAGATATTTGTTGAGTTCATTATGCTCACATGCAGAACTTTGAATCATGGGTCGAGTACTGCAGATCATAGAGACAAAGAAAAAGGAAATTAATTAATAATAGGCTAAGAAACATGAGTCATATACAGGAATCTCCTGACACACCATCTGCGAGTCCACGAGAAACTCAATTGATTAAAGCAAGAAAAGGAAGCACTAAGCTGCAGGACCATGGAGAATTATACGGCACCACCGATTCCCAGTGAATTATATAGCCTGTCATGCAGAAAAACAAAAGGTGACAATGAAACATGCATGGGAGATGGGTCGATTCTCCTATACTCAGAAAGTGAGATCGATGTTGAGATTCATTCATCAACAACTCTCACTTTAATTAAACAGACGTGATACACACGATGCTAAAAAATAGTCATATGTATACCTAATACATAGATTAATTTCAACACCTAAATGCTTGAAAAGATAAGGAGGGAGAGAGGGACATTATTATCTATTATTATTTTGAGCAGTAATTTATCCCCTTCCATTATTTCAACACCTAATGCTTGATGTTGTTGCACCCTTTCTCTAGTTTTTCTTCATTGAAAAGTATTCAAGGGATAAAAAACAAAACTAATGCTTGAAATCATTGTCCAAGCTCATATAGTGACTTAAGCTTGTAACAATCATGCATGCATATACATGCTGTTGCACTCTTTCTCTAGTTATTGGTCATTGAAAAGTATTCAAGGGGGAAAAAAAAAAAACCAATGCTTGAAATCATTGTGAAAGCTCTTATAGTGACTTAAGCTTGTGACAAATCATGTATATATATGCATGCTGTTGCACCCTTTCTCTAGTTTTTCGTCATTGAAAAGTATTCAAGAGAAAAAGAAAAAAACTAAGGGTATGTTTGGTTGACTGTAATAGGCATTGTAATGTAATAGTTATTCCTATGGTTTTGTTATTCTTTAGTTTGGTTATGTTTTTATTACAAGGAATAATCATTCCTTATGAATGTCTATTCTTCAAAATGAGGAATAACTATTCATCTATAAAAGGTTGTATTAGCTATTCCTTAGTAAAAGCAATAATTTCAAAACTTAATAAATTTCCAAATAAACAAACTTTCCATATACATCTAACAATTATAAAAATAAAAAATCATAAAAAATAACACATATCTCTCTTAAGTTTAAAAATAACAATTTTTAAGGAGATATAATTGTATGAATAAGAAATTTCCTAAAATAAATGTTAAGTTTCATTCTAATATTATAACTCACAACCAAACTAATGAATAGGTTTAGTTATTACATTACAACACATTTTATTCCTAGTAATAAAGATTACAATTCCTATCATAATCCTCATTCAGTGTACTAAACGTACCCTAATATTAATGCTTGAAATCATGTGTGCATATGTGTGTGTGTGTATATATATATATATATATATATATGGAAGAAGAATTGGAATAACCTTGTGATGGTCCTTGGTGGAGCACTCTCGACTCAAGTCTCAACTTAAGCTTAGGTACTTGGGCTTTCAGTCAATCCAAGGCCCAGTGTATGAACTATGAAGTGGATAGGGAAAACAAACCTAAATATTAAAAATTTAAAAAAAAAAAAGAATGAGAAAATAAACGACTCCACTGGGGATCGAACCCAGAATCTCTGGTTCCGTAGACCAGCGCCTTATCCATTGGGCCATGGAGTCCTGTTGGTCCTACGTCTTCCATATTTATTTAATACTTACATAACGTATACTGAATAACTACAAAACAAAAGGGAAAGCGACAAAAGAACAGCAACCAAAGCTGTGACCTGTTTTCGGTTTTCCCAAAAATAGAGTTATAGATCCCCTAAATGCGTTCGATATTGGACCCCTATGGCCCATTCTTTACTGAAGTCATTGGGAATTGTTGAGAAAGATGAGGCTGCCGAAGTTAGGCCAGCCCAATTTTCTAATTCTGACTAAATGTGGCCCAATAAATTTGGTCTTGCAGTTTAGTTATACATCATGGAACAACCTTGATATCTGTTTTAATTTTTTTTTATTGCTGAGGGGAAATATGTTAAGGAACAAACAAAGTGTATGATTCCGAACATAATAGAATAGTGAAAAATATATATTTGGTCAACTCTCGTTACTTTGTTTGAGTATAGTAGGGCTGATTGAAATGAGGATTTTTGTTTTTGTTTTCAAAATAGTATAAAAACAATTTTGAAAAAATTGAACTTGAAACTAATTTTTAGATAATAATTTTTATATTATACGTGTTTGACTCCCACTTTTAAAAACAATTTTCAAAATGCTAAAAACAAAAAATAATTTTTTGGGAGACCATTTCTATTTTTGAGATTCTAAAAAAATATATATTTACAAAAAGTAACTTGTAGAATCTGTTGATTACCTTTTTTTTGTGTGGATAATGATAAAGGAATAGAGCTCACCATGTATTTTTTTTTTTTTTTTTTTTAATGATAAGTTTCAAATTTGAAGTGTGGGAATTATTTTTGTGATAAAAAAAAGCTTCTTAATTTAAGAGATAAAAGAGTTTGGACAAATATGTGAGGTCCACTATTTTCAATTTATTTACAACTATGTCATTAAAAACATTTTTTGTATCCTGAAAATACCCCTTAACTATTTTCAAAATCATGTTCTGAACCAAGAACATAAGATACAATTTTTTAAAAATTGTATTTAGAAAATATTAGTCAAATAATAAATTCAAGTGTGAGACTCACCATTTTATGGATTGCAAAACAAGAAACTATATTTAAATACTCTTACCAAACAGGCCCTTAGACTCCAAGATTTAGGATTAAAATTTGGTTATTATTGTTGTTAGTTGTTATTACTACTAATTAGAACGATGACTTTATCCTAATGACCTTGTAAAACCTGAGACTAGATGTACAACCTCAATGCTATTTCTTATTTCCTTTATGGAAAATAAAATCTCCAAATCAATTAACGTTTTGGCCTAATGATAAAGAATAGTCATCATAGAACGGACATCATATATTCAAATCTTCTTGTATAATAATAATAATAAAATGTGAGTTTAGTTTAATAGGAAATTTTGGTAATTGCCAAATCTAAAGATAGATATAACGTCATTTAATTATAACTCACTCCACTTGGGTATTACAAATTGGGTAATGTTTGATATACACACTGTCCATTATTACTGAAAATGTGAGTATAAAGTCACGTTTTTAAGTTTAAAATCGTGACTTAAAGTCACTTTTTTAGTTATAAAATGATTGGTGTGTGTTTACATACAGCATGTGCAACAGGTTTTTTCCTAAATTTGATATTTTTCTCCACCTGTTTAGTTGGTTGTAGCCACCAGGAATGCACGGTAAAATTTATAGTATCTCTAGATTTTTTTTTTTTTTTAATGTGCTATACTAGTTTAGCTAAATATAATGAGAGAGAGAGAGAGAGAGAGAGAGAGAGAGGCATCGAAATTTCATTACATTGACAAATGGCTCAAAAGCTACTTGTCTAAAATATATTTTTAACAAGTGGAACATACAAGAAGAAAGTCTGGCAATATATATGCATTTCACAGAAAGAGACTCGGCTCTGTTTAGTAGTAATGGGGGCCTAACCGCCTAAGGGCACTTGGGCTTGTTGCGATGAGTGGTCATATCGGTATAGCACCTCCCACACATTTCTCTGTTCCCTGAGGTCCCCGGTGGAACACACTTGCACCTTGCGCAGCAAGTGCCACAAGCTCTGGTGCACACGTTTGGCCTCGAGTGTAACCTGCACCTCACCTTGCACAAACCTCCACAGTCTGCATTATTTATTTAAAGTTTTTAAACACCAACATATAAATACATATAGATTAGAGAGGATTTTTATTCTACAAAGCAATGCTAAGTAGTACTAGAAAAGATGGGAGGTATATAACTCCTATATCATAAATATAGTATTTTTGAGAAAATATGAATAAGAAAATTAACAAAGAAAAGACTTTTGAAAGAGAAACACAGAGAAGAGATAGAATTAACATGGTTTGATTTTAAAGGTTTACACGGAAAATTACGTCTTTAATGATAAGATTTGAACTACAAATAGGATTAGGATTATTTGGCTTGACCTCTAAGTAAAAGTGTAGAACTGGCCAAAGGTTTTTTTTTTTTTTTTTTTTTTTTTTTTTTTTTTTTTGTTGCATGTACTTCAAATAATATTTAGATAAGATCAACTTGAACAACATATTTGGGCCTTCCATAAGATTGAAACTTGATATCCATATGCCTAAAAACACAATAACTTTCACAACTTATAAAGTAGCTAGCAGATTGTCATGATCATTAGTGTAATATCACTAATATTACTTTGCACAATATTAACAACATTATTATGGTGCCAATCACAAATGTAACATCCCAACATTTGCAAAAAAAAAAATTGTTTTACTAAGTTGATTGATATATAAAACACCCAAAACTAGACCTATAGTGCAGCTCATGCCCAAGCCCAAGCCCAAGCCCCAAGAAATCTATAGAAAAGATGAAAAAGACCATACCCACGAAAGGCAAAAGCCTTCTATTAGCTCCTTTCACCACCTGAAAAAAAGAAAGCAAATAATTATATATATATATATATATATAATTTATAAAAAGAAAAAGAAAAAAAAAAGGCACTAATAAAAGAGAAGGTGGTGGTATTGATGAATATATATACCTGGGTTTGCCGCTCTTCAATCTTGGCATCAGATGAAACCTGCAAGAAGATGAAGTAAAATTATCAGAAAAAATGAAACATATATATACACTATCAGTTTTTGTTAGGTGTTTCTAAAAAGATCATCACAGAATCACCCTCTACCTGGGCTACGCAGAAGAGAAAAACTACCAAAACAAGAAGCAAGCGTAACGCCATTTGTAGGAGAGAAGCACTAGCTAGAGCTATAGCATGCAATTAATCAAAGAGAACAGAGGAGCTGAGACTACTGCTGGGTTTACAAGTTTGGAACAGTGACTTGCTTTATATAGTCAGTTCTTTGTGAACTCCCTTCTCTCATATAAAATAATAGGTCTTATTAATTATTATGAACCTATTTAGTATGATTATTATTACACAAGAGGAATAAGTATTGTTTTTGGAGTACTAAATAATTACTTTACTCTAAAATTACTGTTTTCTGCTTACATTTGGCACTAATCGTGGGCTAAAAATCCTATTGAGAAGAAGATTAAGGTGTAATTAATATGAGGAAAATGTCTTAAAGAAACAAAGAATAACTAAATGCAAACAAGCTTTGATCAAACAGCATTTCATCGTTTTTGAGAATGGAATAAAAAATGTGAAATACTGATCATATGAATTAACTATTTATTGGAGGCATGTTTTAGTTATCAATAAACCCAACTTATTTTATATATATATATATATATATATATAGGGGGCGGATTCGAGCGCTCTCTAAGGATTGAGAGAGTGGGCCCAAGCCCAGCTAACCCTTCAATAAATTTGTAGAGTATGGGCTCAAGAGTTAGGCCTTAGTAAAGAAGGCAACGGCCATGCATGGTTGTACGTGATTGCTAACAACTAAAACGTGGGTTTGAACACACAATGAGGCTCCTCGGACGTGCCTTATGGAGCTGGAAATTCTTATTATCTCTTTTCAGGAAGGTTACAAGGGTTGAGAGAAAATACTTTGCTACAGTATTCCTTTTTCTCTGGTTTTTCGTCCGTCCCCTTCACAAGAGGGATTTTTACATTATATACTCCTCAATCAGTTGATCCTAGCCCTACATTTGTTGCTCAATCCGGTTTCCACTTGAGTGCCTGTCCCATCAGCCGCATTCCCATACCTCCAGTGGGTTGCAGCGCTCAAGACGGCACTGTTCAGAGGTCCTATCCTCATTAATGCGGCCAGAGCGTTAGTTGAGGGCATTTAATGTGGAGGTGACAGTTCGCCTGGGACTTGCTCCTCCGCCATGCTTCAATGTCCGGTGATTGGTTCTTGCTATTTGCTCCTTGGATGCTTGGGGAGACTCCCCTTAAAGGTGTGCCGTATGCCCACTTTCTGTCCTCGGCCTACCGAGGATGTAACCATCCTCGGCAATGCTCCTTGAATCATGGGCTCTAAACTTTCGTCCTCGGACCTCGGATCGTGGAGGCGTCCTCGGCATGGGCCTCTGGGCTTGGCTTGGAGTGGGCCGGGGTTGCTGACTTATTCTGGCCCCACAATATATATATATATATATATATATATATATATATATATATATATATATAGTGTTTATTAATATAGTCAAAAAAATTAAGTGGCTCTAAGTTTGGTGAGTGCATCAGCACACTTGTTTGCTTCCTTCAAGGTGTGTTGGACTATTAATCTGTAGAATTTCTTCGGTGAATAATGTTAACAAATGCTTTAGAGGCATTGATCTAGAAATTATTTTTAGAAATGTTTTTATAGGAAAGTGATAAGGCAATTAATGTTGTTGACAATTTTTTATATTTTCCATAAAAATTACTTTAAATTTTTTTTAAGGGAAATGCTAACAAGTGTCCTTAGGGCACTTGATAACAATCCAGTTAAAGAAAGTTTTTATGGGAAAAGGAAAAAAAAAACAATTAATATTTTAACAACTTTTTTCATTTCCCATAAAAGTGATGTCAAATTTTTTTTTAAAATAGATTGTTAATGAGTGCCCTATGGGCACCCGTTAACATGACCATTTTTTTAATATACTTTATTAACCATGGCCATAAACACATCCCTACCCATTATAAATGGCCATCTATGTCTCCAAACAGAAATCCCAAACACAAAAGAGTGTACAGTTTTGATATCAGAACTAATAATGGCCAACACAGTTTAGTTACATGCATACTGCATGCCTACCTAATGCCTAGACTATAAGGCTTGTAAGGCTAGAGGATCATGATGCAATTAATTTTGGAATATTAGTTAAGATATAGCAAACCTGCATTGCTAACTTGCATCCAACTGTGGTGGTCAGTGGAGTTACTGTTTCTTGGCTCTCACGAATTTTGCACCCCAAGGCAATTGGCATTAACTTTCACATTGTTTGTTTGCTTTTGTTTTTGCTTTTCTTAGTATTGTTTGCTTATATGAATGGCAAGAGTTTTGCTATTTAATTAACATTTTCTACTTAAGCAAAAACGTTTCAAATTTCTTCCTTTTATTGTAATTATTAAATTATCAAAAGTTAATAAGTAAAAATAAATCCAGTTTGTTTTTGTTTTTCTTTAGTGATGTTTGCATCATTATAATAGTATTATGAATTTCAAAAATCTTACAGCTCAATTAACCCTTAATTTCTACTTACACAGAAACATTTCAAATTTTCTTCTTCCATGATAATAATTGAATTATTAAAAATTAATAAGTTGTTATAAATTTAGTTTCACTTCCATCTATCACATTATTAATACCAAGCAACTTTCACAATTATTGAAGTAATAAGTTGTAAAGTTATCCTTTTTGTTTTTGTTTTTTTTTTTTTTTTTATCAAATAGTTAAAAATATATATATTAATATGATGTTTATCCTCCAACTTAAACCTTTCAAACATTTCGTGTATAGAGAGGTGTGTAACAGTTCATATGATGGAGGAAAAAAACCAAGGGATTCATCCAAAAAGCAAAGAACCAAGGGTGTCTGTGTTTCCTCTTTTAATCAAAATCTCAAAAGGGATTAGTAGCTGTGCATTTTTTTTTTTTTCTATTTTTTTTTTGCAAATATGTAAACACTCATTCTCTTACCAATAAAAAGAGGCATCTTGTCTCTCCTATGAGCTGACATCAAACCCAAAATTTTTCCGCTAACATCCAACAACAATATATTTCTGTCATCTTTCGCACTCTTATCATGCATGAACGACAATGACAACGTTTATGAACACTTGCATAGTTACACCCAACCTTATCTTGCTCATGTCCGAGTCGGTTTGGAAGTATTAAAATGAAGCCTGAATCAAATTCATTATGAGTCTGTCTTAGTGCAGTTGGCCGGGAAAATTATACGTTGCGTCATTACATGTGTACCATGATTACAGAAAATGAAAAACCTCATATTTATTGGAATATTTATTTGTGAGTGCACAGCTAGCTAAATGGTGAAGTTCTAGGTTAATCGAACCTAAATTTATTAAATTTAATCTTTTTTATATGTTATATTAATTATTCGATTCAAATCTCAATAAGGTGATCAAACGGCAATTTCTTGCCTCTTTTATTGCATGGGAATTCAATCATTCATTGCTTTCCCACCAATTCACAAGCTAAGTGATAAGTCCCAAGTGCTCAATGATGTTGACAATATTTTCACATATAACTTTTTTTAACACCACTCATGATTAACATCTTTAAAGCTGTGGCATAAAAATTATGTCCTTAAACTTTCAAATGTATGAAGTGCAGGTTAATATATTTGAGTTGACCCTATATCTGATGAATTTCTTTATTTTCTAAGAAATTAAAAAAAAAAAATCACGTAAATTAAAAATTTATCAAAATTAAAAGGAATAAATTGGTAAATTTCAATATATGAGTGAAGTTTGAATTGACTTTTTACAAGCATCAAATTTCAAAGGCTTAATCACTTCAAATTTACATGCATCAATTTTCAAATAATGTTTTCGCAGTACGTCCATTGATGAATTTTAATATATCAAAATAAATCGCATGCTTAAAAATCAAGTTTAAGGTCGAGATTGAGATAAGAGGCAGAGCCGCTTGAGGAGCCCAAAACCGAGCTTGGATACGACACGCAGCCCAGAGCTCGAAGCAGTGTCAAACTATGTTAAAATTTTGATCTCTCTTTTTACAATGCCAAGATAAACTGGTAGTGAAGCATCAAACATCAAATATTTATGGTGGCACAGGAATTACTGATCCATAACTCTTCCTAGATAGGAACAGAGTGAGGGTCCAGAAGGCAGTGCCAAAAAGTCCACCTTTCATTCACTACACGACTGCTGTTTCCAAAGACACCCATGAGTTCCTCTTCCCAACACACAAATTAGGTTTGCTCTCAGAAACAGCAGGGCTTTGCATGGAGCTGCCACTTGTGCATTCTTTGCTTCAAAAAATTGATACTAATTGATTCCGATGCCTGGGTTTAAGAGGCTCTGATTTTAGTGCGTGTCAAGTTCTCTACTTTCCAGGGAAAAGATAAAAAGAAAACCAAGAGCGAGTTCCACTTCCATCTTTTCCCTTAGTGATACCATTCTTTGAATGAAAGAAGCACGTACTTTTGGCCACTAAAAAAGCTTGCATGGTTATCCTTGGTGTGCCCACTGAATATGCAATTTTATGTCATTTTATCTTTGGTTTTTCCTGCTCTTCCTGTAGGCTTTAATCATATACTGGTGGCAATGATATAATTAGAGACCTAATCAGCTTTAGAACCAAGACGAATAACATTATTGGTATTAGTACTCAAATCTTTCCACTAAAAACTGGGGATCTAGGGTACAACCCCTTATTTGTCATTGATGCTAATCAAAATTAGGATCACATTAGCCTGTTTAATTCAGGTTCAGCTGGTCAGACAACATTAAATCCTAATAAATTCGCTTTGGAGAGTCAAAATTCCACAATCCACACACAAAACAATCATTATCAATTTTACAAACTACAAAATCTGGAGCAAGAAGATCAAATTTCCATGGCAAGTAACATAAGACACCATTGGCATACCCAGTTCAACCTCCACCATCAGCACCAATTCCCCGGTAATTAGTAATTACTCCTCTCCATTAAAATATTGGGGCACGGCTTCTGTCTAGTGCCTCAAGTGCACTGGACCCACTGCAATCATGACACGTGTTCGTTTTCAAACACGTGTCATGATCGCAGTGGGTCCAATGTCACATGACACTGAACAGAAGCCGCACCCAAAATATTGTTGCTAAATATTACCCCAATTTAGTTTCCCAATTTAAGCATATCTTGATTGACTATTACATTACTAAAGTCATAATTCTGTCAATGTAACTGTAACAGCCAAAAACACGAAGCGCCAAAGACGGTAGGGTATTTTTCAGACACGTGTCATGATCGCAGCAGGTCTAGTGTCACAGGACACTAGACAGAAGCCGCACCCAAAATATTTTTGCTAAATATTACCCCAATTTAGTTTCCCAATTTAAAAATATCTTGATTGACTATTACATTACTAAAGTCATAATTCTGCCAATGTAACTGTAACAGCCAAAAACATGAAGTGCCAAAGACGGCAGGGCATTCTTTAGGCTTACCTTACAACCGTCAGTGCAAAATTTTGAAGATATCAAACCAAAAGGTATCAGACATCCTATGATCAGTACAACACAACAAACAAAATAGCGCCCCTAACAAAGCTTTATGCTTGCAAAAATAAAAGTAAAAAACAATACCGAACAGCAAAGCAACATCCATTCAGCTGAAATAGAAATTTTATCAACCCCATCGGTGGAGGCCAGAACTACAAGCTTATTGTTCACCAAAACAAGTTGGTAAGGGAGAAGAAGAAAAAAATGCACACACACCATAACTTAACCAGAAGACACTAAATCATTACGTGGATCCAATTATATCATCAGCAAATTGACAGACTCATGTAAGCTTGTAAACTAAAGTTGAATTTTGAACCAAAACTGAGAACCTAAAGCACAATTTAAAAAATTATAACTAATGAAAATTACTATAAATAATCAATGTCAAAATTTCCAAATTTTTCTCGCAAGTGGATGGATGTTAGTCAGAACTCAAGAATTTGAACTAGAAGCTTGGAGTTCTAACCAACACTAGCCGGAACAAGAATAACCAAAGAATTGTCTTGTTCTACTTCTAACATATTACCTGCAAAGTTTGATCTTCTATCTAGAAAAAAATGTTGACCTCCTTCTCACTCATTTCATATACATGATCTCTTGCATCCGTCAGAGCACTCTGTACGATTAAATAACTTACTAAGATACATATGCAGAAGATGTACAAAGGTAACAAAAATAACAACATGCATAGTGGAACAAGAATAAAAAGAAAAAGTTTTACCTGTCCAAATTTTGTCAGGAAGTTATTGGCAAGGTTCAGAGATGTGACTGCCACATCTTCATTAGCTTTTAGTGCTTGAGCAATAGCAAAAGCGCCATCATCCTGAATTCAAAATCCATGTGAAATGCTGCTACATACTACTGAAATTGACAAGAAAGTTAATAAAACAAAAAGTACATACCCTTATTTCATTGAACCCTAAATCAAGTGAAGTTAAAGCTTCATTAACCACTTTCAAGCTGCGAGCTAGGCAAGCTGCACCCTGCGTAGAGTAAAAAGGAAAAATTAACGTAAGAATCGGTAGCCAAAAGGTCATATTGCATTAAGAGACATTACTATCTACAGAAACTAACTTCATCTTTTAGTCCATTTGCCCGCAAGTCCAGAATAGATATGGTAGTATTATATTTCAAAGTATCTGCAATGAACTCTGCACCCTTTGCTCCTATCTGCAAGACACTTTCATGTAAATACATTGTTTAATGGTTCTTTAAAACACAATCCAACTCTATGATTACCTGGCACCAACCGAGCTTGAGGGTGTTTACGTTTCCATTAAACTTAAGAACTTCAGATAAAGCCTTTGCTCCATCTGGTCCAATGGGATTATAACTAAGTTCCAACTGAGAGAGAGAGAGAGAGAGAGAGAAGAAGAAGAAGAAGAAGAAGAATTGTCTCATTACATCCAAAATGACTAATCTATGATAAGTTATTCCAACAGTACTCATTGAAGAATGATCCAAAATTAAAAATTAAAAAGTTAAAGTGATAAATAAGGTGGAGAACTTACAGTTGTAATGACAGAATTATCTTTCAAAACTTCAGCCATGTCAGTGACTCCCTTGGCATGGATGTTATTTCCCCCCTAAAAGATTAAACACTCAGAAGTCAGAATTGTTCTCAGAAAGTTACGTTCAAGACTTCTTTCAAAATAATTGAAATGAATATCTCAAAAGAGAAGGCAAGAAAGAAGTACTCTCTTCTCACCAGGTCTATGGTTGTTATTGATCGGTTTTGCTTCAAAGCCTCTGCAATTTTTTCAGCTCCCTGATAAATATTCAGAGTTCAAATCTCAGTATTTGGGCTACATTATTACATAGTATTAAATTCGAAAGTTTTAAACATTGACTTTATTCTAAAATAAAAGAAACTCTAATGATAAAAAAATAAAAATCTAATTATAAAAGAAACTCAGCCATTGAGTTTTTGTCCATTACAGTATGAGATTCCATTAAAACTTTGTGCACTTTTTGTTTGATCACCAATGAGGGAAAAAGGTATGAAAATTAAAATAATGAATATTCTTCCCTGCTTCTTACTCTTTTTGGATACTGAGTCAAAATGTATTTTATTAATTTTTTGATTGGTAAGTTATGCACCTGGTGGGTCTTGAATCCACAACCTCACCCTCTATGCACTTACAAGGGAAGGAGGTGACATTTGAGCTACAGTTCAACGACGAGTCAATATGTATTTTAATATGTATTGACAACTCCTAATCTCATTATTGCTTTCCATAATCTCTTTCCCCTTCTTCAGATTATCAGAAAACAGGCAGAAAGCAAAATCTGGTGTCACACGTACTCATTGATCGGTCTGTCCGCTGAACCCCTCACGATGAGTTGCCCCTCTCCTTCCCCTTGTGGGTTGGGCAGGCTCTAATCCTTTTGCCACCGCAAGGCTGGCTAATTGTACGAAGCAGGCTCAAAGACCCCTGGCTTTTACCATCCCCTCTGAAACAACCATAATATGGCCGGTAGGAAGACAGGAAATGCTTTTGGAGTAAAGGGCAAGGGAAGGAAGGCTAGCAAAGTAGATAGCAAGTAATAGCTTCTTAGCCCCCTAATCTTTCTATTATATTGTAAATTATTAAAGCACGCTCTAAAAGTGACAGTTGTAGCAAAGTAAAAAATTACAGTTTAATGGTGGAACCAATTTTTGGCTAGCTTAGAATATGTCTACCAAAATGAGTTTAACAAATTAACAGTATATGAGTTCATAGAGTTGCTGAATTCAAATAGTTAAACACCGAAAAATATCAGTACCTCATCGCCTATGTCATTCATGTAAAGGTTTAACCATAATAAGCTCTTGCTCTTCTTTACATATTCAGCAACATAAAACGCACCTCTTGCGCTAATTGAGTTGTTGCTAATATCTAGAAGTGTAGTCTTCCCTAAAGAGAGAATATGAATATCAAGATTAAGTGATGTACATAGAAGTGCAGGAAAAAACGCATAAAAATCTAATAATAAAAAATGTCACTGGATATAGTAGATAGCACACCTTTATGCATAGATAAACCTGACATCAAAGCACGTACTCCTTCATCTCCAATAGAATTTCCATGCAAATGAAGTTCCTGAACATATGTAATCAGCAATGAATTTAAGAACCAACTATTTTTGTCTTACTTTTATATTAAAATAATGTTCTGTCACACTTCCGAAACTGCCAAGTAACATATGTTGCTGAAATGAACATCATCCTTTTTTCTTTTTCTTTTTTGATAGGAACATCATCCTTTGTTTTCAAGAAAGAGCTCAGCTACATGGGAGAGGAATGGAAAAATAATGTAGAACGCAACTGGAAGCCCCCTCTTTGATGACTTATAAGAGGCAAGGATAAGCTGGTTCAAGTGCTCAAGCATTAATCTGGGATGTTTCACATTATGGAAAGCTCTCTTGAGACCTTTCTTAGCTAGTCTAAGTTGTGAATTGAGTCTTATTTTACACTTCATTTAGACTAGAAAGCTGCTGCTCAAATTTTAAATAAGTTTTCCAGAGTTTTATTATGTCAAGGGGAATCTGGTAATTTCCCAGAATTTTTAGAATGAACTATACTAGGGCCCGTGAGTCTTATTTTTATGTTTTGAATCCTTTTTTCTATTTGGTTTATAAGTTCTTAATTACTTTTCTTTGGCATTAGGATTCCTGGCCTCTCTAGGGAAAAGTTATTTAAGAGTTCTAGGTGACAATAACAATATAAAGGCCTTATTGTAGTTAATAACATGCATAAAAATATTTAATTTAAATAAAATTCCAGCAGATTATTTTAAGTTTTAAGGTTGTGATTGCCTTCTCCTTCCTAAGTGTGATTACTTAGGAAACCTATGCTACAAATTGTATTTCCAGATAATGTAACACGCAAAATCCCTTTGGAGGTCCTAAACAATCTTAATGATCATCTACACAATACTGGTAGATTTCCCCCAAAGTACAACAGAAAGATAAGAAGTTGACGTAAATGAAACTGGTACCCTTAGAGATTTGTTCCCCTCAAGTCCTTTTGCCAAAGCATTAGCCCCTAGAGCGCCACCATAGTTGCCACTAAAGAATAATAAAATGTCAATAGAATTTCCAAAGAAGCAAAAGGCAAGTGCACTACTCAAAAAGAAAAAAAAAAAATGATAAGTAACAAAAAATATTACTAATAAAAAAGCCAACCCGAGTACATTCAGGATGTACTATGGGGGCACAAATCAAGAACCAAAACTACAACGATCAAGTAAAACAAGAAGGGAAGAACAAGAAAAATGAGAAAAAATAACACTCCATTCAAAGAGTGTGTACAAGAAAAAAGACTTACTCTCTAACATAGAACGTTCAAAAAGTTTAAATTTAAAACCATTCAAACGAAAAATGGTATAACCTAAGAAGCACAGACACGGTGACATGAGCCATTTCTTAAAAATTATAACATGAAAACGGCCGGTACGACACCGGTATGACACGGGTAAGACGTGGGTACGACAACCTAAATGAAGTGTCCGTGCTTCCTAGGGTATAACCAGCCAGGTCACGTGTATTATTAGCATGCTAAAACAAGAATTACATCCCATTAAGAGAGAACAAGAAGAGAAGATGGGGAAGGGGAGTAAAGAGGACAGCTAATGCAAAATTCACTCACTTGAGATGCAGATTTCGTATAGTGTTATTCTCAATAAGTGCTCCAGCAAGACCAGTGAACCCCTGCCTCCATTTTCAAACAAAAATCACAAACAGAATCAATTTTCAACTTCAGTTAAATTTTATTCAAGAGTACAATTTTAGAACATGCCAAGGTAACTGCATACAGAATAATCAATCATATTGTTGTTAAGTTCCAGAACACGCAAGCTTGAATTTTTCTTCAACAACTCTGCAATAGCTTTTGCACCCTGCACAGAAAAGTGAGCAACTCTTAAGTCATATTATTGCAGAAGAAGCTTTCTTTTGTATGAACTTCAAAGGAACATGATTATACACTGATCAGGGTACAGTTTTTTATGCTAGATATAAGCTAACCTCATCACCTAAGTCAGTACTGTTCAGCTGAAGCTTTAGAATACTAGCATTGTCCGCCAGGATATCACACAGGCACTGTGAACAAGGATACATCACACAAAATCTAAACTTTGAAGGTATAAACATAATGGAAAAACAGCAAAATGAACCCATAAAAAACTTTGACATGAACATAAGGAGAACCATGTGACAAAAATAGAAAAGGTGGATCAAAGAGTTCACCATATATGCCCAGCATGTCCCTCATAACTGAATTATAACACTTATAAGTTGCGGAACACAACATAGTTGAAGCATATTGGGCGAGAGCTTATGAATATGTCCCATCTAAACAACAAAATCTACCCATTAGAACTCAACAATATCCTAAAGAAATCTCCTTTTGATTATAAGTTACTCACACGCCCAATGATCTCAAACCCAAGACTTCACTCTTCACCTTGTTCATAGATGGGGGGACATGCTTGTTAAGGTAAAGTGTATTGTCAATATGCTTAAGAAATATATAGTACTTATTCACAACGTTATCTCAGATTTGAGTCTTGCAAGGATTATGATAAAGATATTACAAGGTAAGGAGATGTTGCATTACTACATTGCTTTATCTAATATGTGGTGTAAGTGCTCAAAGCTTCCTTCATTACTTACAAAGTTGAGAACGAAGGTCGGTGATCCTTATACTCTCATTATTTTTTAAATTCTGAAATTTTTATTTAGGAGGTAGGACATGTAATCTTCCAATTACCTTTGCTTGGGTAAAGCAAGCTCATATGCTACCGATGTTTAAATTTTTTGATATATACAGGACTTCCTTCATCCATGGTTTTTGTATTTTAAGAATATAAATATGTATGTGCTATTTTAAGTGAATGGTGAGATCTAAGTAAGGGTTTAAATTGATTGAGATAATATTTGACAGGTGTTGGAAAAGAAGAAGAATGGTATTCTAAAAATATTATAATCAATTCAAAATCTTGATGGTAAAGCGGAAAGATGCTCTGTGTTTACAAGAAAATTTAAAAAAAGACAAAAAAAAAATGGTAAAGGGATAGAAAAGGAATCTAGATGTAGCTCCCAAAATTTATATGTGAAATAAAGATGAAGGATCACTATCGATTCTACTACATAACTCAAGTATTTAGTAGAATAGGCTGTAGACACTGACACCAGATCTCAAGTAAAGCAACATAGTATGCATAGAATCACATACATTGATCTAAAAATCTTCTCCTTATACTGTTAGAACAAGTTCCTTTCCAGTACTCAATCTAGCAAGAGAATTAATATTAGGTTTTTTTTATATATGACAACTTAGACAGACATTAATAGTGAACTTGTGCTGACCTTAATCCCTTCATCTCCAATAGGGTTTCCAGAAAGATCAAGAGTCTTTAATACAATGTTTGATTGAAGAACACCATCAAAGGCTTTAATTCCCTCTCCAGTTATTCCATTTGCAGCAAAACTTACTTCTTCAACAGTCTGAAACACAGATATATTTTTGATAAGTTCATGGAAGAACTGTCATTGCATCCATATTTCTCAATATAGTGTCAGAGAGTACAGTAAAAGTAACCATATGACATACATCAATGACATGAAAAAAACAAAGGTCATGAGAATAAATAAATATAATATAATCAGATAGTGGAAACTTATGGAAAAAGCTTGAACCTGATTGTATCCTAAACTCTCAGCAAGAAAAAATAGTCCTTCATCTCCAAAGTTGCGACCTGCCAAAATCTTCTTGTAAGGAAAACATTTTTGTAACAACTGCGTAAATTAAGTTGACTCTATATTGCTAACCAAGAAGAAAGAGAAAAGAAAGGGGGGGGGGGGGGGGGGGGGGGGGGCTGGGTTGGTGAGTGTGGAAACAATTAGGCTGGGGACCATTAACAGCAAGCGCATTAAGAAAATACTGGTCTTGAAATTAAATTCATTTTAGGCCATCAATTAGAGAATTGTAAAAAAATTATTTTAACTTGTTCTCAATTTCTATATTTGGGTAAGGTAGCTGCTTGTATAAGCACTAGAGCATCACATATCATGATTTAATTCTCTGTGATCAGCACCTATTCAGCAAGCGTACCTGACATGTCTACACTTCTGAATGTCCTCAGTTCTTTCGCAAATTCATTGAGCTTCTGTTTGGACTCTCTATCAATCTTAGCTTTGAGACCTGGTAAAAGATTTGTCCCTACAGCAAAGGACCAGTTCATTCCTTGCGGGGGAGATTTGTTTTCCACGGATGCAGTCCTCTCTGGCTTTGGAATAAGGAGTTTCTCCACCAATTTCCACAAAACTGTCAGCTGAAGGCAAAAATTAGTATTCCCATTGCGAAGCATAACGGGTAATTTGTGCTGGCATCAACAAAATTGCAACAATTTAGCTAAACTGATAGTAATTCTGACATAGGAATCCCCTCAATATACAATGAGCAACAAAGCATGTACCTCGCAAGACACTGAATTCAACGAGTTTCCTGTTATGTAAGCTCCCTAAAACTTTATATTACATAAAAATTTCTCTGAATTTTCTATGCTATATTTCTCATTTCGTTAATTCTGATACATCTTTTTTTTTTATAGGTAAGAATAATATTATTGAAAAGAGACTATGTCATGAAAATAAACATGAAGTAGCTTAAAGAATTACTATGGGATAATATCTACATATGAGTTGACTCTATGAAGGAGTGAATAGAGTTACTATCAGTAAAACCCGATACAAAAGAACACTCATATAGAGAACTAATGAAGGAACTAACGAAGGATGCTTGTATTTGAGAAGACGTGCACTCCACATCCTCAAAAATATGCCAATTTCATTCCCTCCATATAGTCTACATCAAATATAAAGGGATAAGATTCCATATATTCGAATTTGGTCCACAACATTGCCACCCACATAATAAATCAAGAACCTTCTTTGGTAAAACCCACTGAACCCCAAACATCCTAAAAATAAAACTCCATAACTCGAAGGCCATGCTACAATGAATCAAGAGGTGATCCACATTCTCCCTGGTACAACGGCACATACAATACCTACTCACCATTGAAAAGCCTATCTTGATGAGATTCTCACAGGTGAGAGTTTTTTACCTAGCCGCTGTCCACACAAAGAAAGAAACTCTCTGAGGTGCCTTAGTCATCCATATGGCCTTCCAAGGAAAAGGCATAGGGGCTAAGCCTCGCAATTTCTCATAAAAAGATCGCACAGTGAACTCCCCATTACTCTTTAACTACCATATCATCCTATCATTCACCTCCCCAAGGGGAGTATGAGAGTCTAACAAATGTAAAAAAAGAAGCCAACTCATCAATCTCCCAATCGTTAAAATTTCTTATGAATTCCACACAACAATTCCTACTCCGTCGGTCCGTCCCTCCACCTGTCTCTCCAATAATGATTCCACAAAAGCATTGTTATCCATGACAATTTCAAACAGTACAAGAAACAACAATTTTAAAGGCTGATCTCCACACCAATTATCATGCTAAAATTGAATTTGACTACCAGAACCCACAACAAACTGAATGCACCATAAAAAAATTATCCCCCTTCATTCTAATGCTCCTCCAGAACCCACAACCATGAGTGCCTTGAACAAGTTTTGAAAACCATCCACCCCATTCCTCCCCATATTTTGCAGTAACAACTTATCTCCAAAATTTGTTTTCCTCCAGCCCAAACCTCCGTAGCCACTTCCCTAACAAAGATTGACTGAAAGTGGTAAGTTTTCGAATCCCCAACCCCCATAAGCCAAAGGAGTGCATGCCTTATCCCATTCCGCCAAGTGGTACTTGAACTCCTCTCCTAAACCACCCCACAAAAAATTCCTCTATAATCTCTCTATTCTATTCGCCACACCTGTGGGAATGGTTAATGCTGATACTTCATTTTTCACCAATGGCTTTTGGCAATTTTAACAAACAAAAAATTATCAAATTAACCAAAAGAAGATAAACCAATGCTAGCTAATATATATTTAAAATGAAAGACCTTGAATTTTTATTGACTTCTTGTAATTTTGCTGCATAAGTTTTATTGAAGTTCACATTTTTCTGCGTTATCCTTCTAATATATATTTTTTAATTAGCACTCACCGTCCCTTTGAATAAAGTACTAAACAATAAACAAACTATGGTTATATTAAGTTTGATCATCCCTAAACAAATTATAACTAAATTAGCTATCTCCTTTTCCACAAATTAGCTAATTTTTTTTTTCTCTTAATACTAATTAATTAAATGTGTACAACATATAAAATATTGTCACATAAAATAATGCTAAACTACCTTATTTCAAACTCATTAGAAATCAAAAATCTTTATTTTTTTGATAAAGCAACCTAACACTCAAACAAATCAAACAAGTTACTTTCTACAAATTCTCTAAACATAATTGTAATTCCACTTCATATTACTCATAAAATTCACGCATTCACATTGAATTCAAACATAAACATTGTCCTAAATATCACAAAAACTTGAAAAACCAGTAAAATCCAATCCAATTCAATCCAATCCAATTCATACCGAAAGTGACGGCGAGAAAAACACCGGCGGGAGCAACAACCGAAGCGACCTGCTTGAACGGAGAAGGCGCCGGCTCGGCCTGAGACTCTCTATAAACTACTCTCCGGCCACTCGCGGCGCGCCTCGAACCTCTTCCGTCAGCCATGGAAGAAGCCGCAACCCTAACAGCCAAGCCTCTGAACCTCACGCCGCATTTCCTTCCGCTCCCAACCAGAACAACAGAAACAGCTGCCGGAGCAAAGAGCAGCACGCCGGAGCCGCTTAGAAACCGCGACCGTAATGAGTGTGGGGAATGGGATTTGATTACCTGCGGGTGAGAGTAGAGAGAGATGGTGGAAGTAGAGGAGCTCATGGTAGTGTGGTAAAATGGAGTAAAGGATTATAAGATGCGCATAGGGGGGTACAGGTTCTTATCCTGCGCTTACTGAGCTTTGTGTGTGTGAGAGAGAGACAGAGAGAGAGAGATGGATTTGGTTTGAGGAGCGGCGGGGCTTGTGAAGATTCAAGATTGTTCTAAGAACAGAGAGAGAGAGAGAGAGTGAGTAGTCTAATTTTAATCTGTATTCTAATCTGTCAACTAACTTCGGGGCGGGAAGGTCGGGTTATTGGGTTTTTTGTTTTTCAAACGGGTTTACTGTTATTGGACCTTTAAGTTTTTGGGAGGGGACTTTTCTCAAAAAAAAAAAAATGGTTTTTGGGATGGGAACAAATTGAGGAGGGAAGAAAAGGATTAAGATAATAAAGCTAGGCACACATAAAAGTCCAAGTGATTTATGATTAATGTCAAAGGATAATTATTGATCCAATTACTAAGCAATGGGTCGGTCTCCCTCTTGTACCTTGGGAGGTACTGGGTCGAGTTCATCAACCGTTACAGAAAAAATTATTAAGTACTCTTGGAATATGATGAAGTGATACTCTATTCTCTTACATTTATGGTAAATCTTATCATAAATTTAATTAGAGGGTCGAAAATGAAGTAAAGGAGTATCATTCCAAGAGCACCTGATAATTACTCACAGCTATGACAATTATAACTACCTCAATTATAGGGTGGTACACATTCCTCACTTCAATGCCATGAAGGAAACAAATATAGAGATATTCACATCCAAATCTGTGAATGGAGTTTTCCTCAACAAAAAAAGAATTTGTGATACTCTTGGAATACGATGACGTGATACTCTATTCTCTTACATCTATGGTGGGTCCCATAATAAACTACCTAATAATTACTCACACTTATATTACAAACTATAATCACCTCAATTATAGGAAACTAAGATAGAGATATTAAGTCCTTTTGGATATACATCATTGTAAGTTTATTTAAAACCTTCTCTCTTTTCCTCGTGTGTATGTTAAAAATACTTAGTATTTTAAAAAAATAAATAAAAAAAATAAAAAGAAGAAGAAGAAAAAAAAGAAGAAGATAGAGTTATTCACGTCCAAAACTATGAATAGAGTGATGAGTGGTGTTGCATCTTGATAATTTTGATTGTCAATATTTTCCTTATAAGAATTTACTTTTGAGTCCTATTAACGGATGTTCTTAAAGTAGTTGTTAATAAACTATTTTAAGAAAATTTTGACATCATTTTAATGGAAAATATAAAAAGCGATCAAAATAATTAATTGCTTTTTTTCTTATTTCATAAAAAAAAAAAAAAAAAATTAAATATTGTTTAAAGTTTAAACTAATGTCTTTAGAGCATTTGTTAATTTTTCTCTTTACTTGTTTTTAATGGAGCCCTGAAAAATTGGAGGCATTTCACGGGCTTGAATTTTATTTTTATTTTTTTTTTTTTTTTTTTGAACTTTAAATTCTTGGTACTCTTAAAGTATGTTACGGTTGCTTGAAGATATGTCATATTTTAAAGAATCCGAGGGATATTGTCGATTTGATTATTAAATTTGATGATCTATACAACAAAAAATGATTATATCATGCAACATAAGCAGAAAAACAATGGAAGAAATATATGATAATCCATTCAAGCCAAGCATTCCTCACCATTTGCTTTATACGATTTATTTGATGTTTTCACCTTTGTCCTCCCATGGTAACCTACGCTACATACCATCTCTTCTATACAATGTCATCTAATTATCGGTTTGCTTGCTTGCATTTTTTTTCTTTTGAGTTGTGTCTTATGATTTGCCTACATTTATCTTATTAGTATTGTTATCGATAAACAATACCCATAATCATTTTTTAAGGTTATTATGATAGTTGAATTGGCACCTCCCCATGCATAAAGTGCTTGGGGAACTAAGAGGAAATGGTTGTTGAGGGGGAAATTGATGCCTCTGAATAAGATGTTGGGAAACCAAACCGAAACTCAACTATGGGCTCTTGAGATGACACCCAAAGGCTTTCGGTGTGATGACAAGCCTACTCAAGCAAGGAAACAAAGGCTGCATTTAACAAAACAGCAACAAAAGCCTAATGAAAAATACTTTATAATACTTAGTTAGTATATTAGTGATCCTGTTCTGATAGTTCAAGGGAAATAAATTCTCCAGCAGTAAGGGTGAAGTTACACTTAAATCCAAAAGATAAATTGTCCAACAGTAGGGGTGAAATTACATGGTCCAACAATCAATAATTAGATAAATTTAGGAAAATTTTATCTCTCGAGGGTCCTTGTGTGTCTCATTCAAGATGAATTTATTGTACTTTCAACCATCATTACATCAATGTGAGGGAAGAGTTCGATCGTTATAAATACATCATATCCTTCAATAGTAAAATAAAAAGTAAAAATTAAAGGTTCCATAGGAAGAAAAAAGGAAGGATTAATTGGCATGGTGTGAAGGGAGAGAGAGATCCCAGCTCAGTGCAGCGAGTATTAAACTAAGATTTCGGTGAGTATGTGTTTATAAGGCATGGACGAGCTAAATGTGGGCTGTTTTTGAGTGAGTGGGATAGGATTGATGTTGAGATTGAAGCTTTTTATGAGTAATGGGTCGTTTGTGATTATTTGGAAGACATTTATGAGCTGTGATAGTGTAAATAGGGGAGAAGAATATTTGGGATTAGATGGGTGTAGGCTAAAGATGATGGGTGGTGACCTAAAAGGGAGCTAAATCACCAGTAAAAATGGCAAACGAATCCAAAGTCTCAGGGGGGGTAGCTGTCCTCTAGTGGGCTGAGGTGTTCATCTTTTTATAATGGTGCTTTAAAGAAGCATTAATTAACAAGAATCCAAAAACGTAGGACTAATCAGAGGTGATGGATCAAGGCTAATCTTCTTGAGAGTTTTGGCCAGAAGTAGGAGATTTACTTTAAGGGCTGCCTTGCTTCTTTGGGTAATGATGGGATTCTAGAGTGCTTTGCATTTAATGTCAGGATTTCTGAGGCTAAACTTAATCAATGTGACTAAGGCGTGTTATCAAGAATGAATCCTAATGCTGCAACTGAAATTTGGACCCCTAAGAAGTAAGATTCAACAGCCCAAGCCAGGTGTCAAGCTCTAAGTCTACTTCAGAGGGTTTCGCAGGAGATCTTTTTATGCCCTTCAAACCACATGTTCCCAATTTTTCCCCTTTAGGATTCATGGGCTTGACACATGAATCACATCTTGAACGTTTTTATCCTTTATAGCATCAATTTGTTGAAGTTTGGATAATTTGGTTTCAGCTCCCCTTCTGCTGGAGATACATTTTTAAGGAGATGATGGAGTTCCATCATCCTTCAAACTTCAGCTAATATGACAGCCCTCGGGCACTGTTCACGTCAGGTAGAGGGTGGCAGAAAACTAATAGGACAGCCCCTAATTCATCCTCAAAGGCTTGGTTCTCTTATAGGGGTCTCTAGTTGTTTTTTGGTTAGGCATGAACAAGGGCTGATTGCCCATTCTCAACCCTTTGCCTCTTGTTGGTGTCTTTTGGATTGCACTTGCTTACATGGGCTGGTTATTTTGGGCCAGGTTGTGTGCATCCTACAAAATGGTCATTAACAACACATGTTAATTGCCATGAGTTTTCATTCCCCATGGACTTTTGTTAGTGAATACTTTGGCTTTTTTCATAGATATTTGCAATGGGCCTTTGGGTAATTAGTTGTAATGTTTGAAACAATAGGAAATGTTTCAAAATACTTTCGTAAATAACATTTACTATGATGAAATAGTGCCAGTGAAAATTGGGCTTTGGATATTGTCAGTGGGAACTGGGCTTTTGATATTGCCAATGAGAATTGGGCTTTGATGTTGCCAATGAGAATTGGGTTTTGGATATTGCCAGTGGGAACTGGGCTTTTGATATTGCCAATGAGAATTGAGTTTTGATATTGCCAATAAGAATTAGGCTTTGATATTGCCAATAAAAATTGGACTTTGATATTGCCAATGTGAATTGGGCTTTTGAATAAATAAATTGTCATGGGTGTAAACCATGGGCTTTGATTATGGATTTGAATTCCATTGATAGAATTGTTCTGCCATGGATTGAATCATGAGCTTTTCAAATATTGTCAAACATAAGTATTCTTAGGCTTTTAAATAGAATAGGATATGTGCATTCGAAAGTAAATAGGTGGTACTCAAATAAAATTAAGTGTAAAAAAAGTACCCCAACAAGGGTTCGAGCCATGAGTTAGCAGCATATTGTAACTCTCTCTAAAATTAAAAAAAAAAAAAAAAGTTATTATGGATTCTAATTAATTCAACTGATAAAATCTCATATTGTTGAATGAGATATATGGGGTTCAATCACTGTCTACACCAAAACCAATTAGTTTATTGATCTGATGATAAGAAACAATCATTAAAAGTGAGCGCCATAATTTGAAACTATTCCTCAAAAAAAAATTATTATTATAATTTTTTGTCTTTTCATCTTTATTACGTTATTAAGCATGTATCTTAGGAATTACTATTTGTATTTGATTACCACTTGTTCAAATAATAGCAGAACTCACAGGTTATTAAAGGCGAAGATACAAAAGAATCCGCAACACAGAGATAATTCGAATCAACAATTTTTTAGTCTTATATTTTAGGATAGTTTTGTAGCCTTAGCTTTAGGAGTAGAAATAAACTAGTTTGCAACTTGTGAAATGCACATAATAAAATATTAATAAAATATGACTGTATTTCAAAAAATGGTTTTCTCTCCATTCATTTTGTATATAAATACAAAATTTGATAATTATGATAGTTATTAATAAACATTTATTATGATTGTGTTTGTATATGAAATTTAATAATTATGGTAGTTATTAATAGGTATTTATTATGATTGTCTATTTATATGGTCATCTATATATCTATATCTATATAATAACTAATAGCCGAAACGTTTGACTTTTTGTTGACCGTGCCTCATTACACCACGTGGCTTGATAATTTAATGACACGATTACATTTAAAAACACCAAAAATTGTATCTATTGGATTGACTGATTAAACAAACCGTTTCAGTGAATTTTTTACTAAAGTTTGTGTTCAATTTGCCTAGAGCCCTATTGGTATAAAAGGAAACTAACCGCATAAAAAAAAAAACAAAAAAAGGATTGCTACACGGAGATAGAAATAGAGAGGCGATGAGACCTGGAGAAAGAAATAGAGAAAGGGGCAGAGTCAGAGACATCTCAGGCCAGTACCACCGTCGGACTTTGACCACCAAAATTATTGCTTCCCCCAACCGGCGATGAACTGTTACGGAGTGAGTTTTCTTTTTTTGCGTTCTTTGTTTTTTGATTTTTTATAAATTTTTATATGTAAAAACCTAAATCTTGCGATAACTATGATTTTTGTTTACTGCAATTTGGGTCGCTCGCCAGACTCAGACCGCCGGTACTGCAACCGCACAGAACTTGAAAAATCTGCCACCATCAGAGAGAGGCCGTGTACCCATAACCGGTAAAGTTATTGTTTTTGTTTTTGTTTTTTTTCCTTTTCGTTTTCAAATCTGGGAATTGAATATAATTTGGGTTTCGTAAGAGGGATAATCGTTCCGGTACAAACCAAAAGAAAAGAAGACCAGGATAGAGAGAGGGAGTTCACTAGGCCGTATGCCTGCCAAAGTCCGATCTCACACCACCATCAGACTCAGTAAAGCTTTTTTTCTTTTCTTTTTTTCATTGTTAAAATTTATGGATTAATTGTTATTTAGATTTGGTTATTTTGGTCGGATTGATATTGATTTAGGTGTTTGGATTAAATTTGATTTTGATTAAAGAATTTGGGTAAGAATGCTTTAGTTTGGGGTATTCAAGTTAAAATACCGTTTGAAGAAAAGGAATTGCTTGGTTTTAAACCTTTTCAATATAAATAAAACACAAACAAAACAATATGAACAAGCAAAATACACTGAGAGAGAACAGAGGTTCCATATTCAGTGAGACGCAGAGAGAAATACCACTAGACTACCGCCACCGTTTTGCATATTTTAGTCAGATTTGATTTTTCTCTTTTGGGAGCATTGAAATTAATGTGTGTTTGATGTTTGCTTCATCTCACTGTTTCTTCTCCTATTTGAATTAGCATCTTCAATCTTCAATATATGTATATTTTAATTTAAAATCTGATGCTTATACTACTCGAATTACAATTTGTCTTCTTCAATATATCTATATTAATTTTTTTTCCCCTGCTTAATTGTCTAGGGTTCTTCTTTTACCCTTTTTAAAAAATAGATTGGTTGATTCTTCTCTTTCTTCGGATGCTTTGGTTTGGTTTTTTCTTTTGGTGACATTTGGGACTTATCCTTTGATTTATTGTAGTTAAAAGTAAAATTTCACCTTGGATTGTTTAAAATCTTTATGTATAAGACGAAAACAAACTTTCCAGTTCAAGTTTGTGCCAAAAAGTGTTACTATTTGATGTTAATCTTGCTTTAAGTATTTATTTTATATATGCTTGGCTAATGGAAGCCAAATCCTTAGCCATCATCATATGGGAAATAGACAACAGATTGTTAAAAACTAACCAACAAAATATTTAACATTGTGCGGACAATTCACTAAATATGGTTGTATGTTTACACATTAATGCTTAAACATTTTTTGGGACTGATAAATTACCTTTGTTATGGGAAAAATCTTTCATATCTTTGCAACTCAAACCATATTACAATGTTTGCTTCCACTTCGTTGTAGTCTCTCTTTCATCTTTCTTTACTGTGATTTTAAAAAACTTCTTACCCTGTCATTTTGTTGAATACTAAGTTCTTTGCCAGGTACAACATGGGTATTTTGCAAGAAGAGTTGCTGCATCAAACTAAGAGGTTAGGATAGCCTGATTTTCCCTCTATTTATCTCATGATTTGAATTAAATTTTGTCCATTGATCTGTTTGGTTTTGATTTGCCTCTAAATTGCATATTTTAATCTGCTTTTTTTTTTTTTTTTTTAATTCAATGAATTCTTATTTTGTATTCAACTGAACTGTAAAACTGTTATGATTTTTTTTTCCTATGCTTTGTGATCGAATTACTTACAATGATTGCTTCAGCTTCTTTTTGTAGTCTCTCTTTTATATAGTGCATTCTTCTTTTGCTATGCTTTGTGATCTGTCCTTTTGTTTAAACACAGATTTCTAAGGTTCTTTACCAGATACGACACTTTGGTGTTTTGCAAGAAGAGTTACTGGATCAAACTGACAGATGGACGTGAGTCTAATGCTGTAAGATACATCGAATAGTTGTGTCTAGATACAATTTTACTTGATGTTTCTGTGTTATTATTTTCTTCATCATTAGAGGCTAATTTGTTTCATCTTTAATATTTCTATCTTACTTTCATTAGAGTATAGAGTTTACTATCAGTTTTTTCTGCCATAATTTTTAGGCTATAGAACTCTTTATACCGTCAATAATCTTTGGTTCTTTTGGTTTAATTTTAGTTAGTTGTTATTACATATTCCAGTAAGTTTAAATGTTTCCTCAAATATCACTATGTTAGCATTTAGTAAAAGATAGACCAAACATTAGTACTTAGTACTTATGATTGCTATTTTTTTTTCTCTGGAACTAGGTTGTGGCCTGCTGTAGTAACCTGATGTTAAATAAGCCTTTGGTTGATGGTGGTTATGCCTGAGGGATTTGGTTCCAAGAAGACTGAAGCCAAAAATCTGTAACAATGTGGGGTAGTTGCAGCTGATTTATTTTTTTGTTGGTGGTGGTGTTTTCTTTTGGGGCCAAATATCAACTGGACAATGGATATGCAAAAGGAAAGATAGCAAGTAAAAGTGCATAGGTTAGTCATTCGTGGTTGATTATTGTGTAATGTGCATATGCAGCAAAGTATTTAATATTTTATTTGTTATGTACATGTTTTTTTGCTTTCACAAACAAATTGTTCTTGACTTAAATGCAATAATTTGAAAGAGTTTCTTCTTTAAAACTGTTATGTTTGTTGCTAAATCATTTAGCAATGATTTTGTAAAGGCATGAATCTTATTTTTCATCTCTTTTATTGTCCTTGGCAAATTGTTATTGACTTGAAAGCAATAGTTTGGAAGAGTTTTTTAAAATTGTTGTGTTTGTTGCTAAATCAATTAGCAATGATTTTGTGAAGGCATGAATCTTATTTTTCATCTCTTTTATTGTCCTTGGTGACACATTATTATCTATTGTGTGATGGAAAAAGCCAAAACAATCATTGAAATAATTAAATCAAGTGCTCTTTTTCAACCTTTGGAATTATAATATGTTATATAACTTTTTGAATATAGTATTCATACAATGTAGAATGTTCACCTTTTTTTTTTTTACAATTATTATTAAAATTATGATAGTTCATGTAAAATTAGAAAGCTTTTATGTATAAACAATACTTTTATAAGAAATTTTCCAAACCAATGCTCTTTATTGCATTTGTTGTATAAGTTTTATAGTTTAAAGAGTTAATTAACAAAACTGATAGGGGAGAATTTCCATGATCAAATGTTTTACATGGGGCAAAAAAACCTTATGAAATCTACAAATATTTCTGCAATTTGAAACATGATAGGGTTATGACTTTTCAATAATTACCTTTTGGTGTATACATTACAACATATCCTATATATACCTATATGTACAACACAAACTAAGCTAGAGACTTAACATTCTGTCTCTTATTTCTTCTCTCAAAAAACAAATAAATAAAACAACATTGCTTACTTCTGTACAACTAATAAACCTTTGTGCTATTTCTTTTAATATCATTTTTTTTTTTTTAAATTTCATGCATTTTTGCTTACTACTACAACTAAAAAATAATGGGTTTTTTTATTTTTTTATTTTTATTTTTATTTTTAACTCATCTTATAGCTATTCCCGTGCATCGCACGGGTAAGCGACTAGTATATATATAAAACCGAAGCTTTTGAAACTCCCACAATTTTTCATTTCAGCATTTTTTATTTATATTTTTAGACTCAAATAATCATTAATTAAACTATAATCATTAAAAAGACTCACATTAGGATTCAAAAAAGAAGAGAGAGAGACTCGTGTTATAACTCCTTTCTTCCCACCTCAAAACCCTAGCAAACCTATCCCTCTCTCAACTGTTGTGAAAGACGTCTGCATTGATGGAGTGCCTTCTCAGGAGAAGATCCTGTTTGAGAGTGGTACAGATGAGAAAACTCTTTCCATCTTTTTGCCTGCTGAGAAGGATCAAAACAAAGAACTGGTGAAAGAAAAAGAAGATATTGATACGTCCATTCCAGATGCTTCCCAAGGATTTGATGACAACAGGGGAAGACTCCCCTGACACTATTCCGAATGATGTCTCCAAAGAGATGTTTTTGCCTGGAGAGAAGCTTCCAGTTTTAGATATGGGCACATATACTTCCCACTACAAGTCTTCGAACAATGATGAAGTTGAACAACAGCCTTTCCAGTTATTCATCTCTTAGCCAAAGTTTTTGTGTAGGAAGCCCTAAACGCTCTGTAGCATCACCCAATTATGGCTTCCAGATTTACCACACACCCTCATACACATGGTAAGTATTTTGAAATCCATCTTTTGCTTATCAGACCCTTGAAAGAAAAAAAGAAAAGAAAATATATTTTTGCAATCCATCTCTGTTATCTTGATATTTCTTTCTCCATGAACCCTAAACTGCTAAACGTAAACGTAATGGGTAAGGCAATGGGTTCCATGTCTGTTTTTTGTTTTTAATTTTTTAATTATGTGAAAACATTTTTTTTCAGATAATTGTTAAAAAATTAAAACAGGATTCATATAAGGAATAATCTAATCCTATACTTTTCTTTTTCAAACAACAAACAATGATGCGGTATATCTGATTTTATAATTAATAAATAAATAAATAAATATATATATATATATATATATATATTTATCATTGGCACTTGCCCTCAGCAATTTTTGAACCAAATTGACTCATTCTCCCGTCACTACCATCGAGAAATCAAATCAATGTTGCGGTTTTTCTATTTAGTTGAAAATTTTTTTTGCTTATTTTTTTTGTTTTTACTGCGAATCAATACAAAAAAAAGAAAAAAAAAAGGTATGAAATTGATTTCTAGAGTTTTCATTTGTGATCTAATTCAACTAATCTAGGAAAATTTTTACATTACTTATAAAAAAAAAATCTAGGAAAAATCGCAGATTATCTTATTTCTCAATAAGTATTAAAAAGATTTCTGTTGTCCATTTAAAAATTTCACATATAGATTAATAAAGTTATATTTCTTGGCTGTATTTGCTAGGTCTTCAGCAACAAATTTAACTTGGCATTTTGAACCTATGGCTGAAATTTATGCTGTTTTTTGGAAGTTCAAACTTGAAATCAATTCTTCATTCATTGTGGTTTTTCATTGCGTAATTTCTCTCTCTTACTCCTCTTGATGAGTTTTTCCTTTTCACTAAAATTTTAACAGGTTTGGTAATTGACTAGAAGAAAGTTTTTTAGCATGAAGCACCTATTTCATTCTATTTGTCCTCACCACAAGGAAATTAAGGTAAGACATAATCTATTTAAAATTTTTAAAGGATGAGCTTAATTATTTCTTATATATAACCGAAGCCTTAAACTTTTTTTAGACATCAGCATTATTTAAATAAAAAGAAAACAAAAATTCTGATAGGACTCAAAAAAAAAAAAAAAAAGACAACACTTCCAAAATTATTGAGTTTGTGTATATATATCAAGGGAGTCAATACCGTACCGGAGGCTGTACCGGTTTGCCCAGCGGTACGGTATATTTCGGATACCGGTCAATACCGGTGTACCGTTTCGGGTTTACCGCTATTTTTTATATTTATAAATAACTATATATGTATGTGTGTATATATATTATAATAAATATAAAAGTTTACCATAAAACATTTCCTCAATTCAAAACTAATTATTCATAATTTTAGACTTTAGTATCAATTAAAAGAAAAAAAAAACACACAATATAAAAAATAGAAAGCTTAAAAGTTACCATTGCATACTAAGAAAACAAATAATACTAATAAGTTAATGAAAATAAGTTACCATTCTACCCTAACAAAAATTCAAAAATTGGGTACCGGCCGGTATTGCCCGAAATTGGCCAGTACGGCCGGTATTTAAACCGGTACGAAACGTTAATGTTTCGATACCGGTATGCAACCGGTACGGTACATACCGGCCGGTACGGCCGGTACCGGTACGGTATCGACTTCCTTGATATATATAACTATTGAGAGTTTTGTCTTATTAATTTAAGAATTGTAAATTACTTTGTAGGTTTCGGTAACTATGCATTTGCAACTCAATAATGTTCTATGTTAGACAACACTTCTAAACTATGGAAAAGCATAGAAGTTAAATATTTCTTCATTTTTTTAAAATATTAACTAGCAAAATGTTTATTTACTCATTGTTGGATTTTTTTTTTTTAGTCAATAACTTTTCCGTGCATCGCACGGGTTGGCGACTAGTATTTAATATATAATTATGATAATTATTAATTGTTATTTATTATATTATAAGTGTTTGTGGGGTGTGGGGGTAAGGGTCAAGGTTCCAAGAGGGAGCTTCACGCACATATACACTTAGATGAATCAAGTTTAGGTCCAGTGTGTAGTAGTACTGGACTCATTGAAATGATGACATGTATCCACTTTTGAACACATGTCACCATCTGACCGGGTCCAATGTACTGGATGCACTAGATCTAAACCAAGTCCAACTTAAATTAGGCTAGAATAGAATATCTATCTTGTATAAATATATATGAGATGGGTTCAAGTTACACCTGGTGTAACTCTAAAAGAGTTACACATTTTTTAAACCATTAATTTCCATTAGATCTAATAGTTAAAAAAACCACTGGTGACATGTCATATCTAATATCATTAAGTCATTAAATTCTCTTCTAAAAATAAACAAAAAGTCAATTAACACTTTCACCCCCACCGTTTTCTTCTTCTTCTTCTATCCCTTTCTCTTTCTCTCTCATTTGTCAGGACCTCCATAAACTCCTCTAGTGAACCAAATAAATCAACAAAGGATAAAGCATTAGCATTTTTCATCTCTTCAGTAAATTGTGAATTATATGCATCTGTGTAAATAGATTTCAGGGGAATTAACAACGATTGAATTAATATTTTATTTGACAATTCTCCTGAAGTAGTAATAAACCACATTCCCTGCATTAGTAGACCAACCGATTTAATAATTTTAATTTTTTGTGATTGGAATGTCAGATTGGATGCAAATTGGTGCCTTTTTCCTTGACTCTTCTGTATTCCTAACAGAGAAGTTATACCCTTGATTCTTCTTTTAAAAGGATTTTATGCAGCTTTTCGATGCCCTGTATGCAGACTCAATACATGTAATGGTGAGTAAGGGGAAAATGCATTAATACCAATAAAATTACAATGTATCAATTCCCTTGTTGATTTATCTGGTTCATTGGAGGAGTTTATGGAGGTCATGGCAAATGAGAGAGGAAGAGAGAGGGATAGAAGAAGAAGAAAACGGTGGAGGGTGAAAGTGTTTATTGACTTTTTGCTTATTTTTAGAAGAGAATTTAATGATTTAATGATATTAAATATGGCATGTCACTAGTGTTTTTTTAACCATTAGATTTAATAGAAATCAGTGGTTTAAAAAAGGTGTAACTCCATGGAGTTACACCAGGTGTAACTCTCTCTCATCTCTCTCTCTCTCTCTCTATATATATATATATATGAGATGGGTTCAAGTTACACCTGGTGTAACTCTTTAGAGTTACACCTTTTTAAAACCATTGGATTTAAGTAGATCCAACGGTCAAAAAAGACCCTCATTAATGCTAATATTTTAATTAGGATCTCATTAATTATTCCTCATTTATTATATTTTATACCTATCTTTAAACCCAAAAAAAATATTACATCTGACTCTCTCTCTACGCTACCATAGCCACAAAAATTAAGAAGCTGCCCGGTGGTTCTGCACGAGCTTTCCTAGTCCCAGAACCATCCTCGACAATGATCTTTCTATCACATGTTTCTATTGAAGGAATACGAAGAAAGGCTTGGCTTGTGGACGTGAAATTCCATGACAAGACGTGGATTTGAGTCAAATTGCCTGTGGAAGCTGAAAATCCTATGAACATGTATTCATTGAGAAACGGTGAGAGATCAAGTTGCTCAGAGAAGATTGGTTTTGTTGGGTAATCTTCATCTTTTGATCCTAAACGAATGTCCATCCAACGACGTGGACCATCGTAGGTGATCCAAGCTCGATGAACCAAACCATCGTTTAGGACAATACCAACATCGGACACATTGATTATCATCATAGATTGTATTACTGTCCATGAATGAGAAAAATACAAAGTTATGATAGACACATCTTCTGAAGGGACAAAAAATCTAACAGAAATTAGATTAGCACTAGTGGCATTAGATAAATTACAAGCTTGGTTAGTCATTAGATTAAAAACTGCTGAGGGAAGTACAAAGTACCTTGGTCTCACATTGTCTCTGTGAAGATTAAATTCTATATCAGATCAAAAAATTATAAGCTTGGTTAGTCATTAAACAACACTTAGCCATTTATTTATTTTTAAGGAGACAGGATATATATTCACAATTGATAAGACTATAAGAGTATGACCGGCTTAAAAGAAGGGGAAAAAAAAAAGAGTAGTACGAACTCAACAAAAAAAAAAAAGTATTGCAAATATATTTGTAAATTCATTGGCAATAAAAGGAATATATGTAAAAGGTTTTAAACAATAAATAAGGAGAGAGAAATAAAATTGCTATTAATTAAGTGAATGAGGTGTAAGTCAGTTAGCATTTAATGCTATTTTCTTAACCATTAGATCAATTACAAATCTATGGTCTACAAATAGTGTAACTCTTATCAAGTTACACCAGGTGTAACTCGAACCTATCTCTATATCTATATATATATTCTATTATTTAAAGAAAATATGATGTGTCAATATTCTAATTGAAAGATAGCGGGTTTTTACCTCAACATCGGCTCTTTCGAGCTCCATTTATTGATTCCCCGGGACCAATAGCAGCTACATAAATTGCTTCATTCTCTTTCCGGTTTGCTTTCCCTCAACTAAGGCTATTGGGACCCATAGAAGCTCAATTGGTTGCTTTCTTCCCCGCCGATCGACATTGATAGATGGATTCCCGGTGTTTATTGAAAGCAAACTCACCTGCAAGAGCGAGGAGCAACGGACGATTCTACGATTTGTTTTTTCGTAAGATCGTCCGCAAAAAAGACAATTTTTCTAAGAATTAGAGATGTCTGCCCTGCCTTCGTTCTCGCTCAAGCGAAAACTCAGTCTGCTAGCTCAAGTCGCAAGTCAAGATTCTAATTGAAAGTTAATATAGAATATAATTCTCTCTCTCTATATATATGTGTGTGGGGGGGGGGGGGGGATTTGCTTAATGGTTGCCCTTAGCGCATTTGTGAATGAACCATTTCAGGAAAAATTTGGTACCACTTTTAAAAAAAATATAAAAAACTATCAAAAAATAGATATTTTTTTTTCTTTTTCCATCAAAGGTTTCTTAAAATATCTTTAATTTTATGTAGATTATCAATTATCAATATAGACAAGACCCCGTAAAAGTGGGAGTTTTATACACGGTGTGTACAACCATTTATTAGTCCGATGTAGTTGTAATGGGTGAATTTAGGAAGAATTCTCCTCAAATATTGTACTTTCCAATTTCATTTATCCAAGTAATTAGTTTCATTCTTCTAAGTGAGAACTGCAGGTCCGAACCCACTATAAAGCAAAATTCAAAAAACTTAGTAAAACATGATATGTACAGAAGAGATGGATCCTTTACTTTGGTCTTCTCGACGGGCTAGCAACATATATACATAGGTTTCTACAAATTCTAAGTATATCCACCTTTTTCTATGAAAAATATATAAACAAAGAAAATAGAATCGATCTCAACGCCCATTGCATCACAAAGTGAAATTGATCACTGGTATCTTTCTTGGCCATGACAAACAAACGGCCAACTGGCCTAGGTAGCCGTTTATATGTAAGGCTATACATTCTATGGAAGTTGGAAGCAACAAATTATCAGACCAAAAACACCAGTTCATCATCACAAGTACTATAAATTAATATGGCTTCTCATTCCACAGTAGCAATTTTTGTTGCTTGCTTCGCGGTTCTGGTTATGGTCGTTGCTGCCCAGGGAACTGGGGGAAGCATGCCGGGAAGTGTGAGCATGACCGGAAACATGGCCGATGAAATGGTCATGCCTCCTGGAACGTCCATGTCAGCTCCTCCTGCTCCTCCCCCAAGTGGCTCTACAAGCAACCTCCCATATCCATCCATGGTGATTGGACTACTTGCTTTCATTGCTACATTTCTGAGCTAAATATTTGATCCCTTGTTTTTTTACTTGTGCTTTGGTTTTTGGTGTTTGAATACTTGGCATTTCACTTGTAATAATCTTCTCAGTTCCTTTTTTCCTCTTTTGAAGTATAAAATTTGGTGGGATCTGTGTCTGTCATGTTTTTTTTTGTTGACGATCTTAAAATAAAAATATGCTCCTTCGTAAGAAGAGAAATGATATGTCCACAATATTTTTACAACAAATCCTAAGTAGCAGGTTGTTACTGGTTGTTATTGTTGACTTAAAAAAGTAATCTCAGTGGTAAATTCAAATTTGAACCAATAATAACTAACCACTCATGATTTGTAAAAATATTGTAGACATAGCACCTCTCTAAGAAGAATTCTCATTAGTCAAAAATTGGAACTTTGATTTCTGGGGATGCCTAATAGCCAAAATGGAATACAACGGTATATCACTATTCAATCATCATCATGGTATGTATAGTTTAGGTAGCTGGATTTGGGCGCCTTCAACATTTTCTATGGACCCCCATGTCCAAAATGTTACATTTGGATAAGAACCAACAATATTTCAATAGCAGTGTTTTTTTTTTTTTTTTTTTTAAATAAATTTTTTATGGCTGTAAATAAAGCTAAAAAAGAGCATGATTAGTTGTAATATACCACCTAAAAGGAATCATTTGAAGAAGAATGTGAAAAAAAAAATTGTCTAGAGGACCTTATTATTAGAAAGGAGAATGCAGCTTTCTTGTTAAATCTGAAAGGTATGAATGTGCAAATGCTGCATGCATTGCTGCTCCGATGGGAAGCACATTCTCGTCGATGAAAAAGTAAGGGCTATGTGGAGGATATGCAGCTCCAATCTTTTCATTTTCTATGCCTAAAAATAGGAATGATCCAGGTACCTTATCCAAGTAGAAAGCGAAATCCTCACTCCCCATGAAGAAAGGAGCTAATTTTGTGTTTTCTTCTCCTACCATCTCACTTGAGACAAGGCGTACATGTTCATAAATTTTCTCATCATTTATAGTTGGGGGAATTGTGGGATGTTCCTTTCCTGAGAAATCAATCTCAGCAGAGCAACGATGTACTGCCGCCTGCCCTTTTATAACCTGGCAAAGAGAAATCAAACTCAAAAACAATCATAGGCAAAAATGTCCTATCTTCATACTTTTAGTACCCATTTGAGTTAATATGTAGCCTTCTATCAAGTGACTGACCTATATATACACTTGGTTTTTCTTGGATCTTCACAAGAGTAATTTTCAAAATACCAAATCTTCCACAATTTTTTTGACAGCTATTGACACAGCAAGTTGTGATTAAAGCAATTTCACTTTCACATGAGTTTATCATCGACAATATTTTTATTAGCACCAATCACCACATACCATTTCAGCCGTTGTGTAGGAAATTGTGAAAAATTGTCTCCCAGATATATTGTTTCATAAAATGCAAAAACCTTACAATGCTATGCATATTAACTATCACACCAATCAATTTTGAGAAAACAAGAAATCATATCCATGAGGCTGTGGCCTATAAAAGTGCAAAATGCAAAGTTGGTAGGTGAATTACCTCTTCTATTCTTTCCCTGAGAGAAAGGAAGCTTTTCTTGCCGAAAGCCCTAAAAGTCCCAGCTATTGTAGCAGACTCTGGGATGATGTTAAATGCTGTCCCTCCTTGGATTATGGCAACAGAAACCACCTACAGTATATTACATTTTTTGTAATAAAATGTACGAAAACTCAACTCCATTGTAGATTAAAGTGTAAACCAAACGACCAATTCATTTCATGGGGGCTCAGACTATAAAATTACTATAAGTACCTGAGAATCTAAGGGGTCTATCTCCCTTGACACAATATTTTGCAAGCTGATTATTGACGTTGATACAGCCAAAATTGGATCAATGGACTGTTGTGGAATTGCCGCGTGACCACCTTTCCCACTGATCTTTGCTTTAAAGCTGCCACACCCAGCTAGAAATTCTCCCGGACGTGATGCAACAACACCAACGGGGTACCTTTGCACCAAGTGCAACCCAAAAATGGCCTCTACATTTTCAAGCACCCCCTCTTTGATCATGTCTTTTGCACCTTCCCCACGCTCTTCAGCTGGTTGAAATATAAGAATAACAGTACCCTACATTCAAATGTGATTTTGTGAATGAGAGGAACACAGAAATATACTAAAATTAAGAAATTAGAGATGTGTCCACAGTCCACAAGACCTGTAACTTGTGTCTCAGTTCTTGCAGTATCTTTGCAGCACCCAGGAGCATAGCTACATGTGCATCGTGCCCACAGGCATGCATTTTGCCCTCTACTTTGCTCTTGTGTTCCCATTCCACCAATTCCTATACAAGAACATACATTTTACTAGACAACACATAGCACTGCACTTCTTGAAATCAGAATAATACCGTCAGAATTTGAACAACAGATAAAGTACCCATAATTTCCTCCTCATAGGAGAGTCATAGAAATACCATTAGAGATAAGGTTGGTCTGTAATACTCAGCCCTGAGTCTTGACAACAGAGTTTTGTAACAAGGGTAGTCTTAGAACAATGGTTAAATGATTAAATTTACAGTTTCCTAATAGCTAAACCTTTTAGGATAATTAGTGATATTTGAAGCAAGAGGAGAACTCTTAAAATCCCTTTGTGCCTTTAGAATTCAAATTAAAGAAGGGAAAGGCTTTTTTCTTTCTTTGGTTTATAAGAGATCCATTGACCTATAACCTACATAGCAAGAGGAAAGCTCTCCCATTTGTTGCTGAAGGTGAGACTTGATCCTAAGTTCCTAATATAATATGACATCAAGAGACCTCACAAGCTAATAAAAATTGAAGTACTTTACATTTTCGAAGCCTTAATAGAGTCAAATCATCAGAATCTTTGCTTATATTTGGATTGCATGTAACATTGTATATAGGCCAAGAAACCACATCGAATTTTAGTGAAAAAACACATTAAAGTTAGAAATTCAATGTTGTTTCCTCTTATATATATATATATATATCTGTGTGTGTGTAACATATATTCTTCTTAATTTGTCTTAAAAGCCTACTCAAACATGTGCAAATAGGCCATGTCCTGTTCTTGATAGGCTGCTATCCTATCACTCTCATAGTTTAACCCTTAATTAAGGATATGGATCCACCTCTAATTCCTCTTCCTTATCAACTGCCCCACGACCAATGAAACAGGATGCTGTCTTTTTTTTCTTTTTTGGGTAACTAAACAGGGTGCTATTACAATTCATGAAAAATTATTAGATGCTCTTAGAGTATGGTAGTGCTTCTTCCTTACCTTCATAGTGGATCCCAGTAATGAATGTCAAAGGAAGTTTTCTTTAAACATTATTTCACAGTTGACACGGCTAAAATGGACAAAGTTTTCTTTAAACATTTTGTGGGTGTTATTTTACTTTTTCGCTATTTATTATTGCCTTGAAATTAATTTTAAATATGTTTCAAGCATTTTATTATTGTTACTTAATTTTAAAACCTAAAACAAACATATTATATCCAAAAATAATTAAATTATTCATTAAAAATATTAATTAAATTAATTGTTGTCCCCCAGCCGTGTCACACTCTAATCTTTTAAGAAATGTCGTAAGTCATGTACCAATGAGTGAACAGACGTGCAACAGTGGATGAAAACGATTACAATTATACAAAATTTGGAACTTTTTGACTTCCAGATAATCACCAATTTTGGCTGATTGTCAAAACACATTAGTTGACAATACCGCAAAGCACATGGTACAATTATGTCTTATTTCCCTATTCAAAACACCACCCTACATTTTCAATTTTTTTGGATTGTACTTGTACCAAGAATCTGAAATTTTTGGCCCTTAATGTTGCTTTATGAGCATCCTTTTGTAATTGGGACGAGCCTTTAACCATCTCCAACTTCTCTGCTTGAGTTTTCTGCTCGGACGATAGAGATGGTTTGAGGCCCTCTTTCTTCTTAATGCATGTATTCTTAATTATAAATATTCAGCAGCAGAGAAAATTATTAATAGAAAAGGTAAGGAAAACGAAGTACATATTTACTCTTACAAAGTAGTAGAAACCAAAAAGTAAATCATGTCTTTGTGTCCAAATCAAGAATTATAAATAAAAAAAACACAAATAGAAAGAAAAAAAAAGAAACCAAAACAGCACAGTTTACTAAAAAAAATCTGACCTGAATTGGCAAAGCATCCATATCTGCTCTAAGAGCAACAAAGGGTGGAGAACCAGACCCAATGGTAGCTACTACGCCTGTATGTGCCACAGGCCACCGGTACTTAACACCGAGCTTATCAAGCTCACGCCTAATGACCTCACTTGTCTTGAATTCTTCATATGCAAGTTCTGGGTGCTCATGAATTTCTCTCCTCACCTTCTTCATCCAATCTACTGCGTTGGCATCATTAGCCAACCCGAGTATGTGGTCTCTCAAGGAAGAGTTTTGATAAGTTGTATGAGAATTCAAGCTATTCTCATGGCTATCAGCTTGGAAGTTCAAAGAAAAGCTCAGGGGTATGGCAATGGAGATTAGGAAAATGAGCTGCAGAAAGTCCATGTGGCTTAGCTGAGGACAAAACATTTTTTTCATTTTTTGGGCTTAAGCGGTTATAGTTGTGGATGATTGTTAAGAGAAGTAGGAACTATTTATAGTTTCATAAGACAGTAAGGTTGTAATCTAATTACCTTCCAATGTGCTAAGTGCTAACAGCTTTGACCAGTGTGTCCTACTGTTACGAAAACATTCAAAATTCAAATCTTTCTACTTCTATTATAACCATTGAATTTATTAAAGAAAAAAAAATTATAAATTCTCACAATTTTTTTTGCAACTATTCGTATGGAGTTGTTACTCACTTGTTTGGCCCTTCCACAAACACAAAAGAAAAGAGGAAGGTGAAAATTTATGTAAAATTTTCGGTGAGCCTAGAATTATTGATAATTGAGTTTTATTAACATACGCCCTTAGGACATATTCTATTATAACCATTGAATTTATTAAAGAAAAAAAAATTATAAATTCTCACAATTTTTTTTGCAACTATTCGTATGGAGTTGTTAGTTGTTACTCACTTGTTTGGCCCTTCCACAAACACAAAAGAAAAGAGGAAGGTGAAAATTTATGTAAAATTTTCGGTGAGCCTAGAATTATTGATAATTGAGTTTTATTAACATACGCCCTTAGGACATATGTTAATAACCTATTTAAGAAAATGTTTTATGGAAAAATGAAAAAAAAAAAAAAAAAAAAAACCTTTTTTACCGTCTTTTTAATTTTTCATAAAAAATTTCTTAAAATGAATAGTTAATGTACGTACATTAACTAGACCCTTGATAAAATATAAAGTTGAAAAAAAAAAAAAAAAACTTTAATCTTCATTCCTCTTTCTTCTCTCTTAAGGTTGAATTTTAGTATAACAGTTAATAGATGGAGGAAGAATATGTTAAGTGTGTGATATGAGGACAATACAGTTACAGCTCATGCATCACATGACAAAAATATATCATAACAAATAACCACTTTGATTTTATCCCGTGACTAATCTTTAATTTAGATTTACATTGTTTGGCTCTATGATCTTGTCAAATCAATAAAGTCAAGTTTGTCCTATCAAAAAATTAAAAATTAAAAAAATAAAAGTCAAGTTTGATGTGTATTTTGTAACCTGTTCAACCCAGATAAGTTTTGTAAAACAATATATGAGTTATTCAACCCAAAAAAGATTTTATATATATATATATATATGAGTTCTTCATGTATTTTTAAATTATTTATAGGTGATGTGTCAACTGTCAAGCTTTGTAATTTAGTGGTATTTTCCGGTTCTATCTAGGGGAGAGTCTGATATAAAATTATAAATCCTTCTCCTGTACTTGTTGTAAGGGAAAAAAATTTACAAAACAGAAAAAGTAAGAAATCACTATGTTAAGGAAATAAATCACCATGTTTAGCATTTTTAGTAATAATTTGACATTTTGGTCTTTCAAAAAAAATCACAATATTAAGGAAATAAATACAAGATCTTCCATAATCTATTTGTGATTAATCCTTAATCATATCTCTTGATATATATGAAATAATTACAAGGAAAATTATTAAACTTTCATAAATGGTTTAAATTATGAAATTACTATGAATATTACAAACTTCATTATATTACTCTTACAAACAGATTTGCCAATTTTTAAACACAACAAAAAAGTAGTTAAGAATTTATTTATTTTATTATTGATATGATACCAATCACAATCATTCTCATATTAGTTATAACTTATAAGCACTTTCATAAAAAAAAAAAAAAATTTAAAAAAAAAAAAACCTTATAAGCACTTTGTTAAAAGTGATAGTAACTTTTGCATTTTATTTTCATTTCAAATTATTTGACATTTTTCTTCTTGAAAATGTATTGTTTATATTTCTTTTAATTTGTGTTGAGTTATATAAATATATACCAAATATTCTGTTATAATTAATTGTATCAAATAACTTTATACACACACACACACACACACATATAAAAGTTCGTTAAGAAACTGTGAATTTAATAATTTAACCATAATTCTAACACTCTTGAGGTAGATTGGAGACATGAATCAAAATCAGAATCTCTTAATTATTCTAACGCTATGATAAATCACCAATTGTTCTAAAAGCTTAAACTATCAAAAAATAGTTAATTTAATCACTTAACTATAATTCTAACATGACTTATAGTGTTCTATTAATTCATAGTAATTTTTTTTAGAATCAATTCATATTGAAATGATTAGATTCGATTTTTCCATATATCTCATTAACATTTAAACAAACCTTAATCAGAATTGTTTTGGTATATATGAATATTATGAATTACATGACAAATTCAATCCACTCATTTCAAGAGTAGGATTATTTTTTTCTCAAGTGAAATGGAGAGAGTCTATTTTGTTGTTAAAATTTTATTTCTTATATCAAATAATATACATGGAATCGTGTCATTTAAACTTTTAAAAGCTTGATCTCTAGCCATAAAATGGATCAATTTGAAATGGAATTGATCATTATTCCTCATTTTACAGTTAATGGATAAGATTTTTAAAACTTCACAATTAAGGAGCTAAGAATCCTAGAAAATCTTAACCCATGACTTGCCATGTATGTATTCATTTGAACATTTATTGACTTTATACATTTACAAACTATAAGTTGTCTTGCACAAAGAAAATTCAATTTTTTCCCCTTACAACCAGGGGGGGTGAAGAATTGAGCTCACTCGTTTGTGTGAGAATTGGACAATATTATTGAACCACAAGACTTTAAAAATTAAAATTAAAATTATATTACATGTTTATATGTCTATATCTTTTATTGTGGATATTTATATAATTTTTGTACTTATTAAAATTGAACATGCATACAGTCTGACTCGGACCAATGACTCACAGTCGAACCAGGCCAATTGGCGACAGTGTTCCAAAAAGTGTAAATGCATGGGATCAAGTTCAAATTTGGGCTTTCTCAACAAAAAAAAAAAAAAAAAGGTTCAAATTTGGGTTTTTTTTTTTTTTTTTTTTTTTGCTGAATAGTTCAAATTTGGGTTTAATAGATATGCTTTAAAGACCGCTTAGAGCATCTCCAATAGTTTAGGTAAAAGCAAAATAATCTCTATAATAGAGAATGAGACCCAAAAAATGGCCTCCAATGGATTCTCTAAATCATGATTTTTTTTGGGCTCATGAACAGTAGCTCATCAAATCTGATGAGCTACTGTACATTATTAAAAGAATAAAACTAAATAAAAAATTAGCAAAGAAATGAGTGAGGATGGGGTATGAGAATATGTGTGTTAAAAAATGAATGAATAAATAATATTTAAATGAGATAAAGAAAGAATAGAGAATCTGTTGGAATATGTATTTGAAAAAATAGGTAGGTAAAAGGTAAATGTCACTGTTTACTGTCCAAACAGTACAAAAATATAGAGAAGCTGCTGAAGATGCTCATCTCATAACACTTAAGCATAAAAATCAAAATCCTCCAATAAATGGAATGTCCTTTGGATTCTGTATAGTGATGGCTCATCAATATCATCACTGTTTATAACTTTCATTTTGTGCTGCTCAGCTGCATCCGGAACAATGCTCCATGAAGCAGAATATTATAAGAAGAGCAATGCCAGGACCATAAACAATCACACAACTTTTGTCACAACTCGTCACGTGTCAAGTTATAAATGGTGAAGAAGTGGACCTACATGAACCCACTATTTTTTCTTCACCACTCACAACTTTTCACGTAATGAATTGTAGTAAAAATTGTGTGATTGTTTGTGGTGTAACATATTTTATATAAGAATATCGATATGATCTCCATGATTAACTAATCATTGATGGATCCGGTGATGGTCCAAACATCTTAGATGAAAGGTGAATCAATTACACTTGAGAAGTAAACATTTCTCACGCATCAAATGCATGATTCATTAATAAGTAGTGCTGTAGTGCCCAATCATTTACACTTGAGAAGTAAACATTGCTCACTAATATCACATGAAAAAAGAGAAACATGTGCGCCGAAATATAGGTTTCGGCAGGCACAAGCAAGTGTGTGGCAGGTTAAATTTTGGAACCATGTATACTACTTAAAAAGGACAAATACTTTAAATTAGTGGCCTTAATTAGGCCTATTCCTACCCCTACGTGAGACTAAAGTATCCAATACAAGATATTTTACTATCTTTTTATTTCTCTCTCACTTCTTTTTCTATAAAACAAATAGCTCATTGATTAGCTTTATTATTTATATACTAGTTTCTAAGCACGTGCTCACATGCACACTCGAAAATTCTTCTTCTTTTTTGTGTAAAGGTTAATAATTTACATCTATTATAATTTATAATTTATAATTTTTTTTTCAAACAAATAAAAAGTATAAACTTTAGAGATAAGTAGTATCTACAATTTCTTTTTTTAACGTGAAGGGAAAAAAAATCCTAAATTTTAGGATTTTTTTTTTTTGAATTCAAAATGAAATTTGTTAGTTGACATTTATAACCTTATTTCTGAATGAAATTACCCCTCATTAATGAGGGTATTTTTGAATCACATAAAATTCCAGTTGAAAGAGGGAAATCCTCTTATATATAGTATAAATAATTTACTTTTCAGCATTAGATGTTTGTTTTTAAGCTAAAGGTTAACATAATTTGTACTTAAAAAACTATTTATTAGGTTTTACTACCGGCATTCATTAAAAATCCATTTAAAGAAACTTTTTTGTGAAAAAATAAAAAAGTGGCTAACTTTTTTTTAATAAAATTTTTTAATTTTTCATCAAATATATTCTGAAATTGGTGATTAATGAATACCCAGACTCTATCGAATCCTATTTAAATTATGTATCACTATAAGTGCTTCTTAATTAACCTCATTTTTATTGATTTGGTAAACTAGTCATGGGGCATTGGATGGTGGCCAATGTGAATTACATCACCATAGCGTATTATTTTTATTTTTTTTATTTTTTTTGAGAAGTCACCATAGCGTATTATTGCTTTGTGGGTCATGATGGATTAATTTTAGTGGGTGATGCAATGTGAAAAGCATGCAATGCGTGGAGAATAAAATGTTATCCTTAAAAATTGCACGGAATGACCATGCACGATGCATATACAGTCCAAAAGAAAAGTAGGCCATATTGTGTTTTGGGCAATTTGAGTGGTCCTCTTCACTTGCATGTGAAATCTGTAGGTACATCCTACCTAACTGTGCACCAACTAGGCCCAAAAGATTATGGGCCGTCACATCACAGTTCTGTTTTTTTCTTTTCCTTTTTTTAGCTATAAAGAGTGTGTTTCTTTTCTTTTTCTTTTTCTTTTTTTTTTTTTTGGCATTAGTTGGAGAATTTGAACTTTAATTAACAACTTAGCCTTGGATTTTTAAAAAAACAAAAAAAAATAATTAATTGTTTCAATAAATGAGGAGGGGAATTCAAACTTTGATTTGTCTCATAAAAAAGATAAGACGGTATCACCAAGTTATGAGACTTTTGACAATTTAACAATGTCTTGTTGGAGTAAAAAACTCAAATATAATGTTTATACCACATGTATGCACTAGCAACTAATTAATTGGTTTTTGTTAAATTACTAATTGTCCCAAAAGTTTAAACTATTGGGTTATAAATTTAATAATTTAATCACATTTTTCTAACACTCTCTCTTATGTGTGGACCAAAACTACCTTTTGGGACAATTAGTATTTTAACAATTTTGAATTATGGTTTCTTGTGCTGTTAGGAAAGTTAAATTAGTTTTAGACAATACTACTATGTTAGTTAATGTTAGGAATGTATATATGCGCACTCTTTGCCTTAAATATTTTTTTAAAAATAGTGTCACCAAATAAAAATAAAGCTTTTTCGGCATGGCCAATTGAATTCTTGGAGGATTCAAGCATAACTTTTGAGGGTCTAGGCTTTAAAAACATGTAAATATATTTATCATTATAATTTTAAAAACTTGGTGGCCATGGATCCCTTGCCCCAATAAATTGGTACTTAAAAAAACAATGGCTTCAAACCACCAAAACAAACAAATTCTTAAATCAGTTTTAATTGTTATATGGGGGTGATGAGGTAGCCCATGCCCCAATGACATGAAGCTTGGGACTAACTGAAGTTATCAACAATGGTATATCATTTTTATTCGAACAAGGCAACACTAAGGGAGATTGTCCGACCGGCCTCACTACATCATCAAATCTCTCACTTAAAAAGAAGCATCGACCATGTCGAATAGTCATTTTTGCGTGTAATAACAACCTCTCTCTCTCTCTCTCTCTCTCCAGAGTGAATCAAATCATTGACCTGCCCCACTATCCTCTATATGACACTAGACCAGAATGATAGGAATCAAATGAACCAAAAAAATTCAAATTTTGGGACTCTATTTTGTAGAAGTGGGAGATAATTCTCCTCAATGTAAAAAATCCATTATGAGGAGGTATGATTTTTTTCTATCCACAAAAACATACTTTCATCCCTAAAAATACTCATACTCAACTGACTTTACTATGATCATTTTCACAACTGGTTGAATTAGTCAATTGTGAATGGTAGAAAAAAAAAAAAAGAAAAAAAAGCTATGAATCCATATAAAATGTGATAGGTAAAAAGTGTCTACTACTTACAGTCAATCACTTCAATATATTATGAAATTGAGAATAGTGAAATGTAACATGTCCTGAAATTAATTCAAATAAAATACTCTAATTTATCAGTCCGTACATGGGGATGGGGTTTTCATGCAGGGAAATATTATTACTCTAGAGAAAGCAGCACCTCTCATTTATATGTATTGTCAACATATGAAAAAGACTTGAAAGTGTTTGGCAGTAAAGAGTTTGAAAACGTAGTGCCAAATTTTCAAATCAATTATTTGAGGTTATAATAATAATACTAAATCAAAAGTTGTGGTACCAAATGGGGGATGTTTACAAGAAAGAAGCGACAAAATGTAAAAGGATCTATTGAGGTATTGGTCAATTTTCAAAACTGTTACTTTATATATATATATATATATATATAATTTCATAGGTACAATTGAGGATTGATCCTAAGCTTTAAAAAATGATAAAATTAACCACTCTATCTCAGTTTTGTTAATTTTGATTGACTAAAAACTAAGGGTCATCAATGGGTTGGGTCGGTCTACCCGGCCCGTTTTTACTTGGTCCATGGACACAATGGGCTGGGCATAGTGGGCTATTAACTAGTTAATGAGCCGGGTCGAAATGGGCCGAAAGAGAAAATCTCAAATCATGACCCTGCTCGTGAGCAATGCCCATTTTGTCTTTAGCGGGCTAGGCTGCCGAGTTAGACCTAATGGACTACCCATGAACTTGTGTTAACATATTATTTTATTATTTTTATAAGGAAATAATCAATTTTTTTATAAGGGAATAATCAATTTATTTTGTTAAAAAGAAAGAATCAAATAATTTAATACTTAATTACAAATTTTTTTTACGATCAAATCTATCTAATTTTTTGTTTTGTTAATGGAAACCTATCTAATTTTTTTATTAAGGCTTTAAATGGTTTTTTATTTTTATCTTTAATATATAAAAAAATGTCAAATAGTTAATTTAAAGTTGCTAGACTACTAGAAAATTATATATTTAGTAAACTAAATTTAGTACAATCACTTTAAGTATCTTAGTGGTTAGGAGAGTTGTCTTAAAAAAAATTCTTCTATAACGTCTCAAGATCATCTTTCATACACCTCCTACATATTTTTGTTATGAATTATGAGTTATTGGACAAGGCAACAGGTTGGGCCAACGGGCTGGGCTACTGGGCTAGCCCACCGGGTGCCCATAGGCATAAAAACTAGCTCACAACCTGACCCACTAGGCTAGTGGGCTACCCATGGGCCTCAATAACACCGAGCCGGGCCACTCATTAGCCTGGTGGGCCATTGGGCTTTTGGGTTGAGCCGTGGGCTATGGGTAATTTGGTTATGATGACTAAAAACATTAAATGAAATAAAAAATTAGTTTCAAAATTTAAGAAACCATATTAAATGTTTGTTTTTTTAAAAATTTTAATATTTTCCATTTCCATTAAAACAAAAATGGCTGAAAATTTTAATTAGAACCTTAATAAAAAATTTATTAAGGTTAAAAATTAACCTTAATAAAAAAATAAAAAATAGGCCTTAATAAAAAAATTTATTAAATGCATATATATATATATATATTTAAACTTTAATATTTTCCATTTCCATTAAAACAAAAATGGCTAAAAAAATTACATAAGAAAATTCATAATAATAATTTAATTTAAACTAGGACCTTTTACTCTGATACTATATTAAATTACCGATTGTCCTAAAATGTTAAGTTATTAGGAGATGGTGAATTTATGCATTTAATCTAACAAATTAAGTATTTAATATAACATGATTGGATCCAAATGCATACCTTTTTTTCTAGGTACTGCAAAAATTACCTTTATTGTTATGCTCACCAAATATGTTTGTTAGAAAAAGTGCTGTAGAGACTTGAGAGTGTAGCCCAAGTAATGGTGCTCGAGTAATGGTGTTAGAGCATTAGCATTTATGGAGCTAAATTTTTTAGCTTTTAGTTTCTTAAAAACTTACTTTATTTATTTTAACACACCACTTTATAACTGTAAGGACTCAAAAAGAAAAGCCTAAGGCCCACTTAGAATAGTGAAACCTAGATCTTCAAACTAAGCCCAAACAATGAATTTTTAAGAGAGTGAGCTTCTAATTCAGGTGCAATGCTGAGATAATCACAAGTCTAAGACTAATGGAACCAGAGTAACGGATAGGAGTGAATAGAACAACAACTGAATGTGAACTCTTCCTCGGGCGGGTCCGAGGATAGACTTAGTATTGATAAGTAAGGTTGATATTTCTTTACAAGGTAATTTTCTATTCTCACACTTGTTTCTTTTTTCTTGGAAAATGTTCATCCCCTTTTTCTGTGGTGTTCTTTTCCTTATATAGTCACTTTCCTTACATCTCAGCCCTCCATCTATATGTCTCAAGGGAGAACTTTGGATGCTTGTCCCATCAGGAGCCTTTTGGAGGTGGTAGAAAGAGCTGTGAGCTGTGGAGCCACTATTCAGAAGTCATTTCCTCATTAATGCAGCTAACTAAGCTGGTGCAGAGTATTGAATGTAGAGGTGGGAGGTGTCTCATTTAGGAAACTTTCTTCCCTCACCCAAGCATGTCTTGTACTTCCCTTTTGTTATCTACTTCCTTGTCCTTGGGTTTTCGGGATGCCAGTTATCATTTGGCTCTTTAGTTCTCCTCGGGTAGGTGTAACCCTCGGGGTCTAATTGAGTTTATTTGCTTGGGTTGGCAGGTTTATCCTCGGACTAGTTACCCTAGTCCTCGGCCCTCCCACAATAACACACCCAACATCAATAGTTCTATTTTTTTAGCACTTCATTTAATTTTTTTTTATCATTTTTCATTCTTTCTTTATTCTTCATCTATTTCTCTCTCTTCCTCTCTGTCTCTCTCTCTCTTCCACCACAAGCCAACCCACCAAACCTTTCTTCCCCAATCAAAACTCACCACAAACCCACCAACCACACCACCATTGACCACAAACACATCACAAACCAACCCAATCAGAACCCATACCAACCACCACAAGCCGACCTACCACACCCACAACCCACCACCACTGCAACCCATGATGTGACCCACTACCACAAGCCGATCAACAATCCACCAAATCCACAACAACCCACGGCCCGATCAACAACCCACCACCACCGCAACAATTGGCAACCCAATCCAACCCCACCATTGTGACCAAAATCCACCAACAACCCAATCAACAAATCACCAATCCAACCATTGCCACAACCAAAACCAACACAACCTGACCATTGATATTAAAAACGAAGAGAAAGAGAGAGAGAGAGGCAGAGGACGAACCCACCCTCACCGACACCGACCGACCACCATGAACCCACACTGACCCACCACCACAAACCCAAACAATGATCTCAACGAACCCAAAGGCAAGAGTAAAGAGAAGAAAGACTTTGGTTTAGTCAAGAGAGAAAAGAGGGAGGCGCTGGAGAGAAAAAGAGAGAAGGAAAAAAGAAAAAGAAAAAAGAGAAGACCAAAGAGAAAGAGGAAAAGAGAGAGAGAGAAAATGGTGTTTTTAACGAGAGAAGAGAGAGACAAAGAATAAACAAATATTTTTTTATCCCTTTGTTGCTACAGTAGACTGCCCCAAAGATGGCAGTTTACTATAGCAAGTTTGTTAAAAATTTTAACAATGGCACCGTTGATGTAGCTTATTTTTTTTGTTTGTGGTGCTAAAAATAACAATTTGGCAATATATCTCCATCAATGCTAATGATCATGTTCTTGTATGTGTTAATTCTGTTCCTTACTGCCTTGACTATCTATCTTCAAGGAAAATGTTCTTTACTTGCAGATTATAATTATTATCTTTGTTCTATTATAACAATCTTGTCTTTGACCCCAAAAAAAAAAAAAAAGATTAAGCACATTGATGGTCAAATTTACACATGAAGACTAAATCATCTTAAATTTTTTATTTTATTTTATTAATTTGATGTTTTCCAAGTATTCAAATCCCCCTCCCATGTGTAACTAACAAATTATTAAAAATTTCCAAAAAAAAAAATCAAATTATTAAAAATAAATAAAGAAATTATCTTTTGGGAACTTGGTGATATGAAGAATTTATCAGATTTGAGAGATCTCCATTGATTACTTGTTTTTTATGCAGTAACACGAAAAGAAAAGAATGTTACTATTTCTTAAGGTATTCAGACACCATTAATTGTAAGCTGTTATAAGTTAAGCATATGCTTTTTATATCCATTGGCCATTGGCTTTATTTTTCCTTACGAAAAGACTGTTGTTACTAAAAGTTAAGAACGTCCTTTTGTAATTTATTACCTAGCGGCCAATTGAAATTTATAGCTTTGTTTAATTTATTTTTCTAAAACATATTGGAATATTGTCATACGTCCTTTTGTAATTTATTACCTAGCGGCCAATTGAAATTTATAGCTTTGTTTAATTTATTTTTCTAAAACATATTGGAATATTGTCATATACCAGTTTGTTTTAATTTTTTTTTTTAGAATATTAAATATTTATTAACACACACAGGGAGAGGAAATAAAATTTTTTAAAGAAACTTACAGTGGTATATCATCCTTTAATATTTTTGCCTCTAGGCTCTTACTGTAATTTTGTTATGGATATGACATAGACACTTTCTCTCTCTCTCTCTCTCTCTTTATATATATATAACATTTTTTTTAAAAACAAACGCACACACAAGATAGAGGGAAAGATGTTTTAATTTCTAACATAAAAACACACCACAAATTCATCATAATAACTTTTAAAGGAGGGTGGAGCAAGTTATAATACACACAATACACTCTCTTTCACAATATATATATATATATATATATAATTTTGTGTGGGAATCTAATGATAACATAAGAAAGGTTTTTAGTTAAATTTCTTCATCCCTCTCTCAAACCCTCCAAAATTTTTGTAGTTAATTGTTATGATTAGAGTTTGAGAATGTTGCAAATTGAAATTGTAAAAAATAGATTTTGGGCATTTTGATCTGGGGGCTTGTGGCATTTTAAAATGGAAAATTTACATGCATTTTGAATTCCTTTCAAGTTTGTGGAATGCTAGTAGGGGGTGCCCCTATGGTCACGCCCAAGAGGGTGAATCACAATAGTTGCCCCTGCCCCTCCTTTATTTGATCCAAAAAAAAAAAAAAGTCTGTGGAATGGCTCAGTGTGATATATCTCAGTTTGCTTGGATTGTTGTTGGTTGAAAAAATTGATAAAGTTGAAAAATAATTTCTTTCCGCAGTTTATCTAAGTTGATTAGTGTGTTTACTAGATTGTGGGAAAGAGCAATTATCATCATTTTGGGATAAGAAATTCTCTTACTTTAGAAGCATCTTTCTTGCATGTCATCTCTCTTTAGACATTCTAGTTAGTTTAATAATAAGCTTTTCCATTCTTGTTCATCTTGGATTTTTGGATGTCTTAATTTCAGAAACTACAAGTTGTGTGACTTTTGAAACTTTCTTTAGATTACTAATAAGATTGTATTTGTATATTCATGCTTTGTAATGATGGAAAGTATATAGTATCTTTAGAATCTAAATGCACATACTTAATTGTGGAAAGAACGCTGAGAATTTCTATCAATTGTGATTATGAGACTTTGCTACTATCTTTGAAGAACTTGTCAATGCATATTTGTGAGCCATTTACAGTCAAGTAAAGAATATTCCCCTAAAATGGATGTGCTATGGTACCCCACAATATGTAGTTGGATTTGATCCAACTTTAATAAGATTAGATTGGATTAGAGAAATATTCAAAAGAAGGAAGATTAGAGTTTGGTAACTTGTACAGTGTATCATCTCAATCTATATCACTACCTCGTATTGGATTGTTCACTAATGGATAGAAAGAGAAGACTAAAAATCTATGAACATAAAAGTATAATAATCTATGTGAAAATTATAATTAAGTGGTTAAATTCACATTTTCTTTTTTTATGGTTTAAGCTTTTTGGAAAATTGGTAACTTAATATGATATTAGAGTAAGGAGTTCTAAATTTGATCTTTGTTGTGAGTTTGGACCCACACATGAGGGAGAGTGTTAGAATTATAGTTGTTAGGACATATGTGATTCATGCTAGGAACATATGTCAATATTTATGTAGTTGGTTAATCCTTTGACAAAACGCACTTTACTTGTAATTGGGTAGATCTAGAATGTGTTTAATACTTCAAGAAACATGTTGTTCAAATCTAGTATTAAAGCCATGAAGATTGGACCAAGAAACAAGTGAAGAAAGACTATTCATTAAAGCTGGACAGATAGCTCGACACCTGCGGACAGATAGCTCGACAGCTACTCGACAAATAGCTATCTATTGAGATTTAATGAATGAAGCTCGACAGATTCTCGATCGATTGAGGTATCTATCGAGGTTACGGGAATTCAGATTTCCAGATTTGATTTTTGGCCCAAGCTTATGTATTTGTGTAGGGTTTCTTTTCTCACAACCCTAGACATATATAAGGCTTATTTTAGAAGCTGTCACATAAGAGAAGACTAAAAATCTTCTCAATATACAGTGTATCATCTCAATCTATATCACTACCTCGTATTGGATTGTTCACTAATGGATAGAAAGAGAAGACTAAAAATCTATGAACATAAAAGTATAATAATCTATGTGAAAATTATAATTAAGTGGTTAAATTCACATTTTCTTTTTTATGGTTTAAGCTTTTTGGAAAATTGGTAACTTAATATGATATTAGAGTAAGGAGTTCTAAATTTGATCTTTGTTGTGAGTTTGGACCCATACATGAGGGAGAGTGTTAGAATTATAGTTGTTAGGACATATGTGATTCATGCTAGAAACATATGTCAATATTTATGTAGTTGGTTAATCCTTTGACAAAACGCACTTTACTTGTAATTGGGTAGATCTAGAATGTGTTTAATACTTCAAGAAACATGTTGTTCAAATCTAGTATTAAAGCCATGAAGATTGGACCAAGAAACAAGTGAAGAAAGACTATTCATTAAAGCTGGACAGATAGCTCGACACCTGCGGACAGATAGCTCGATAGCTTCTCGACAAATAGCTATCTATTGAGATTTAATAAATGAAGCTCGACAGATTCTCGATCGATCGAGGTATCTATCGCGGTTACAGGAATTCAAATTTCCAGATCTGATTTTCGGCCCAAGCTTATGTATTTGTGTAGGGTTTCTTTTCTCACAACCCTGGACATATATAAGACTTATTTTAGAAGCCGTCACATAAGAGAATACAAGGAGAACATATGCAAAAGGTGACCGATGCCTTATTCTCTCTGAAAGAAGTTACTGCGTCTTTACGCCTTAGGGTTTTGTAACCAAGTGCTTCTTGATCTTTATTATTGATGAAGTGAAGAACTTTGCAGCCAACAATCTTCTTCTAGTTGGTGATTAAGTCGCATACTGGGATCCACGCAATTGGTTAGTCACATACTGAGATTCATGCATCAAAGGGTAGTGTTCATATATTGAAGAGTTCAGAAATTCTGAAGCGGTAGAAGGTTTCTGCTATGAGTTCATCTACAGGGATTGTAGAGTCTAGGAACAAAAGTTTTGTACTAGATCTGAAACTTCTCTTTACTATAGTGGATTGCTTTTCGGGAAGGTTTTCCTTCAGGTTTTTTACTGTGAAACTAGTTTGTTTCTTTGGTTTTCCTGGGTCATCATATCTTGTCTTATTTATTTTTTCCGCTGCATTATTTTGACATGATATTGATGTTTGTTTGTTTTAACAAGTTTTATTCATAATAAATCTAATTAACAACTTAGGTTTAAAATTTGTTAATTCTATCAACTGGGGTCTAAATTTCCCAACAATAGTTAAGTGATTAAATTCACAATTTTCTAATATTTTAAGCTTTGAAGAAAATTTGCAATTTAAAAATCCAATCATCAAGATGGCATGTCTTGACACTTCAATTTTTCAAATCCACCAATTTTCTTGCTAACACGGCATCCGCCAACCTCACTGTTTCTCACATCTCTTAGATGACTGCTAATTATTGTGTTGTATCTTCTAAATGATTGTTTATCACATACTTGTTATGCCACAGTCATTGTTTTTTACTTTTACATAATCTGGTGTTGCATTTTGGTTAGCAGTGGTTATTAAGTTGAAAATAACAATTCATTTTCTTCTTTAGAATTTTTAATTTTACTTTTTAGAATTAATTAATGCACACTTAAAATGTGTTTTCCTCTAATTATTTTTTTGGCTATAAATCTCCTAACTTGCTTCTCCTTTGGCATTCAAGCTTTCAAAATTGTTGTCCCGTTGTCTTTTTGTGAGAATGGCTAGCAGTTCCTTGCAGCAACAGATTGCCTCCATGAGGCAATCCTTGTTTGATGAGGTTTAATTTTTCTCTTCCTAAGTTCTTTGCTAAAGATACATTGTAATTGTTTCAACTTTATTTCCAAAATCCCATTACCATATGATATTTCACATAGTATTTAATTATTTATGCAACATTTATACCTTTTTGTTTTCCATGTAATTGCTTGCTTTGAATGTTTAAAGCTGAATTCATGGAAATTATTTGATAAATATTTGAATAAAAAAAAAAAAGATAAAATGAGTAGCTGTTCTAAGGAAAAAATCTCAATATCTTTCATGAAATTTTCAATCGAAAATTTTAAATTTAATACTATATTAATCAATGTGCTTACATATTTAAAAGCATTATGAAATTGTCCACATAAAAAAATAAAAAATAAAAAAACTTTTTTCTATTATGCAAAAATGTGGTCTGAATGAGATTGTGAGCAATGTTTTGCAGGGAATCATTGACCGTGACAGGTTCATTCAATTGGAGACTATGACCAACCCGGATTTTATTAATATTGCTATTAAGTCACATTTCGAAGAATCACCGAAAGCTATCAATGACATTGAAAATGCACTGTGAGTGGCATCATTATTATTTATTTTTTTTTTAACAAATTTTGTAAAAAAGTTTAGTAAACAATAATATAACAGCAACAATGACAGTGATATTGTTGCCTTCAAGCTCTAAACCCATTAACTATGATCAGATTAGTTTAAATAAATTGAGAAGGGGTTTATCACTTACTCCGCGACACTAACTGCCGCATGCAGTTTTGGTGTTAACGTGTGAGTGTATTTTCTTATCTCATTCCCTTCCCCTATATGTGTGTGTGTTTCTTAAAAATATATATATATATATATATATATAGTTTAAATAATATTAGGCTATATTTGTTTATATAATTTTTTTTTTTTTTTTTTTGAGAATGGAATTTGTTTATATAATTAGGGAGGCTAATCCCCTCAATGTCACGGAGCTGGATAGGTGTCTTCAAATTTTCAAAGACGGCAACGACTGGTATTTTCCTGTTTTCTTAGCCCTGTATTAATATTGGGGTATATGAAAAATGAAAAAGTGGACAATTTTTTTTTTACAGTTTTTTTTAATATTAAAATAAAATTTTAAAATGAATAGTTAATATATATTCTAAAGGAATACATTGACCAGACCCTATAAAAAATATAATCCAAATACCCCTTTTCACCAAAAAAGTGATTAGACTTTTTTGGTTTTTTTGACACTAAATACAACATCTATTTTGTTATTATTTGCAGCATTGGTGCTAGCAAGGTGATTACTGAAATCAATAATATAAAGTTTTTTTGCTATGATAAAGACATGGAAAGGTAAGGTTTATACTTACCTAGCTACTTGAATCCTTTTCCTCATGCCGTAATAAGTTGGAGTATTAAATATAAATTTATACGTTTATATATATATATATATATATTTTTTTTTTTTATATCATCTATAATTTTAATCTAAAGTTCATTATTGATTAGCCTATTTTGGTCCATCTTTAAAAGGAAAAAAAAAATCAAATAATTTTAGAAATCAATATATTGTATAAACTATGTTAGAAAATAATCATATTATTTTAAAAAAAGTTTGAAACTAACATTTATAAGTCTCGTCTATTATTTTCATTTTTCGTTTAACAAAAAAACAAATCGTCAAATTTTCCATGCATTCAGATATGCAACTAATTATTATAATTGCTAAAGTGTTATATGCAATTATTGACTTGTCAATAACTATGAGCAGGAGTAAGAGTAGGGCTGCACTTGCTACCATGCAACAAGAGTATATCATTTTGAAGAGCAAATTGGAAGCCTATTTGGAGGTCTCTCTCTCTCTCTCTCTCTCTCTCTCTCTCTCTCTCTCTCTCAATTAATTGTCTTGCTTAAGGTCGAGATAAATGAGTGACATGTTGATTTGTTTTCTGTTTATTCTACAGTTGCTTCGACAAGCTGCACCTACTCCTATATTTATGTCTAATACTAATCCTCCAGGTCAAGGATTGGCTAATGGGAATGACTAGTATTTGGGGATTATTTCATTCACCATTTCAATAATAATACTACTATAAATAAAGTCTAGGCATTTTGCCTTTGTTAATAGAATAATCATGAATAAAATATAGGTTTTCTTACCTGTGGCATGAGTATGTCGCTTTACATTTCTTGTTTCTCTAGAACTAGTTTGTCTGTGTGTGATTAGTGCACACTGGTTCCTTCACCAAGTCTAGTTGTAATAAAAGTTGCATATTTGTTAGGAAACCCTTTTATCTTGTTTCTCTCTCTCTCTCTCTCTCTCTCTCATATGTATACGACAACAATTTTGCATAATGTGTGGTTCATGTGAGAGGTAAGAACAACTTACATGGTGTTAATAGAGAGAATACAAAGATCACATGGTTCGGCTTAACCACTTACATTACATCCATGAAACTACATATTTTTACTAAGATCAAGTGTGGTACCAAAAAAAAAAAAAAAAATCTAAGTAAGACTATCACTAATATAGAAACTATATAAACTAGGGTTAGCCCTAATCGGACTTTACGATATATTGGGCTTTTTAGACCATTACACATAGGGCCATAAACCCATATTCTTTTAACTCATGCCTTCATGGCAAATTGGCTATATCACATGATCTTGATCTCTTTTTTAATATAACAATGTCTCAGGGATTTCTATCACTAAACGGTTGACATTGTGCATATGAGTGGTCCAGTTAAATGCACCTTAATAATGTGGGACGAGCTATGCTGGAGATCCAGAGCTCATAAATTGATTCCAAAAAATGAAAAAAGGCCTAGAGCCCCATAAGGCCCAGATCAACCTTACTTGTCTATAAAACCTAGTGCATGCTTTGAATATGTGGGTAGGCTACCAATATGAAACACTTGAGCCGGGCCCATGCACTCAAAACCATTCGCTTTGTGCAAAATACATGAAATTCAAGCTCTAGTTTTCAATCCTTCCGCCAAGAGCTAGCCTTTTAGCTCAACGGACATTTTTTGGTTTTTCATTAGAGACATTTAGAATTTTAATTTTAATTTTCGTACAGAGTGGAACTGATTATTATATGACTGACAAATTGTTGTGTTCAGGAAAGAGAAGCTTTAGTATCTATTTTGCATTTGTTTTGGTATGTAAACTGAAGGCTCTCAATCAATATGAGTTTGGAACACGATTGGAATACAAGAGCTCTAGGCATTATGTTGTATACTTATAACAAGAAGCTATTGCATTGCTAAGCAGTTAATGAAAAATCCCCAACAAACCATGTTACCAAAATCTTAATTCAAGATAATAACCTTCATAGTTTCTGTAAACCATGTAACAAATTTCGGAACCACAAAAATTAACAGCAAGCAAACCATAACTGAAGGGCCACAGAACCCAAACTTGACTAAGCAAAAGCATACGGCTCCTAATTCATTGCCAACTATAGTAATTAAAATTTGGGGAGGGTGGCTAAAGCGACCCAAATTTAATTACCCACTCAGTAAAATAAGATCCAAACACACCCAATTAACATAAATATTCACTTATTTGTAAGAAAACAAAAACAAAAACAAAACATAAGTATTCACTAGTTCTGACAAGTCCCTATAGATTAATTCCAAATTTGCTAGGTTTAAGTGGTTCTTAAGGTCTTATGACACATTTTGGAGCCACCCTTAAGGGAATCATTCCTATAATAACTTCATGTGTATTGGACAAGAGACTGCATATATTTGAGAGAATAGTTAAATATTCTCGAAGAGGTATATATACCCTTGTTTGTAAATAAAATAAATAAATAAATTCTGCTAGGGTTAAGTGTTTTTTAAATCTATAGGAATGAACTTGTTGGTTTATATGTGGCTTTGATTGTGGACCAATTAGACACCAACTAATGCTCATTGGGCTGTAACATAATATTGGGCACTCATCAAGCCCTTTTTCTTTACCCAAGCTCAAGAATCCAACTCACTAAAACCCCATAAAGCTTCCCAAAAGCCCAAGCATCACCAAAAATAAAGAAACAATACGTCATTTTTCTTTAGATTTCTTTTTCTTTTAATAGGTCTTTTTAGATTTTCTTTTATCCAAACACTTTGCAAGGATCAACAATGTTTGTTACAGTTTCATCAACTATACCATTATGTAAAAAAATAAAAAAATTTTAAATGACAAAAGAAATAGTAAGTAATACTAACATAGGAACAAGAACTTTGGATTTGGCTTCAAAACTTCATTGGTCAAGCTACAAATGGTTGGTTTTCTTAAATTATATAAACACCGATCCGTTTGGTTGCATAAATAATTTATGTTGGGTAGATATATATTTAAAGCACCACTTTTGTCTGACATTTTCTTTTGATTTCTAAATAGAATTGGATAGTGTAAAGAAGTGGGAAGGAATGAACAACTTAACGTGTAATGAAATAAAAAGAAATAAATCTGATGATCTCTTTCTTTCTTTAGATTTTAAATGTAAAGGAAGAGAGAGAGAGAGAGAGTTTTATGTCATCTTTCTTTTTCTTTTTTTCTTTATCTATACTTTAGTTCTAATTTTGACTTAATTAATAAGTAGTGTACCATATATTTGCCCACTAAAAATAACAAAATGAGTGATTTAAGGGGTAGTGCAAAATTTTACTACATACAATATATGTCAAATACGTATCCAATAAATTTTATTTATTTTTAATTTGGACATAATTACATGATAAATTGATATATCAATTTTAAATATATATATATATATATATATATTTCTTAATTATTTTGTTAATATATGAATCCATTATTATGCTAATATGTAAAACTTTTATAATGAAATTTATTGTATCTTTAACATTTTCTACGAAATTAAGGGTGAAAATGGAACAAAGTTAACAACTCCTGCTATTATAACCTCCAACATAAAGAAACAATATGTCATTTTCTTTCTATATTCCTTACATCCAAACATTATACAGAGAGTTGGTGGTTGTGAGCTTGTGACTTTACAAGGATCAACAACGTGCTTTTTAATTTCATCAAATTATGACCAAGCATATTAAGGTCATTTTATTTTTTAATCAATGTAATTCTTATTAGAACTCAAAACACTAACAAAGATAAACATGACCAAGCATATTAAGGTCATTTCATTTTTTTTTTCTTTTTCCAAATTTCTCTTATTCTTTTGAAAAACCAAGTACCATTTATTATTTATACAAAGTAAATATAAGTATTTAACAAAACTAAACTACATTTACAATAAGACGCAAATAAATTAATGAAAGAAAATAATCATAAACCATAAGCTAAACAAATAGAAATGAAAAAAAGGAAGAACTGGAAATTTTTTTTTTTTTTTTAACCTTCAAATAAGAACACTATGCTTAAGGGTGGAACACAATATGCATAATTCGACCTCAACTCCTTTATTTGATCCAAAGAAAGATGCCTATATCAAACTACGTTACTGAAATATCCTTTATGAGTAAACTTTCTAGGCATTAAATTATATACTTATTACAAGAAGCTGTTGCATTGCAAAGTAGTTAATGAAAAAAATCCCCAAAAAACCATGTTACTGAAATCTTCATTCAAGCTAATAAACTTCATAGTTTTTGTATAAACCTTGTAAAAAATTTCGGAACTACAAAAATGAGCATCGACTAAACCTTAGCTGAAGGGCCACAGAACCCAAACCTGACCAAGCAAAAGCATTCGGCTCCTGAATTATTGCAAACTACAGTAATTAGAATTAAGACAACACATTCAGGTAGGGTGGCCAAAGAGACCCAATCCCAATTACCCATCTAGTAAAATAAGACGCAAACTCAACAAATTAGACTTAGTTAACATAAGTATTAACTTCTTTATCAAAAAAAAAAAAAAAACCACAAATATTAATTGGTTTCGACCAGTCTAGTAAATTCCAAATCTGCTAAATTTAAGTGGTTCCTAAGGGTCTCATAATATTTACGAGATTTTAAGTTTGAAACCTCTTATTAATATCTTAAGGCCAATTTAATGTGTATGGCACTGCTTAAGGAACAATCAAATACACAAAAATGTGTATGGACTTGCTGGGTTATATGGGGCTTTGACTGTGGACCAATTAGACACAATCTCAAGCTCATTGGGCTCTAAACATAATATTGGGCACCCATCTAGCCCTATTTCTTATCGCAAGTTCAAGAAACCAACTCGCTGAAACCCCCCACAAAGCTTTCCCAAAAACCCAAGCACCACCAACAAACAACCGTAGACATACAGTGAAAATTTTCACAGCTCCAAAATTGAACCTCTTCGTTTATTACAGAGCTTTTTTCATTCAAAGTATTCTCTTAGGTGTGTATGTATGTAAATGCATCTCTCTTTCCAAGCCTTCACATTTATCTATTTTTCCGTTCTGAGTTTTGGATTTCTATCAGATATTTTATGGGATCCAATCTTTTGGTTTTAACTTTTAAGAGTCAGCTATGTTCTGTTCATGAGCTTCAACCACTTCAAACTTCACTTCTTTTTTGAGGGTCACTTCAAATTTCATTTGGGCTTGATGATTTATAGTGAATAGTTTAATATTTAGTTAATTTAGTGACCAAGTATTGTGCTGGATAGCTTAAAATTTGACTATTCAAGCTAATGATTTCGAGGTTATGGAACCAGTGATCCCTCCATTGTTGTATAACCAAACAGCTTAAAATTTTGTAGTTTTGGACATTAATGTATGTATAAAGTTACATTTTTGATCTTATAAAACAATTACAACATAAATGTAAAGATATGAGAGTGAATATGGAAGATGAGGAGTTAGTGAAAATGTTTAATCCTACATTAAAAATGAGAGACTATTTTATTATTTTTAATTATGGTGATTAATGGGCTAACATGAATTGTCTCAGATATTGAGTTAGATACGTGCGCAAGGGAGAGGTGAAAGGTGGAGGTAAGTTACTGCAATATACCCAAAAAAAAAAAAAATTAGAGATATTCTTGGCAAGGAAGGGTGTTCTTTCTTGCCAAATAGTGTTGTGTAATTTCTTTCTTTACATTAATAATATAAAGAAGTATTATTCAGTTTCTCTTTGTCTTATTTCCATTATCATTGTATTTGCACCAACACAAAATAATCTTGGCGGTATAGTGAACCTCTCTAAACTGATTAAAAACTACCTTGTGGTTTGACCTATCATAATTTAGTCCACAAACTTTCAATTATTATATTTGACTCCATAAAATTGGATTACAATGAAATCATTAAGGTTTGGTCCAAATTAGTAGATTTTTCCATTTTTTGGACATACAAATTAGTAATCACCCCTTAAGGTTTGACCCAATGGCAATTTAGTCCCACAAGTTTTTTTAGTTGTTACATTTGTATTCTTTTTCGCATATCACTTCTAATAATGCAGCACAAGCTACTTTGAAAAAATAATAATAACAGCAAGCAATACTCACGTAGGAACAAGAAGTTGGATTTGGCTTTGAAACTTTGTTGGTCAAGCTACCAATTATTGGCTCTCTTAAAATATATAACCACCGATCTATTTGGTTGCATCAATGATTTATGTTGGGTAGATCTATATTTAAAGCACCAATTTTGTCAAACCTTTCTTTTGATTTCTAAGTAGAAGTTGGATAGTGTAAATGAGTGGGAAGGAATGGGTAATTTATTAACACGTAAAAAGAAAGGAATTTGATGATCTCTTTCTTTTTTTGGATGTTAAATGTAAATAAGTGGAAATGAATAAGCAACTTATTAATGCGTAAAAAGAAAGGAATTAAATGATCTGTTTCTTTGAATGATGAGGGTGGCCGACTAAGGAGCTCAGCACCCAAACACTAAGCAAACAAGAGAAGAAGAAGGTTGCGGTACCGCTTGTGTGCAACTTTGTTTCTAAGAGACTAAAAGAAATGGAGAAGAAGAAAGATGTGGGGAGAACGACTGCAGCTTAAAGTGAGAGAGAAGAGATAAAACATAGGGTTAGTAGGGTTATAAAACAAACCCAAAATGACGTAGTTTTGTTTTAATAAGGAGAGAAAAAATAAAAATGCATTTACCATGGGTTGAACCTAAGTTTAAAATGCGAACACACACATCTTTGCCACTACACTACCAAGAACTTTCCTATTATAATTTGTATATAATAATATTTAATATATTTCAGTTCAGTTTCGGTCAGGTTGGTTTTTTTGTATGGGATATCTTTTGGTTTCAAGAAATTCAAACCGAAACCGAATTGAAAAATTGGACTCGGTTCGGCCGGCTTTTTTGGTTATTTGGTTAGAGTTGTCTGCCATGCTTTAAAGCTGTCTGCCGTAAAGCTTCCTACCGTAAAGCCTTTTGCTGTGCAACAAAACTTCCTGCCGTGCATTAAAGCTCTCTACCGTAAGGCCTTCTGCTGTGCAATGAAGCCGTCTGCCGTGCAATAAAAGTTTCTGCTATGCAGTGAAGCTGTCTGCCGTGCTTTAAAGCTGTCTGCCGTGCTTTAAAGCTGTCTGCCGTGCAGTAAAGCCTTCGGCAATGTGAATGACTACCATTTTTACTGCAGAAACACTTTTCTACTTCCTGCGCATAAACAAATCTAAAAAATCCAAAGAAAATACCCATCAAACAAGTGTTAGTTTAAATGGGTTAGCATATTCTCAAATATATACATACATATATGAGTATATATACTTATACGTATTCACATATACATATATAAAATATATTTTTCCAGAACATGAGAAACAGGGTATATGTATATATATACTTACGGCAGGATAATGGTTAGTTTGTGTCAAAAGCAAAATACGTAATAACAAATAAAAAGGAAAGTTTCGGCAGGAAAGGTTTAACACGGTAAATATAATAAAAGGGTGCTACGGCAGAATAGCTAATACAACAAGTAAGACATCACACCAGGACAACTGATGCGGCAGACGTGATAAAAAACGTGCTACGGCAGGATGACTAAATACAGCGGATATAAGTTATAATGAGAAAAATCCAATATATTTGCAATTAAAATTAAGTATTAAATCTGCCCATGGAATGAGTAAACCAAGAAGGAACCCAAACTCCAACTTCAACAACCTTATCATGGGCTCCTGCCATAAAAGTTGTTCATTTTGGAGAATAGGCCTAAATGGCTACTAGCTATTACTTTTGGAGATTTCAAAGAGTGGGTTTGCTAAGAGAGAGGGAAAAGATGGTCTATTGATGCATGCCCCTATTCCTGCCGCGTTTTCTCTCTTCTTTTTCTTTCTTTCTTTCTTTCCCCTCTGGGTGTTTTTCTTCTTCCCCTGTTTTTTTACTCTTTCCCCTGTTTTTTTCCTCTACTTCGATCCCCCTTTTTCTGCCGTGGTTACCTCCCTTTTATAGTGAGCTAATTCAATGGGATTTCTCCCTTTTACCCCTAGAGCTTCACCAACTGTTTTTGGTTTGTTGTGGGCATCCTTTCAAGATTACCCACTCACCCATTGGTTGCCCCGACCATTGCCATCTGCTCAGAACATGTTTGTTGCACGACAAAATTCTCTTTTGTTTGTTCCTACCGTATACCTCTACCTTACTACCTAGCTCTATGGCATGCATCAGTGGTCCCAACCATTTATTACTTCTTTCGGGTAAGATATCATCCCAGCAGGATATGTTCCCAAAAGAAGTCATGGCAGGAAACCAAATATAGACCCCCTTTTCCCCCCACCACCAAACCACGCCCTCTGAATCTCTTTGACCGTGGGCTTACCTCCCTTGTATTGGCTGGGTACAGGTTGGTGGTGCCCCGGCCCTTTTGTTCTTGCTCCACTGTCTTTTGTTTTTGTCTCCCACGCCATTCCTGCCGCAGCAGATTAGTTCTGTTTCGTCTGCCGCGTGTTTTTGTCTTATTTCTTCACACGTTTCCTGCTGCATTTGTCATTTCCTTTAGTTTGACTCTTCCTTCACGCAATTCCTGCTGCTAACACTTCCTGCTGCTCCTTGTTTCCTTTCATCGTTCTTTTTCATATCAGTTCTCACGCTTATCTTTTTTTATACAAAAGGATTTGGGCCTTTGTGGGTCAAATAATGTTTACTGGATCAAAAGGGCGTTGGACCCAATTTATCTTCATCTGCTGAAGCCATCCTGCCAAAGAACTGTATTCTGCGGCAGACAGCTTTCACTTGCACTTCTTTCTTTGGACCCTTCTTGTTCTTTGGTCTTCTTGGTGGGCCTTTGGGCCTTGCTCTTCATTGGGCTTTCTTCCTCATAAGTCTTTGGGTACAAATTTGCAAAAATGGGCATCAACAACATGTATATCAAGTTTCGTTCAAATCAGATATTATTTACTATTCAATTAATTAGCTTATTTTTCATACACAACTTTGGATCACAAAAACTTAAAATTTTAACATTTATTTAATGACATAGCAATTGATCTTGGATCTTCTTAAAATTTTGTAAGCGTTAAGGATGTAATAAGAACATGCAATCTAACGGTTCAATTTTCAAAATTCATACTCAATATAAAGATATATGATGAGTTTATAGGGTTTCTCTCCAAATTAGTTTGGAGAGAAACTTTGTTTTTCTTGGAGGGTTCAAGGATAACTTTTGAGGGTCTAGGTTTTAAAAACATGTAACTATATTTATAATTATAATTTTAAAAACTTGGTGACCATGGATCCCTTACCCCAAAAAATTGGTTCTTAAAAAAACAATGGCTTCAAACCACCAAAACAATGGCTTCAAATTGGTTCTTAAAATTCTTAAATTGGTTTTAATCGTTATATGGGGGTGGTAGGGTAACCCATGCCCCAATGACATAAAACTTGGGACTAATCGAAGTTATCAACAACGCTATATCATTTTTATTCCAACAAGGCAACACTAAGGGCGATCGTCCCACTGACCTCACCACATCATCAAATCTTTTACTTAAAAAAAAGCATCGACCATGTAGAATAGTTATCTTTGCATTTATTACACCTCAATAACCTCCCAATGCATTTAATGTGATGTGATACTCTCTCTCTCTCTCTCTCTCCAAAGCTAATCAAATCATTGACCTACCCCACTATCCCCTATATGACACTAGACTAGAATGATAGGAATCAAATGAACCAAAAAATCTGAATTTTGGGGCTCTATTTTGTAGAAGTGAGAGATAATTCTCCTTAATATAAAAACATCCATTAGGAGTAGGTATGATTCTTTTTCCTTCCACCAAAATATACTTTCGTACCTAAAAATACTCAACTGACTTTACCATGATCAATTTCACAACTTGCTGAAGTAGTCAATTGTAAATGGTGGAAAAAAAATTATGGGTTTTGTAGACTCTGCATTTTGTACCCCTTACGACTCGAGCCCCTTTCCCCAATAATGCTCGAACTCTAAGGCTCAAGGCCAGTTTAGAGCCCAATTAGATATTAAATTGACTTGAGGAGTACTAAAATGGAAAATATAACCTTTTAAATAAACAAAAATCTATTTTTGGAAAATTAAATGACCAAAGTGGCCCTTGGCCTGCGTACGCAAGCTAAAGCATGCGCATGCAGGCACATTCTTGCGTACGCAACTAGGGTTTCAAAAGTATAAGAAAGGCAAATTTTCTACAATAATGGTTGAGGTTTGGAATGAATCCCACATCGTCTAAGAGCCGTTCCAAACCCCATTTTTTCAACTATAAAAAGTCTTACATGGTACATTTTCAAAACACACAAAAATCCCATGGGAAAAACTTAAGATTCACTAGAAAATAGTGAATCTAAAGGGAGTTTTTCAAACACTCAAGTTATTTTTTATTTGATTGGAACCTTTTCTAGCCCCAATCCTTTGAGTCTAAGATTGCTAATCGCTATTTTATTGAATTGTAATAGATTTAACTGAGGAAAAAAGTCAAAAATCAAGCCTAGGAGTTTTTACTTTAAGGTATTTTTTCTAGCTTTTCTTTTTATTTTCTGTCTTTCTTCTTTTGTTTTAATCACGTTTTTGGTTTGGTTTATTTTCATACAGGTTTGCTTAGTTTAGCCTTTTAGTTCTTTTCCCTTCTTCTTTTTGGTACGTAGGTTGTTAGTTTGTTGTTTTAAAGTTCTGTTCTGTTTCTTTGTTTTTAGGTTTTTCTAGGTAAGGATCTGTGTACGCATGATCTAGCCTATGCACACAGGTTGAATTCATGTGTACGCAGACCAATTCTAGCGTGTGTGATGTCGTTACCCAAAAACCCTAAATTCTTGTTTGTTTTGTTTTTGCTTTCACATGTTTGTTATGTGTAGCCTCTTTTTCACATGTTTTAAGCCCCATAATTTCTTGTTTGCCTTTTAATATGTTTGTTTGTTATCACATGTTTAGATTAGGTTTTCTTAGTTTTAATGTCATTCATTCACATGCTCATGCATTGATGTCACAGGTGTTGTGCTGTTGAGAGGTAAGTAAAGGGTAAGTCATACATTAGCAATATCCATGCATTTGTGTTAGGGTTTTACTTTGATGATATGATGGAACATGCTTTAATGTTTGATTAGGGTTTGTAATACGTTAATGCCTTGCTGCCATGCCATGTTTAAGTTGCTGCCTTGTTTTAGACGTATGATAGGATTTTCATATGTTAAATGAATACTAGGGTTTCTTTTGTGTTTGGCTCTCTTTTGTTTAAAGGTAGATAGGTATGTGTTTTGGAACGAATGATGTCATGATTTTATGCTTAGATGTATGCTAGTGTGTGTGTGTGTGTGAGTATAGATACAAGTGTTAAACATGGTTTTAATAAGGTTAGGACGTAAGACACAATGATGGGAGGCTAAGAGCATACCTAAATTTCGAACCCATACTCTGGTAGTAAGACCAAAGGTCCTTCCTTGAAAAGACGCTATATTCATGGTTCCTAGACCATATAACTAGGTGGCGACTCCGGCACTTTTTTCCTTGCACTCACAAGTTTATATAAAATGTGATGAGTAAAAGGTGTCCACTATTCACAGTCAACTACTTCAACATTTTGTGAAATTGAGAATAATGGAATGAAATATGTCCCTAAATTAATTCAAATAAAATACTCTAATTTTGGCAATTTTGCCCCACCTCGCTTGACCTGCCCCTCCCCGATTCGCCTCATGTGGGTTTTCCCCGCCCCGCAAAGGTGGTGCGGCAGAGATGAAGCAAAATTTTAGTCCCACACCACGAGGCGGGGCAGGAATAGGTTTAGACTTTTTAGACCCACCCAGTCCTGCCCCACCCCATCCCTACCCCACCTTAATAAGGATTATAATTATAAATTTTTCATACCCTAAAACCCTACTATTTAAACAAACATATCAATATTAGTTTATTTTATTTTACCCAATGTGGCTCTTCGCCTCTATTTTGTTGTGTTATACTATGAGATTTTTGTTTTTATTGTGATATTGTATTATTAAACACTTTGATAATATTATTTAGTTTTTTCTAAAAATTATTTTGATTTGATGGGATAAATTTAGTTGTAATTTTCAAGTATATTTTTATTAATGAAAAATGTTTTATTAAAAAAACTGTAATAGTTGTGGAACAAATAAACAAAAAGTAGAGTTTTACGAGATGAGACAGGATTTCACAGGGCCCAAGATGGAGAAAGACAAAATCGTGCGGGGCAAGGGCGAAGATCTCATCTTTCAGCCCCACCCCGCACCATTGCCATCCCTATGGAGATGGGATTTTCTAGGAAATATTATTTCTCTAGAGAAAGCGGCACCTCTTATTTACATGTATTGTCACATATGAAAAGACTTGAAAGTGTTTGGCAGTAAAGAGTTTGAAAACATGGTACCAAATTGTCAAATTAATTATTTGAGTTTATAATAATAATAATAATAATACTAAATCAAAAGTTGTGGTGGGGATGTTTACAAGAAAAAAAATGACTAAAAGGATCTATTGAGGTATTGGTCAGTTTCAAAACAGTTTATATATATATATATATATATATATATATATATGTGGGGCCCGTGGGCCTGGGAGTCTCGGCCCACCTCTAGGCTGGCCCAAGGCCCATGCCGAGGATCGATGGCTGCCCCAGGCAGTTGTCTAGGGGCTTTTTAGCCCTCTGGGCCACGCCGAGGACGACCCTATCCTCGGCATACCTATCCTAATCCCAGGTGGGGGACAAGTCCAGTATAGGCGGTCACATCCACACTTAATGCATCTACCTAACTCCCCTGGCAATCTTAATGCTGAGAGGACTCCTGAACGGCGGAACCTTGGGTGCTGCGACCCACAGTAAGGTGGGGAACGTGGCTGATGGGACAGGTTCTTAAGCAGTGGTCTAGATGATTGACAGTTGGAAGGCTAGGATTGGCCAAAGAGGGTATATAATGCAAGGGGCCCTTCAGAGTAAGGGGCTCCTCGGCCGTCCGAGGAGCAACCCCCAAGCCAAAAAAGAGCAAGGCTAAGACCTCAGGAAGGAAGAACGCTTCCGGCGAGCCGGTGGCAAGCCTGTTAGCGCCAAACCCTACGTCCCACTCTCTAAATAAATGTATTGTTGGGGGATCTACGACGAAACGAGCCCCTACAATTGGCGCCGTCTGTGGGGAGGGTTAGTGCGCCGACCGGCGCAACCGGCGATCGTTCTAAACAGTCACTCCGCAAAAAAAAAATAATAACAAGTACAGTTGCAGCAAAATGGAAGATTCAACAGCAAAAAAAAAAAAAATGAGAAAAGAGTCTGATATTATTTCATGAAAAAGAAAGTTACAAAATACAATCAGAGGCTCAGGCAGGCTTGTTTTACAAGCTTTATTACAAGCTAATCCTACAATCGGAGGCTCAGGCGGTCCGATTCTACAACTAGCTAGAGGGAGGGAGAAGTGTCAACCCGTGCTTTTATTGGCATCAGCAGAACGGGAGAGCTTGACAATAAGAGCGGGGAAGGGGGCTGAGGCTGGCTCGCTTCAAGGCGGAAGCTTGAACAAAGTGAGGAGCAGATGCAGGGGCACCGGAATGTCCTCCCCCGTGATGTTCCCTTGATGCTCTCCAATCCTCCCGAGCGCCGGCCGTTGGAGACGGCAACACTCAGGCGCCAACCATGACATGAGTTCGCGTATCTCCTCCACCGGAGGTGCGCTCCGGGGAGAGACGTTAGGTACTTCAACAACGTCCCACCTGGCCACCGCGTACGACGCTGCCAGTGTTACGCCTAGACTCTGCCGCACCAGAAACCCAGTGGGGGCTGCGGCCACGGCAGCTCTTAGCCCCATATCTCCTAACTCCGGTCACAATTCCGACGGGATTATTAAAGGGGCATGGGGAGTGGAAAAATGGCGTTTTTTCTGTTCGAGTTGGGAGGCTCATGGAGTATGAAGAAACCATCCCCCCAGAAAGCCTTATATAGAGGAGGAGAGTTGGTGAGAATTAATTCACGCGGAATTCGAAAAGTGAGTTACCGAGGCGGCGGACAATAATGAGGCCACCAAATTCCAAGGGGGCCGCAGACCGTTGTACTTCTGTTGAGTTACGAGACCATTAATGAAGGCGCGTCTCGCGCACCGAAGCGTCAGGCGCAGAACACGAACGGCCAAGAAACGCTTCCCCAATAGAAGATGGGGACTCGAGCTGGAGGCGAGATCAGCGCCACGCGAAAAATCACTGTCCGACCGAAGGAGGAATCGTCCCCAGAAAAACGGTCCGAGGACAAACCCCTACTTACAGAAAAATGAAAGTGTTAGACAGAACCAAGGCTCTGCATGGTCCTCGGACTCAGGCCTATGGGGAAACTAATTACTCCAGAAGACCAAGTGTTAGACAGAACCAAGGCTCTGCATGGTCCTCGGACTCAGGCCTATGGGGAAACTAATTACTCCAGAAGACCAAGTGTTAGACAGAACCAAGGCTCTGCATGGTCCTCGGACTCAGGCCTGTGGGGAAACTAGCCACTTAGCCACTTATACCCAAGCCTACGGAGAGCTAGCCACTTATCTTGAAGGCAGCACCTGTGCCTAGGTCTTGCATGGTCCTCGGACCCAAGCCTACGAAGAGCTAGCCACTTATCTTGAAGGCAGCACCTGTGCCTAGGTCTTGCATGGTCCTCGGACCCAAGCCTACGGAGAGCTAGCCACTTATCTTGAAGGCAGCACCTGTGCCTAGGTCTTGCATGGTCCACGGACCCAAGCCTACGGAGAGCTAGCCACTTATCTTGAAGGCAGCACCTGTGCCTAGGTCTTGCATGGTCCACGGACCCAAGCCTACGGAGAGCTAGCCACTTATCTTGAAGGTAGCACCTGTGCCTAGGTCTTGCATGGTCCTCGGACCCAAGCCTACGGAGAGCTAGCCACTTATCTTGAAGGCAGCACCTGTGCCTAGGTCTTGCATGGTCCACGGACCCAAGCCTACGGAGAGCTAGCCACTTATCTTGAAGGCAGCACTTGTGCCTAGGTCTTGCATGGTCCTCGGACCCAAGCCTACGGAGAGCTAGCCACTTATCTTGAAGGCAGCACCTGTGCCTAGGTCTTGCATGGTCCCACGGACCCAAGCCTACGGAGAGCTAGCCACTTATCTTGAAGGCAGCACCCTGTGCCTAGGTCTTGCATGGTCCTCGGACCCAAGCCTACGGAGAGCTAGCCACTTATCTTGAAGGCAGCACCTGTGCCTAGGTCTTGCATGGTCCTCGGACCCAAGCCTACGGAGAGCTAGCCACTTATCTTGAAGGCAGCACCTGTGCCTAGGTCTTGCATGGTCCTCGGACCCAAGCCTACGGAGAGCTAGCTACTACTCTTGAAAGCAGCACCTGTGCCTAGGTCTTGCATGGTCCTCGGACCCAAGCCTACGGGGAGCTTGCCACTACCTTTAAAGCAGCAACAGAATCTTCTATAAGAGACTAACTACTTGCCGAAGGATTGAAGCGCTGAGCTGACTATTTGGGGAAAAACCAACCAGCGGAAGGCCTTGTGGGGTATGAGGGCCGTGGATATCAAAACCCTCCTCCCCGTTCAAGGGAACGTGCAGCAGGATTTTGAGGGGCTATTGTGGGGCCCGTGGGCCTGGAAGTCTCGGCCCACCTCTAGGCTGGCCCAAGGCCCATGCCGAGGATCGATGGCTGCCCCAGGCAGTTGTCTAGGGGCTTTTTAGCCCTCTGGGCCACGCCGAGGACGACCCTATCCTCGGCATACCTATCCTAATCCCAGGTGGGGGACAAGCCCAGTATAGGCGGTCACATCCACACTTAATGCATCTACCTAACTCCCCTGGCAATCTTAATGCTGAGAGGACTCCTGAACGGCGGAACCTTGGGTGCTGCGACCCACAGTAAGGTGGGGAACGTGGCTGATGGGACAGGTTCTTAAGCAGTGGTCTAGATGATTGACAGTTGGAAGGCTAGGATTGGCCAAAGAGGGTATATAATGCAAGGGGCCCTTCAGAGTAAGGGGCTCCTCGGCCGTCCGAGGAGCAACCCCCAAGCCAAAAAAGAGCAAGGCTAAGACCTCAGGAAGGAAGAACGCTTCCGGCGAGCCGGTGGCAAGCCTGTTAGCGCCAAACCCTACGTCCCACTCTCTAAATAAATGTATTGTTGGGGGATCAACGACGAAACGAGCCCCTACAATATATATATATAAACTGTTCCTTTATAGTTAAATTTTTTATTTTTTATTATAATTTAATAGTTACACTCGACTATTCACCTAAATCTTTAAAAAATTATAAAATTAATCATTCTATCTTTGTTTTGTTAATTTTGGTTGACTAAAAAAATTAAATGAAATTAAAAATTAGTTTTAAATTTTAAAAATTATTTATAAATAAACCTTAATAAATTTTTTTATTATATGTATTTTTTTAAAAAAAATTAATATTTTCCCATTCCCATTAAAACAAAGATGGCCAAAAAAATAACATAAGAAAACACTTAATAATTTAATTTGTGGGCCACAAATAAATCTTGGCAATGATTCACACATGAGAATGAGTTGTTTGGAATACACATAAAAGTTAAAATCCCACGTGAAGAAAAGATAAAAGAGTTTTAATTTTTTATAGAAGAAAAGATAATATAACATGTATTCAGACTCCATTATATTAATGTAAGCTGTTAAGCATATGCTTTTTATATCCATTGGCCTCATTTTTCCTTACGAAAAGACTGTTGTTACTTTTCTCAAAAAAAAAAAAAAAGAAAGAAAGAAAGAAAGAAAGATTGTTGTTACTAAAAGTTAAGAATGTCCTTTTGTAATTTCTTTTCATTTGTAGTACCTAGGGACTAATTGAAATTCATAGTTTGTTTTCATTTATTTTTTCTAAAACATATTGGATTGTCATATGCCAGTTTGTTTTAAATTGGCTCTATGTGATTGGCAATGATATATCATCCTTTTAAAACTTTCATTCACTCAATGATATATCCTCCTTCAATAATTTTAGCTTCCCTACTCTCTTTTTTCTTTTTTCTTTTTTTCCTTTTTAAACTTGATTTAGCTATATTGATGACAACATTGTGGGTTATCTAAATCACACGTGAGTTCCAGTTAACTCAACTGGTAAGTATTTGATAGTTGAATAAGAGATTTGGAGTTCAATCACTGCATACACCAAAAACTGATTGGTGTCTTGGTCTGATGATAAAGAGCTATTATCGAGAGCGGATGTCATAGGTTGAAACTCTCCAAAAATATATATATCTAACTCATACCTTTATAGTTTATATGTTTACCGTAATTCCTTGGTTCTTTCACAATATATAATTTTGTGTGGGAATCTAATGATAACATAAGAAAGGTTGTTAGGTAAATTTCTTCATCCCCCCCCCCCCCCCCCCCATTTTTGTTAGGTAAATCAGTTAAACGTTATGATTAGGGTTTGAGAATGTTGTGGATTGAAATTGTAAAATGGATTGTGGGCATTTTGATATGTGGGCTTGTGGCATTATAAAATGGAAAATATACGTGCATTTTGAATTCCTTTGTGTTGCGTTTGGGAACTTGAATTTAGATTTGGATTTTAAATTAATAAATTTGAAATCGGGGATTTCAAATCCATTGATTTTAGAAGTTATTTCAAATCCAAGCATTTCAAAAGTTTAAAATCCTTGGTGAATTTGTCAAATCCAAATTCTTGACATTTTTTAAACTTCTCAAACAAGTTATTTGGATTTTAAATTACCCAAATCCAAATTCAAATGCTCAAATCATGTCATCCAAACACACCATTGAAGTATGTGGAATGGCTCGGTGTGATATATATCAATTTGCTTAGATTGTTGTTGATTGAAAAAGAATATTACAAAGTTCTGGCTTATGCAACTTTTTAGTAAGTAATCTAAGTTGAATAGTGTGTTTACTAGATTGTGGGAAAGAGCAATTATCATCATTTTGGGACAAGAAATTCTCTTGCTTTAGAAGCATCTTTCTTGCATGTCATCTCTTTTTAGACATTCTAGTTAGTTTAATAATAAGTTTTTCCATTCTTGTTCATCTTGGATTTTTGGATGTCTTAATTTCAGAAACTACAAGTTGTGTGACTTTTGAAACTTTCTTTAGATTACTAATAAGATTGTATTTGTATTTTTATGCTTTGTACTGATGGAAGGTATATTATCTTTAGAATCTAAATGCACATACTTAATTGTGGAAAGAACGCTGAGAATTTCTATCAATTGTGGTTATGAGACTTTGCTACTATCTTTGAAGAACTTGTCAATGCATATTTGTGAGCCATTTACAGTCAAGTAAAGAATATTCACCTAAAATGGATGTGATCTGGTACCCCACAATATGCAGTTGGATTTGATCCAACTTTACTAAGATTAGATTGGATTAGAAATTTCAAAAGAAGGAAGATTAGAGTTTCAATCTATATCACTATCTCCCATTGGGTAGTTGGTAGTTCACTAATGGATAAAAAGAGAGACTAAAAATCTATAAACACAAAAGTATAATAATTTAGGTGAGAATTATAGTTAAGTGATTAAATTCATTATTTCTCTATAGTTTAAGTTTTTTGGAGAATAGTTAACTTAACATGGTATCAGAATAGGGGATTTTAAGTTCGATCTCTATTGCAAGTTTGAATCCATATATGAAGGGGAGTATTAAAAACTTAAAATTATAGTTAAATAATTAAACTCACCATTTCTTAACCACTTAAGCTTTTGGGAGAATTTTTAATTTAGCATCCAATCATAAAAATGGCATGTCCTGAAACTTTAATTCTTCAAAGTCCACCGATTTTCTTGCTAACATGGCATCCACCAAACTCACCGTTACACATATTTCATAAATGACTGGTAATTATTGTGTTGTATCTTCTAAATGATTGTTTTTCACATACTTGTCATGTCCTAGTCATTGTTTTTTTACTTTTACGTATTCTGGTGTAGCTTTTTGGTTAATATTACCGTAGTGGTTATTAAGTTGAAAATAACAATTTATTTTCTTCTTTAGAATTTTTTATTTTACTTATTAGAATTAATTAATGCACACTTAAAATGTGTTTTCCTCTAATTATTTTTTTGGCTATAAATCTCCTAACTTGCTTCTCATTTGGCATTCAAGCTTTCAAAATTGTTGTCCCATTGTCTTTTTGTGAGAATGGCTAGCAGTTCCTTGCAGCAACAAATTGCCTCCATGAGGCAATCCTTCTTTGATGAGGTTTTTCTCTTCTTAAGTTCTTTGCTAAAGATACATTGTAGTTGTTCTAACTTTGAACTTTATTTCCAAAATCTCATTACCATATGATATTTTGCATGGAATTTATACAACAATTTTACGCATCCTTTTTACCTTTTTGTTTTCTATATACTTGTTTGCTTTGAATGTTTAAAACTGATAATTCATGGAAATTATTTTAAAAGGATTTAAATTAAAAAATAATAATATGAGTAGCTAAATAAAACTTAAAGAATTTATGGTGGAAATGTAAACTGTTCTAAGGAAAAAAGTATCAATATTTTTCATGAAATTTTCAATCGAAAATTTTAAATTTAATGCTATATTAATCAATATGCTTACATATTCAAAAGCATTATGAAATTGTCCACATAAAAAAATAAAAAACTTTTTTCTATTATGCAAAATGTGGTCTGAATGAGATTGTGAGCAATGTTTTGCAGGGAATCATTAACCGTGACAGGTTCATTCAATTGGAGAATATGCCCAACTCGGATTTTGTTAACATTGCTATTAAGGCATATTTCAAAGATTCACCGAAAGCTATCAATGACATTGAAAATGCACTGTGAGTGGCGTAACATGAAATTGCATGCATGAGATATATTTCCATTTAATTCAAACCACATTCCTTATTATTTTTTTCTGAGCAAATTTTGTAAAAAAAAATTAATAAACAATAGTATAACAACAACAATGACAGTGATATTGTTGCCTTCAAGCTCTAAACTCATTAACTATGATCAGATTAGTTTAAATAAAATTAGGCTATATTTGTTTATATAATTTTTTTTTTTGGTTGAGAATGGATTTGTTTGTATAATTAGGGAGGCTAAACCCCTCAATGTCACGGAGCTGGATAGGTGTCTTCAAATTTTCAAAGACGGCAGCGACTGGTATTTTGTTGTTTTCTTAGCCTTGTATTAAGATTGGGGAACATGAAAAATGAAAAAGCGGTTAACTTTTTTTATTTACAATTTTTTTACTATTGAAATAAAATTCTAAAATTGATAATTAATATATTTTCTATAGGTATACATTAACCGGACCCTATAAAAAAATATAATCCAAACACCCATTTTCACCAAAAACAGTAATTAGACTTTTTTGGTTTTTTTTTACACTAAATACAACATCTATTTTGTGATTATTTGCAGCATTGGTGCTAGCAAGGTGATTACTGAAATCAATAAGATAAAGTTTTGTTGCTATGATAACGACATGGAAAGGTAAGGTTTATACTTACCTAGCTACTTGAATCCTTTACCTCATGCCGTAATAATTGGAGTATTAAATATAAATTTATATGTTTATCCTTTTTTCTTTTTTTTTTATCATCTATGATTTTAAACTAAAAGTTCATAATTAATTAGTCTATTTCGGTCCATTTTGAAAAGGAAAAAAAAAATCAAATAATTTTAGAAATCTATATATTGTATAAACTATACTTTATTAGAAAATAATCACATTATTTTAAGAAGAGTTTGAAAATAACATTTATAAGTTTTGTCTATTATTTTAATTTTTCATTTAACAAAAAAACAAATCGTCAATTTTTTCCGTGCATGTGGATATGAAACTAGTTATTATAATTGCTAAAGTGTTGTATGCAATTATTGACTTGTCAATAACTATGTGCAGGAGTAGGGCTGCATTTGCTATGATGCAACTAGAGTATATCACTTTGAAGAGCAAATTGGAAGCCTATTTGGAGGTCGCTCTCTCTCTCTCTCAATTAATTGTCTTGCTTAAGGTCGAGATAAATGAGTGACATGTTGATTTGTTTTCTGTTTATTCTACAGTTGCTTCGACAAGCTGCACCTACACCTGCACCTATATTTTTGTCTAATACTAATCCTCCAGGTCATGGATCGGCTAATGGGAATGACTAGTATTTGGGGATTATTTCATTCACCATTTCAATAATAATACTTCTATAAATAAAGTCAAGGCATTTTGCCTTTGTTAATAGAATAATAATGAATAAAAATATAGGTATTCTTACATATGGCATGAGTATGTCGCTTTACATTTCTTGTTTTTCTAGAATTAGTTTGTCTGTGTGTGATCAGTGCATACTGGTTCATTCACCAAGTCTGGTTGTAATAAAGGTTGCCTATTTTTAGGATACCCTTTTATCTTGCTTTTATATTTGAACTCACGCTATATATGGTTATTAACCTGATATGGATCTCTCTCTCTCTCTCTCTCTCATATGTATACAACAAAATTTTTGTATAATGTATGATTCATGTGAGAGGTAAGAGCTTGCATGGTGTTAAGAAAGAGAATACAAAGATTAAATGGTTCAGTCTAACCACTTACATACATCCATGAAACTACATTTTTATTACAATCAAGTGTGTTACAAAAAAATCTAAGTAAGATATACATATAAAATATATAGACTAGGGTTAGCCCTAATCAGAGTTTACAATATATTGGGCTTCTTAGACCGTTACACATAAGGGGCCATAAGCCCATATTTTTTAACACATGCCTTCATGGCAAATTGGCGATATCACATATTCTTGTTCTCTTTTTTAATATGGATTTTACTAACGTGTGCCCTAAGGGCACACAATATAGTATACCATTTTTGAAAAAAATTTTATTGGGAATTGAAAAAGTTTTGACAACTTTTTCAATTCCCGATAAAAATTTTTCCAAAAACGGATTTGTTAATGTATGCCCTAAGGGCATACATTAACCAGACCCTTTTAATATAACAAGGTCAGGGATTTCTATCACTAAACGGTTTACAATGTGTATATGAGTGGTCAAGTCAAATGCACCTTAATGAGGGACAAGCTATGCCAGCAGTGACGGACCTACAACAGGGTAGGGGGGGCCATTGCCCCCCACCCCCCAAATTAAAATATTAAAAAAAAAAATTGGTATACATATGTAATCTAAAAAATTAAGATTTTCCTTATATATATATATATATATATATTTTTTTTTTTTGGATCTCCTCTGAAATTTTTAGATATTGACCCACAAGAAAAAAAATAAATATGGACTGACAAAATTTCATCCAAAAAATAATAATAATAACTGACAAATGTGTTGAAATGTTTAAGAAACACTTATTTTGTATGTTATACTTTGTCAAAATGTTTATAATATCAAATATTTAAGAAACACTTATTTTATATGTAGTATTTTGTTATATATGAAATATATGTTAGTTTTTTATTTTCATTAAAAAAAAAAAAAAAAATTGATTTAAGCTTCCCACAACCCCCCCCCCTCTCGCTCAGGTTCGAATCTTAGTTCTGTCCCTGTATGCCAGAGCTCATAAATTGACTCTAAAAAATGAAAAAGGCCTAGAACCCCATAAGGGCCGCATCAACCTTACTTGTCTATAAAACCTAGTGCATGCTTTGAGTATGTGGGTAGGTTTCCAACAATGTAACACTTGAATCGGGCCCATGCACTCAAAACCATTCACTTTGTGCAAAATAAATGAAATTCAAGCTCTAGTTTTTGATCCAACCGACAAGAGCAAGCCTTTTAGCTCGAAAGTCACCTTTTGGCATTTTTATTAGAGACATTCAGAGTTCAAATTATAATTTTTGTGAAAGAAAAACTTATTATTAATATATGACTAACAAAACTATTTGTTTTCAGTGTTTTGGAGAGAAGCTTTAGTATCTTTTTTGTGTTTTTGGTACATAAACTGAAGTCTCCCAATCAATATGAGTCTTGAACACGATTAGAATACAAGAGCTCTAGGCATTATGTTATATACTTATTACAAGAAGCTATTGCATTGCTAAGCAGTTAATGAAAAATCCCCAACAAACCACGTTACTGAAATCTTAATTCAAAATAATATCTTCATAGTTTCTGTAAACCATGTAACAAATTTCGGAACCACAAAAATTAATAGTGAGCAAACCTTAACTGAATGGCCACAAAACCCAAACTTAACAAAGCAAAAGCATATGACTCCTAATTTATTGCGAACTATGGTAATTACAATTTGGGTAGGGTGGCTAAAGCAACCCAACCCAAATTACTCACTCAATGAAATAAGACTCAAACATATCCAATTAACATAAGTATTCACTTCTTTGTGTGTGTATATATATATATATATATAAATAAATAAATAAACATAAGTATTTATTGATTCCAACCAGTCCTTATAGATTCCAAATCCGCTAAATTTAAGTAGTTTCTAAAATCTCATGATACATCTTAGGGCCACCTTTGGGTCCGTTTGGATACAACTTATTGTTGCTGAAAATTGATTTTGCTGAAAACACTGTAGCAAAATAATTTTTAAATGTATGAATAGTACCGCGAGACCCATTTTTAATTTTTTTTTTTCCTGAATAAAGTGACTGTGGGTCCTATAAACAATGCGTGAACAGTGTTTTTTGTCCCTGCACAGTAAATTCATGTGATTTACTTTTCACGCGCTAAAAAATAAAAAGGTCTAAAAACATAGACGTGGGTTTGGAATTGGAAAGGCCGTATCCAAACCCACACTTTAGGGAAATCTTTCCTATAATAATTTGGTGTGTATAGGACAAGAGATTGCATACACTCAAGAAAATAATTAAATACTCGATTTGTAAATAAAAAATAAAAAATAAAATTCTGCTAGCGTTAAGTGTTTTTTAAATCTATAGGAATGGGCTTGTTGGGTTATATGGGGCTTTCATTGTGGACCAACTAGACATCAACTGAAGCTCATTGGACTGTAAACATAATATTGCACTCATCAAGCCATATTTCTTAGCCCAAGCTCAAGAAACCCACTGGCTAAAACCCCAAAGCATCCCAAAAGCCCAAGCACCACAAACAAAAAGAAACAATACGTCATTTATTTTTAGATTCCTTTTTCTTTTTCTTTTTTTTCTAATAAGTTTTTTTAGATTTCTTTTATCCAAACACTTTGAAAGAGTTGATGGCTGTAACTTTGCAAGGATCAACAATGTTTGTTACAGTTTATCATCGCTCTATACCAGTATGTAAAAAAATATACGTAAAAGAATGACAAAAGAAATAGTAAGGAATACTCACGTACAAAGGAACAAGAACCTGAATTTGGCATTGAAACTTAGTATGTCAAGCAACCAATTGTTGGCTCTCTTAAAATATATAAATATTGATCCGTTTGGTTGCATGAATAATTTATGTTGGGTAGATCTATATATAAAGCACCACTTTTATTAAACCTTTTTGTATGACTTCTAAATAGATTTGGATAGTGTAAAGGAGTGGAAAGGAATGAACAACTTAATAACGCGCAATGAAATAAAATGAAAAGAATCAAATGATTTCTTTCTTTCTTTGGATGTTAAATGTAAAAGAAGAGAGAGAGAGATTAATGTCATCTTTCTTTCTTTTCTTTTCTTTTTTTTTTCTTTTTCTTTTAATAAGTCTTTTTAGATTTCTTTTATCCTAACACTTTGCAAGGATCAACAATGTTTGTTACAGTTTCATCAACTATACCATTATGTTAAAAAAAAAAACATAAAAAAATGACAAAAGAAATAGTAAGTAATACCAAAGTAAGAACAAGAACTTTGGATTCGGCTTCAAAACTTCATTGGTCAAGTTACCAATTGTTGGTTTTCTTAAAATATATAAACACCGATCTGTTTGGTTGCATGAATAATTTATGTTGGGTAGATATATATTTAAAGCACCACTTTTGTCAAACCTTTTTTTTTTTCTAAAGAGATTTGGATAGTGTAAAGGAGTAGGAAGGAATGAACAACTTAACGTGTAATGAAATAAAAAGAAAGGAATCTGATGATCTCTTTCTTTCTTTAGATATTAAACGTAAAGGAAGAGAGAGAGAGAGAGAGAGAGTTTTATGAGTGAATAAAGGGGTAGTAAATTTTACTGCATATACAATATATGTCAAATACATATCCAATAAATGTTATTTATTGTTAATCTAGACACAGTTATATGATATATTGATGTATCAAATTTTTTTTTTTAAAGATATTTCTTAATTACATTGTTAATGTGTTATATATAGAATCATTGTTATGCTAATATGTAAAACTTTTATAATAAAATTTGTTGTATCTTTAACATTTTCTACAAAATTAAGGGTAAAAATGGAACAAATTTAACAATTCAATTCCTTTTGCTATTATAAACTCCAAAATAAAGAAACAATATTTCATTTCTTTCTATTTTCCTTTTCATCGAAACACTATATAATGAGTTGATGGTTGTAAGCCTGACTATAAGGTCATTTCATTCCCCCCCCCCCCCCCCCCAAAAAAAAAAACTCTAATTTTTTTGAAAAACCAAGTAACATTTATTATTTATACAAAGTAAATTTAAGTATTTAACAAAATCAAACATCTACAAGAAAGACGTAAATAAATTAAAGACAGAAAATCATAAACCATAAGATAAACAAATAAAAATGACAAATGGAAGAACTGAAAAAGTATTTTATACCTTCAAAATAAGAACATTGTGCTCAGGTGTGGGACACAATCACACAAACACAATATGCATAATTCCACCTCAGCTCCTTTTTTTGATTCAAAGAAGCCAAAGATGCCTATATCAAACCACGTTACTGAAATCTCCTTTATGAGTAAACTTTCTAGGCATTATATTATATACTTATTACAAGAAGCTATTGCATTGCTAAGCAGTTAATGGAAAAAAAATCCCCAACAAACCACGTTACTGAAATATTGATTCAAGCTGATAATCTGCATAGTTTTTGTAAACCATGTAACAAAATTACGGAACCACAAAAATAAACAGCTATTAAACCTTAATTGAAGGGCCACAGAACCCAAAACCTGACCAAGCAAAAGAATTTGGCTCCTGATTGCAAACTACAATAATTAAATTAAACCCCACACATTCAAGTAAGGTGGCCAAACGACCCAAACTCAATTATCCACCTAGTGGAATAAGATTCAAACCCATCCAATTAGACTCAATTAACATAAGTATTAACTTCTTTCTCAAAAAAGAAAAAAAAAATTAAGTGGTTCTTAAGGAACTCATGATATTTATGAGATTCTAGATTCAAAACATTTTGGGGCCAACTTAATGTGTGTGGGAAACTGTACAAGAAATAGGCAAATACTTGAATATATATATATATATATATATATATATATATATGTGGGTTAAGTGTTTTTTAAATCTGTAGGAATGGACTTGTTGGGTTATATGGGCTTCCATTGTGGACCAATTAGACACAATCTGAAGCTCATTGGGCTCTAAACATAATATTGGGCACTCATCAAGCCCTATTTCTTAGCCCAAGTTCAAGAAACCAACTCGCTAAACCCCCCCCCCCCCCCCCCCCTAGCATCACCAACAAACAACTGTAGACATACACAGTGAAAATTTCCACAGCTCAACAATTGAACCACACCAATATGAGATGACAAATTTATATTTGAGAGAGGCAAAAGTAAGGAATCCTTCTTTTATTTGAAAACATAAATAATAAAGGAACAACTAGAATGAAACACTTGTTTCACTTGATTAATTGAGACAAAGTTTTTTTTCCTTATTTTTTATTCATTATTATTTTCTTAAACTCGAACATGGAGATTATTTTAAGCCTTTTTATTCCAATCAATTCTGTTTTAATATAATATTTTTTTCCTCTAAACTTCCAAGCAATTTTAGAGGAAGAAAAGAGAGAAAAAGATAATTATGGTGGGTCTTGGCCTTGTGAGCAGGTTCCTTAGTTTTCTTAGCCCAAGCTCAAGAAACCAACTCCCTAAAACCCCCCAAAGCTTCCCGGCCCAAAGCCCTGTTGGGAATTTAACCAAAATTCCAACCTGTGAGAAACAATAAAAAAATAGAGAAAACACGCGTCAAAGAAAAAATAATCACACGCACTAGACAGTATTTACGTGGTTCGGCAATTTGCCTACGTCCACGGAGTTGCAGGGATTTCACTATTATCAGGGAAAAAATACAAAGTGCGGCTACAGTGTTTTTCTCTCTCTCTAAAAACACAACAACAGTAGTAGTCTAAAACCCTAATTATAAAAGTGGCTTTTATATCCTACTTATAGGGTTATAATGGGCTAGGCCAAAAATAAACTAGGCTCCACAAAGCCCAACAAATCTCCCACTTGGAGACTAGTTCAATCATCAACATCAGCCGCTATCCTCCAAAAGCAATCCCTCATCCCTGCAACTCATCCTCCTGTCCTCAAGCTAGAAGACCAATTGAAACTGCACACAGCTTCAACTTCTCAATAGTGACACCCTTAGTCAACATATCTGCTGGGTTCTTAGATCCACATATCTTCTCAAGTGTTACCAACTTATCTTCAACAAGGTAACGGATAAAGTGGTATTTTGTTTGTATATGCTTCGACTTTGAATGAAAAGCCGAATTTTTGGCAAGAAAGATTGCACTCTGACTGTCACTGTGTAGAATGCCTATCTCCTGCTTCTTACCCAATTCATCTAAGAAACCATGTAGCCAAATCATCTCCTTTCCAGCTTCAGTTGCTGCAACATACTCAGCTTCTGTAGTAGACAAAGTAACAATCTTTTGCAGATTTGAAGCCCATGATATAGCTGTACCACCCAGAGTAAATACAAACCCAGTAGTACTCTTTCTACTATCAACATCACCAGCAAAATCAGCATCTACATAACCTTGCAGCTTCAAACTTGCACCTGTGAAACAAAGACATGTATCTGATGAACCCTTCAGATATCTCAGAATCCACTTGACTGCCTCCCAATGCTGTTTTCCAGGCCTACTCATGAATCTGCTCACAACTCCCACTGCATGTGCAATGTCTGGCCTTGTACACACCATAGCATACATCAAGCTGCCAATAGCTGAGGCATAGGGCACCTTGCTCATATGGTCCCTTTCTTCTTCTGTCTTCGGTGACTGTTCTTTACTCAGTTTGAAATGACTACCCAATGGTGTGCTCACTGGTTTAGATTCATTCATGTTGAACCTGCTGAGAACTTTCTTCACATACTCTGATTGTGAAAGCTTCAATGTACCATTAGCCTTGTCTCTAATGATTCTCATACCAAGGATTTGCTTTGCAGCTCCTAAATCCTTCATTGCAAACTGTTTTGACAATTGCTTCTTCAGATTATTAATCTCCTCAATGCTAGACCCTGCAATGAGCATATCATCCACATACAACAGTAAAATGATATAAGAATTGTCAAAGAATTTAACATAGCAACAATGATCAGCTTCACATCTCTTGAACCCAATTTTATGCATAAAATTGTCAAATTTCTTGTACCACTGTCTAGGAGCTTGTTTTAGGCCATACAAGCTCTTTCTCAGTTTGCAGACTAGATTCTCTTGTCCCTGAACAATAAACCCTTCTGGCTGAATCATGTAAAGGTCTTCCTCCAAATCACCATGAAGGAATGCTGTCTTTACATCTAACTGCTCAAGATGTAAATTTTCTGCAGCCACCATTCCCAGCACCAGTCTAATTGTTGACATCTTCACAACTGGAGAAAATATCTCTGTGTAGTCAATGCCTTCCTTCTGCTGGAACCCTTTAACAACTAATCTGGCCTTGTAACGTTTGCTACCATCATGCTCATTCTTTATTCTGTATACCCACTTGTTGTGCAAAGCCTTCTTTCCTATTGGCAATTTAGTCAGTTCCCATGTCTGATTCCCCAACAAGGAATCCATCTCATCCTTCATGGCTAACTCCCACTTGCTTGAATTTTCATCTTGCAAGGCTTCATCATAACACTCTGGCTCACCACCATCAGTCAATAGTAGATAATTTAAAGCGGGTGAATAACGCTGTGGAGGTCTAATATTCCTGGAAGATCTGCGGACTTCAGCTACAGGTGTACTCTGATCTACCTGTGAATCTGCATTCTCCTTATTTTCTTCACCCCTTTTCTGGACAGTACTTTCAGTCAATCCATCTAAGTTGACAAACTCAGATTTCTTTTGATCTATCTCTGCAATATTTGATACTACAGTTGACCTGTCCTTGTACATAACATGTTCATTAAATATCACATTTCTACTTCTGATGATTTTCCTGTTTTGTTCATCCCAAAACCTATAGCCAAATTTCTCATCACCATAGCCAATGAAAAAACATATTTTAGACTTAGCATCAAGTTTACTACGAGCATCAGAATCAATATGAACATAAGAAATACAACCAAAAACTTTTAAATGGGAAAATTTTACCTCTTTACCGCTCCAAACCTCTTCAGGAAGTTTGAACTCCATGGGAACTGATGGCCCTCGGTTTATCAGGTAAGCTGCAGTGCTAATAGCATCAGCCCAGAAAGTTTTTGGTAGTCCAGCATGCAACCTCATACTCCTAGCACGCTCATTAAGAGTTCTGTTCATGCGCTCAGCCACACCATTCTGCTGTGGTGTCCCAGGAATGGTCTTTTCCATCCTAATTCCCTGTGCAGCACAATACTCACTGAACCCTCCATCTATGTACTCTCCTCCATTATCTGACCTCAAACATTTTAGTTTTAAACCTGTTTCTATCTCAACCATGGCCTTCCACTTCTTAAAAGTTTCAAATACATCAGATTTATTTTTCAAAAAATAAACCCATACCTTTCTGCTTGAGTCATCAATGAAAGTTATGTAGTACCTTGAACCTCCAAGGGATGCAACTGGAGAAGGCCCCCACAAATCAGTGTGTACTAACTCCAATTTTTCTGCCTTCGGTGTCCTGCCAGTTTTCAAGAAACTCACCTTTTTTTGCTTTCCTAAGATGCAGCTTTCACACATGTCAAAATCAATGGACTTCAATTCTGGTAGTTTTCCTTTTGACAGCAGCATCTTCATCCCTTTCTCACTCATGTGACCAAGTCTGCGGTGCCATAGGCTTGTATCAATACTTGCATCAGCAACTGCAATTGTGTCTCTTGGACTTGAGGTCATATAGAGAGTGCCAGTCTTCTTTCCACGAGCCAATACTCTAGCTCCCTTTGTAACCTTCCAAGTACCACCAACAAATAGTATTGCATGCCCTTCATCATCAAGTTGTCCAACAGAAATCAGATTCCTCCTCAGGTCAGGAATATGTCGAACCTTCTCCAGTAACCAAACAGACCCATTGGGTAACAATATCCGGACATCTCCCATACCCACAACATCCAGGGCTGAACCATCAGCCAAATACACCTTACCAAAATCACCTGCAGCATAGTTCTGTATGATTTCTCGGTGTGGAGTGGTATGAAACGAGGCTCCTGAATCCAAAACCCAATCATCAAGTGGACTGTCTACTGCAAGAAGTAATGCATCCTGTACCTCTTCTGTTACAGCATTAGCAGAATCATCTTCATTCTTCTTCTTAGGACTTTTGCATTGGTTCCTAAAGTGACCTATTTTCCCACAGTTCCAGCATTGTACTTGTTGGCCTGATCTAGATTTACTTCTGTTCCGATTAGAATTTCTTGATTTTGATCTGCCCCAATTTGAATTTCTGTTATTACCTCTGCCTCTTGTCTCAAGGTTTAGGGCAGAACCAGATCCTGAGGTTTCACCTGCATCTCTTCTGCGAATCTCCTCAGCCAGAATTAAATCTCGAATATCATTGTACTTGAGCTTTTCCTTTCCTGTAGAATTACTTACTGCCATCCTCATTGCCTCCCAACTGTTTGGCAAAGAAGCCAAGACGATCAAAGCACGAATCTCATCATCAAAATCAATTTCTACAGACGACAATTGATTTGTAATAGTGTTAAATTCATTCAGATGTTGTGCTACTGATGCGTTCTCTGCCATCTTCAGATTGAACAGTTTCTTCATCAGATGCACCTTGTTGTTTGCTGACGGCTTTTCATACATACCAGACAAAGCCTTCATCAGATCTGCTGTGGTCTTCTCCTTTACAACATTATGTGCAACAGACCTAGACAGAGTTAACCTGATAACTCCCAGTACCTGTCTGTCAAGAAGAGCCCATTCATCAGCCTTCATCGCCTCAGGTTTTGTCCCCAAAAGAGGCAGATGCAATTTCCTCCCATAGAGATAATCTTCAATCTGCATCCTCCAATACGCGAAGTCTGTGCCATCAAACTTTTCTATTCCAGACGCCTTTCCTGCTTCCTCTGCCATTGCTCCCACTCAAACCTAACCCTAGGCTCTGATACCAGTTGTTGGGAATTTAACCAAAATTCCAACCTGTGAGAAACAAAAAAAAAATAGAGAAAACACGCGTCAAAGAAAAAATAATCACACGCACTAGACAGTATTTACGTGGTTCGGCAATTTGCCTACGTCCACGGAGTTGCAGGGATTTCACTATTATCAGGGAAAAAATACAAAGTGCGGCTACAGTGTTTTTCTCTCTCTCTAAAAACACAACAACAGTAGTAGTCTAAAACCCTAATTATAAAAGTGGCTTTTATATCCTACTTATAGGGTTACAATGGGCTAGGCCAAAAATAAACTAGGCTCCACAAAGCCCAACAAGCCCAAGCGCCACCAAAATAAAGAAGCAATACGTCATTTACTTTTAGATTCCTTTTTTTTGGTCTAATAAGTCTTTTTAGATTTCTTGTATCCAAACACTTTGCAAAGAGTTGATGATTGTAACTTTGCAAGGATCAACAATGTTTGTTACAGTTTCATCATCTATACCAGTATGTAAAAAAATAACAAAAGAAATAGTAAGTAATACTCACATAAGAACAAGAACTTGAATTTGGCTTTGAAACATCGTCCGTCAAGCAACCAATTGTTGGCTCTCTTAAAATACATAAATATTGATCCATTTGGTTGCATGAATAATTTATGTTGGGTAGATCTATATATAAAGCACCACTTTTATTAGACCTTTTTGTTTGACTTCTAAATAGATTTGGATAGTATAAAGGAGTAGGAAGGAATGAACAATTTAATAACACGTAATGAAATAAAAAGAAATGAATCAAATGATCTTTTTCTTTCTTTGGATGTTAAATGTAAAGGAAGAGAGAGAGAGAGAGAGAGAGAGATTAATGTCATCTTTCTTCTTTCTTTCTTTCTTTCTTCCCTTTTTTTTTTCTCTCTTTATTTGTGCTTTAGTTCCAATTTTGACTTAGTTAATAAGTAGTGTACTATATATTTGCCCACTAGCAATGTAAATTAGTGATTAAAGGAGTAGTGAATTTTACTACATATACAATATATGTCAAATACGTATCCAATATACCTTATTTATTGTTAATCTGGATAGTTACATGATAAATTGATGTATCAAATTTTTTTTTTAAAAAGGTATTTCTTAATTATGTTGTTAATGTGTTATATATAGAATCATTGTTATACTAATATGTAAAACTTTTTATAATGAAATTTGTTGTATCTTTAACATTTTTTAGAAAATTAAAGGTAAAACTGGAACAAATTTAACAATTTCACTCCTTTTGCTATTATAAACTCCAAAATAAAGAAACAATATCTCATTTCTTTCTATTTTCCTTTTATCCAAACGCTATATAAAGAGTTGATGGTTGTAAGCCTGATTTTATAAGGTCATTTCATTTCCTCTCCAAATTTCTCTTATTCTTTTGAAAAACCAAGTAACATTTATTATTTATAAAAAGTAAATATAAGTATTTAACAAAATCAAACTATATTTACAAGAAAGATGTAAATAAATTAAAGAAAGAAAATCATAAACCATAAGATAAACAAATAAAAATGACAAATGGAAGAACTGAAAAAGTATTTTCCACCTTCAAAATAAGAACATTGTGCTCAGGTGTGGGACACAATCACACAAACACAAATGCATAATCCCACCTCAGCTCCTTTATTTGATTCAAAGAAGCCAAAAGGTGCCTGTATCAAACCACGTTACTGAAATCTCCTTTATGAGTAAACTTTCTACGCATTATATTATTTACTTATTACAAGAAGCTATTGCATTGCTAAGAAGTTAATGAAAGAAAATCCCCAACAAACCATGTTACTGAAATCTTAATTCGAGCTAATAATCTGCATAGTTTTTGTAAACCATGTAACAAAATTTCGGAACCACAAAAATAAAAAGCGATTAAACCTTAACTGAAGAGCCACAGAACCCAAAACCTGACCAAGCAAAAACATTTGGCTCCTGATTTATTGCAAACTACAGTAATTAAATTAAACCCCACACATTCAAGTAAGGTGGCCAAGGCGACCCAAACCCAATTATCCACCTAGTGAAATAAGATTCAAACCCACCCAATTAGACCCAATTAACATAAGTATTAACTTCTTTTTCCAAAAAAAAAAAAAAACACACACACACACAAGTATTAATTGGTTTCGACTAGTTCTATAGATTTCAAATCTGCTAAATTTAAGTGGTTCCTAAAAAACTCATGATATTTACAAGATTTTAAATTCAAAACATTTTGGGGCCAACTTAATGTGTGTGGGACAGGAAACTACACAGGAAATAGTCAAATACTCTCTCTCTCTCTCTCTCTCTCTCTCATATGGGTTAAGTGTTTTTTAAATCTATAGGAATCGGCTTGTTGGGTTATGTGGAGCTTTCACTGTGGACCAATTAGACACCAACTGAAGCTTGCGATCTAAACATAATATTGGGCACTCATCAAGCCCTCTTTCTTAGCCCAAGTTCAAGAAAATCAACTCGCTAAAACTCATCCCAACAAACAACCATTGACATACGGTGAACATTTCCACAGCTCCAAAATTGAACGACTTCGTTTATTACAGAGCGTTTTCCATTCAAAGTGTTCTCTCAAGTATGTATGTAATGCATCTCTCTTTCCAAGCCTTTACATTTATCTATTTTTCCATTGTGAATTTTGGATTTCTCTCAGATATTTTGTGGGTTCCAATCTTTTGGTTTAACTTTTAAGAGTCAGCTATATTCTGTACATAGCTTCAACCACTTCAAACTTCACTTGGGTTTGATGATTTATAGTGAATAGTTAAAAATTTAGTTAGTTTGGTGTGTATAAGTATTGTGCTGGGTAGTTTCAAATTTGACTATTCAAGCTACTGATTGCGAGGTTATGGAACCAGTGATCCCTCCATGGTTGGATAACGCAAAAGCTTAAAATTTTGTATTTTTGGACATCAGTGTTATGTATAAAGTTACATTTTTGATTGTATAAAACGATCACAAGGTATTTTCATTATGCAAAATAATCTTGGTGCCGGTGGTGGTATAATGAACCTCTCTAAACTGATTACAAACTAACCTTGTGGTTTGATCTATCACAATTTAGTTCACAGACTTTCAATTATTACATTTGACTTTAAAGTTAGATTACAATAAAATCATTAAGGTTCCATCCAAATTAGCAAATTTTTCCTTTTTTTTGGACATACAAATTAGTAATCACCTCTTGCGGTTTGACCCAATGACAATTTAGACCCACAAGTTTTTTCAGTTGTTACATTTGTATCCTTTTCGCATTTCACTTGTAATAATGCAGCACAAGCTACTTTAGAAAAATAATAATAACAAGCAGCAATACTCACGTAGGAACAAGAAGTTGAATTTGGCTTTGAAACTTTGTTGGTCAAGCTACCAATTGTTGGCTCTCTTAAAATATATAATCACCGATCTATTTGGTTGCATGAATGATTTATGTTGGGCAGATCTATATTTAAAGAATCAATTTTATCAAACCTTTACTTTTGATTTCAAAGTAGAATTTAGATAGTGTAAAGGAGTGGGAATGAATAAGCAACTTATTAACGCGTAAAAAGAAAAGAATTAGATGATCTCTTTCTTTCTTTGGATATTAAATGTAAAGGAGTGGAAATGAATGAGCAACTTATTAACGTGTAAAAAGAAAAGAATTAAATGATCTCTTTCTTTCTTTGGATGTTAAATGTAAAGGAAGAGAGAGAGAGAGAGAACTTTAGCAATTCCATTCCTTTTGCTATTATATCCTCCAAAATAAAGAAACAATATGTGATTTCTTTCTATATTCCTTTCATCCAAACACCATACAAAGAGTTGATGGCTGTTAGCCTATGACTCTATAAGGATCAACAACGCTCTTTACATTTTCATCAAATTATGACCATACCATTATGTCAAAGATTTACCAAAAACATTACAAAAGAAATAGTAAAGCAAGCATATCAAACTTTTTCTATATGATGATGAACACCAATATAAAATGACAAATTTATATTTGAGACAGGCAAAAGCAAGGAATCCTTCTTTTATTTGAAAACATAAATAACAAAGGAACAATTGGAATGAAACACCTCTTTCACTTGATTAATTGAGACAAAGTTTTTTTTCCTTATTTTTTATTCATTATTATTTTCTTAAACTCGGAACATAGAGATTATCTTAAGCCTATTTATTCCAATCAATTCCGTTTTAATATAATATTTTTTTCCCTCTAAACTTCCAAACAATTTTAGAGGAAGAAAAGAGAGAAAAAGAAAATTAGGTGGGGTCATGGGCTTGTGAGCAGGTTCATTAGTTTTATATTCTTTTCTTTCCTTCAATTTTTTGCATTTTCCTTTTTCTATTTTTTTACTTTATGTTATTTTATCTCTCTAATTCTCAACCTTGAGAATTCTCAGGTAAGACCATATATGACCATGAAACACGTGTTGGAAGTAGGAACACTACTCTCTCTCTCTCTCTCTATATATATATATATATATATTATGTCACAATCATGATAAATGCATATTAATAACTATAATAGTTATTAGTAACACGAACTTTGTAAGGCATTAAAAAAATCTGCTGGGGTTAAGTGTTTTTTAAATATATAGGAATGGACTTGTTGGGTTATATGGGGCTTTGATTGTGGACCAATTAGACACAAACTGAAGCTCATTGGGCTCTAAACATAAAATTGGGCACTCAACAAGCCCTATTTCTTAGCCCAAGTTCAAGAGACCAACTCGCTAAAACCCCACAAAGCTTCCCAAAAACCCAAGCACCACCACCAACAACAAACAACCATAGACATACGGTGAAAATTTCCACAGCTCAACAATTGAATCATTTTCGTTTATTTACAGAGCTTTTTTCATTCAAAGTGTTCTCTCAGGTATGTATGTAATGCAATCTCTTTCCAAGCCTTTACATTTTTTTATTTTTCCATTGTGAATTTTGGATTTGTATCAGATAATTTTGTGGGTTCCAATCTTTTGGTCTTAACTTTGAAGAGTCAGTTTTGTTCTGTTCATGAGCTTCAACCACTTCAAACTTCACTTGGGTTTGATGACTTGCAGTGAATAGTTTAAAATTTAGTTAGTTTAGTGAGTAAGTATTGTGCTGGGTAGCTTCAAATTTGACTATTCAAGCTAATGATTTCGAGGTTATGGAACCAGTGATCCCTCCATTGTTGGATAGCGAAAAAGCTTAAAATTTTGTAGTTTTGGACATTAATGTATGTATAAAGTTACATTTTTTATCTTATAAAATGATCACAAGATATAGACATTATGCAAAGTAGTCTTGGCAGTATAGTGAACCTCTCTAAACTGATTATAAACTACCCTTGTGGTTTGACCTATCAAAATTTGGTATACACATTTTCAATTATTACATTTGACTCTGTAAAGTTGGATTGCAATGAAATCATTAAGGTTCCAACCAAATTAGCAGATTTTGCATTTTTGGGACATACAAATTAGTAATTACCCCTGAGGTTTGACCCAATGACAATTTAGTCCCACAAGTTTTTTCAGTTGTTACATTTTGACTCCCTAAGGTTTGGATTAAAATGAATAGTGAAAACCATTATGGGCACTTTGGATGGAACCCTAACAATTTCATTTTATTCCAAACCTTTAAGGGGTTAAATGTGGCAATTAAAAGTTTATGTACTAAATGGTCATAATTTTAAATAATGAGGAGGTACATTGTAATTTTCCTCTTTTTTTTTTTTTTGAGGGGTTGGGATGGGGGTTGGATATCTATTGGAGATCTGCAAGGAGAGGTAATTCTGTTGGTTACAAGATTTTCCTTTTGGTTCAATTTTGTGGTTTCCATTTCAGTATTTGACAAGCCCATACTTGTTTGATTCCTTTGTGAGTGTCTCATAGAAGGTTCCAACGTCCTTGTATCACTAAACATGATTTTTAGTACTATCACATGTCAATAAAGAAAGTACTTGTATCATGAGGATCAAAATTTCATTGCAATTGAAGTCTTGATCTATCTTTTTTATTTTTATTTTTTTTCTATTTTATTTTCCAGTTGGTCTAAAGTCCAACCATATGACAGAGATTCAGTGACTCATTTCTAGAATGTTGTATACAATTATAACTTATACTACTGAGCTTGCATGCTTTGTCAAAGTACAAAAGCTATATGGGGATGTGTATGTAATGGATATGAAACTTGTCATTATGATGTTATCTTCTTCATCTTGTTACTATCATTGTAGCAAACTAGCAATGGAAGATTGTTATTTGGAAAATTTGGCATGTTGAACTATTTTGAGTGGAAGATGGTATTTTGCTCTAGAAGAAGTACAGTTGATTTTGTCATTTTTTAATGTTTGTGGACTACTTTATGTTGATTGTGTACTTGATTTATACAATATACATGTTATGAATGAGAGTTTTGTTTCATATAATTGTTTGAATCACAAGAAATGTTACTGATTTTCTGCACGTAACAAACACCATAAAACGTTTTCCAACTCATTTTCAAGGACACTACCAAGCACAAGAAAATGATTTAGTTTTCTAGAAAATGTTTTTTTTTTCCTCTTTTGGAAATGAGTCCTTTTCCAAAAAACAATTTCCAACAAAACAAATGGATTCATGTTTGTGTTGCCTACAAAGAATAATAGCCATGAGAGTGTTTCCTAATTCTGCTTCTGTAATTGAATTGTGATGCAGTGAGGTGATAATAATAATGTTAGTGTCAAGAATTTTTGGGAGAACACTGTTTGCTGCTGCTAAATCAGAAATGTATTCTGCGACAGCTGCGGTGACTTCTGTAGCGAGGAACCCTCTGCAAGAGTTCTTTGAGGCTGATAGGAGCATAGATGATGACAAACCTGTTGTCTATGGTTTGGGCCTGATCATGTTCCTTCATTTTGTTTGCTGATTGCATTTAGTAGTCATAATAATTCATTGTTCATGGCTTTATGTTATAAGATATTTAGCTGTTCTTTCTATAATTGGTAATTACACACACCCCATAGCTTGTAGCAAGGTTCAGCAATGGGCCGGGCCAGGCCAAGCTAGCCCTGCCCCTTTTTGCTTGGCCCATGGGTTGGTATCTTAATATAAAAACAGTAAAATAATTTTTTTTCTATAGATTTAAATAATGAATTAAAACCTTGGTATTTAAAAATTATTGTACTCGTTATTTTAAGATAGAATTTTACAAAATTTGAAGTCTTTTTTTTTTTTTTTTTTTTTTATAAGTAACAAGATTCCATTGAAAGGGGGAAAAAAAGGGGGATCAGCCCTAGTATGCAGGAAGAATACAAGAGATAACCAAGCACTTCAAAATCATTTTTCACATGAGATCATTTTTCTCGTAGTTTTTTCACTATCATGTGAATCAATGTACTTCTAGAACAATTTCAATTCTGAAAATTTTCTGTTTTCTCAATAATGTATATTGATAATCATCCTTTTGGCTTTGGTGCTGTCAGGTCGTAGTTGGAAGGCTCCTGAACTGCGACTGAAGTCTTGGGATGATCTTAATAAGCTGTGGTATGTCTTGTTAAAGGAGAAAAACATGCTGATGACTCAACGCCAGATGCTTCATTCACAGAATCTACGGTTTCCTAACCCAGAGCGCATTCCCAAGGTATAACTCTGTTGCTTTGCCTCTCCCTTGACACAGTATGTAATTCTTGTCATTTCTGGCTCCTCAAATGCTTGGCTAATTGTACAGGGGTTTAGTATAATTTAGATGAGATAGCCTGTAACTATCCAAACCCAGGACATCACTAAAACTGATGTACTGTTAGTATGGCCGTTCATGAAAAATTATTGGGATACTCATCCTGTAGATAAATACAGGGACTTTAGTGTTATCAACTTATATATTCTGAAAATTAATGTTCAAGGTTCGGTATCAGTATGCCCTATATTCTTTTTTTTCCCCTTGGTTTCCATGTAAGTGCTGAGATGAAGCAACCAAATTCATTTTGTTGATTATATGAATCCTTTTTAGTGAACAAAATATGAATTTAAAAAATTGCTGCTGTTTCTTTGAATTCAATTTCTGTGCAGACTGACATTTTTGCTGATGTAATGATTTATTATTTTTCATTTTTTCAACATAGCAATTGAATGCAATTATCTTTATTAAACAGAGAAGTAATACTCAAATTCGCTAAGTAAATGCGTTAGATACAATGTTTGACTATGAAAGGTGCCTGCAGAGTGAAGTGAGACATTGCTCTTGAGATATTAAAATCTTCTTCTTTAAATATTTTGATAATTTTTAGTGTGTGTCAATAATAAAAGGAATTTTTTTTTTCTTAAAAACTGGTTCGGAGGAATCTCCTTCAACCCATTACGTGATGGTTTATAAGACCATCCACATGTATTAAATCATTTAAACAGTCACATGACTATTTAAATAAGTAGTGTGACTGAAAGTACACGTATATAATCTTTTGCGTTGCCACATATAGAGTTGAAGGAACTTTTCTCTTGGAGGATAACTCTTTCATAACAAAATGGAATTAAGAGATTGTGCTTTTCAATGGTGAAGAGACACATATTTCCTTGAGATGTTTTACTTATTCCTCAACATAGCTGATGGCAGTAGCTAACATAGCTTACAACCTTGGTTTTATGCTTTGATAGTCAGCCTAAAAAGGTTCAAAGTCAATCTCGGCGTTACATTTTGGCTGTGCAAATCTAGTGCAGGAATGGTCCAAAAGAAACCAACATTTATTTAGTCTCATTCTTTTCTCACTGATTTAAATCTACGACCAACAAGACACGTGATCCAATTCCATTTCCAAGGGATCTAAGAAGGTAAGTGCCTATGTATGTCATTACCCATTTAACCTTTTGGAACACCCTTAGGGATGTGGTGAACCCCATTCCGGTCCCTTCTAGTGCCAAGCTTCTATATCTCATCACTTGCCTTGAATTGCCTTTCCTCAGACTTTGATTGGCCATTTGCTTGGGGAATTGAGATTCAAATTCTTGAAATACCAGTTTAACCGTGTTGTCTTTGATTTGTTTGAATTTAACCATGTTAGCTTTGATTTTTTTTTTAATAAATTATTTATTTTTCAATGTTGGACTGTAATCCAATGGTAGATGAGAGTACTGCAATCATTTTTCAGGCAGTTTCTGCTCCCAAAAATAACCTCAATGTTTTTTAATTAAACTTCATGAACTCTTTACAACTAATCAGTAAAAGGTTTCCCCTTAGTTTAAAGTGTTGTTGAAAGCATGCTTAAATCTCAAAGGCCCAAGGTTTAAATTCTTTTCTCATTTAATGAAGCTTGCCCTAGGCACGCTTTTCTGGCGCTTTGAAGCACAAAGCATGCCTCAGCGCGCTTCTTCTTCTTCTTTTCTTTTCGTTTTAATTTTTAATTTATTTTTTTTTTAAAGATATGAACCATCTGACTCGTGAATGTTACCAATACTTAGAACAAAGACCATGCTACTTGAAGTACTTTACGTTCTTTTAATGTAGAGGGAAGAACTCTTTGTGGACTGTGGCTTTTTAAAGATTCTCTTTTTTCTTTGTCATGGTAGTTTTAGTCTCCAAGTCAGAATGTGACTGCCAAAGTCTTAAAGTGCAGCAAAGTGCAACTGATTACATGATCTAGTTCTATCTCAATTCTCAACCATTGACTGATATAACCACAATGAGTTACGTGAAATAGGTTTGGCAATGTAGGTATATTTACATCATTTTAGTTATATCCACATCATTTTAGTTATATCCATTTCATTTTTTTAATTGCCATTTGGATTTCTCTGCCAAAAAATGCGGGTGAAATTAATCAAATTTTCTTTAGGAGGAAAACCTGATGAATGTTTAAAAATGAAAGGTAAATAGTTTCCTTATATTAAACCTAATCATTACTTGGAATCGCTGCAACAAATCCTCGGATTTCATAATTGGTTTAGTATGTTGAGTCATACCTGGAAACTGGTTATATACATTTGATATAAAAACCTTTAGGGGTCAATTGGCCATATTTCTCAATTTTTCATTGCTTTTAGCTACTAGTTTATTTTGAAATTCAACTTGCATTTCTCATTAAGTACTGTCTGTAACTAGAATTACCACATTGGATATGTCTCATTGTGTTTCAATTGGTTAGCAAGATGACTATTTAGGCCTTAAATTTGGTGCATCTGTTTTTACTTTTCCTCCATCTTTCTGGAACCACAATTACTAATTAGCATTTTGGTATTTGGTGTTGAATGAAAATTAAGGTGAGGAAGTCAATGTGCCGTATCAAGCAAGTACTCACTGAGAGAGCAATTGAAGAACCAGACCCCAGGAGGTCAGCTGAGATGAAGAGGATGACAAATACTCTGTGATGACTTCCAACTTGTGTCTGTTCTCAAAACAATGTATTGGGTATGTTTATGGACTGCAATATGGCTTCTTCTTCTTCTTTTTTCTTGGTGCAATTTTGAATCTTCTGGCAATTCACCTACATTGTTATGGAGTAAATGGACAAATTGCACCAATTCATGAATTGACAGAGCGTTTGTCTCCTGTCTTTGAGATTAGTTTTACTATAGTGAACTAGTGATGTTATTGAGCACATAATTAACACTAATCGCAGCTTGTGGATATGTAGAATTATTGATGAAGACAAGAAAGAGCCCAAGGAAAAAGAAGATTAAATATACAAAGATTCAATAATTGTGGTCTAGTTTTGATGTCGGACCTTCACCTTTGATAGGTCATTTTAGTTATTAGTATTGAGTATTTAGGTTGAGAAGCTGCTGGATCAGTTTTAATTAAGTTCTATTAGAATAAGGGCATTTTGGTAATTTCCAGAAATCTGGAATGGGCTGTTCCTGGCTTTGCCAAAAGAGCATGAGTCTTATTTTATGTTTAGAGTCCTCCTATTTGGTTTAGGAGTTATTAAGTCTTTTATTTAATTGTTGTTAATATTCCTGTTCATTCTAGGAATAGGTTATTTAGAGTCCAAGTCCTACTAGAAAATGGATAGTTATAGCCTCGGCTCTTTTGTGGTCATGTTATTTCAGAATATAGTGATTGATTAATAAAATTCAGCAGCTTATTTTAAGCTTTGTTTGTGTGATGCAAACTTCTCTGAGGTGTGATGCTAAGGAACCTAAGTGTGATTGCCTAGTGTTTTATTTATATTAATCAAGAAACCTGGTATAGGGGCTGAATTTCTTAAACGGTCCTGCATCAATTATGAGCTTGAGTCATGTTTGAGTCCGAAAGCTTGACTCACTGTATTCTGTCGCATTTTCTTTTTGTGAATTTCCTTATCTTGTAGTATCACAACTTTTGGCACCAGTGTCTTGATCCTCTTAAAGTTCCTTATTTTATACTCTTTTTTATAGATAGATATTGCTAATTGGGCTAATTTCACAGCAAGAAGTATACCACTCCTAGAAACCATACAAGATTCCAAGATTTTCATCAATCTCCTAAGTTTAGTAGTGGTTTTTTCATCCTCCACCTTGAGTTTGAGGGAGGCTATTAAAGTATAAGCCCAATGGACCCTAAACCCATTGTACTACACTTTGTACAATGTTAATCACATCACATCAAGATGCATACTTTATTCTCAACTAGCCTAGTTTCCATATGATGTGCGGTGCATTTCGTTAGTTTCTTCCAATATTTCAATAATTTTACTTCTAAAAATTGTAATATTCAGTGCTCTATTTTATAAACAACTCAGAAAGACAATAAGAGTGGTGTAAGAATTTGATCATACTATATGTGTTTACAAATTTGAAAATTACATGATATTGTGACTAATATAGATAAGCCAGTTTCATGTCTACTGAAAAATGCAAATATTATTTTCATAAATAAAAATACAAATATCCTTCGATAATTGTTTTTAAAAGCTAATGTGGACCACACCATATCAACACTTTGTAAAATTTAATTGTTTGTCTCTAAGATTACTCTTCTTTTAAATATGGCATTTAAAAAATTATGAGAGATTTTTTTTAAGTGGTTCAGCAAGAGGGAGAAAATACTAGCATGGAAGAGAATTTCATAATTTATCTTAATAAATAAGAGAGAGTACACTAAAACATGCTATTTTAATTAAGTAAGATAGTGTTTTTTGAACCGTTAGATTGCTTAAAGATCTACGTTGAATAAAATGTGTAACTTTGGTAACATTACATTAGTTGTAACTTCTCTCTCTCTCTCTCTCTCTCTCTCTCTCTCTCAGATAGTGTATTTTAATTAAGTATGATAGTGTTTTTTTAACCATTAGATTGCTTAGAGATCTATGGTGAATAAAATGTGTAACTTTTGTAAATTACATTAGTTGTAACTTCTCTCTCTCTCTCTCTATATATATATATATATATATAATTGTTTTTACATTCTTGATTGTGTGTTATTATTATTATTATTATTTTCCTTTTGTTGTACCTTGTTTCCACTATTGCAAAAATAACTAAATTTGTACAAAAATATCATATTTCTAATCAATTTTTTCTCATATAAATCTTAGAAAACTGACATCAAATTTCATTATACTTAAATAATTAATGAACCACTCAAAATAATTAATATAAAAAATATATTTATTTATCATATTAGTAATCTTTTTAATTATATAGAATAAATACTACAATGTTGGTTATATATATATATATATATATATATTACTAAAAGTTAAGAAATCTAAATGGTTATGACTAATTTTAGTGAATTCACAAATTATTTTAAAAAAACTTTTGTGTTAATTGTTGTCAAAACGACTAAACATTCTAAATCAATTATTATTATTATAAATAAAAATACTTTCTCATATAAAGAAAAATGTCATATTTTAAATCAATTATTACAATTACAAATAAAAATATTTTCTTATATATATGTATATATATATAATCATTTAAATTCCTCTAATATAAATAATTGATATATAACTATATATAATTAATATATCAATTTACTCCATTAGTTAATTCAATGAACTAATAGTATAATGTAAATGCAAACTTTATTAAGATGTAAGCTTAAATAAAGAAAATCTCAAAGAAGCGTTAGAACCCCATGTGTTTTTCACATGAAGTCTCTACTTATATATATATATATATATATATATATATATATATATATATATTCTAACACTTTTATTTAGAAAAGAGCAAAACTTAGGTACAGTACTTAGATACTGTTTCTTAGGTTCCCCTTTTAAGATTTTGCCATGTGGATTTTCTCTCATGGGAATGAAGTGTATTTTTTAATTAAGTAGCCACGTAGCTGAATCTTAAAAGGAGAATCTAAGGAACAGCACCTAAGCTACTGTGTCTGTACCTAAGTTTTGTCCTTTAGAAAAAACCTATTGCTATATTGTTATAAATATTACCAAATTCTCAATTCTAACTTTTTCTCAAGTAAGGCAATAAGTTTTGCGCTCCAATTTTGTGGATTTTTTTTTTTTTTTTTGTGCGTGTGTGCATATGGCATGAACAGCACAATTTTTCAGCCAAAAAACAATGTATATGAGAAAAGGATTAGTTGTACAACTGTTTTTCGATAGCTTGTTAAGAGCAAATTACAATTTCATGGAAAACATATCCTGAAATTGTAAAATGACTACCAACCACGTAAAAGACTAATTAGAGATCATATCAAAAGTTTTATATTTCAATATGATCCAGTTCAATCTCCCTTGTGAGGAGAATTCTCCTTTCCCCCACTCATTATAAGGAAAAAAGATACCATGCACAAAAAATTGTCATGTTTTGATGTTTTCCGGTCATAAATTTTGCAAAAATTTGAGACATTGCAAGAGGCTTTTGACTTTGATTCCAACAACACAAGGCACCAATTTCTTGAGGAATCCCAACTTTTGCGCAAAGCAGAACTAAGTATATTATCGACAAAACTATAGTTTCCAGTCTTCTAACTGGAGAGAGAAGCCTTATGGCCAATTTGGATGAAGGGGAAGTAGAGTTGGCTAGAAATTACAGAGCAGGCTTAATTTCTGACCAACTCTACTCTACTCCCTTTCTCTCCCCCTCCCTCCAAACCAGCCATTGGTATCCGTTTTCATGTTTTGGTACATAAAGTGAAGCGCCCCAAATTGATAATTTTTTGGCTTATAAAAAAAAAATGAAGCAGCTACCTTTGCAGGTAGGATCATTCAATCAGCATGAGTTTGGAACACCTTTAGATTACAAGGGCCCAGCCACTAGGGATTATAGTTCTAAGCAGGTCATGTTACTGAAATCATGATTCAAGCCAATAGATTGTGCTGTTTGTAAACCAGGTCACAAAATTTCTGAAACCACAAAATAAACACCCATCAAACCTTAACTGAAGAGCCACAGAACCTGAACAAGCAAAAGCAAACTACAGTAAATTAAACCCCACACATTCAGGGTAGTCAAATGGAATCCAATAGCTTACTAATTGGGACTTTGAAGTATCAGGAAATGTCTTGCCATATTTTCATTTTTTTTAATCCAAAATTACAACCCATGCTACAAGTTGATGAAGTGAACTTCATGAATAAAATTATGCAATTTACAGGTATGCTGGTCGAAGATACTGATGAAAAAGAACAAGAGAACGACCAAGGCAACGAGGAAAAAAAAAAGAATTCTACAATAACAATGAGATGTTGTCATCCTCAGCATGCTAGAGAAATGGAAACATTCCACCAGAATCATCATTGATCAACACTCTTGCAGCAATGCTTAGCCTCCTACTTTGTTCACAAGATGCCAAGCGAATGCAACAACAAAAAATGAGTGCACACTACCTGATTTAGCTTCCCTGTAACATCAGAGTAATTTATTTCTACAGTAAACCATTGTCAAAATGGAAAGACAGATAACAAGGAAAGTATATGCCACAATTCTCACCCTCTTCAGCAAGGTTTTCTCTTTTCAACCTTCAAGTGGATATTGTACCATTTCTTCTTCTTAGGCCGATCCCTCATTGTAGATTTCTTGTCTTTCACTTGGCCATCTTCTTTGGCCTCCTTGAAGGAACCTCTGCTCTTGCTCCTACTCCGCTTCATTGGAGGAGCACTTGTGTACGATGCATGTATTTCATTCCGTTGCTTGAGAAGCTCATCAATCTGCAAAACAAACATACATCAAGAGTCAAGAAAAACTCGATCAGTGCATCTTATAAACTATCAATGTACTAAAACACCATTTCCCCATGTAAAACTAATTAGGCAACAAGTTTTCACAATAACTCACTGCTTGCATTTCCTGTGCATATCTATTGGTCATCTCTGTAAATTGTGCCAAAACCTGTCAACACTTGGTGTGAAAATTCAGAAAAAGATAAGTATTTATAAGGCAATAAGCACTGATTATGTCAAAGTCCAGACCTCTCGGTATTCAGTTTCAAACTTTGATATTTCCACTCTTTTTGTTAGAATTTGAGTTTCTACAGCTCTAAGATACTCCTTTTCTTCTTTAAAAGGTTCAGCACAGAGAGCCTCTATTGTGTAGCTTGCACTTCTAAAAAAGTTGTCACCTTGAATAAATTTGCCAGAAGATGAAGGTGGTCATCAGGTTCAACCAAATACCTGTGTAATTGATAAACATAATAAAATCTAACTGGTTACTTGTCAATTACTGACCATAAACAGCAAAGACATGGTCGCCAGCCTTCAATTCAGTTATTTCACATGGCTGAAATCCATCCAACTTTTTGAAGAAGGCAGCATCTGGATCTTTTGAAGCAGCCACCTGGTGCCACAACAATTCTAAAAATCAGATAAAAAGAATTGACAAGCCAAACTAGAAGTTGAATAATATATTATTGTAATATCATCAGCTCACCGAATTCATTGTTTGATCCAACCGATAAACAGGAAAACCAAGAAAGTACATTCCAGCAGATGTGACCTTCCCTGTTTTGGCACTGTCCTCCTACAGGAAATACATTTTGTATAAGCAACTTGAACAAAACCAATAGAATGTTATGCATGATATTCAGTAGAAATGGCATCAGAAGATGCTAATAAGAAGTAAGGTCCTAAAAGACATATGTAACAGTATGACACTTAATTTTGCAAAGAATTATCAAAGATCCCCCAAAATGACACGATAGTTGTTACCCTACAATGTGTATGCATGAGTGAATATACAGCAGTGATAATGCTGAATACAAGGCACTGTAACTCAGCTCTTCATCGCCATCTCTCAAAACTTTTGATTAAATGCTAACATTCTGTGCTAGATTAAGTATTTCAAGAAAAAAGCAAGACTAATGCAGTTATTTATTCAAAAAAATTCAATCAAATTTAAAGAGAAAACAAAGTCTACATTTGCAAGAGTTGTAAACCATAAATTTGGATGAAACTTATGTTTACACAGAAACAATGAGATACAAGCATGTGATCTTGTAAAACCAAAAGATTGAAATCATGCCATTAAAATCATAATTGTTCAATTCTATTCATCTAGCAACCATTTTACTCTACTTCTATGCTCATTAGGATGGAGAGTCCTAATTACGAGAATGATTCATAACCAACTCAAATGAAAGGAGAAGATGCGTGATACCTGCAGTGCTAGGCTTAAGCCGTTATTCTCTTCCCGGTCAAAATACAACAACTGCAAAAGGCTAATATATTAGGTAATGGTGATTATCCATGAAAGAAAGTACTGTTATTTAGGCAATTACTCAACATGTATGGTATTACCTAAATACTAAGTAAATTGTACATATATGTATTTTATAAAATTCAAACAAAGAAAATAGGCTATGATACTCTGAAGTCAATGATTGAAACAAATTTAAAATAAAATAAAATAAAAATTATACAATCTAAGATTTTTAAGGTTTAATTTATCGAACTAAGGAGAAACTAAGTCATACACACTGCACAATCTAATCAGGAAAGGACCCCCAAAATTTGATTATTTTCTGAGGCGCTGAAAGAAGAAATTCCCAGATCATTGTACATGTTTAAAAATCATGACAAAGGGATAACAATAGCGCCGACTCACCTGTGTGAGAAATAGGGAAATACATGTCCCCAACATTCGTCTCACAAGCTGAAAGATTGAACTTTGTATTTTAATGCTGTAATCCAGGCACTACTTCTTTAATAATTTAAAGCAGAGTATCTGGTCATAATGACATAAATAGACTGGCTGCAGGCTCATTTGTGGAACAACTGACCAGACCCAAAACTTATTGTCTCTTAAGTTCATTCTTGAAGGACTTAAGAGATGGAAAAGATACGGCTCAAGCGGTCTTAAGTGGTCTATCAGCAAGCAACAAGGAAAGTACACCATGTACAGCTTGATCATTTAGGAAAGCCAAAAATCAGAGAGAGGGAGAGAATAACAAGTAATTAAAGGATCATTTGTAAATATAGAAGTTAATATTATCAATAATAAAACATTGACGTAGATTTAAGATAAATATAGAAATTGCTGAGCTTTGATATGTTTGAAATAATGCAATCTCATGTTCTGAAAAATACACCAAGCAAACCATTTTGACTTCTGTTACCTATGTAATCTTAGCCACAACGGAGATATTTAGCTTCAGAAGACTAGAAAGAAAACCTTAAAAGCAGGGATAAAATTTAAATAGATGTAGTTTTCAATGCATGTGTGCCAAAGGTTTATTACCTTGAACTTGCTTTTGTCAGACGATTGCACTCGACATACAAATCCAGATCGTGCTTCCTCTTCTGTTATGCTGACAGAATAGAAGTGAGCACATTGCTTCTCAACCTGTTAGTTAAGAAATTAAAAACAAAAAATTAAAATCAGGACACTGCTTCTCAACCTGTCAATTAAAAAATAATAATAATTCAGATCAGCACACCACGAAAAAAAAATGAAGGCTCAACTGGAATAAGAATGGCTCACCTTCTTAGATATAGGTTGCCCCATTGGTAGTGGAAGAACAGTGACCAAATTGTTAAGTGCCTCCTCTAAGACTGTTGCTGATACAGTGGTCTTGATTGGCACACCAAGTTTACTGTTATTTAGAAAATAGTAAAAATGAAAATTAACACATAGAAATCGTTAAAATCAATGAGATTTTTTTTTTCCACAATTAAAAAATATGAAATATGAAAAATGCAAAACTCACCTAAAAAGTGCAGCAAACATGGTGTTCACAGTTCCTAAACTTGAAAGGTCTAGCTCCAATTCTTGGTTTTCTGATTCAACAGCCTAGACAAAGAACAAGAAACCATGTTCCAGGTAAGTTTTGAATATTAAGCCAAGAATAAAAATGGATTCTCAGAATTTTAATGATTGCATGCATAATGAATTTTTGGAATAAAAGGTGGACCAAAGAATTAACAGTTGCATCTCTAGCAGGAACACAAGTGATTTTAATGAACCACATAGAATTAACATTTTTGAAAACTAGCATTAATATCTCACCTCAAAACCGGCTGTGTCATACTGACGCCGTTTGTCTGGGTCAGACAAGATATTATAGGAAAAGGTGACCTCCTTAAACATATCAGCTGCTTTAGGATCATTTGCATTCTTGTCAGGATGGTACCTGAAATGGTACAACCTTAGTATCTTTGATAATCTAAGCCAGCTTGATATGGAACCATGGAATAATATTAGCAAAAATAATGGCAACACAAAATGTAGAGGACATGAAATATAAGTATATAACCCAATACCATTAGTTAAAAATCAACGGAATCCACCTTAGAATAAAACTTTGGCCAAAAGCCCATCGACTCCAAGAGGCAAACCTCAGACACCAATAAATTTACCATTCGAATGACTCTCCAAAATTTGCAAAGCACTCATGTTGAGCACAAAATGTAGATGTTTCACAAGGGAGTGTGTTGTTTAGCAGGTTCTCTCCACAACAACAACAATGAAGCCTCATTCTTAAAAATTTTGGGGTCAGGGTCAGCACATGTATTCTTTTCCATCTGGGTGGGTTCTCTCTAACTTTTCAAAAATAAGAACAAAATAAATAAATAAAACCATTGTAGGACAAATATAAGGGAGTTAAGGACCCACATTGATTATGTGCTTTGTGATATTTTCAATTGTTTGCTTCTTATTTGCATACTCCAGTATAAATGGAAGCACAGATGTTTTGCACATCATCTTACACATATAAACACACATGAAACATTATTGGAGGTTATATAGACACAACACTGATAAACCTTCACATGAACATGAACACAACCACTATTACACGAGGAAAAGGCACAATGAATTTGAGGTTTTGCACCATGCATCCTCAAGAAAACGTTTCTGAATGTGGTTTGCTCATGTATCAACTACTTCTTTTCTGATCAAGCATCCCTAGTAAAGTTAAAGACAAGTAAGAGACAAAATTCTTCGTAATTTGTGAAATCGAGCTTCCCTTCTCATTCCCATCCTCTGCATCCTCCCCCAAGATCCGCTGTGTCAATGTCTACATTCTTCCTAACACAAAATCTCGAGTCCCTTGCTTGTTTCAGTCCTTCACCATTATATGCTCTCTCTCTCTTTCACAATATAAACACGACAAGTGGGCAGTTGACAACTACAAGGAACCAAGTGTTACTTGAACCGAATAAAGGCTTCTCGTTCACGCCCCACTACCCCCAACAGATACTGCAAGATTGGCCGTCTTTACGTGCATTCTTCCACACTCCTAAACAATATTAACAAACCCTTGTTTAGCTTTTAGATTTACCTCACTCGCAACCACAAGAGGCACCACAAAAACTACCATATCCACCGTACAAGCATCACTCACACAGAGCTACTGCTTTGAATAGCTATCACTAGCTGCATAGTCCTTGTTGACTCTCTCTCTCTCTACACTCACCGCGAGCTAAAAACCGAGCTAAAATTGAAAATTCTAGTAATTACATAATATTCAACATTCAAATATCTCAAAATTTCAAAGAAATTACACATGAACTTATATCAAATTCAAAAAAAAAACACAAACACAAACTGAGAAATAATGCTTCATGAGCTAAAAACACGAGTTGAAAACGCAGAAATTGAAGCATACTTGAGAGCCATTCTTCGATAAGCGCTTTTGATTTCCTGATCCGCGGAGTTCTTGGAGACACCGAGCACTTCGTACGGGTCTCGCCGGACCGGCTTCGCCGCCGCATCGTGCTTCTCAGATTTCGATCGGTTCGCCGGCATTCTTTTTCACACAAAACTATAGCTCACAAAAACCCTAGAAATGCTTCTTTATCTCCACAACACGCAAAAAAACACAAAAGAAAAAAATTTGAGCTCGCGGAAATTCAAGAGCTGAGAAGAGTAACAGTTGTGAATTTTTCTCTCATTTTTATCTGAAGCTTGAGGACCACTGGGCCATGGCTTGCGAGGAGAGAGAGAGACTCCATGAACCCCTCCAAGCTGGAGCTCGCTCTGAAAGAAAGAAAGAGACAAAGAGGACGAGAAGAGAAATTGGAGGGGAATTTTACATATTAGCTGTTTGTTTTTGTATATTACTTTTTAATATTATATATTCCCACCTTTTCAATACAAATATTAAATTACTAAATTAAATTTTTTTATTTTTTTTAAAATAAAATTTTAAAATTTTTTGTTTAAGATATTCAAATTTGGAGTAAATATATGTCAAAATGGCAATAAGATAAACTTATCTCCATAAACACCATTCATGTAATTAGACTTAACAATGTTAAGCTGGAATACTCTAGTTGTGAAGATTGCCTTGTCTTTTCCACTAAGTTTTCTATTTTTGGGACAGAATAACTTTAATTATTTTAGGCATGTATATAGTATATCCAATTTCTTTTTATAGTGTCTGCATACAATGTTTAAAGGGTGACGATGCATATGTTGGATATATGATATCTATCACATACCTTTTAATTACTAAATAATGTTTTTGTGCTTCAATTTACTAGATAAAAATGAGAACATATTTTAAGATATAGGGTATGTGTGATTTATAATAAAATCATTTTCATATATAATAGAAAAAACAAAATTTAGATATAGTACTTATGTGTTGTTCATTTGGTTCGCCTCTTAAAATGAGTTATCATTTGAATTAAACATGTTTTAAAATATTATTTTATTTTATTTAAATCTTGTAAAGATGTGGGGTTTAATTTGGTATTATAAATATATTTAGCAATACTACTGTGGGGGATGAAAGCCCAACCTAATGTATTGGGCCTGAGGCCCTATTCGAAGACTACTGGATGTCCGAAGAGAGGAAAATATCTGGGAAGGGGTCCATGTGGAAGAAACATACCTGGAAGTGAATGAGGAATGCATTCCGAAGAGGTCATCAGTTGTCCGAAGAGGTCTTTCTCCTCGGATACGAATAGTCTTGATCAATCAAATGTCTGGAGGGTCCGAATGATCTTCCTAACAGTTCCAACAACGAAGATAAGCTCTGAGCATGTTTGGAGATGATAAGAACGAAGAAATATCTAAAGGGAAAAGCTGCTACAACCGTGTTTAATGCGTTACAGCTACTTTTCTGGCCGCATTTATGTGGAGAAGACCCCTGAACAGTGTAACCTCAGCTACCACCACTCACAGAAAACTAAAAAGGAGACTTGACATGACATATACTCAAGTGGATGCTTAGATGAAGACCAAGTGGACGATGAAGATGAAGGGGAAGGATGCTATATAAAGGGAAGAAGCCTCTGATAATAGGGAGAGGAAAAAGAGGCAAACAAGAAAAATACAATTTTACAGTAGCTCTAAGAATTGTAATCATCTTTTATTCAATAAAATACCTCTTCGGATATTTATTGGTTCAGTTGTTCAAGCCTGATTGCATGTTAATTCATCCTTAACTACCCTAGTTGATCACTGTTTGATTCACAACTAGCCTAGCTCTTTCACCCACTCTCTACAAATTCATTGTTTTGGGTTCATTGGGCTCATAATCCATACTTCTTGGGCTTGAGCTACAAATCCTAACCCTACAACTACAAATATAATAAATTTCACAAAATTTTAATAACATTTGAGGTGTCATCTTAAGATTAATGAAGCATTACTGGATCACCATTAACATTAATTTTATTGTATATGAATTACAACCTTAAAAAAGTTGTGAAATTTATTATATATGGCAAAACTTAGAGCATTCACATCAGTCCATGTAAATTTTCTGTCTATTTTACATGGAAAAACCTACTTTTTATATTTTACACATCCACATCAGTTTATCTATTCTACACATTTATTCAATAAAATATTCATTATTTTACATTTTTTTATTACTCACTCCCTCGTTGCCCGTCTCTCTCACAGACCCACAGCCACCATCACCACCATCATCACCACCCAGCCACCATCATCACCACGCAACCAGCATCATCAAAAGGAAAACCCACTCAAGCCAAGCCGATCAAGATCAAAACCCACCGACCCACACCCACAATCAACCAAAAAACCAGAAAAAATGGATCAAAACCCACCTCCTCGCGACGGCCGCCGGCCTCAACCAAAGTGCCTCGCAGCACCGCCACCTCCTCGCCATGGCCGCCGGCCTCAAGCTCAACCAAAAATGGATCAAAACCCACGAGATTCTAGGCGATAGACCCGTTGGAGAACTCCGTTCGTGTTGTAGGCGACGGACTCGTCCGGCGACTTGGCTTGCTCGACTCGTTCTCATCGGCGGCGATGGCAATCGGCGGAAGCTAGAGGAAGAAAAATGGATGAGATGAGAGAAAGGGAGAGTTGTGCGCCGAGAGAGAGAGAGAGAGGGAGCTGAGAGGCAGTTACACAGATGAGAGAGAAAAAATGGTTAAAAAATGATATACACATGCTACAGTGCCCGTGCAAACATATACACGGATACTGTAGCAACTTACAAATATACACAAGTATACACCCACTAATGTGGGTGTTTTTTTTGCTTAGATTGTGTAAAAATGGTGACTTTTTCTATTTTGCACATTTATACACAATTATGCAAAGACTGATGGAGATGCTCTTAGTTATTAGATTTTTAGGTGCATATACATTAAATTCAAAACATGATTCTGTTAAATAATAAATTGCAGACAGTGTCACCTTTTAAAAAATAAAAAAATAAAAATTAAAGTCAAGGTAACTTTACCAGGTAATTCTGTCTAAGCTTTAACCTATTGTGTGTATATATTTATATTATAATTTATAGTTTTTTTTTTTTTTGGTTAAAGATAATTTATAGTTCAAGCCTTCAAGGTGTGCTTTGCTTGTACAAAGAAAGAAAGAAATTAAAAAGATGAAAACGAATTTTGAAAACGAATGTGCTTTTTGGTAGAGAACGCAGGAGGGTGCGTAATACGCACGGGTATGTTTGATGCGATTTGCCTATCTGGAACGGGAATGGATTCTGATCCATGGAAAAAGGGAGGTGCGCAGTACGCATAGCGGTGCATGTTAGCAAGTGTGTCAGATTTGTTTGAAATTGAAGAGACTTTGCTTTTGTTTTTTAGTTTCGAAATAATTGGGTTCGGTGGGAAAAAACTTGAGAAGTTTGTGAGTTTGGATGATTGGCCATAATCAATGCTAAAAAGCTAAGGCATTGCAATCGCAATCAGTGGGGGTTGTGACTGAGAGAGAAACTTGACCTCAAAACACTTATGACATTATTATTAATATTATTATTGATTGCTTTTATTATTTGACAAGGTTCTTTGCTTTTTTTTGGGACTCTCATTTATGTGATTTTATAGGTCCAACTTGTTTTTGATGTGTCACACTTGATACCAGCATAGAATTACTGATTTTCTTTTTCTTTTTTATAAGAATCAACCAATACACTCATGACTCAATAGTAAAACTTATTTCACTGACTTCCACTTCAAACAAACAAACAAATAAAACTTCTTTCAAACGTATATGGTATATTCCTTAGGGATTAAGAATTGTCAATTTGTTGGCTCAAACAAAGTAAAACAACTTTGCAAAGTTAAAAAATAATGAAAATGAAAGGTGAATGACTTTTTGAGGATATTACTTATGAAATAAGGTTTGTGATGTATGCTGTGATTATAGTCATGATATATAAGTAGTTAGGTATTTGTTATAGGTCTTATGTATGCATATGTCAAATGCAAAAAATAATTATTAATGATTGCATATAATTTTGTATTGAATTTTAGAAAGGCATTGTAAGAGACATCTATTCGGTGCATGATTGGACAAGAGAAAAAGAGTGTTTGTGTGTGAATGTTAAGATATCTCTTTTACAACATATGTGGGTTTCACACATGTGAGTCTCATGAAACCGTTTCATGAGATACATTATTAAATATACTGAACAATTTTATATTTATATATAATTTAATTATCTCCAAAAAAAGAAAATTAGGATAATGGTTGGTCAATAATGTAAAAGGGAAAAAAAATGGAGACATTAGTAGATAATGCCGAAAGTCCAGCAAATATAACTTTATATATCCACTGATCAAGCTTTGAGCATTAATAAGAAACCAATCAATTTGTGTTACATTGGTTTTACTTGGCCTAAACATTTTTTTTAGGAGGCCTAAGCAGAATTATCAATTGGTAAACAAATATGTATAAGTGGCTACACGTTACTAGGATAATGATCCATCAACATGCTGGAATTGTATGAGTCATGTTATGTCCACAGCATTTTTACAAATATTATTAAGCACAAATGAGATAATTTATCTTAGAAGTGGAAAAATTCTTGTAGTTATGCAAAACCGTGGAAAAATGCAAATATTAAAGAGAACTAACCATTGCATGCTAGCCCCTTGTATGAGGATCCATAATTGCTAACCCCAAAATTATAAGCTTCGAAGCCTTTATTTTTAATTATGAGGTATTTTAAGCATTCACTTAAGAGAAGAGAAATTCCAAACAAAAATAATTCAGTAAAAAGAAGAGAAGAGGAATTATGTTTGCCATATTTTGAAAATGAATGAATGTCTATTGGTTTTGTACTCGTTTCTTGTTTTTTATTTGTTGGATATAACGGAATAAGAGAATTTTGAATCATGGAAGTTTATGTTAAAAACGCAAATAAATATTAAATACTAATTGAGCTATAAGACTCATCCATCCTAGTTTCTTTAGACTCTTTTTATTGTATAATAAAAATTAAAGAGAAAAACAAAGAAAGAGTGAGCATCAATCTCATTTTCTATCGTTTTCAAGATAATGTCATCATAATCATAATTCTTTATAAAATAAATATTTTATTAACAAAGTCGTATAATGTGATTAATTATTGAAAAGACATGTTGACTTTATGTTTTGTACTTAACTATAAGAAGGTTTGTCGCTTGTTACAAATTAATTAGGAAGATTTAGTATTTAAGACCTAATAAAAACATAAGAGTAAAAAAAAAAAAAAAGGTTTTATCAACAAAAAAATTAACGAACTTTCCATGGTTCTATTAGAAATTAATTATGTACGTACTTTGGAGCTTTATAGTTTTTTTACGTACCTTGTCTATCCTTGTTCACTAGTGCCATGCATTGATCAGACATTTGGCTCCACTGATCTCGTCATTGGACAGGCAGAGAAGATAGTTGTTTTAATATTGGTTCCAGTTCACATGGGTGTTTCATGTTTGGCACTTTGCATGCTTGTTTTCAGAATCTAAATTAAGCACAGTTAGTGAAAGTACGCAATCAATAACTCTAACTACTCCAACTCAACTCGTCCCGTTTGTCCTTAAATAATAATAATAATTAAAAGAAGGAAAAAAAAAATGTAAATTACTCATTCTAAATTTAAATTAGATCAAAATTCATTTCAATTTTCTAATTTTATTTTCAATCAATTGAGTCATTTAAATTTAAATTTCATTCAATTAAGATCCCTCTGACAACTCTCATTAAATGGCGCCATTAAAACAAAGGAAAATTTGAACACTTAACGGCAACATTTAACGAAAGTCAACGGAGAGATGTTAATTGAAACTTAGAAAACTCGATTGAGCAAATGTAAAATTAGAGGCTTGAAATGTATTTTGCATTATCATTTTTAATTTTTTTAATAAAAAAATCCACGTTCTATCTATTATAAACCGGCAATGAGTGCCTAAAAGACACAAATTAATGAATTAATAATAAATAAAAACTAAATTATGAGCTGTCATACACATTTTTAAAACATAAGATATACTTATTGATGATTGGGCTTACATGCACAATTATTTTTTTGTGGATATTTATGTAATTATGAGCTAAATGATTAAAAATTAATAATAACCTATAGAGATTTTTTTTTTTTGAGAAACAATAATAACCTATAGATTGATAGAGTTTAAAAGTTAAAGCAACGGTAATTCACCATCATTAAAACGAAAAGTTATAAAGAAACTATTATTGGCAATTTTTGGTATTTTTTTATGATTTTAATTATTGAATAAATGTTAGTACACAGGTCAATTACTCAATATGCAATGAGTTGTCTTTTAAATAATTTATTATTATTGATTCTCAAAAAAACATTATTATTATTGATTTTTTTTATACATATTATTATTGAATTACTTTTTATGATTTGTAAAAAGTTTTATTTCCCTCAAGATTAAATTTATCAGTACTTATTGCACAGTTGTTATTTAAAGCAGTGAAGTGGTGCTGATTGTTTGATTAGGTGCCATGCATGTATCATATATTAGAGTTATCATATCCTAATTATGTGTCTAAATTTGTTCCTTCATTGAAAACTAGTTTGGCTACTTTTGAAGAAATTATGAGAATACTTTTGTCCAATCACAAACATAGGTTGTAATTATTCGAAATGATTACAACCTATATATATTAAACTACTTGGATGAAAAGAATACTTAATATTACATTTATGGCCCTTCTCTCTTCTCTCCGTGTTTATGTTAAAAATATTTAGTATTCTCAAAAGAAAAAACAGTGGGTTAATCCCACATTGAAAAATGAGTGTGAGTTAAAGAGGTTTAAAACTTGTATTGTATATTCAAAAGTTAGGTCCTTTTGGATATACACCACTGTAAGTTTATTTAAGATCTTCTCCCATCTCCCTGTATGTATGTGTTAAAAATATTTAGTATTCTAAAAAAAAAAAAATTTACATTTTATGGCAATAAATGCATCGAACTACTCCCTTCGTCCCAATTTGTTTGTCCTCTATTCCATTTTGAGATGTCCCAAAATATTGTCATGTTTCTAAAAATAAAAGTCATTAATTTACTAATATTTCTATTATAACCCTACCTTATTTTCAAAACTATTTGAAAAGAAAACTAACAAATATTTAAAAAATCAATCTAATTGGGGCACCTTTTTAGTTGCCTCATTAAGAATAACTCTTTTTAAAAAAAGCTGATAAATTTATTTAAGGGTAATTTTGTAAACTTATACATTTTTATAAGGCAGACAAAATAATAAATGATGTTCCCTTAAAAAATTTGACTTTTCAAACAGGACAAACAAATTGGGACGGAGGAAGTATTAATAGACAATTTCGGTTTGATTTAGAAAAAAAATTTATATTCATTTAGTATAAGTGCTTGTGGGGTGTGAGGGGCAAGGGCCAGGGTTCAAGTCTTCAGGAAGAAGTTTCACACATATATACACTTAAATTAAGCTAAAGTAGAATCCTATCTTGTAAAAAAAAAAAAACTTGTGAGTATGAGATTAGTATACATAATATTATATGTTTATATGTATAAAAACATACTAATATAAGTTTAATATTCGATTATGTAAGTTTAAAAATATGTTCATAAGATATCAAATTTTTATTTATAATTTATTGAATATTGATAAATAAATTTTTATTCCATAGTAAAAAATTATCTATAATTTTTAACAATACAATGTTGATCAATCTAGAAGTTCATAAACAAAAATCGTCTTATCTAATATAATTTCAAATATAATTTCAAATATAATTTCAAATATAATTTAATTATTAATTATTAGTATGAATTTGATAATATGTTTAAAAAAATTGTTGTGGTGCTTTTTATGTATAAGAAAAAAAATAAGTTAATCATCTATCTCATAAACAAGCTCAAACTTATTCATGATGATGAACTTAAGTTGGCTCATGTTCATACTAAAATTAAATATGCTTTAATTTTTAATACTTGCTTAGTTTATAGCCTTAATTATATTTTTTCAACATACTATAGTAATTAAATATTAATTTAATTATTAATATAAATGCTTTATTATTTGAATTTTCCCGCTTTAAAATGACATCCTAGCCTAGTCACTAACTTCTTATTATCTCTTATCATCGTAATATTTTCTGAGAAACAAATACACACACAACTCATCGTAATATTTACTACCTTCATTTTGTTTTGGCTAAGTATTATCTACCTTTGTTTGTATCTTTCAAAAACAAGAGGTTTAGGTATGGTTTATTGGTTATGGAAATTCAACCTGCTTCTGTCCTGTGGCTTAAGAAAAGTACTTCTTTTTTCCCTTCTCTCCTTCTCTCTTGCTCTCTCTTGTTTTTGGATTTATTGTTTTGTTTTTGTTTTGCATTGTTCACTTTTTTCTTCTTCTCTAAGCTGTTTTGATAGTTATTGAATTGGATGTATATGTTTACCTAACCCATCGGCCATTAAAGGTCTAGGATTTTCCGAAATGACTCATCCTACAATAAAATTGAGATTTGAAAGGGGCATCAGAATTATAAAAATTGATACTTAAATAATCATGTTTAACTTGGCACATTTGGCAGTTTACCAAAATTATTATTAGTATTAGAGTGAGAGTCACATTTTGATTTGGTTATGATATTCAAAGGGGTGCTAGCTATGGTACTATCTAGATCTGTACAAGGAAGCCAGCTTGATGATGCTTGATTGGGCACCAAGTCCACACTCTGTGTAGGGACCTTTGGAATTCTTCCAAGTTTTATTTATCTTTAAATCTGATACACATGCCCAGATCTTCTTTCACATGCACTTTCTCTTCAGGTCTATGGTAACTGGTAAACATCTTTGTCTCAGTTTAATCATTGTCAACATTTTTCTGCAGCACAATCCTTAGAAGTTTCATAATTCTATAGGGCAATTCCCTTTCAAATTAAGTTAAAATCTCTACCAAGAAGAGTTGAAAATATAATCATGGAAATAAGGTTGAAACTAGAAACTTTGGATGCGAAATTACAGTATTGATACACTAGACAAGATAGATTCAATATACGTATCTATATATATACTGAGAGAGAGAGAGAGAGAGAGAGAGAGAGAGAGAGAGAGAGAGAGAGAGAGAGAGAGAGAGAGAGAGAGAGAGAGAGTTTATAGACAAATTTTTTCCACAACTTGTTGAAGTGGTAAATTGTGAGTGGTAGAAATAAAAGTAACATTAGTTTTAGATTTATGTGAAAATGATTGTTTACAACTCACAACCGACCACTTTAACAAACTGTGAAAAAAGTTGTGACTGTAACAAAATATATGAGAGAGAGAGAGAGAGAGAGAGAGTATAAATTTTATGATAGACAAGATAGTTGTAACTTATATTGTATATAAAGTTATCAATATATTTTTCTTTTGGTAAGAAGAGTTATACATATGTTATCCCCATGGGGCATCGGGGTGGTGGGCTCATTGGTAAATTCTAAGGTTCCAAGTTTAATCTACCACACTATTAGTTTATAAAAATTTATGATGTGTCTCATGGATGAAGAGAAATAGTCTGACCAAAGGCTGAGACACCACTTCCTTACATACATATAACTTAGTTAAATATTTTTACAAAATAATCTTTGAAAAGGACTTATTGCACCACGCTAAACTCTAATGAATATATCAAAGTTGTTTTTCTATTTTGCTATAAAAATGTACAAAAAATCCAAAAAAAGAACTTGGCATCTCCAATAAAGGTATACATAATGATCAGTTCTCATAGAATAAAACTTATCTATCATCATTTTCTTGATGAAATTTTTAACAATTTATTTTTTAATATAAATCACTAAATTATTAGTTTTGGTTTATGTGAGGGTAAAGAAAAGATAGAAATCCAATCCAGCTCACACATTTTGCAATCCGCCCATTTATCTTCAAATCTGATACACATGCCCAAATCTTGTTTCACATGCCCTTTCTCTTCAGGTCTACGGTAAACATCTTTGTCTCAGTTTAATCATTGTCAACATTTTTCTCCAGCACAATCCTTAGAAGTTTCGTAATTCTATATGGCAATTCCCTTTCAAATTAAGTTAAAATCTCTACGAAGAGTTGAAAATGGAATCATGGAAAATAAGGTTGAAATTAGAAACTTTGGAGGCGAAATTACGGTATTTTTTTTTTGATAAGGCGAAACTGCGGTATTGATACACTAGAGAAGATAAATTCAAAATACATATTTATATATATACTCTGAGAGAGAGAGAGAGAGAGAGAGAGAGAGAGAGAGAGAGTTTATTGACAAATTTTTTCCACAATTTGTTGAAGTGGTAAATTATGAGTGGTGAAAATAAAAGTAATGTTAGTTGTAGATCCATGTGAAAATGATTGTCCACCGCTCACAACCGACCACTTTAATAGACTGTGGAAAAAGTTGTGACCGTAGCAAAATTGATATATGAGAAAGACTATAAATTGTTATAATAGATAAGAGCTAGTTATAACTTATATTGTATATAAAGTTATCAAAAAAAAAAAATTTGGGTAAGAAGAGTTATCAATTATGATACATATGTTACCCTTACGGGGTATTTGAATGGGGGGGCCATTTGTAAACTCTAAGATCCTAAGTTTAATCTACTACACTATCAGTTTATAAACATTTTTGTTGTGTCTCATATGTAAGGAGGAATAGTCTGGTCAAAGATTGGGAGACCACATCCTTATATACATATAACTTAGATAAATATGTTTACAAAATAATCTTTGGAAATAACTTATCACACCATGCTAGACTATAATGTATATACCAAAGTTTCTCTAGTTTGCTATAAACATGTACAAAAAATCCAAAAAAAGAACTTGGCATCTACAATCAAAGTTGTACATAATGATCAATTTTCATAGAATAAAACTTAAATATCATCATTTTCTTGATGAAATTTTTAACAATTTATTTTTTTAATATAAATACTAAATCATCATTTTTGGTTTATGTGAGGGAAAAGAAAAAGATAGGATCCCAATCAACCTACCCCACATTTTGCAATCCGCCCTTTTGGGTAGAAATGGAGAGAAAGAATGCATCAAAAAATTGGAGTCGGACAAATTTGACTTTTCATTGATTGAAAATTACATTTTTGCCCATAATTTTCATTCCTCTTTCAAAGTCATGGCATATTTTTTTTTCTATTTCCCTCCCATTTGGCCTTTGCAAACCAACAAAGGAAATATTTTCTCATTCCCTTCCTATTTCCAAACATACGTAAGATTAGTGCTTCTTTTCATTTTCTTTCTCCTTACATTTCCCTTATTAATTTTATTTTCCTTCCTCTTTCTTCTCTAGTCTCTAGACTCTATACCCCAACAATGTGACTCCACACAATATATGATTACATTAAAAAAAGAAATGGAACATTTTTGGCTTTTGAACAAGTTTATTCACACAACCTTTTATTATTATTATTTTTCCCTCTCCTTAGCAACTTCGTAATTTTTTTGACAGTGTTTGTTTGGGTATTCTGTAGTTTCCGTATTTATCAAAATGCATAGCTTTTAGTAGTTTTTTATGTTAAATACGTGACCCAAAAAAAACAAAAATTTAGCTTATTTAAAAAATAGAAAAAAAAAACTAACTCTGAGAATTTTTTTCAAAAAAATTATGACAAAAAACAAAAAGCTATCCGTCTTATACACAAAAGGCTATCCATCAGAGTTTCTGTTTCGATCAGAAGAAAATAAAAAAGGGAAAAGAATATGACCCTTGCTGGCATTACAATACAGACCTCAAATTTTGTTGTTATATGAAGCTTTGACATGAACTTCAAAGGTTCTGTCTTGTTCTTGTCTTTAAGATTGACCATGGCAAAGCACAGAGGGTGACCAGATACCTAACCAAGCACTATGTACCTCACTTCTGTCTCAATGCAAAAACAAAGACACAGACGTGACACCTATATGACGTGTACCTCAGCTTAAACCAAGCGCTTCCATCTGCTGTTTTCTGTTTTCAAACTTTTCATTATCTTTCTTTCAAACCCCCTTTTTTTTGGGGGCCAAAATACAAAACACCCTTGACATTTGGGTAAGTCACAAAAACATTTTTAGAGATTACAATTATTTCTTATAACATTTTGAGATTTTTATATTTGTCAAATTGACTTAATGAGATTAACTTTCGTCAGTTCTTATGGACAGAAAAATTTTGTGATTATCACGTAATTATATTAGGAAGACTTATTTAGTGATTTGTGACATTGGTCACATGATTTTTCTGTTCACAAGAGTTAACAGATATTACTCCTGTTGATTAATTTGACGGATATGGAAACTTTAAGGAGTTATAAGAAAGAATTGAAACTTCTGAGTGTGTTCTTGCAATTGACCAAAACCTCATGAGGTATTTTTTCAAGTAGACTTTATTTTTTACTTTTTTAATAAAATGATGTCATGTACTATTTATTGATAAAGCTAAAAAAATGGTAATCAATAAAGACACAAGATAAAAGACAAAAGCAGGAATTCTGTTTTGCATAGTATTTTCTCATGAAAACTAGGGTCCAAGGAAGTGGGCAATGCAACAGTCTTATTGGCTTAGTTTTGGACTGTAATGTACCTCACCTGTTCTGGAAAGTGCTGTTTGAGGATTCCTTGTTGTAAGTTGTAACGTTTCTCTTATAGTAATGAAATGCTCCTTGTTTTAGGTGGAGGAAAAAGAAAACCAGGAATCCAAATAAGAAAAAAAATAATTAAAAATTGAAGGAAATTTAAATGAAAATGAAGCCAAGTGTTATTGAGGAGTTAAAGCAGAACCCAGTCTAAATCCAATTAGCACATGATGTGGCCCAATGTAGGTGTCTTTGGTTATGGTTATACTAAGCACTTCAACCTCACACAACTTGTATGTCATTTCACAACCTACTTTGGCTGTGCTTTTATGACTTCTATTTCACATATAATTAGCAAAACCGATTCAAATGTGCACAAAATATGTGACCCAATGCTAATCTTTGGACACAGGGCACTTCCACAACCTCACCAACATGACAGTCCCATTAATTAGATGGAATTTTCTGTTTTGTTCCATTGATCACTAGATTTTTATTTATTTTGTCTAATTCTGAGCAAATTTGAGTAGGAAACTGCAGCGGTAACCAATTTTATTTTATTTTATTATTTTTTAATGAATCAGCAAAAATTTTATTGACACTAAAAAACCAAGATACAAGGCACAAGCCAAGGCATGTCTCTACAAAAGGCACACGGACATGGTGACAGAGTCACACAGATCAGCAAACAACACCCAATCTAAGACCAACCCTGCACTAAGGACAGTAATAACTAACACAAACCAATCAAACTGCAAATACAAAAAGACATTGGGACCAGCAAGGCCCGACAACTGGTTTGCAGTAGATCTTCAGTCACAGCAACTCCAGCTAATCGAGTGCAAAATCAAATGCTGCTCTCAGTAGGATAGTGTGCTTTATCCCCCAATCAATGCAGTAACCAAATTTGTTGAGGTTGATGCGTCCCGCAGGTGATAATAATTTTGATTACCAACCAGCTAATTGTTGGTAGTTGCCTAGTTGGTACCCTCTCAACTATGAAATCAAAAGCCCTGTGCCCCCTATCAGCATTTAAAATGAAACTCCCTTCAGCAATTCTCTTTAAACAACCAACACCATAAGAAAGACTCAAAAGTTAGAACTAATGGTCTAATTTTGAATTTTGATAGATAGAGGAGAGTAACCAGGTGCGTCAGTCCATGGGATAGACTTGGAGCAAAGTTGAAGTTGACGGAGGTACCAATGTAAATCTTGCATTGTAAGACAGGATTTATTATCTTGTTTAACGGTTGCACGCAACACCTCTTTCACATGGGTGTGGACCTGACCCTATGTGAGGGGATGTTGTATACGATTGTTACACAAGATACCACCTTGTAAGACAGGGTATTGATTTGAACGATGGGGCATGCAAATTTTCTACTCATGTTTCAGGATCTACAGTTTACATAGAGAACAAGAAAATGGCGTATGAGAATGACAGTTCGACAAAATAAATTTCTTTACAAGCTTGTGCTTGAAGAAGGTTAAGAGAGCAGCATGTGTTAGTCCCCTGGAACTTCAATAAATAGTGTATTTGTGTTTACTTGTAAATCAGAGGCGAGGTATTCAAGTAAGAAAATAGTCACGGACAAAGCCTTCTCCATGATAATTAACACATGTGTAGAACTGGCAAGTACACATAATCTTTGGCACATAACATTATAAATTTATAACTGTGTCTGTGTGATAGGAACAAAACATTCAATATTGGATCTTTTTTTAAATTTTTTTTTTATAGGTATTCAATGTTGGATCTTTCTCATAAAGGATCTACCAAATTGGCAGTTGGAATGCAATTGTTTGGATATTTACCATATATCAATACATTTTTTTCCTTGATAATTTGATAATTTGATAGTTGGGGGAGGGGAATTTGAACTTGGACATCTCCATTAGAGACACCAAAAAATGCTAGTTGAGCAACAAGTCTCGTTGGAATGCAAATGCTAATATCAGATAACACTATTCATTTCACAGAAAACATAGAACACAACTTACAAAATGGTCACGCTTGGTGAATGTTTTGGATAGCAGCGGTGATGCTTTTACAATCAAATTCCATGGTCTTCATCCAGTTCTCAAAGTCTCCAATTTCCTATAACACAAACCTCACACCAACATTAAGACAAGCAAATTGACAACAATTTAGAAACAAGAACGAACAAATATAAAAAAGATGAATAAGCGGACCTTGACAGCAGTGTTTATAGCACGTGTCGCAGTGAGCCATTGATTGGTCTGCTTCATGAAGCGGGAAATTGTGACTGCTAATGCTCGAATTTCATGCTCAATTCGCTTCTCGTTGATAAAGGATTCCTGCACTCCACTGTTCACAGCATCCACCAACAGATCTGAAACTCGCGCTGCATTTTGAATCGCATCTTTCTTTGCTCTCTCTGTATACATACCCAATTAAGATAAGCTCACAATATATATAATTTTTTTTTATGAGTACAAAAAAAACATATATATATTTTTAGACTGACCGGCTTGGTCACGGAGTCTGAGAGAGGTGTGGTGATGGTCATGCATTATTTGGAGCAAAGCAGCTTCCAGACCTCCTGGGTCTGCATGTTGTGCATCAAAGGAGAAAGAGGAGGACGGAGACGATGAAGGCACACGCCCACGTGCCAGTGGAAGTTGTGGTGAGTACATGCCCCAGCCAACAGAAAAATCTCCCTTCTTGGTGCCACCAAAAATTATTACTTCACCATGAAAACGCTAAAGTGAATCATGATTATTTTTGGTCATGTTTTTTAAACTATGTAAATATGAGATCATGAATTCAATAGTAAATAACATCTAATAACCGTGATATTTGACATGTGTGTTAAAAATAAAGGGAATATATAATCTAGTGGTAAAAATTTTAAAATATTAATCCAATATAAGGTTACCATTAAGTACTAGCATTAATAGAGAGTTGCAATTGTAATTTAGGCTAGTTTTTCAAAAGTGACTTTATCATGATTGTCTGGATCGGGATCTTACATAGGATCAGTGAGAGGGTCCTGTGGATCGATGATGCAACCATGGAAGAATTTGCAACTTTGCATGTGAAGTCCAATTGATGTGAAAGTTGTGTGGCTCTAAAGGTGTATGAGTCTTCTAGGGTCAAAACAGTTTTTCATTTGGATTTTTTATTTTCTCAGTTATGATCAATTTTATATTCAGGGGAAACTCTATAATTTCTGCAATTCTTGCGACTTAAGGGTATTTTGGTAATTTACTTGAGGCTAGAATCTTCTAGGAGATCCTAAAAGTATCTGAAGTTTTATTTTCTTTGGGTCCAAGTTAGTATTTTATTAGGTTTTAGTAGGAGTCCTAATACTACATATACCAGGAAGAGTCTTTATGTATATTTGTGCTCAATGTATTCAAAAGAGATGGGAGTTGATTAATAAAATTTATTGAGTATTTTGAGCATAGAGGCACATTGGCCTTTGTGGGTTCTCTTCTCTCTCTCTCTTCTCCCTCTTTTCTTCTTCTTCTTGTCTTTCTTAAGGTACTGTTCATACAGCCCCTAAACACCAAAAAAATCTCTTTTTTTCTTTTTCCTTATAATCTCAAATCAATCCCTTTCTTTTATTAATCAAAACCCCAAATTCCTACATACTTTCTTCTACCAAATAGCCATCAAACAACTCATCAAACCACCTTTAACCCTTTCTTCAAAAACTCTAAATCTATTTTCATAAGTTCTCCTAAACCTTAACCTACCACAGTCACTCGTAGGCTAATTCCCAATTTGTCCTTAGTCAATCTAATTGTAGGATCAGATTAAGAATCGTAAAATTCTTCTTTATATATATAGAAAAAATACTAGCAATCATAATTCATAATATATGTTATAGAATCATAGGGAAAAAGTAAATTTTGATAGAAATTACTTATATATAAGGCAATAACTACAAGTACCAAATTATACAAATACATGAATAAGTGAAAATTTTCAACCTTCAAAGTGACAAGATTTTTTTTCCCCCTCAAAGGAAAGATTTTCATTAAGAAAAATAAAACAGTACAGAGACCAGATCAGAAACCAACCTAGAAACAACAAACTAACCCAATACATGAACCATAGGAAAAACAACCCAGAGACAGAAACAGAAGCAGAAAAGAAAACTCAATCCTTTAACATCCAATCTCAAAGCCCCATTTAGACTCAGCTGATTCACAAGAGTTGAGGGGAATTGGGAAGCCACGAGTGGACTCTTGAGAACTGGCATTCAACAGTCAATTTCGCAAACAAGTAAGCAGCCTTGTTAAAGCACCTCCTAACCCAGAAAATCTAATCCAATCACCCAATTGGGAATGGTAGAAGGATTTTAAAGGACAAGTAAATATCCCAAACTTTTTCCAAGTTACGAGTTCTAACACCACAAACTTCCATAATATCCCAAACTTATTCCTAAATAAAATTTCCAATTTTTTTTCCCCTAACTATGCTCAGCTCCAAGCAACAATAAGTTGTGAACAACTCAGGTTAGGCGATGAAATCAACCTAGGAGCACAACAAGGAACAAAATGCAACAAAATACAGCAAAACATCCCATAAAGCTACAGAGTATATTAACAAAGCCAAATACACAGGGCCGGCCCTTCCCTTAGGCGAGTTAGGCAATTGCCTAAGGCCCCCAAGTGGAAGGGGGCCCCAAAATTTTAGAAAAGAACCCGGTAGTAAATGAATTAAGTTTCAAATGAATTACAAAAATAATCTGGCACATCCTTTTAACCAAAAAAACAAAAATTTTGGTAAATCCTATTAAACATTGGTTCTAAACAAAATCATTGACCAAAAAACAACCAGATAAACTACAAATCCGGTCTAAGAGATTAACCACAAAACAATCACAAATCAAAACCCTAAAAATTTTACCTTTCTCTCTAGTCTCTGCTCTCCACCTCTCTCTAGTCTCCAGCTGGACCGCCTCAGCCTCTCTCTGATTCTCTGCTCTCCGCCTCTCTCAAGAGGAATCAGGTGTAAAATTATAAATATTTGGGCACAGGGCACTCCATTTTATTTGTTAAGAACTTAAGATAACTTTGTTTATTTGGGCCCTCCCTCGCTGGTTTTGTAACTTTGTTTATCACTTATCACTTTATCATTATGGCTGCCTGGACCCTCCCTGGACTGGGCGTTAAGTTTGGGCCTTCAAGTTTTTTTTTTTGGTTATAGATAGGATTTGTTTTGTGTTTTTTTGTTTGTGGGTGGGTCTTATTAATAAGTCTTGTGTCAGTGTTACGGCTGTGCTTAAATTTTTGTTATGTTTGTGCTTAATTTTTTTTTAATTTATGCAGGTTGAAATTGCTAAAAACTTGTTATTGTTCAGTGAAACTACAACAATACTTTTTATATAAATCAGGTTCTATTTCTCATTTGCTCTACACTTGAAAGTTATTTTTTATTTTAGTCTTTATAAATATATTGTTTGATTAGAAATGTCTACTAGAAAATATGCATCTGGATATGAAAAACTTAAAAAAAGAAAAAAAATTAATTGAGTCTCAAAAAGGATCAATGGATAAATTTGTTATTAGTAATAAACAAAATATAACACAAAATTTAGATGAAAATATCACAAATGAGCAAGAAATTCACCAAAATAATTTAGAAGAAAATGATGTTCAATTTTGCAATACAACAAATCTTGATAATGAACTTCAAAATAATTTAGAAGAAAATGAAAATAATGATGAAAAATATAATATAAAAATATTAAATAAACATTAATTTAATTAATATATAAGTATAAAAAAGACCCAATTTTTAGTTCTCGCCTTAGACCCAAAAATGTTTAGGGCCGCCCCTGTTTCCCTTTCATCCTCTCTCTGCCTCAACCCACGTCACACCGTGCTCCATGGCTGACCACCAAGCTCTCCTTCTAAACCTCCATGGCCGGACATTTTCAAGCTCATCACCTCCAACCACGCACTACTGCCGAAACCCAGCCAAAATCAAATCACAACCACCACCACGACCAAAACCCAGCCAAAATCAAATCGCAACAAAAACCCAAAAGCCTACCAAATCACAAATCAAATCACACCCACCGAAATCAAAGCACAAAACCCACAAAACAACCAAAATCACAAAATAAAAACACTGAAAGTGAACCCACTGTTAAAAAAAACATATATTGGTTTTGTTATTATATTTTAGAAGAAGAATCATCTTGTTGAACTAATTTTAGATTCAAATTAATCAAACACATATCACAAGCAAGAATAATAGACTGAAAGCAAAGCAAGAAAATTTGTATTTCCCAAAAAAGTGTTTTCATAAAATAGAAAGGGTAAGCAAAATATAAAAACTATTTGCTTCATAATCTCAAATAAATAAATAAATAATAAAAAATCACACACCATAATCCGGTGAAGCCTCGTGAGCCACAATTTCACCTAAGAGGACCGTTTGAGTTGAGAGAAAGAGATTTTCATAGTCTTTGGCTTGGCAGCACAATCTTCGATTTCCTTTCTTAACGTGGCTTTCGCTCATTTCTCTCCTGTCAGCTTAGGTGACGTATAAAGAGAAATAAAAGGAAGAAGAACAAAGCACTGCGTAAAAAAGAAGAAAAGAAAAATGGTGAGAAAAGAAAGACAGACTGAGATCAGGTGCACTGTCGTAGGTATTATTTTACATTTTTTACTCTTTTTTTTAAAAAAAATTTAACTCTCCTTTAATATATTTTATTTAATGATTAAGATTGAAAGTTGTTTTTTCAACTTTTAATCTCAACCATTAATTACAATTGCATCAAGGCATTGCACCTGAATCTGAAAAAGACAAAGAGACCTACACATACATATACACATACACATACAAATACACATAAACATACATACACATACACATAAATATACATATGCATAAACATAAATACACATACACATAAACACGTATAAACTCACATAAACGTAAACATTCACTAAACTTAAAATATAAACATAAATACACATAAACGCTCGATTTAGCACACTAAAATAACTAACGAAATTGTTTGAGAATTGGTGTTAGTTTGCAATTTTTTCCAGTCTATATGAGGGTTTAACTTTTCTCAGTCTGTATGTGTGTTTATGTCTATGTATGTTTATGTTTATATGTGTGTGTTTATGTGTATGTGTATTTATGTTTTTTTGTTTTTGTTTATGTTTGTTTATTCGTGTTTATGTGTATGTGTATTTATATTTGTTTATTTTTGTGTATGTTTGTTTGTGTTTGTGTTCATGTATGTTTATATGTATGTGTGTTTATGTTTATAAATATAAACATACATAAACATATACACATACATAAACATGTATACACATAAACGAACATAAACATAAACATAAACATACATAAACATACACATACACACTCATACACATAAACATACACATACACACTTATACACATACACATACATAAACACGCATACATATACACATATATTTTTAATTCTCGCCTTAGGCCCCAAAATGTCTAGGGCCGCCCCTGCAAATACAAGGACGAAAATGAGTTTGAATTGCTTAAATTAGATTTTCATATACATGATGACTAAATGTAACAAAAACCCATTTCCTAAAAAACAAGTACAAGTTGTCAAAAAAACTCCAAAACCCATTTTTAATTTCTCATGCAAAATGATCACCAAACAATTCAATTTCTGTCATATTGAGATCAGAAATTTAGTCCCAACAAAAGGCATGAACAACCCAATATATATAAATTACTTGAAAAGTGAACAAACCCAACAAAAAAATAGTGAAAAATAAATAAATACTCACGAACTCGAAGTCGCAGCACCGGCACAGTTGTCGTTTCTCTCTCAGATTGTGCTGAATTAGGGAGTTTCGGGATTTATTTTTATTAAAAAAAAAGTCTATTTTTTCCTCATTTTAATGGGCTGGGCTGAAAAAAAAGACTCAGCAAGGCCCTTTTTTTCATAAAAAAGTTTAGTTTCAAAGCAGGTATTTTTTCGTCATATGACTTTTCTATTTAATCATTTGATTTATTTGAATAATACGTATGAATAATTTTATATAAATTGTAACATAGTGGATTAAAGAAGATTTTTTAAAAACTGATTTGGAGCTCATTTTTGTCTTTTTCTCAATTTGGGCTCGAAATTGGAGGTCCAATAACCATACCATAACCTATTTAATCCCATGTAGTTGGATAGTGTAGAATCTCAGTAGTTTTGGTTAGGTGATCCCATCGCAATTCTACATCATACTCAATTCTATATCAATATGGATCGATTCAAGGGGTTATGATTTAGGATTGTGATTTTGACGACATTAAATTTTTGAGGAATGTTAAGGACACATCTAAATCCACACTTTGTTTATATGTCAACTCTTGATTAGATTTCAACATTTTCACATGGTCCACTGTGTATACTTTGAAAATGCTAAAATCCAATTAAGAATTGACACATAAACAGAGTGTGAATTTGAGTGTGGCCCGTGTGGGAACGAGTGTGTCCCTAAAATTTCTCTAAATTTTATAATTGCATCCTTATCACATTTATGTTTTGTATTAGTATCGGTGCTTTTTAAATAATCTCACATTCTCATTCATTTTGAGTCTAATCTAAACCCATCTGGGTTAGCTCATAGACGCAACATATTGGAATTGGGACGCCCATTGGGCTGATCCTTCCTAGTTGAGCTGACTTTTGTAGTAAACATATGCAAAGGCCAAAGCTTTGACATGTCAGGTCCAATGGCTAAAAGTATGGCCTTTAATGGTTGAATGGGCCGAATGGAATCCCAATTTTATTGAGCCCTAGTGTAAAGTAAGATGCAAGGCACGGACCCAAGTGAAACAAATCTGATTCGGTCGCCAAGAGAATGGATCCAAAAAAGGAAAAAAATTACAGCAGGTTTAAATTCATGCATGTGACAAGTTATTAATGGTGAATATATAAAAAAATATTATTGGTGGTGCATTCATATTGGAATTGATAATATTCTAGCAACTTAGAAATTGTAAAAGTGAAAAAATTATGTGTCTAAACGAAAAATGATCTTGACATTTAAAATAGATCTATTTTATGGTTTAGATTATATATTACAAATTTAAATGTGAATTTATTGCCACATCATTTTAAAATCTTAAAGGATGTGGTCATGTGATAATCTATATGTTGTTAGAATCAGAAAATAAAATGTTAACTGTGAAATAAACTGATCTCCATTTGAAATGGAGAGGCATGAACTTATACAATAGAGGGACAATGAGATAACAATTAATAATGGACTAGTCTAGTACTCTCCAACTCTTTTGCCCATTAATTTGTAGAAGGGTTTCCTTTTTTTCTTTTCCTTGAAAATAAAAATATTTGTATCCAACTTTGTGTTTTCAGACACAACAATAATAACAACAAAATCTTAATCTCAAATTTTGTATTGATTATACATGTATTCGGACAAAAAGTAAGAATATTTCTTTGTACACTTGTTTAATGCAAGTGTTATAAATCATTAAATAAGCACATAATACATATTTGCTACTACCAGGACTGGCCCTAGGCCTAGGCCACTTAGGCCACCGCCTAGGGCCCTACTAGAGGAAGACCCCAAATTTTGGGCAAAAATTGATATATTTAAAAAAGAAAAAAAAAATTGGAGATATTGGAAAAAAAATTAGTTTTATAATTTTTCTCTACTTTTAAGAAGTCCCAAAGTATTGAGTAATACTAGAGATAATACAACTTTAAATACATGAGTCTTACAAATAAAGTAATGCTATAATTTTACAAACTATTTTACAACATTTTTACAACCTGTTGTTGTGGCCAACTTCTTACTAGTTCTCATTTAGGCCCACCGATAACATCACTTTTTTTATTTATCTATAATCATTCACCACATCATCAATTTGTAAAAGTTTTTGTAAAAGAATTTGTATCTCTAGCATTTTCTCTTACAAATATATGTATCACTAATCGCAAGAAATAATTCAGATAGGAAAATGTTATAAATATTATTAATTTTACTTGAAAACTTTACAAATGAATGTGACAATTAATATGATATGTGGACGTCAATAACCTATTAAATGTATTTTTGAATTATTTTTTGTGATTAATGATACATTTTTGTAAGCCTTATGTTGTAGAATTTATAATATCCGTAACATTATTCATTCAAATACTTGTTTCTTATCTTCTTGAAGTGTCACTAAGTGTATTCATTTCTATATCGTTTGAAATTTTTTTTTGTAAAATTTATTATAACTTTAGCATTTTCCAAAAAAAAAAAAAACATATTACAAAATAAAAGGAATAGATTTTTGTTATAAAGAAATTATGATATTAAATACTAGTTAAATATTATTTAAGTAATAACAAAAAATTCTCATTTATATATACTGTCTTAGATCTCCAAATTTGTTGGCCGCCTTAGCTACTGTCTCATATCATTTTCATAAACCTAGAAAGTAAAAGAAAGATTAAAAAGAGGGAACCAAAAGAAAGAAGAACTTGTCAATCTTATCGAGAAAAGTTTGGTCCATATGGTTTTGTATCTAGCTAAGCTAGCAAGATATCTGTTTTCTTTTTTCTTTTTTCTTTTTTTGTTTTTTGACTTAATCTTTCATGCTTTCTATAGTGTAATTAATTCACATAATTATAAGTTAACTATTGTGGGGGTAAAAGCCCAACATTATGTATTGGGCCTAGGGCCCTATTTGAAGATTACGGTGTGTCCGAAGAGATGAAAATGATTGAGAAGGATTCAATGGGGAGAGATATACCTGAAAACGGTCAAGGAATATAGTCCGAAGAGAGTATCGGTAGTCCGAAGAATGTATTCTCCTCGGATATAAAGAGTCTCGGTCAAGCAGATACTTAGGAGATTCGAGTGATCTTCCTAGCGATTCCAATGATAAGGATAAGCTTCGGGCTTGTATGGAGATGATAAGGATGGAGAAATATCTAAAAGAAAAAGCTGCTACCACCGTGTTTAATGCACTGCAGCAACATTTCTGACCGCATTTATGTGGAGAATACCTCTGAACAGTGCAACTTCAGCTACCACCGCTCATGGAGAACTAAAGAAGATACTTGATGTGACATGTACTCAAGTGAATGCATAGATGGAGAACAAGTGTACGGTGAAGATGGTTGAGAAGAAGACTATATAAAGGGAAGATGCCTCTGATGAGAAGGGATCGGAAAAAGAGAGAAAAAGAGGAGGAGGAAGATTTCACTGTAGCACTAAGAACTATATTCACCTTTCAATCAATAACATACTTCTTCGGATATCAATTTGTTTAGCTTTTTAGTGTGTTTTTATGTTGACCCATTCCTGAATATCATGGTTAACTGTTGTTAAGTTCACAACCAGCCCAGTTCTTTCACCCACTCTCTACAAATTCATTGTTTTGGGCTTAGGCTACAAATCCTGACCCTACAACTATCAAGTTTAATAAATTTAAATTGTGATATATGGTAGTCATTATCCGTACCACTGCTGACCTATATTTATTGTAACATTACTTCCTTTTTAAAACGTTATATGATCCCATCAAAAAAAAAAAAAAAAAACGTTTTATGATAATTATAATTCGGTCTTGTCAACATGTATTAAGTTATTAACCTGTCTCTTTCTCAAAAAAGAAAAGAAAAGAAAAAGAAAAAGATATTAACCTGTCTAGGTTCCAAGAATGCTGTTTGTAACAATTAAAAAAGAAAAAGAAGAAGTGCGTTTCAAAAATAAAAATAAAGAAGAAGTAAATAAATACATCAGCAATGATTTTTTTTTTTTTGAGGGGGCATACATCATCAATGATGAGGGAGGAAGGCCTACTCAATCAATAGTTATATAAAATAGAGAAAAGTTATATCCACAATATTTTCATCATAAAACATAGATGGTAAGTTATTATTGGTTTTAATTTGAATACCAATAATAACCCGTAATAATCTATCGTTTAGAATTTATTGTAAAAATATTATGGACAAAACATTTTTTTATAAAATATGTATAAGCGTACGTATATATGTAACTCAAAACATAAATTATAATGATAATAAAAAACATTGGTAAAGAAAGTCAATTTTGATTTATTAAATTTTAGAATTTTAATTATATTTCCAAGCATCCTACGTACCAAGATGGAATAAGTGAGCACGTCATCTAATTTTAACAATTTAGTTTTATCTAACAAATTTTTCCTGACCTAGTAGTAATTTCCCCCTAGGCTATATATATTAAAGAATGAGGTTTTCTTTTTTTTTGGGGAAAAGTCCTTTATGCTCTGATCGTATCTCACACGTCCAGAAGCAAGAGATGCCTCATTTTTTTTGCTATAATTTTCAAACTAAAACCGTCAAGTAATTGCTAGAAAAGCAAATGAATTAAGCAATAAACCTAGGTTCATCTGTCTTACTTTAAAAAAAAAAAAAAAGAGTTTGTTGACTCCTACCATATCTATAATAAAGATTACATCGTTAAAAAAAGATAATGTCAATTGTTAGATGAGTAACGTGAATTAGATTATATAAGATCCTCTTTTTTAATGTCTTCATTAATTATATTACTCTTATTATTATATAGAATAATAATTACGATCATGCATGGGTTTAGAGATATATATATAATCTTCTCAAACCTAGCACATTGTTAGAAAGTCAAAACCTAACTCCAACAGTTTGAGCCTTGCTTTACAAAGGGTTTATTTAGAATCCACTTATTTTGCTGAAACTGGAAACTTTTTGCTGAAAATACTGTAGATAAAGGTAAATGTTAGTTAAAATAGTACAATGGGACCTATGAATAGTAGCAAAAATAAGCTGAATAGTAAAATAAGTTGGCAAAAAATAAACTAGCCAAATATACACAAAATTTAGAAAATCAGCTTTTATCGTACTAGTTGGTGATGCAGGTGATGAGGACAATGATAAACAACAGGATTAATCTTGTGCAGTAAACTCGATTATAGATTATGTAGAAGTAGAAATATTTTAAGGCCTATATTATATCCAGCTAGCATCGAATGCAATAACTTGAGTCAAACCGTGATAATTGCATTTTAATTCAAACTTTAGGGGATCAAACTTAACAATTGACAACTTATGGACTAAATTGTTATAAAACCCAACCACATGTGGATAATTATAATTTTCCTTTTTATGTAGAACAAAGTTGTTTATGAATATGTCGAGTATGATTCAAGAAAAGGCTTGCTTATTGTAAAGACTTTGTCTCAATTGTGTAAATATTGTTTGCTTTGGGGCCTATACCCCTCACGGTTTTCAAACTTTAGAGGACCAAACTTAACAGTCAAATCGTGATAATTTCATTTTAATTCAAACTTCAGGAGATCAAACTTTTTCAAACTTTAGGGGATCAAACTTAACAATTGACAGCTTATGAACTAAATTATTATAGGACCAAACCACATGCAGTTAATTATAATTTTCCTTTACTACGTAGAACAAAGTTGTTTGTGAATATGTTGAGTTTGTGAACAAACTCGTGAATACATACGAGGTTCAATTTAATTATATACAATAATATATTTTTATATGTATACTTGTTTAAAAATATACTTATATAGACTTAATATTTGATTATGTGTAAAATTGTAAATAGATCTATATAATACCAAACTATTATTTGTAGTTTATTATTAATATAAAAAATCTATTTGTAATAAAAATTTATAGATTTTATAAGGGATAAAATTTGATAGTAATGGATATTGTATATAGGAAAATAATAAGTTAATCAAGTAACTTGTGAACAATTTCAAGTTTGTTTGACTAGAAAATGAACTAAGCTTGAACTAGACTTATGTTTCGAAATAAAATTAAATGAACAAACCTAAACTTTAAATACTTGATTCAGTTTGCTTACAACTCTAACTTTATGGAGAGAGAAAGAGAGGTTGGTTATTATATCTCGAATTACGTTTAAGTTGTACTATCACTAAATAATTTTCTATTTAGTGTGTATTTCAACAAATCTATGATCATATTACATTTTCATTTTATATCTTGTGCTATTGTGCGCTTGTAAAATTTGAAGATGATAGGAGATTAATAACTATCTTATTTATTTAATGTTTAAATAGTAAATAATATGTTATTTAAAATGGAATTTGATTCAATTTTTTTTTCAAATATTTTAAATTATACATATATCTAATAGTAAATAATATGCTATTAACATGGAATTTGATTTGTGCACTAAAACTAATGAGAGTATATAATCTAAAATTGAGATTTTAAAAATATAAATTTATAAAGAAAATATTGAATAATGTAACAATAATTAAAAGTTTTATAAACAGGATGTAACTTGTTCATGTTCCTCATATCATAAACAAAATTAGTTTTTCTTCCTCCACAAAATAGGTTCAGGTTAAGAAAATGCTGCCATGCATTTCAATTTTTAAGAAACATAAATGAAATAAATAAATAAATTCTGGCTGTTCATACAGCACAGTGCAAGGACACAGGAGACTCCAAGGAAACAAAAAACACATGTCAATTTTTTGGGTTGATCTAGAGTGTCATAGTAAGAAAATATAATATATTTTTCTCTCTCTCTTTAAATTTCAAAATTTTGAAGTCATTGCCTTTGCTTCATGGTGCTGGAACTTTTAAGAAACACATGATCTTGACCAAATTAAAGAAAATTTGACAATAGCTTTGCTGGACTATCTTCCAGTATGAAACCTATTAAATAATTGCTGGTCCATTCTTCACAAAGAAAATCTCATGAAAAATATAATCTATGCGCTAATCTACAATATTGACAAACCAATAATTATTTATTATTATTTGTTTCTTTGTTAATTTGTTTTGTGGTGAGATTAATGCCGTGTTCAAATCTGATGTTTGCTAATTAATTATACTTAAATGAACTGGTTTAGACTTTAGACAGTAATATGAACAAGCAAAGACTCTAATTAAATAAATAAATAAATAAATTGATACAAATTTTAACATTATTATATTGCCCTATTTATAAAAACTGGCAGAATTATAAGTTAACTAGTAACTACACATATATGTTAAAATATGATGATGGCATTGATCGATATGCAAAGTTTATTTTATTTTTTTAATAGGGTATTTTATTTTATTGTTAATACGATAATAATAATAATTACATTACTTGTTCTTGTCAATAAATATCCTATATAGATTATTAAAATGTTGAATAAGAAATGTTAATAGTTTTGTATATTTAGCTTATTTGCACGTGTTAGTGCGAGGAAGAGGGAAGAGGCATATTTTGTACACCGGATTCGTGCACTTTCATTATTTTACTATACAAGTATCGTGCTATATAGCTCAAAAAATTATAAAATAAAAGGATCATGGTACCCAAAATGAAAAAAAATAAAAATAAAGGGAAATTAGGAAGTCAAATTTGATTATGGGTTCCGGTTAGCTCAATTAGTAAAATTTTTGATAATTGATTCAAATTCCAGCTCCGCTTAACACCAAAAACCGACCGGTGTCTTGATCTGATAATAAATAGCACAATCACTAGAAATGAATATATAGGTTGAACTTCTCTCTCTCTCTCTCTCTATATATATATATATATATATATATATAAATATATATATTTTTAAAGTCAAATTTTATTAATAAATTGCTAGGAATTAGAATACAATTGTTACTGCCCGTAACGTCTTGGGTAGCAAAGTAGAATAATCATTAAACGGATGTTGTCGGTTTAAATCTTATTAAGTATTATTCTAAGGATCAAATCTTAATCAAATAAACTATTCTTAATGTTTTAAGTTGAAATCTTAATGCTTACAATAAAATAATGTATTATTTTTAGTATTGTATACAAATCAGGATCAAATCTTAATCAAATAAAGTAATCAAGTTCTAGATGGTTTTAGGGTGGTTTTGTTCTGCCTCAATATTTTTTTTGAATCCAACCTATAGCATAAGTGCTAGAGAAGCAATTCAATCAAACCCATTATTAAAGCCATCAACCAAACCTGGCCTTAAAGAATAATTCAAACAAAAAACTTTTTTTTATTATAAAAGGTTATGGAAATATATAGTTCAATAGTATTAAAAAAGAGGAAGATAATAATATCATTTGTTTTAAATGAGTTCATAGTATAAGATGCTATTTTTAATGTTGTAGTAGTTGTAACAATAGCTAAGGAATAAGTTCATGCATGGGATTCAGATGGTGAATTACTCAAACCCAGCACTTTTGTCTGAAAGGGTAAAAACCCGAACTAAAAGAGTCTTGCTATATACATGTTTGAAATCAGTTTTCACCATATATAGTCACGGGTGACGATGTGGTATAATAGCAATCTTTCGCATAAACTTTATTATTTTTAATGAGTGATTTTAGGAATATTACAAATATTATTATAAAAAATTATATGTTTACATTTATTGTTTGTATAAAATGTACAAAATTGTATGCATTTGCATGAGCAGTATACAATATTGTACTCTGTTAATGTAAATGTGTACAAAGTACAATATTATACACATTTATTTAGTTTACAACTTAAATTGTACATGAATAGTAAATGTAAAAACATAATTTTGCTATTATTATATGGATCATGTTAACGGATATCCTTCAAGCAATTGTTAATAAACCTAATTAGAAAAGTTTTAACATCATGAAAATATAAAATGCTGTCAGAAAAATTAATTGTTTTATCAATTTTGAATAAAAATTTCTATCGTTCTTAGCTCAAAATTTCGAATAAAATATATCTAAAAATAGTTCATAAACCAATGACCTTAAGGAATTGGTTAACATTTCACTTAATATAAGTCTTTTAAACTAAATTTTCATTTACTGTTAAAAAAAACGATTCTAATATTTAATTATTATTATGTTATTGAAGTGACATTTATTAATATTTGTTACATTCAATACATACGTGTTTTTATAAATAAAATAACACATTGATAATAAATTTAAGATTTTTTTTTTTTGAGGATTTAAGATTTTCTTAATTATATATGTGGAAGTGGACGGTTTAAGACTTGGTTTTCTATAGCACGAGATACCTAATAAGACCTTGAACTGAAAATAGTTTAAAGGATTCAATATCATCCTGCCAAGTTTTTCCTGTATTTTTTTTCTTGCTAGTTTCAATTTGATCATTTCCATTAAATAAGCGCTTCAATTTTCAACACATGGACTACCCACCATATTTATTATATTTTATAAAACCAAAGCACCCAAAAAAAAAAAAAAAAAAAAAGGAAAACCAATTGGCTGGTTAATGTCTCAAGCAAAAGATTATTCTTTTCAGATTGCAGAAATGCTGGCATGCATTATGCGTTGTAACAATTTAAGTTAGTTAAACTTGATTAATAAGTTTCCTTCTTTTTTTTCTTTTTTTTTGGTAATAATTAATAATAATAATAAGATTGAAGACACGACGTGCATAATGGTGCAACTTATGTAAGACTAATTAAGAACACATGGTCATGAAAAAAAGAAAGACAAGAAAGACAGTAACTTTGCTGGGCTATCCTCCAATCATATGGGTTTTGTTTATAGACGAAGTGTAACACTTTTCTTGATCAATTCACAAATGTGTACAGTACGTATAAATTTACAAGTCGTGCGCAATTAAAACAAAGAAAATGTCAGATCTTCCTGGCTTCAAGGCTTGGTTTTAACGATCTCACCAAACTTTGTTCCAAACCTGGACCAATTCGAATGGCTTGGTTTTGATATTCATGACAACGTTTCTTTGGCACTTTGGCAGTATAATAACACCACAATAAATCTGTGAACAAAAATTTTTCTATTTTGTGATTGAAAGTTGCTGTTGACAATACCAGTCATGCACACATCAGGGAAATTTTGAAATGAATTTCCAGTTCTTGAAAGCCTAAAGATTTCAAGCCACTGGAGAAGATACATGGCACTGTGTTTAATCACCTACATATATTGTGGAATAAATTACATATTTTCTATCTACCACTTCTAGAGGAGCTTCGTATATTTGCTTGCATGTTCATGCCTAACTGTAAATCCAAGGATTTATAGCTTTGCTTAGAAGCAGGCAAGGCTGAAGGCTTAAAGATATTAGGCCTATTCTCTCTGGACCTGTCACTATGTGTTAAAGTGAAGCTACATGAATCTTGTTGGAAAGAGACTTGAGCAGGTACAGCATGCCACTTTGATAACTGAGAGCCATTAACATGAGCATCTTGATCAAAGGGATTATTGAAACAAATCTGAGATTCATCGCAGACTGTGAACTCTGATGAGGGACTGTAAAACCAAGGAACAGTACTGTTGCCATTAGAATTAGCAAAGGCTTGGCCGTAAGGTTGAAGGTAACAGTTGAGGCTGGCTTTCCTTGCTTGAAGCTGCAACCTTTTCTTCTTCATCCTCTCCTTCTTATGGGCATTTTGGTGACCACCTAATGCTTGTGAGTTTGCAAACTCCTTGAGACAATATTGGCACTCGAACTTCCTGTCATCAAGGCCCCCAATTAAGCTCCTTTCCTTGGAAAGTTTCTTCTCTCTTTCAGATGAAACTGTTGTTGTTGATGAGTTTACACTTTCATCCCCTTCTGCTGAGCCTTTCATGTTGCTCTCATCATTCTTACTAGGTGTTAACTCAACCCCAAATAATTTGAGCTTCTTCTCTGCATTAGAGCTAGCAGAATAGCCATTTTTTCTATCCCATGTTTGAGATTGGAAATGGTTAGAGTTAGAATTGGACTCAACCTTTGCCATCACTCTCAAAACTAGAAAAGATTAAAAAAGATATTTGTAGTAGTACTGATACACCGATTAGTTGTTTGGCTTCTCTTCCTTTTATAGTAACTTCTATGGTTTCCAACGATGCATTGCATCTCAAGTTTAGATTTAATATATAATAATAATCATCATGAATGGCACAAGCATAACCAAGGGTCAATAAAAATGTAATATAAAAAAAAAGTCAGATCAGAGAAGCCGTCTCATGCAATATTGGTATAAAAAAAAACTCTTTCTTCTTGTTGATGTTGTTGTATATACACTCCAAATTACATATCAAAGAGGATTCAGTGTGTTTAATTAACAAGTAATTCCATGGTCTATAAGCACTTAAAATAATTTAAGACATGCAATTATGCTACCACTTGGACATTTAAAACAAATATTCCATGCTTTAAAAGATTGCTAAAGTATTATATTAATACCAAAAAGTCAAAGAAAAAATGGGGATGCAATCACCTGGAAGGAAGGGGCTCCAACTTTGCAACAAAATTCTCACTGTACTTCAATGCATATCTATGATTTTTCATTTTTTTTTTAACTTTACAAATCAATAAGTCAGTGGATTCATGTATTGCCCTCTATCAAAGCCTAATCATATAATATATAGATAACTACATAAAAATTATAAATGTGGGTGCCAAGTCCCATCTACTACAGTCTACAGCTCCACATAAAATCCTATAAAATTCAGAGTTCTGTAGAAAATGTGAATAATCAGCACTTGATGAAGCTTCCTTTGTAATTATCCCTTTAGGTATACTTAATTTAAAATATAAAGCCCAAATTAAACATGTCTATCTTGACCATGTTTGAAAAATGCTCTTAGAATAGTAACTGAGATTAGTTGCTAGCTAACAAAGGAATATAAGAAAGTGGGCAATGATGTAAGCATATATACTAATAAGGGTCTTCAATGAGATCTCGGCATATCTTCTTAGAGCAGGCAAAGCCCATAATTTATACCCAAAAAGCATATTTTTTCAGGTGAATCAAGTCATCAACTAATATTTTTGTATAATTAAGCAAAGCATTTGTAATGGACAGTTGTTCTAGTTGGACCCACTTTTTTGTGGGTTTGGGGACAATGTTACAAACTATTGGATTGTGTTGTTATTCCATTGTCTCTACCCAAGATCTTCCAAATGGTGGACTTCTTCATCCAATAGATCTCTCATGCTAATCAATTCCCACTCCTTTTTCTTGCCTTTTTTAGTGTATTCAAATTAACTTTTTCTTGCTTTGGAGGAAGAATTCTAAGGAGGCATGCTGTCATCAAGCATTTCACTATCCTAACATGTGGAATAAAATGAGGCTATAATTAGAGGTGAGATTGGATTTTTGGTGGCTTGGGTGGGTTGGTTGGTTGGTTTGATTGATTGATTTCAGCTATAATTTCATTTCATTAATCCACTGATTGATAAAGAGGATCATATGGTGGCCCCTACCATAAGCCACCCCTAAACACATGTTCCTATCCACTCTAATTTGCTTCTCTTCTGGACATTTACCACAAGAATTTTCTTATCTTATGGAATCCCAAAGAATGCCAATATTGACTGTGGCAAAAAATATTATAAATTATTTATTTTGTAAACGAGAGAACGCGTGCACTGATATATAATAATTATCTTATTGATCCGGTATATGTATTATTTTTCTTCTAACACATGTCTTATATAATTACTGAACTTATATGTTGTGAAAGAAATGGTGTATATTTTGGATGCACAATACTCCTTTTCGTTAATATGATGAACCTATGACACATGTCATGTTCTTATTTTGAATCTGTAGCTGAGATGTGAAATTTCCCCTACTAATCCACCTTTTGTTAATGGCCCTTGTACTCCAAACAACTGCATGCAAATCTGCAAACTATAATATATTGAATCAATTGGTGTAAATGGTTTTAAGAAATTTATGCATCATTCCCTCTAGGCTCTAGCTGTCTAGCATTTTAAATATAATAAGGATAGTTTATGTGACAAAGTTTATCACACCCATGTTCTCAATACTTATGCATTGACTATTAGACATTATTTTAGTGAGAAAAAAACAGTTAGTAGCGATATTAGTCCTATATGATCCCCCAATTACGTGAGGGTGGTGAAAGAAGTGTAAAAGGCACTTCAAATATTCATATCTAAGTGGTACAATAGAATACATGCACCTGTCAGCCAATATACTTAGAAAAATTGGAAAACAATTAGGAATAAGTCAAGCAGGATAACTAACAGAACTGGAAAAAAAATCATAAATAAACTCTAATAGGACAATAGAATACATGCCACTTGTCAAGCATCATATACTTAGGAAAATTGAAAAACTATAAGATAAGGAAAAACACTAGAAGATTAATAAGAATAATTATAATAGTACCAGGAAAAAAAAACTTAATAAACTCTAATAGGACAAAGACATAGTAGTACAAGATTGACCAAACCAAATTTACAACTACCAGTTTTGTGGAGGGAAGACGCTTAGATCCTCAACAATTAATTAAGACTTAATTAAGAGTTCACTTTGCAGATACCAAGTACCAAGTACCAATCACAGGTCCACAGCTCACATTTTTGAAGAAGAATTCTTCTTCATTAGAGAGACTAGGCCATAAGGGCAAGCATATCCTAGACAAATTAACACACAGTGTTCTCATATTCTGTGCCTAGCAATTGCTATGGTTAATTTGTTACAGTGGGCTGCACACTGTATGTTGAAATAGTTTAAAATTTTATAAATCCAATGGATATCTGTGTTCCCGGTATGAAACTACTTCACATCTTGATAGTCACTTGAACATAATAACATATAATTATTGTTAAATATTACAAATCTAAATATGTATACAGGGTCATATCATTTAAAATTTTTCATAACTTGATGTTCTAGATGTTAAATTCAACTAATAAAATCTTAAGTAGTGAATTTAAAATTGTGGGTATACATGTTATCAAATGTATGTATATACGACACGTAAAAACCAAGAGTAAATAGTGATTTTAATATAAGTTGGTGAGATTCGATTACCGCCTACACCAAAAACCAGTTAATATCTTAATTTAATGATAAAAAACAATAATCAGAAACGAACACTTTAAGTTAAAAACTGGTATAGGTTGATCTCCGAATCTAATTTGGCCAGTAACAAGGGAAGCTTTTTGGAATGAAACAAACAAGGGAACAGTGCATGTCATGTTAGCCTACCAACGAAGATCCATGGAAAGAGGGTTGAATCATCAATGGTCTTCTTTGGGCGTTGGGTATTAAAGTTTTTCATGACTGTATCAGCAAAGCACTTTCATAATAATAATTAAAGTGTGTTTGTAATTATCCTCTGGCAGAAGAAAGAATCCGAGGAGAGATTGTCATAATATATATATATTAGGGTTTTCATTGCTCTCTAATTTTAATTAGCAGCCAGGTTTTGATTCGTTGATGCGTCATATTCGATTTATAGTAGCTTTTTTGGGCAAAAGCATGTAAAGGGTCTTTATATAAAATTAGAAAACAATACTGTTTTGTCTAACTTTGAAGATTTGCATAAAGATATAGTGTGGTTTGCGCACTATAATCACATCATATTTGAACCAAATATTAATTAAGGTAATGGGGCGACTTGTTCACATGTTTTTTTTCTTTTTTTTTTTTTTTTTTGATGAAAGACTCCTTCACATGTTAAGATAGTGCATATTAAAAGGGCTACTAGAATAATGAACAATATTAATAATAAGTAAACTTAGCGTGTACATGAACAAGATGCAAAAAGAACACATAAATGGCTTGTTTAAGTGTTAACTACCCCAACCAACATTAAACCTTATAAATTTATAGGACATAATCTTTCACAAAAATAAAAAATAAGAAAAAATATCTGATTTTGATTTGAATTTTATTATAGAATGAAAAGAATCTAAATTTGAGGCAGGTTTAGGGTTTCTTAGGTTTTTGGTGGAAAAATAAAAATAAAAAACAAAACAAAACAAAACTCAATAACATCAAATTCGTACTTGTAGGCAAACAGGGAAAGAAAAAGGATGGAAAAGAAAAAGCTCCCTAAAGAAACTCTAATCTTTGTAAACTAGCAATAAAGAGGACATGCATTTAGGTAATTAAAGTTGTTAAAGGACTTAGCATTTGTTTGACTAATATTCAAATTTATCCTATTTTCGTGTTAACTTATATACAACTTTTTAAAGTTCACTTTTTTTATAAATTTACTATACTTTTACCTATTTATTTTAAATTATCCAAAAACTGATCCAAAAACCGACACTTAAAATCGCCTCAATGTATCTTTGATAACTTTTTTTTACAAGTTTCATTACCAAAGAGACTAGCTTTACCTAAATAGGTCTAAGACAAATTTGTAATGATGTTATTTTTTATTGTCTATTTATTTATTTTTTGGAACTTGGTTAGAAATACTAGATATGCCGCCCTATAGCTTGAACCCGCTCCCCCATTCTCAATGACTCTCAAGCAGTACTTAGTACTTGGGGAGGTACTAATCCGCCTCAAATTTGATTGGTTTTTCAATTGTCTATTTGAAACGATATATTGCTTTGAACTAAACTCACCTAACTTTTGAGATTTATGAGTAGCTAGCAAAATTGAAAAGTACAATTTACAGAAAAAATAATAGGTTAACGTTCGGTACAAAACTTAATTACACAAAGCAATGATAGTTTTGGAGGGTGGTGGGGGCACAAACAATTAAAGAAGAATTGCATTATAAGAAACTCCTATTTTCCATCAAATTAAGAACTATGCATCCATTTAATTAAGAAAAGACAAAGTCTTGTGCAAGCAATTAAATGATTTTCGTCTGGTACGTTGTAACAAACTCAAGAAACCACATTCAATGTTTGGAGACAAAAAGAATAGCTTTTTCTTAAAAAAAACATAATCGCCCCAACAAACTCAGTTTGACGTCTCCTTGTTAGGAATCTGAATTCCCTGCATATTATTGTTTTCCATTCCAGATCTTTCGTCGTGGCTGCTGAGACTTGTCTAGTTCCAAAATTCATTCACACTTTTTCTCCATTCACTGTTTTACTACAGTACAAAGAATTGATTTGGCGTTTTACAAAAAAGGTGAACAATGAGCTTTCATTTTTCTCATGTGTTGGAATAATCTCCTCTATTGGTTTGAATTGGAGTAGGGTTTTCTCTGTTAGTGTTAATGGGAAATTGACCAGCGGCTGACACGATTGTTTGGACAGTTTGTATATAAGTTTGAGTGAGAGTAGACCATACTCTCTTGCAGTCAGGTTGTGAAAAATCAATTTTAGGCCAAAAGTTTTGTCGTTAATTAATGACATATACACATGGTAATAAAGCAATTTAAAATTGTTGATAATGTGGAAAGCAAGGATAAATTTGTAGAGAAAGTCGACAGACAAAAAAAAAAGTTGATAAAACTTTTCATATCAGCTAATGTGACAGATTTTGTGTTAAGAAGATTATGAAATTATTTATTATTCGATTCATAAATGTATAATTTAAAATTTAATTTAAATTATTTATGATGAACGAATTAATAATCTCAAATTATTTTAATATTTTGCATACATTGAGAGTATAAGTAGACAATGTGATTCAAATAAGGATTTGTTAAAAAAAATACATTTAATAGAAAGTTATTAAGTGGTATAACTTGAACCAAAGGAATATAGGGAAAATGTTAAATTAGTTGCACACAACTGTTTTACATAGTTTTACACACCCTAAAAAGCAACCAAAACAATGATTTTAAATTATCATTTTAGTTGTTTTTTTGGATATAAAACTATGTAAAACAATTTGTGTAATGATGTCCAATCAAAAGTTGACCAGTGCAATACTATTTGTGTGTATAATAATCATATTATTCATAAATCTAATCATTCACACAAATCTATAAAACCTGAGTTTAGCCAACTTTCAAATTTCTATTGACTTAGTGAAGTAATATGGCATATATTTATTTATAAAAAATAAAAATAAAAAAATAAAAAAAGAGAGAAAAAAAGATGGTGTATATTTCTACTTATTAATTATATTTGTATAGTGAATACGTTGCTTTTTCTTATCATATGATAAGTCTGATTAGTGAACACTACCTAACCATAGTTTATTTTTTTCCCTTATCAAATTACTCTCAAGTTATATTTTTGGTGTGACTTTTGTTAGAATCACACCGTTCAATAACTTTTCATTACATTGCATGAATGCTAATTATAACAAATCTACAATTGGATTATTTTGTCTCCTCGCTTGCAAACACCAAGATGATAAAGATTAATGACCATCCCCTCTATGAATTTATGAATTGCATAATAAATTACATTCAATTAATATGAAATTTAACGTATTTGAATTGAAGGGCCATGTCCACTCTCAAAATCCATGAGAGGCTCAAGTTCCATCTGTGCATGGTGGCTTCTAACATTATACCAACTATGAGCAAGCTTTGTCTAGGGAGATCACAGATGACTCATGTCCGCTCTTCCAACAAGCCAAGGAAACGGTATGCACCTCTTTAAGGATTGTGAGAATGCAAAAATGATTGATTTGCAAGTATGTGGTGTCTACACTCTCAGATATTCAAGCACAAGAAATTCAGAATTTGTGGAGAACAACTCCTTTAAACTATGCAGCCAGCTCTGTGAATCAAACTTGGAGAAAATGGTTTTCCAAAAGGAAGAGCGAGACTTACATCAAGTGTTCGAGGTAAATAATGAGGGATAGACTCACTCAAGAAGAACTCCCATTGTAGCAAAGCAAAATAATTTTCCTAAAATTTTTTATTAACCCCAACATCTCTCTCTCTCTCTCCTCCCAGGCTCCCACCCATTTTAGGTTCTCTTTCTCGGTCAATTCCTTACTGTTATAGCCATGATTAGTGGCTCCATCTTCTGAACAAAATGTGCCGCCCTTATATTTTTTGTCTACTTCTTGACCCGCAGCTATGGAGGAAAATATCATCAATTGGGTGGCAATGGTGGCGTGTGAACGGAGTCGTTCTAGTAATGAAGTGGTGGGGCAATTGAAATTTGGATTGAGTTGTTAGAAAATTAATATTGAAATTGAATAGAGAACGAAAGAATGAGTTTGTTGGAAAGTACATCCAGAAAGATAGGTAAAGTAGAAAAACACCTCTAGAAAGATATATCCAGTAAACCGCTCAGATTTAGAAAAAATAAAAAGTAAAGAGAGCTTCAACTCTTTTGGCAGGCAATACCAGCCAGGAAGCAGGCATACCTATAGTCAGAAAGGAGACCACAAACACATTAACCCAACCCAGCCAACAAATCTATAGTACTTCAACTAATCCAAATCATATGGTACTTACACAGCCTCTCCTAAATTCACAAGGGAATTTGCAATGATCACCACCCAATCATGTTAAGGTTTAATCAACTAAATTCAGGTACCAGCACAGTGGAAAAAACACAATTGTTTATACTTTTAGTCTTTACATGGCCTCATCTGCCTTTACTTTCACTTACCATGGCAAAAAAGGCAAACCAAAAAAAATGATTGCGTACTCCTTGATTACCTCCGTAACATTTTATGCAGTAAATATCAGCTCCAGTTGACAAATGAAAAGATATCAGCTCCAGTTGACAAATGAAAAGAAACCAAACGCAATTAATAAAAATGGTAAAAAAATAAAATAAAACTACATCTTAAATTTTCTGCAAGATCTATTAATATCATTTCACAGAGGAATTCTTTCCATGCAAAAATGTGAGACCTGATTCATAGGCCGCTTTCACACCCAATTTGAGTAGGTACACAATATTCATTTCATGTAAAATACTCTCGATAATTGCTCCCCATAGCAAAAACAAACAGAGGATTCCAATCAATTTTGCTTTGAAACACTCACTGTAATGGTTGCCGTTTAGATCGAGGTGCAAGAGCAAGAAGAATCTTTTTTCTAGGCCCCTGCAATTCAAACATCCTTTATAAGAAACACACACAGAATGTGATGATGCCTATGACATGCAATAAAATATTCACACAACACAAAAACAGACACGAGTGAGGAACATTCATAGTCACCCAACTACTTGTGTGCTTCTCCCACTTTCCAGGCTACCATTCCTGTATGAGGAGAACCAAATATGAACCCCTCCCCCACTAATGGTAACAATTGAATATTAAATTTAATAAATAATCTGAAGCGGAGGGAAGGGGGGTTTGGTAGGACTTGGGTCCAATAAGGCTTGAGCAACCCACACAGAGAAGACATCAGAGCATCTGTTTTACATAGCATTTAAAAGTATGGTGAGGGAAAAAAATTGAATTGTAGAATTGTTTTAAAACAGAACCAAAGCATTTGGGTCATCAAATTGGATCCCACACATACTTAGGAGACAAACAGAGATCTTTACGTTAAGATATAATCATTGCAGGTCAACAGGCCATCACCAACATAGCTAGCAGAGTGGCTACTGACTAATGCCTCTAAACAACCAATCAGCTATTCACTCTGCTGTTGATTCAAATTAGATTAGTTCTAGAGATTTCTCTAGTTTCTTTGTGCATAGTGACTATAGGCATTTAACGCAATATAATGTCATACATATCATCTCAAACTTCATGTTCTTAAAGCACCTATTAATACAAAAGCATCTTGACGCAGCATTTTTATCTTTCCACTAAGGAAAGAGAAACATGGCACTACATATGCTCTGTTTTTTTCAGCATTAACGTTTTCTAGAAAATAGTTTATTTTCTAGAGCATTTTCTGGAAAACTATCTCATTTTCCGGTGTTTGGTAACAACTTGGAAAATGGGCTTGAGAACGTTTTCTGGTGTTTGGTATCCACAAGTTTTATAACATTTTTTGTATAATTTAAAACATGTATAATATGTGTATTGTGTAAACCCACCTAATGTAATCAATATAAATAAATAATAAAAAACCAAGAATGAATTTGATTTTCAAACTAAAATTTTGACAATAGATACAATCAAAATTAGCTGTCCAATTTTCATGATCTCAACTACTCATCTTGTTCATGTATATGAACAGTATTTTTGATAAGTAACGGAAGAAATTTTATTAGAAAAAAACCAAGTACACTGGAAGTGTACTATATTAACCATACTTCTCATAATTCAAAATAACCATTATACCCATAAGTTCCATTTTAAATAGTTCAAAATGCCACATAGGCCAAATAGTTTTACCGGCAAACTAATCCAGTACAAATAGTTTGATAAATACCAAAAATTGTTATAGAACTGTTCACGGATCTGTGAGGGGGAAAAAAAGACCTTATTAAAGAACAGTGTCATAGAGGGGAGAAGAAATAGGGAGAAAAAAGAGAAGAGAGGCAGATAGAGAGAGAAATCTGTGAGAAGAGAAGAGGCCAGAGAGGGTGTGAGAAGAGAAAAAACAAAGGAAAGAGAAGAAATGAGAGATTTTATTGTGAGAAAGGCTGAATGAGCGAAAGAAAATATTGTTTCCTAAGTCAGAAGAAGATAATATTTATAGGAGTTATGCGCCGCATGAGAGAGAGATTGTTTTCTAATTTTTTTTTTGGGAAAACAATCTATAGAAAATAAGCCTTATTTTTATAAGAGTTTTCTGTTGACCAATTTTTTTTTTTATGTTACCAAACACTGGAAAATGTGGAAAACTATCTTCATAGAAGGTTTTCCAGCGACAAACAGAGTGATAATGAGAACTTGAAATGAAAATGAACAATGGTTGGGAGACAGATTACAACTGAATTTGTCAGTGAATGGAATAATCCCCAAACTACAGTACCACCTACCCCCCCCCCCCCCCCCCAAAAAAAAAAAAAAAAAACATAATCTGATTTTCTACTTGTCAAAAATAATCTGATTTTCTGAGTAACATATATATAAGCAGGAAGATTTTCAAGTTGGTCTCCATAACACTCTATACAATGCAGATAACAATTTGATAATCCATACATGCTTCTTCATTTGCTACTGAATTATAAGGTTCATTAAAATTTTGAAAAATTGGAAAAGCAAAATATTTTAAGTTGATTTTTAACCACATAACACACACACACACACACACACACAAAAAGAGCAAAAGTTAAATAATTTATAAATAAATAAATAAATAAAAAAGGCTGAGAAAGAACAGAACAGAAAAATATACCATAGGGATCCCCAGTTCTTTGAGGTCATGTTCCCCCATCTGCTTCAATGCAGTCATATCCACCTAGATAACAAGTCAATTTTATCAGATATCAGCTGAATTAAAAAGTAAGCAGTAAAAGATTTATCTTTGTTCAATGCAAACTACTTTAAAACCTAATAAAACACATTTAAGGTTTTGGTCATTCAATTTGAAATCCAATAGGAATTAATAATTTTATATGATCATATGGCTACGGGCTACAGCACTTGCAAATTAAAGAAACATGACCTCATCTCCATTCACAGCCAATACAATGACTAGGAAACAACAACAAAATAAGGATGCAAAGATAAATTTTAGAGGTCTTGATGATCCACTAAACATGCTCAATAAGGAACCTTTCATTCATGCTTGAATTTCTGATGATCCCTCCACACCATTACCTATAAGCTGAAGACCTCTCATTCATAACCATTTCCATGTGACATGATGTGCACTGGATATGTGTCAAAACCTTATGAAATCACTGCATGATTTTAAAGTTTTATCTAAACACATATCAAGTAAGATTGTAACTTCTACCAAAAAGAGAGAAGGCAAAAGAAAAATAAATTAAGATTGTAGAAAAAACACAGATGAGTAGTGGCATGCTCAAACTATAGGAATCAATTTTGAATTGTTAAAGCAAAGATCATGTCTCAGATCTTCACCACATCAATTCACATTTGAATGAATTCTCTATAATTAGCAAATAGGAACAAGTATGTACACCTAGAAATTTTTTCTTCTTACTTAACTTCATTTTACTTTTTTAGAAAATCAAATGTTCAAATAACCCATACCTAAAGCTTTGATTACATTTTGTAGCATAAAAGATTCAATTCTTAAGCAACCATAAAAGTAAATGTCCATTGGAATTTAGCATATAGGCATGTAACTGGGAGATTTTAGTAACTAAAAATCCTATCCAATACCAATACCATTAAAAATTGAGTGCGGTGAGCCAAACCTAAATCATCTAACCTTTTATTCAAAAAGAACAAAACTACTGATAATACAATTTTTGAGAATTTTGTGACAAAGTTGGACAAGAGGTTATGTCAATTTATGGAATGCTTAGATTTGCACCTACAATGGTTATTATATCTGACCTTGTATTCCATTGATAATGAAAGGCTTTGAAAATTACGATTTTTCCAATGCTGGAGATATACTTAAAACATGCAGAATATAAACAAAAAATCCCGTGATATGTTGGAAAAATTTACTTAGATTAATTCAATGAATTTTTTACCTTAGAAAAATGAAGGTAAGGCACAAAGCTGAGTTGGAGAAACCTCTGTTTTTTTTTTCTGGATGGGGAGAAGAGGGAGGGGGGTGGAATGAAGAGGCATATGCCTTTACACTGAGATAAATACAATTGAACCAAAGAGAAATTGGAAATATTCCACCTTGGTAAAAACTAAAGAGTGATGTTTTAAAGGATATCAAGCACAACAAGCAACAGCCAAGTATTTTCCTCTTTAATAGGTAAGACCCATTTATTGGATATTACTACTTTGAAAAGATTTATCATGTATTTCAAAGATTATTCTTCCCAGATTCTCATATTTAAAGAAGCAGGAGGCATGGGTAATGCGGCGCATTAATCACAAAAACAAATGAAGTACAGTGAAACAATGTAAAATAAAAAAGGAAATATAATTAAACCCTAGCATTATTTTTTGTTGTTGGTTCTGATTGCTTAGCATGCACCTTTATATAATGATGAAAATGGGTGACTTTCACTCTTTACATAAAATTGTGCATGATTCAGGACATCAGAAAATTCTAGATATTTGTCAAAGTAGGCAACCAAAGAACAAATAACATACTTCCTCAGCCTTGAAAAGAATGACATATTTTCCCAATCCCAGTGACTGTAACAAGCCATCAACAGTTTGCTGCTGTTCATCACCCTACATAACTCATTAATAACAAAGGTTATCAATTAGCACACAACTAAATTTCCATTGTTTGAAAATGAATAGAAAAATACACTATTTAGTGGCATTTCATCCAAGAAACCAGGCTGTTGATAGAGTTCAACCACCTAGATTCCCTTGATTTAGAAGTAGCTAAATAAGTAGCAGTACCATATACGAACTCTTTTGTGCAAGGCTGGTTAGTGGTGGATGTGGTGGAGGAAGCTGTCCGAGAGGAGGTGGCACAGGCTTGGCAGGTATTGGAGGTACTGCAGGTTTTGCCATGAAAGGTGTGGTACTCATAGGTCCTGAAGTATCAAAAACTTCTTTGCTCATATATGGAACTGATCTTGAATCATGTGTCCTGTTCAATGGCCTTCTATGTTGTTCTTCCATGTTCCTAGGCGGGGAGCGGTCCCTAGAAGCACCCATACCAACAACTCTATCAGGTGATCTTCGTCTTAAATGATCCAACGTCCAAGTAGAATAAGAACTTCTCACTGAGTCCATCCGAGGCAAATCATCTGCACTTCTTGTAGGGGGAATTCGCCCCAAGAAACCCGTGTCTTTTGGTTCAGGCGGGCACTGCCTTGAATCAACAATAGGTGCTGGGGGTCGAACTGCCTTTGACAGCTTCTCGCGAAGGTCACCACGGTTCTGATCATCATCACTCTGAACTCGTCTAAATGCATTTTTTTGCATGAGTTTATATCGGAGGTCATCTCTACCAATGCGCACATCTTATTTTTTTTTAACGGAAGTTACATTAGTAACGGAAAACTAATACAGAATAACAGAAATGTAATGATATTGCGATTGCTTCAGAATAAACTTACTACCATTCGAACCATTAGCACTCAAACTTGGCACACTAATATCTGATCGTTGTCTGCAAATGGAAATTATAACCATAAGCCCTTATGCAAGAAAATGGTTGAAAACACCATGCTCAAAAAACCTATGCATCAAAAAAACCCCAAAACCTTGTCTAGCTCTGTAACCCCACTTATAAAAATGTAGAAATTTTTTCACTTATCCCATACATGATATACTTCATAAGCACCCAAATGAAATGAGCGCATATTGAAAGGTTTTAATTGGTAAGTAACACATGCATCCAGTAGGTTTTCAACCCACACCAGTCATTACAGTATAATATGAATTAGAGCTCACTGGTGAGTGCATATTGAAAGTTCAAAACACGTAAATAGCAAACAAGTGGAAAAGACTAGTAGCCATACGACTAGGTCACCACAATGAACTTAAAAAAGGGGAGAGCAAGACACACCGTTTGTTGTTAAGTTCACTTCGATGCGACACAGAACTATCTGCATTACTTCCTAATCTATCTCTCACAGACCGCTTAGCCCCAGCCGCAGGCACAGAATCAGCATTCGAAACACCCGATAATTGAGTAGCCCGCTTTACTACCTGTTAAAATTGATTGGCACACAACAAGTCAATGCACTTATAGAACACCACTCTGAATAAAGTTACACTATCCCCAACTCCCCGAAAAGTCGAAAACCTAACTTTCCCCACGTAGGTTACCAATAAAATAGAACAATTAATTTAAAAATAATAATATCCACAGCACTATATTGCTTGTATTCCCCAATAAAAAGAACTAGTTACACTATGCTCAGTTGCAACAGCCTTAAATTAGGGTTTTTTTTTTTTTCTTTTTTTTCATTTCATCATTTTCTCGGAAACCAAACGGAGAGTTAAACAATAATAATGTTCTTCCATTCAATTAAAATGAAATAAATTTTTTTTTTTAAACAAAACCCTAGAATGAGGAAATAAAACCCTAATAGAGAGATTGAGAAACCTGGCCACTACGCCCAAGAGTGATGGTGACTCGGCCACCACGAGCTTCGGCCATGCTCAAAATCCGAAACCCTAGTTTCGAATCAGCTACTCTGGCTCCTCCAAATCCAATACGTATCGAATCGAACAGTTTCACGAAGCATCACCGACTTTGACCCAACCACACAGAAACCCTAATTTTCTCGCTCTCTCACTGTAAACCAAATATTCCTTGATTTTCTGGGTTTTTTTTTTTTTTTTTTTGGGTTCAGCAAATTCGAAAATTTTCGAACTGGGTTTTTGATTTTTGAGGAAATGGAAAATATTGGAGAGAGAGAGAGAGAGAGAGAGAGATTGTTGGGAAGGAATTGGGTGGAAATGAGAACAGGGAAAGCTGGAAGTACGCCCTGTTGGTAGGGATATCGTATGAATGGGATTTGATCAGATTGAATAAGGGACGTCCGATTAACATTTAACGGACTGTTCTCTGGCAAGTTCCTTTTATAAAGGGATTTGCATTTGCTTTGTAATAAAGAGAATTAGGCCATTTTTGGATTTCTTTATATAAATGGAATGGATGAATAAAATAGAAAGGAAATGCAATATATATATAGTGTTTTTTTTTTTGGTGAGAGTTAATAAAAAAATTGGGAATAAAAAATATATAGTAGTTTTATTATATTTTTTAATCTTTTATTTGTTTTTTTAAAATATGAATGAAATTGGTATTTCAATTATATTTCATATATCACTTTTTGTATTTTGTTTTATGCTCTACTAAATTATTATGTGCCGCTTTCTCCAAAATATATATATATATATATATATATATTATGTGCCATATGTCTAATTTTCTCAATTTTAAATTTTAGTTATTTTATAAAGAAGAAAATTATTATTAATGGATTATAAAATAAAACACAAAAACTGGAATTAAGGATTGAAACTAATTTTTGAAACTAAAAAATTAAATAAAGAAAACGTGTAAATAGACTCAACATAAGAGGGCCTCAAACTTTCAAGCCTTTTTTTTTTTTGAGAATTATGCTGGTAAGTTTTATTAATCAAGAATAGGCTTGTCAGCCAAAACAAGAGTACAAATATCAGGAGGAACAGACTCCATCCAGACAATTAAAAAATAGCCAAATCTTGCTTTATTCGCCAAGGCATCTGCAATGGAATTACCTTGCCTATAGACGTGGGAAAAACTACAGCTTTCTAAAGAGTTTACATAAACCAACGTATCCTAAATAAGATGGCCAAAAGGAGATTGAAACATATCACCTTTCTAAAGGGAGTTATGACAATTTCCGAGTTTCCTTCCAAAATGGAGTTGCGAAGACCTACTTCCTTGACAAAAAGGGTAGCTCGCCTAGCTGCTAATAATTCCAACTAACAGAGGGGGGCAGTGGGATTCTTTTCAGATAATGCTGCCATGACTTTTCCTTCATGATTCCGAATGACCACACCCAAACCCGCTTCGCTTGAGTCGTGGAACATGGCACCGTCGAAGTTTGTTTTGAAACCATTCTTGTCAGGTGCTGTCCATTTCACCCTTGCAATTCGGGTTTGCTTCATCCTGGTCTGTGGGACAAGTTTATGGAGAGATAAGTATCTCTTTGCTTCAACCACAACACGATTCAAGGGGAGTGCATCAATATTCAACCTGAGCTTGTTTTGCCGAGACCATAGAAACCAGGCATTAACTGCAAAGAGCTCAAACATGCTGGGTTTTTCGAAGATTAGTTCCACCAGATTTTTAAATGTTCCTATTGAAGCTTTGTTTATGTCAATCCAATGGAAGTTCGCGTCACAAACCTGACGGAGAGAAGCACAGTCCCAGAGAGCATGTAAAACCAATTCAGAATGAGAGGAGCATTGATGGCATGTGTCTTCGGTGGTGATTCTTCATTTTAGTAAATTTTCTTTTGTAGTTAGAGCATTAGAGTAGGCTTTCCACAAGAAGTGCTTGATTTTTCATAGCATTTGTGATTTCCAGATTTTCTTCCAGAACCCCTTGACACTCTCAGAATTCGACACTGAAGCAAGCTCTGTCAAATTTGTTTCACACGGCCACTGGTACCCCGATTTTACCTCATAGGATCCATCTCTACTCCTAGGCTAGTATAGGTAGTCGGGTTGCATTGAGGTGCACAGGGGAATAGCTTTAATTTTCTGGGCTTCAAAGGGCATGAAGAGGCTATCAATAGTGCTCACCTTCCAACATTTTGTTAGTGGATCAATTAAGGCAGAGACCATGGCATTTCTGAGAGAAGGGGCTGGTGATGATTGTATTCGGCCTTATGTTTCTCCTGGCAGCCAGTTTGAATCATAAATTCTGATTTGGGAGCCATCTCCCACTCTCCATTTTGCACCTTGCTTGATAATGTTTCTAGTGTGGAGGATGTTTTTCCATGCGAACGAGCCAGAGGATGTTTTAGCTTCAAACACAGACCCATTTGGAAAATATTTTTCTTTGAAAACCTTGTAGAAAAGGGAATTTTTATCATGTACCAATCTCCAAACTTGCTTGGCTAATATTGCTTCATTGAACTTGCAGAAGTCTTTGAAGCCCATTCCTCCCTCCAAGTTTGGTTTGCACAAAGTTTCCCAATTCTTCCAGTGAACTTTCCTCCGGTCTCCCTGTTGTCCCCACCAAAATTTTCGGATCATCATCTCAATCTCTTTGCATAGGCCTACGGGTAGGCGGAAGCAAGTCATAGCAAAGGTAAGGATTGTTTGCACCATAGCCTTGAGAAGAATTTCTTTACCTGCTTGGGGTAGTAGTTTTTCCTTCCACCTTTGGATTTTTCCCCATACCATCTCCTTGATAAAGTTTAGGCTAGCACTTCTATTTCTGCCCAACACAGCTGGTAGACCTAAATATTTTTCATACTCCTTTATCTCCGGAACCCCAAGGAAATTTTTTATGGAAGTTTTTACCTCCATGGTAAAAGATTTGCTGAAGAAAAGAGTGGTTTTTTCCTTGTTAATACGTTGTCCTGAAGCATGCTCATACAAATCCAAAATTCCTTGGATTGTTTGGATATCACTGATTTGGGCACGACAAAAAAGGAGACTATCGTCAGCAAAAAATAATTGTGAGATTTTGGGACCATACCAGCAAAGAGAATATCTTCTGATTTTATCTTCATTCACTGCTTGTTGGACAAGGGCATTAAGACCCTCGGAGCATAGTAGAAAGAGGTATGGTGACAGTGGATTACCTTGTCGGATGCCTCTTGAAGGTACAATATTCTTTTTTGGTTCACCGTACACTAATATTGAATAAGAGACTATAATAATACACTTTGAGATTAGATTTATCCACTTTCCATCAAAGCCCATTTTTTCCATCAATTTCAACAAGAATGCCCGTTCAACTCTATCAAAGGCCTTATTCATGTTGAGCTTAAGAGTCATAGAGCTTATTTTTCCAGATTTCTTTGTTTTCATGTGGTGGAGAGTCTTGAAAGCAACAAGTATGTTATCTGAAATTGCCTTGTCAAATTGGAAAACACTTTGAGATTTAGATATAATATCAGGCAAAACCGGTTTTAATATATGCCAATACCTTAGAAATAAGTTTATACAAAATATTGCACAAGGCTATAGGTCGAAATTCAGTTACCTTCTCTGGACTTTTCACCTTTGGAACAAGAGTTATGTAGGTGTGATTTATACTTGCTGGAATGTGACCCGAATTTAGGTAGAAGAGAATAGGGGGCATTCCATTAGGTCTTGAAGCTTTTAGGGGGGCCATTTGGGATAGAGCAACATCCACTTCTTCCCTTGTAAACTTTCGGCCAAGGAAGGAATTCATGTCATCAGTGACTGAACGTTGAACTAGCTGGCAAACAGTGTCAATCTCACAAGGATTGGAAGAGGTAAATAGGTCGGTATAGTACTCCACTAAAAGTGTTGATACATTCTCATCTCTTGTGCACATATCTCCATTTGAGTTTCGAAGCCCATGAATATTGTTACGCCGAAATCTGTGTGAAGCCTTGCTGTGAAAGTAGCTTGTATTTCTATCACCTGATGTAATCCAATGAGATTTTGACCGTTGGTGCCAGAGTTTCTCTTCTGCTGATAGTAGGATATTAATCTCATGCTTTAGTAATTGGACAGTGTCAAAGGTATCCCCCTGCAATGCTAGAGTTTCTGCCTATTTCAAAAGTTTTTTTTTTTTCAACTAGCTGCCTTGTAATATTCCCAAAATTCCTTTTACTCCACCAACGCAAAATGGTTTGACATTTGCTAATTTTTTCTGTAACATTAACCATGGGAGAAGACCCACGATTATACCTCCAAGCCGAGCTTACTATTTCATGGCAGCCATCATTTTCCAACCATACTTGCTCAAACCTCCATGGACGTTGTTTCCGTATAGTGATTCCCATTGGGTGAATAATGATTGGTTTGTGATCTGAAGTACCACACTCAAGAGTGTTCACCTTTGTAGCGGGGAATAAATTCAGCCAATCTTGCGATCTAACAGCCTTGTCAAGTCTCTCCCATATTGTTGTCCCATTCGAATAATTCTTGTATCAAGTAAATTTATTTCCCACGAATCCCAAATCAATGAATCTACACTCATTAAGAACATCACGAAAATCTTGCATCTGTTGGTTTGGTCTAGGTCTGCCACCAATTTTTTCATGAGATTTTCTAATCTCATTAAAATCACTAGCACATAGCCAAGATAGAGTGAATTGTTGTTGCAACCATCTCAATTTTCTCCATGATTCAATGTGATTTTGGGTCTCTGGATAGCCATAGAAGCTTGTAAACCTCCAACTATCCTCTTTCCCTTTGTTTATGATATCATTAATATAGTTTAAAGAAACATTTTCTACCAGTAAATCTATATCCTTTTTCTAGAACAATGCTAATCCCCCTCTTCTTGTGATTTGGGAGACTCCAAAAGAACCGCCAAATCCCATTTTATCTTTCAAACCAATTAGTCTAGTTTCATCCAGCCATGTTTCGTTTAAGAACACAATTGCAGGATCTTGTGCCTGGACTAGATCACCGAGCTCTCAAATTGTCTGGAGGTTCCAAGCCCCCGACAATTTCAACAGAGTAGACTCATTGCCCCTGGTGGGGCTAGGAGGCAACCATCGCCAATCTTGATTCTGTTGATTAATCATCAAAAACTAATCTTTTTTTGCTTGGAAAGTCAAAATAGTCATCTGAAGTGAAGGGACGTTTAAGAGAAATAGCTTCATTCATCCCCAACTCACCTTCGTTATTTGGGCGTGATATCCTTTTCCAAGTCCTAGGAGTTTGAACGCAATTTTTCGAGTCCTCACAAGGGAGACACGGGGTAACAGAAGGTTTGGAAGTGGGGGCATGCAGTGGCATGTGATCACTTAGAGTCTATGGTTGTAGGAGAGAGGTAGAATTCTAATTAAACATATCCAAGTCAACCTCAGCAACCATTGCCCTAGTATTGAAGAGTTTCACTCCATGATTGTTGCTTGCCTCGCTGTCAAATTTGTTTAGCTCTCTATCAATTTCCCGTAATGTATCATTGATATCTTTTCCTATTATTACGTTATCTGTTTCTCCAAATAACTCAGAGGGTGATCCGATTCGATCTTCATTAATGCTACCTGTGAAATCTGCTAGTTTCCCATTCTATTATTGGTTTATCGGAGATGAGTCCATCGGAGTTGCACCCTCCTTCGCCGTTGGGATTCTTGTGTCTCGGTTTTGTCCTTTCAAGCCCTTTTCTTTTTTCCTAGCCTCATATTACCCCGAAACCTTGATTATTGTTTTCCTTGGCATGACGTATGGTGCAGCTCTAATCCATGGACCGTATTCCCGATCTTCGCGGGACAAAGATCCATCACTCTCGATCCATTTGTCGCAGTCTCTGTCAACATGGTCTAGGCAACCACACCAGTAACAGAGGATTGGTAGTCTTTCATATTTAAAACTTACCCATCCCGTTTCTCCTTTCTCTAGTGATATCTTACGTCCACGGCACAATGGAACAGTCACATCCACTGTAACTCTTACACGGAAATAGTTTCCTCCCTCCATCTTGGCAATATCCGTGTCCTTGCATACCTCCCCAATCACAGTGCAGAGTTCTTTAGCAACTCCCCTATTTAAGAAGCAAAGTGGAAGATCATGAATCTGAACCCACAACGGAACCTTGTTGAAGCTGAGCTCACTAACAGGGGTAGCAGTGTTGTATCGACAAAGAGCAAATGAATGTTTATCAAAACTCCAAGGTTGGGATGATAAAATCTTTTCAACCTCTTCTGAATTATCAAAGACGAATAAAAGAATGTGATCTTCCACAGAATGGACCTGAAAACCATTTTTTGAGTGCCATAGAGGGTTGAAAGTTCTAATGATAGCCTCTATGCTTAGTGCTCGTTTTGTAAAAAATTTTGAAGTAAGAATTATCTCACCAGACGATCTCTCCTCAGATTGGTGGAGCTGACCATCTTCCTTATCATTCAAGGATAATTTGCTCCAATGTTTTGTTAGTCCCTCCATAGGTAAAAAAAAAAACACTCGTGTATCCCAAAACCCCTGAAAAAAAACCCCCAAACCCTACGGATAAAGTGAGTTATCCTAGGGACAACTAAATTCTACAGCCTAAGAGAAGTTTGGAGCTACAAAACTTTTCTTGGCACAGAGAAACAAAAATAATATAACTGTTAGCAAAATGTAAACTTTCAAGCCATTTAAATAGCAAGTAAATAAATGTATTTAAGTAGAATGTGGATAAGTAGGTCAATCCAAACCCAATTCATCATTGTACTAAATTAGCTCAGGTCAACTAGTAACAACTTGACACATTAAGCAAGTCATGCAATAAATATTTAGGATTACCATTCTTCTAGTATAAAAAATAAAACATGTAAAATTTCCATAGTTTTCACTTCCCTACATCTCATTCCATTCTAAACAAACCCTTATGTCTCATACCCTTACACCTATCTTTCCTTCAACTCCCATTTCATGTTGTAATTCCATTGATTATAAAAAATGTTGTAGTTTTGACATTCCATTTGTTTCAATGGAAAACTTTATGTGAAGATAGTTTTATTCATTTTCCTATATTTCATAGTATCTAGAAAAAAAAAAAAAAACTATCTGTTAACTTTCCTTGTTTAGCTTAGCATAAGATAAAGTTGTTTTTTGCTAAAATTTTATGGAAAACAACTTTATCTCATGCAAAGCTAAATAAGAAAACAACTCTATCCCGTACGAAATTAAATAAGGAAAGTCAAGAGGTAGTTTTCTAACACATTTTAAAGTTGCTACCTGTAGGGGGTGGATTCGAGCGCTCTCTGAGGATTGAGAGAGTGGGCCCAAGCCCAACTAACCCTTCAATAAATTTGTAGAGTATGGGCTCAAGAGCTAGGCCTCAGTAAAGCAGGCAACGGTCATGCATGGTTGTACGTGGTTGCTAATAACTAGAACGTGGGTTTAAACACACAATGAGACTCCTCGGACGTGCTTTACGGAGCTGGAAACTACTGTTATCTCTTTTCAGAAGGGTTACAAGAGTTGAGAGAGAACACTTTGCTACAGTATTCCTTTTTCTCTGGTTTTTTACCCGTCCCCTTCACAAGAGGGATTTTTACATTATATACTCCTCACTCAGTTGATCGTAGCCTTACATTTGTCGCTCAATCCGGTCTCCACTCGAGTGCCTGTCCCATCAGCCGCATTCCCATACCTCCAGTGGGTTGCAGCGCTCAAGACGGCACTGTTCAGAGGTCCTATCCTCATTAATGCGGCCAGAGCGTTAGTTGAGGGCATTTAATGTGGAGGTGACAGTTCGCCTGGGACTTGCTTCTCCGCCATGCTTCAATGTCCGGTGATTGGTTCCCGCTATTTGCTCCTTGGATGCTTGGGGAGACTCCCCTTTAAAGGTGTGCCGTATGCCTACTTTTTGTCCTCGGACTGCCGAGGATGTAACCATCCTCGGCAGTGCTCCTTGGGTCCTGGGCTCTAGACTTTGGTCCTCGGACCTCGGATCGTGGAGGCGTCCTCGGCATGGGCCTCTGGGCTGGGCCTGGAGTGGGCCGGGGCTGCTGGCTTATTCTGGCCCCACACTACCAAACATAAGAAAATGATATAGTTTTCAAGAATTTTTTTTGAGAAATTATTCATTTTCTAGAAAATATTAATGCCGAAACAAATAGATATAAACTTCCCACTTTTCACCATATTCCCATCCCTTGCATCATTTTCCCCTTAATTGCATTCGCTTCCTCAACTTCCTTTAAAAAATAAAAATAAATAATTCTTAGGACTATCTTTTAATAGGTATCATTTGAATTATAACCTACTAGCCTCTGAGCACGCGCTCACGCGCATGCTCAGAGGCTCTTTTATTTTTGTTAGGTAAAGGTTAATAATTTGCGTCAATTATAATTTGTGATTACTACATTTTTCAATCACAAAAAAACCTAGGGGTGTGATGAAAATTATTTCACCCAAATTTGTTGGGTAGGAGTTTGGAGTTGTGTGTATGAATGTGGGTGTACTTTTTTTTTTTTTTTGCAATAATGGTAGATGTGTTTTTTTTTTTTATCAGTATGGCAAATGTGTTTTTACAAAGAAAAGTGTTTTTGTTTTAATTTTAATTTTTTTTATAAATAGATAAAGTAATTTGAAAACCATCAGGAGAGTGGTCCTGTTTTGTAGACAACGTTTTAGTGGGAGTTAAAGATGTATCTACTTATAAAAAAAACATGTATATATCTATTTAGTTTAGTTTTTTTTTTTTTTTGATATTTAGTTTTGTTTTTGGATAAACGTGGGGTTTTTAAACTTGTTTTTCTATTTTTATTTTTTATAAAAAAACTTATAGTTGCTTTGAAGAAGTGGGGTAGTAGAAGAGTATTCCTATTTTGTAGGCAATGTTTTAGTGCAAGTGAGACATGTATTTTTATCAGATTATCTTTTAATTTTGTCTCCATTTAAACTTAGGGGTGTAAAGGTATTTTGGAACAAAAAAAATCCAGTCCAAATAAGGGAAGCCCCTTAAATAATAGCATAGATAAGATTTTTGGTGATTACAAATTCTTTTGAATTAACATTGTGGGGCCCGAGGGCCTGGAATTTTCGGCCCACCTCTAGACTGGCCCAAGGCCCATGCCGAGGATCAATGGCTGTCCCAGGCAGCTGCCTAGGGACTTTTCGGCCCCCTGGGCCGCGCCGAGGACAACCCTGTCCTCGGCATACCTATCCTGATCCCAGTACAGGCAGTCACATCCACACTTAATGCGTCTACCTAACTCCCCTGGCAATCTCAGTGTTGAGAGGACTCCTGAACGGCGGAACCTTGGGTGCCGCGATCCACAGTACGGCGGGAAACGTGGCTGATGGGACAAGTCCTTAAGCAGTGGTCTGGATGACTGACAATTGGAAGGCTAGGATTGGCCAAAGAGGGTATATAAATGCAAGGAGCCCTTCAGAGTAGGGGGCTCCTCGGCCATCCGAGGAGCAACCCCCAAGACAATAAGAACAAAGAAAAAGCCCTCAAGAGGGAAGAACACTTCAGGCGAGCCGGTGGCAAGCCTGTTGGCGCCGAACCCTACGACCCACTCTCTAAACAAATTTATTGCTGGGGGATCTACGACGAAACGAGCCCCTACAATTGGCGCCGTCTGTGGGAAGGGTTAATGCGCTGACCGGCGCAACCGGCGGTCGTTTCAAAGCAAATGCCATGCAAAAAGGTGGCGGTGCAAAAGAAAGAAGAAGAAAGGAAAAAATTCTGCAAAAAAAAAAAAAGAAAAAAAAAGGAAAAAAAAAAAAAAAAAAAAAAAACTCAACATCGAACGGAAAGGATTCTTTATCATTTCATAGAAAAGAGTTACAGATACAATCAGAGGCTCAGGCAGGCTTGTTTTACAAGCTTTATTACAAGCTAATCCTACAATCGGAGGCTCAGGCGGTCCGATCCTACAACTAGCTAGGGGAGAGGGAAGTGTCAACCCGTGCTTTTATTGGCATCAGCAGAACGGGAGAGCTTGACAATAAAAGCGGGGAAGGGGGGCTGAGGCTGGCTTGCTTCAAAGCGGAAGCTTGAACAAAGTGAGGAGCAGATGCAGGGGCACCGGAACGTCCTCCCCCGTGATGTTCCCTTGATGCTCTCCAATCCTCCCGAGCGCCGGCCGTTGGAGACGGCAACACTCGGGCGCCAGACACGACGTAAGTTCGCGTATCTTCTCCACCGAAGGTGCGCTCCGGGGAAAGATGTTAGGTACTCCAACAATGTCCCACCTGGCCACCGCGTGCAACACTGCCGGTGTTACGCCGAGGCTCAGCCGCACCAGAAACCCAGTGGGGGCTGCGGCCACGGCAGCCCTTAACTCCATATCTCCTAACTCCGGTCACAATCCCGACGGGGTTATTAAAGGGGCATGGGGAGTGGAAAGATGGTTTTCTTTCTGTTCGAGTTGGGAAGCTCATGGGGTATGAAGAAACCATCCCCCCAGAAAGCCTTATATAGAGGGGGAGAGTTGGTGACAATCAATTCGCGCAGAATTCGAAGAGTGAGTTACCGAGGCGGCGGGCAATAATGAAGCCACCAAATTCCAAGGGGGCTGCAGACCGTTGTACTTCTGTCGATTTACGAGACCATTAATGAGGGCGCGTCTCGCGCACCGAAGCGTCAGGCGCAGGACACGAACGGCCAAGAAACGCTTCCCCGATAGAAGATGGGGAAACTAATTACTTCAGAAGACCAAGTGTTAGACAGAACCAAGGCCCTGCATGGTCCTCGGACTCAGGCCTATGGGGAAACTAATTACTTCAGAAGACCAAGTGTTAGACAGAACCAAGGCTCTGCATGGTCCTCGGACTCAGGCCTATGGGGAAACTAATTACTTCAGAAGACCAAGTGTTAGACAGAACCAAGGCCCTGCATGGTCCTCGGACTCAGGCCTATGGGGAAACTAATTACTTCAGAAGACCAAGTGTTAGACAGAACCAAGGCCCTGCATGGTCCTCGGACTCAGGCCTATGGGGAAACTAATTACTTCAGAAGACCAAGTGTTAGACAGAACCAAGGCTCTGCATGGTCCTCGGACTCAGGCCTATGGGGAAACTAATTACTTCAGAAGACCAAGTGTTAGACAGAACCAAGGCTCTGCATGGTCCTCGGACTCAGGCCTATGGGGAAACTAATTACTTCAGAAGACCAAGTGTTAGACAGAACCAAGGCTCTGCATGGTCCTCGGACTCAGGCCTATGGGGAAACTAGCCACTACTTATGAAGGCAGCACCTGTGCCTAGGTCTTGCACGGTCCTCGGACCCAAGCCTACGGAGAGCTAGCCACTACTTATGAAGGCAGCACCTGTGCCTAGGTCTTGCATGGTCCTCGGACCCAAGCCTACGGAGAGCTAGCCACTACTTATGAAGGCAGCACCTGTGCCTAGGTCTTGCATGGTCCTCGGACCCAAGCCTACGGAGAGCTAGCCACTACTTATGAAGGCAGCACCTGTGCCTAGGCCTTGCATGGTCCTCGGACCCAAGCCTACGGAGAGCTAGCCACTACTTATGAAGGCAGCACCTGTGCCTAGGCCTTGCATGGTCCTCGGACCCAAGCCTACGGAGAGCTAGCCACTACTTATGAAGGCAGCACCTGTGCCTAGGTCTTGCATGGTCCTCGGACCCAAGCCTATGGAGAGCTAGCCACTACTTATGAAGGCAGCACCTGTGCCTAGGCCTTGCATGGTCCTCGGACCCAAGCCTACGGAGAGCTAGCCACTACTTATGAAGGCAGCACCTGTGCCTAGGTCTTGCATGGTCCTCGGACCCAAGCCTACGGAGAGCTAGCCACTACTTATGAAGGCAGCACCTGTGCCTAGGCCTTGCATGGTCCTCGGACCCAAGCCTACGGAGAGCTAGCCACTACTTATGAAGGCAGCACCTGTGCCTAGGCCTTGCATGGTCCTCGGACCCAAGCCTACGGAGAGCTAGCCACTACTTATGAAGGCAGCACCTGTGCCTAGGCCTTGCATGGTCCTCGGACCCAAGCCTACGGAGAGCTAGCCACTACTTATGAAGGCAGCACCTGTGCCTAGGCCTTGCATGGTCCTCGGACCCAAGCCTACGGAGAGCTAGCCACTACTTATGAAGGCAGCACCTGTGCCTAGGTCTTGCATGGTCCTCGGACCCAAGCCTACGGAGAGCTAGCCACTACTTATGAAGGCAGCACCTGTGCCTAGGTCTTGCATGGTCCTCGGACCCAAGCCTACGGAGAGCTAGCCACTACTTATGAAGGCAGCACCTGTGCCTAGGTCTTGCATGGTCCTCGGACCCAAGCCTACGGAGAGCTAGCCACTACTTATGAAGGCAGCACCTGTGCCTAGGCCTTGCATGGTCCTCGGACCCAAGCCTACGGAGAGCTAGCCACTACTTATGAAGGCAGCACCTGTGCCTAGGCCTTGCATGGTCCTCGGACCCAAGCCTACGGAGAGCTAGCCACTACTTATGAAGGCAGCACCTGTGCCTAGGTCTTGCATGGTCCTCGGACCCAAGCCTACGGAGAGCTAGCCACTACTTATGAAGGCAGCACCTGTGCCTAGGCCTTGCATGGTCCTCGGACCCAAGCCTACGGAGAGCTAGCCACTACTTATGAAGGCAGCACCTGTGCCTAGGCCTTGCATGGTCCGAGCCTACGGAGAGCTAGCCACTACTTATGAAGGCAGCACCTGTGCCTAGGCCTTGCATGGTCCTCGGACCCAAGCCTACGGAGAGCTAGCCACTACTTACGAAGGCAGCACCTGTGCCTAGGCCTTGCATGGTCCTCGGACCCAAGCCTACGGAGAGCTAGCCACTACTTATGAAGGCAGCACCTGTGCCTAGGTCTTGCATGGTCCTCGGACCCAAGCCTACGGAGAGCTAGCCACTACTTATGAAGGCAGCACCTGTGCCTAGGTCTTGCATGGTCCTCGGACCCAAGCCTACGGAGAGCTAGCCATTACTTATGAAGGCAGCACCTGTGCCTAGGTCTTGCATGGTCCTCGGACCCAAGCCTACGGAGAGCCTGCCACTATCTTTAAAGCAGCAACAGGATCTTCCATAAAAGGCTAATCACTTGCCGGAGGATTGAAGCGCTGAGCTAACTATTTGGGAAAAACCAACCAGCGGAGGGCCTCGGGGGGAACGAGGGCCGTGGATGTCAAAACCCTCCTCCCCGTTCAAGGGAACGTGCAGCAGGATTTTGAGGGGCTATTGTGGGGCCCGAGGGCCTGGAATTGTCGGCCCACCTTTAGACTGGCCCAAGGCCCATCCGAGGATCAATGGCTGTCCCAGGCAGCTGCCTAGAGACTTTTCGGCCCCCTGGGCCGCGCCGAGGACAACCCTGTCCTCGGCATACCTATCCTGATCCCAGTACAGGCGGTCACATCCACACTTAATGCGTCTACCTAACTCCCCTGGCAATCTCAGTGTTGAGAGGACTCCTGGACAGCGGAACCTAGGGTGCCGCGATCCACAGTACGGTGGGAAACGTGGCTGATGGGACAAGTCCTTAAGCAGTGGTCTGGATGACTGACAGTTGGAAGGCTAGGATTGGCCAAAGAGGGTATATAAATGCAAGGAGCCCTTCAGAGTGGGGGCTCCTCGGCCATCCGAGGAGCAACCCCCAAGACAATAAGAACAAAGAAAAAGCCCTCAAGAGGGAAGAACACTTCAGGCGAGCTGGTGGCTAGCCTGTTGGCGCCGAACCCTACGACCCACTCTCTAAACAAATTTATTGCTGGGGGATCTACGACAAAACGAGCCCCTACAAACATCATCATCATCATCATCATCATTAGTAGAAGATATTCTTCCTTATCTTTTGTTGCTGTCTATTTTAGATTGGCCATGATCACTTGAAGGATTAAGTATAGTTCTCTACTTCAAAACCTTTATATATCAGTCCTACACTCCTACTACCATTAGTAAAACAAAGCATATACTCCATCAAAAAAAAAAAAAAAACAAGCACATACAATGCCTTGACCTGGCCCATTGTTTACTTATTCTTATTCTTATTCACGAGGGTCTAACGATCAAAGAACAATAGGTCATCAGCATCAAAAAGAACAGTAGGACATGACAAATATAGCCCAATGGGCCAACCCACCACCATCATGAGTAAAATATTTACGAGGGTAAAAATATGATTTCGATCCAAAAATTATGTGCGAGATTGTAATTTAAAGATTATTAGTGTGAGAAATTTTCATTTCGTTCTTGTATGATCGATTCAATTTTATCCTTCAAGTGTAAAAATGTACTATCAATATCACTTTTTTGCTGTACCATTACTACTATGGTAACAATATTGACATGCCACATTAGCTTTCACTCTGACCTTAAAAAATTAAAACATATGAAGATTACTCTGCATCCTTTATGCAGCGTTTATGGCTAAGCAATTAGGTCTCAAATATGTTATTTTTGAAGAAGATGCACTAAATATCATCAATGCAAAGCAGGAAACCATTCGGCAATATCAACTAGTCCATTTAATTAGTTTGTTGGAATTTCATTTTTGTTCCAACATCAGCCAATTTTGCCGTCCCAAATTTGACTCAATGGTCCTTTTTTTTTATTTTTTATTTTAAAGAGAGAATCATCTTCTTTCCTTAATTGGAATCTCTAACCAAAGGAAGGAGACGGCTTAGGAGCTAGGAATTAGGATCAACATTCACATTTAAATAAAGTTTTATCCTTATCTAGCCAAAAAATAATAAAGAGTTTAATATTTAAAAACAAAACCAAAATCTTGTCCTTAATTTGCGAGAGCGCCGCTGCCCGTACACACACACACAGAGAAGATAGAAACAGGCTTTCCAAACCATAACTCTTTAAATATTTTACATACTAAATCTTATTAAATTTTAAGAATTTCACTCTTAACCCATCTCAGATCTAGTATGGCACATATATGGAAGGTAGTTGGAGTCGGTACCTCTCCTACGGATCCTAGATGAGGGATTTTTGGGGAAGAGGATTAAGCTAGCCTTTGCAAACATCTTGATGCATTATCTAATTTATCTCCCTTCAACCCTTTGAGCAAAATGTGGCAAAAGGAAGGAAAATCTATGGGTCGTTGATCCCATCGTCTCCACCCCGTGGGAATTATTGTATCACCCCAAGGACACCCTTGGCATCCAAGAGTTTATGTGTGTGTGTATATATATATATATTAATCATCCATTTTGGAAACTTTTTATGTGAATTTTTTCTTTTTCTCATAAAAAGTTTCTTAAAGTGGTTTTCTAATGTATGCCTTAGTAAATTGTAAAACCTTATATATATTTACACACACACACTATTCAATTGATGTGATAATACATCATACTAAATTAAATAAATTGTTGTCTCTATCTTATTAGTGTTAGAGCCACCTCATTTTGGATGGTAAAATGCATTCGCTCTGACCTATCTTGCTCCAATCTTGCATGCGCTTTCCCCACTCCGAACATGGGATGGAAAAAAATTAGGACAAGTTTAGTTACAAAATTGATTGTAGCGTTAGACTATAACTTTACTTAATATATATATATATATATATATATTTATTGAAGGTGAATTTTGACAAATCCACCATTTGATTACTAATGTATGCTTTAGTAAATTGTAAAACCTTATACACACACACACTATTCAATTGTTGTGATAATACATCATAATAAATTAAATAAATTGTTGTCTCTATCTTATTAGTATTGTTAGAGCCACCTCATTTTGGATGGTAAAATGCATTCGCTTTGACCTATCTTGCTCCAATCTTGCAAGAGCTTTCCCCACCCCGAACATGGGATAGAATAAAAAGAGGACAAGTTTAGTTACAAAATTGGTTGTAGCCTTAGACTATAACTTTACTTAATATTTTTTATTATTATTAAAGGTAAATTTTGACAAATCCACCATTTGATTACTAATGTATGCCTTAGTAAATTGTAAAACCTTATACACACACGCACACTATTCAATTGTTGTGATAATACATCATAATAAATTAAATAAATTGTTGTCTCTATCTTATTAGTATTGTTAGAGCCACCTCATTTTGGATGGTAAAATGCATTCGCTCTGACCTATCTTGCTCCAATTGCATGAGCTTTCCCCACCTCGAACATGGGATGGAAAAAAAAAGGGACAAGTTTAGTTACAAAATTAGTTGTAACCTTAGGCTATAACCTTACTCAATATCTTTTTTATTGAAGGTGAATATTGACAAATTAACCATTCGATTACATCTTCTTCTTATATTCTTTATGCTTTCAAAATTTTTAAAAAATTAAAGATTAATAGCTATGTCATCAATAAATTATTTAAATTGCAAGTTTTTGTAGTTTAAAATTATATGTAAAATATAAACTTACAGATCATATAGTATATGATATCCGATTGATACAAAATTTGACATGTGTATTAAAAGCGTAAAAAACGTACAATTCAACAGTTAGATTTTCAAAATATGTTTACAACTAATTTTGTAGTTAAAATTTGTCAAAAAAAAAAAAAAAAAAAAAAAATTCTAAGATAGACTCTTGTCCACATTTTAAAGATCTTATTCTCTAAATCTTCTTGAATTTCCTAGCATTTCTCGCACCTCACCACCACATAAATTCTTCCTAAACCAAAAAATTAAAAAGTTGTCGGATTTAACTCAGCATAGTTGTGTTTCCGTAGTAATGGGTAGGCACTACATCATTCTAATTGTTTTTCCCCAAATCCCACATATAAAGATTATTTTTTCTTCATTTAAATATGGTACTCAGAACCTGTGAGTAGTCTCCAGTAGATTCAAAAATGTTGCTATTTGTTAACATGAGACGAGTAGTCTCTAGTAGATTCAACATACATAAGTGATAAGACACAACAAATATAGTGCACCTAATGATGGAGACAGATGAATATACCAACTTGTCAGCCCTAAGAAGATAACCTTTGTCAAAACCCTTTTTAATGCATGTTCTCATGAGGAAGTTCTATTTTGAATTAGATAATAAGCCATAAATTTCTATAGGCATAGGCTCAACGCATGCAGAAGATGGAATCCACAGTTTTAAACAGTCATAGTTTCAGTGACCAAACTTCAGAAATAGTTACTCTGCAGTTCACCAGTGATTCTGATAAATGGATTCACAATAATGCCAAGTTGGGGTTGCAAAATAAAAATAAATGGATGCAAATATCAAAGAAAGTCATATTAAACTAAAGTCAAGTCATCAATGAAAAATATAAAGGAAAAGGAAAAGAAAAAGTTGTTTTTTTCTGCACGTGTTTCTCTTTTTCTTCTGATAGACATTGACTGAAAGGCATATCCCCGCATATAGGTGAAGGTGTTGAAGAACACTGCAATAAGCTCTTTTCCCATCACTGAATACGTAGGCGCAAATCTTAAATAGAAACTTTTGGAAGCAACAATGGTTAATTTAAGAGATCTGACATTCTGTTGGGTATGTCAATGTGCATAGAACCATACCAGAAGTTAACAAATACAGTACATGCACTGTTGCACCTGTCTGTACCTCAGATTTTATTTGTGTATACGTATACACAAATGTGCATCCTTGTACATATTTGTGTACATACCTCAACTGTGTATCTATTTCCCCAAAAAATGGTTCACAAACTGTACCATTTAAAGCTAATAGAATTGTAAGTTTGTAACTCAATGTAATTACTTGCTTTTCTTTATAAGGAGAATTAAGATTCGAATCTCTGCTCTTTATTTATGTAAATATTAAATATTTATTTTTTTTAAAAACTTTACTAATCAAACATGATAAAAATCTTAATTTGAAATAATTGGGGAATTTTCATGGTGCTTAAAAACTCATTGCAGCTCCACCAATTTGTAACCCTGCAATCCTAGTGGAGCTTTAAGAAGAAAAATTGTAAAAGAAGAACTTGTAAGAACTAGAAACTAGCACCATTGCACAACTTTGGTGTGAGGTGTGGGGGGTAAGAGTTGAAGTTTAAGTCTCCAGAAGGGAGTTTCACACATATATACATGTAGATGAGGTTAAAGTAGAATTTCTATTTTGTATAAAAAAAAGAAAGAAAGAAAGAACTAGAAACTAGCTAAAATTGTGGTGCATTAAGCAGCATGCATGCACAAAGAATCAGCAGGCACCTTGAGAAGAAAAAAGTTTATAAACTGGCAACAAATTAGTGAATGAGTGGTGCATTGTTGAGCATAACAAGAGAGAGAGAAATATTTCAGGAGCCACGAGAACCAACACAATGATTTCCTGATGTAGATCAGCTTAAGAACTTCTGATTAGGCAAAAGGTCAAACAAAGAGTATTTCCCTTCATTTAGAACCAAGGCTAAAGCTTTTATTTTTTGCTAGCAGCCAAGGCACAAGTAACCAATTACATGCCCCAAAAGCAGTAGCGCAGGGAAAAAAATGACTTGAGTCCAACTAGTTTATAACAGATCTATCTTTAAAGCTGCAATCTGTTAATTAAGGAATTCCTATTAGAATTTCAGATGTGAAGAAAAGTAATATTTACTTATAATCCTCTCAACTTCATATGAAATGGAGATAATCCATTTATTGTTGAAGATTAATAAATTTTATAAATCTAAAAGCTAATGTATTATCATGTCATTTAAAATTTTAAATAACATAACTCTATCTAAAATCAAGATCTATGATATAGACTCTCAATTTCACTTAAAATAGAGTTGATCCTTATTTGACTCAACTAGGTTTAAAACATATGTTTATTTTTCTAGATTATCTTGGTTATTATTAATTTGTGTAGAAGCAACAATCTTGTGCTGTCATCATAGTCCACAGATCAATTGATGAAGAAGGAAAAAGGAAATAATTAAGTCCAAACTTTGAAAACTTCGAGAACAAAGCCGGATATGGTTATATAACTTATCACAATATTAAGTATTCTCTCTCATATCAGGTTTTGCAAGGAATTACTACTAGTATATAAGATCTGACGAGTCAAACCCAAAAGAATAACGAACCCTCGTTCAAGGATTGTACTAGCTAGCAGAGTAAATAATGGATCTGTAGCACAGAAGAAAATAACTATTAACATCTAAATAAATAAATGTCCACATGATTTACCAGCTCATCTTCCGATCGAGGAACAACATTTATTGCCATACACACATATAGAAATATAGATCTACCTCAAACTGTTTTCTGAAACTTGCATCAATACAATTCAAACACACAACCAAATAAAGCAGTGTAAATGGTAATAATATTTAGCACTAGTGCGAGAGAGAGAGCTACATATTATCCTAAAGCACAAACTACGTACCACATACCATGGTATAATATTTCTTCATGCCAACTCCTTCAACAAGCACAGCCGAAAAATATCTACCTGAAACTCTCATGACTTAATAAGGTAAAAAACAAAAACAAAGAAAACCCATATGAATAATAGCTCTTAAACTAGTTTAGATTTGCTTGATCTAGCAAACAATCGGACCATAAGGCTTCGATTCCCCGAGAGAAGAGAAGAAAATAACATCAAAGGGTAGAGAAGAAGAAGAAGAAGAAGAAGAAGACCCTTCGCTCAAAACAAACTAGAAATGAGAGGGTAGGGTAGGGTAGGGTTACGTTTCTTCTTCTTGAGTGAACCCATGTCTTCAACTTCTAAAACTAAAAGCTTCTCTTTCTTCTTTCTTCTTTCTCTTTCTTCCAGTTTTGATCTTTGAGGAGAATGGGAGTTTTAGTGGGGTTGGTGGGTGGTGATGATGAAAGTGAGGGGCTAATGATGATGAGAGGAAGAGGCGAGAGGACATGATGATTGCTGCAGGTTGTGTGTTTTCTGTGTTGAAGGAAGATATATAGAAATATATATATGAAATTCCAAAGTGTTGGGATATGGCAATTCTCAAAAGGGTTTGATGGCTATTATTTCTTCTGTCACATGAGATAATTATCATGAAGCTACCAATACCATGATACTGTCTTTTTCTCTCTCCTAATCCCTAAGCACTTCTTCTACTACACATGAAATCCTGTGTTTGACTGTTGAGAGAGAGAGAGAGAGGGGGTTGATGGAGATTTTCTGTGATTAACCTTTTCTCCAACATGAGTGAAATTGACATTACAGTCTATGCACTTGTCAAAGGAGGAGATAAAAACTAGACACTGTATCCCTTTTTTTTTTTTTGGAAGACTTTAGTAGAGACTGTGTATCTGAGGGTCATGGTTGGTGTAACTGGCTACAGAATGAATGCCATAAAATCTTCATCTTTCTATTAATTAATAAAACACTGTTACTTATTTCTTTGTAGAACTTTCTATATGTATGATTAAATTATATCATTCACTATATATATATACATACATATATATATATATATATATATTTTGCTTTAATTTTGAAATTAAGTTGTGATTGCATTGATAGCTAATGAGGTTGGAGCCCCTTGATGGTGGGTAATTATTGAGTACTCCCGGAATACTATAAATGCATAATCCCCCTCTTACATAACTGTGAATCTTACTAATTAAATTTATGGTGGGACCTACAATTCATGTGAGATGATGAAATATGTATTTATGGTACTTCCAGAGTATTCAATAATTTTCACTTGATGGCCTGATAATTTCATATCATTCTAAATTTATGTCCTATACTTTTATTTTTTAGAGAGTTTAAACCTATGAATCTTATCTATACTGATTTAAAGAGAGGGCTTAATTCTCATGCGACTTTTATTTTCAATATTAACCCTTCCATGCAAAATTTTTAATATTTCATTTATTTATTTTTTTGGCTTAAATTAATCCATGGAGCATGATTTATTCTTAGCATAAAGAAACTCGCCTAGTGGGAAAAATATCTCATGCATTGGATATTTGCATTCTAGACTCAATACAAATAATAATTATTGCGATTGGAAAGCATCCTTTTCCCTATAGGATGTGTAGTAAGTGTAAAACATAGTGTAATTTACTTTGTTATACGTGTTACAATAGTCATTAATTTCATCAATTGTAAACAAGCTGGCATCCATATATAATAATTATAAAATCATGTCCTTTATTTACTCTTATACCTATATTAGTTATTCAAATAGGATCAAGACTTAATTCTCAAGATAGTTACCAAGAGTTTTGTAATTCAATTAGTATCTCATAATGTTTCTAACAAGATCATTTAAGATTTAAATCCTCTATTCCTATTGTAGCTATTGAATTAAAAAAAAAAAAAAAAAATCTTATGATAGTTTCATTTTCAATGTCAATCCTCCAATAAGAAGTAGAAGGTGAAAATATTTTGTTAACTTATATTATATTTAGCTTCTACTTCATAACCATTGTCTTTGTTATTGTAATATAATGAATTTAGTTACAAGTAATTTTTTCTTTGTTATTGTAATATAATGAGTTTAGTTAACAAGTACAATTTCAAATAAATTATATGAAAATTGAGTTCTTATAAAATATATCAATAGTTTTTTAGAACATGATAATTTTTTTTTTTAAAAGTTTATACTTGAATTAATAATCTTTTTTTTGTAAATTTTTTATTTTATTTTATTTATTTTTTGGCTAAGCTAACTAGTAGAAGCTAGTAGACAATAAAAATTGAATTAGTTTCAAATAGGTTGAAATTAGTTTCAAATAGTTTGGAAGTATTTTTAAATGAGCCTGAAGTTGTTTTAAATTAGAGAGACACTTCACACTAGGCACAAAATTAATAGAGAATGTAAAATCTAATCAGAATGGTACATGATAGATGATAGTTGATACAAAATTAGAATGCAATTACAATTTAATTTAAATTTGTTATTGATGAGTAGTCTCCACTCTCCACTTTAAATATATAAATATTTTTATATAGACTGCACAACAATATACAAGCTTACAGTTAACGGCAAAATGTGTCATATTCATTTTTGCCCTCATCAATATAGATGTCAATGATGATGGCGTTACATATGATGATGAGTGATGACAATGTAGATGAAGATAAGTAGATGATAAAATTAATGATTAGTTGAATGATGCAATATTGACAATGATGATTGTGGTGATGAAACTTCATTACTTTTTGGTTTCTGCCAATTTTTTCAATGGGAAAATGGTTAGCTACCTGAAATTCGCATACACACCCTTTTGAGTTATATATACTTAGTTCATAGCTGTCAACTAGCTTGTTATATACCCATGCCTTGTTGGTAAGTGATAAACCTTTTGCTTCCTGTAAACTAAAGCAACACATATGCACAATATTGAAACAAAAGGATAAAGCAATAAATCAAAACACAATTATATAATTCACTCACAATAACCCCACTCTCCCATCTTATGAATACCAATACCAATACTAAGCTTCACCTTTTAGACATAAAGAAAGTATGTTATTATTTTAGTTTCTCAAATTACAATAGATGATGTCGATAAGATTGTGATTTTTAGTAGTAAGGTCGGATTCTCTCTTTTTTATTTATTTATTATTATTATTATTATATATATATATATATATATATATATATATAAAAACATGGGACTGAATACCCCATTTATTGCAATACTAGCTATAGTCACAAGTATTTGCCAGGTTAGTTTATTATACCTTTCACCATAGTTATATCGCTTTGCCTTTTGTTCAAAATTTCATGAGGAGTTATCATAATGTTTGGCATTGGATTCTAGCACATGGCCGGTCAGGCCACTGAAGTTGGCCCCCCCAAATGCTTAATTAAGAAATATTTGTTCAAAAGAACTTTTATAAGGGGATCGAGTTCAGTTTTTAAAATCGACATGCACCTTTAACAAACCATATTAGAAACTTTTTAGCAAAGTCCCACCCAAACCCCTCTTTTTCTTCTGAAACAGTGAAACGTACGCATAATAAGTAACAAAATGCCAATTGATCAATGCCCAAATGTGAACTTTTCTAAACTCCAATACATATCTTGCCCAACTGTTTTTGGGGCAAAATGTGTTTGGTTCTTTTACTTGGCAACTTCTTCCACCAAGATATTTTTAGTTGGTGCTATCTAGATGCCTAACTAACAGACCCACCTACACTTCCCTTGGCCAATACTCTTCACATATGTGACTTGGGGGAAATTTGGGTAGCACAACATGCCACTCTAGTTGTCTTTACTCGGCAAGGTCCGACATATATGAAAACGTAAGGAGTTGACTCTAGTGCACTGGACCCAAGCTTTGTCTGAAATGTAAAACTAAACATTTATGACAATATTGCCCAAGGTAATGCTGACCCGGTAGGAGATGGAGACCTAATCCATGACCATTTAGGGAATTGGTTGAGGGGTTTCTCTCTTAATATAGGCCTTATAACGAACATTGAAACAAGAGTATGTAGGATTGGCTTTTAAATGGGATAAGGGTTTTAGAGACATTACTCTTGAGGTGGATTCCCTTTCAGTATTTAATTACATGATGAGCTAACGACTCCACCATGTGCATCTATATGCTTATCTTTCATTGTAGAAACCTGCTCACTAGAGAATGGCGAGAAGAGTTCAGGCATGTCTACCAAGAAGCTAACTTTTGTGCAGACTAACTAGCATTGAAGGGAGGCGGACAACAAGTATGGTATTAGAAATATGTTGAGCCTCCAACTTTAATTATACCTTATCTTTGGTGAGATGTCATGCACAAAAAATCCCTAATACATACTTAAATAGTATTGTGATGTGAATAATACTAACTTCCTATAAAAAATATATTGCAGGAGATTAAAGAGAAACCTTTCAATGCCACATATAATCATATATAATGTATACTGTTCATGGTAATAATAATATTCATGATTTCTACCGTTCTACACTTTTTCTCACAAAAAGGCGAAGGAAAAAGAAGAATCCCGTTTATCCTGTCTCTCTAACTTTATTTTTCCTTTTTTATGGCTAAATTTTCCACTTTTATGTTTGACCCTAAGTAATAAAGTTAGTACTTTCATTGGACTTGTCCAATTTTTACAGGTTCCACCTCTCGTCTATATTAAAAAGTCTATCAGGGTTAGTCTTGTGGCCAATTACAAGGCACATAATTCCACCACTAAAGAGTGCTTCTGTCATTTCATCGATAAACATTAAAGCGTCCCCAAAAGAACATAAAAGAGCCGCAGCCTTAATTCTTTACAGCTGAGTGGAGGCATGCATTGCTCCTAGGAGATTTGGTTCCATGTTTTAATGGGAAACCCGAGTAATAGACACTGGTCAGGCTGTGTGTATCCTAGTTTGTTTTTGACAGTAGGGGAGGGTAATGTGAGATTTCATCCACAGACATCAGACACTATAAATATCATGTCATTATTATTAGACTTTCACTTGAATCTGTATGTCTTCTAATTATAATTCTTTTTTATTTTCTTTTGATAATTTTGTTCCAATTATAATTTAATTGATAAAGTCTCAATCATTGAATAATATACTAGAGTTCAAATCTAATTAATACAAAAATTAGTTAGTGCCTTAGTAAGATGGTAAAGATCAATTAGTGATATGACTTTTTATCTTTTTCAGAGAAATTAGTTATAAACTTAAATAGAAATATACATCACCATATGGTCTCATTTACAAAGAGAAGCAAAGTTTGAATCCCTTTTTCTTATTACTTATTATAACAATTGAATTATAAAAAGAAAAATTTGATGACATACGGAATTGATGACATACTCGTGAAAACATAAAGACAAAGACTGAAGTTTCATATTCAAAGTGAAGAAATTGTGCACGCTATATGTCCTTCAACTTTGAAATAATACTAAAAACCTGCACCATAATCTGCAGGTAGCTTGGTACCATTGACATTTACTACCAAAGACGCTGTACAATGCTACAAAGGTCTGAAAACGTGTGAATACCCCAAGAAAAATCACTTTTAAGTAGATATTTTTCTGCCCAAGATCAAATGATCAATACTCCATTATGCATGTAAAGCACCATGCATGAAGCCACTGGAACTTTCATAGGGCATCAAAAGAAACCCTTACAGAAGACCATATATAAAGGAATACTTTAATATGTTAGTTACAACAAGCTCTCTCTCTTGCCTGATAAAGCTCTCTTCATCCTTAATGTGTGTTTATAATTTTAGTTTTGCACATTTGTGAAAATAAACCCACTTACACAAGATTAAAGAAGGGAGAAAAAGAAATTAGACAGAGAATTTACATGCAGAATTTATGTGGTTCTGCAGTATGCCTATATTCACAAGCGGCGACAGAAAAAATTCCACTCTAAAATAAGGAGATTACAATATATAGTAATACAATAGGACTCTCACAAGAATCTAAATGCACACTGGACAGTACACGTGTATTCTAACAACAATACCACAATAGCAATCTCACGTAAAATTTCATGTATACACCATTAAATGAAATTGGAACTTAGAAATTTTTTGGATAGGACCAAACCATGAGCTTTTTAGAAACCATCTGGAACATGCCAAGTATGCAGAGTTTATGAGCAATTTGTATGAAGCATGTGGGAATGTCCTCTCCATATTATTGGTCATTTAAAAATTTTCAGGTGAGGGTTTTTCAAGTTCTCATCGTCATGATTATGATTCCATTTTCTGGGGCAAACAGAAAAGTCATCAACTTTGGAATCAAATTTAATTTATTTGCAAATTGGGGAGCCAAGCCATACAGACTCAATGGCCACCCATGTTGGGCTCCACACCCAATTTACTTCTTCAACCTTCCAACTTTTGGGCAGCTGCAAGAATTGTCAAAGGTTTTCAACTTTCAAAGTTCAAGTTTTCACTCGTTTGGGAAGTCATATTTCCTAAGTAAATTGACTTCTCCAAATACTACCGAACCACCTATAGCCACGTGCTAGGCTCATGACATCAACCCATGCAATCAGGATATAAAGTTTTGCATGATTTATCTAAGTCTTGTTGAACTTTCAAAATATTTTATTCAAACCTTAAAGTTTTTAAAAAGAAAAGTTTCATTTAAACCTCATAGCTAGTTTCAAATCATTTTGAATCTTTGAGTTTTGGATAAGTTTCATTTAGACTTTAAAATTTGAAATAAATTTCATTTAAACCAGCTAATCACATGATTTTTAACGGGGTTAACCAAAAAAAAAGTGATAAAGGGTTTAAATGAAATGTGTTTAGAAATGTTGAGATTTTAATGAAACATTTTGAAATTCTAAAGTTTAAATGAAGTATAAAAACAAAATTTTGAGGTTTAAAAAATAATTTATCCTAAATGTTTTCATAATACTTTTGCAACTTGTTATGGTGGAATGTTATGATGGAAACAATATTTTTTTATGGGAAAATTATCAAATTTCATTCATTCAAGAACTTGAAATAGAGGTTACAACTGAATTTATAACAGATTCTACAATACTAGGGGTTTCTTCTATCCATGTAATGAAACCGTCAATGAATTGAGCATGTTGGGTGAATCCATTAGCTGCCTTGTTACCCTCTTGTTTGGTATGAGAGATCTCAGAGCATCTCCAGTGGCTTGGGCATCCGGGTCTATTAGGCAAAATTTGGAGAATATGGTGTACTGTAGCTGCTCCAGCAGCTTCGGCAAATGGGTTTTTTTTTTTGGCTTATGAACAGTAGCCCATCAAGTCTGATGGGCTACTGTTCATTCTTCAAATTCTTATTTTGCATTATAATAATGATGTGGTGTATAAAAAAATGTTGAAAGATGTGTAGTTGTTAAAAAAATAATAAATAATGAATGAAAAAATAATATTTAAATGAGATAGAGAATGGGATAGAGAATCTGTTGGAAGTGTATTTGAAAAAGTGAGTAGGCAAAAGCTAAATATCACTGTTCATTAGCCAAACAGTACAAAATTTTGGCTAATCTGCTGGAGATGCTCTCAGTACATCTAATATACAATAGTTGCTTTAATGTCTACGCAATAACATTGTCACATTGTCAATGGTTATGGGAGTCACGCTTTCTCCCTGCAAAGTCGAGCATACCAATAGAGAGTCAATTGACCGAAACAATATTACCTTTTCATATATAAATTACTAACAGACTAACACTACTTTTATTATATATAAAGTACTAATAATAATGGATTACGTCAAGAATTATGAAAATATTTTTGTGTAATATGAATTTTATTGTTTTCCTAATCCTAATTAGTCTTGGAAGGTGATTATCCAAAAAAAAAAAAAAACAATTAGTCTTGGAAGGTAAGGGATGGGACCCATCCAAGAACAAAGGGGAGGAATTTGCGATACAAACTAGAATGTTTGGTTAAAGTTAGGAAAATGATATTTTTTGAGAAACCATAATTAAAGTTAAACCACTAGTTGACTTTAGTCCTTTCCTCAGTTTCTTTCTTCTTTGTCGGCTTATGGAAAATGCAAATATCTCTTATCTTCAGATTGTTGTCTTTTTCCAGTCCCACAAAAAACTCAAATTCTGATTACAGATAATTACGAAAGTACGAAAGGAGGCCCAAATTTCCTCCAATTTGGGCCTTAGGTTGGCCCATCTTGGAAAATTATATTTTGTCCCAGTTTTCCGTGAAGTCATGATTGCAATTCATTTTTTATTTTCACCATTTCCGGGGACATTGAGAATTTTTTAATTTTCTCCAATTTCGCGGAGAATTAGGCAAAACTTTCAAATTTTTGTCTCCGGGAAATAGTATAGTTTAGTATTGATTGTAGGCGAAAATTGCCATATACCACCCTTTCATAAAATTTATAGCAAAAAAACACTGTTTCGAAAATAAATGACGATCTACCACTTTTTCTAGTACTCGAGTTCACCAAACTCGAGTACCCTATTTTATAGTTCCACCATGGCATGGCTGACATGGCATTTGGGATTTAAAAATGCCATTTCGTACTCGAGTTTCTTGACCTTGAGTATTGTATAGTGTGGTACCCGAGTCCATTAAACTCGGGTATCAATCTGTATTGGCCTCAATTGCTTCAGTGCAATCATGCAACTCGGCCAATACAGATTGATACTCGAGCACATGAAGCTCGAGTACTGTGTTCAGTACCCGAGTCCATTAAACTCGGGTATCAATCTGTATTGGCCTCAATTGCTTCAGTGCAATCATGCAACTCGGCCAATACAGATTGATACTCGAGCACATGAAGCTCGAGTACTGTGTTCAGTACCCGAGTCCATTAAACTCGGGTATCAATCTGTATTGGCCTCAATTGCTTCAGTGCAATCATGCAACTCGGCCAATACAGATTGATACTCGAGCACATGAAACTCGAGTACTGTGTTCAGTACCCGAGTCCATTAAACTCGGGTATCAATTTGTATTGGCCCCAATTGCTTCAGTGCAATCATGCAACTCGGCCAATACAAATTGATACTCGAGCACATGAAACTCGAGTACTGTGTTCACTACCTGAGTCCATTAAACTCGAGTATCAATCTGTATTGGCCGAGTGATTTTTCATGCCCATTGATACTCGAGTCCATTAAACTCGAGTAATGTGTTAGTAGTACCTGATTGCGTCAAACTTGAGTATCAATCTGTATGTGGCCCCAATTTCTGGAGTGTAAAATCATGCACTTAAAATCTTTACGTCCATTTGATTTTTACGTCCATTTGCATGAAGTTCTCGCTTATTGTTGTACTCTTAAAATCTTTACATCAATTTGATTTTGTAGTGAACATTTTTTTTCTTTGTTTGATAAGTTGATTTTGGTGAATGAAGCCAAAACTTCATGCAAATGGACAAGAGTCAGAAGACACTGCCCAATCTCAGGACTTATATTGTGCTTGTCAAAGCATGGTGTAAGAAGAACAACATCACAGAGGCTTGGAATCTGGTATATAAGATGGTAGATTCTGGGATGCAACCTGATGCAGTTACGTACAACACAATAGCAATAGCTTATGCTCAAAATGGAGAGACAGATCAGGCCAAAGGGATGATTTAAGAGATGCAGAACAACAAAGTGCAGGCAAATGAGCGAACTTGTGGCATGATAAGTGGGTATTGTAAGGAAGGTAAATTTAAGGAGGCCTTGAGGTTTGTGCATAGGATGAAGGATCTTGGGGTGCGCCCTAACCTTGTCATTTTTAATTCATTGATCAAAGGATTTGTGGAAATTATGGACAGAGATGGGGTGGATGAGGTGAGTTTGAACTATGATAGTCTGGCCTTCTGGTTCTTATCTTTTTCTTCCCACAAATTCTTCTCATTATTGCATGGCATATTGTTTTGATTGTTTAGCCAAAACCGTATTAGCAGTTTAATATATTCACTATTAAGTCCTCCTGTTACAATTATCAAAATCCACTTATAATATGTTATAAGTGATCCTAAAGGGATTAGTAATGATCTCAGCAACCTTAAAAGTAAAAATCAATAATAATCTTTACAACTCTAGCATCAAACCCACTATATATACAAGTCAAATTCTGATTGATGTAGTGACATAAATCTATACTATATATGAAAGTTCAAAACTTTTTTTTGGGACAAAAATCCTATGTTTTTTTAGTAAAGTACTAGTGCAACAGGTAATATGCCCCCACGCTTATCTTTTTTTCATTAGCAAGCATTCAAATTGATTATGTCGTGTTTTTTTTTGGGGGAAGGGGGGTTGTGGCTGCCCATCTAACTAAATTCACTGGAAACTAAAGGCAATGGGTCCACTTGGCTAGAAGCTCATGCTCTCTCTCTCTCTCAAAAAAACAAAGAAAGAAAAGTCCCCATATATGTTTTTTTCTTTGGTTTTGGTTAGCCATTTAACTCAAATCATTAGAAACAGAATACAATGGCCCCAATGGTTTCTTTAATCAGTTGGTTTCATCTTCTCACCTTCTTCTTTTGCTTTATGAAGAAATTCACAATATTTAATATATATATATATATATATATATATATTTTTTCCCAATTGGTTGATTTTCTTCCCCCCACACCCCCCTACCTTCATTATTATATAATATAATATAATATTATATTATGACATGCCTAAGGTTTTTAATACTTACATGTGATCAAATGGGTGGTATATGGAAAGGCTGTTTATAAAATCACCAGCATCATAACTCATTCAGCACAACTTATATGGTAACCTTGAGAACTCATAGGTGGTATTATTTGGGCATTTTCACTTAATCCTAGTGTTAATCTGTATAATTATTTTTTTCAAAACAGTTCTATTTGTTTTAGAACTTAACATCCCTCCAAGTCAAACAGAAAATTTTATGAACTTGTTAAACTGTCCAATACTGCTTTCCTGAGATGCATAGTTCATTGCAATTTGCAAGTTGTTGCTCTGTTGACATGTTCTAAGTACATTAGTTTGCATGATTAAGAGCATTTATTTTCTTCTCTATCTAGTATCATTTTAATTGATTCTGTATTTGGTAGGGAAAAAAGTTAAGATTTGGTACGTTACATACTAAGATTCACCCCCATCCCCCAAAAAAAAAATAAAAGAGAGAAAATCTCCCCTACCAGTAATAGTATAATGCATGGGAAGCAGTCATCACCCATGCTTTCCCATGCATTTCTGAAATTGGAGACCCCCACTTTCAACATGTAATCAGCTGCTACAACCTCCAGGTCCTCTAGCTGGTATTCATCTTCAACACCATCATCCTCTGTCTCACTAGTGGTTGGATCAACCTAATAGTATCGCCAAATGCATAAGTTAATAAAACAACTATGATATGTTCATGATTGACATAAATTTTCCATATCCCATCCTTCATTTTGATCATGATAACTTAAATAATCTATGCATGGAAACAACCTCAGATACTGCACAAGTTGTTGTTTTAACAAACAAAGTAGGATACGGAGACTAAAGATCTACAACTATCAACAACCACTAGAAAATAAGCTTCTTGAGTCTGCACAAAGCAAAATTTATGAGATCGTTTTCTATGTTTTTGCCTAAATGAAATTAGCACATAAAGCCCATAAATTCTACAAGGAAAAAAAATTAAACCAATATGACTAGATAATAAATATCAGACTTAATTTTAGAGGCAACAATAATATTTTTTAAAGCACCAAGAGAGGGAGAGAGACGCCAAGCATCTTCATGAGTAATCGGAGTACTTATACCTCTTTAATAATGAATTTTAACATATTTGAAAAATGATGACAGTTGATATTAAAATAATGGACAGTTGATATTTTGAATGCTTAACTTAACTTAAAGTAGCATATGCCATCAAGACTAGCTTACGTATTGTACAACTACACAGCAACTCTATCAAGAATTACCAGGAAACGTACTATTGCTATACAACTAATACACAACAAAAGAAACCCCTACGCATTTCTGCATTACACCTACTGCATGTATGAATGAAAAGTAAATATGTGGCAGATTTAGCATATCTACCGCAACTTCAATGATGAATTGTGAAAGCAAAATAAAGAATTGAAAGGAGATTGTTAAGAGTCTATAAAGAAAATACCATAATCACTTATAAGCAACCTCACTCAAAAGCTTAGAACACTTTTTTTAACAATTAATGCATAAGTTTCTTTCCATACAAACAACAGTAAATTAAGATTTACAAACCGATCATATCATAGCAATGTTTAGAACAAGTCATAAGTCAGAATTTCTATGATCAGCATTAAAAAAATGGAAAAATTTTACATTTAAAAGGATGCCACGGTTCAAACTTAGCGTACCTAATCCACGAGACCACCACTCGTCGGTACCTCGTTCCGCTTAGGGCATGTTCTTTGGTTATGCCCCTCTTGGTCACACAACCCGCATTTCACCTTCCTCCCCCCCTTCTTCCATGGTGTGGTTCTCGGCCGTTTCCCACCCTTGTCCATCTCATTCCTAATTTGTGTTGAGACATGACGACCTTTCTCTCGGATTAATTGGGGGTTAGGGAGGACCTTTCGAGTTTCTTTAGGATCCGGCCATGCTAATCTATTTTCCAACACAGGGAAAACGGGGGCATAGCTCTGGAATAGTGCGTCCACGCTATAGCATGGGTCAATGTACTGCTCTGCATCATGTCAATACCTAATACAAACTGCAATGACATGTGAACATGGTATCTTGTACAGTTTCCATTTCTGACATGTGCGAGTTCTTTGCAGCAGATTAACTCCATGTGTGTGATCCCCACGTCCAGTAGTCCCCGCCAGCCAACATCTCCAATATGTAAAACCGAGCATACTGCTACACAAGCTCCTCACTGGCTTCAGCCGGGAAAGGGTTGCTAAATTGCTCCTCGAGTCATTTGGCTTTTACCCTCGACCCTGCCATCACTGCAGTGTTCTTATTCCCACGAACATTTCTCGGCGGCCTATGCCCTAGCAAGTCGGAACAGAGGTCGCCCCAATCGTCCATACGGGTAAATCCCACCATCAGCAAGCTTGATGGTCATCTCACCATGGGGCAAGTGGAATGAGTGTGTCTCCGGCCGCCATCTCTCCACCAACACCGTGATCAAGCTATGGTCAACGTCTATATTTGGGACCCTAAGTAGCCCATCTAACCCCGCATCTGTGATATAAGCGGCGATCCGTGGATCTAACCCACCTTCAAGCAGACCTTTCTCTCAGTGACGACAAGTCAGTACACCTGGCACTTCCTGCAAACAGAGCAGCTTAGTATTAATAATAGCATTCACTAAGCACGTAATAATTACGCTTCAAACTTAAATGCCAAAAATCTTTCTACTACATATACTGACTACGATTTTGGACAAGTGCATACCTCGTTTGCCAAAGTTGCATCCCAAAGCAAACTTGAACGATGCACATCCTGCCTCGTCAAGACATCCCGTATAGAGGGTCCCGCTTGATGTGGGTCCATATCTGGCATAAATTAAAGGTGATTAATGGCCCATTAAGTGACTACTAGCCCATTAGGTCAAATGCAAAGCATAAACATTCTAATTCTCTTTTTAAGGAGCATGACACATGAGGAAAATTCACATAATTGAGTTCCTACTTTTTCTTTCTTTTTCTTTAATACATTTCTTTTATAAGCTTGAATTTCATTAAAGAGAGAGTGGCTATATACCTTACAAGCATTCAATGAACTACTAGACGAAGAAAAAAGTGTTATTTGTGATATAGTTTATTGGCAAATTTAAAAGAAAGAGAATTGCAGTAGGGTAAAGTGAAGGCATTTGTTTTGGATGTGTTTATGCCTGGTAGGTAAACAGAGTCATGGCATTACCGACATATACCCACAAATAAAACAACAACATCAAACAAAAAGGAAAGAAAAGAAGCCAATTCATGAACCTAAAAGAATATATATCTGTGGTGATTGGAGCATATACATTTGAATCGAAATTAATATAATGAGTATTAAATTGTCAGAAAAGCTAACAAATAAAACATTGCATGGAGTAAAAGGACTCATTTCAATAAAAGCATTAAACTCTCACATGACAAAGAGCTTCAAGCTGAGTTCTAGATTCTGAAATATAACACAAAAAACATTTTAAAATACTATATAAAATTTTGATAAGTAATATGCCAAATTAATATTCACCAATCACATTCGTTATATAATTATCTATTATGCTATAACTGATGCCTCAAATAGATAAGTTTCAAGCTTAATCAAGAATAAATCACCAAAAGTTGCATTGGTGCACAAAAATCTAAAAATGAATAAAAAATTATTGGATTGGAAGCATGAAACTCCAAATGAAGTGCAAGAAGACAAAAAGATCCTACATATTTTCTTTTCTCAAGTAATTAATCTCTCAAAACCAGCAAAGCCAGTGTAAGCAGAGCTAACCTCCTCTAATCAATCCCAATTCGCAATATATATAAGAGATATTCAAAGCAATCAAGTTCAACAAGTCTACCACACAACTACCAATTTAACAAATAAAGAAACATAATTGAACACCCCCTTCACAACCCCACCACCACCATTAAAACTAGCCCTACTAGTTTGGTTCAACAAGGATCCCATCAACCACAAGTACAACTAAACTCACTTTAGCATCAATAAAGTTTAGAATTTTTAATGTTAGTGGATGTATCAATCACTATGTATTCTATGCAATTTATTTTCAAAAGAAAATAATAGGAGAGAGAGAAAGAGAGAGAGTTTCATTGATGAATTTCAAAACAATGTATAATTCTTATCTGATATAGTAGAAAAAAAAATGGGGAGTTGTAATTTTTTTTTTTAAGAATTGCTTTTAAGAAACAAACAAAGTTTCTATGATAGCCTCAAATTAGCATTTTCGGACATTTTTCATTGCAATAAACAACACTTATTATAGTATGTAGGGTCACAATATAGGGCCGATGATGGCCCAATGAGCCCAATACAATAAATTTGTAGAGAATGGGTTAAAGAGCTAGGCCTTAATGAAGTTAATAACAACTACTATGGATTTAGAAGATGATCAAGAAAGAACAAGACTCATTGGATTGAATAAATACACTGTCTGAGGAGATCATTCAGAGTATAAATCAATATAATTGTTTATAAATACCACTTTTTCTTACTGCAGTGTTTCTTTTCCCTTTTTCTTCGATCCCCTTCTCATGGGAAATCTTTCACATTATATAGTTCATTTCAGACCATCTTGATCCTACACTTGTTAATCATCTAAGCCTTCACTTGAGTGCATGTCCCATCAGACATCCTCTTTGACTTTCTGTGAGTTGTGGTAGCTGAGACTGCACTGTTCAGGGGTTTTCTCCATATAAATGTGGCCAGAAAAGTTGCTGCAGTGCATTTAATGCGGTGGTAGCAGTTTTTCCTTTAGATATTTCTGAGTTCCTATCGTTTTTGTATGTGCACGAGGCTCATCCTTATCGTTGAAACTTCCTGAAAGATCACCTAGATTGCCCAAATACCGATTTGATCAGTATTCATCGTATCCGAGAAGGAGTTCCTCCTCGAACTATATTCCTTCATTCCTTCCTTATGTGACTCTCAACTTGGGGCCTCCCTCAATCATTTACTTCTCCTTGGACATGTCCATGTCCCCAGATAAGACCCAAGGCCCAATATACAAATTTGGGCTCTTACCCCCACATAGTAATTTCTACATAGTGAGCAAATAATATGTTGTTGTTGTGCATGCCATAATGTTTGTTATCATCAGCAATAACGTACACAAACTTATCAGCATGATTCAACAATAGCCCAATTACATTTTCCACCCAAAAATAAAATAAAAGGCAAAATCAAAATCAAATTCAGCTATCCCAAAAAATATAAAATCAAAACAGATAATTTAAACTCCAAGCAACCATATCAATTCCAGCTCTATTTGTAGGAAAAGTACTTTTGAGTCTTACATTTATCTTTCTTCCAAATTTGAAATAACCCAAATATATTAAGCTAAGATATATAAGAATCTTGTTTCTCAGGCCCCAAAATAATTAAAAATAAGAAAAAAGGAAAAGTACTTTTGAGTCTTACTTCTTTGCACTATAGAAACACAATATCAGCTCTGTGTTTTTTTTTTTTTTTTTTTCAATATTTCTAATTTTGAATCCAGTAAAATTTCAAATGAAAGACGTAACCCTAAAACTAAAAAACTGACCTTAGTGCGAGCCAGTGAGAGAGCTGAGTGGGAGGTCGCCGACGAGAGTCTTCTGCCGCCGATGGAGTGAGGGTTTGGGGTTTGTATGTTTGGGTGTGAAGGAGAGTGAGAGTGTGTTCACAGTAAGAGAGCTGAGTGAGAGGTCGCCGACGAGAGTCTTCTGCCGTCGACGAGTTTTCTGCCACCGATGGTGTGAGGGTTTGGGGTTTGTATGTTTAGGTGCGAAGGAGAGTGAGAGTGTGTTATGAGAAGTGAGAGTGAGAAGTGAAAGTGACAAATAAAGTTGAATCTTGGGTGTTTTTAGTACCGTGTAACCCGAGCCATACTCGAGTTATATAAACTCGGGTACCACTATACAATACTCGAGCCCAGGAAACTCGAGTACGTAGTGGCATTTTTAAATCCCCAAATGCCATGTCAACCATGCCACGGTGGAACTATAAAATAGGGTACTCGAGTTTGGTGAACTCGAGTACTAGAAAAAATGGTAGATCACCATTTATTTCCGAAACAGTGTTTTTTTGCTATAAATTTCATAAAAGGGTGGTATTTGGCCATTTTCACCATTGATTGTATGTTCTGATTTGTATACGTTCATAATTAAACATTTGTATAAGCTAAAAGCATAATGGAGTCAGAACTTAGAGTTAGGGGATAGCTTTGTTATTAGATGTGTGCTGTGGTTTAGCCACTGAAGTTTTTTTGTTGGGATAATTACAGTAAACCCACCTGTGGTATGACCCGTTTTCACTTTGCCTACCCGTGGTTCAAAACTTAACACTTTGCCCACCTGAGGTTAGTCCCGTTAGCCTTCCGTAACCCACCTCTCCGTTTGCCATTAGAAAAACACATTTTTAAGCAAAAACAAATATAACAAGAATCAAAAAGTTGTTTGTTTTGATTGCTTAAGAACTTCTATAAGAACATAGTGAAGGAATAGCAAACCACGGGATAATTTGAGTTCAAAAACAACATTATTGAACCAAATAAAATGGGCTTGGGCTTGGGCTTATCCTTGCACTTACCCTTCATTCCCTTCTCTATACTTGCTTCTTCTCCAACCCCAAACTCATTCTTCGAGTATTCCCAGAACTCTCAGGCACAGAATTTCTTGTTCCAATCAGACATCCCAGGTTGACAAGCATCAACAACCTCAAAGAATCAAAGTTGCTTTTGAGACCACAAAGAAGAAGAGGAAACCCAAGCCGAGCTTCTTTGAGCAAATTAAAGATAAATGGTCGCTCAAACCCAGTTCCAAAAGAGAGAAATTTCCATGGGAGGAACCAGAAGAAGAACATGAAGATAAGGAGAGATAGAAATCTTCTGGGGTTTGTGTATTTGACTCAGGAATTGAGTCTAAAGAATCGGTGAGTGACCCAGTGAGCTCTGTGTTTCCGAACCGGGGTGTTCTGCCTCCTTGGGTTCATGGAAGCAAAAGCAATACCAAGAATTTACGGGTTGATTCTGAACCTGAAACTAGTACCCAAAAGAGTTGTGAACTAAGAGAAGATTTTGATGAGGTTGGTGGGCATTATAAAAATGGTACTGAAAGTGCATTATAAAAATGGCTTTGTTGTCTTTGCAGATCCTTCCATTCTCGATAGGGTTCTTCAGGACAAGCACACCATTGATGCCAAAACGGTCTGACTCACACCTATAATGGGGTTTTCTTCCTTTTATTTCTTGGGTTTTTGTTGTCTGGTGGTAATTCTAATGATTCGGCTTCTGGGTTTTTTCCTTTTTATGCTTGTTTGTATGGAATTTTGAGTTTTTGGGTATTTTGGAAATCTTATGTTCTTGTTGCGAAATTGTGGTTCTGTTTAATTTATGCTGCCACTGATGTTTGTTCTTGGGATTTTGTTGTTTTTGAGTTTAATCGTGATGGGGTAATGTGGTTTCTCATTTTATTTGGTTCAATAATGTTGTTTTTGAACTCAAACTTCACTATGTCTTATAGAAGTTCTTAAGCAATCAAAACAAACAACTTTTTGATTCTTGTTATATTTGTTTTTGCCTAAAAATGTGTTTTTCTAATGGCAAACGGAAAGGTGGGTTACGGAAGGCTAACGGGACTAACTTCAGGTGGGCAAAGTGTTAAGTTTTGAACCACGGGTAGGCAAAGTAAAAACGGGCCATACCACAGGTGGGTTTACTGTAATTATCCCTTTTTTGTTTTTGTTTTTATGTATCTTTGATGCGTACGCCTTCTGCTAATAAGGAAAAAAATTATTTTGTTTAAATTTTTTTTAGGATTAGGTTATGTTTTGGGGTAAAATTGGTTGAATGGACTTAATTTTTTTTTTTCTACTTTATTATTGGTAATTTTTGTTTGTTAGGCTAATTATTTTGAGCTTGTATAATTATTTTTAGATTTTAGATCTATAGATTTTTTTTTATGATCTTTAAAAAGAGGAAAAATGCTAGGGTTACAAACTTTTTTTCAAATTACTAATGTGGTGAGTGATTGTTAGTAAGTAAAAAAAATGGTGTAAGTGGTGGACTCAGATGCGAATCAATAAGAATTTGTTACCTTAACAGTTTGTAAAAATGTTGTAAAAAAATTTATGGTTATAGCATTACTTTAAAAAAGAAAAATAATAATGTTAAGAGGAGGAAAATGTTATTTTATATAACAAAATTGCTAAAATTAATTCCTATGTATATACTAACATTTAATAAATAAAAAAATTGGGGTGGCAAGTCAAATAGTGGCCCCGTTTATGGCCAAAAACCTTATAGTGCAACTGGTTGACATTTCCAAGTATTTTCAAAGGAAGCATGTAGGTTAAAATCTTTATCTTTCAATTATTGAATCATAAAAGAAGAGGATGACATTTATCACAACTATTCACATGACATGATCTCAGGGTTCAAATAGGGAGTTTTACGGTCAATGGCATCACCACCACAAATGTATAATAGCAGAGCTCCTGGCCCCATCGTGATGGCCTCTATAATCTATATGACTACTAAAGTTGAGAGTTAGAAACTTGCATGATGAAATAAAAGCCAAGGAGATTGTAAATCTTATTAGAAATCAGCATATATAAGGCTAATAAATCCATACATTCACTTGTTGATGAATGCAGATACCATATTAACAATCTTTCAGCAGAGTTTTGTTGAACACATGCAGTTACAAGGAGACTAATAAATGAACATATGTTGCCCTTTGGTTATCATTAAATGCCTCGACTATGTATCCTTACCACAGTTTTCTTGAATGAAAGCCTCTTTCAACTTAAAAATAAAGCCACATAACTTATACTTTACAAGCTACCGTATGATTGGTTAGTTTCTTGCTGTGATGTGATAACCTGCTCTCTGTCATTGGCATCATAGCAGAAATTTATTTTGTCAAATCTGCTGGATAAGTCTTTTGTGTCAACTTGATTTTATGGACCACAGAGCAGATATGCATGAGTTTGCATAATTGCATATGGTTCGGACTCCACCAGATCTCTCCTCTCACCAATTATTTTGCATAACCTTACTTCGCATCACCAGAGTCCAGACATGTGATTTTCAGGCTTTGTGATCTGCACTGAAGTTAGATATTTAAGCTTATAAAGTTTTAATACGAGGAATCTTTATATTGGATTTACTTTTAGGTTTACATCGCAGCCTCAATCTCACTTTTGCTGTAAGTGGGGGTTTGGAAACTGTGGGGAAGATTTAACGTGTGCAACTTTTTTGTATTGGTTTTAGATTTGTGGAATTTGATGCATCTTAAACTTAAAGTACAGTTGTGTACATGTTCTTACAGCAGATCCAGCCATTCTAAGCAATTTGGCTTTGCAAAGAAATAAAGTAATGTCGGGGACACTATATATTTTTCATAATTGCTAATATAGTTTGTTGCGATTAGAGTAACACTATTCTTATATGAATTCACTATTGACACTACTTTTATTATGAATCAGTCATAACAAGCTATACCAGTAGTGATGAAAAATATTGTGGTCCTAGATTCACGGATCTAATTTACATAACAAGAGAGTCAATGGAAGAAAGGGAAATGGAGAATCTGTTGTTAATATGTAAACAACATTATTTTCCTTTACAGGTCTATATTGGGAATGTCCAACTAAGCTAGCATCACTTGTTAGCTCATCAATAATTGCCACTAGCTTTAAGGTCTTAGCTTCCTCTCTTCTTTTCTTCTTTTTAATTATTTTTTTTAAGCAAAAAAAAAAATGGTGCAACACTAGAACTTTTTAGGAGTTCACACATCTTAATACAACTATCAATCAAACATGTTATCTCAAACAATAGTTTTCAGTGTTTAAACATTAAAAACTATGGGCCCTCAAAAAAAAATTGTGTTTGGTAGGAGTTATTTTATCAATAGTGTTTGAGTTACAATTCTCAATATAGGGTGTTTAAAACATGTATTTTAAAAACTCACTTTACCAATTTTTAGTTTTCAAGCAACGTTGCTGAGTGGTATTTTTGTAAATAAATTGGAACCAATTTCAATGCCTTAGTTTACAAAAGAAGAAGACGTGCCAAATCGCAACTACTTCAACATGACTACGATTTTTTTTGGAGAGAGTTTCAACCTATGGCGTCCGCTCCTGATAATTGCTCTTTTATTATCAGACCAAGACACCAATCAGTTTTTGGTGTAGGCGGGGGATTGAACCCCAGATCTCTTATACAACCATCAGAGACTTTACCAGTTGAGTTAACTGGAACCCACCAACATGACTACGATTTAATCATTCAACAAACCAATCTTTTAATAATATTTGCTAGATTTCTTACTATTAGTTGACATGAAATTGATATTTCTATTCGCATGACATACTTTGACATTTGATTTAATACCTACCTCAAAAAATGTCTATAACTAATAGCCTAAATGCCTAATTAGTAGGAAATTTGCAGCAATCTTTGTGTTAGGTATAATGTACTTTTCTCGTTAAATTCCTATGGTGCACTTGGAATATTGAAATTGGTTCCCCCGTGTGAAAATAATGTTATCAATTTTTTGTCACATTAGTATAAAGATTTATAATAAAGTTTAGGTCCAGTGCATCAGATAATATTTTTATAGTTCTTTTGATTTTAGTGATAATATATATTATAATCAAAGCTATAAAAGAGACTACTAGAGCTTTTCTTTTTAACTAAGTACTCTTCGACGTGGCCGAAACCTGTACAGACTACAGAAACGAAGCGTGGAGAAGCTAGGTTTAATTCTCTCTAGAACGTGAAACAGCTGAGAATGTTTATAATCTTTTATAATCACATTTAACTGGACTACCTAATATTATTTTGTCCCCTGTCTCCTAAAGTCCTATCTCCATTATCTTTGCCTATTTTTAATTGGGTGCTCAAATTTGAGGATTGAGTGCTAGTGGCTTTTAACCTAACTCTCATGCCACTTGCAATTAATTAAGAGATAAAAATCTTTGACCCTCCTATTGAAATATTAGTTTAATTATATTAAAAATAAAGTTTAGGATTTTGTATGCCAGATTGCCACACTGGTATGAAAGATAGTACTAATGAAATCATTAGAGAGAGATTAAGAGTTATAAAACATACTTTGTTTTGGGGTAAGAAACACAGACACAGACACGTGTATATACGACAAAATGACACGAGCAATTTTTGAAAAATTATAACATAAAACGGTCAGTACAACACCGATATAACACGATACGTCATGAATACGACACGAATTCTGCACTCTAAATGAAGTGTCCACGTTTCCTTGGTTTAATAGGGGTGTACTAAGATATTACTGTAATTGTAATTCCTTTTTCTCTGAAACCTCTTCAAGCCTTTGAAAAGAAATTGCCTAAACTTACTTTGCCAAATTTTCCCTCCTGCACTTCTAAACTCAGATGTTAAAAAAAAGTCATTTCGAAGTGTTGGCAAGTAGTCTAGAACAACTAATTCTACATTTCTATTCAATCTAAGAAGCCTCTTGACAAGATGTACTGTAAAATCAGAGAAGGTTGTAAATAAAATGAGTTTCACCAAACATTATGCAACTTTATTAAGTTCACAGAAGACGTCAAAATTCAGTAACACATTTTTGGATTATAGGCCTTTTTCACTGCTATTGCAGGTTGGAGGAAAACTCACCATCTAGTAATGTTATACTATGCCACGAGTGATAATGAAATGATCAACAGAGTCATTTTATGAGCTGATCAATAACTGTCAATCAAATTCAATGGACTTCATAAGCTTTCAGCTCAGATAGCAACTTGTTGTGCAACTTTGGAATCTCTAATATCAATTATTGTGATTTGGGGTTAAGGAAACTCAAACCAAAACTGAATAGGAATTTGAGGCAATATTCAACACAACTCGATTGAAACATGTTTATCAATCTTAATTGGATTTCTTTTGATGTCCCATGGCACTTTTAGGCTTTGCACAATAGTTTTTTTTTTTTAACCATCTTGAGTGTTATTGAATTGCATAATGCAACCATTTAAAACAGCCTAATTGCCTTTTGGTCACACCATATGAGGTTGGTGAGATGAGGCTGCCCCAACCTGTCAGCATATAGGCATGTCGAGAATCAAGACTGTATGGTACATGACACCAATAAACGCATTATCATAAAATTAAAAAAAGAAATTTACAAAATTATCTTGAAGCCTTAGTGATTACCTGCTTATTAAACAAACAAATAAAAACATCATTTGGTAATGGAGAAGACATAAGCGTGTGTTTGGATAAGTTTCCTTAGCTTACTAGTTTATTACTTTATTTATTTACTTGCAGTTTTTTTTTTTTTTTTTAATTGTAGATATATTATAGCTCAAGTGACCCAATCCATTGTAGGCCGATGTAATTGTAGAACAAATATGTTAATCTTAGGTTAGTCTATGGTTAGCTTAGTGTTAGTCAACTACTTTCTAGTATATAAACTTTATATTGTGTTCATTGTACAATTGTAACACAAGTGCATAATATAATATATAGTCGTCAAGGACTTTCTTACTGTGAATGTAGGCCGTTAAGCTGAATCACGTGCGTAAACTTTTGTATGTACTCTCTCTTTCATGCTTTTACTTATCATTCAATCATCATACACAATCACACAACAACTTTTATATTTTTAAAGCCTGATTTTTTTTAGTGACAATTGTACTTCTGTCAACTTTTAATAAATAAGCAAATAATAACAAAAAGTTAATCCTACCTCACACTCTGCACACATAACCTATAGAAATGGTAAATATTAAAACAACATTCAGCCCCTTTAAGCTGCTAATTTTCTTGGCATCTCTTGCAGGCAATAATGGAGCATTGAACAAGAGGAGGGTGGAAGTTAAATCATAAATGCGTGAACGCAAAAGAACAAGACAGGGAAAATTAGCTTTTTTTTCCCTAACCTCCAAACCCAGCTATGGTCCTTGTCGAATGAAAATAGCTCTTAATGGTGTTAGGTCTCCTGTCATTTTAAGGCACAACAAGAAAAAACACTGGAGCAATAATTTCAAAACCGTGATGCCATCAAAGCTATTTTGATCACTTTTCTTATCACAATTTTTGGCTATAGCTCAGTACTAATCAAAGCTAAGAAATTTAAGGCAACCTTAGTCTTTAAGCTTCTAGATCATGGTCCCCTATGTCAATTTGTACACAAAGTTTCATACGTAAAACAGGGGTGGCGCCACCTTATGGTCAGGGTGGTCCCAGGACCAACCTGACCTAGAAAAAAAAAATTTATACATAATAATTTAAAATTTTATATTTATCTACCTTTAAAAAAAATTTGGGAACACCCTGAATTTTTTTTATGCCAATAAAATTAAATTTTGATCCATAATTTGAGCAACTTAACAATATATAGTAAAAAGAACCACATACTTTTATATTCTTTTAAGCCTATACTACGGTTTTACTTTTAGTTTTTGTTTTACCTGACACATCGTCATTGTACGACTATTTTTCCCCAAAAACATTATAATATATATTATACAATTAATTGGTCAAAGTCACGTAAATTTAACTTTTTTCATTGTACAACTACTTTTCTTTTTTCTTTTTCCGATAATTTTGATTAAAAAAATAGTAGTTTTAGTTAATTAAGTGAATAAACTTAAAAAGTTAGTTAATTTTTATATAACATCAATTAATTCAATATATATATATATATAAAATAAAATTTTTATTTTTATGATTATAATTAAACATGTGATTGTCCATTCTAAGGAAATTTGATAAAATTTACACGAAAAGTGTCACTAAATATTATGTTTTTACATTTTGCTATCATATTATTAGTAATAAACTTATTATATTTTTATTTATATAATTTAAAATTTTATTAATTATATTATTTATGACGTCACCGGATCGACTATCGGTCCGATCAAAAAACCAGTAACCAGTCCATTTTTCGGTTCTTTCACCGTACTGGTTTATAAAACCATGAAAAAAAAAAAAAAAAAAAACTTGAATGAAAATCTGGAAAAAAAAATTATAATAAAACCACTAACAAGGCCCAAACCAAATGCCAATAGAAAAGCCCAATACAAGATCAATCTCACCTCAAACTAAGACTATCACTACTCCAACACCAACACAATTACGTTTTTAATTCAACAAATATTAAAAAAAAAAAAAATCCTCACTGCCTCAGTGCCTTGCGGATTCACAAGTCATTAAATAATTTAAACTAAAAATAAATCAAACCTAAAAGCTAAAAGGAAATAAGAAACTCACTTACTCTCCCTTGCCATCGCCGTCCATCCTTGTTCAGCAACACTAACAACAACCACAACTGAATTCCACAAGTTTTATGTTGTAAAACTTTATGTATTTGTGTATTTCTTTTTTTTTGTTATTGTCAATATATAAAATTTTCTTTTTATTAAATTGTGTAATTTATACTTGTTGAGGAATACCTTGAAAAAAATTCCTGAAACTGCCACGGCAGGAAAAATTGACATAACCTTTCCTCCAAAATTGCAGTCATCCCCATATAGCACTATCCAGATATTTCAGTCAAAACACGTTTTCCTTTGGATTAATTTTTGATGAAAATTTTATTTTCTTATTTGTTGAAAATTGACAAAAGGACAGTTTCACCAAAAATTAAATAAATAAATAAGTGTGATATTAAAAAGATGTTCATAAACAAACATAACTACCAAGTTTTATTTACAAAATTTTAGAGTTGGTAATGAATCATCCACAAATTTGTTAAGTTAACCGTATATATTCTTCTTCTTTTTTATCATTTTATTTAATTTAAAATCATAATTTTTATTATTTTCTTAATTAACATGTCAAAAAAAAAGTTATATAAAAACAAATAAGTTAAAAAGTCCACAAAAAAAATTACAAACTCACATTACAATTCTCAATCTCTTATACAAAATGCAAAAGTAAAGCAAAAACCTTCTCACCCTTGTAGCCTTATGTACAAAATTGTAAAAAACAAAAAACACTAAAAATAATTTTACTTTTATAAAAAAAAAAAAAAAAATTATGGGTCAAAGAGAGGGAACCCATATTTGCCAGACTTTAATATCACAATCCAAACTACCACTGTAGACCAGATAAGAAGTACCACAATCAGAAGAAAGACTTTTACCACCATTATTATTACCATCAAGAGCCACTGCCAAGGACTTAACTGGGCGTCTATGTCCTTCCAACACACCCAAACAAGAATAGCTCTTCTCAATTCCTCTCCTCCAGATCCTAACAGTGTTATCAGCTGAGCCACTGCATACCAAATCTGACACCACAGCCAAGCACAATATAGCTTTGGTGTGACCTCTAAGAGCACCCACTAACACCATTTGACTAAAATTACTATCTATTGCTTCACTATCTTTCTCCCACACAAGAATTGAACGATCACAAGCTCCTGAATATAATACAGACCCATCACTGCTTAGAGCCAATGCATTCACAGCTGACTTGTGCTTCTCTAATGTAGCCACTAGTGAATGTGAATGATCTTTGTAATTGTCCCCAGCTTGCTTTTTCTTCCACACCTTGATTTTCTTATCAGCTGAACCAGTGTAAACAAAACCATCTTTGGACAATACTAAAGCATTGATTGCATCATCGTGTGCATTCCCAACAGACTCTAAGCACTTAAAATCATTGGTTCGCCAAATCTTGAACGACCTATCCCACGAAGCTGAGTATAAAAAAGACCCATCTTTGGATATAGCAAGTGCAGAAATAGAATCAACATGATGTACCCACGTACACTTTTTGTGTCTACGTACTTTTACGTAGTTCTTGGCCGAGAAAAACCGTGAAAAACGATCATTCAACGTTGGAAGAGTGGCTATGCACTTGTACTTTTGGTTTGGGGTATTGTAATCATTGTTGTTATTATTGATCTTCCACACACGGATTTTGTTGTCTTGATGAGCACTTAATAGCTTATCTTGTTCCAAATCTACTACAAGGGACTTCACCGCACCGTCGCTTAGAGCAACCACGTTGTCCACTGAATTATTGCTTTCGAGGCCAAAAGGGTCTCGGCTAAATTGGCTTATTTCGCTGTTGGAAGAGCCACTGTAGAGGAATTTGCCAGCGAGAGTTAGAGAGGACACGTAGGAGGAGTGGCCTTTGATAGTGGCTATGCAGAGGTGTTGGGCTGTGTTTGGATTAGGTAATGATTGATCATGTTGTTGGTGAGATGGTGAGGTGAGAGAAGGAACAGAGGGAAGACTTGGTTGGGAAGAAAGTGTAGAAGAGCTTAATGAATCTGATTGAGATTGTGACTCTGAGTCTGTGTGGCAAGGCAATGGACATGGAAGAAGCCCCATGTTTTTTGTGTGTGTGTTCTTTTATCACAACACTCAAGAGGAAGAGAAAGAGAGAGAAATAGTTGAAGAGACAAAGGGTTGGTTGGCTTTTATAGAATGGATCTGCCTGCGAGTAAAGAAAGCATCAAGTTGAGGGGAGGTGGATAATACTATTTTTGTAGGAGCCAGATTTAGCTATCATGGGGGATACTTTTTTCTGTTTTTTTGGAGGCGATAATAGCATAGGTGAGGTGTTACTTGATAGAAAAGAAAAAGGTGACCTTTTTGTCTGGAAAATATTAGCTAATAGTAGATATTTTTAGAACATTTTATTTGTAAGGTTAATTGTAAAATTAAAGTTAATGGCTAATATTTAAAATTTTGTAAATAACACTATCCTTTTTTTATATATGAAAATCTTGTACACATGATTATCATTAATTAGCTCACTACCTTTATAACTACATTATAGCTATCACATTTGTCAAATAAAAAACATTATTTATTTGTGAGTGTGATAGAATATAATAACTATCTCATATCTCATGCATCCGACATATGTATATTCTCTCTCACAAATATGTGAGAGTACGTATCTTTCTCTTAGAACGAGAAAAGTCAAGCATAAAATTTTTTTTTCATGAGATTCACACATTTGTAAGAGAGATAAGAGATATATCCGACAAATAAGATACCTAATCGATAACATGTCTAGCATATAGAACCTCTTTTTTTTTTTTTTCATTATTTTCTTTTGTTCTTGTTTATTTATGAGCTTTATAAAGTGAGACATTATTTCCCTCTTATATGCTATCCAATTTCTTATGAAGTTTGAAGTATCTCCATAACCACATTGTAATTTTTATATATAAAGAAGATTATTTATTTGTGAGAGCATCATAATGAAAAAATAAAAAACCAAGGTAGCTTTTTTCTGCTTCTTGATTAGAATTCTGTGTCTCTCTCAAGTCTCATTTAGAATTGGAGTAATATGCATGTCTCCCTCAAGTCTAGTTTCTTTTAAGTTTCGAGGAACGCTCCATATTCTCTCTCTCTCTGTTTTTTAAGTTTCTATGGAGATGGGTCATGTTCCCCTTCTGTGGAATAATACTTCTTAAAAAAAAAAAAAGTCTCAGCTAATATTATATTTGCATTTCTTATGAAGGTTGAACTTCATTATATATATATATGAACTTCATTCTTGATTTTACTTATAATGAGAAAAGCAGTTAAAAGAATATTGAAAAAGGAAGGAAAAGAAAAGGAAAGATGGATGGCGGTGCTAAAGCAGGCTTGCAAGTTGCAAATAGCAACAATTCAGAAAAAAATAAAAAAATAAAAGTTGGAAATTGCAACCCCTCACGCCGTCAAACTTGAACTGCTCACCATACAACTTGGTACTTAATTTTATCCTTTTCACTTTTCAGCCCAACTGATGGGAAATGTCGACTCGTTTTGTGGGTTCAGACTTCAAACCTCTTGTCCAAACTTGAGATAAAACCAGCACAAAATGTGCTGTACTCAACTATGGAATTTCTTGACATGTTGTACTCTTGGTTTGCTTTTTGTTTGTAAGTTGTAACTTCTTTTCCTTAAAAAAAAAAAAAAAAAAAAAATTATTCAAGCTCACACCGCGTGACGACAATGAGTAATACCACGTGTATCACAAGGGCCTTGATGGGGCTATCATCGTAAGCATAACACATTCTTTGAAACGTCATTGCTCAAATAGCAAACATCATGTAAATCGATACAAGAACTTCTATCAATACTATTAAACCACATCTGATCATGTCTGGTAACAGCTCTTGGATGAGATGGGAAATTGGTTGGTTATTGGTAAGAGCATTTCACATCAAATGAGTCTAAACTTTGGGTGAATAATTAGTAGAATTACCTGTAGTGCAATTTCTGCTGCAGTTTACCAACAAAACCAGCAGTGGTTTTAGTTTTACTGCATACTATTGCCTTTTGTCTGGTAACAGCTTTTGAGTGAGGGGAAATTGGCTGGCTATTGGTAAGAGCATTTCACATCAAATGGGTGGGTGAATTAGTAGAATTACCTATAGTGTAATTTCCCCTGCAATTCACCAATAAAACCAGCTTACTATTGCTCCGCTCTTGCTCCCATGTCCCACATACATGCTGGTTTGGAGGGACTGCCCAGCAATGGGTTCCACCACAGGAGAATTAGCAATGGTGAATGGTTGAATATAATTAGTCCATGTTTTATGTATGCTAAACAGCCTATATTGCTGACCACCACCCTTAAATGGATGCATTGTTTTCTTTTTTGATGGTTTTGAGAATGATTGATAGAACCAGATGAGTTTTAACACTTAAATTATTTTATTGACTTATTAAAGGTTGGATGATCCGGTCCAGATAGATGGGTCCCGTCCAATATTGAAGGTTTTCTCCTGTTAGGGTCATGTAATTCTGTGTCAAAAATCAAAATGTTGTCAATTGTAATTGTTTTCTTGACTCTATGTTGTAAGTCTTGTGTGTCTTAGACTCTTAGTGATGTATGTGAAAATCAAGATTCAAGACAAAGAATCAAGAAACTGCTCAAGGTAACTGTTGCTACTGTTAGCTCGACTGCAATTAAGCTTGACACCACTCGACTGATCAAGTCGCTGGATTACTGAAATCTTAATTCAGGTTCATGATCGACAAGTAAATCTCTCACTCTCCACAACTAAATAACTAAAAATGTGAAGATTGGTGATCAGTTGAAAGTGCTGCGACAATCTACAGACATGTTGTTGCTACTATGAGAACTTCAAGTTTATAATTGAAGTCACGAATTAGGGTGTTCTATTGAAGAGAACCACTGTCGAAGAGTTCAAATGGGTTGAAGTTTCGTGGGGTCACAAAAATAAGTTCTACTGGAGATAAAAATTTAGAATTAGGGTTAATTCTATTAAACTTTGATTCTATTAGTAGATTCTTCCATTAATGGTAAGTGTTAAACCCTGAAATGATTATTTCCTTCATAACCATATTGTTGACTCAATTATTTTTTTGCACTTTATTACTGAAAATTGGTTATGTGACATGTTTAACTGAATTTGAATCCAAGAGTATAATTGACTAATAATTTGAATTGACTTACATTTGGTTAAAATCGATCAATCAGGGTCTAGACAATCTAAAAGTAAGCTTTCAAACTTGTGTGTGTATATATATATATATATTCTAAAAAAAATGCAACCTTAGAGTTGTATGTTCAAATTTTAAAACTTTAAGAGTGTTGATGCCCATTTTTGCAAATATGTACCAGTCTGCCGCAATCCATATGCTCAATCCATATGCTCAAGGCTTATGAGGAAGAAAGCCCAATGAAGAGCAAGGCCCAAAGGCCCACGAAGAAGACCAAAGAACAAGAAGGGTCCAAAGAAAGAAGTGCAAGTGAAAGCCATCTGCCGCAAAATACAAGTTTGCCGCAGGATACAGTTCTTTGGCAGGATGGCTTCGGCAGATGAAGATAAATTGGGTCCAACGCCCTTTTGATCCAGTTAACATTATTTGGCCCACAAAGGCCCAAATCCTTTTGTATAAAAAAAAAGATAGGCATGAAAACTTATATGAAGAAGAACGATGAAAGGAAACAAGGAGCAGCAGGAAGTGTTAGCAGCAGGAATTGCGTGAAGGAATAGTCAAACTAAAGGAAATGACAAATGCAACAGGGAACGCGTGAAGAAATTAGACAAAGACTTGCAGCAGGACAAAACAGAACTAATCTGCTGCGGCAGGAACGGCGTGGGAGACAAACACAGAAGACAGTGGAGCAAGCACAGAAGGGCCGGGGCACCACCAACCTGTACCCAGCCAATACAAGGGAGGTGGGCCCACGGTCAAAGAGATTCAGAGGGCGTGGTTTGGTGGTGGGGGGAAAAGGGGGTCTATATTTGGTTTCCTGCCATAACGTCTTTTGGGAACATATCCTGCTGGGATGATATCTTACCCAAAAGAAGTAATAAATGGTTGGGACCACTGATGCATGCCATAGAGCTAGGTAGTGAGGTAGAGGTATACGGCAGGAACAAACAAAAAAGAATTTTGTCATGCAGCAAATATGTTCTGAGCAGATGGCAGTGGTCGGGGCAACCAATGGGTGAGTGGGTAATCTTGAAAGGATGCCCACAACAAACCAAAAACAGTTGGTGAAGCCCTAGGGGTAAAAGGGAGAAATCCATTAAATTAGCTCACTATAAAAGAGAGGTAACCACGGCAGAAAAAAGGAGACCGAAGAACGGACCAAGGTAGAGGAAAAAACAGGGGAATGAGTGAAAAACAGGGGAAGAAGAAAAACACCCAGAGGGGAGAAAAAGAAAGAAAGAAAGAAAGAAAAAGAAGAGAGAAAACGCGGCAGGAATAGGGGCATGCATCAATGGACCATCTTTTCCCTCCCTCTTAGCAAACCCACTCTTTGAAATCTCCAAAAGTAATAGTTAGTAGCCATTTAGGCCTATTCTCCAAAATGAACAACTTTTGTGGCAGGAGCCCATGATAAGGTTGTTGAAGTTGGAGTTTGGGTTCCTTCTTGGTTTACTTATTCTATGGGCAGATTTAATACTTAATTTTGATTGCAAATATATTGGATTTTTCTCATTATAACTTATATCTGCTGTATTTAATCATCCTGCCGTAGCATGTTTTTATCACGTCTGTCGCAACAGTTGTCCTGCTGTGGTGTTTTACTTGCTGTATTAGTTATCCTGCCGTAGCACATTTTTATTATATTTACCTTGTTAATTATTATACAAGCTAATCATTTCCTGCCGAAACTTTCTTCTCTATTTGTTATTACGTATTTTGCTTTTGACACAAACTAACCATTATCCTGCCGTAAGTATATATATATATATACATATACCCTGTTTCTCATGTTCTGAAAAAATATGTTTTATATATGTATATGTGAATACGTATAAGTATATATACTTATATATGTATGTATATATTTGAGAATATGCTAACCCATTTAAACTAACATTTGTTTGATGGGTATTTTCTTTGGGTTTTAGATTTGTTTAGGCGTAGGAAGTTTTGTTGCACAGCAAAAGGCTTTACGGTAGGAAGCTTTACGGCAGACAGCTTTAAAGCACGGCAGGCAGACTTGCTGCATAGCAGAAAAGTCAATCCTGCGGCAGAAACTGGAGAAAAGTTCCTGCGGCAGGAACAAAGGATAAGCCCATTTCGCAGCGTCTTCCCTTGGACTTGGACTCAACGTTTGCGCACAAGCCGGCCCAAGTTGAGTTCCAGTTGGACCGGTCTCAACTTCCTTACTCAGAATACTCAGGCCTACTACCGCGGCAAGCAGCCCAGCCCAACGCACACACAAAAAAGGCCCCCACATTAAAATGACGACTTCATTGGGGAGTTGGGATCAAGATGGGGAGAATGAGAAATTTCTCCCTCGCAAACATGTTTTCCAAGTCCTTACCTAAGCAAGACATGCAGATGTTCTTAAACCTTCCAAGCTATACTCTCAGGGAAGTATCCAAAACGTCATAGCAGTCCCATAGCAGAATCCTGCGACAGAATACAGCAACGTTACCGCAGGACAGTACCATAGCAGAATCCTGCTGCAGAATACAGTAGCGTTACCGCAGGACAGTACCATAGCAGAATCCTACGGCAGAATACAGCAACGTTACCGCAGGACAGTAGCAGCGTTACCGCAGGACAGTACTATAGCAAAATTCTGCACAGCAATGTTAAAACAGAGCAGAAATATATTGAGAACTCTACAATAGAAGGCCTTCACAATACTTGGCCCTATCCTTTAAATGCCACTTGTTCTCCTTGTGATGCATGTGGGACATGTGGCAAGCCACTCATTCAAACATGCAACTCTCCTAAAAGCTTTCTAAGCCACTTATCACCTTTTGCTCTCATTTCTTTCAAGGAAACACTAGAAGCTTTCTAAACTCTCTCCATCTTCACCTTTGGGTCCAGCACTTAGAGGAGAAAAATCCCTTCATTCACTCACAAGGTTTCAATCATTTTTTTTTTTATGCCAGTAATTCTAGCTCTACTTCCCTTCAAGAACCAAAAGCTAGAAAAAAAAAAAAATGAAGCTATAGCAGCCAAAGGAAAACTTTCATCATTACTATACTATTGCAAATCACTATTTCCTCCGCAAAGTATCCCTTAGCAGACTTTTCCAAAAGTGTAAAATGTCCCTCCGCAGAAATTTCGTAGCAGAAAGTACAGATCCTTCGGCAGGTTGTTCACAGCAGAATATGTTGAATTTCAGAAGTGCAAAATGTTCATCTGCTGAATATTTTATAGCAGAAAATTTCAGAAGCCAGAATGTAGATCTCTCCGCAGATTATTTACAGCAAAATCTGCTGAATTCCAGAATGTTCTTCGGCAGACTGTTCGCGGCAGACTGTTCACGGCAGACTGTTCACGGCAGAATATTTTGCAGCAGAATATTTTGCAGCAGAATTTTGTATTCCAGCAGTCCCTTTTACAGAATATCCTACCACAAAATTCAGCATAACAAATTTGAGATTTGTTCTCAAAGTAAGAGAGGGAGGAGGGAGAAGTAATCGATTCGGCGATATCGAAACATCCGCTTTCAACCAAAGCATACATTGAAGGCATGTGATAGGGTGGTGAAGTGTCCAAATTGAATCCAGACCTTGGAATGAAGCCAATCATTAGTTACTGCATACTCTCCATAAAGAAGCCCAAATCTACAAGCTGCTCTTTGTCCATTATTGGGTCTAGCAAACCGATTCAACAACCTTGAAGAGTTGAGAAGTTTTCTGTGAAGCACCTCAGAGGATTTATGCCTAGAGTGGCATTAATGATCATTATCTTTATGATGTTTCTAAAAAAGAATGTATCAGATTACTTGTTCTACGAACTATGCAACTCCACCATCACTCTTCAAGTCATGAAGCTCATTGATGCCTATGTCTCATCCTAGAAGAACTCTGAAGCAAAGTGCAGAAACAATTGCTCACTCACATCCTGCCGTAAATAGAGTTGCTTGTCTTATTGCCGCAGAAAACTATTACGTGGTTTTTATTGAAGGTGTTCTGCTGCAAGGGCATTCTACCACAAGAATAAAGAAGCATGATGTCCCAGGAAGATGTTGGCACGTCATGGGAAATTCTATATTAGAAGTCGTTGACTTTTGGCTATTACTAGCCAACCATGAAGCAAGAGACGTAGCAAGCTCCATCTAAATATGCCCATACTCAAAGCAAGCAAAGAAGAAACCCATGAAATATGGGTCTTGGTAGCAATAGCCAGCAAAAGGGTCGTGGTTATGAATTCTTGGCTAAAAGCTAGCAAAGGAACCATGGTTGTGAGTTCTTGGCAAAAGCCCATAATGGGGGCTACACTCAATCAAACCCGCAAAGGAGCCATGATCGCAAGTCTTTAGAAAGAATCTGCGGAAGAGCTATAGCCACAATCATATGTAGCAGACAATACATGGGAAGCAATTGTGCTTGCAGTGGAATGAAGTCAAAGCGTGCTTGGAAAGTAACTTTTTCCCAAATTCTCTAGCAACGAAGAATTTCTACAATATGGCAACTTGTAGATCCATAGCATCTAAGTTTTTTTTACTAAAGAATGCATGAACCACATGATGGAGCATCAACACCAAGAGAAGGTGATATCAAGCTCATCCAATTGTCTCACACGCTAAGGGCTAAAGCTTATTCTGCGGCAAACATGGGAAGCCTCTTGCTGAAAGCTAAAGACTTATCCAGTTGTCTCACGTGTTGGGAGCTAAAGCTTATTCTCGGCAAACATAGGAAGCCTCCTGCTGAAAGCTAAGGGCTTATTCTTGTATACTGGGGGCTGTCTCATTCTGCAACAAAATTTGGGAAGTCTTCTTCAAAAAGCTAAAGACTCATCCAGTTGTCTCACATGCTGGGGGGCTAAGGCCCATTCTGCAGTAAATTTAGAAAGCCTGCCGCAAAGTGCTTAGAGTATCAATATGAAGCAGCAACATCATGTATCTTCTACAAAACTTGGTGTGTTGCGTGGTTCAAGAAAGCTTGGAGGAGGAGAGTAATGAAGGGAAAAACAAAGAAGTTGTGGCAGAAAAGGATGTATAGGTTGTGGCAGAAGAAAAATTGGAGGAAATTAACCTGGGGTCGGACCCACAGGAACCAAGATCCATCTCAATTAGCTCAAAACTTTCAGAAAAGGAGAAATCATAATTGATACTATTCCTGAAAGAATTCAAAGATGTCTTCACATGGGGTTATAGTGAAAATGCCAGGATGGGATCTTGGGCTAATAGTGCATACATTGAATGTGGACCGCGAGGCTAAGCTAGTAGCCCAGCCTGCCAGGGCGTTCCACACAGCCTGCCAAGGCGTTCCATACAGCCTGCCAGGGCGTTCCACACTGCCTGCCAGGGCATTCCACACATCCTGCCAGGGCGTTCCACACTGCCTGCCAGGGCGTTCCACACTGCCTGCCAGGACGTTCCACACTGCCTGCCAGGGTATCCCACGTTGAGATAGAAGGGGCAAAGTTTTGAGGAAAGAAGTACAGCAGGCAGCCTTCAAAAGGCTACAGCAGATCATGATGAACCTTCCTATAGTGCAAGCCCCAATCCACAAAAAGCCATTATTACTCTACCTAGCCACCAATTCATGTGCCATTAGTGCATTAATGGCCCAGAAGATGGAAGAAAAGTTTTCAACTTTTGAAATAAGAACATGCTCCAAGGAATGAAAATCGGTTTGCCAATGCTTTGGCCGCACTAGGCTTGCAAATAATATTCGAAGGGGATAGCACCAGAGTAGAGGTCAACAAGATAAAAGAGTCCATAATTGAGAGGCTGAAAGAAAGATTCAAAGAAGAACAGTGCGAAGGGGACTGGCAGATCCCCATAAAAAAGCTTTGATGAAGGACGGAAATGACGCAAAACTAAAAGTATTGAAAGACTACGTCCTAGTGAGAGAAGAATTGTATCGCAGGATGTCGGGTGGTGTATTGTCCAGGTGCGTGCGGCAGGAGGAAGCCCAAAGAAAGTTAAAAGAAGTATATGACAAGACTTACGGATCCTGCGGGGAAGTCAGCCTTTACCGCAGACTCTAGAGGGCAGAATTTTATGGGCCAAGCATGGGTAAAGATGCAGATCAAGTCCAAACCTAGTGTGGGACCTGCCAGCTTGCGGCAGACAGAGAAGAAAGTTACACTGCGGGGAGGTTAGCCTTTACCGCAGGCTTCAAAGGGCAGGCTTCTATTAGCCAAGTATGGGTAAAGACGCAGATCAAGTCCAAACCCAGTGTGGGACCTTCCAGCTTGCGGCAGACAGAGAAGAAAGTTACACTGTGTTCGTCAGCGGAGACTGGAGAAGCCTATTCACGCAGTACCTGACAGAAGGCATCCTGTCGCAAAAACACAGCAAAAGATACAAGCTTAAGCGGTTGGCAACACGATATTTTTTGCGTGATACGGTCCTTTTCAAAAAAGGGTACGGTGGGGACCCCTTAAGATGTTTGGGCCCTGAAGAAGCAAAAGAAATTATAAAAGAAATACACTCAGGAGAGTGTGGGGAGCACCAGAGGAAGAAAAAGCTTTACAGATGCCTGCTGCAAATGGGTTACTACTGGCCTGCCATGAAGAAAGATACGACAGAAACATATGTAAAGGAACAAAAGGTGGAAATCAACGATGAAGTCCAAACATCTCTCGAGCAACGCATTCAATGGCAGACCACGAGAATTGGAGAGACACAGCCAAGCTTAGCAACATGAGAAAGAAGAATTGGGAGAAATAAGATCTGCGGAAGACTACAACAAAGTTAAGAGATTTAGTTCACAACATCTATGCCTTTTTCATCAAAGAGGCAGTGATATCCTCACCAACAGAGGCTATGGCAAAATGACAAGAAGAATATGTTAAAGAAAGAAAAAAAAGCAAACACGAAGGAATCAATAGTTGCTGTGGCAGAATGACAAAGAAAGTGTTTAAAAAGTGAAGATTTCTCATAAAAGCATCCTCATTTCCCCTTGGAAAAATATCTATAGTGGCACCACTTGTAGGCACCTTAAAATGAGTGGCAGACTCAGTCACTTCTGCGGGAAGATCAATTTTGCAGCGGGACTAGAATTTATGGCAGAATCAAAAACAACCCGCAATTCAAACAGCAAAGGCCCAACATCCTTCTCCGCAGAAACTTCATCTTGGCAAAGAATACATTATTAGCAAATGAAAGATCACTCCACTATGATGAGGGCTTGCAATGTTAGCTTTACGCTTTGTTTTAAGAAAAAGAAATGAAGATACGTGAATGCAAAGAGAAGAAGAAGGCACAAGAAAAGGGAGTGAAGTCACCCTTTGATCTACACACTTAAAGGAAGCTTTCCTCTTGTGAAAGAGCTCTGCTTGAAGAAAGTGAAGTGGCGGAGCTATTTTGATGAAACTCTCTTCAGTCGTCGGCTTAGATGCGAAGGTGGTAGAAGACAACACTTTCTCTATTTTTAGAGAATGAATGAAGCCCGAAGTGAAGCAACCTTAAGTGGCTAAAAGAAAAGAAAAATGAAGACTGTAAGAAGGATCTTTGCTCCACAAAAGTGTTGTTCGCAAAGTTGGTAGAAAGAAGAGTTAAAGAATCCAAAGAGCCAATTTTGAGCATTCTGCAGAGATGAGAAAATGTAAAACATCATAATGAAGAAGAAACTAACAAGAAAGGATGAAGAGATGAAGAGATGACGCTAAGGAATACGTGGGGAAAGTAAGCAGTCAAGCCTAATTCTTCTGCCGCAGAATTTGCTACAACCTTCACTTCCTACAGTATAAATGATGCTCTAGCAGAAGCAGAGTAAGAGGTGCATTAACACAGAGAAATAAGTGCATGTATTGCGGCAGAAAGTGTCTACATATTCTGCGGAAGCAGGAAAATGAGTATTTATCCCTACAAAAGCAAAGAAATGAGTACGTGCTGCTGCAGAAACGTGAAGAAATAAGTATACAAATTGCCGCAGACATAAAGAAATGAGTACCACTGTAAAAGTTCAAGATCACAAGGAATTTCCAAGAAGCAAACCAAGAAACAAGCGAAGAAATGATGAAGAGAAGGATGCACACATTATCATCATCAACAATCCCTTTGAATGAAAACCATATGGGAAGAAAAGAGTTAGTAAAGTGAGAAAAAAACCATTAAGCCCAAGCGGCAGGAATAATGGATCACAGGTCCATGAAATAAACAAATGGGCCTTGAGGGAGCAAACGGGCTTAAAGGAGCCAGGAAAGAGAGAATAACAAACCCATGGGCAGTGTATGACGTGAAAAAGTGAGAATGGGCCACAACAGACCCGAAGTAATGTAAACAAAGAGAGTAGGGGTTGATGGCAAGCCCATGAGCCCCAAGGATGAGTATACAGTAGTTGGGCCGGGGAAGCCCAATGAAATTAGTAAAAGCCCATGGGAGTAAAGAATTGAAACGGGCCAAGGATGCCCAAAAGAGTAAAATGGGACAAAGGAGCCCAAACAGGACAAAGGAGCCCAAATGGGACAAAGGAGCCCAAAAGTGATGAAACGGGCCGAGGATGCCCAAAAAAGTAAAATGGAACAAAGGAGCCCAAATGGGACAAAGGAGCCCAAATATGATGAAACGGGCCGAGGATGCCCAAAAGAGTAAAATGGGACAAAGGAGCCCAAATGGGACAAAGGAGCCCGAAAGTGATGAAACGGGCCGAGGATGCCCAAAAGAATACAATGGGACAAAGGAGCCCGAAAGCAATGAAATGAGCCAAGGAAGCCCGAAACTGCATAGTACAAGCCCAATGATAGTACTGGGCTAATGGAATGTAACAAAAGGAAAGCATACAGTAGGCCCAAAGAGGCCCAGCAGGCATAAGTCATGAAGAGCAAAAGGAAAACATACAGCAGGCCCAAAGAGGCCTAGCAGGCACAAGTCATGAAGGGCAAAAGGAAAGCATACAACAGACCCAGCACCACCCTCATGAACAACAACTTTTTGGCTACCCTTGGAGGGTCGTAAAATTGTAGAAAGAAAGAAAACAACTTGCCTAAGGAGAGTAAATATTGAAACAGTAGGCACGTGAAGAGAAGAAGAGAAGCATTCTCATGCGAGTTGTTAAACAACCCGCAAAAGAAAAACTGCATGAGTTTCGCATACGAATTGCAGGAGCAATCCATATGCTCAGGGGGCTAAATGTTGATGCCCATTTTTGCAAATATGTACCAGTCTGCCGCAATCCATATGCTCAAGGCTTATGAGGAAGAAAGCCCAATGAAGAGCAAGGCCCAAAGGCCCACGAAGAAGACCAAAGAACAAGAAGGGTCCAAAGAAAGAAGTGCAAGTGAAAGCCATCTGCCGCAAAATACAAGTCTGCTGCAGGATACAGTTCTTTGGCAGGATGGCTTCGGCAGATGAAGATAAATTGGGTCCAACGCCCTTTTGATCCAGTTAACATTATTTGGCCCACAAAGGCCCAAATCCTTTTGTATAAAAAAAAGATAGGCATGAAAACTTATATGAAGAAGAACGATGAAAGGAAACAAGGAGCAGCAGGAATTGCGTGAAGGAATAGTCAAACTAAAGGAAATGACAAATGCAACAGGGAACGCGTGAAGAAATTAGACAAAGACTTGCAGCAGGACAAAACAGAACTAATCTGCTGCGGCAGGAACGGCGTGGGAGACAAACACAGAAGACAGTGGAGCAAGCACAGAAGGGCCGGGGCATCACCAACCTGTACCCAGCCAATACAAGGGAGGTGGGCCCACGGTTAAAGAGATTTAGAGGGCGTGGTTTGGTGGTGGGGGGAAAAGGGGGTCTATATTTGGTTTCCTGCCATAACGTCTTTTGGGAACATATCCTGCTGGGATGATATCTTACCCAAAAGAAGTAATAAATGGTTGGGACCACTGATGCATGCCATAGAGCTAGGTAGTGAGGTAGAGGTATATGGCAGGAACAAACAAAACAGAATTTTGTCATGCAGCAAATATGTTCTGAGCAGATGGTAGTGGTCAGGGCAACCAATGGGTGAGTGGGTAATCTTGAAAGGATACCCACAACAAACCAAAAACAGTTGGTGAAGCCCTAGGGGTAAAAGGGAGAAATCCATTAAATTAGCTCACTATAAAAGGGAGGTAACCACGGCAGAAAAGGAGAGACCGAGGAGGGGACCGAGGTAGAGGAAAAAACAGGGGAATGAGTGAAAAACAGGGGAAGAAGAAAAACACCCAGAGGGGAGAAAAAGAAAGAAAGAAAGAAAGAAAAAGAAGAGAGAAAACGCGGCAGGAATAGGGGCATGCATCAATGGACCATCTTTTCCCTCCCTCTTAGCAAACCCACTCTTTGAAATCTCCAAAAGTAATAGTTAGTAGCCATTTAGGCCTATTCTCCAAAATGAACAACTTTTGTGGCAGGAGCCCATGATAAGGTTGTTGAAGTTGGAGTTTGGGTTCCTTCTTGGTTTACTTATTCTGTGGGCAGATTTAATACTTAATTTTAATTGCAAATATATTGGATTTTTCTCATTATAACTTATATCTGCTGTATTTAATCATCCTGTCGTAGCACGTTTTTTATCACGTCTGCCGCAGCAGTTGTCCTGCTGTGGTGTTTTACTTGCTGTATTAGTTATCCTGCCGTAGCACATTTTCATTATATTTACCGTGTTAATTATTATACAAGCTAATCATTTCCTGCCGAAGCTTTCTTCTCTATTTGTTATTACGTGTTTTGCTTTTGACACAAACTAACCATTATCCTGCCGTAAATATATATATATATATATATATATACATATACCCTGTCTCTCATGTTCTGGAAAAATATATTTTATATATGTATATGTGAATACGTATAAGTATATATACTTATATATGTATGTATATATTTGAGAATATGCTAACCCATTTAAACTAACATTTGTTTGATGGGTATTTTCTTTGGGTTTTAGATTTGTTTAGGCGCAGGAAGTTTTGTTGCACAGCAAAAGGCTTTACGGTAGGAAGCTTTACGGCAGACAGCTTTAAAGCATGGCAGACAGCTCTATTGCACAAGGCTTTACGGCAGGAAGCTTTAAAGCACGGCAGGCAGGAAGCTTTAAAGCACGGCAGGAAGTTTTAAAGCACGACAGGAAGCTTTAATGCACGGCAGGAAGTTTTGTTGCACAGCAAAAGGCTTTACAGTAGGAAGCTTTACGGCAGACAGCTTTAAAGCACGGCAGGAAGCTTTAAAGCACGACAGACAGCTTTAAAGCACGGCAGGAAGCTTTAAAGCACGGCAGACAGACTTGCTGCATAGCAGAAAAGTCAATCCTGCGGCAGAAATTGGAGAAAAGTTCCTGCGGCAAAAATAGGGGATAAGCCCACTTCGCAGCAACTTCCCTTGGACTTGGACTCAACGTTTGCGCACAAGCCGGCCCAAGTTGAGTTCCAGTTGGACCGGTCTCAACTTCCTTACTCAAAATACTCGGGCCTACTACCGCGGCAGGCAGCCCAGCCCAACGCACACACAAAAAAGGCCCCCACAAAGAGATAAAATTAAAATAATCACAAACAATGTTGAATTTTAAAACATTGACCCAATTAAAAATTTCAAATAATTTAATGGTAACAAAGAGTTATATCAAATGTTCCTTATGAATGTTTGTGAATATATACTGTCTTTTCCACACACACAAAAGAAAAAAAAAAAGAAAGAAACGAGTGTATATATATATATTGCCTTACTTTCTTTTTTTTTCTTTTTCTTTTTTTGAGAAAGTATATGTTGTCTTACTTGAGAGAGTCCTGCAGACTTATTTGGAGCAGCCCTGGACCTGTAGTAAAGCAAGCAAAACCCAACTTCTTCTTTACTTTAGAGAAGCCCAAATCTTTAATTTAGAGAAGCCCAACTCTTTTAATGTTCAATGTGAAATAACATAAAAAAATAAAAGGCTTGTGAGAGAAAACAGTATATGGTATACCACAGCCCGAATATAACTTGAAGTTAGCTTACAACAAAAGATAGGTGGTGACACTGGTGAGTGAAATAGCACAGAAGAAAAGATTAGTTTAGATGGAATCCTTAGCTAGTAGATCATTTTGCAATGGCTGCCTTAGGTTTTGCCACAAGCAGGAAGAGTATTCAATCAACATACCCATTTGGAATTGCAATGACTGCTTTAGGATTTAACACTAGGAAGATTATCCAATCAGCAAAGCTGGCTTGGGTCTAGTTTTAAGATACAATGCTCAACGGTATGCCAAGGCAGTATATAAAGCTCCCCCTGCTCATGGGGGTTGTTGACCATTCATTGACCAAGTGCTCACGGAGGTATGGGTTTAAAGATTTTTTTTTTTTTTTTTTTTAAATAGGATTGAAATTATTTTTTAATACATCGATAATTAAGGATAGGAGAATTTAAATCATGAATTTTACCGTTGGATATCCATTAGTAATACGAGGATTGAAAGATTTTTAAGTGTCTTAAAATATGATATTCTCCTTACAAAAAGACATGTCTAGAGATACTAAATTGAACTCTTCATTATCCATTTGGTCTCCCATTAGGCCATAATTGGAGCACAGTTAGATTTTCCCAATTTCTTTGCAAATTTAAGGGCCATGAGTAAATGAGCGTAATGGCTGAATCCTATCCAATTAATAATCCAATAGCGAATATACTCTCACTCTCCCATTGTTAGCAATCTAGCCCATATATGCGGCCTTTTATGCGTAGGCTCCAAGCCTTAGCCAAGGCCTTCTTCACTAATTACCCCTTTTCTCTCCTATTTTTACTTCTTTTTTTGCTCCCCATCAGCAGTTTTCACCCCCAAAAATACACACCTTAAATTTAATGTTCACTGTAAAATGAAATGATTTCAAATGTTCAATTTTAAATATAAGGGGTTAAAGTGATAACACAGAACTGAAAACATCTTTAATAGTTCTCCAAGTATATAGTTTAAACCCAGCATTCCACTTATTTCATTATCTATCTATCAATATATATATATATATATATATATGATAAATATAAATATTAAATACAATACAATACCTAAGTTCTTCCCTTTTGCTTTTAAAAAAAAAAAGTTTTACCCTTTTACTATAACTCGGGTATAAAATTTTAAAGCAAGCAATCACTCTAACAATAATAATACTTACACAACAATTTTACTACTTTTTTATTATAACATTTGAAATGATAGATTGCAATTAGTGTAACATTACTTTTCATATGACTGTAAGTAATATAATTTTTCTTGTACACCAGTTAAAATCTTACCTGTGGAAAAAAAATTGTGTATCTTTAGTGACGCTCAATAATTTAGATGCAAAATGAGTGAGCTTGAAATCAAAGTAATCACAAGGTCATAACATGTGGAGAAAGTCTACAGCCGACCAAGAATTGAATTCATTTTTGCTGCTATCGTTTGAATGCGATGATAGAAACAAAAAGCCTTCACATCACATCTGTATATAAACCAAATACATAAATTACATCATTTTTTTTTTCTTTCTGAATAATAATGTATGGTATTAAAACCGAAAAAGGATTACATGTGAATTCAAGAACAAAAGTTTCCAAAAATTGGGCTTAGGAAAGGATTCACATCCAAACCAATAAAGTAGCGTGCACCAGCCGCTGCTGCATTAGCCTCCGCCGCAATAACCCAAACAAAACACATACTAGACTATAAATGGAGAATGAAAGTCTGACAATATCTTTGATGACTCCTAACTTTCAAGTTTCAATATATTATTCCATGTTTATTATGTATGTATAAGTTTATACCAACATAGACAATAAAATCATGAAATCATAACGAGTCAAAGTCATTATTTAATCATTTTAACAGTGCTTGATAGGAAGTAAACAACAAAAACAAGTTAGTTCTTTTAGTACTACAAATAAACTTGCAATTTTTGTGATTGATTGTCTGTCACTTTCACATGAATTCATCACATTTTATTTACTAATCACAGTCAGTCACACAAAAAATTATAGCAAAAGTTGTGTATTTTTTAATTGGTACTAGATTTTTTGAAAACAAATATTTATTATATTATCTTGGACAGTGTATATAATAAGGAACACAAACATCATTAACAAAATAGAAAAGTTTTGGAACTTAAAATTTTCAAAAAGTTGAACATGATTTAACTCAACCAAACGGAAAAGTCCAAAATAATAATTATTATTGACAGAACCTCCCCATGACCAACATATTTCACATATTGACATATAACCACCCCAATAAAAAAAAAAGGGTTAACCTCTCATAGAGTCATAGTACCTGCATGTTGTTAGAAAGAAATGTGCAAAACGTTGTGGTGTAGTCTGTTTTTGTTTTTAGGTGAATCATTGTAGTGTAGTACGTATTTACTTCAAGTACCATGCAAATCACACTTCTAGATAGCTTCAAATATTTTGTATCCTTAACAATATATAAACTCAAATTATGCTCCCTAATTCAACTAAAATTTAAGTTAAAAAATGAAAAATAAACTGTATCATATACCAATCATACATACAAATTACTGTACATCCATATACCCAGACAAATAAAAATATTTTGAATAAATTCTATAAGCGTACCTTGAAATTTGGACTAATGTCAATCATGAACTTGATTATCATTCGTCCAAATCTTAGGATATGTTAATGAAATTTACTTTTTTTTTTTTTTTTTTTTTTTTGAGAAGCATAAATAAAGTATATAGCTAAAAATTAAAAAAAGAGTAAAAATCCAAACCCAACGGCCAAAAAGGCTCGAATGCCCAACAGAGAGCTCGAAATCAAGGCGCCACCACCATCATTAGTTTCACGACCAGATGACGGCGGAGATGAACCATTGTTACCCGCCGGGTTCTCTCCGTACAAGTACTGAATCCCCATAACATCATCGCTATGAAGCTCGACCTTCCTAGTCCTCGACGTGATCGCAGGGTACATGATCGACTCCACCACCGACGAATGTCCGAGCCCAAGCAAATGCCCAATCTCGTGCACAGCCACCGACTCGAGATCGATCGCCGCGAGCGACGCGGACCTGGTGACGTCGTCGTCGACGACCCACAACTCGGCGGCGTCTAAATGGAACCGCCCACTCGGCGGCGAAAACGCGTGCGCCAGAGTTCCCAAGATCCCATCGAACGGCTCTCCGTCGCCGTGGTCGCCGTTGAAGAACCCGATCGTAATGTCCGCCGAGTACGGCGAGGTCGACAGCTCGAACGTCAGCGGCGTCACCCTGGACCAACGGTCGAACGCGCGTGAGAACACGCCCCTGATCTCGTCGGTGATGCCTGTTTCTGGATTGAACGCGTAGGTTAGGTCGCGGTGGCCTTCGGGCCAGCGAGGTTCGCCGGGAAAAAACGCGTAGCGAGAGACAATGCTGAGGAAGGACGAGGTGGCGTTCTGTTTTCCGGAGTTCATGGCCGAGGTACCGTTGACTATGTCGGCGACGCCGCACCTGGGTTGTATAATCTGCTGTACGGTGTTATTGTCGAGCCTGCCGGTGACGTTAAGGTTGAAGTTTTTCTGGTACGTTTCGACGGCTGACTTGAGTGCGTCGTCGAAATCGTCGGTGAAGTTCGACGTGTTGTTGATGTAACCGAAGTAATGGAAGTACCTCTTGAGCCTTTTCAAGCCGTCGACTCTTTGGCCAAAGTGGTGACCGGAGAGGTTGTGGAACGATTCCCAGTTGCTTCTTGTTGCGTTTGGCCATGGCGGAATCGAAGTTACGTTGGTAAAGAAGTGAGCTGAAATTGGATTTGGAACGTACAAAAGCGAAAGAGAAAGCAGCAATGCCGAGTGGATCAATCTCATGGTTATTTTATTTATAGGACAAAGAGATTGATGAGAGAAAATGAGAGTAGAATTTCGGGTTTATAAAGAGATAGAGATAGAAGATCGTTGTTGTTGTCGCTGGGGCGTTGAAATGTTCATGCACCACGTCAGAGATAGATGATTGGTCAATATATCTAATTTACTACTCCCTCTTTTTTTCTTTTGTCATCTATTTATTTTGAGATGTCCCAAAATATTATCATGTTTTTAAAAATAAAAGTCATTAATTTACTAATATTCTTATTATACCCCTATTAATTTACTAATTCAATTTTTTAATAAACTTTTTTAAGGGTAGTTTTGGAAACTTATACATTTTTAAAAGGTAGACAAGACAATAAATGATATTCCCTTAAAAAGTTTGACTTTTCAAATAGGACAAAAAAATTGGGACGGAGGGAGTAGTTCCTGACTCGTGCTCTGCATGATTTATATATATATATATAAGAACGTAAATATATAAATTTTATTTTTGTGGGCATAATCGCTTAGTACTTTTGTATATTTTTTATGTGCCCTGTGTGTTCTGGGCTTTTCGGATGAACACTCTTTTTGGTCCCCGTATGTTTTGGGGGTTTTTTTTTGAACAATTTGCATCTTCGAGCATATATATATATATATATATATATATTGTACGGCCCCCACACCATGGCCCGTATTGGGCCTTGGACCCTAGCCTAGGTGTATGGCCCATAAGGCCAGTCTCCCCCTACCTGGCGGCCCACCCCCGGGCCACGCGTGCTGCAGGCCCAAGCTTTGCCTCTTCATCATTTCTCGGCAACACCTTCCCGAGCAGTGATAAATATTCAACTCTCGGGACGCCCCGCCCTGTACCTACCCGGCCGTGCCTCGGAGAGGCACCGCTGCCGAGAACTATCGTGGAGGTGGGAACCAAGTTCCAACGCCACCCTCACCGCTTCCCACTCCCACCTAACCACCCACTTACGATCGATAATACTGGACCGCCGGTTGCACTTACTGGCAAGTAATTATGACCTCTCCACTAAACTATGGACTATAAATACAAGAAGTTTTGAGAAGACAAGGGTTGGAAAATTGACTGTAAGAAGAGTGTAAACAGAGAGAGAACAGAGTGAGAAGGTGGTTCAGACCCCCGAGGAGAGAAAAGTGATTCCATTGAGTCTTAGCGTTAAGAACGACCCAGTGTAGGAAATCCAAACCCACTATACAAGTAAGTTGTGAGCCCAAGTGAGGCCCAGCCCAACGGGTTTCAGTTTTGGGTGCGCACATATATATATTATATTCGTTGCTACTTTCCATACTTGTTTCAACTTTTTCCTCCGTAGACTTACAAAAATTGGTGTTGAAATTACCTCCTCGTCTCTTGAAGGATTTATTTTCTTCATCTGTCTGTGGACTTAGATGATTTTTGTTGGAATGTTCTTGGACAATGTATGGACTTTCGCCATCTTTTTATCTGGGTGATGTGTATCATTTGGGGGAATTTCATCATCTTTTTGATCTGGACGATGGACATCCTTTGAAAGAATTTTATCGCATTTTTGATCTGGATGATGTGTATCCTTTGGGGGAATTTCATCATCTTTTGAAGGAATTTTATCGTCTTTTTGATCTAAACGACGAGCCTTCTTCGAAGGTATTTTGGTGTCTTTTCGATTTGGACAATGTGTATCCTTTGGGGGAATTTCATCATCTTTTTGATCTGGACGAATAGTCGTTTTAGGTTTTGAAAAAAGAAATAATTAGGACACGAGAATTACTGAACGATGCTATTGAAATGCTGAACGGTCACTTATAAAGTCCTGGATGATTACTTATACAATTTCGCTTAAATACATAACTTGTAGTAGAAAGCATAGGATCGAATTATGTTAATAGAAAGTATGGAATTAAAGTATCAAAAAACTGCTTACAATCAGACCTTGGATTTTTCCTCGTAATACCTCTTTAGATGCTCGACATTCCAGGGACGAGGTAGCTTCTTCCTCTAGGTGGTAACTCCCTCGTCTTGAATAATGGATGATTCAGTAAGGTCCTTCCCATGTTGGACCTAGTTTGCCTTGTGCAAGATCTTTTGTTGCAGGAGTTACTTTCCGGAGGAGGAGGTCACTGATGCTGAATCTTTTCAATTTCACTCTCTTATTGTAGTATCCTGCCATCTTCTGCTAGTACTCGGCCATTCTCTGGGAGGCTTGGTCCCTGACTTCGTCCAAGCAATCCAAGTTCAGCCTCAGTTGGTTATCATTGCTTTTATCGTCAAAAAACTCCCTTCTGATGCTAGTGAGCCCTACTTCGACTGGGATGACTGCGTTTGTGCCGTATGTCAGGTTGAAAAGAGTTTCTCCTGTTGGTGTTCTTACCGTCGTCCTGTAAGCCCATAGGACGCCTGGCAATTCCTCGGGCCATGCTTCCTTTGCCCCCACTAATCGAGACTTGATAATCTTGAGCAAGGTTCGATTAGTTACTTCCGTCTGTTCGTTGGCCTGAGGATGTCCTGGTAAAGAATACTTGTTCTTGATACCTAGGTTCGAGCAAAATGACCTGAACCCTTGACAATCGAACTGACGACCATTGTCTGAGATGATCGTCCTCAGGATCCCGAACCTGCAAACAATATTTTTCCATACAAAATTTTGTACCTTAGCTTCTGTGATTGTTGCAAGAGCTTCTGCTTCGACCCATTTTGTGAAATAGTCAATCGCGACGAGTAGGAATTTCATTTGTCTCTTTCCTTGTGGTAGGGGGCCCATGATATCGATCCCCCATTGTGCGAATGGCCAAGGTGAGGAAATGCTCGTCATTCTTTCTCCTGGGACTCGTTGAACATTCCCATATCTTTGACAGCTGTCACATTTCTTCACAAAGTTTGCTGCATCTTGCTGCATCGTGGGCCAAAAGTAACCTGCATTCATGATCTTTCTGACGAGGGACTTCGACCCCATATGATCGCCACAAACTCCTCCGTGTACCTCCTCGAGGACATATCTGGCTTCTTCTTCTTCTATGCATTTCAAGTAGGGTTGAGAGAAGCCTCTTCTATAAAGTTGATCATTCAATATTGTGAATCGGGCAACTTGTTTTCGAATTTTCTTGGCTTCTTCAATGTTTGATGGTAGTTGTCCATCCTTAAGAAAAGACAAAATCAGACTCGTCCATCCCTGGCGGGTATGCACAGAGAAGGTTTGCAACTCTTTGATGCTGGGGAGGTTTTGTTCTTCTAGTTTCCAATCATTTGTCTTGTCTTAGACATCTGCTGATGCGCTCCGTGCTACTTCGTCGGCTTCTGCATTCTGTTCCCGTGGAATCTGTATAAACTCCACACGACTAAAGTTGCTTACCAGCTGATTCGTCAGTTTAAGATATTTTTGCAACCTCGTCTCCTTTGCTTCAAAATCCCCTCTGGCTTGTCTTATGACGAGCTGTGAGTCGCTCTTGATCACAACATTTTCAGCTACCAGTGCCTGAGCTAGTCTGAGCCCTGTTAGCAGGGCTTCATACTTTGCTTCGTTATTGGTTACGGGGAATTTCAGCTGGACCCCGTATTTGAGAACATCTTTTTGGGGGGAAACAATAACGATGCCTGCCCCACCACCTTTTCGTGTGGACGATCCATCTGTGTTGATCGTCCATACTTCTTCTCGATCTTCTTCCTGCTCATTGATGGTGAATTCTGCTATAAAATCCGCCAATGCTTGAGCTTTTATGGTTGTTCGCGATCGGTATTCGATATCAAACTGGCTAAGTTCAATTGCCCATTGAACCATTCGTCCAGCTGCCTCGGGTTTGTTCATTGCTTTCTTGATGGGCTGGTCCGTCATTACTTTGATTGGGTTAGCCTGGAAGTAGGGACGAAGTTTTCTTGAGGCCACTATTAGGGCGAAGGTGATCTTTTCTATTCGTGGATATCGAGCCTCAGCTCCCCGGAAGGCCTGGCTGACGTAATACACAGGAAGTTGTATCTTGTTTTCTTCCCTAATTAAGGCTGCACTTACTGCCGTGACAGACACTGCCAAATATAAGAACAAATCTTTGCCTTCTTTGGACAGACTCAACTCTTGGAATGCCGTCTCGTATTCCTCTGTTCAGGCAAACACCTTCTTCAAGGTCTTGGAGAAAGGGAGGCACTTGTCCGTTGCCCTTGAGACGAACCTGTTGAGGGCTACTACTCTTCTTGTGAGCGATTGTACTTCTTTAATCGTCCTTGGTGAAGACATCTCGAGGATGGCCCTTACTTTTTCAGGATTTGCTTCAATTCCCCTTCATGAAACCATAAACCCGAGGAACTTCCCTGAGGAAACTCCGAAAGCACATTTGGTGGGGTTTAACTTCATGCTGTACTCTCTGAGCGTGTCGAATGTCTCCTTAAGGTCGTCTAGGTGGTCCTCTTCCTCTTTGCTCTTGACGAGCATATCGTCGACGTACACCTACACATTTCTCCCGATTTGTTTGCTGAACATCTGATTTACCAATCTTTGGTATGTGGCCCCTGCGTTCTTCAAACCAAAAGGCATGACCCTGTAACAATAAAGCCATTGGCTCGTGATAAAGGCCGTTTTTTCTTGATCTTCTTCGGCCATCTGTATCTGGTTATACCCCGAAAATGCGTCCATGAAAGTGAGAAGCTTGTGCCCAGCGGTAGAGTCTACTAGCTGGTCAATTCTGGGCAAGGGGAAGCTATCTTTCAGGCAGGCTTGGTTCAGATCCGTGAAGTCGACGCACATCCTCCATTTCCCATTTGCCTTTCTGACCATGACGACATTGGCCAACCACTCCGGATAGTAAACTTCTTGAATAAAGTTTGCAGCAAGTAGTTTGCTCACTTCGTCCATCACCACTTTGTTCGTTCAAGGGCAAAGACCCTTCTTTTCTTCTGGACGGGCTTCTTTTCCGGGTCTACATTTAGGCGGTGTTGGATAATGTCTGCTGGAATACCTGGCATATCTTCATGACTCCAAGCAAATACATCGAGATTGTTTTTCAGGAAATTGATGATTCCTTCCTTCGTCCTCGGGTTTAGATCTGTCCCTACTTGAGTCGTCTTTGATAAATCCCCTTCGACCAGCTCTACGGTTTCTAGCTTCTCCACGATCTTAGGTGTCTTATCTTCGATGACCCACGTATGGTTTTCTTTCGAGGCTAGGACGGCCTGGTAACACTCTCTTGCCAACACTTGATCTCCTCTTATTTCTTTAACCCCCTGTTCTGTTGGAAACATTACCTTCAGGTAGTATGTGGAAGTAGCAGCTTTCCAGCGGTTAAGGGTAGGTCGTCCTATGATCACATTGTAAGACAAAGGTGAATCTACAACCAAAAAATTGTGTTTGCTGGTTACCTGGAGGGGATATTAGCCGGCTGTGATCGTCAACGTCACTATTTCACAGGGGTACACCTTGTCTCCACTGAAGCTGACAAGAGGTGATTCAAAAGGACGAAGTCTTTTTGGGTCTACCTTCAATTGCTGGAAGGCGGACAAGTAAATAATGTCCGTTGAGCTCCCATTATCTACCAGAACTCTCCTTATGTTGAATCATTCGATCATAATCATGATGACCAGTGGGTCGTCACGAGCATTGTTATTGATTCCGTTCTGTTCCGGCTGGAACGGCCAGAATTTTTCGTACCAGTATGCAAACCGGTACCAGAATACCCCACGTTTCACCTCGGGTCAAATTTCGGGCCGTTCCGGGTCATTCCGGTCAATTTCGGCCAATTTTGGCCGAGATGCAAATTTCGGCCGGTACCGGATTTGGCCTAATATTAAAAAAAAAAAAAAAAAAAAAAAAAAAAAAAAAAAGGGTCCAATGGGTGCTGATAGTTTTTGGGAGTTCTTTTGATGATGAATTTGATCCTTCTCTCATGGATGATGATGAGGAGGAGTAAATCTTGTATTTTTTGATATTTAGTTATTGTCTTGTAAATCTTCTTATTGTGTGATGTTAAATTGATGTTTAAGACTTAAGAGTTAAGACTAAATGATTTGTATTATTTGATATTTAGTTATTTATTTATTAGAATTGACAATTTTATGTTCAACAAGAATATATATAAATTATTTTTTAAGAACCTTGAAACAGTACGTCGAAATCGGCTAGTACCGAAATATTCCATTCCACTGGACAAACCGAAACGGGGTCCAAAACGGTATTAATAACAATGGTTATGAGGTTGCTTTACTCCCCTGGCATCTTCCTCTGAGAAGTACATGTCTTGGTTCATTCGTCGTTGCTTTAAGGGTGGTAAGCTATGAACACTGTTTATTTGCCTTTGGTGTGATTTTTTGAGGGATCTGAACGACCCCCCCGTGGATGACCCTCCCGTGATGGTTTTTATCTCTCATTTTGCATTCTGCGGACGAGGTGGTTGATCTTCACTTCTTTGGAAACCTCCGTGCTGATCCTTCTTACCGTATCTGCTGGCTTCTACCCTTTTCACATATCTTTGAAGTTTCCCTTTCTGGATAAGTTCTTCTATCTGCTCCTTTAGGTCTCGGCAATCCTCTGTGTAATGCCCGTGGTCTTTGTAAAAACGGCAATACTTCCTCTTATCACGCACACTAGGTGGTGATTAGAGTGGCCTGGGCCATTTAAGACATTGTTCGTCTTTGATCTCCGTCAAAATCTGATCGACAGGCATCACTAGCGGTGTGAACTTCGTTTGTCGAGGATTTTTATCATCTCTTCGTCTATTCCCGTCGTCACTACGTCGGTCAGCTCAATCTCTCTTCTGACCCCTTCGATCATCTTCTTTTACCTTCTTCTTCTCCTTTGTCTTTTCTGCCCCATCTATGGCTGCTAGGGCGTCTTTAGCGTTCATATATTTATGTGCCTTCAGAAGCGCTTCTGCCATCGTCTTGGGAGGATTCTTTGCCAAAGAAACCACAAAGTCTCTGGACTTCAATCCAGCTTTTAAGGTTGTAAGCTGTACCTTATCGTCTGACTCATCCACTTCCAGCATTCCTCGTGTGAAGCGCGTCACATAGGACCTCAAAGTTTCTTTTTCTCCTTGTTTGATTGTGAGCAAGTGGTCAGCTGTCCTTTTTGGACGTTGTCCGCCAACAAAGTGACAAACAAACAAACTGCTTAGCTGCTCGAAATTATCAATGGACGATGTAGGCAATTTGGTGAACCATTCCCGAGCTGCCCCTTTTAGGGTAGTGGGGAAGGATCGACATAGAATCTCGTCAGGGGGCTGTTGTAGACCCAAAGTCATCTTGAAAGTATTCAGATGATCCAACGGATCTTTTAATCCGTCAAAGGGCTCGAGCTGGGGCAGGCAGAACTTGGAGGGCACCGGGCATTCTTGGACGGCTGCAGTGAAAGGCGAGTCAGTCTTCCTGACGATTCTGTCCAATCCTTGATCCGTCTTTCCCCTAATAGCGTTTCTCAGCTCGTCCATCTCTTTCCTCATTTCCTTGAGGAAATTCGAGTTTGGCTCTTCTGGAGTGCTGGCTCGTCTCCTATGACTGTCTCCGTCCTCATCTCTGTTAACTTCTGTGTGGTTATCTCCCTGTTGTAGCCGTTGTCTCATCTCCTAATTTTGCTTGGTGAGTTCTTCCACCGTGGCTACGAGTGCTTGAATTTGTAGGGCTAATGCAGCAGGATCCGGGTTAGAGCTGGACTCCATCTCGTTAGAATAGAACAATGTACCTGAACTGTACGCTCAAGAATACTTGTTCCCACAGACGGCGCCAAACTGATGATGCTAGGATCACTTAGTAGAGATGTTCGTCCAGACCTTGGATCGTCCACAATCGTTTTAGACCCTGAAACACCTCAAACTACAAAGAATGTGGTCACCGATGTGGCACCAGCCACAGAGCCTCCGATGCCAAAGTTAGAAAAAAGCCTTGAAACAAAGGAAGATGATATTGCTTTTGTAAGTTAAATCTTTAGTAAGTGTTTTCGTACCTTTCTGGACTCTTGTTTATGAATATATATAGGTGATTTCCTTTCTCTTCTAGCCGTTGGTTCTATAATAATGATGGTGTTATTGCAGAATCTGTAACACTTGTGCCAGATGTTAAGTTGACAGATACACCTTCAACGGCATCGATATTCATTGCCATTTTTGTAACGGCTTGTTTTGATCGAAGGACAATGGCCAAGTCATTGTCAGGCAATCACCTTAAACTGCGTCGATATTAGGGTCGTGCTTACAGATCGTCCTTATCGTGTGGACGATTATATTTTTGGGACTATCAGTATATATCCCCATCAATATTAATTGATTGATTATAGATTGTATAGTATAATATTTCGTGTTGAAACTTTTACTTTGAAGTTTGGATAGTTTCGCGGTTGTTTTGTGGTGATATATGTGACTTTATTTTTGTGTACTACGATGTACGACTGGTTCTAAACGACGCCGATAGATATCATTTATGTAGTAGATTTCTTTCCTTGATTGTACAATGTTTTTTGAAAATTTTATGTAAATTGAATAACAAAATTTGTTATTATAACTCTTTTTTTTTTTTGAAAACATTATTATAACTCATTTTTAACCATGAATGTTAAATAGACGGAAGATGAAATTCTAATTAAATCTCTAATTCTGTATATTAAAGTAAAAATAATTGTGAAATTTAGTCCAAAGTCAATTATAGATTGTTTTTAAGATTTAAAATAGTTAAGTTTCATGAGGAAAATTATAAAATACTGATTTGAAGTTACGGTTTTTCTTATTTTCGAAGAGTGTGTGTACTATGTGGGCATCAACAGATGTGCACCAGACATTTCCCAAAACAAATATCTTGAACAATGTATCTAATAAGGAACACAAACATCACCAATAAAATAAAAAATCCTTGTACGCAAAAAATTCAAAAAGTTGAACTTGATTTAACTCAACCAAACGGAAAGTCCAAAAAGTCTTCTTCTTTTTTTGGGTGAATCATTGTAGTGTAGCCTGTGTGTTACTTCAAGAACCCTCCAAATCACCTAAATAACTTCAAATTTTTTGTATCCTTGACACTATATAAACCCAAATTATGCTGCCGAATTCAACTAAAATTTACGATAAAAGATGAAAATGAAACAAACACTATATAAGAATACCATAAAAAAAAAAATGTGTACGCCAACAATCGTATATACAAATCACTGCACTAACGTATCACATCCGTATACCAAGACAAATAAAACAACAACAAAAAAATCAATGGGCGAATCAAGCCATCACCACATAAATAAATTTTAAAAAAACAATAAAATAAAATAAAATGGTATATTCCTAAAAACTAAAAAGAACTAAAAATCCAAATCCAGCGGCCAAAAACGATCTAAGGCCCCACATAGAGCTCGAAATCAAGGCCTCACCACCATCACTAGTTTCACGACTAGCAGACGTCGTGGCCGAACCGTTGTAACTCGGGTTCGCTCCGTACAAGTACTGAATTCCCTCAACATCATCGGTAGCAAGCTCAACCTTCTTAGTCCTCGACGAGATCGAAGGGTACATAATCGATTCCACCACAGACGAATGTCCGAGCCCAAGCAAATGCCCAATCTCGTGCACAGCCACCGACTCGAGATCGATCGCCGTGTTCGACGTGGCCTTCGCGATGTCGCCGGAGACAACCCAGCTTTCGGCGCCGTCTAAATGGAACCGACCGTTCGGCGGCGAAAACGCGTGGGCCAGTGTTCCTAAGACCCCGTCGAACGGTTCTCCATCGCCGTGGTCTCCGTTGTAAAACCCAATCTTAATGTCCGCTGAGTACGCCGAGGTTGTCATCGTGAACGTTAACGGCGTCACGGTAGACCAACGATCGAACGCGCGTGCGAACACGCTCTTGACCTCGTCGGTGAGGTTGTTATCTGGGTTGAACGCGTAGGTTAGGTCGCGCTTGCTTTGAGGCCAGCGAGGTTCGCCGGGAAAAAGCGCGTAGTGAGCGACAGTGTGGAAGCGCGTGGATGTGTTCGATTTTCCCGAGTTCATGGTCGAGGTACCGTTGACGATGTCGGCGACGCCGCACCTGGGTCTTACGATTTGCTGTACGGTGAAATCGTCGAGCTCGCCGGTGACGTTAAGGTTGAAGTTTTTCTGGTAAGTCTCGAGAGCTAACTTGAGTGCTTCGTCAAAGTCGTCGGTGAAGTTCGACGTGTTGTTGATGTAACCGAAGTACTGGAAGTAATTCTTGAGCTTGGACAAGCCGTCGACTTTTTCGCCGGCGTGGCAGCCGGAGAGGTTGCGGAACGAGTCCCAGTTGCATTGAGTCGAGTTCAGCCATGGCGGAATTGAAGTTTCATTGGGAAAGAAGTGAGCTGAAATTGGATTTGGAGTATGCAAAAGCGAAAGAGAAAGCACCAACAATGCTAAGTGGATCAATCTCATGGTTTTTATTTACTTGTTATTTACAGGAAAAAAAAAAGAGAGTTGAATTGGGGTTTTTATAAGATAGAGAGATGATTCTTGTTGTTGTTGTTGTTGGGGGCGGCTTGGTTGCGTGGGTGTTGAAAAGTTCATGAACTACAAATTTCAGAGAGGTCATGGTCAATGTATTTAATTTATTGTATGGTATAATATTTCGTGTTGAAACTTTTACTTTGAAGTTTGAAGTATGAACGGCTTCGTGGTAGTTCCGTCTTCCGTGGTGTTACGTAATGGTCGGTTTGGATTGAACTTATTGTTGTTAAAACTGAAAACTGAAAACTGAAAATACTGTAGCAAAATAATTTTTAAATGTGTGAATAATACTGTGTGACTTATTTTTAATATTTTTTATTGTGTAAACAGTAATAAACAGTGTATGAACAATAATTTTTGTTTCTTGCACAGTAATTTTACTGTTCACGCGCAGGGAAAAAAAAAAAAAAAAGAAGAAACGCTGAATGATACAAAACGTGGACGCCGAATCCAAACTGGGTCTATATGTGACTTTATTTTTGTGTACTAAGACGTACGACTGGTTCTAAACGACATCGTTAGGTATCATTTATGTAGTAGATTTCTTTCCTTGAAAGTAACTGGTACTTTGAAAATTTTTATGTAAATTAAATAACATATTTTGTTATTATAACTTATAAGTAGGGTGCAATGGATTCAAGTTGGATGGTGTCAGGGTCGGCTCAAAGTATTGTGGGGCTTAAGGCGACAATTTTAAGTGAAATTTATTCTTATACTTTGAATATTAATAGAATATTTATTTAACTTTTGGTTTTTTTTTTTATTTAAAATCTATTTTTTTAGAAAAAAATTACAAATTAAAACGAACCCATCGCATTACTCAATGACTATACAACTAAAATAAACACTATTTATTAAATGAAGTAACCAAATACTAAAAATTATGATTGAAAATTTTAATAAAGTTATATATTTGATATTTCTAAATAGAATTGGAGTATAAATGTATTTACTAGAGTAAGATTAATGAGTTCTGTAGGGTCAATTTTTGTAGTCCAAGCCCAAAAAGGTATGGATTGTGAGCCCAATGAACCCAAGACAATAAATTTGTAGAGAGTGGGTGAAAGAGCTAGGCTAGTAATGAATTAAATAATATTGGATCGCAGTGCTTGTGAATAAATTGGCATTCAATCGTGCTCGGACAAGTGCAAACATAAACGTCCGAAGAGGAATTTGTATTGAATGAACTTGGATTACAAGTCTTAGAGCTACAGTAATGAAGTTCTCTCCTTTCTAACTTTCTTTTTTCGATCCCCCATTATCAGAGGGCTTTCCCTCTTATATAGTACCCCTTCCCTTCATCTCCATCGTTCACTTGTTCATCATCTAGACGTCCACTTGAGTGCATGTCCCATCATGTACCCTATTTAGCCTTGTGTGAGTGGCGGTAGCTGAGAGTGCACTGTTCAGGGGTCTTCACCACATTAATGCGGCCAGGAAAGTAGGTGCAGTGCATTTAATGTGGTGGTTGAAGTTTGTCTTCTAGATATTTCTCCGTTCCTGCTATCTTCATGCGTGCCTGAGGTTCATCTCTATCCTTACACCTGTCAAGAGGATCATTTGAGCTTCCCAGACGCCTGTCGGACCCAGTTTCTTCGGATCCGAGGGTAATGGACTCCTCGGACAATTGAATGTCTCCTCGGATTATGACCATGCTCCTCTCCAGACGTGCTTCTTTTACATGGGTTTCTACTCGAGTGTTTTCGTCTCTTCGGACGAACAGTGGTCTTCAAATAGGGCCTTGGGCCCAATACGTTAGGTTGGGCTTTTCACCCCCCACAAGTTCTTTTAACATTTATGTGTGAGAGATTAAATGATTGACCCATCCAGCGAAAATATTTTTCTTTAATTGGTTTTTCTCTGATAAAAAACAATTATTTTTTATTTATTGGTGAATATTTATAGCTTAATTAATACTTCTATTGGTACAAAAATATCTCTATTCGTAAAAATTTAGGGGCATTTTTTCATTGAGGGCCTTAGGTGGTTGCCTATTTGGCTCACCCATTGAGCTGACACTGGATGGTGTATGGGCGCAGATTTATCCACGACTCAAAAGATTTGGACAATGGCCAAATAAGCCCACAACAATAAATTGGTTAGAGAGTGGGTTTATTACTGAACGTTCAACGAGTCAGATGTGAATCACAATAGGCTAGTTTGGTGTTGGAATGACTTAGATGAATAAGTTTGAAAAGAAAAACTCTCCTCGGTCAAGCCCGAGGATGATGTGTTCTTATATTTAGCTCTCAAACTTATACAAATATTCTAGTTCTTGATTACAAAGAGGTCTTCTTGCTTTTTTCTGATGCCCCTTTCTGTAATGGAATCCTTTCTCTTTTATACTCCCCCCCTTCTTTCATCTCAGCATTCCACTTGTAGATCAGATTGCTAATCTCCTTGATACTTGTTCTCATCAGCTTTCTCTTGAAGTCTTTGTGAGTAGCTGTAAGGCCAGAAATCACTGTTCAAGCATCACCTCCACATTAATACGGTCAGTTGGTTAGGTGCAAAGCATTTAATATGGTGGTAGCAGCTTTCTTCCTAGATATTTCTCCACTCTCTATTGACTCACTTCTATCCGAAACTTATCCCTCCAAGCATGGTTGCCCACCGCCCAGTGTTTGATGGGTGGTTGGACTTTAGGCTTCCATTATGTTGGCTAAGGAAGGGTGGCTCCTCGGACAACATCACCTGCTTATTATAACCGGCCCTCTTCCTCGGCCCAAAAATCTACTTGCCTTTACTAGTACTTGCTTGTCCTCGGACTCTTTGACATCCTTGGGTGTGGCCCACGGCCCAATACCCTTTCCCGAGCCTTTCATCCCTACAGATGGTTATTTTAAACCCAACCTGGGTTTGTCGGATTTATAAAGATCATTTTTAATCATGAATTTTAATAAACTGAAGATGATATTGTAATTAAATTTCTAATTTTGTATATTAAAATAAAAATATTTGTGAAATTTGTACAAAATCAATTATAGATGATTTTGAAATTTAAAAAAGCTAAGTTTCATTTGAAGAAAATTATAGAATACTTTGAGAATACAATAAATACGTACTCTCTTATCTCATATGAATAATGGGTTCCACCATGAGTTTAATTAATTGGACTTACTATTATGTGAGATGAAAGAGTACACATATACAAGGGGATAGGTCTTAATTGGAAAGGACATTAGAAATAATATGACACTTTCTTCTTATTGTTTCTCTCTTACTTCCCTTCTCCATATTCTTCTCTAGGAGGCCTAGTTCCCTCGAAAAACTACCAACATTGTCTCTAAATTCTTGATAAAATTACCTGATCCTATCATGTTAGCTCTTATGAATGGAAAACTCATGTGACTAAGAAGACTCCCATATGAATTATTTTTGTGTGCACCCAGAACGAGCTTAATGGGCTGACTTTCTTTTGGGCTCACAATCTATTTGTAATGTGAGCTTTGGATTTCCTACTTTTGGTGATTTTGGCTCAAAGATTCAACAATGTCTCTCTCACATTTGTATTTCTTCCCCTCCCCTCTTATGACTCTGAGGCTCTCAACTCTGAGCTTCCTCCTAAACCTTTCAACAACCCTTTCTCTTCCTTAGCTTCTCATATATATAGCCCAAAATTGGTGGGAGAATCATGATTACTCCTATGGCTAGTGGGAGAGGAGGTCCAATGTTGTTATCATTAAGTGGGTGTTTAGTTGGGAGTGAAGTGTGGTGAGAGTGGCATTGGGACTGGTTCCCACCTCAGGGGGGTGATGTTCGGCAGTGGTACTTCTCAAGACGTCACCGGGCATTTAGGATATAGCCTATCCGGGCAGTCACACGTTGGAGATGAGATTTGCCGAGCAACCTCCTGGCCATGAACCGATGAGTATATATTACAATGACCTGCCTAACGGGTTCTGGGCCGAACATGATGACATAAGGTTCGCGTCTATGACCTTATTGGGCCTTGAGCTCGGCTTTTGACAGGGGTGTTAATATCATGGGCCATACTGTACAGCTAGGGTTCAAAAGCCCAAATGGCCCTGGAGGCCCGGTGCCGTACAATTTTTACATTTAGGCCATTCTATAATTACCCTTCATTTTGATATACCATTTTTTTTTTTAGAAACTTATACCATATTCGATTGCACTAAAATGTATTCACATACAATTATATAACTTTTTTTTTTTTTTTTGAGAAACCAATTATATAACATATTTAATTGGACTAAAATATACCATATTTTGTGTCTTTTGCTCCGTTTATATTTTGTTGATATTATATAGTTTCTATTTTTTTCATAAAGATTTTATTATTATTTTCTATTTTTTTATAAAGATTTTATTATAATACTGAATTTTGAGAGAAATTATTGATGAAGCGTAAGTTCGTCAGTCAAATAAGTTCGTCAGTAGAGTAAGTTCGTCAGTAGAGTTATACTGATGAAGCATAAGTTTGTCAGTCGAGTTGGTCAGATGGAAGCAATCCTCAGCCTGTATGAACGTACTCTCAAAGGTGGTCACCGGTGTGGTGCCTGCCACAATGCCTCTGATGCCAAAGTCAGTATAAGAAACTCTCTTAGGAATAAACAATGTAATTGAACAGAATGAAAGAGATCTCTTAGTGTCTATGAGTGTATGTACCTTGTACTTGGCAATGTGTGGGCTTTATATATGTTTTTCATAGCTTCTAGCCGTTGGGGTAGTTATGGAGGTCTTAATGCTCCTCTTGGTAACGTTTGGTGCTGTGTAATGTGGCTTTAATGTGCTCCAACGGTTCATACAGTTGGCTTTGTAACCGTTCTGGGTGTAATTGTGCTGCATTGAATGGCCTTCCTGCCTTCGTCAGTGACGTGGGTATTAGTATGCTTGTCCAGGGATCATGGTCGTCGATATCATGGTCGTTGTCTTCGGTAAATGAGTTCGTCAGTCCCGTCAGCTGCCCCCAATTCTGTGGTCGTCGTGACTTGTAATGACGACCGTAGAATGTGAAAGGTTTTGGGCTGTAAATAACTCTAATTCATGTGACCATTAGGTTTCCCGCTAGTTTTCAGTTTTTTGAGCCTTTGTTTCTAAACTTCTCCCCTTATCTTCGTCAGTACCTTTTGTCTATAACTTCGTTAGTACCTTTTGTGACTTACCCCCTTTTAAGGATTTTTTCATCGTCAGTAACTTACATCCGTCGAGGCGGAATCTTGTCATCGTCAGTAACTTACATCCGTCGAGGCGGAATCTTGTTACTTAGCCATTTTTGGCTTTTGTGACTTACATTCGTCGAGGCGGAATCTTGTCATCGTCAGTAACTTACATCCGTCGAGGCGGAATCTTGTTACTTAGCCATTTTTGGCTTTTATGACTTACATCCGTCAAGGCGGAATCTTGTCATCGTCAGTAACTTACATCTGTCGAGGCGGAATCTTGTCATCGTCAGTAACTTACATCCGTCAAGGCGGAATCTTGTTACTTAGCCATTTTTGGCTTTTATGACTTACATCCGTCGAGGCGGAATCTTGTCATCGTCAGTAACTTACATCCGTCGAGGCGAAATCTTGTTACTTAGCCATTTTTGGCTTTTGTGACTTACATCCGTCAAGGCGAAATCTTGTCATCGTCAGTAACTTACATCCGTCGAGGCAAAATCTTGTTACTTGCCATTTTTGGCTTCTGTAACTTACATCCGTCGAGGTGGAATCTTGTCATCTTCAGTAACTTACATCCGTCGATGCGGAATCTTGTTACTTAGCCATTTTGCCCACGCTCTGGTCTGTCTTTTCTCTGATGGCATTTCTCAACTCGTCCATCTCCTTCCTCATCTCTTGAAGAAGATCTGAATTCTGTTTTGCCGGAGTAATGGGTCTTCGATGGTCACTCATTCTATGGCTATTTCCCTCATCCTCTACGTTGTTTTTGGATCGATTCTCCTCCTGTTGAAACCGTAGCTTCATTTCCTGATTTTACCTAGTAAGTTCTTCAACGGCGGCCACAAGAGCTTGGACTTGCTGAGCCAAGGTTGCGGAATCTTGATTGGACTCCATTTGAATACTGAAGTTGATGGAAGCAGCGTTTTCGAATATGAAAATGAAAACGTCACGTTCCCACAGACGGCGCCAAACTGATGAAGCGTAAGTTCGTCAGTCAAATAAGTTCGTCAGTAGAGTTATACTGATGAAGCATAAGCTTGTCAGTCGAGTTGGTCAGATGGAAGCAATCCTCAGCCTGTATGAACGTACTCTCAAAGGTGGTCACCGGTGTGGTGCCTGCCACAATGCCTCCGATGCCAAAGTCAGTATAAGAAGCTCTCTTAGGAATAAACAATGTAATTGAACAGAATGAAAGAGATCTCTTAGTGTCTATGAGTGTATGTACCTTGTACTTGGCAATGTGTGGGCTTTATATATGTTTTTCATAGCTTCTAGCCGTTGGGGTAGTTATGGAGGTCTTAATGTTCCTCTTGGTAACGTTTGGTGCTGTGTAATGTGGTTTTAATGTGCTCCAACAGTTCATACAGTTGGCTTTGTAACCATTCTGGGTGTAATTGTACTGCATTGAATGATCTTCCTGCCTTCGTCAGTGACGTGGGTATTAGTATGCTCGTCCAGGGATCATGGTCGTCGATATCATGGTCGTCGTCTTCGGTAAATGAGTTCGTCAGTCCCGCCAATTATTAGAATAATATTTGATTTTATATAGAAGAATGGAAATAATAATTGAACATGATAAGTTTAGAGAAATTATGCAAAACTCTATTATTCTTCCACACAATTTGTTGTGCAAATCCCGTATACTACGTACAAATAGTTGAATACGCTGAAACGAGTGATATTTGACTTATTTTGGTAATTAGCAATTCAGCATGAGTGTGAAAGAGACCGCGGACGATCAAAATTGGAGGCTGAAGATTCACCAAAGAAAATAGCAATAACCAAAGGTTTGGATTGGAAAGCCGCTGAACTAACTTTGGCTTTGTGAAGCTTCCATTGACATACACGTGGAACGAAGTTATAGGTTGACAAACTGATCATTTTTTATTTCCCGTTGAGCCTATCAAACGGAAGTTTCTTTTTTTTGATGAGCCTATCAAACGGAAGTTTCAAGGTAATGATTAATAAGAGACGCAATTGTGACATACTGTATGTCACATACCCAAGACCATTTAATTGCTTCCAAATGGGTCAAACCTCTATTTTTCTTTGTTAAATTTGGCAAGGTCATGATTCTCTCCAAAAAAAATATATACTATATATATATATATATACAAAAAATAAATAATGGCAAGGTCGTGTTAGATTTCATAATTTTTTTATACCTTTTTGTTTGGGGCATCCAAAAGAAAAATGGGGCATGTTTGAACCAAATGCTAACAATAATGCGATAGACAACATTTTTCACAAAAGAAAAATAAGTAAATAAAAAATAAAAGAGTTGTGTGATAGAAATCATCTAGAACCATTGGGGTTGCCATCAGTGTCATGGCCGATTTTTGGGCGTTGAATCTTAAAAGATGGATTATCAGTGCATTTAAAGCAGAGAATTAATTAGTGAGAAGTGCTAAATCTATAATATTTTTATAATATTTTTATAATAAATTATAAGGAATAAATTGTTATTAGTTTTAATTTGAATTTACAATTTAAATTATTTTTTTATTTATTCGTAACAATAAATAATAACTTATTATTTAAAATTTATTATGAAAGTATTCTAAAAGAGAAATGATATGTCTACAACATTTTTACAATATTTTTGCAACAAATCTTAAGTGGCAGGTTGTTACTGGTTGTTATTGTTGGGGTAAAAAAGTAATCTTAGTGTTAGTTTTAAATTTGAACCAATAACAACTATCCACCTATGATTTATTATAAAAATATTATAAAATTGTTATAGACGTAACATCTCTACATAATATAAAGATTGTGAATTGTGATTCAATCTTAAAGATCAAACATCTAACAATTGTACCCTTGGTCCTAGCCCTTTCATACTCTTAAATCATGTGTTCTGACATTTCAGGTGTGTTTTTAACTCAGTACTGTTGCTTGTACTTAATTACATCTCTGACCAAAATCTTTGTAACTCAATGTCTTTAATTGTCACCTCATTTTTTTTTTTTTTTTTACCAAAATAAAAATATATTGATTCCATTCAACTGTTGCCGCATGCATTGAATCTAAATACAAGATGCAGCCTTTTCCTGTGGTAGTGCCCTAAATACAAGACATATGGTACTGCCCTCAGAAAAGTAGTTGACACATTTTTTCTTTTGTGTTCTATCTTTGCAGCCTTTTCCTTTCATTCCCCTTGAATTGGTCATTCAAAGGTAGATTTCCTGCAAAAATAAAACTAAAAAAATCATTGATTCAGCCAAAAAAAAAAAAAAAAGGATCATTGAAAGGTATCTAGGAGCCTAGGAAGCACCATATTCTTCCTTTAAATTGTCCTTGTTCCCAGTCTCTACTTAAAATACTCACAGCAGTGGTGCTATATTGCTATATTGCTATATTTTTAGCTCCTCAGACACCAAAAGCTTGCTGCAGCAGTGGAGCTAAATCTAAAAAATTTAGCTCCATTGCTACAGTGCACATCTATAAATAGATGTGCACTGTTCATGAAAGCTAAAAAAAATATTAATTTTTTATTTTGCGTTCACATTACGTTTTTATTTTTTATTCCTTCTACCTTTCATTCTCCGTGTCTCTCTCCTCACTGCCTCTCCATCTCTTCTTTCTTCCTCCACAGACCATTCTCTCCATCGCCGATCTCACAAGCCCAGCCGCCACAGACACTTTTCTCCATCGCCGATCTCACCGATTTCACAAGCCCAGCCGCCACAGACCCTTTTCTCCATCGCCGATCTCACAAGCGCAGCCGCCACAGACCTTCCGTTTCGCTTTGCACTCATTCCGTTTCGATCGAGAAGGACCAAGTCACGCCGTTGGCGGCGAAATCGGGCGGTCGGTATCAGTTAGGTCTCTTCTTCCTCCACTGCCAGCCGGTCTCACAGCCCAGCCGCCAGCCTAGCTTCGACCCATCACCGGCGCCAACCCATCTCTCCGATCTCCCCACCCTTTCCGCCAAAAAACCCATCTCTCCGATCAGACCCAAGCTCTGGATTTCGTGGGTTTCATTCGTCGATCCAAGCTCTGGGTTTCATCATTGAAGCCGCCGCTTTCTTCCTCCGCCCAATGCTTTGGTTTTCCGTCGATCCTAGCTTTGGGTTTTTTTTTTTTTTTGCATTGCTTGAATTTGATTGCCGTGGTGTGGGTGTTGCTTGGTGGGTCGGGTGGGTGTGGGCTTGGTTGATTTTTTTTTTCTTTGTTATGGGCTGTGGTGGTGGTGGTGGTGGTGGTGGTGGTGGTGGTGGTGGTGGTGGTGGTTGTGGGTGTGGCTGATGGTAGAGTGGGTTTGTTTTGTGGTGCTGTGTTGGCGGTGGTTGTGCCGTGTTTTGTGGTGCTGTGGGTTTTTTTTTTTTTTTTTCTCTGCTGTGGACTGGTGGTGGTGGATGTGGCTGTGGCTGAAGGGAGAGTGGTTGTGTTTGGGGCTTTGGTTGTTATTTTTGGGTAGTAGGATATATTATTATATTGTAGTGATTATATTATTTTATTGTGATGTGTATATTATTTTATTGTGTTAAAAGCTAAAATAGATCCACTGCTGCAGCATGAGTGTAGGTAAAATAGATAAAGTGACTTTTTGTGTAGCTAAATAGCTAAAATTTTGCCTCCACTGCTGTGGATGCTCTTAAAATATAATATGAAAAACATATGCTAATGGATATGTATCATGTATCATGTATGGTATGCTAATAGAGATCACATCCTTGTAGGAAAAGTTGGCGCTCAAATTTGGAACTTATTTCTGTTTTTTCTACTAAAATGGATATCGTTCTTTGGCAGTATATATATTTATAATTTGGAGTCTTCAAGCCGTATTAAAGAATGGTTGCTACTTTAATCTGAAAGAGAAAATACATTCATAATAAAGCAAATATGGGTTTTTTTTTTTTTTGGGAGGGGGGGGGGGGGGGGGGGGGTTCAACATATAGATAATTTAGCAGTGAAAAACGAAGAAGATAAACAAATAGAAAATATAAAAATAATTAAACAATTGGGTGGAGAGTGAAGACACGATGTGATGCAATGATAACTTATCATTCATATTGAAAAAATTAAAGTTAATATTAATTATTTAAATATCATTCTTAAGTTAAAACTAAAAAATAATAAGGGAAAAGGAAATGTAAAATGATGTTACCACAGTTAGCAAGTCTAATTAATGACTCAATTGTCAAAAATTCGTTTACAATCACTAAAATGGCATGTTATGATTGGTATGTGATGATGCCGAAAAAATCACCAGTGAACCACACGTTGCTCGCACGCACAAAAAGTCACCTGCACAATGAAAAGAGAAAACCTGCAGAGAGCACCGGTGTGATGCCGGCCAAATACCCTCCGAAGGTTAAGTTAGAATCTTTTACAACTCCAGAGTGCTAAAGATGGTCAATTATGCGTACCTTAATTTGTAAGGGTATTGAGACTTTTATAATAGTCGAAGATTGACCTCTCTTCCTTGAAGCAGAAGTCTTTTCCTTATAGGAGTTTCCTTTAACAATCCCAAATGTGGTGAACAAGACTTTTCCTTATGAAGGAGATCTCCATTAATGCACATACCTTCTAGAATCCTCTTCGCCTTAGAATTCCATTTATACTAGGATTTTGAGATGTCCAAGCGTGGGCTGCAAGAATTCCTTTAACTAGGGGCTCTTGAAGATAACTGATTCGGACAATGCATGGGTGTTTGATCTGTCGGCATAGAAGCCGTCCACATAGGATCCGTTCAGTATAGGTGATTTCAGTAGATTCGTCATATAAACTGTCGTGCATAATTTTTCCTCTTCAGTATGCAATAAAAATAATGTCATTTATGGGTGTGTATAAAAGTGATATTATACAATATTAGGTTAGTGTTAGTAAATCCATGACAATGTAATGATTATTTAGGTCGTAATGTTAAAAGTTAAGTGTTTGTAAAAATTCAAGACTTGGCTCAAGTCATTGAAGTCTCTGAAATTTCGATTGCATCTAGATCAATCGAAAAATGCATGTCAATCACCTCTTGACCAAGTCTTGATTAGTAGATAATTGGAAATAATAATTCTCTTGAAGGCCCATCAAATCAGCTATCAAGTGGGAATCTGTGCCATACATGAAAAAGTATATAAGGAGCAATTATAATAGAATAAAACAAAGGAGAGAAAACCTATGTTGTGGTAAAAAAAAGTTCAAATTAAAACCTAGTTCTTTTTGTATTATCACCGTACTGGAGATGAGAAAGTTAATCTAATGCTACCATTGAAGATTGGTGATTGAATGCTTAAGCCACAAAACCACCATAGTCAATTATTGTGAAAAAATCTTCAAGATGATTATCGAAGTCAAGTCATGGACAGAGTTCGTGTATAAAATTAAATGATAGAAGAGTCCAAGTTGCTTGGAATAATATCGGTTCATGTTGTAAGTTAATAAGGTTAATTCAATTGTACATTTCAATTCTAAATAGTAAAATTTTCCTCAAGGTAGGTAATACCCTTGCGCAGTCAACAAATCATAGTGTTCCTTACTTTATATTGTAATTTTGTTGTTGTGGCTAATTAACTTGAATTCATTGTTTATCATAATCGGTTAAAGTAATGAATTTTGCTTAGCTATGTTAAATTAAATCAATGGGGGTGTAACATACTTCTCATACTGGTCATAATTTGTCACATTTTCAAGTTGTAAAATAGGTTGTAAAAATACTTTTCATATACCGGTCATAATTTGTAACATTAACAAGTTGTGAAAAAAATTCTAAAAAAAAAATTTATGTACTTGATGTAATTTCATCATGTTTGATAGAACTTTGCATGCATCTAAACTTTCATTTTTTATTTTTATTTTTAACTTTCTTTTTAGCTGAAAATTTGTTTTTATTTCACAATTCATATTATTTGTATACCTTTTGAACAAACATTATTATACATACACCTTTCATTTAAATCGTCAATACCACATGCAGTTGTCATCTCTATAAATTTAAAAATAGGTATAAAATAATGGGTGTAAAAAACACCTACAAATAACATCTTCCTGTTAGTTTGTTGCCTTTTGTTTTTAAGAGAAGGCCCCGCTTACAATTTGTTGTTTTAAGAAACTTCTCTAACCAGTTCGTTAGCCATCAAAATATATAAATAAACCCACCATCCACAGCCAAAACCTACCCCAAAGAAAGACAAAGGGGTAACTGTAAGAAACCCTAAAAAAAGAAAAAGAAATAGTCTCTCCCTCTCTCTATTAAGAAAACTTGTCTACTTTTGGTGGAGGAGGGAGGGATGGAATCGAATAACTCGTATGAAAATTTGTGGGCTGATCTATGGGAGAACGGCAATGTTAAAGCACGTCTAGTTGCTGCTGGGACCAAGAGGAGCCGCCGCGTCGTTGCAAAGGCTAAATCGAAGAAGCTGTCAGCTAAGCTCTCCATATCCATGAAGAAAGTTAAAGGGGGAGCCTCTCTGGGTCTTCATTGGATCAAACACAAGTACCACAAGACCAACCATAAGACCAAGCGTGCATATTGATATATAAGTACTTTGTGAAGAAGAAAAAAAAGCATTCCTTTTGTTCTGTTCTTTGTGCGTTATTAAACTCCCAAAATGAAATTAAAAAAAAAATTAACAAAGAAAAAGAGGTTAATTTGATTTCATTTTTGGGAGTTTTATATATGGGGGCATGTTCACGGATTTGATATAGATATCCAACATATATTTATTAATTATTATTATGTATAATTAAGATTTTAAGTTACTTCTCTTGCATGCATGACTTGATCTTTGTTTTTCCTTTTTTTATTTTCTGTCCTTGGGTAGCAACCTCCCTATATGGGGACACAGCTTTTGTCCAGTGCATTGATAAGCAATGTTTTCAGATCCGGACCGTTCATTGAAACGTAAAAGAGAGAGGTTCAAAGCTTTTGAGGTCGAACCGAGGTTGAACGGGGTCAAACCATGATGACATCATAATTAGTTTAATAATTAATTAAAGCCTAAATATAGATATTAAATTTATAAAACTAGCAAAATTGACTAATATATCTATATATGTGAGAGAAATTTAATGATTTTCAAGTATATATTTAATAATTAAATAAGAAAGTTAATAAAATAAAATAATAACCATGAAAACATTAAAATTTATGATTAATTTTTGAAGTAAAGTTGAATATCTTTGAAGGATTTTAATTATAATTTTTTTTATTCCTTGTAAGAGATGGATAATTTAATTAAGTAAAATAAAATTGTGTTAAGTTGTTTTTATTAAAAAAAAAAAAATTGCTAAGGGGTTGGACCGCACGGTTCTTGCCATCGGTTCATGCGGTCCAACCCGGTTTTAGGAGTTCACGAAATTGCCACATATGCCCGGTTTTTTATGTTTAAAAAATCGATTTCCATCCCGGTTCCCGGTCCAACCTCTCGGTCTAGTTCGGTTCTGAGAACTATATTGATAAGAATGCGGTCACATTACGCCTATCTTAGTTTTTCCTATTTTTATATTTTGGACATATGTCCGCATTTTATTGTGTCCAATGCATGCTTAACCTCCAATTATATTTTTAGAAACTTGAAAGACAACCAGTTCTAGGCTACATTCCGGGAAATCGAATTCTTGTTCCTTTCATTAATAAACACTACTTCACTTGTTATTTGGAATCAAATCCACTACTTGAACTTGACCCTCATGGAGAGTCGAGACTTGAGAGACTAGGCGGTCCAAATATCATTAATTGTTTTGTATATATTCGTTTAGATGTCTTTTCTTTAATGTTAGGAATTTTATTAAAAAATCAAAGTAAAATTTTATTGTCAAAAATTTCTAAAAGTTTAAAAATGCTACTCAAATGAAAATTCTATTAACCAAAAGTTTCTAGGTGTTTAAAAAATGTTTATAATTTATTTTATATTGTAGGGGAGAATTTCTGTTCAGCTCCTGCAGGCCATTTGTTCTCTTTGAAGAGCCAAGCTCACAAGGTTTTGTTACGAAGGGGTGGGAGTTCAGGATCTTCAAGAGTACCAAAATCTCTTTAGCAAAATTTCCAAATGTATGGCAATTTTTTGATGCTATAGTGGTTTAAATGAGAAGGATTGGAAAGATTATGGAGGAATTGGGTGGAAAAGTGGTTTGGTTTCCTTCTTTAATTGATTCAAGGGAAGAAAATGAGTGGTTGATGATATGGATGGATGAGACTTTCATCTATGTCCACCATCTTATGTCTACCCAAATTCGAGAAAAAGAAATAGAAGGAATTCATCAATTTTACTTTTTCATTATAAATTGTTTCGTAAGTTTTTTTTTTTTTTTTTAAAGAAAAAATTGTTTTGTAAGTTTAGTTGTACTTACTTCATAAAAGAAAGTATTTTATGTCATACTTTTTAGGGGAAATTATACTTTGTCTACATATAGTTTGCTCAAAAAACACTTTGCCTACATGTGGTTTAAAAATTTGCGCTTTATCTACCTGAGGTAAGTTTCATTTGTCTTGGTGCTTTACTCACCTAAGGTAAGCTCCATTTGCCTCCCGTTACCTATCTCTGTTAAAAACATGAGTAAATTTGTATTTTTACTACTCTTTTATATCTCTCTTCTCTCAAAACATAAAAAACTAAAAAATCAATAAAAGAAGATCTAAAAACTATATTTAAAATTTTTATCTCAATTGGTCAATATATGGCTATTGCTGGACGGAAGGGTCACCTGGCCTTCGTAGATACGAAGAATATGATCCCAAGTAGAGAACTTCAGGTTTGCCCAGGTCCTAACAAGTTGAGTTGGCCCTTTAGGAGATCCAACTAGATAGATGAAACCTCTTAATTAGTCACATATGAATAATGGGATTATCTATTTGTTAACAATTTCTCCTTTTGCAATTTTAAGAGTATCAAAATATGAGTGTTTTTTTTTTTTTTGATGGGACAAAATATGAGTGTTGAATGGCCTATACATGTTGTAAAGTAAATAAGTGCAGGATGATGATTGAACTTTCCAGCCTAACCATCATCCGGCTAAGGCACTAGACTCTATCTCTAATGCCTTATCTTATCACAATCTGTATAGCCCTTTAAATTTGTATTTTGGATTGGACGTGATCTGCAAGTTATCACAACTGACTGCATTTTTGTGTTTCAGATAGATTAGAATCTCTGGTGAGCTTATCCTTAACACATGTAATTAAGGAAATGATGTTGCAGTCTTTATATGAGTGGATGACCATGTTAATTACCAAAAATAGAAAAGAAAAGAGAGGATGAATTTGTTAGCCAGCATCTTTTGTCTTCTTTTTAAATTTTTACAAAACTTAATTTTTAGATTTTCTTTTCTCTTGATTTTTTTAGTTTTTTATGTTTTAAGATGAGAGATATAAAATGGTAGTAAAAATACAAATTTATCTCTATTTTTAATAGAGGTGGATAACTGGAGATAAACATATCTTACATCAGATGGTTAAAGTACCAATTTTGATAGGCAAAGTATTTTTCCCCCGCAGTTCGAATCCTTTCCCCCTACAATTCAGCTACAAAGTACTCATAATTCATGTCATACTAATAAATACATAAGGCATAGAATAAAACACGTTTAATGGCACAAAATATTTTGCATTGGACTTTCGTCTAATATCAAGAATGTGAAAGATTCCGTTTCATCAATCTGTAAATGCGAAGATATATTTTGCTTGGACTAATTGCAGTTGCAAATTTTCAATATTTGACTTTGAAATACATAGAGCTATTTAATGGCACAAAATATTTTGCATTGGACTTTCGTCTAATATCAAGAATGTGAAGATTCCGTTTCATCAATCTGTAAATGCGAAGATATAGTTTGCTTGGACTTTGCAGTTGCAAATTCGCAATTGACTTTGAAATACATCGATCTTGTTTCTTGTTTTACGTTTCTTCTTTATAGGTCCCAATAAGAAGCTTCATTTGAAAACACATCCAATTAAGGTTGCTTCTAATTCTTAACATTTACACATCCTCCACGATTACATGACATAATGCATTACGTTTCCTAGTTTGGTGTTTACGTTATTCCATTTCCACAGGAACATTCCACGCGTTCCACGCTTCTTTATTGATAAATCATAAATCCATCAAAGAAAGTTTCTCGAAGCAACAAATTCTTTATTATTTTCCGGGATTTCGAAGCTTCTCTCTCTGGCTAAAAAGTCTGAGATAGGTTTGGTTAAAACTTAAAAGTACACAGATTTTTGTTACCATCTGTGATCTAAAGTAGATTCTAAACGACAAAATATAGCATCCATTTTCCATATATAGACTCTCAATTTCCTATAACCCAAAAACTAAAAAGAATAACTATTTATAGTCTCTCATTTCTCAGGAAAATATTCAATCTTTTTTCTTATCTGGGGTGCAAATTGAAAAACCTAGCTAGCTTGTAATGGAGTCAAATGGGACCTCTTGGGCTGATCAATGGGACCACCATGATAGCCCAGACCCAGTTCCTGAGACCAATAAGAGTTCAAAGGCTACGTATTCGAAGAAGATTGGCGATGGGTTAGGGAAAACTAAAGCGGTTGCATCAACTGGCGTGAAGAAAGTTAAGGAAGGAACCACTGTGGGTTTTCATTGGATCAGAGACAAGTACCAGAAGAAAAACCAGAAGAACTAGCTGATGATGCATGCCTCGTTTTCAATAATCATCATCTTTTTTTGTTCTTCGATTTTGTTTGGGTGTATATAATCTTCATTCTTCTGAATCTGATACTTCTATTTATTTTCTTTGCTCCTACTTTTGTTTAATAAAAACTCATTGTTGCTGTGTACAGATTTGATTAGAGCCAGATCGATTACTCTTGTCTCTTTATATATATGCAATTGTTCTTTTTATCTCTCTCTTTTTTCTTTTTCTTTTTGGGTTATTGAGAGGGGGTAGAAAAATCAGAAGGGATATAATCGTGGCAGGAAACCAACATATCATTATAAACAAAATCTGTATGAGATCTATTAAAAAAAAATCATGAAACCAAATTGTAATGGCATTTTATGTTTCCAATTTTTGTTTTGTATCTCTTGATATTTTCTTGTTTAGGGAGATGCAAATAAGGTGTTTTGTATATGGAATTGAGATGGACTCTACAAGTTTTCTCAATTGGGGTTGACTAGTTACTTCAAGGCTTTATGTGGTTTAGCAATAGCCTATGTTCACCAATAACAGATGATGAATTCACTAACAAATTTGGAAGGTAAATTTATGATGTAGAGACATTCACAAACCCAAATCTCAGATACACCTATATATTCTATCAAATACAAAGATTAGAGACTGCTCCTAAAACAAACATAAAAAATTTCTCTAATGAAAGAAATTTCTCTCTAATTCAAACCAAAGAATCAAAGGTTAACAAATACTCAAATAGCAAGCGGCTATTGATTTGACTCATGTACAATTCTTGAAATTTTACTTTTATTAAGTTTAGTTATACTCTTATCCTCCTATTTTTGAAGGCCAATAAACTAATGAAAATAAATTCTCTTGAATGAATACAAAGCAAAGAAAATCATCTTAGACAGATGTAATACAAGTCATACTGATGAAACATAAAATGAAACACATTTCATGAGACAAAAACCAGCCCAGGATCAATTAAAGATAAACTGTGATGTACCTATTGGGACAGAGCACTCATATGTAGCAGTGCTAGCTAAAGTAAAGATTGGAAAGAGAATTTGATTTTCACCTGCTTAAAAAAAGTGAATACCAAGGTCCCTATCGAAGCGGAAGCCAAAGATTTTCTATGGGCTGTGCAACTAGCAAGCCAAATGAAAGTGATTTCATTAATCTCAGCAAGTTTTGAATAGCTGGAGTTTATGTGGGTGTATAGGAATGCAAATGAAGCTGCTCGTATCATGGCAAAGTGGTCTCTATCAAACTCATGTCATGTCTATTTAATTTATTGATATATAGACTCGGTCCTTCTCATTTTGTTAATATTAGTAGTAAGAAAGAACAGCCCAGGTGTGGCTGAGTTGGACCGGTGAATATTGTATTTTCCTTTTGATGGTAATAAAATATTTTTTTCAAGCAAAAAAACCAAGGAATGATAAAACTTATAAAGTAACTTAAGTGTAGTATATTAGATTCCTCAATTGAAATTTGAAATTAAATACTTGGTTGTTTTGAATTTAATTGTCCTTAAAAAAAGATAACACTCTTTGTTTTCTATTGGTTAATATAACCAAGTATTTGAATTTAATTAAGAAATTAAGAAACCTACCTAATTTTTACACTTTTTAGAATACTTTAGGATGTGAAATTTAATCTGTAAATGGGAAGATTGATGCAATTGGCATTAATCAATTTATTTTGTTGTTGCAACTTGCAATTGACTTAGAAATATATAGAGCTTGTTTCTTGTTATATGTTTATGGGAACTTCATTGAAAACACATCCAATTAAAATTACTTTTTAATGTCAGAAATGAACAAATTTTAAGCGGCAATACTAGTTGTGGGGGCCAGATAGCCAGAAGGTACTGTTAAAACTGTATATATTGGGCCTATGGCCCAGTTTGAGGATATTTACTTGTCTAAGGATGGTCAAACAATGTTATTATGGGAATGGTAGAAGAGGAAGAGATAAGGATTGTACATGATAGTCCAAAAGATGTTCGAGGAGAGAAGTCATATCGAAAATGTGGATCCGAGATCAGTAGGAATGTCTTACCGTCTTGAACATCCTACCAGGTTGCATCACGGTTAGAAGTCAGACATTGGATAGGAGAGGAGTAGAGGAAGGCAACAAATATCTACAAAAGCTGCTACCTCCACATTAAATGCTCTGCAGCTAACTCCCTGACTGCATTAATGTAGAGGTGATACCTGAACAATGTATTTAAGCCTTACAGCTACTACATGAAGACTTATGAGAGGGGTTGATGGGATAAGTATCAACACCGACCATTCTGCATACACGTGGAAGGTGGAGATGAAAAAGAGAGGGAGTATATAAGGGAAGAATGGCAACCAGAATGAGGGATCAAGAATTCATGATAAGAGACATTGTAGGGTCGAATAAAAAAATTTGTAACTGAACCTGAGAGTAATACAGAAGATTAGACCTCCTTGGACTTTGCCGAGGATAATTTTTCTTCAATACGTGCCTTCTTCTTTTTATTCTTTTATCATCTGGATCCATTTAGGGGTTGTTTGATCAACTACAGCCAGTATTCAAACTCATTCTCTACAAATTTATTGTTTTGGGCCTTTTTGGGCCTAAGTTCATTCACACAGTGGACTTGAGATTCAAACTTGGTCCTTACATTTGGCGCCGTTTGTGGGAATACTGGGGTTTTCAGTGAATCCAACTTTCAAAAATGGTAAAATCAGGTCCACACCAGGGAGAGTCTATAGGGTCTCAAGGTCAAGATCACTTCCGTGATCTTGAGCGGCAAAGGGACCAAGAAGGAAGTGTACATACTATCCATACTGGTAGAAGCCAAGCTTGGGGTAAAAGCCACGTCTCTCAGGAGGAGAATGCCAGAGACATGGAGAAGGAGATTGACAATCTAAAGAGAAGCTTGCGTTGTGAACGGCGAAGGCGAGCCCCGTCCAATCCTCATTTCTCTTTTGGTGGTGAAGAGGATGATAGTTATAGGCCCAGGTCGAGAACTCCACCTAGTGAGTCATTTTCAGATGAGGAGGATTATCATCATAAGCGCGGGGAGAGAAAGTTGTCCTCGATCGGCTTAGAAAATGATGCTATGAGTAAGGCACTCAACCAGATTTCCAGGTCGCCTTTCACGCGTTGGATCGAGAGGGGGAAACTTCCCCAGCGGTTCTCTCAACCCACGTTCACCATGTATAACGGTAGGACAGATCCTATAGAGCATGTTAGCCACTTCAATCAGAGGATGGTTGTACACTCTAAGAATGAGCCTCTAATGTGCAAGGTCTTCATATCTAGTCTGGGGCCCATGGCGATGAGGTGGTTTGATAGTCTGAGGGCAAGTTCCATTGATTCTTTCAAAGAGCTTACTCAAGCGTTTGGATCACACTTTGTCATGTGTAGAAGTATACCTCGGCCTTTGGCTTCTTTGTTGTCCTTATCCATGAGAGAAGGAGAAACCCTGAAAACATATTCGGACAGATATTGGGAAATGTTCAACGAAATTGATGGTGATTTTCATGACGTGACCATTAGTACTTTCAAGCTTGGCTTGCCAGCCGAGCATGGCTTAAGGAAGTCTCTGACTGGAAAACCTGTCAACGGTATATGCTAACTCATGGATCGGATTGACAAATACAAGAGGGTGGAAGAAGACCAACAGCAAGACAAGGGAAAGGGCAAGGTTATCCCTCAAGAGATGAGGGATTTCAAGTCGAACCGTTACAACAACAACAGACCTCGTAGGGATTTTACTAGGCAATCTGAGTCTGCAGCTTCTCAAATAGTGAATGCTGTATTCAGAGATCCAGTGCATCAAGTGTTGGAAAAAATCAAGAACGAGCCATATTTCAAATGGCCAAACAAGATGAGTGGAGACCCTCTAAGGTGTAATCAAAGTCTTCATTGCCAGTACCATCAAGAGCTAGGACATACCACCGAGGACTGCCATACATTGTGGAATCATTTGGAGCAGCTGGTTAAAGAAGGGAGGTTGCAACATCTCTTATGCCACCCTAACGGGCAGAAAGACCAGTTAAAGTCTGGGACTCAGGGGAATGCTTCTTCGAGGCCCCCCTAGGCACCATCAATGTCATCTTTGCTGCACCAAGGAGGATTGGCTCCCAGCCCTCTAGAATGATGTCTGTAGCTCAGCCGCATGCCGAGCATAATAATCCTGGATCAAAGAGGGCCAAGTTAGAGATTCGACCGATGTTGAGTTTCTCGGATGAAGATAAGACGGAACCATCCAACCGCATGATGATGCTTTGGTGTAACCCTCAGAATCGGGGAGTATGACATAAAAAGGGTATTGGTGGATCAGGGTAGTGGCGCAGAGATCATGTATCCTGATTTGTACAAGGGGATTAATCTAACCATCGAGGATTTGACTGCCTATAATTCTCATTTGGTAAGCTTTGATGGGAAAGTTGTCATTCCTAAGGGACAGATTAGGTTGCTCGTGCAAGCAAGTTTAGAGGTGGTTGATGTGGACTTCATTGTAGTTGATGCCTTCTCACCCTACACGGCCATATGTACCAGACCCTGGCTTCACGCACTGGGGGCTGTTTCTTCCACTCTACATCAGAAGGTGAAATATCTGTCAAGAGACCAAATTGAAGAGCTGGTAGGAGACCAATCCATGGCTCGGTAGTGCCTCGTGTTTGCCATTTTACATCGACCGACGGTTGAGTCCTCGACCTCAATTAATGATGGTTTATAACAATCAAAGTCTACGGAATTACCTGCTAAGGTGTTGGCCGAGGAGGCTAAATGTGAAGATTTAGAGAGATTGCCATAGGTGACGATCCAGAGAGGTTTTTCCAAGTTGGTACTCAGTTACCATCTCAGGAAAATGGGGAATTGGTGGAATTCCTTAAGGGAAACGCTGATGTATTCGCCAAGAATGCCTATGAAGCTCCAGGAGTGGATCCAAACTTCATATGCCATCATCTAAATGTCAATCCATCCATCATTCCCAAGAAGCAACCACCTCGGCGTTCATCCAAGAAACATTCTGATGCTGTCAAAGACGAGGTGACAAAGCTTAAACAGGCTGGGGCCATCAAAGAGGTTTTTTACCCAGAATGGTTGGCTAATACATTGGTGGTAAAGAAGAAGATGGGGAAGTGGCGCGTATGCGTAGATTTTACGAATCTTAACAGGGCTTACCCAAAAGACCTTTTTCCTATGCCCAAGATTGATCAGCTGGTGGATGCGATTATGGGCCATCCTCGGATGAGCAATCTGGACACCTTTCAAGGATATCATCAGATACCTTTGGCCGTGGATGACCAAGAGAAGACAGCTTTTGTCACTCCTACTAGAAATTATCATTATAAGGTGATGCTCTTTGGTTTGAAAAATGCAAGGGCTACCTATCAGCGGATGATGACTAGAATGTTTGAACCTTAGTTGGGGAAAAACATCGAAATCTACATTGATGATATGGTAGTAAAGAGCAGGGTGGAGTCTAATCATTTTAGCGATCTTGGAAATATTTTCGACATCTTGAGGAGACACAAGCTGCGGCTTAATGCCTCCAAGTGTTCTTTTGGTGTGGGATCAGGGAAGTTCCTGGGTTACATGGTCACGCACCGTGGAATTAAAGTCAACCCTGATCAAATTAAGGCAATTAACAACTTGCAACCACTTCGGAACCCGAAGGAGGTTCAGAAGCACCGTTTCATCTCTCGGTCAGGGGATAGATGCAGGCATTTCTTTCAGTTGTTGAACAAATGGAAGGAATTTGAATGGACCGAGGAATGCGTTCTAACTTTTCAGCAATTGAAGGAGTATTTATCTCGGCCACCCATCATGTCTAGGCCCGAGGTAGATGAGGTTTTGTTTGCTTACATCGTAGTAGCCTCTCATGCGTGAGTTTGGTGCTAATACAGGATGACAGTGGTGTACAGAGGCCGGTTTATTATGTGAGCAAGTCCTTGCATGAGGCTGAAGTCCGTTACTTACCATTAGAAAGGGCCATTCTAGCCGTGGTGCATGCTACGCGCAAGCTCCCCTACTACTTTCAGTCACACACAGTTGTTATCTTGACTCAACTCCCACTCAAATCTTTACTTCGGAGTGTTGATTATACAGGGAGAATTGCAAAATGGGGCACTATTCTAGGGGCTTTCGACATTAAATACATGCCTCGCACCTCGATAAAGGGTCAAGTTCTAGCCGACCTAGTAGCCGAGTTCACAGAGATCCCAGCAGAAGAAAGGGCCGAGACTCAGAACATGGATGGAAATCACTTGGGGTAGTCTCCACACAAGACCTTTTATCCTAGAAGGTCTACGTAGACGATGCAGCGAATCATAGGGGATCTGGTGTGGGGCTAGTTTTGATATCTCCAGAGATGATCATGATTGAAAAATCTTTAAGACTGGGCTTCTCGGCTACAAACAATGAAGCTGAGTATGAAGCTCTGTTAGAAATGATGATCATGGTACAAAAAATGGGTGGAAAGGCAGTTGCAATGTTCTCTGATTCCAGGTTGGTTATTGGCCAAGTCTAAGGAGAGTCAGAAGCCAGAGATCCCAAAATGCAAGAATACTTAAACCAGGTTAGATATTTACAGTCTAAATTTGAGTCTTTCTATTTATCACATGTCTCTAGAAGTCAAAACACACATGCCGACTCTCTTGACACATTGGCCACATCCTCGGCACAAAGTTTACCTCGGGTAATCCTTATAGAAGACTTGTATAAAGTGTAAACCTACTGAGGTAGGAAAAACCATGGCTCATATTCATCAAATAAGGGCGGGTCCTAGTTGGATGGACCCCATTGTATTATTTCTCAAGGAAGATATTTTACCTGAAGATAAGTCCAAGGCCGACAAAGTGCGAAGAAAAGCTCCTCGGTTCTGGCTATCCGAGGACTAGAAGTTGTATAAAAGATCTTTTTCTGGCCCGTACCTGCTGTGTGTACACCCAGAAGCAGTTGAGCTAATCTTGGAAGAGTTGCATGAAAGAATTTATGGAAACCATACGGGGGCAAATCCCTATCACATAGGGCTCTTTCACAAGGCTACTGGTGGCCGAAGATGCAGAAAGAAGCAAAACTCTATGCAAAGAAGTGCGACCAGTGTCAAAGATTTGCCCCGAACATTCACCAACCTGAGGGAGTTCTTAATCCTCTGTCCAGTCCTTGGCCTTTTGCACAATGGGGCTTGGATATTGTGGGTCCTTTCCCTAAGGCAGCAGGGAATAAGAGGTACTTATTGGTCAGCACAGACTATTTCACCAAGTGGGTTGAAGCTGAACCATTATTACTAGGTTTGTTTGGAAAAACATTATTACTAGGTTTGGAGTCCCCCATAGTCTTATTTCGGACAATGGGCTCCAATTCGACAGTAAAGCCTTTAGGAGATACTACTGCGATCTGGGGATAAAGAATAGGTATTCCACCCCTGCATATCCACAAAGGAATGGGCAGGCCGAAGCTGTTAATAAAGTCATAGTAAGTGGACTCAAAAAAAGACTAGATGATGCCAAAGGGAAATGGGTCGAAGAATTGTCACACGTTCTATAAACTTATCGGACCACGCCTCATAAGTCCACAGGGGATATGCCTTTTTCAAAGATGTATGGGGCCGAGGTTGTTATTCCTTTGGAAACCAGATTCCCCACCCTGAGAACCAGTTCATTCAATCCGAGCAGCAACGATAGGCTATTGGGGAAGAGTTTAGATTTAATTGAAGAACAAAAAGAAAATGCCATGGTCTAGCTAGCATATTATCAACACAAGCTCAAGTAAGGGTATGATGCTAATGTAAAGTTAAGGCCGCTAACAATAGAGGAATCAGTCTTAAGAAAGGTTATGGGAGCTGCCAGGAACCCAGCATGGGGGAAGCTAGGGCCCAACCAGGAGGGGTCATATCGTATAACATTAGTAGCTGGGATAGGTGCGTATTATCTTAAAGATCTAGAGAAAAGAGCTGCACCTCGTCACTGGAATGTAAATAATCTTAGAAGATATTATTATTAATACAAGTTCTCTTCATCTTCTTCGGGTTTGTGATATAACTTATTTGACGTCTTTACCATCATTCTAAATATCAAATAGAACATTGGTCATGCCTGACTCCTCATACCACATACCATGGGAAAATTGATATCTTTTAATTAATTTTCTAAGTGTTGAACAGAACCTTAACTATGCCTGGTTCCTCGGACCATCTGTTTTGGGAAAATTAACACAGTATAGCATCATTCTAAATATCAAACAGAACATTGGTCATGTCTGACTCCTCGGACCACATACCTTGGGAAAATTGGTATCTTTTAATTAATTTTCTAAGTGTTAAACAGAATCTTAGTTATGTTTGGTTCCTCAGACCATCTGCTTTGAGAAAATTAACACAGTATGACATCATTCTAAATATCAAACAGAACTTTGGTCATGTCTTGCTCCTCTAACCACATACCTTGAAAAAATTGATATCTTTTAATTAATTTTCTAAGTGTTGAACAGAACCTTAACTATGCCTAGTTCCTCGGACCATCTGCTTTGGAAAAATTAACACAGTGTGGCATCATTCTAAATATCAAACAGAACCTTGGTCATGCTTGGCTCCTCGGACCATATACCTTGGAAAAATTGATATCTTTTAATTAATTTTCTAAGTGTTAAACAGAACCTTAGTTATGCCTGGTTCCTCGGACCATCTACTTTAGGAAAATTAACACAGTATGGCATCATTTTAAATATCAAACAGAACCTTGGTCATGCTTGGCTCTTCGGACCACATACCTTGGGAAAATTGATATCTTTTAATTAATTTTCTAAGTGTTGAACAGAACCTTAGCTATGCCTGGTTCCTCAGACCATCTGTTTTGGGAAAATTAACACAGTATAGCATCATTCTAAATATCAAACAGAACATTGGTCATGTCTGACTCCTCGGACCACATACCTTGGGAAAATTGGTATCTTTTAATTAATTTTCTAAGTGTTGAACAGAACCTTAGCTATGCCTGGTTCCTCAGACCATCTGCTTTAGGAAAATTAACATAGTATGGCATCATTTTAAATATCAAACAGAACCTTGGTCACGCCTGGCTCCTCAGACCACATACCTTGGGAAAATTGATATCTTTTAATTAATTTTCTAAGTGTTAAACAGAACCTTAGCTATGCCTAGTTCCTCAGACCATCTGCTTTGGGAAAATTAACACAGTATGGCATCATTCTAAATATCAAACAAAACCTTGGTCATACCTGGCTCCTCGGACCATATACCTTGAAAAAATTGATATATTTTAATTAATTTTCTAAGTGTTGAACAGAGCCTTAGCTATGCCTGATTCCTCGGACCATCTACTTTGGGAAAATTAACACAGTATGGCATCATTCTAAATATCAAACAAAACCTTGGTCATGACTGGCTCCTCGGATAACGTACCTTGGGAAAATTGATATCTTTTAATTAATTTTCTAAGTGTTAAACAGAATCTTAGTTATGTTTGGTTCCTCAGACCATTTGCTTTGAGAAAATTAACACAGTATGACATCATTCTAAATATCAAACAGAACATTGGTCATGTCTGACTCCTCAGACCACATACCATGGGAAAATTGATATCTTTTAATTAATTTTCTAAGTGTTGAACAGAACCTTAACTATGCCTGGTTCCTCAAACCATCTGTTTTGGGAAAATTAACACAGTATAGCATCATTCTAAATATCAAACAGAACATTGGTCATGTCTGACTCCTCGGACCACATACCTTGGGAAAATTGGTATCTTTTAATTAATTTTCTAAGTGTTAAACAGAATCTTAGTTATGTTTGGTTCCTCAGACCATCTGCTTTGAGAAAATTAACACAGTATGACATCATTCTAAATATCAAACAGAACCTTGATCATGTCTGGCTCCTCTGACCACATACCTTGAAAAAATTGATATCTTTTAATTAATTTTCTAAGTGTTGAACAGAACCTTAACTATGCCTAGTTCCTTGGACCATCTGCTTTGGAAAAATTAACACAGTGTGGCATCATTCTAAATATCAAACAGAACCTTGGTCATGCTTGACTCCTCGGACCATATACCTTGGAAAAATTGATATCTTTTAATTAATTTTCTAAGTGTTAAACAGAACCTTAGTTATGCCTGGTTCCTCGAACCATCTACTTTAGGAAAATTAACACAGTATGGCATCATTTTAAATATCAAACAGAACCTTGGTCATGCCTGGCTCTTCGGACCACATACCTTGGGAAAATTGATATCTTTTAATTAATTTTCTAAGTGTTGAACAGAACCTTAGCTATGCCTGGTTCCTCAGACCATCTGCTTTAGGAAAATTAACATAGTATGGCATCATTTTAAATATCAAACAGAACCTTGGTCACGCCTGGCTCCTCAGACCACATACCTTGGGAAAATTGATATCTTTTAATTAATTTTCTAAGTGTTAAACAGAACCTTAGCTATGCCTAGTTCCTCAGACCATCTGCTTTGGGAAAATTAACACAGTATGACATCATTCTAAATATCAAACAAAACCTTGGTCATGCCTGGCTCCTCGGACCACGTACCTTGGGAAAATTGATATATTTTAATTAATTTTCTAAGTGTTAAACAGAACCTTAGCTATGCCTAGTTCCTCGGGCCATCTACTTTGGGAAAATTAACACAGTATGGCATCATTCTAAATATCAAACAAAACCTTGGTCATACCTGGCTCCTCGGACCATATACCTTGAAAAAATTGATATATTTTAATTAATTTTCTAAGTGTTGAACAGAGCCTTAGCTATGCCTGATTCCTTGGACCATCTACTTTGGGAAAATTAACACAGTATGGCATCATTCTAAATATCAAACAAAACATTGGTCATGCCTGGCTCCTCGGATAACATACCTTGGGAAAATTGATATCTTTTAATTAATTTTCTAAGTGTTAAACAGAACCTTAGCTATGCCTGGTTCCTCGGACCATCTGCTTTGGGAAAATTAACACAGTATAACATTAATCTAAATATCAGACAGAACCTTGGTCATGCCAAGCTCCTCGAACTACATACCTTGAAAAAATTAATTAAACAGAACCCAAGCTATGTCAGGTTCCTCGGACCACAGACTTGGTGGAAATTAATACCTTTTGATATTTATTGAAGTATTTAACAGAAATTAAATCATGTCAGGTTCCTCAGACCACAGACTTGGTGGAAATTAATACCCTTTGATATTTATTGAAGTATTTATTAGAAACTAAATCATGTCAGGTTCCTCGAACCATAAACTTAGAGGAAATTGATACACTATGGCATCTATTGAAGTGTTGGTCAGACATTAGCCCAAGCATTAAAAAGAAGTAAACTCCTGATTCCCTTCTTGGATCACATGGTTTGTTATCACCCAACAAAGATGTAAACCGAAGTAAGTCCATGAGTATCACTTAAAGCATTTTAGGGTGCCCTGGACTTGGTTGTTGTTTGATCAACACTTGAATATTTTTCTCAAAGTTAGAAAACTTGTTAAAGTTGGTAGATCCAAGGTATGTATTGGCAGTACTGTGGATTTAGTAGTCTTGATCTACTCTGATTCTCAATTAAAAATATGTGAAAACTGTGTTTTCCCTTGTGTAAGCAACCTCGCACATTTATAGCATATGGCTATATTCAATCAAGAAATAGTCAAAATGAGCATTGCATAAGTGAAGAAAATAACCCGTATAAATTTGGGAAAGTAAAGTGCATATTTCATTAAAACATGTCTTAGAAAAGGGAAAGTCCATTACAGAAATTGCAACTACATTATAAAAATGAGGATTCATGGTTTCAACTTTATCTGAAGCCTACCCTTGGAGGTCTTGTCAGCTTGATTAGCTGCTTCATAGGAATCACTTTTTCTTTCTCCTTAGGATCTTCCTTTGCAGGCATGGTAACTGAAGCTAAGACCAGTTCAAAACCTTGGGAAGCTGCCCCATCTTGTGGAGTCTCTATAGTCTTATTCCAGGGCCTACCCACATCAGAGAAGGTTTCCTTGGGAGCTTCAGATTCTTTTGCTTGCTCCTGCTGATTGGGAATAGAAGGATCCTGAGGCTGTGTCTCTCCAATAGGGTCAGCAACTGTAGAGACTACTTCGCCTTGAGTGGGAGGAAGGTCTGAAGCTCGTATGGCTGGTGGGTAGTAGATTTTTTCTGGTTTTCTTGGTTCAGAAGAAGCCTCAACCCCAGCTTGGTTGAGGGCTTCACCCCACGTCTGAGCGTAATAGGTTCGACACACTACTGGGACCTCTGCCCTAAGGGTTTCCTCGGTCTCGGCTACTCCGATTTCGTAACCATGCTGCTCAGCCTCATCCCTAGCCTTCTCGGCTTCCCTTTTAGCTTTCTTGGCCTCATCTTTAGACCTTTCGGCTTGGTCCCTCAGCTTTTGGACTTCTACTAACTTTTTTTGAAGGGCCGCTATTTGTTCTTTAGAAGAAGCCAACTATTCCTTGGCATCACGCAAGAGCAGCCTCTGATCCTCAGCTTGATTTTCAGTGCCCGCCAGAGCCGAGTCAGCACTTCTTCTCACCTGTTCCTCCTCTTTCAGTTTCTTCCTTAGGTCCTTGTTGGACTGATCAGCGATGTTAAACGACTCCATAGCCGCCACACGCCTAGTCCTCTCATCGTCTAGCTGCCAGTAGCAGGAATTGGTTATCTCCTCGACCCTAAAAGTAGCTTGGACGGCCTGAAAGAAAAGGGGTAGTAACCTTACAAATAACAATAATGATAATAAATAATAAAAAAAAGGAAAGAGGGGGGATGGTTGCGTACCATGCCCAAATATCTTTTGAGGTTAAGGAAAACCTCCTGCCTCCTGATAGACCGCAGCTCGGTCATATCGTTGGGGAGTAGTAAAGCTTCCTCCAAAGCCGAGGCCACGTGGCATCCATTGCCTTCATGGAAATCCCTGATGGATGCATTATCCCTCAAGGGCTCACCATTGAGAATTGGAGCTGGAAGCTAGGCTTGAGGCTCAGATGGCTGATTGTCTCTCCTCTCTGAGCCCATCTGTCCTGCTTGTCCAGTCTTTTGTTGCTTTACTGCACGTTGGGTCTCTTCTTCAGGTGTAGGGCAAGATCTCCCAGCCTCCAATACCTCCTTGCCCTTCTGCTCTCTCTTTCTCTTCAGGTCAACAGGTTCAACTCTGGATGGCAAAGATGGCTGAGGAGGAGGAGGAGGAAGCTTGGGAGGAGGAGGAGGAAGTTTGGGCTGAGTTGATTCCCCAAGTGCATCCTTTCTGGGCTGGGACTCTATTAAGTCTAGCAAACTTCTCTTAGATTTCCTTTGGATACCTATCTCGTCCAAAGTGCTGGTGCCTACTTGTTGTTGATGGTCAAGGTTAGCTGATGTACTCTCAAGGGACAGAGGTCGGTTGAACACCTTAAATTCATCCTGGGAGTCTGACAAATTTACAATCCCCTCTGGTTCTTCTTCTTCTTCCTCTTCTTTTTCTTCCTCTCCTTCCTTAACAACGGGTTGGGATGGGGATGTTCCTACTGGGATGCCCATAAAGAGTGGCTAAGTAAAGGGTGTACCCTCTGGGATTGGAACACCCTCAAGAACGACAAATTCTTCGAAGGCCACGCTAATACGGGGAAGACGAGGATCGTTGGCTTTTATTACACACTTGAAAGCTTGGAATCCAAGGGAAATAGGTTTGTACCTAAGGATTATGTGTGCTGTTTGTAATTAATCGTCAGCTTCGTTTACAAACACCTCGGACCGTAGAATTTTATCTAGACTTTCTCTGTTGACTAAGTTGAGCCGAGGTTTGATAGAACGTCTGTCTGCAAAATCATTAAAACAGAAGGAAAATTTTTCAAAAGCAGAGATAGTGTGAAATAAAAGGGAAATGTAAGCCAAGGTGCATAAATTTATGACTAGGCCCCCACCTGGTGTTCCCTCCTTAGTCGGACAGGGTAGGCCGTCATGCCATTCCCTAGAAAAGATTAAAAAATCTTCCTTTAACCCCTTGTTTGACGTAGGGAGGTATTGGATTAGCCTTACTTCGGGATACCTTGACTTAAGGTAGTATCCCGCCCCTTTCAATGATGTAGGTTGTATACCTAGTTGACATCATGATGTGTTAATTCCAAGTTCATTCTCTTATTTAGGGCTTCTATACTCCCTAATACTCTAAACATATTTGGGACACATTGTGTGGGGGATAGTCTAAAGAACCTAAGGTAGTTCCTTGTGATATTACCCATGGGGATGGTCATTCCTCCCTATATAAAGGCGATCATTGGGATGACCACTTCTCCATCTTTCCTATCATCTGCCCATTCCCCTTGGGCAGCGTATCTCATGCCCACTGTTGGTGGGATCCTGTACTCAGCTCTAAATCTCTCTATATCCTCCTCGGATTCAACTAAGCGCTTGAACCTACCTATTTTCTAAGAAATTTTGAAGAGAAATCAACAAGTTTGAAACGAAAAATAGAACTGAGAAGAAAAAAGTGTGATGAAAAGAGAATATATGGAAAGAAACGAAACTAAGAGGGTTCGAGGAAACTTACAGGTTTGAAAAGAAGGTCCTCGGGTAAAGTTTTGGTATTTGTAGACGCACGAGGAAGTGAGAGAGAGTGGCAGGTTCAGTGTATGAACTCTAGAACTGTGTGATTGATGGAAGTAGGGAAAGGAGTTGATTTGAGAAGCTATTTATAATGGCACAGAAGTTACAAGCGGGAAAATTCCTGCTCGTAATCTTAGGAAATTCTCCACCGTTAGATTTGCATCGTGCCGTTGAACGTGGAGGACAAAAATGCCTTCAAAATTTAATGAGGGCGCGCTCTGGATGCCGAAGCGTTAGGAGCGTGCCTTGAGCAGGTAAAAAGGCATTTGGGAGTTCGTATAGATGGGGTGTAATCATAAACAGGGTGGGCTGATGATATCAAAATCCTTCTTTCCTCCTGAGGAGTTGAAAAATAAGATTTCGAGGGGCTATTGTAGGGGCCAAATAGCCAGAAGGTACTGTTAAAACTGTATATATTGGGCCTATGGCCCAGTCCAAGGATATTTACTTGTCCGAAAATGGTCAAACAATGTTATTATGGGAATGGTAGAAGAGGAAGAGATAACGATTGTAAATAATAGTCCAAAAAATGTCCGAGGAGAGAAGTCATATCGGAAATGTGGATCCGAGATCAGTAGGAATGTCCTACCGTCCTGAACATCCTACTAGGTTGCATCACGGTTAGAAGTCAGACATTGGATAGGAGAGGAGTAGAGGAAGGCAACAAATATCTACAAAAGCTGCTACCTCCGCATTAAATGTTTTGTAGCTACCTCCGCATTAAATGTTTTGCAGCTACCTCCGCATTAAATGCTTTACAGCTAACTCCTTGACCGCATTAATGTGGAGGTGATACTTGAACAGTGTATTTCAGCTTTACAGCTACTACATGAAGACTTATGGGAGGGGTTGATGGGACAAGTATCAACACCGACCATCCTGCATACACGTGGAAGGTGGAGATGAAAAAGAGAGAGAGTATATAAGGGAAGGATGGCAACCAAAATGAGGGATCGAAAATTCATGATAAGAGACACTGTAGCATCAAATAAACAAACTTGTAATTGAACCTAAGAGTAATACAGAAGATTAGACCTCCTCGGACTTTACCGAGGATAATTTTTCTTCAATACGTGCCTTCTTCTTTTTATTCTTTTATCATCTGGATCCATTTAGTGGTTGTTTGATCAACTACAGCCAGTATTCAAACTCATTCTCTACAAATTTATTATTTTAGGCCTTTTTGGGCCTAAGTTCATTCACACAGTGGGCTTGGAATTCAAACTTGGTCGTGAAACTAGTTATTATAGTTGGGCCAAAAAATAATTTAAGAGATTGATTTAAATTAGAACTAGTAACAACTTATCACTTATAATTTATTGTGAAAATATTATACAAGTAACGCTTATTTAACATTTATCCAACTCGCTTACATGACATCATATATTAAAGTTTCCTGCTTTGTACTTTGTAGTGTGCCTTGTTCTGCCGAGTGGGAAAAAGTCCACCCGTCCACACTTCACAGAAGATAGACTGGGTCTTTCTCATTTTGTTGATATTATTAGTAAAAAGGATATGTGTGGCTGATTTGGAAGGAGTGATTATTGTATTTTTCTTTTGTTGGCAATAAAATTTTTATTCAAGCAAAAAAACAAAAAATGCAAAACTACTAATTAAAATTTTGTATTCAAGTTATCTAACATCTCAATATAGTCAATTCATTTAATATTTCTTAAGATGTTATATTTATTAACTAGTAATTAGATATAGATAAAAAAAAATAATTGTAGATGTGACTTGTGGCCACCTATATTATATGTATATTTTTTTTTTCATAAAACTCATGCTTCATCACCTTAAACTATGAATGACAAAACAAGTTGTATAAAAAACAGTGAATCACAGTCAAAATAATGAATATGGACTGTGTCAAAGCTTACTAAGTTAAACAAGAGTAACTGATTTACTCCATTCTATCCAGATAAAACACTAGTTTTTTTCCTTGACTCTTACCACTACCAAGGGTAAAACAAACACAAAGTAAAGTTAATTTTCACCTATAAAAACAAGTAAAGTGTGAGAGAGATGTTTTTAACACAAATCTGTAGGGGAGCCAAACCAGAAAAGAACGGAGGAAAAGCTACAAAGAAGCTTAAAAAATAACTTCTTATGCTTAAAATGGAGATGGTGAAAAATTTTCCAGCAATAAGTACCCAAAAAAGAGGTTTGAGAATTTTTGTGTTTATTTTCTGATTTCAGTTTTGTTTTGTTGAGAGAGAAAGAGAGAATGGGTAATTTTCTGTGTGCAGAAAACTACGAATTCTACCGTCTGAGGGGTTGTTTGGCACTGTTATTTAAACAACAACACTTCTGACAAGTATTTCTATAACACTCAAACGCATATTTTTATAACACCGAAAACTGAACAACAATACTTAAACAAATACTACTAGACAGGCCCTAAAACTCCCACATAGAGAAAACCAACCGTCAATTATACATTAAATGAAAATAATTTTTTTTTTATAAGAGTGATATTGTCACCAATAAGGAAAAAAAAAGTTATTCATTTATTTATTAGGAGGTACCAATCATATTCATTGCCAATTCATTTATTGGGTGATTGATAAAAGTTGCAGTAGGTTTAGCATTTTCGTTTTTTCTATCTATTGACTAATGATTAATACTCTTATGCACATCTTTATTTACTAATACTCGGAGGTCTTTTTATATTTGGATCAGGCTATTGCCTCTCACTTGCCTAGCACTTGCCTAGTAAATAAATGACAAAAGATACCATCCATAAATAGACTCCCAATTTCCCGTAACCCAAAAGGAACACGCAAACTAGTATTGGTTTTCTCTCTTTCTTTAGAAAAAATCCCCTTTTTTTTTTGTTTGGGACCTTTGGGTGAAAATTGAAAGCTAGCTAGCTAGCTTGTTAATGGAGTCGATTACTGAGACCAAGAAGAGCCAAGGTGGTGCAAAGGCTACATATTCAACAAAGATTCGCAATGGCTTGGAGAAAACTAAAGAGGCCGCAGCAAACCACATGAAGAAAATAGTAGTTAAGGAAGCAACCGATGCGAGCCTTCGTTGGATCAAAGACAAGTACCACAAGACAACTAAGAAGCATAAGAAGGAACCTCATGATTCATGAAACATCTCTCTCACAACATGTACGGGAAATAATAATGTCTTATAAGACTGTCATATATAATAGTTGATGTATGTCTCATTTTCAATAATTATCATCTCTTTTTTGTTTTGTTTTGTTTTTTTCCTAGTTTTATGTAATTGAAACTCATTGTTGTTGTATTCGGATTTGATTAGAGCTCTTTTCTTTTCTTTTTTCGGTTATTGAGATGGGTAAAAAAAATAGAACGAACATAATCTTAGCTGGAAGCCAATAAAGCATCATATATAAACGATCCGTAGGAGATCTATTAAAAAAAATCATGAAACCAAGATTGCACATATGTTTTTTTAGATTTTTGTTTTGCACCTCTTGATCTTTTCTTGTTTTGGGGAGTTGCAAATCAGGTGTTTTTTTGTTTATGGAATTGTGTTGGACTCCACAAGGTTTCTCAATTGGGGATGACTGGTTAACTTCAAAGAATAGTTAACTATTCTTTGAAGAAAGTGTTTAGCCCCTAAAATTTTGATTTTAGTCATCACATTTAAACAGAATATAATAACTTTGTCACTCCTTCCACCTACTGCTAAATTTATTCTAGATCACTTAGATTTATATTCTATTTTGGCATATATTTGAGAAAATACTTTGAATCAATGTTGACATATGTTTCTATCCAAAATAATGAAAATCATCTTAGATAGAAGTAATACGAGTCATACTGATGAAGCATAAAATGTAACATATTTCAAGGAAAAAAAAAAAAGAATTGACTTGACTTTTCTCTAATTCTAGGAAGGATAAAACTTGGAGAATCTTATATTTAGTACATTAGATTCCTTACTTGAAATTTGAAATTAAATACTTGATTGTTTTAAATTTAATTATGCTGGACAAAGATAACAAACTTTGTTTCCTATCAGAGATTGCTAATGGAACCAAGTGTTTAAACTTAATTAGGAACTTAATCTACTATACCTAAGTTCTACCCTCTCAAGAATACTTTTAGTTTGTGAAATTTCCATTAAGATTAATGCAATTGACATCAATCAATTTATTTTGCTGTTGCAACTTGCAATTGACTTAGAAATACATAGAGCTTGTTTGTTGTTATATGTTTCTGGGAAATTCATTGAAAACACATCCGATTGAGGTTACTCTCAAGTCTCAACATCATGTATTAAAGTTTCATGATTTGTATTTGCCAAGTGGTGGGAAACATTCCACGCGTTCACTGTTCTCTCTCTAGTCTTAGTACAAGTCAAAAAGAAAGGTTCTTTTTTGAGATCCATCGAAGAAATTTACTAGTTTCATGATTTGTATTTGCCAAGTGGTGGGAAAAATTCCACGGGTTCACTGTTCTTTCTCTCTAGTCTCAGGTCCATTTGGATACAATTTATTTTGCTGAAAACTGAAAATATTGTAGTAAAATAATTTTTAAATGTGTAAATAGTGCCGTGTGACCCATTTTTAATAAAGTGGTTGTGGGTTCCATGAACAGTGCGTGAACAGTAACTTTGTCTCTCGCACAGTATAATCACATGCATGAACAGTACCAATTATTGTTCATAAGTGTTTGAAAAAAAAAAAAGGGAGAAAACACAAAACATGCAAACGCAGCTGTGGATCCAAACAAATACTTTTTTGTTTGGATCCACGACTGCGTTTGCACATTTTGCGGCTTTTTTTTTTTTAGCACTTATGAACAGTAACCGATACTGTTCATGCATGTGATTATATTGTGCGGAAGACAAAGTTACTGTTCACGCACTGTTTATGGAACCACAACTACTTTATTCAGAAAAAAAAAAAATTAAAAATGGGTCTCACGGTACTATTTACACATTTAAAATTTATTTTACTACAGTGTTTTCAGTTTTCAACAAAATAAATTGTATCTAAACAAACCCTTAGTATAAGTCAAAAAGAAAAGTTCTTTTTTGAGATCCAGCGAAGAAATTTACTCCGAACAAGTAAACACATTTTTTGAATCTAAGTGACAAAAGATTATGTGTTTCTCGTCTATGGATCGGTTTTAATTATGAGAAAATCGATCTCTATCAGTTGGTGATAAATTTAGAAAAAACTGCATCGGATGAACTGTGCACACCCCGATGTGGTTGGCTAGCTACTTTTTCCATTGTCCTTTTACTTTTTCATTCTTTTTTATGTGTTACTTTTTCATATTATAATGCTTTCTCTTATAAGTTTATAATATAATAGATGTCCTGAAAGAAACAAACGGTAAGCTTCAATTCTTCTCTGGTCAAAGCAATAAACAAAAGAGACACTTGTAATTGTATATTGGTGCTCTCATGGAACTTGAGCTCTCCCCTACTAATATGTAGGGTAAACCGATCCAAATAGTATATTGATTTCACTCTGAAGTCTTTTATGGTCCCTTGTCTCTGTTTCTCAAAGTTGAATCCAAGCATGTTTATGTAGACATGGTATAAAAATGTTTCTGTATAGCTAGAAAGAAAAATCACTTTTCCTTCTGACTATTGACACTGTCCTGTTCTCTCATGAGAGAAATCTGAATTCAAATCACTTCTTCCCCACCCTGTTGTAAGGCCCAAAAAAACAAAACAAAAAAAATCAATCCACAACAACCACTTTACAAAATTACAAACATTAACTAAGGTTTTCAGTCTAGTAACAGATATGTACAATTATTGAGCTTTTCATGTTAGTGAGTCTAACCCACATGTTCTAAGGACATTTGGATAGACATATTTGCAGCTATTTAAAAATGTCATACATGTTGTTAATGTGTAATAGGCTATGGGCTTTAGGCCCACCTTGTTTATTTGTATAACACACATAATTGTATTACACACTCTGCCCCCTATATAAAGGCACTCATGTATATTTTATTACTTGAAAAATACAATACATTCATTCAGTATTTTTAACATGGTATCAGAGCCACTGCCTTGACCTTTTCTTAGCAGCCTTGTCTTTATTGGCGTCACTCCATTCTCGACATCGCGTATGCCGCCATAGCAGCCGCCGCAACCACTCGCCATTGAACCTCCGACATCTCTTAGCCGTCATCCTTGGGTTTCAAACCTGCAGCCGTTGCCGTTGAGGAGTCCCACACCAAAAAGACCACTGCTTCCTTCATCATCGTCGTGAATCTTGTTATGATTATTTTTTTGCAGGTACCATTGTGATCGTCATGCGCCAATCTACTCATTCATGGAAGTCTCACAGCCAAAGGAGTCCTCACGCACTGCCCAAGAAATCTGCGTTGAAAGTCACATGCTGCCACGTGCCACTACACATCTCGGTTGTATCTCCATGCGCTTCCACCCGCCGCCTCTATAAGTCACGCTTCTTCATGCACTGACACACGCCCTCATGCACCTTCAAGTGCCTAAACTTGCCTACTGGCGTCATTGCTGACATCATCCTTGCCACGTCAGCCTTAATTGCGTCACTCGCTGACATCATTCTGCCATGTCACTTGCTGACTTCATTTGCTTGCGTCATCCGCTGACGTCATCTCCAGGTTGACTTTGACTTCCCATAGTTGACTCTTCTCAACGTTGACTCTTGACTCTTTAGTAGGGTTAACCGTTGACTTTTTATAGCCTAAGTGCTTCTTACCCAGTTTTTCGTGTAGATTTCATTTTTGCATATTTTGCTTCTAAATGAAGAATAAGGACATGTCTTTCTTTTATTGCAACAATCGTCATTGACAATCCAACAAACGTTTTTGTAACTTTTGCAAACATCCTAGCCATAATATTGAGACTTGCTATTTACGCAACAAATTAGCTATTTCCATTTTTGCTGCTACTGTTGCTAACACTGAGAGTATCCAACCAATGGCTCTCGTCTCCGCAAAGTCCAAGTCTTCTGGATCCACTATCACCATTTCCATAGTTGGCCTTCAAAACATCATTGCTAATACCATTTGTATGGTTGGTAATGCATTTTATTCCTCTTCTCTCTCAGCTTCATCTGGTATGTCTCCTTCCTCTTGGCTTATAGATTCTGCTTGTTTCAACCACATGAGACCTCACTCATCCTTATTTTCTCAATATGAACCTGCACCACACCCTCTTAATATTCGCACAGCTAATGGTTCCACAATGTTTGGTCATAATATAAGTTCTATCTCAACCTCCAACCTTTCGGTTCTTGGGGTTTTTAATGTTCCTAACATTTCTTACAGTTTATTTTCTTTAGGACAATTAGCTGAGTTGATTATTTTGGGTGTATTGTGTAGGATTCAAGGACGGGATAGGAACTTGGGATCAGTCCCAGAGTTTAGGCGTATGTTTCTCGTGGACAACCTTCGTCTTCCACCTGTTGCTCCTGTTTCTATTGCTGCTGCCGTTTCTTCTATTCCTTCCCTTGCTCTTTGGCATGCCTGACTTGGTCATGCATCTTCCTTTTGAGTACAACACCTGGCTTCTAGAGGTTTCTTAGGTTTAGTGTCCACAAAAAATTTTGATTGTGTTTCGTGTCAGTTAGGAAAACAACCAGTTTTGCCTTTCAATACTAATGAATCAATGTCCACTAATATCTTTGACCTAATTCATTCTGATTTTTGGGGACCTCCCTCTATCTCTAGTATTGGTGGATCTCGATATTTTGTTGTCTTTGTTGATGATTATTCCTGCTATAGCTGGATTTTTCATATGAAACATCGTTCTGAATTATTGCAAATATATTCTGATTTTGCAAAAATGGTTGAAACTCAATTTTCCAAACGAATCAAAAAATTTCGATATGATAATGTTCTTGAATATACTCAATATGCTTTCCAAGCTGTTTTGCATTCCTATGGCACTATTCATCAACTAACTTGTCCAGGTACCTCTCTAAACGAAAATTTTGTCATATTCTTGACACTGTTCGTGCTTTCCTTTTCTCTGTCAAGTTCCCGCTCCTTTTTGGGATGAAGCTGCTCTTAATGCTATTAATTAAATTCTTAGTCCTGTCATCTAAAATCAAACTCCATATGAGCACCTTTTTGGGTCACCTCTAGACTATCACCACATTTGCTCCTTCAGTTCTGCCTATTTCGTTCTTCTTTAGCCACATAAGCATAACAAACTTGAGCCTTGGTCTAGATTTTGTTGTTTTCTTGGCTATGGCGAAATTCAAAAGGGGTATAGGTGTTATGATCCTATTTCTCATTGTCTTCGTATCTCCCGCAATGTTGTCTTCATCGCTCCTTTATCGAGCTCTCTCACTTCTGCACCTCCCTCTCTACCTCCTCTGTCTTAAATCTTTTTCCAGATGAACCAAATATTCCTTCTATAGTTGCTCCTGATTCCCCTATAGACTTCTCTGTTCAACCACTAGATATTTTTTATGCCTCTTCTAGATCACCCTCTAATGAACAGGTGGAAGATGAACAGGTCGAAGACGAGCCACCCAACCCTAAGCTTGGGTCCCCTACTCCTGCTCCGCCAGAAGATCTTGCACAAGACATTCCACCTCATCACTCAACTCGAGTTAGATTCATTCCTACACATTCACTTGACTATCATTGTTACACTACTTTTACTACACTGCACGAGCCTCACACCTATCGTGAGACGTCCACTGATCCTTTATGACAAATTGCAATGAAAGAGGAACTTGATGTATTATTTAAAAAACATACTTGGGATTTGGTGACTCTCCCCCATGGGAAATCTGTGATTGGTTGTAAGTGGATCTACAAGATCAAGACTCACTCTGATGGTTCCATTGCGCAGTATAAAGTTCGTCTTGTTGCAAAAGTGTTTACACAGAAGTATGGAATTGATTATAAAGAGACCTTTACTCCAGTTGCTTGAATCTTATCTGTTCATGCCCTCTTAGCTGCTGCCGCTGCCAGTAAATGGGACATTTTTCAGATGGATGTCAAAAATGTCTTCCTTAATAGGAATTTAAGTGAAGAAGTTTATATGCAACCTCCTTCTAGTCTCTTTATTGAACCGCACAAGGTTTGTCACATTTGACGTGCACTTTATGGCCTTAAACAAGCTCCACGAGCTTGGTTTACCAAGTTTAACTCTACCATCTCTCATTTGGGTTACATTGCCAATCATTATAATTCTGCCTTATTTCTTCATCGCACTGACAAATGCACTATTTTGCTTCTCTTATATGTGGATGATATGATCATAACTAGTGTTGACCTCAGTGGCATTCAAGAACTCAAGAATTTTCTCAGTCAGTAGTTTGAGATGAAAGATCTTGGATAGCTTAGCTACTTCTTGGGTCTTAAAATAACTCATTCTACAGATGGACTTTATATTACTCAAGCCAAGTATGCTTCTGAACTTTTGTCTTGAGCTGGACTCACTGATAGCAAGACTGTTGACACTCCAGTTGAACTTAATGTGCATCTGACTCCCTCAGGGGGGGAAACCATTGTTTAATCCCTCTCTTTACAGACGCTTAATTGGTTGGCAGCCTAGTTTATCTCACTGTCACTTGTCTAGACATTTCCTATGTTGTTCACCAGGTGAGCCAGTATCTGTCAGCTCCACAATCAACTCACTATGCTGCTATTCTGTACATTCTTTGATACCTAAAGGGCACTCTCTTCCATAGCCTTTTCTACTCTACTCAATCTCCTATTGTTCTCCGTGCATTATCTGATGCTGATTAGGCAGGAGATCCCATAAATCGCAAGTCCACCACTAGCTATTGTTTTCTTCTTGGTTCTTCTTTGATTTCTTAGGGAAGCAAGAAACAAACCCTTATGGCCTGCTCCAGTACTAAAGTAGAATATCGTACCCTTACTGATACCACATCTGACTCCTTTGGCTACAATGGCTTCTTAAGGATTTAGGTGTGTCCACATCCCCTGTTACTCCTCTTTATTGTAACAATCAGAGTGCCATTTATATTGCTTACAATGATGTCTTACATGAACAGACTAAACACATTAAAATCGATTGTCATTTTATCTGTTATTATCTTGTCCATGGTGCTCTCAAGCTGTGCTCGGTCTTCTCTAAAGATCAACTTGCGGATATCTTCGCTAAGTCACATCCTAAGGGATGCCTTCGTGTTTTGGTTGACAACTTCAAGTTGGCCTTACACCCACCTTGAGTTTAAGGGGGGCTATTAACGTGTAATAGGCTATGGGCTTTAGGTCCACCTTGTTTACTTGTATAACACACATACTTGTACTACACACTCTGTCTCCTATATAAAGGCACTCATGTATATTTTATTACTTGAGAAATACAATACATTCATTCGGTATTTCTAACACATGTATAAAAGTAGCTTAAATGCATCTTTGAGGAACAACAATAATACAAATACGTATATTGAATTTCAACTTAGCATTGAATGGGCCTATCATAGATAGGAGGTAAGGTGGGACAGTTCTCATTCATGTAAAAGCAAGGTCCCAGCATTCTTGATGGCATGAGAAATACAGAAAACCCATGCTGCTTAACCTGCTCAATACAATGAATGAAAGAAAAATCACCTTTTATGCAACGAGGTTAAGAAGCACAAGATCTAAACAAACATCAAAGAACTCAAGCATACAGATTCCAAATGGAAATAGTGACAAACAAATTTATGCTTTTAATGGAGATAGTGACAAAATTTCCAGCAATAAGTGACCCAAAAAATGAGGCTTGAGAATTTTTGTTTTTACCGACTAAATTTAGTTTTATTTTTTTGAGAGAGAGAGAGAGAATAAGTGACTTTCTAGCTTTTGTGAATGGAACTGATGGAAGACAAGAAGTTTTACACCCTAAAACTCGCAGGTAGAGAAAATTTTTTTTACTATGTTTTTTTATAAGAGTATTATTTGTCACAAAAAATAAAAATAAAAAGCATTTATTAAGGGATACCCAATCATATTCATTACCAAATCATTTATTAGGTAGTTGATAAAAAGTTGTAATAATTTTAACATTTTCATTTTTTTAATTAATTTTTTATCTATTGAATGATAGAGACTTAATTAATAGTTTTTAAGTGAAATATTAATAGATGCCTTAAGAGCATTGGTTTATAAATTACTTTGAGGAACATTTTTTGGGAAAATGATAATTCAATTAATTTTTTTAATAACTTTTTATATTTCCCATTAGAGTAATGTCAAAACTTTCTTAATATTGTTTATTAACCATGACTCTAAAAGCACCAATTATCATAACTTTTTTTTTTAATGTCAAAACTTTCTTAATATTGTTTATTAATCATGACCCTAAAAGCACCAATTATCATAACTCATAATTTAATACTCTTTTTTGGTTACCCACAGTGTATCTTCAAAGTTTTCAACTAGAGACTAATCATTGTTCGCAACGGGTGAGCCCTAGTGGGGTAAATCGCTGACCTAAGGGGTTTTATCAAAGTGCAAGTACCCAAATTCGAACTGGAGAACACATACAATCAAACATGAGATAAGCACTTTAAGACCAAGTACCCAACTACGTAGCCAACCCATTTAATACTCTTACTAATAAAAATACTCTTCTGTTAGTAGGTAGTACTCTGCTGTCTTTTTATATTTGGATTTGGGGCCTAAGGAAATTTCCTCTCACTTGGCTACATAGTAGAGCTGGGCTGAACATCACATTTTTAATATATATTCTCTGAAATATCTTGGGTTCTGTTTGACTGAGTTCTATAATCCACTAAAGATACCATCCATAAATAGACTCCCAATTTCTCATAACCCAAAAGGATAAGGAACACTCATACTATTAGTTTTCTCATTCTCTCTTTCCCGAGAAAAAACTCCATCTTTTTCTTTAAATTTTTTATCTGGGGTGAAAATTTAAAGCTAGCTATAGCTTGTTAATGGAGTCGAACCCGTGGGCTGATCAATGGGACCACAAGAACAACAGCCCAGACCAGATTAGTGAGACCAAGAAGAGTCAAGGTGGTGCAAAGCCTACATATTTAACAAAGATTCAAGATGGCTTGAAGAAATTATTAATTAAGGAAACAACCGATGCGTGCATTGGTTGGATCAAAAACAAGTACCACAAGGCCACTAAGAAGAAGCGTAAAAAGAAGGAATCTCGTGAATCGTAAAACATCTCTTTTACAAAATATATTAAAGAAATGTCTTACAAGACTATCTTATATGATAGGTTTTTTTTTTTTTTTTTTCAAAAGCACTAGCTAGTGCATGCCTCCTTTCAATAATGATCATCTTTTATGTTCTTTCTTTTTTCTTTTTCTTTTTTTGTTCCTTTTTTCCTTAGTTTTATGTAATAGAAACTCGTTATTGTATAGGATTGATTAGAGCCAGGTTGATTACTCTTGTCTACTTAGAAGATTCATATATGCAATCTTTTTTTTTTTTTGAGATGTGTTAATAAATAAGAGCAGATATAATCTTAGCAAGAAGCCAATAAAGCACTATAAACAATTTGTATGAGATCTATTAAAAAATCATGAAACCAGATTGCGTATATGTTTCAGATTTTCATTTTGCACCTCTTGATCTTTTCTAGTTTTGGGGACCTGCAAATCAGGTGATTTGTTTATGGAATTGTGTTGGACTCCACGAGGTTTTTCGATTGAGGATGACTGGTTAACTTTAAAGAATAGTTTTATTTTTCTCACATTCTGACTCAAAAGTGTTTTTTCCATAAAATTTAGATTCGGTCCTCAAAATTTAACAAAATACAATAATTTTGTCACTCCATCCACCTACTGCTAAATATATTTGAGAAGATATGTCGAATCAATATTGAACATAAGCTATAGTCTCAAGAAAAGCTCTAACAATCTTCTTCAATGGTAGGTGGATAAAATGACAAAGTTGAAATATTTGAAGATTTTCAAGTTAACCCTTGAAAAAAAGGGGTTTAGACTTCATTGTTATTGGTTTTCCTTTATAAGATGTTAAGTAAAAGAATTGTCCAATGCACAAATCGGTTGAAAATGCCCACCTTTATTGGCAAATTTTCTAGTTTGATGTGACTCGTTAGGTTACTCATCTATGGACCAGTTCCAATTATGAAAAAACTAATTTCTATCGGTTTGGTGATAAATTTGAGAAAATACGGTACAGACCAAACTGCACACACCCCTAAGTCTGTGGTTGGCTAACCACCTTAGAGCATCTCCAGCAGAATAGCCAAATATTTGTACTGTTTGGCTAATGAACAGTGACATTTAGCTTTTGCCTACCCATTTTTTTAAATACACTTCCAACAGATTCTCTATCCCATTCTCTATCTCATTTAAATATTATTTTTTCATTTATTCTTTATCATCATTTATTCTTCCTATATTTATTCCCAACAATTATATTTTTTAATGAAAAGTGTTATATTTACAACATTTTTCGCAATATTTTCACAACAAAATTTATGTGAAAATTTGTTACTAGTTCTAATTTAAACTCATAGCTGAAATTATTTTTTTTCTCACCAATATTAACTAATAACAATTTGTTATTTAAAATTTACTGTGAAAATATTGTAGTAGAATTTCTTAATTAGGATTTTTTATTTTTTATATTATTTTTCTACCATTCCTTTCATTTCTTTTTTCTTTTTCTTGTTTTTCTCCACCGCACACTTGTCCAGGCCTCTCTTTTATTTTCTTTTTCTCCTTTCATCAAGAACACTCCAGCATCACTTTGCTTCACATCAGAGAAAAGAGAGAAAGAGAGAGATCGGCTTGTCACCGCTCCAAGCGCTACTGCCGCCGCTCCAACCGCCGCTCGTCGTCCTCCCGTCAGATCAGCTTGTTCTTTCTTTCTTTTTCTTTTTCTTTTTTTTCATATTTGCTTGTTTTGATTCAACTTTATTTTAAGAATTGGATTTTGTTTTGTGTTTTGTGTTTGGATTAATTCTTTTGCTTATGAACAGTTTAATTTTTTTTTTTTCTGATTTCATTTGGTTTGTGAGAAAAAAAAAGAAGCAACGGCAACGGCAACGGAGAGAATGAGAGAATGAGAGGGGAAAAAAAAAAGAAGCAACGGAAAGAAAAAAAAAATGGAAATCCGGAGGAGGAGAGAGAAAGAATTAATATAATAGAATAGTTGGCAATATTTTAATCCAACAAATTCAATGGCTAATGAACAGTAGCTCATCAGACTTGATGAGCTATTGTTCATAAGCCAAAAAAAAAATTGGGTATGCCTAAGCTGCTGAAGGTGGTTTTTTTGCTCACATTCTCTATTATGGCTAAGATTTGAGGGATGCCTCTATTGCTGGAGATGCTCTTATGAGGGATCTTTTTTGGTGTTTGGTGTGTCAAATGCCAAATATTGGACATTTGGCACACCTAATGGGAATGCTCTTATGTGTTACTTTTTCATATTATAATGCTTTCTCTTCTAAGTAAGTTTATAATATAATAGATATCCTGAAAGTAACAAATAGTAAGCTTCAATTCTTCTCTGGTCAAAGCAATAAACTTGAGCTCTCCCCTACTAATATGTAGGGTAAACCGATCCAAATAGTATATTTCATGTTTATGTAGACATGGTATAAAAATGTTTTTGCATAGCTAGAAAGAAAATCACTTTTCCTTCTGACTTAGATGTTTATAACTAAAAACTAAAATCAATGAATAATCAAAAGCCAAAAACAATGTTTATACATATCTATCTATAGCATATATAATATGGAAGTTTTGCAAAAATTTACAAATTTCTTTTTGCACCATGTTGTTAACATCTTTTCTTTCTTTTTTTTTCTTTTTTTTTTTTACTTATTTAACCTTTCATCTTCTTCGACCTTGTCTTCTTAGTTTAATTTTTCATCTCTTCTAACCATTGTTTTTTTTTTTTAAATTTCATTTTCTTCCTCTTTATATTTTTAAATTTTCAGCAGCTTCTTAAATTCTACCATTACTAAATTTTCTCAATCATTGTTGTAAGGACCAGATTTGAATTCCTAGCCTAACGAGTGGATGGACTTAGGCCCAAAAAGCTCAAAACAATGAATTTGTAGAGAGTAGGTTGAAAAACTGGGCTTTAATGAATTAGACAGGTGCTCAGGTAGATTTGGATGACAAGAGAATGTAAGTAAACTAGTTTATACTGAAGAAAATCGTCCTCGGCAAAGTTCGAGGAGATCTGTTCTTATATATTTCTCACAGGTTCGATTACACAGTTAGTTCTTGATGCTACAGTGTTTTCTATGTGTTTTTCTCGATCCCCAATCTCGTTGCCTCCTCACTTCTTTTATACTGTCTTTCCTTTTCATCCCCACCTTCCATGTGCATGCCAGATGGTTGGTGTTGATACTTGTCTCATCAGCACCTTCCATAAGTCTCCATGTAATGCTATAAGGCTGAAAGCCACTATTTAGGTATCACCTTCACATTAATGCGGCCAGAGAGTTAGCTGCAGAGCAATTAATGTGGTGGCAGCAGCTTTCTCCTAAAATATTTCAGGATACTTCCTTGTCCTGAGTTCCCATAGTGCCTATCCGTATCAACTGAGTGTTCTTGGGACGTTCCCTTGGACGACAGGTCACCTCTTCAAACCTCGACCTTGGTGAGCCGAGGAGGCTCTCATCCTCGGCACAACCATCCGGACTGTTATAATCAGAACTGACCTCTTCACTTGCCAATAGGGGCTCTTTCAACAACGTTTCCCCTTTTCGGACGTCATCTATCCTCGGCTTGGGCCTTAGATCCATTCTATACATAAATAATGGGCTCCGGGGCCCAATGCTCCTACAATTGCCTTTTTTTAATTTTCAACCTTTCATCTACTTCAACCCTTCCTCCATCTTGATTTTCTTATAAATTTCTCTTTACTTCATTTCCACATCTCTCCCTTATTCCTTCCAAGTTGTTCATGACAAAAAAAATTAGGAGGTAATTACACTACCCTCCCTTATGATTTAGGAAAATGACACTCCACCCCAAACCTTAAGGAAAAAAACACTCCCCTCCCTTGAAGTTTGAAGAAATTGACACTCTCCCTTCTTTTTTTTATATTAATAATGAAATATTCTAAATTTTTATAAGAAGCTCTTTAAAAAAATTTAATCATGGTTAGTAAAAAATAACCGATAAATTTAGAATAAAATGCAAGATTTATCAAGCACCAAAAAACACTTGCAATGGAAAATTTCTTCAATGCCCATTGAAAAAAGAAGAAGAAAAGAAAGAAAGCAAAATTCACACTTAATATTTTAAATTACACTTTCATTAAAAATTTCAAATAATGAATTTTAATTATGAAATAAGATAATTTTGGACACATGCCTTAGGCAAAGGGCAGGTTAGTACAAAAATTTTTTAATATTAATTTAACAAAGTTTGGTCAATGGGATGTTAAGGGGAGAAAGTGTTTTTTTCTTTCAAATTTGGGGTGAAGTGTCATTTGTCTAAACCTCAAGGGAGGGGAGTGTAATTACCCCAAAAATCAATACTCTCTCTCTCTCTCTCTCTCTCTCTCTCTCTCTCTCTCTCTCTCCCCAATTTTGTTTCTCTTTTGGTGGATTCTTTTATTGTTTCAATTTTTTTTTTCCGCTAATAGTGCTTTTTTATTGATTTAATTGTTCCATCACATTTGTTTCTCTTTTTGACAAATTTGTATTAACTTTTATGCATATTTATGTATTTTGGTATTCTGATTCCCAATCATAAGCTCTTTTTCTTTATCCCATTGGTTTGATTTGATTTGGATTAATAATCAGTTGTTTTACAAGTTAGAATTTGATTTATTTAATAATCCATTTAGAATCTTAGATGCTAAACTATAAGACTTTACTAAATTTTGTTTATTTTTTAATCTTTTTTGGTGGACAAATTTGTAATTTTGTAGTATTTATTGTTATTATACTCATGTTGCACCACGTCATCTGCCACATTATTAGCCATATAATTATTCATTTTCTAATTTAGTCTTTATTCCTATTTTTTGTTGACAATATTAAATATATAAATAGATTGACTTTACACATTCATCTTGGACAATTTTAACTTTACATATAATTTTTGTCTTTACATATTCATCTATTTTAATTTAGATGTTTATAACTAAAAAATAAAATCAATGAATAATCAAAAGCCAAAAAAGAATGTTTATACATATAGTATATATAATATGGAAGTTTTGCAATAAATTTTAAATTTATTTTTGCACCATGTCATTAACATTCTTTCTTCTTCTTTTTTTTTTTTTTTTTTTTTATGCAATTTGTGCTTTATTCATCCTTTCATCTTCAACAACCATTGTCTTCTCAATTCAAATTTTCATCTCTTCCAATCATTGTTTTTTTTTTTAATTTCATTTGATTCCTTTATATATTTTTAAATTTTCTCCATCTTCTTAAATTCTACCGTTTTTAAATCTTCTCAATCGTTTTCTTTTTAAATTTTCAACTTTTCATCTACTTCAACCCTTCCTCCATCTTGATTTTCTTATAAATTTCTCTTTACTTCATTTCCACCTCTCTCCTATTCCTTCCAAGTTGTTCATGACAAAAAAAGGTCAATACTCTCTCTCTCTCTCTCTCTCTCTCTCTCCCCAATTTTGTTTCTCTGTTGGTGGATTATTTTATTGTTTCAACCTTTTTTTTTCCCGCTTATGGTGCTTTTTGGTTATTATCGATTTAATTGTCACATCACATTTGTTTTTATTTTTGACAAATTTGTATTGACTTGTATGCATATTTATGTATTTTGGTATTCCAATTCTTGATCACAAGTTCTTTTTTTTTTTATCCCATTGGTTTGATTTGATTTCTTTTTGCACCACTTCATTAACATCCTTTCTTATTTTTTGCAATTTTACTTTATTCAACTTTTCATCTTCTTCAACCATTGTTTTCTTAGCTCAATTTTTCATCTCTTCCAATGATTGTTTTAAAAAAAAAATTCATTTGATTCCTTTATATATTTTTAAATTTTCTCCATCTTCTTAAATTATACCGTTTCTAAATTTTCTCAATCATTGTCTTTTTTAAATTTTCGACTTTTCATCTACTTCAACCCTTCCTCCATCTTGATTTTCTTATAAATTTCTCTTTACTTCATTTCCACCTCTCTCCGTTATTCCTTCCAAGTTGTTCATGACAAAAAAGGTCAATACTCTCTCTCTCTCTCTCTCCACAATTTTTTTTCTCTTTTGGTAGATTCTTTTATTGTTTCAACCTTTTATTTTCCGCTTATGGTGCTTTTTGGTTATTATTGATTTAATTGTCACATCACATTATTTTTGACAAATTTGTATTGACTTGTATGCATATTTATGTATTTTGGTATTCCAATTCTTGATCACAAGTTCTTTTTTTTTTATCCCATTGGTTTGATTTGATTTCTTTTTGCACCACTTCATTAATATCCTTTCTTATTTTTTTCAATTTTACTTTATTCAGCCTTTCATCTTCTTCAACCATTGTCTTCTTAGTTCAATTTTTCATCTCTTACAATCATTATTTTTTAAAAAAAATTCATGTGATTCCTTTATATATTTTTAAATTTTCTCCATCTTCTTAAATTATATCATTTCTAAATTTTCTCAATCATTATTGTGGGGCCTATTATCTAAAAAGATACAGGAATCATCAGAAATGGGCTTGGGGCCCAGCGACCCAGTCCGAGGACACTCACGTGTCCGAGGATAGGTTAAAAGAATTATTGAGGGATTAGTATACCGAAAATGGATGAAAGTCATGTATAGTGGCACAGGACACGTCCGAGGATGAAGTCCACCTCGGATACTACAGTCCGAGGTGGATGTAACTATCATTTTGTCCAGGGTACTCCGTAAAGTTGTATTAGAAATGGAAAGTGAATATAGACCTAAGGAGGAATCGGGAAAGATAACAAATATCTTCCAAGGCTACTACCTCCACATTAAATGCTTTCCAGCTAACTTTCTAGCCGCATTAATGTGAAGGTGATACTTGAACAGTAACCAAGCAGTTTTATGGCCACTGGGCAAAGGTTCCGGTAGGTGCTGGATGGGACAGAAAAGAGTTCCCAGGATAGGAACTACACGTGTACGATGGAAATGGGGTAAGGAACGTATTATATAACATGGAAGCAGGTAACATTAGAGGGGACTTTTGGAAAAAAAGAGAGAAGAAGGATAGAACTCATAAAGAAGCTCACTGAAACCTAGCCGAGGAGAGTCTTGATCATACAAACAGCTCGAAGTGTCTTTTATTTCACTATAACTATAACCTTTCCTATCAAGTAGACATAGTTCTTGTACCCACACTCTAAAAATTTATTGTTTGGGCTTGTTGGGCTGAAAACCCATTCATATTCTGGGTCCAATCCATTTTGAGTCCCTACAATTGGCGCCGTTTGTGGGAAGAACTTGATCTATTCACAAGGAAAGGCAAGAGCAGTGTTCGCGATGGAAGGGGGAGCACCGCAGCAACCATTGATGGGCCCGCAGCAGGTGGATGCTAATCAGCACCAGGCAGAGTCTAAGGGCTCTCAGCACAGTAATCCGTTGGTAGTCCACGGACATAGGAGGGATCGTGAGGGAAGTGCACGAACAACCCACACAGATAGAAGTCACTCTTGGGGGAAAGGCCATGTTTCCCATGTAAAGAACGAAGGGGACATGCAGCGTGAGATTAACAAGTTAAAGAGGGAATTGCGACATGAGCGACGAAGGCGTAGGGCTCATAACTCTGGGCACTCCTCTGAGGAGTCAGATGACACCAGTTATAGACAGAGGTCGAGAACTCCACCCAGTGAATCTTTTTCGCATGAAGAAGAGTACCGCCATGAGCGAAGGTATAAGAGTCCGCCTTGCCAGGGTCGGGGAAATGACGCCTTGAACAAAGCACTGAGTCAGGTCTTTAAGTCGCCCTTTACGCGACGTATTGAGGATGCTGATCTTCCTCGGCGGTTCAATCAGCCCGTGTTCACCATTTATAATGGCCGAACAGACCCCGTAGAACATGTTAGCCACTACAGTCAGAGAATGGCCATTCATGCTAGGGATGAGGCCTTAATGTGCAAAGTTTTCCCATCTAGCCTGGGCCCAGTGGCGATGAGATGGTTCAACGGCCTAAAAGCTAATACTATCGACTCTTTTGAGAAACTCACTCAGGCTTTTGGTGCCCGTTTTATCACATGTAGAAGTGTTGTTCAACCTCTGGGATCGTTGCTATCCATGTCTATGCGGGAGGGGGAAACCCTGAAGGCCTACTCGGACAGATATTGGGAAATGTTTAACGAAGTAGACGGAGCTCAGGACAATGTGGCCATTAATACCTTTAAGGAAGGCCTTCCAACTGAGCATGGCCTAAGGATATCTCTGACTGGTAAACCTGTTACCAGCGTGCGTCAGCTTATGGATCGGATAGACAAGTATAGAAGAGTAGAGGAGGATCAGATACAGGGTAGAGGAAAGTCTAAGGCAGTCCCTCAGGAGAGGGGGGATCTCAGGTCGGACCGGTACAATAACAACCGACCTCGGAGGGACTTTGGGGGGCAATCAGGATCTGCCAACTCCCAGGCGGTTAATGTCGTGTTCCGAGAACCAGTGCAACGGGTTCTAGAGAAAATAAAGGACGAGCCATTCTTTAGATGGCCCAATAGGATGGCAGGGGATCCTGCGAAGCGTAATCGAAACCTTTACTGCCAGTACCACCAGGATCATGGACACACTACTGAAGATTGTAAAAACTTGTGGGACCACTTGGAACAGCTGGTCCAGGAAGAGAAGTTGACCCAGCTTCTACATCATTCCAGCGGCCGAGGAGGCCAGGCAAGCTCGACATTTCGGGGGAATGCTTCTTCAGGACCCCCTTTAGGCACGATAAACGTTATATTTGCTGCCCCAGGGAGAACTGGGTCTTGCCCTACCAGGGTAATGTCTGTGTCGCAATGCTTGGATAAGGGCTCCAGTTCAAGGCCAAAGAGGGCCAGATTGGGCGCCTCATTGGTGCTAGGCTTTTCAGATGAGGATAAAAGAGGAACCATACAACCGCATGATGATGCTTTGGTGGTTACGATTAGGATCGAAGGGTATGACGTGAGAAGGGTGATGGTTGACGAGGGGAGTGCAGCCGAGGTAATGTATCCTGATTTATTTAGGGGGCCGAATTTGAAACTTGAGGATTTGACAACCTATAGTTCCCCGCTGGTGGGCTTCAAGGGCAGGTCAGTCGTTCCGGTGGGGATGATTAGATTACCTGTGCAGATTGGTTCAGATGTGGTGGAGGTGGATTTTATTGTGGTGGATGTTTTTTCTCCGTATACGGCTATTTTGGGTAGACCCTGGTTGCATGCCTTGGGGGCCGTTTCTTCCACTCTTCATCAGAAGGTGAAGTATCCCTCGGGAGGCGAGGTCTCAGAAATTTTGGGAAATCAGGCCATGGCTAGGCAGTGCTTGATAATGGCCATTCAACATCAGCCAGAGACAAGTACTTCGGCCGCAGCCGAGGATGATTTATAGCAGTCAAAGAATCAAGGAGCCCATTTTAGCACTTCCGCTGAGGAAATGAAGTGTGAGAATTTGGAGAGGGTGAGTGTTGGTGATGATCCAGAAAAGTACTTTCAGGTGGGGGTACAGTTACCTTTGTTAGAGAAGGAGCAGTTGGTTGAGGTTCTCAGGAAGAACGTTGATGTGTTTGCATGGAGTGCTTATGAAGCCCCAGGGGTGGATCCGGAGTTCATTTGTCATCATTCGAACGTCAATCCCTCTATTATTCCAAAGAAACAGCCACCTCGGCGTCCGTCTAGGGCACATGCCGAGGCTATCAAAGACGAGGTGACCAAGCTCAAGCAGGCAGGGGCTATCAAGGAGGTGTTTTACCCTCAATGGTTGGCCAATACAGTCGTAGTAAAGAAGAAAAATGGAAAATGGCGTGTATGTGTTGATTATACGGATCTTAACAGAGCGTGCCCAAAGGACCCTTTTCCTATGCCCCGTATAGATCAGTTGGTGGATGCAACCGTGGGCTATCCTCGGATGAGCTTCCTGGACGCCTTTCAGGGCTATCATCAGATCCCACTGGCATTGGACGATCAGGAGAAGACCGCTTTTCTCACTCCCACTGGAAATTATCACTATAAGGTAATGCCCTTTGGTTTGAAGAACGCGGGGTCTACTTACTAGAGAATGATGACGAAGATGTTTGAGCCGCAATTGGGCAGAAACATTGAGGTCTATATTGATGATATGGTCGTGAAGAGTAAGGTAGTGGCCGAGCATGTGACAGACCTTACCAATACTTTTGAGATTTTAAGGAGGCATAAATTGCGGCTGAACGCGTCCAAGTGCTCATTTGGGGTAAGTTCAGGGAAGTTTTTGGGCTACATGGTGACTCATCGGGGAATTGAGGTGAACCCTAACCAAATTAGAGCCATAACTAGCTTGCAACCACCTCGGAATCCCAAGGAGGTCCAGAGGTTGACCGGGATGACCGCCGCATTGACCAGATTCATATCCAGGTCGGCGGATAGGTGTAGGCCTTTTTTTCTGCTGCTCTACAAGTGGAAGGGATTCGAATGGACTGAGAAGTGCGACCTAACATTTCAGCAGCTGAAGGAGTATTTGTCTCGGCCACCCATCATGTCTAGCCCTGAGGTAGATGAGGTTCTTTTTTCCTACCTAGCGATCACCACTTATGCGATCAGTTTTGTTCTGATACGAGTAGACAATGGAGTACAGCGGCCAGTCTACTACGTAAGTAAGTCGCTTCATGAGGCCGAAGTACGTTACTTGCCTTTGGAAAAGGCTATTTTGGCAGTGGTGCACGCTACAAGGAAACTACCCCATTATTTTCAGGCGCATACTGTGGTCGTCCTAACTCAGTATCCGATCAAAGCAGCACTTCGGAGTGCAGACTATACTGGCAGGGTTGCCAAGTGGGGCACAATCCTAGGGGCTTTTGATGTTAAGTATATGCCCCGTACCTCCGTGAAGGGTCAAGTGCTCGCCGATCTGGTGGCCGAATTTGCTGAAGGTTCTGAAGAAATAGAGGTAAGCCCAAGTGGCATGGATGAAAAATCAGTTGGCCTTATCTCCGTGCAACCTATTACATCCTAGAAGGTGTATGTGGACAGGGCGGCAAATCAGCGGGGGTCAAGAGTGGGACTTGTACTGATATCTCCTGAGAAGGTCATCATTGAGAAATCTCTAAGGCTGGGATTCTCAGCTACTAATAACGAGGCAGAGTACGAAGTTTTGTTAATGGGGATGGTAATGGTCAGGAAGCTAGGTGGAAAAACAGTAGAAGTCTTCTCGGATTCGGGATTGGTCGTGGGCCAGGTCAAAGGGGAATTGGAAGCTCGAGACATAAGAATGCAGGAATACTTGAGCCAGGTTAGGCGTATGCAAGTTAATTTTGAATTTTTTGAGATAACCTATGTTCCTAGGAGTGGAAATGCCCATGCGGACTCTTTAGCCACCCTTGCCACATCCTCGGCGCAAAACCTACCTCGGATGATAATGGTCGAAGATTTGAGCAAACCTACACCAGTAACGACAGACACTCTTCAGGTCAACCAAATCAGCTCGGCACCTAGCTGGATGGATCCTATAATATTATTCCTTAAGAAGGATATACTGCCCGAGGACAAATCAGAGGCAGAGAAGATACGGAGGAAGGCTCCTCGTTTTTGGCTGTCCGAGGATAAGAAGCTATACAAACGCTCTTACTCTGGGCCATATCTGCTTTGTGTACGCCCTGAAGCATCAGAGGATCTTCTAGAAGAGCTACATGAAGGAATTTGTGGTAGTCATAATGGAGGATGGTCTTTGTCTCACCGGGCGATTACACAGGGGTACTGGTGGCCAGGTATGCAAAAGGAAGCCCAGGAATACGTGAGGAAATGTGATCAATGCCAAAGGTTTGCGTCGAACATTCATTAGCCAGGAGGAGTCCTCAATCCTCTTTCTAGTCTTTGGCCTTTCGCTCAGTGAGGCTTGGACATCGTTGGCCCTTTCCCTAGGGCAGTAGGAAATAAGAAATACCTGCTAGTTGGCATGGACTATTTCACGAAATGGGTTGAAGCTGAACCTCTGGCTAACATCAGGGATGTGGATGTCAAAAGGTTTATCTTGAGGAATATTATTACTCGATTCAGGGTCCCTCAAGCTCTCATCTCGGACAACGGTCTACAATTTGACAGCAAAGCTTTTAGAAAGTACTGTTCCGACCTGGGGATAAAGAACAGATATTCCACCCCAGCCTATCCACAGGGAAATGGACAGGCCGAGGCTGTCAACAAGGTCATAATGGGTGGACTTAAGAAAAGGCTGGATGATGCAAAGGGAAGATGGGTGGAGGAACTTCCACATGTCCTCTGGGCGTATAGAACAACGCCCCGACGATCAACAGGAGAGACCCCATTTTCAATGACGTACGGGGCTGAGGCCGTGATCCCTGTTGAAACGGGCTTTCCAACACTGAGAACCAGTACTTTCACCTCGGATGGAAATGACGAGCTGTTGAAGAAAAGTCTAGACTTGATAGACGAGCGACGAGAGAATGCGATGGTTCAATTAGCATACTACCAGCACAAGCTGATGCGAATGTTAGACTAAGGCCGTTAACTCCAGGAGATTTGGTGTTGAGGAAGGTCCTGGGAAATACCAAAAACCCAGCCTGGGGAAAGTTGGGGCCTAATTGGGAGGGGTCATATCGTATTACATCTGTAGCAGGGGTAGGGGCTTATTACTTAGAAGATTTAGATGAAAAAACTGTACCACATCCCTGGAATGTAAGCAACCTGAAGAGGTATTACTATTAACAAGTTATGTTTCACTTTCCTTTATGGTTTATCTTACTTCTGCAATATGTGCTTCTGAAATCAATGGAAGTATTAAACAGAAACTAGGTCATGTCAGGTCCTCGGACCACAACTTAGTGAAAATTAATACACTATCAATGGAAGTATTAAACAGAAACTAAGTCATGTCAGGTCCTCGGACTACAACTTAGTGGAAATTAATACACTATCAATGGATGAAAGTATTAAACAGAAACTAAGTCATGTCAGGTCCTCGGACCACAACTTAGTGGAAATTAATACACTATCAATGGAAGTATTAAACAGAAACTAAGTCATGTCAGGTCCTCGGACCACAACTTAGTGGAAATTAATACACTATCAATGGAAGTATTAAACAGAAACTAAGTCATGTCAGGTCCTCGAACCACAACTTAGTGGAAATTAATACACTATCAATGGAAGTATTAAACAGAAACTAAGTCATGTCAAGTCCTCGGACCACAACTTAGTGGAAATTAATGCACTATGGCTTCAATTGAAGTATTACACATAGGCTAAGGGATAATGAATTGTTTAGACAAAAAATTTAGTTGAAATCAATGCCTTTTAAAGGGGATCCGTGCAATTAGAAATATATATCAAAGCAAATGCCATGAACATCACTTATAGCATTTTAAGGTGTTCAATACTTGTCTGGGTAAAATGTTAGAATGCTATCTTAGATATGGATATTTCTTAATGAATTTACAGCGAGCCTTTGTAGGGCTGTGGAGGTCACTGCTATAGTATGTTTTGGTTCCCAATGAGCGTATATAAGGTTAAGTTTTTCCCTTATAATATCAACTTTCATTCTTTTATAGTCCGAGATTGATAACGCCTTAAAATGTGTACTTGTTATATATTTATGTGGGCGTTATCTCCTTATTACTATGCTTAATTTGTATAATTAAGCCATGATTTGTATTAGTCCCTATTATTTATCTTTACATAATTTCTTGAATAAGATGCTATTCATTGTGTGTAATTTTCTACTTTCAGGAAATCATGTGAGAAAGATGAGTTTACAGGAATTTGTGAGAGAATAGAAGCCAAACTAGAATTAAAGTGGAGCTAAAGGACCATGCTTAAATGTCTAAGGAGGTGCAGCTGGAGTGCTTGGATCATCTAACATGATTGGAAGCTTCAAATAAGGAAAGAAATCAAAGAGGCAGAATCTGAAAAGGAAAAATCTGATTTGAGCACTGATCAGTATTTTGAACGTATCTCTCTCCTCAAAAATTCAATTGACACAAGGCCAGATGGGTTGGAACCGTGACTTAAATATCTACAACTTTCCAGTTTTGAGTTTTTCGAAATTCTCAATTTTTGAAGGCCGAAATTAACTCACAAGTTACTGCTGTAAACCTGGACGGAAATTTAAATAGTGAAAAGTTTTATTTTCTTTGGTGACACTTAGACATTAGGGTTTTAAGAGGGAGGCTGGAGAACGAATTTTGGCAGAGAAAACCTTGTATTTTTCTTTCTCTAATGGCAGCCTAAACTCTTTGCTAGGGCTAGGGGTTATGTTTCTTCTATACGGTATGAATATTCAATGTGATTCTTTCTAGGATTTTATCAATGACATATTTGATTGTTCAATTAGATTTCTTTTGATGTATTAGTTCTTCCATGCTTTCAATAAGTTCAATCATGTTTTTCTTATTGTTTAGAGGAATTTCTAATAGTTTCAAATAGAAATCATGTTTTAAAGTGAATGGGTTTTTCTGAAAACTTTTCTAACCGCATTATTAATCGAGGTTATCATGCGTTCTTGAATTGTCTCAGTTCAACCGAATCATAAGTTTTTAATTGTATAAGAACAATCAATTATGAAATATATATTTTCTTAGATCACAAAGAATTTCATATCGATATAGGGAAACACCCCGATGCCCTAGTATTTACATTATTGATTTAAATAAGTTTTTATTATTATTCTTGTTAACAATCACCAAGAAAAAGTATTTTTCTTCTTCACCCAAATTACTGTTTAATTATATTGTCTTTGAATTTACCCTGCTCCTTGTGGTTCGACCTCGGTACTCCGAGAATTATATTGCTACGATCTCCTGCACTTGGGAGTGAGCAAGCAGAGATCATGTAAAGAAAAAAAATAATAAAGAACATTCACGCAAGAAATTATACAAGTGACAGACGAAACCCCAATACCTCTTATAAATTTTGAAAAGGAATTACACATTGCAAGAAAAGAAAAATGAAATGAAAGGGAAACTAAAGAGAATTTGATTACAATTAACTATTTGTTTAATTTTATTTGGAGCTTATGTTGAGGGGCTTTGCCAGCTGCCTCAGGAGGAACATCTTTCTCCTGCACCTTAGGAGCTTCTCTAACAGGTAAGGTGGTTGAGGCCAAGGCTTGTTCGAAACTTTGAGAGGCGGCTCCACCCTTGGGCCCTTCTGTTCCTTTGTCCGAGGACATGTCCTTCGCCCCTTCAGGCACTTTAGGTTGCTCCTGCTGATCAATTGAGGGAGGAGCCTGAGTTTGAGCTTCCTTGGTTGGTTCAGCAGCTGTGGAGGATGCCTCCCCTTGTTGAGTAGAAGGACTGGGGGCTCGAATAACTGGGGGAAGATAAACATTCTCAGGCCTTCTCAGCTCTAATGAAGGTTCAACCCCAGCTCGGTTGAGAGCCTCTTGCCAACTCAAGGCGCAGTACTCTCGGCACACAACGGGAACTTCAGCTCGGAAATTATCCTCAGTTTCAGCAACGCCCACGTCGTAGCCATGTTGCTCGGCTGGGTCTCTTTCTTTTTCAACCTCGGCTTTTGCTTTTTCAGCCTCAGTCTTGGCCTTTTCAGCTTGATCTCTGAGTCTCTGGGCTTCCTCCAGTTGTTTCTGCAGAGTTAATATCTGCTCCTGGGAAGTTGCTAGCTGGGCATTAGCATCACGCAAGAGCTTCCTTTGGTCCTCGACTTGCCTTTGGACTCCATCCAAAGCTGAGTCAGCGCTTTTTCGAGCGTTTTCCTCGTCGGATAACTTTTTCTTCAGCTGCGCAACGTTCTATTCAGCAGCATTGAGTGTGTGCACAGCTGCTATCCTTTTCTTCCTCTCAGCATCTATCTGTTGGTAGCAGGAATTGGTTATCTCCTTCAACCTGAAAGTGGCTTGAACGGCCTGGAAGAATAGGGGTTAGAAAGACACTACGGGGAATTGTGTGCATGATATCTATGATAAGAAACAATAATAGTATAACAATAAGGGCGTTATACCATGCCCAAGTATCTCTTGGCATTCTGGAAGACCTCATTGCTCTTGATAGTCCTCAGCTCGGCCATATCCTTGGGAAGAAGAAGTGTTTCCTCTAAAGCCGAGGCGACGCGGCACCCAAGTCCGCCATTGAAGTCCCTGATTGAGGCATCCTCCCTCAAGGGCTCCCCACCGAGCATGGGAGCAGGAAGCCAGGCCTCGAGTTCCGAGGACTGAGTGGTCGTCTTGTCGGCCACTCGTTGAGACCCGTGGCTAACTTTTTGCTGCTTTGCAGCTCTTTGGTCCTCATCTTCGCGGGTCGTACGAGACCTCCCAGCATCCACCACTTCTTTGTCCTTTGGCTCTCTCCTCCTCTTTGGATCGCTGGGTTCGGTCACAGGTGGCTGAGGTGGCCGAGGATGAGGAGGATGAGGAGGTGGGAGGCTGGGCTGAACTGGCTTCTCCACCACCGCCCTACCAGGCTGGCTTTCGATTACATCCTTCAAGCTCCTCTGGCTTTTCCTTTGAATGCCCATTTCTTCAGAGGTCACCTCGGGAGATTGAGGCTGGTTGAAAACATCAAACTCGTCTGCAGAATCTGACAGTTCTACAACTCCCTTTGAAGTTTCTTCTTCTTCTTCTTCAGCTTCTTTTTCCTTTTCTTCTTCGTCTTCCTCCTTCACTTCCTGAGGAACGGAGTGTGACGATGAAGCTCCTATTGAGAGAGTGGCCTTGGGCAATGGCTCAGTGAAAGGAACACCTTCAGGAATTGGAAAGCCCTCAGGAACAATGAATCCCTTAAAGGCTACACTGATACGGTGGAGCCGAGGATCTCTTGCCTTATCACGCACTTGGGAACTTGAAAAGCCTTAGAGATTGGTTTGTACTTGAGGATTACATGTGCTGCTCTCAGTTGGCCGTCAGATGGATTCACATACACCTCGGATCGCAGGATTCTGTCTAAGCTCTCCCTGTTAATCAATATGATATGAGGTTTAGTAGTGTGCTTGTCTGCAAAGTCATTAAAACATGGAAGGAAAACTTTATCGGAGATAAAAGTAACTTGAATTAAAAGTATAATCTAATTTATAAGGGCGTATGTCCTAGGAACCCCACCTGGTCGTCCCTCTTCAGTCGGACAGGGTAAACCATCATGCCATTCCCCGGAAAAAATAATGAAATCATCTTTCAAACCCTTGTTTGATGTAGGGAGGCACTGGATCAATCTTACTTCAGGGAACCTGGACTTAAGGTAATATCTCTGGCCCTTCAAATGATTGAGGTTATACACCCAGTTCACATCGTGATGGGTTAGACCTAGATTAAACTTGGCATTTAGGACCTCTATACTCCCAAGCACCCTGAACATATTCGAGGCGCACTGTGTGGGAGATAATCTAAAGAACTTGAGGTAACTTCTAGTTAAACTACCCATCGGGATAGTCATCCCTCCCTCTATAAAAGCGATCATAGGGATGACCACTTCCCCTGTTTTTCTATCGTGTAACCACGTTTTTGTGGAGGCATATCTCATACCCAGTGTTGGGGAAATCCTATACTTGGCTCTAAATACTTCTATTTGTTCCTCGGAATCAAGAAGATACTTGAATCTACCCATTTCCTAACAGTTGTAAAGAAAAACTGACGAAGAGGATGGAAAACTAAGGAGGGTTAAGGGAACTTACAGGTTTGGAAAATGAGCTCCTCGGACAGGCTCCTAGTATTTATGAGAGCGTGGAGTGGTGAGAGAGAGACAGGTTCAATGAATACGCGCTGAGACGGTGTGATTTGTGTAACTGAAGAGGGTTTTGATTTGAAAGGCCCTTTATAAGGGCACAGAAATTAGGAGCGGGAAAAATCCCGCCCATAAATCCGGAGGATCCTCCACCGTTAGATTTGCATCATGTCGTTGCACGTGGGGGACAAAGAAGCCGTCATCATTTAATAATGGCGTGTTCCCGACGCCGAAACGTCAGGAGCGTGCCTTGGGCAGATAGAAAGGCGTTCTGAAGGCAAGGAAAGTCTACGAAATAGGTGGGAGCAAGATGTCAAAATCTCCCTTTTTTCGAGATGGCAAAAAGCGAGATTTTGAGGGGTTATTGTGGGGCATGTTATCTAAAAAGATACAGGAATCATCAGAAATGGGCTTGGGGCCCAGCGGCCCAGTCCGAGGACACTCACGTGTCCGAGGATAGGTTAAAAGAATTATTGAGGGATTAGTATACCGAAAATGGATGAAAGTCATGTATAGTGGCACAGGACACGTCCGAGGATGAAGTCCACCTCGGATACTACAGTCCGAGGTGGATGTAACTATCATTTTGTCCAGGGTACTCTGCAAAGTTGTATTAGAACTGGAAAGTGAATATAGACCTAAGGAGGAATCGAGAAAGATAACAAATATCTTCCAAGGCTACTACCTCCAAATTAAATGCTTTCCAGCTAACTCTCTAGCCGCATTAATGTGGAGGTGATACCTGAACAGTAACCAAGCAGCTTTATGGCCACTGGGCAAAGGTTCCGGTAGGTGCTAGATGGGACAGAAAGGAGTTCCCAGGATAGGAACTACACGTGTACGATGGAAATGGGGTAAGGAACGTAGTATATAACATGGAAGCAGGTAACATTAGAGGGGACTTTTGGAAAAAAAAAGAGAAGAAGGATAGAACTCATAAAGAAGCTCACTGAAACCTAGCCGAGGAGAGTCTTGATCATACAAACAGCTCGAAGTGTCTTTTATTTCACTATAACTATAACCTTTCCTATCAAGTAGACATAGTTCTTGTACCCACACTCTAAAAATTTATTATTTGGGCTTGTTGGGCTGAAAATTCATTCATATTCTGGGTCCAATCCATTTTGAGTCCCTACAATTATCTTTTTAAATTTTCAACTTTTCATCTACTTCAACCCTTCCTCCATCTTGATTTTCTTATAAATTTCTCTTTACTTCATTTCCACCTCTCTCCCTTATTCCTTCCAAGTTCGTCATGACAAAAAAGGTCAATACTCTCTCTCTCTCTCTCTCTCTCTCTCTCTCTCTCTCTCCAATTTGTTTCTCTTTTAGTAGATTCTTTTATTGTTTCAACATTTTTTTTTCGCTAATGGTGCTTTTTGTTATTATTGATTTAATTGTCACATCACATATGTTTATATTTTTGACAATTTGTATTGACTTGGGTGCATATTTATGTATTTTGGTATTCCAATTCTTGATCACAAGTTCTTTTTCTTTACCCCATTAATTTGAATTGATTTGGATTAATAATTAGTTGTTTTGCAAGTTAGAATTTGATTGCTTTAATAATCCATTTAGAATCTTAGATGCTAAACTATGATAATTTACAAAGTTTTGTTTCTCTTTTAATCCTTTTGGGTGGACAAATTTGTAGTTTTGTAGAGAAAATACTCTTAATAGTTGTATTAGAAGTACCCTATATTGCCAATTCTTTAGACAAAAGTAAATATTAGTCAAACAAAAATAATTGGATGACTGACATATTTTAACTTTTGCAATTGTATTATTATTATATAAGGATGCCTATAGAAACTTAATTAGGAGATTTTGCAAATGACTTTTTATTTGTAAAATAATCTCAATAGATTATCAACAAAAAATTATTTTCCTTATTGGTCGAATTAATCATTATTAAGCAACGATTGATTTGACATTTTGTTTGCTTGCAAAGCATCTTCATATGGATTTGTTTTGATTCATATATATTTATGAATATATTGAGATAAGCACTGTATTTAAAAAGAGAGAGATCATGATCTTACTTTGTATACTTCAAAAAAGATAGATTAGTTTGGGATTAATGATAAGTTAAAAAAAAATTAATGATGGATGTGGAGGGCAAAAATAGGACAAGACAACAACGTATCAAAACTTGCTACTTTTGCTCACACAATTAATTTGAAGAGATGGGATGCTTAATCAACCTCAAATACCCTTAATTAAGTGGAAAGAATTAACTGGAGTTGATAGAATTAGTTTTTAGTGTAGTTGCACAAGTATGGATGAAAAATAGCCTTAAAGGGCCTGTATTGAGCTCCTCGGGTTTAGTCCAAGGTAGTGATTACAATTGGTTTGAAGTTATAAAAAGTGAATCCCCTTCCTCCAGTGGCATCTTTGCCTTATATAATCAACTAAGGTGTATCTTAGCCCTACATCTGGAGGGTCAGGGTTCAATTCTCTTGATACTTGTCCCATTGGGGCCTTACTAGAAGGCCTCCACATTAGGCTATGAGTTGTGTTGACACTGTTCAGGAGTCATTTCCTCATTAATGCAGCCAACTAAGTGGATGCAGAGGTAATGAATGCTTTATCTGTATTCTTCCCTTCCTAGCTTGATGACAAATCTTCCTTCTCATCCCCAGTTTGCGAACAACGACCCTTAGTATTGGTTCTCAGCCTCCTGAGGGCATGTCGGTATCCTCGGGGTCCTCGACCATTATAGTCTCCATGTACTTGCAGGGGGTTGCTCATATTTTCCCAAGAATTTACTATCAGTGCTTTCTAAGGTCCATACTCCTGATATTGTCCTTGACCTAGCTATCCATATTCTCGAATTCTCATCCTCCTACAGTGGAAAAACTTCATTCCCCTTGGTATTCTATCCCTAGCAAATTAGCTTATAATATGAGTAAATGAAAATTTTAGTATAAAAATAAAGGAATATATATATATTAGTGAACAAAATGCGTTATTTAAATAAATAAATAAATAAAAGCAATACGACATTGTTTATTTTAGAAAAAAAAAATCCTTGCCTTTTGTCAATTTGGTAAAGAGTTATATATATTTTAAACATTTCTTAATTAACAGTTTAATACATCTAAAATTAAATTTTCTTATGAGAAAAATGCTTTATTATAGATTAGTATAATCCTAATATACGATTTTATGAATATTTTAGAAAATAAATTATATACTATGCTTCGTTACAAAATAATTAGATATTCTCGCACATTGCACGGAGTTGCGACTAGTTCATGTAAAAGCAAGGTCCCTAGCATTCCTGATGGCATGAGAAATACAGAACCCCCATGCTACTTAACCTGCTCAATAGAATGAATGAAAGAAAAATCACCTTTTATGCAACAAGGTTAAGAAGCAAAAGATCTAAAACGTTTTGTTTTGTTGAGAGAGATAGAGAGAACGAGTGACTATCTAGCTTTCTAGCATGAAAGACTACAAGTTCTACACTCTAAAACTCCCACGTAGAGAAAACCAACTGTCAATTATACATTAAATGAAGAGAATTTTATTTTTCTATGTTTTTTCTTGTAAGAGTGATATTTGTCACAAATCAATAATAAAATTTAAAAAAAAACATTTATTAAGGGATATCAATCATATTCATTACCAAATCATTTATTAGGTAGTTGATAAAAGTTGTAATAGTTTTAACATTTTCATTTTTTAGAATTAATTTTTTATCTATTGAATGACAAGGACTTAATTAATAGTTTTTAAGTGAAATGTTAACGGATAACCGGAGCATTAGTTTATAAATTATTTTTAGGAACATTTTATGAGAAAATGATAATTCAATTAATTTTTTTGACAGCTTTTTATATTTCTCATAAAAATAATGTCAAAATTTTCCTAATATGATTTGTTAATCATGACCCTAAGAGCACTAATTAACATTACTCATAATTTAATACTCTTACAAATAAAAATACATCTTCTATTAGTAGTTAGTAGTTACAAATAAATATACATTACTCATTTTTAGTAGCAATCAATTATTAAGTCACTGTGAATTCCAATTAGCTTAACTGGTAAAGTCTCTGATAATTGAATATGAGATTTAGGGTTCAATCCCCGCCTACACCAAAAACCGATTAATGTCTTGGTGTTTTGGTCTAATGATAAAAAACTATTATCAAGAGCAGACGCCATAGGTTATGAAACTCTCAAAAAATAAAAATAAAAATAAAAAGTACTTTGGGGTCCTTTTATATTTGGATTTGGGCCTAAGGAAATTTCCTCTCACTTGGGTACATAGTGGAGCCGGGCTGAGCATTTGTAATATATATTCTCTGAAATAATATCTTGGCTTCTGTCTGACTGAGTTCTATAAATGACAATAGATACCATCCATAAATAGACTCACAATTTCTCATAACCCAAAAGGATAAGGAACACTCATGCTATTAGTTTTCTCATTCTCTCTTTCCCGAGAAAAAAACTCCTTTTTCTTTTCTTTTTTTAATTTTATCTGGGGTGAAAATTTAAAGCTAGCTAGCTTGTTAATGGAGTCGAACCCGTGGGCTGACCAATGGGACTACAAGAACAACAGCCCAGACCAGACTACTGAGACCAAGAAGAGCCAAGGTGGTGCAAAGGCTACAAATTTAACAAAGATTCAAGATGGCATGAAGAAATTATTAACTAAGGAAACAACTGATGCGTGCATTCGTTGGATCAAAGACAAGTACCACAAGGCCACTAAGAAGCCTAAGAAGGAATCTCATGAATCATGAAACATCTCTCTCACAACGAGGATGTATCTCATGCGCCTGGTGCATGAGACATCTCTCTCACTGATAGGTAAAGCCCCATAGGCGTGGGGCCCACCTATCAGTGAAAGAGATGTCTTATGCACCACACGCATAAAAGATTTTTCCCTCTCACAACATATATGAGAAGGATGTCCTATAAGCATGTCTTAATTATAAGACAGGTTTTTTTTTTTTTTTTTTTCCTTCAAAAGCATTAGCTGATGCTTGTCTCGTTTTCAACGAGGCCGGGGAAATGTTAACAGATGTTTTAAGGACATTTGTTAGTGAACCACTTTAAAGAAAGTTTTTATGAGAAAAGAAAAAAAAAAACAATTAATATTTTGACAACTTTTTCTATTTCCCATAAAAGTGATGTCAAAATTTTTCTAAAATGATTTGTTAGCAATTGCTTTAAGGGCACCCATTAACATGACCCTTTCAATAATCATCATCTTTTTTGTTATTTTTTTTTCTTTTTCCTAGATTTATGTAATAGAAACCCATTGCCGTTATATACGGATTTGGTTAGAGCCAGATCCATTACTCATTGTTGTTGTTACTTTTTTTTTTTTTTTTTTTTTTGGAAATGTTAATGGCTGCCCAAGATATTAGTTTAAGATATATTTTTAGAAACTTTTTATGAGAAAAAGTGAAGGGAATATACATAAAATTCTCAGGTCTATGAGATGCAAAAATAGAGAAAAATATGCGCCAAAGAAAAACAATCACACAAGACAATATTCACGTGGTTCAGCAATTTTCTAATGTCTATGGAGTTGCAATGATTTCACTATTCACAATAAAAATTACAAGATGTGGTAGTGCAGTTTTTTCTCTCAAAACAACCACAAAACCCTAATATGAAAACCATGATATTTCACTCTTGCACAGAGAATTCAAAATGGGCTAAACATGGGCCAAAAAAACTTCAACCCAAACCTCTGCTTCATTAACTAAGCCTCAGAAAAAAGAAAAGAAAAATCCTATTAAAAACCATAGCACTTTTATATTGAATCAAGTCATAATCCAGATTAAACACAATTATGCTCTACAAAGTCCAACAAAAAGAAAAAAGTAAATTAATTTTTCTTATAGCTTTTTATATTTCCTATAAAAGTAGCCTCAAAGCTTTTTAAAAATAGTTTATTAACAATTGCCTTATGATAACAAGACCCTTGAGTTATTGAGATTTGAAATGGGTAAAAAATAGGAACGGATATAATCTTGGCAGGAAGCCAATAGAGCATCATAAAAAAATCTTATGAGATCTTTTAAAAATCATGAAACCAAGATTGTGTATATGTTTCCGATTTTCGTTTTGCACCTCTTGATCTTCTCTTGTTTTGGGGAGTTGCAGATAGTGATTTGTTTCGGGTGATTTGTTTATGGAATTGTGTGGGACTCTACAAGGTTTCTCGAATCTCGATCGTGGATGACATGTTGACTCCAAGGAATGGTTTTATTTTTCACATTCCGGCTCTATAGTGTTTAGCCCCTAAAATTTAGATTTTAGTCATCAAATTTAAACAAAATATAATAACTTTGTCACTTCATCCACCTACTGCTAGATATATTTGAGAAGATATGTTGAATCAATGTTGCCATAGTCTCCAGAAAAGCTCCAACAATCTTCTTCAACTGTAAGTGGATAAAATGACAAAGTTCAAATTTTTTAAGATTTTCAAGTTAACCCTTGAATAAATGCGTGTTTAGACTATTGTTATTGGTTTTCCTTTATAAGATGTAAAGCAAAATAAGTGTCCAATACGCAAATCTGTTGACCCTTTCAGCAGGAAATGGACGTCAATGAACTTTGATGTTGTCAAAATGAAAATGTCCACCTTTATTGGTGACACTTGTGCTAATTTCACTATGAAGTCACTTATGGGTCACTTGTCTCTGTTTCTCAAAGTTAAATCCAAGCATGTTTAAGCATACATGATGTAACGACCCCACCCCAACTGTGTAGATATTGTCTGCTTTGGGACCCATACCCCTCACGGTTTTGTTCTTCCCCAGGTTGCACTGGAGAAAAGGCCTCTACACATTGAAGGGAGATCATTCCTTATAAACACATTCCCATGTGCTTCCCTAGGCGATGTGAGATTCCATAGAATGCAAGACCCCCCTTTTTGGGTCACTAGACATGGTATAAAATGTTTCTGCATAGCTAAAAAGAAAAATTACTTTCCCTTCAGCCGAAGGACCTTCTGCCTATTGACACTGTCCTGATCTATGATGAGAGAAATTTGAATTCAAATCAATTCTTCCCCACTTGTTGTAAAGCCAAAGCCAAAAAAAAAAAAAAAATCAATCCACAACAACCAATTTACAGATTACAAACATTAACTAAAAATGTTTTTTTTAACTCTAGTAATAGATATATACAATTATTGAAATTTTCAAGTGAGTGAGTTTTATCCCTGCATATTCTAAAGGATATTTGGATAAACATATTTGCAGCTATGTAAAAATGTCATACATGTATAAAAGCAGCTTAAATGCATCTTCGAGGAACAACAATAATACAAATACATACATTGAATTTCAACTTAGCATCGAATGGGCCTATCATAAATAGGGGGTAAGGTGGGGCAGTTCTCATTCATGTTGGCATATGGCTCTAGTGTGTTATACTGAGGCAGTTCCATCCAGTATTCACCAAGAATCTGGCAGAATGGGAGCCGTCCATCCTCATCGTTGCACCACTTTGGTAGGCGTGTTTGGTTATCCTCATAAATCTTAAGCATATAAGCATCACGAATCTGCAACAAGCGATAAAGCCAATGTCATATACAATGAGGATGATGGGGATCAATCCAAGGATATGATTCACCCACCCAAAAAAAATAAAAATTTAAAGTGACTGGGTTACGACTTACAGTGAATTCAGTTACTTGAATAGAGTTTGAAATGGGGCCAAAAATTCCAGCCTCTTTATACATAGCAAGGATAAATGCAACGCAGGTTGTTGATTTCCCATCACTATACACCCAATCATCTTGTTCTGGAATGGTAAGCAATTGATCAAATGATATGCCACGCTTTTCAGTTTCAGCTAGAATATCATGCAAGTCCAAATCCTGAAAGAAAACAAACAAATCTTAAGTGAGACAATAACATTATATATAACATAAAGTTAAGATACTTTGACCAATCATTCTCACAATTAAACAGACCAGTACAACCAAGAACCAACTTGCTGTGGTACTTAACATCACATACACAAAACCAAAATATAAAAACTAATTCAAACCTCCTGAACAAGAGCTTTAAAATTTTTAAAAAGCCCTTTTTCTAAGTACATAATTTTTCGACAAGGAAAATTTATTGAACTGTATCATTTATAGTATAAGAAAACCAGTCAACAGTGAAGCACAAAAAACCATCAAGTCAAACTGATTCCTAATGAGATGCATGCATAGGCAAACATTTAAAAAATAAATAAATAAATAAAATAAAATAAAATACAAAGAAATAAATAAATATAACTGTTCACTGTCCATCTTTCCTCAATGCACATTTTTCCTCTTAAAATAATTGCTTTGATAAGTTTGAATGACGTGACATACACCAAGTCACCAAGGTTCACTGATTTGTTTTCTTTTATAGGTAATAAATTTCATTAAAGAAGCACAAAAAGAGGGTACAACTCTAGTACATAGGAAGCATTTAAAGGTCCATTTAGAATCCGCTTATTTTGCTGAAACTGAAAACTTTTGATTGAATCACTGATTTGTTTTCTTTTACAGGTAATAAATTTCATTAAAGAAGCACAAAAAGAGGGTACAACTCTAGTACATAGGAAGCATCTAAAGGTCCATTTGAGATCCGCTTATTTTACTGAAATTAAAAACTTTTTGTTGAAAGTACTATAGATAAAGGCAAAAGTTGGCTGAAATAGTACAGTGAGACTCATGAATAATACCAAAAAGTGCAGTGAGACCCATAAATAGTAACAAAAATAAGCTGAATAGTAAAATAAATTGGCAAAAATAACCTTTGCCAAACGGACACTAAATTTCAAAACTTCTAAAAAGCCCAAAAGTTCACATCCAAGTTTCTGACTTTTTATTTGGAATTAGAGCAAAACAATATAGTTCAGAATGCAGACTAATGTTGAATTAATCCCCATACAGCCATAAACAGTATAAAAAATGATCTCAAAGAAAAGGAGCTACCTCAGTCCCTAGCCGCTTGTTTAGAGCTTCATTCCACATATTTGCAGCATATGCTGGCTGCAATCTAGTCCACATAGACATGACAGAAATGACCTGTAGACAGAGCTGGCCAGTTCAATACTACTACTAATGAAACTCTCCATGTACCATCCTACATGGCACATTCTTCATGGCACTAGAGGTGCATACTGGGTAAAGTATATTCTGATTTGAAAAGAGGGGGAGGGGAAGGAAGGGAGGGAGGGAGGGAGGGAGGGAGGGAGGGCAGGGGAAGATGAAGAATAAATACCTACTATTCACAAAAAAGAAACTTGACAATAGTTGTATAGGCTGATCTAATCATGCAAAGCTCTTCTTCATAGATCAAAATCTTCACAAAAGCTCATATCAATAAGGTACCATACATACCAATATATTCACCTCTACAAACATACAGGATGCAGACAAGCACACACAAACACAATTGTTGCAGATGTTCAGAAAATCAACTCTAGTTCTGTTTAGCAACGATATTTACCAATGATTTAATAGCACACAAAAGCCTCCTTGAAAAAGTTCAATAAGCCATATTTATAATATAATTGGTTAAGAAGCATACCAAGTGAGCATCAAGAGGTGGAGGATAGTTGTCAGAGATAGTGTCAATCCAACTAAATATCATGTTGTGATAACCATATGGCTTGCCTGCCATGCTCCTAGCATACTCCCATGCTGCAGTGGAGTTGAATTTTGCACGCAAGTCAGAATGCAAGGGAAGCAAGGCTATTTGTGGATTAGAACTATCCTTCAGTGCCAACTCCCACCATTCATCCCATGGAATTACCACTATAATTTCTTCACCCTGCAAAGATCACACAACTGTTCTTTAGAAATAATGTAATTATATATATATATATGTATATGTATATGTATGTATATCAGTTTCATATCAACCTACTGCACAACTCTCCTAATGCAAATTTCATCTACATGTAAGGATGTGCTCAATCTAATATATAGGAATGAACATAAATATACATTCTATAAACTCCTACTTATTGTGATGTGAGCAAGTGTACGTGCAACATGTTAATTATCTCATACCTTTTCATTCTCATGTCCAGATTCACCAACCCAAAGATTTCCCATCTCATCCTTCAAGCAGACAGCAGTATGACCAGCAAAAGCACCAGTTACCCATTTTTCTAATGTCTCAAATCCACCCCACCGACCACGGATCTTTGACACGGCTAAGAAATCACCAGAATGAACATCATCAGGATTTATAGTTGCAAGCCAAGGCTGAGGACGTTTTTCAAATGAGGCACCCATATGGTTCTTCAGAAAAGCTAAGTTAGCATTTTGACCCCACCCAGTATTCGAAAACAAAGGCAATACATCTACTAAAGAAAGCAAGGTCCCCAGCATTCCTGATGGCATGAGAAATACAGAAACCCCGTGCTGCTTAACCTGCTCAATAGAATGAATGAGAAAAATCACCTTTTATTCAACGAGGTTAAGAAGCACAAGATCTAAACAAACATCAGAGAACTCAAGCATACATATTCCAACTCTGCAGGCTCTTCCCATGAATCAAATTTCAACGTATGTTCTCGAGCAGAGAAGTAGTAATCCCATGTAATCCTGTAGGGTGTTGCAAAAACATAGAGATCCATGCAGGTCCAACTGTGCGCTGCAGAAGTCTGTAAAGGGTGCAGAAACTCAGTCCAAGAAAGTTTACCATAATATCAAGACCAAAAATATATATAACCAATCTACCACACACTTTTCCCCTCACCTCTGAAGTGCATTTAACATGGCCACAACGAAATAAACACGGATCTTTAAATTCCTTTATTGCTAAATAGTTCCAATTGATCGCACCACCCGTCAAAACACAAAACAACAAAGTAAATTGATCAATTTTATTTATTATACTGATGATGTCGTCCTAATCACATTCATTATCTTATCAGTATGAAAGGCTTTTGTAGTAAAACTAATGCTTTACAAAGCAAACCAAAGTAGATGATACTTTAAAACTAGGCCAAGCATTAAGTTTTTCAGAAAGCCCAATACAAATTTTAAAAACTTTCCAAAACAAAACCTCATATACCCAGATCACATCAGTTTCTAAACTTCTTATAGTTAAATTGATAACAACTTTACCATTTTCCTTTTCAATTGCAACAAATCCCAATCAGATAAAAGTGGCACTAAAAACCTTCATACCCAGATAACATTCATTGTCTCATCAGTTTCAAAACCTTTTATAGTAAAAACTATCACTAGCTTTTAGCATTTTTTTCCTTTTCAATTTCACAAATTACAATCAAAATTCCAAATGGGTCTATAACAAAATGAAAGATACTAAAAAAAAAAAAAAGTGGGACTAAAAGAGTGACCTTTAGATAAAGAACACCGCCACCCAAAGTGGGTTCGTCCCTATCGCTCTCGGTGAACTCAAGGCGAGCCTCGTTGCCATAAAAGCACGCGCCTTTCCACTCGAGGGTGCCATTGTCGGGGCTCACCGATCCCACAAAAGCGGGCAGCAAATCAACGGCGCTGTGAAAGTTGTTCAGCACCGGCCACGAAATCTGGTGAGGCAAAACGGGTAGAACATCGTTGACCCGAAACGGCAACTTCAGAGCATCCGACCCGAACCCGAATCCAAGACCCAAAACGCAGAGCAGTATTGACAGTAGTCTGTGCTTGAATGGAGAGTTCAGAGACATGGGTCCGAGCTCTGATCGATTTTGGAAGAGAGCAGGGAACCCTAATTTGGTGGGGGATGAGAAATTGGGAATTGGGAATTGAAGGGAAAAGAGGGCTTTGGACTTTTTATTATTAGGACTTGGACTTTTTAGCGGTGGAGTCAGTGGTGGACTATGCTTGTTTTTGTTTTCATAGCTACTTTGTTAGTTAGCTTTGTTTTTTTGTTACAATGTTTCTTGGTGGAAACTTCAACATTTTAGTGAGTTTATGAGGACATTTCTTCTGGTTCTTGCTATGATCCAAAAGGATAGAGTTTTGCCCATCATTAATTCTTCCAATATGTAACTATTTAAGTTGCTCAAAAAAAAAAAAAAAAAACTATTTAAGCAATAGGATCCAACTCAACTAGTGAAGTTTATTGTTTTTAAATAAGGGATTGGATATTCTTTATACCAAAAATGGATTGTGTTTTGACTAAATGATAAAGAATAATCTTTTTTGGATAAAAATGATAAAGAATAATCATTATGAGACGATGTTATAAATTGAATTTTATCTTATCTTTAAAAAAATAATAAACTAATAATATCAAGAAAAAAGATTCGTGACTTTTTAATTCAAAAAATATATATATGCAACAATTTAAAATTTTCAATTAATTGCAAGCATATATTTGTATTAACTACAAAAAAAGTTCACAAAATCATTTGCAGATAGTTTTAATCACATTACCTATTTTATAAGTAATGTAACTTGTTTAAGCAATACAAGTTGATGATTTTGTGAACTACCACCTAATGGATTGTAAAAGATTCCTCTAAACCCGTTTATGGACCAATACAATATAATTAATATTATCTTTTTTCAAAAAGAATTCAAATTAATTATGTGTTTTAATTTAATTGAAAAATCTAATGTATGTGTAATGTGCTACACTTAAGAAATTGCACCTAAATTTATATATATGTATCATTTAATTTATAATAATGTTGAAACCCTCTCAAAAAAAATATATATATAATTGTGCGTGTCCAATAGTGAAGCCTCTTGGGCTGGGCCTCACTCGAACTCACAATTTATTTGTATGATGGGTTTGGATTTCCTACACTAGGTCGTCCTTGGCACTGAGACTCAATGAGATCACTTTTCTCTTCTCGGGAGTCTAGATCACCTGGTTCTCACTCTGCTCCCTATCTACCTCCCCCTCTTTTACAGTCAATTTTCCAACCCCCATCTTCCCCACACTTCTCGTATTTATAGTTCAAAGTTGGTGGAGAGGTCATGATCACTTACCAGTTAGTGCAACAAGCGGTCCAATATTATCGACCATAAGTGGGTGGTTAGATGGGAGTGGGAAGCGGTGAGAATGGCTTTGGAACTTGGTTCCCACTTCCGCAACTATTCTCGGCAGCAGCACCTCCTGAGGCACGACCGAGTATGTAAAGGACGAGGTGTTTCGAACGTCGCTTCTTCATCATTGCTCGGGAAAGTATTGCCGAGAAATGATGAAGTGGCAAAGTTTGGGCCCACAGCACGTGTGGCCTCGGGATGGGCTGCTAGGTAGAAAAAGATTGGCTTTATGGGCCATACATCCAAGCCAGGGTCCCAGGCCCAAATGGGCCCTGGCGCGGGGGCCGTACAATAATAATGTTAAGGACATTATAAATTCTACTATAAAAGTCTTACAAATTTATGTGTCAACTTTTTAAATAAAAAACAAAAACTAATTCCAAATTTTAATTATTTATTATATTGTTAAAGTAATATGTGGGAACACAATCTATTTGTCCGCTTTAGAGGGCAGGCCATAGGCATGCTTAGAATGCAACGTCCCGAGCTTCTATCCCCTGCACGACTTTGTTCTCAAGTGACATGGGAAGTCTTTGAGACTTGTCCCACATCGACAAGAGAATAATTGAAAAATCTAATGTATGTGTAATGTGCTACACTTAAGAAATTGCACCTAAATTTATATATATGTATCATTTAATTTATAATAATGTTGAAACTCTCTCAAAAAAAAAATATATATATATATATATAATAATGTTATGGACATTATAAATTCTACTATAAAAGTCTTACAAATTTATGTGTCAACTTTTTAAATAAAAAACAAAAACTAATTCAAAATTTTAATTATTTATTATATTATTAAAGTAATATGTGGGAACACAATCTATTTGTCTGCTTTAGAGGGCAGGCCACGGGCATGCTTAGAGTGCAACATCTCGAACTTCTATCCCCTGCACGGCTTTGTTCTCAAGTGACATGGGAAGTCTTTGAGACTTGTCCCACATCGACAAGAGAAGCGCCCCACCTATGCCTTATAAGCTTGAGCTCAAGGCATAAGTGTACAACTACTACATATGGTAGTAGTGGTAGAGGCGTGCCTTGCACTTCGGTTCATTGGCAACAAAACCGTGAGGGGATAGAAACTCGGGATGTTGCACTCTAAGCATGCCCGTGGTCTGCCCTTTAAAGCGGACAAATAGATTGTGTTCCCACATAATACTATAATTTTTTTTTTTAATGTAAGCAAAGATTGAAAGACTCAAATAGATTGTGTTCCCACATAATACTATAATTTTTTTTTTTAATGTAAGCAAAGATTGAAAGACTTTAACAAATTAAGGTAACTAAAACCCACAACAAACCATATAATTATTTTAACTAAAACTTTTATAGAAAATTCATTATTCCGAAGAGAAAAGGATAAAGGTTGACATAATCTTATTTAGAATAATGGTTTTTTTTTAATTTTTTTTTAATTTTTTTTAGTATTAATTTTGGACAACTTATGAATTTGGTTCTTGAAACATGTGTTAAAAAATTAGATTTTTTTTTTTTTTGGTTATTATCAAAGTTGAACTATCAATTATTTAATATTGATTAAAAAAATTCTATATTATCTTGACACCACAATTTGTAATCAATTATTGTTGTTATTAATGCAAGGTCAAAAGAGTTCAATTGAAACAAAAGTTGTACGATTGTGACTTTTTTTTTTATCAGTTTGTTCGAAACAATTGTGGCAATCAATTTCAATGGTAAGTAGAGTAAGTGTATCCTTGAATCATTTAATATGAACAATAGTTTACGAATGATGATAACAAAAAATATATATTAATAATAATGTACCAAATGATAGTTTGACCTCTTAATTTTTTGTAGATAGGGAAAAAAATCCAATGTTGGATTGAAGAGCCAAGTGGAGTAAGTGTATCATTGAATCATTTAATATGAACAATAGTTTACGAATGATGATAACAAAAAATATATATTAATAATAATGTACCAAATGATAGTTTGACCTCTTAATTTTTTGTAGATAGGGGAAAAAAATCCAATGTTGGATTGAAGAGCCAAATGCAGTAGGTTTTTTTTTTTTTTTTTTTTTTTTAAATGTATAAAGTATATTTAACGCACCGAAAAAGTTGGTTCTCTAATTGTTTTTTTTTTCTTTTATATATTAGAAAAGCCTATATGAATTTCATACAAGCTTTCTTCCTTTCTTTAACTGGAGTATATTATAAGTTATTGTAAGGCAGGTTTTGCTTCCCAAGCCCAAAAATGAAAAGGACAAGGGTTCAAAGAACCTAAAACAATGAATTTGTAGAGAGTGAACTAGAAACTGGGCTCTTGTGAGTTGGACAACATTCATATTAGATTAAACGATACTAGAAGGTAAGAATAAACAGTTTTATGCAAGGAAAATCCTGCTCTGCAAAGTTCGAGGAAGGTAGTTCTTATATATTTCTTTTGAACTTAAGCACAATTACAGTTCTTGAGTGTATAGACCCTTTTTCAGATTATCTAATTTCCTTTTTCTTTGTAATGGGATTTTTCTTCTTTATATTCCACTTCTTTACTTTATCTTAGCCCTCCACGTGTAGATCAAATTGCTAGTTTTGATCATTGTCTCATCAACACTTTCCTGAAGTCTTTGTGGGTAACTGTAAGGCTGAAGTTTACTGTTCAGGTATCATCTCCACATTAATGCAACTAGACAGTTAGCTGCAGAGCATTCAATGCGGTCGTAACAGCTTTCTCCTAGATACTTCTCAGTTTTCCTTTGTCTTATCCCCTTTTGATGTCTATCCTTACTAGTGTGATCGTCTGGCGCCTTGTTCTTGACGTCTGGCGCCTTGTTCTTGACGAAAGGTCAGACCTCTGACCTCTACTCTACTTAGGTACTTCTTCTCAGCCTGCAATCTCATCCCCTTATGACCAGACTTCTTCCATGGAATATTAACTTGTATGGCTCCACTATTGTCTACCTATCCTTGGACGTTTTAATGTTCTCGGACACGGCCTACGACCCAATACCCATTTCTGAGCCCTTTATCCTTACAGTTATTATTACTATTTATATAATCAAGAATCTAAAACTTGATGTGAGTTCCAGTTAACTCCACTGATAAAGTCTCTCTAGTAGTTGAATAATAGATCTTAGGTTAATACAAAAAAAAAAAATTATTTATTTATTTATAACTAAAAAACGGTTGCAAATAATTTTGCACCGATGAAAAGTCTTAGATATTATTTCAGTTTTATATCTTAACATTAAAAAAAGGACGAGGCTTGCTCTCACTTCACTAAAACTCACTATATGATCTGTCCACTACAAATGGATCATTGCTTGAAATTGACATGATAAAGTATTACAAATTTGAAAAATTAAATAAAAATTGCCATAATATTAGTTTAGAATCTTTAGATTACTGATTCACGCATAGGAAGTCGCAATAAATACATAGAAAAGGCTCAAAGTGACCTTTGGCTTGATTAACTAGTTTTTTCAGAATTTGTACTACTTGAATCAAGTATTTGCTAAACATGATTTCATTGCAAAAGCATCTTATAGTGTCACTTTTTATAGTTGCTACCAACTCATCCCACTCATGGTGATTGGTGACTGTAGCGCACCTCCATCGGATGGAGACTATAGTGTCCTGTGTCCCTCTTCCAATGGATATATTATTTCCTGCATGCAACATCCCTTTCAGTTATGAGGTCCAATCTCATGTGAGAGATATATCACATGAAATTTACTTTCATGTAAGAGGAATGTTGCATGCAATATCGTGTGAGATTTACTTTCATGTAAGAGGGATGTTGCATGCAATGCCCCATTAACTTTCAATAACTATGCTACTTGGTCCAGCTAGACATATCAACAATGAGAAGATATTCACTATCCATCTTTAGGAGTAATAAACTCCGAAATGTAGGTCTCAGTTAGTATATCTAACATTTGCAAGTTCATTAACACAAGTAAATAAATATATTCCACAAGGCAGATAAATATGAAATTCTAATGTTCTTGTCAAAAGGTCATCGAGAGCATCGTGATGGGTTAGAAAAACTCTTGGTATAGCATAAGAGAGAGAAAGGAGAAGCAGAAAAGGAGTTTGAACGGGTTTGATCTGTCAAAAACTTGCAGCGACCTTGGTTGGCAATTGCTTCACTGAACCAACAAACTTGTAATGCAATAGCATATAGCTTCTGTCTCTGTGAATAATGTAAAGAAGAGCTAAGGAACCACTGGCATCATCTTGAGAGCCAAGAAACTTCTAGATCTCCCTAGGATCTTTCTCTTTCTTTTTTAGGTAAATCCTGAGTTGAATACACTAAACATTCCATCAAGCCACTTGATCTTGTTTGCCAGAATAAGGCACGCACATGGTGATGTCTTGCAACAAACCTTCATAATCACCTTGGAAACCTCAAGACTGCTTCATCAGTAAACATGCCTTATATGCGTTGATAACCCAATTGAACAATAGTACTCAAGTTCTATGACAAGTTCAGAAATCCATCTTAAGAAGTCAATAAACAGTACTCAAGTTGACCTTGAAGACCATGTCACATCCCAAAGAGGAAGCAATTACTGTAGCAAGGAAGAAATAGAGCACTGTCTTCAACCACCATTGGCTGCCTGAATGGATTTAATTGTATCTACAAGGCAGTGGCAAATTTTGGGATCTGATTAAATTAAGCGTAACAATTCAAAGCTTTTGAACACAATGGAACAGTAGCTTAGAGAAAAATAACACAAAGAAACAATAAAGCAATGTGAACACACAGGAAATGTGAGAGGATGGCCGGTTAAAGTGCTTATGCAACAAGCTCCAAGATGACAAGCTTCTTCACAGTAATCAGAAAAAACTGCTGGGACATTTGTCTCCTTTATTAGCTCCTGAAACGCTCATCCAAGTAACCAAAAGAACTAACATTTTAAAAAAATTTTAAAAAAAAATTACAGGCACTTTCTGCTCTTTGTTTGCTTGTAATGGTAAAAGCTTCTTTTTCTGTGACAAGTAAACACAAACGTAAACTATGAGAGTGAGATGTTAAGAGTATCAAAACACATACAATTGTTGGCAACCAACTCGAATAAGCAGCAATGCCGGCATTTGGAGCAATCACCAAATGAGGAGAGAAATCCTGTTCATGTAGCAGAAGTCAGGAATTACTGCCAAATGGAGTATTAAGCAACTAACATACCTAGGTGACAGGTTTTGGAAAGACAACTTAAGTGCAAAATATATAATTTAAAATAAGTTTGTGTGTGTGTGTGTATGGGTGTCTGTCTATAACAACAGCAATAAAGAAAGAAACCTTTGCTATTTCATGATAGCAGTCATGATATAACCCTCTTCGAAGCTGCAACGTCACTTTTGAAGTTCTTCCGGTCTGTACATCCCAGCTCAAATTCTCACTTGCAGATTTACAAATGCAATCTGTCTCAAGGCAATGAGCATAATTTCCAAGATCAATCCTCTCACCATCCCTACTTATCCCAATGCAGGAAAATAAAAAAATATTTGTCAGCAATAATGTTTTCAGTATCATAATATTTCTAAGTAATGTCTTAAGTATCGTGATGGTTACAACAGAAAGAAAACACTTTTGCTGCTAACTAAATATATCTTCATGGAATAAAGTCCTTTTTTTGTTCTTTTATTTTAAGTTACACATGCACCCAATGAATCTTGAACCCAACAACCTCACTCTCCACCTAGAGCTCATTGTCGAATTAAGTTCTAATAAAAATACTCAACTAAATAAATCCTTATAATACATCCATTATGAAGTGCACTAACTGACCTATGTTGTGGAATTGCAGGCCCAACGAGCTCTATATGCACATGCACACCAGGGAAAAGTGCATGCAACTCTGCAAACACAGCAAGTTGCAAAAGCTCTTTCTCAGGCCCTGTCAATAACAAAAGCTTCAGTAATACATTGATGATATTATATGGATGATCAACAAACTTATCATTACTAAAAAGGCACATAAAACTATTTTTGATATTACCTAGATGCAACATCAGCACTTTGTAGAAATTAAGCTTAATATAGGATGAACATCATTTTATAATACTTGTGTACAAGCATTTTCACCCCGACTCAAGTGCCAGTAGATAATACAGCAATATACATTCACTTCATACTACACTATATTCAAAACAATCTTTTTATTTTACAAGTAAAAGATAATAGCCAATTGCCTAGATGAATGGGCTCCAGGATAAACGATAAAGCAGCATGATTATCACAAAACCATGCTTCTACATTGCATACCCTGACAAATCATGTAGTCAGCATTAGCTTTAACAAACATAGTTAACAATGCCAACAGCTATCAGTCTCACTTGTTACTGTGAGACTTGTAGCAGTTGTAGGGAGGTTGGGCACAAAGTTCAACTCCTGTAATACAGGCTAGAGGATGGACTAAAATATTATAAAAATTACCTTATAAACTAGGACAGTTATAAAATACCCATTGATGCTACTCATTCTAAAACTCATCCTCCAAATCAAGTTCCAAGAAGACACACTGGCTAGGTCCATAACTATTCACAATGTCAAGGCCTGCTATTTGACTAAAGGAACAAATGTGAAACGTGAACTTCAGAAAACATATTACTTTCTGTGGATTTCTCTAAATAATTTACACAAAAAGAAAGATATAAAGGGAAAGGAATTGGCCTAAGACACATCCATTAGCATAGAACCATAATACTAGAAAAACAGTTCAAAAGAGACATCAAACGTTAAATTTACTGCTTGCAGAGTAAATAGTTGAACTGCAACAACATACCAAGATAGTGTATGCACAGTTTGTCCCTGATTTCAGAAGTTGAACTTCCAAGACCAGCAACTTGAGTGGCTTGATATATCATAAGTGGCTGAAATTAATGAGGAAAACAATCCTTATTCTTCTGATTAAAATCACAATATCCAAGAATTAACAGTAAGATGCATCTGGATTCATAAATAAAGAAGTGTTGTATTTGAATTCAGCTTCTTAGTAAAAGCAGAAGCCAAAACACCATTCACAAAATTGTGGATTGAAATCTAAATGGGAAGCTGCTACCAATACAACCACACAGTTTTTTTTTTTTTTACAAGAATCCAAACACACAGATTTTAAAAATCATATTCCAAAAAGAATCCCAGTAACCATAAGCAGCCTCACAAATTATGCATTCCAGAAAAGGAGATTGTAGCTAAAATGCTAAGGTGTTGATTCTTCCTACATGCTTCAATCTTGGCCACATAAAAAATAGTGTAGATTGATCATTTAAAAGTTATAAAAAGTAGTTCATAAATTCCAACTCTCAACTAACGACTTAAACACAAAATACATACCCAGTGAAGAAGCAAAGCCACAGGTGAATGAAGTGGAATGCACCTCCACTCATAGTAGTCCTTCCAACTACTTAACTGCTTTGGTTTTGGAGCTACAGGCTCTGCACGTTTATATTGTGAATTCAAAAACATCAACTTCTACTCCGAAACAATGAGCCACAAGCAAAAGATAATACCATTACATGGGCATAAGATTCTTGGAAGGTGCCAACCATCATTTGACCTGCCAATAAGAAGGAAAAAATATAGCTGACCAAAATTAAGAAAACATGTATGACATCATAACAGAGAAAATCCTTTATGCGTCATATAGATAGAAAAGATATAAAAAGATAATTACCTAAAACAGTCAGAGGAAGTAACTGATGAGCCACAACAACATTCATACAGCCACATTCCCACTTGATGGACGCCCCTTTTGCTCAAGAATGAACACCTAGTCTCTTTCTTTTCATGGACCTAACAGATTTGACCAGAATTATATCAATAATGTCAAAAAAATATCACGTAGACAGTATAAGGTAATTACCATAAGTGTAGCTTCTTGAGAAAACGTGAAAGGAAAGTCATTCAAGACATCAACACTTTTCATTTGTTGTGCTAATCTTTTGCACTCTTCTTTGTGATCACTCCAGTGCAAAATCTAAAGGCAAAAGTTGAATGATAGCTTTCAGCCAAAGGAAAAAAAAGGGGCTTTAACACACACACACACAAAACAGCCATATGATAGATTTGTAAGGTAAAATGCTGCATATTAGCCCAAGTAAAGATCATTGAACAGTGGTGGAAAGAAACAATAACATGTCCCTTAAAAAAAAAAACAACGAGAAGTACTGACAGCAGCTTCTGGGCACTTCAGGGCAGTCATTGAATACATATGCATAATCTTGTACTATGAATAATCTCTATCTCCAAAGATGTTAATGCTGCAATTAAATTACATTCATGGATGAACTAATACCGGAGTAACCTTTCACCCCCGATAAAATCTAGACTCGGCAGTGAGAAATGTAGGCAACATTTAATATAGTTGATTTCCTTTTAGGCTCTCAACATCATTGATTGTATCTTTTGTGTAGATGAATAATAGAAAATTTTAATCCCATAGTTAACAAATTGATATATGTAATAAGCACTCAATAACCAGCATAAGTGTCTCAACCAGCTGTCTCAGTCTCACATTCCAAACCTCGTAGGAAAATAAGCCAAGAGAATTAAATCATGAGCATTACCAAACTTCCGCAAAGAATGACCTAAATGCAACTAGACTTGTTTTGAAAGGCCTAGTTGAGACACTAGTCTATAGTCATCAAGAACTGCATTTTTCACAAGCCTTAAAAATACACATCAATAGAAGTTCTGTTATGGGAATAAGCTAATAAACCGTAATTAACCGTAAATTTCAATAATATTCATTTGTGGCCAATGAACTCTGCAACGTTAACAAAGAGTTACACCACATGTAATTTGAACTAACTTCTTTTGTGGGCATGAACTAATTCAAATGACAATTAGAAGCCAAATTTTCTTTTTTCCAAGCTGGCAAGCACACACCAATTCTGTTCAAACTAAGACAAACCCAATTGTTGTTGCATACATTAATACTAGGTTGAATTCATTAAAGTCCTTACACATGACTTGGTTCCCCAAAAGGTCAAAAACACTTAACACAAACAAAAGTAAGAACTAGGATGCTACAGTACAACACCATATCCAAATTGGGTGTTCTTTAGAACAATCAAATTCGGACCAAGGTTATGATTACAAACGCATATATAAAATCTAAAGTTCAAAAAACAAAATTAAAAAAAAAAAAAACTTATACCTGGTGAGAGGCTGAGCAATAAGCAACGGCTCCGCAACGGTGACAACGTTTTCTGGGTGGGCCCAAACAACGAGTTCCCCTGCCTTTTCCGGCGCACTCCATTGTTGTTGTTGTTGTTGTTGGTTCCTCTTCTTGGGTCACTACCTTCACAGCTTTGTCGCTTCCTTGTTCTGTTTTTTTTTTTTTTTTTTTTGATGGGCTTCCTTGTTCTGTTAATTCGCTTAAATGGAACAGAGCCCAGATGGACAACTTGAGGCCCAAATTCAATCTATATTCATCTAGCTCAAAAATATAGCCCAGCCCATTTAGACGTTTTAGGGAATAGAATTGAGGCCCAAAAAAATGAAAACGTATAAAGGTGAATGACCCAAAAGAAAATATATAGAAAACTATAATGTGCTCCAACTTGCACCTCTTGGTATTTCTATTTGAGATATCCAGATATAAATCGCTTGCCTCTGTTGTATTATTGAATCATCAAAAAAAAAAAAATTAGGTCAATGTCAAACTTACCTTTTTTTAAAAAAAAAGATCAGATATATCAAACTCTTCTAAACTGAAAAACATTATGATAAAGAATATATTTTTCAGGAAAAATTATCCCCCCTTCACATATAGAGAAGGAAAATTTTTTCAAAATTTGTATAAATGATAGTATCTTTAAATTTTACATAAGCATTATAGTGGGTAAAAATTTACTCAACACAATAAATTTGGCATGTGACAAGAGAACTTTTTTAAAAAATGAAAATCTACCCATTTTTGTTCATCGATAAGAGAATTACGTATATAACTTGAAAACAACAATCTCATTATAATATAGTCAAAACACTCGTATTTCACACCCTATTTACTAAAAAGGCTATTGGTACTTCTCAAGTCTGAAGCTCAACTTTGAGTGTCTTCTTAGAAAGTGTTCTCTCTCAAGTCTGGTGTGGATGGGGGTATTTATAGCTATAGGTGGGTTTTAAGCTCTTACCCCCAAAATTAGGGGATTGAGAGTTGGTTCCAATCCAATCTCCCCAACGTTGCCAAGCTGAAATGATGGCTATAGGTCTAATCCTACCTTTCTCACTGTTCAGATCAATCATTTAGTATTTAATGTTGAGTGTGTAAGGTTGAAATTTATCAACCATCGTGTTGGCTTTATTTCGTGCCAATTTGCTTGTAATTTAAGCACTTAATAACCCTGTATTTAGATGGGATCATTGTAAGGGTAGTGTGTGAGAAGATGTGAAGAAAATCTCAAGTATGTGCAAGAAGGCAGAGACTCGCGGCTTGCAAGCCGCCAAATGCTGGGATGTGAGATGCACACAGGGGAGCTGAAGGGTCGCGCTAGCTGTCGCACTACAGGACAAAAGTCCCAAGCTGGCCAGGCCGTTACATCGCGACTTGAATTCATGACTTGGACAAGCCGCGAGGTCAAGCCGCCAATCAGCCCTGTTTGGCAAAAACTGACTCTTCGTATTCCAAACACACATCACTATATATAGACCCTTATACCCACTAAATTGAGAGAGCTTCCAGAGAGAATTTTGTGAGAGAAACCCTAGAGAAAAACAAGATTGCCTCATCCCCAATCTTTACCTTAGAGACTCTACAAATTCCTCTACTTTCTTCCTCTCCATTGTTACATTCTTGAGAGGCCTTTAGCCAAATCCTTATCTCATCACACCTATGTCTGTGAGAAGGTTCATTTGGTGCTAAGGGAAGCAATTTGGAAGGAACCAATATACATTGGTTGATGCTATGGTATAGTAGCGGAATCCAAGAAGCTAAAGAAGAAATAGGTTCGGCGTAACCTCGTTGGAGCAAGAAGCTTGGAGGGCTTAGGTACTTGGGTAGATTAGGCTTGGAGGGTCTTCTGCTGTTCATGTATCCCAACTACATTCTTTAGTGGATTATTCACCGTTTAGAGGGCGGCGGAGAGGTTTTACGCTGAGGACTTCTGTTTCCTCTTCGATAACGTATCGTGTGTTGTCCGTGTGTTTGCATCTTCCTTCCCTTTATCTTTGCCTTATATTTACTGCTGTGGATGTGTTTATATTTGGATTAGATTAGTTATCAATTCTATGATTAGCTTATGTTCATGTTCCGCACATTAATTGTTTGATTATAAGCTTGAATTGATATTTTATAATTTGGGGTCTAAACGTTCAAAGGCATTTAATACCCATTTTGAACTTTCAGGGTGGTTGTCAATAGGTGACAACAATAAATGTGGATGAACAAATCAACTTTACATTGAGAATATAACCCGAGGAAATGTTGATCATAGCTTGGTCAATTCCAATGACTCTACTTCAAACTTCTATTGTTGTACCGTGAGTACGTTCGAGTCAGCTATATGCTTCGAGCTTCACAAAGTATATGGGATGGAAGTTGCTGAGGAGCTCCTCCCCAAAAATTCCACTTGAGCAAAAGTTTCATGGGATTTTCTATTTAACCATTGAGTTATTTGATTAAGCATCTTTTATTGTTGATAAATTAAGTAACTTAAGGGGTAAAGTAGTGATTTTAATGATAAATCAAGGACAAATTAGAAATGTCACTTAACAAAAGGTGAGATCCACAAAAAATATAATAAATCAAGGGAAAAATGGATATTGCATCATTTCTGTAATGCTCTTCACAAAACTCAAGTAAGAGATAATCATTCTATAAATTTTGTTGAAATTGGTGTAATTTTTCTTAATTCTTTATTAAATATTGGATAAATATAAAGTGTCCAATAACACAATTCTTCTTAAGGGGGGAAAAGTCTTTCTTCTTGGTTGCAGGGGCGGAGCCACGTTGCCCCTTGGGGGGGCCGTGGCCCCTGCAACAAAAAAAAAAAAAAAAAGTCCACCGGCCATATAGAAATTTTAATTGGACTCCCCCAATGATGTACATTCGGCCCCCCTCCCATTTCTGTTCAATTCACTCCCAAGCCCTAGCATGCTCTAGTTTTAATTGTAGGCCTCTTTTATCTACTAATAAAACAAAACATGGCCCACTTATATTTAAATATCCAAAGGCACTGCCCAATAAAATAACAATTTATCTCCCATTTTCAAACTCAAAATCAGAACCCTTTCTTTTGCTATTCTTTTTATTATCTTCTGTGTACACGCCACCGCCCACTCCACTGGTACCAACAGCTCCCAAACAAGACAAAACCTCAGCTCAACCCTCCTCTCAAACTTAGTCCTCATGACCCCAAAAAAAAAAAACTTGACTATTATTTTCTTTCTTCTTGCTTTCTTAAAATAAATCATTCAGAGGGCGAGTTTTCAGTTTTCTTTTCTTTCTTCAGCACTACACCTTCATCTCTTTTTAGTGTTTTTTTTTTTCTCAAATATATACACTTACTTAAATATTCACATGTTCTTTAATTTTTCATAGATTTTTAGAAAAATATATGATTGAAGGCATGGGGAAGTTGTTTGTGATGAGTCTTGAAGGGAAGATCTACTAGGCATTGCCACACCCACACCCATCTTTGCACTTTGTGAAAACAAAGTTTCTAAGGTAAATTTTTTTTGATTTATTACCTATTTTTTATTAGTTAGATATCATGTGGCAGTGGGTGTTGTTAAATTGTTTGGTTTATGTTGTGTACTTGTGTGTTTAATTTTTGCTTTTGTTTGAGGGGTTATTCTTAATTAAAAAAATTAAAATACAAGAAAATTTTAATAATAGGAATGATGATGGGTTAACTGTTTAAATTATAGTGGAATGTTGTTTTTTTTTTAGTATGAATAACATCCATATAACTAAATTAAAATTTCTAATTAAAATTTTATTTTTTAAAGTTCTTTTCTGGTTAATATGATAGTTTATATAGAAAAGGAAATTGCTGGAAATTTCACCATGGAAATGATTATGGATGAATTCTATTCCATGAAAAATCGTCGTCAGGCATGATTTTGATGTGAAATGTTTTTTTTTTTTGTGTGGATATTTTTGTATATGTCTATAATGATCTAAACAATTTTTGTATATTCGTTAATGTGTAAGATATATCAAAATTGAAATTTCATATTCAATAGCCTTATGAATTATGTTTTTAATATCAATACTTTGAATCGGCCCTCCATGTAAAAATTCCTGACTACGCCCTTGCTTGGTTGTGTTTTTTGGTGTATAAACCAGTAATATTATTTGAGAATTGAGCCTTTTAAAAGTGTAATTAATTTCATGTAAACCTTGAAGGACATTAAAATTAAAGTAGTTTTTCCAAGACAAGAAAGTAGTAGTCTGTTTGGTTAGAGGATACACTCTCAATTTCAATACAAGTCTTTTTCATGGCAACCTTAAAATGGAAGGTGACTGGGTATGCACAGAATCCCAATATTTCGGATGCTTTCCTTTTATTGTTGAAGGATGGTAGAAAATGATGACCATGATCAGAGTTAGGTCTAGAGTTTCTGTCGCAAGATTTTTACGCTGAGTTTTACCACTTTTTCAATAATCAAACCTAACCTAACATTAATGAGTTAAGTATAGCTACCTCAGCAAATGCATGCATAAGATGCATGCCATAATGAGCTTCATATGTGGGTACATGCATCAGTTAAATAGGTCAATGTGTTGTGCTGCTATGCCTAAATTATCATTTCGAGTTTTCAACCAATGCAACTCCACCACATGTTAGAATATACGGTCAAATATAATCATGACTCTAAACATAATAATAAGTTTAAGCATAAATAAATAAATAAATAAAAAAGGTATACATTAATTATCAATTTTAGAAAATTTTTACATTTTTTCATTAAAAAATTGCTTTAAATTGTTTATTAATGGATGTCCTAAAGACATTCGTTAATAAAACCTGTAGGGTCAATTTTTGTAGCCCAAGCTCAAAATGTATGGATTATGAGCCCAATAAACCCAAGACAATGAATTTGTAGAGAATGGGTGAAAGAGCTGGACTAGTAATGAATTAAACAGTATTGGACTATAATGCTTGTGAGTAAATTAACATTCAATCGTGCTCAGACAGATGCAAACACAGACGCCCGAAGAGGAATTATATTGAATGAACGTTTGTTACAGTTCTTAGAGCTACAGTAATGGTGTTTACTTCTTTATCTCTTTCTTTTTCCAATCCCCCATTATCAGAGGTCTCTCCTCCTTATATAGCACCCTTTCCCTCCATCTTCATTGTCCATTTGCTCATCATCTAAACACCCACTTGAGTGCATGTCCCATCATGCATCATCTTTAGCCCTGTGTGAGTGGCGGTAACTGAGAGTGCACTGTTCAGAGGTCTTCTCCACATTAATGCGGCCAGAGAAGTGGGTGCAGTGCATTTAATGTGGTGGTTGAAGTCTGTCTTCTAGATATTTTTTTCATTCCTGCTATCTTCATGCGTACCTGAGGTTCATCCCTATCATTACACTTGTCAGGAGGATCATTTAAGCTTCCTAGACGCCTGTTGGACCAAGCTTCTTCGGATCCGAGGATATGGACTCCTCGGACAATTGAATGTCTCCTCGGACTATGACCCATGCTTCTCTCCAGACATGTTTCTTTTACATGGGCTGCTCCTCAAGTGTTTTCATCTCTTCGGACAAACAGTAGTCTTCAAATAGGGCCTTAGGCCTAATACGTTAGGTTGGGCTTTTCACCTCCCACAAAACCTTACAAGAAATTTCACAATTATTAACATGATTTGTTCTCATTGGTATATAATGAAAATGATATCAGTGATAGAGTATTCTAAAAATAAATATTATTCTAATTACAACTTATTACTTTTTCAAATTATAAAAATATTGTGTAATAGTCGTGTCCTTGACATTAATCAAATAGAATATAATAAACTAGTATCATCTTTCAAGGCCATTAAACTTTAAAGCCATCATTTTGTTCATAATCTTAACCAATATTATTATTCCCCATAATATTATAGCATATCCTTAGTTGTACCTTCGATATATCCTCAAGTCTTGAAGTGGGTAGTGTTTGAAAATTTAGAAAATGTTCTGATTACCTGTCTGGTAAAGAGAGATCCAAAGCTCCTGTTCATCTTGCTAGTACAATAAACAGCAAGAAAAAGATGCTCCAAATCACACTCAATTTTGTAAAAGGAGATGCCATATCTTATAAGAAAAAGAAAGGGGGATCATCAAACGGTCGTTGCTCCTTTTTAAAAAACCTTTTAAAGTCATTGAAAAAAGAAAGATGATTTTGATGTTTTATTTAGCTTTGTGGGGGGTCTATGATTCTCATTGAACCTTCAATGCATGATCGGACTGATCCATACAGTTAAGTTCAATTGGTCGGCCATAATGTGAATATGAATGTTATTGATGAACACATTACACACATATATATCAACCATGCCCAACAACCAAGTAATGGAAAATAATATTTATAAACCCGAATTGTATATTACGACCCCACATTTATTATCAAAATGGTCTTTTGATAATCATGAAAAGGTGAACGGCGCAAATATAAATTAAAATTGTGGGGTCTTGATATACCCCAAATTGAGATTTTGTTTGACTAAAGTGAAATTGGTTGTTATTTTATTTAGATTTTAGACCTCTCCTTGTTTGTGTTCTTGTTTAGCTTTGCTTTTTCATGATTAATAAAGTCAACCAATTCTTAATTAATACATTAATTTTTCGAATATTATGTAGTGTAGCTATTTTGTATACAAATGTTAGTTTTTTTAGAAGATTTGGAAACATAAACAAAAGTGATTAGGGTGTTCTATATAATGCAATAATTTAAGCATTTAAACATATTAGTGCAATAAACACGTTCTACTCAGTCATCTACATCAATCATGCATCCCTTAATTGCAAGTTTTTTTTTTTAAAGCCAATTATGTTTGAAGGTTTAAGAATATATCACTATCGTTAAAAAGTGTCTTTAGATGAGTATCAAACCATGAAAAGGTATTACTAAAATTATAGTCTAATAATACTTCGATTTCTCTCAAAGTGGAAACCTAAACCTCAACTAAATTTAGGTTCATTCTCAAAAAAAAAAAAAAAAAAAAAAAAAAAAAAAAAAAAAAAAAAAAAACTAATTTAGGTTAAAATATTCAGGTATATATATGAAATTCAGAGGTGGACTACGTTTTTAGAACTTAAAATTGTCCTCTCATGGAATCTTTTAACAAACAAATTAAGTTGCGGATGACATTACAGCACAATAGTGGTTATCCACATCAAAAATGGAGGTTAAGAGTTTCACTATTTTGGTGTTGATTTGTTTTAGATAGTTATAATATGCTACTAATTTTGCTATGCATTTTTTTTTTCCCCTCTAAATCTTCAAACACTTTATATATAAGATGTGTCAATTAAGTTACAATGCTTTTAATCAAATTTGAATTACTATATCCTGTTCATTATTTTTTTCCAAAGTTTGATTTCTATACTTTATGTCACTCGCCACTGCAGTTAAAATTAACAGTCCAACATTAAATTTAGTGAAATGATTGTGAAATGAAGTTTGTGAATATATATATATATATATATATATATATATTGTCAAATTTACTGGAGAACTCATCTCATGATCTGCCAATTTATAAGGAAGAAAAGAAGAAGTAAATAATGTGAAGCCACAACAAATGGGTAGGAAAGTAGAGGATATCATGGATACCTGTTGTGTCCGAAGTAATAATAGTACATATATGAGGGAGTTTTCATTGTTTTATATGATACCATCATATAAAATATTAAGTTGTACCATGAGTTTTGTATTTGTACTTCAATTAGTTGGTACCTCTAATATTTCTAACAAAAATATAGGATTCAACTCTCCTTCTCCAATTATCAAATTATAAAAAATAAACATAAAATTGTTGAACATTAAAGAAACAATTCAGGAAGGGAAATTGAATGAGCAAAGTCAGATTTTTCCTTCTTTTTTTAAATGGAAACCATAAATTTGAGTATATGGCATTAGTCATCAACTAATTTTTTGGTATAGGCAAGATCTTATTTAATAACAATAAAATTTACTGATTGAACTAATTAAAACCCACAACAACTTCATTTTCAAATAATAAAAGGTTTGAACTTTGAAGCTTCAGCATTAGAACAAGGTGCAAGATATTCAATTGGAAGGGGAGGCAGTGACACTTGTTTGAGCCCACATATGACATAACCAAATCCTTAGAGTGTGGGATGGGATCAAACAAATCCATAATTCTTCGGAAACTTGGAGGTAATGCATGCACATGTTTAGAAATGGAAATAGAGTGGCCCATGGCATGGTTCCAACAAGTCCCAACTTTTGTGAAAAGCCAATTGTTATGGCGTCAACCAAGGAAAATTATTCAATATTTCAAAAAAAAAAATCCATCTTTGTACATAAATAATAAATCTCACAATAAATTTATATAAATTTAATGAGAAGAATTTACTATTATACGAGAGAAGCGAACATTGGTTATAGAGTACTAATTATACAGGGCACAAGACTAACTCGTGGTTATTGTAGGACTCATGTCAATCTTGTATCGCTTCCAATGCACAAAAGCATCGTAGGGAAGCCAAACCCTAAAAATATAAGCATGCTACTTTTTATTAAACATTTGAGTTTTAGCCACCAACCCCTTGAGTCCTAGTGTGGCTCTTTTTCTTCCATCGCACCTAACCACCAACCCAAATCTTTCCAAATCAAACATTTGGGTTTTAGCTCTGCTCTAATCTGCATCCTAACTTTGAGCTCCATCAATCTATGTCCCAACTCTAAGACCTTCATCAAATCTGTGATGAGTCTCATCAATCTCATGACAAGGCAACTACTCATCGCGGAAGGACCACATAATCAACTTCTCTTTGATTTGTGACAAACCTCATTGATCTCATGACAAGTGAAAACTCGAGTAGTGTAAAACACTATAGCTTGTTTAGACCCCTAATTTTAAAAACATGGTTTAATTATTTTTACTCTAACTTATCTAAGTGCAGAACAAGAGTAAATGATGCGCAATAACTGGAACTACTCTCTAAGCCATAATCACAAGCAAGCAACAATAAATATAAAGCTTAAAGAGTAAGGAAAGAAAGATGCAAACCCAAGATAACACCAACCCTCCAAGTCGAAATCAATCCACTAGTGAATAAGTTAGAGTACAAGGATATCAAAAAGACCCTCCAAGCCTAATCTACCCAAAGTACTTGAGCCCTCTAAGCTCTAGCTACCAATGGACTTCTTGGAGTCTTGTCTTCACTAGTTATCCAGTTCCCGCAATACCACCTGATTGCATCCGTCAAGCCTCACCAGCTTCTTTTGGAAAATCTCAAATGCTTCCCAAACTCTAAAACACTCTCTACACTCTGAATAGGTGTGAGTTGTATTTTGGTACAAATCTCCTCTCAAGGTATAACAATGAGAGAGGGAATGATAAGAGACTACAATGATTTCTCACTAAAAGATGAATAGCTCTTTCTCTAAAAGGTGGGTGTATTGTAGAAACATCTCTAGGGTTTTTCTCTGAATAGCCTCATTTCACTTTTATGGGTAATAATGGTATATATAGTATGGATGATGGGTATAAAAGTCACACTTAAAATACTCCAGGCAGAAAGTTTCACGGGTCACTCGCGACTTGGCCTAAGTCGCTGTTAGGACATATGTGTTTCACATACTAAGAACATATGTCTTACTTATTTATGTAAATTGGCTAATCCTTTGACAAAACGCACTCTACTTGTAATTGGGTAGATCTAGGTGTTTTTAATACTTTAAGAAACAATGTTTCAAGGTCAAGTGTTGAAGTCATCAAGTCTGTCCAAGAGAAAGCAAGTTGAAGTGCAGAATTTTTAAATCTCGACACCTCTCGATAGCTACCTCGACACCTGCTATCTGTCGAGATTTAAAAAGTCAGAATTCTAAATCTGATTTTCTTGGGATCCGTGAATATGTTTTTGGGACTTCTTTTCTTCTAACCCTAAACATATAAAAAGATTATTTTAAGAGCCGTTTTGGGTGACACAAGTTGTATTATCATTGAGCAATCTCTGTTTATGCAAATTGTGATCAACAGACGAAGTTCATGACCTAGTTCATCCTTCATCAAGAAGTTGCTGTGTCTTTGCACCATAGGGTTTTGTAACCAAGCATCTTCCTGCTATTCATCACGTGGATGAACTGAAGAACTTTGCAGCCAACCATTCTTCCTCAAGTTGGTGTTCTGAAGTCGCGTACTGGGATCCGCGCATTGGTTAGTCACGTACTTGGGAGCCGTGCATCAAAGGTGGAAATTGTCACTACAGATCAAGTCCAATTGGGTATTGGGGTAAGGGTTCAACTGTAGGTTGGTAAGGTACTTGGGATTCCTTTCTTGTAACCGCTTGATTTGATAATAATGGAGTTTCGGGAGTGGTGACCTGAAAATCACCCGGTGGGGTTTTTGCCGTTAGGGTTTTCCCCATTCGTAAACAAATCACCGTGTTATTTATTTTCCGCTGCATATTTAGTATTTGGTGATTTGTTTGTGCTTCCACGCAATTGCATGCTTAATTGATTAATTAACAACTTGGCTAATTAATTAATTAATTAGGGTTTATCACAAGGGGTCATTCAGATTGTGACCTAACAGTCGCGAAGTGACTCGTGAAATACAAGCTGACACTTGACTCTTCAGCTTCCAGCATCTGATTCTCATGAGACTTTCACGGGTTGCACCACTCGTGAGCCGAGCCGCGAGATCAACTTCTTGAGCAATCTTCACCAACTAAATACTAAACTCAATACAATAAAATCCCACAAAATACAAGGAAATAAATTAATGCAATTACAACACTTTTTGTCATGAAATAAGCCAATATAAATGTTATGTGAAAAATCATAACTTAACAACAAGGTTCTTGTTGCCGAAGGACTGGAGAGCATAAAAAAATATTTTTATTTGATGTGTTGATGAACAGTACCTCAAAAAGTATATTGAGGTACTATTCATAGATACATATTTTTTTAAGCAATTTGTTAAGCTGATGGGTTTTAATGGAGTATAGCATTTTGTGTGTGTGTTGTTGTAATGCTAGTTTGTTGATTAGAATGAATGCTCTGAGTCTAATGATCTAAAACCACAAAGTTTCTTTCTTTCTTTTTTTTCTTTCTTTTTATGGTGCAAAACGAAGGAAACGACTAACTATGACTACTCTACCTAGATAAGACCTATTAACTCCATATTTTATGGGAAATCTGAACTAGAGGGGTCTAGATAGGGATTGAGCCAGAAATTTGAGTTAAGGGATTTGGTTTTACTATTGGCTATGTGCAACAGTTTCAACTTTTGACTCTACTACTACTTAACTACTGAGGTTTTTTTTGGTAAGAACAAAATTATTTTTTTTTAGAATTTTTTAAAGGGTAGGGTTGTTTATTTTAAATAAAATTGGTTAGATCTATAAATTTTTGTATAGTCACTAAAATGAGGAAAATACTAGCACTACAAACTTTTTTATAAATTATTGATGTGATAAGTGGTTACTAGTAAGTAAAAAAAATGATGTGAATGGTGGGTCCATGTGCGAACCAATAAGAATTTGATACCAAAATAGTTTGTAAAAAAGTTTGTGAGTATAAAAGAATCAATTATATTGTTTTAGAAAAAAAAAAGTAACTTTATAAAAAAAAAATTGTTAAAATTAATACACATATATATAATAATATATTTAAAAAAAATTTCGCCCCAGTCCAAAGGTAGCTACGTCCCTGGGTCTAGACAAACTTGCAAGGAATCTCAAATGAGATATATGTAAACACTCACTTGGATGAATTTGAGTCATAATAACGAAATGTTAGTCTTACTCAAAACATTTATTCTTCTTTGTTTGACCATAGTTATCATTTTCTTGATCGTTAAACATTGAAGTTCTATGTTTTTTGATAGATACGGTTGAATTTTAATTTATATTGTCAACTCTATGATAATTGTTTTTTATTATTAGACTAAGACATCAGTTGATTTTTGGTATAGGTATGATTCGATCCTTTGCTCTTGTTCGACGACAATAGACTTTACCAGTTAAACAAACCAAAACCCACATTAAAGTTCTATGATTAATTTCAAGAATTGTTGGCAAAATATAAAAATTTTAAATAATACTAATACTAAAATTAAAGGATTCATGCCAAGAGTGCGTAGGTTGTAGCTCAACTGGTTAGCACTTTTTTTTTTTTTTTTAAGATGTTCAAAATTCAAATTCCCCTTCTGTTGTATAGGGTCGGCTCCATGTATGTTAGGGCCTAAAGTGAGAACTAAATAGAGGCCTTTTATATATTTAAATATCAATTAAATAATAAATTTTTATATAAAATCTATTCTACTTGCTTGTTTAGATGCATAACTACTAATTAAATTTATAACAACCTGCAACTTATGATTTGTTGTGAAAGTGTTGTGTACATAGCATTTCTTATTAACTAATGGAAGCTTAATTAATACTCTTAGAGCATCAGTACCCAACATGCTATATGGTATAATATGGTATATTTTAGCATCAAAGCACAAAAAAAGCTCATCGCCCGGTCTTTCAATTGTAAAAAAATTCTACAATTGTGCTACAATACCATCCTCAATATATGATGGTACTGTAGCAAGCTTCTATAATTTTTTTATTATATTTTATTCTCTCTCTCTTCTCTCTCTCTCTCTCTCTCTCTATGTGTATATATATATATATTACTTTTTTCTCTCTTTCTTTCATTTATCTCCATCTTCCTTCCCTTCTCTCTCATTCTTGTTCTTATTCTGCTCTCTCCTCTCCTCAAACCCGAAACCCCCTTTCTCTCAAACCCAAAATTCATGTGGTGGTGGTAGTAGCAAAGGTAAGCGCATGGTTTTAAAAACCGGAACGGGGGCAAAACCAAATTTGTCTCTGATTCTCGGTTTTTGATTGGTTTTTGGCCTTTTTCAAGATCAGACTGGTATCCGTTTCCTGATTCACCGGTCGAATCAACTGTCCAGTCTGATTTTTAAAATCATGGGTAAGCGTAGGTGTGGGTTGATCTCAGTTGTGGAGTGGTCTATGATGTGGTTCGGTGGTGTGGGTATGGGGTTTTGATTTGTGTAGGAGTGGAATTTAGGTCGACGGATGGCGGCAGCGTGGTGGGTTGTGGGGTTATGGGTTGTGATGGCATGGGGGTTTTAGTCGTGGAGGTGTAGTGGTGGGGTGGGGCCGTGGTTATGGCTGGGTAACAATGGTGGTGGTGTGGGTTTCAATGCTAGATAATGGTGGCCATGGTGGCTGGGGAAATGTGGTTGTAACTAGGTTCCGATGGGTTTAGGTTGGATTTTTGGAATGGGTTTGATTTTGGGTGGGTTCCGATGGGTGTTGCCATGGTGGTGTCTAGTGGTTGCTAGATCGGCGTGGTTCTGGTTGCAAGATCGGTGCTGGGTTTTGGCCGTGGGTATAGGTGGTGTTGGGTTTGCTTGCTAATGGGTTTTGGTGATGTTTTGGTCATGGGTGGTGATTAGTGGTGGTGGAGGTGGTGATTGATGGTGGTGGTGGGTTTGATGAGTGTAGGTGTGGTTAGGTTTTTTTTGGTGTTGCTAATCAGTTGTGGTTGTTGGTTGCAGTAGTAAAGTACAAAGGGAGAAAGATAGGAAAAGGAAGAGAAAGAGAGAGAGAAATAGTATAAAAAAATTAATATTTAAATAAAATGGCAAAAAAAATAGAGTCTGGGACGTTGGATATGTTGTAAAATGGTATAGTATAATAGATAAAGTAACTTTTAAGATTGTAAAATATGATCATTTGTAGAAACAAAATGATAATACTCTTACAAATAAAGATACACTTTTATTGGTTAATATTTGAGAGTCTTTTATATTTGGTGGCCTAAGAGCAATCGCATTAGAGATTGCAAAATTAAAAAAAGGGGTTAATTTTACTCATTTTAATAAAAAAAACACCTGCATCAGTGCTTGCAAAAAGTGTGTATATATCCAAAAGTGCTACAGTAACCGTACATATATGCAAGGTTACTATAGCTTTCTATATATTATTTTAATTTTTTTTTTCTCTCCCCTTACATTCTCTCTCTTCCCCTGACTCTCTCTTCAACCCATAATCTCTGCAACTGATAACCCAGCACCGCCAACCACACACAGACCAACCACCACAAACAAACCGACCACCGTAACTCAGCACTGCCAACCACACACAGACCCATTATCACAAATAGACCCACCATCGCAACCCAGCACCGCCTACCACCACCACCACAACACAGACACACTGCAAAATCAACCAAAATCAAACAAACCTACACATGGACACACCAACAGAGATAGAGAAAGCATTTTTGTGAACTTGTGGTTGTGGGTTGGTGTTTGGGTCGATTGGAACGGTGCTTGCGGATCATTAATTATGAATCGTTGCTTGCGACTGTGAGAGAGAGATGGAGAGGCAATTTCAACTTAGAGGGGGAGAGGGAGAGGCAAGTTTCATTATAGAGGCAGTGATGTGAATGTAGAGAGAGAGTTTCTGATGGGTTAAAAATGGAGAGTTGATAAATAATAATAAAAAAGTGAGGAAAATATCATATTATATCTAATAAAAGTCGGGCTTAGACACCATGGTTGCGCCACGTGGCTTCACTAAATTGCAGAAATTTTAATAAATTTTTAGATTTTAAGAATAGATATATATATATATATATATATATATTTTGGATAAATATGACAAATCAAGTAATGAAAGAATGTAGCATTTAATTTACAACTATAATAATTGTGTCTATCTAAAATGTTATCAACAAACCCTAAAATCAAAAAATAGATATTTTTTTTGTCCTTATCTTTTTCTCCTATAATTTCTAAGTTGATAAAAATTTTAATTTGATTACAATCCAAATTCTTCATATAATCCTTTTATTATTAATTTATCTATAATTTCAAAAAAAAAAAAATTAGAGTATACGGAGAGTAGTTAAACTAAAGTTTTTTTTTTTTTTTTTTTTTTTTAAAGAGTGAAACTAAAGTAGTTAAAGTGAAAGAATTGATGAAATTTCTTTTCCTACGTTTCTTTAAAAAACGTAAAAGGAAAAAAAAGAAGATAGAATTTTTTTTTTCCTACATTTAATTTTTTTTTTTGGTGGATAAATTTGCATTTTATGTCATCTTTTTCCTAATAATAAAGTTAAAAAAAAAAAAGTATTTGAGTTTCACCTAAACTACTTTTTGTTCATATCTTCTTCACAACCTAAAATTCCCACTATATATACACAATTTTTTTGGTGTTTCATTATTTTTACTACGTACTTTACAATTATTTGCTATATCCTTCCTTTCTCATCTCTGCCCTACCTACAACCTTGCAGGTAATTTTTTTTTTTCATCAAATTGAATATATTTTGTGTATTTGTTGCCTTTTTATTATATATAATATGATTTTTATCAACAAGTTTTATAGATAGGTTGAAATTCTATGTTTAATCACACCTTTTAGTGTTTTTTTTTTAGAAGTCAATATAACAAGCAATATTTTTGTATTTTTTAATTTCTTATTACATGATTATTTGTTGTTGACATCAATATTTTATTATGGATTTAATTTGTTATGGCTTTTGTTTGATGCTTTGTTCCATGTAATCTATATTCCTTAATTAAAAGCAAAATTTGCTGTCAAACATGAAATTGGATACGAAAGAATCTATCCGTCCAAATTTCTATGTAAGTTTATCTTTACTTAACCCCATTTTTTTTTTTAAGATTAAAATTTTGGATATTTTTTCATTAATGAATTGAGGTTTTGGATTAATTTTGTTTTCAACAGTTTCAATTATTGAATTCATTATTTTTTCATGTATAATATTAATATCTGGGTTTTTTTATGATAAAAAAATAATATATGTGTTTTTAAAGGCTCAAACACAATACAATTACAAACATTACTTTAAGTTAGGGTGTTATATTTATTTATTAGTAAGTTAGAATGTTACATTAAGTTAGAGTATTATATTTTTATTTATTATTAATTCAGTTTAGGGTTGATATAACTTATAACCATTTGAATGAAATCAACACTAAAACAAATTATTTAAATATCAAAATAAGAAATAAAAATTAAATTTCATTTAAGTGTACACGTACAATTTATTTTTTAATCTTAAATTTTGCATTAATTCTTTTTTCATTTTATTTGTTATTAAATTTAATTATATTATCAAAATATTTTTTATTAAGCCATGCATCGCACGGGCATAATACTAGTTATTTAAATAAAATAAATGGTGGAATAGACAAACTGATATGGGTGTTTTATAAAAGTAAACGTGTAAAATAGGATTTTTTTTTTTTTTTTTGCAAAATGGTAGAAATTTTACATCCAAATGCTCTAAGGCGGCGTAAGGCCTACTACATTGAGCCTTCCTATCTCATAGGAATTATTAAAAAATAAATTAAAATTAAAAAATAAAAATAAAAATTTAATGGATTCAGTGCCGTTTACCTTCGGGGAAAGGCACTGTAGGCAAGCAAAGCACCGCGTGGGCCTGATATCTACTAGCATGAAGCCCATACATGATGCATTCAAGTGAATCAAAATGGAATCGAATCAGACGGCGGCGGATGTGACTGTGATGGAAAACCATCAAATCCCTTGTGAGATTAGCACTTACTCTATATCTCCAAACTAATCGCCTTTAAATCGGCGATTTGGGTGATCTGACTACGAGATGAAAAAAAAAAAAAAAAATCAATCTTGGAAAGACAATTTGAGTGGTAATATGATAATATCCAAGATTTGATCTGCAGTGTCTGAATATTTTGAACTTTTGGTAGCAAAAGTCCAAACTTAGAAAAGGAATAGAGTGAAGGTCCCACCTCTAGATTTCTTTGGGACTCCCAAATCTCCTCAATTCTCTCCCTCTCTCTCATCTGTCTTGCTGGTCTCTGCCTAAATTTAATTTCAATATTATTAAAAGGTATCAGATCATATATTTTTTTTACAATTTTTTGCTATAATTGTGGCGTAACAAAGTTTGATTGACAAAAAAAATATTATAAATATATGCAAAATTGATTGTTAATTACATACCATCTTATAGGTTGTAATTAAAAAATTGTAAAATAATTTATGCTAGTAAAACTACTCCATTATTATTATTAGAAAAATGTGTAGCATACATTATACTGCACCCAAAAAACTACTATCCTAGACGTCCTTTTGCCGAATCCAACCGTCCTAAGATAAAAGCGGAAAACCCCAATAGTATATCACTAAATAGGATTTGACCATAAAGTTTAAGAAAAAACCTCATGGAAAGTTCTTCCATCACCTTTATCATTAAGGTTGTTAATGATATGTATGGTGTTCATATTATTTAATTAAAAAGAATACAATCAAATTCAAGAGTATGTTGTGGGTTCTAATTAACTCGATTAGTAAAGTTTTTTATGGTTAAATAAGAAATTTAAGTTTAATCTTCGCCTATACCAAAAACAGATTGGTATTTTGGTCGGATGATAAAAGAGTTATCATCAGCGAACGTCATAGATTGAAATTCTTTAAAAAAAAAAAAAATCAAGGGTACGTTAATTTGGTTATTGAGCTAATAACTCAAGGGCTTCGTCATCTTCTTTTTTCTTTTTTTGTTGAGAAACCAGACCAAAAGCCTGGGACTTTATTCGAAAAAATACAACTAATACAAATTAATGGACATCCCTTAACACAAGAGGGGCAATGTCTATGGGAATATCATCTAACCAAACCTGTAAGGCCATAGGGGTGTGCAGCCAACCCGCCAAAACCGACCCGACCCAACCCAACCCGCTGGAATGGGTCGGTTTTTAGAGCTTGGTGGGTTCGGTTGAGTTACAAAAAAAATTTTAATAGCGGGTCGGGTTGGGTTTGGGTCATAAAATTCCAAACTCGCCAAACCCAACCCGACCCACCCATATATTTAATATATATATATATATATATATATAATATATTATATAATTAATAAATTTTTTAAAATAACTAGCTCTTCCTATCCCATATAAAAGTTAATTAGTTCACACAAACCCTAGTAAATTACTATTGTTGTTTAGTCATTATTAGTGTTGTTTGTTTTTAAGAAGTTACATTGATACTAACATTTGGATTTTTTTAATATATTTATATTTATATTTTTTTTCTACTCGATTTAATAATAATAATTAAAAATTTGTCCAATCAATGGATTCAACTTGACCCAACCCGACCCATGTGAGTTGGGTTGGACTTATGTGATGGGTTGGATTGAATTTTTTTTTACCCACCATAGTGGGTTTGGTAAAAAAACTCTTTAACCCGATCTATGCACACCCCTACAAACCTGCAATCCTAGTACTGAGCTCGCTTTCTTTGCTAGAGCATCAGCCACTGCATTACAATTACGAGAAACATGCTGAAATTCTACCATCTAGAAGCCCGAAACTAGTACACGAATGTCCTCTAGAACAACTCCACAAGTGGCCAATTCCCTTGACTCTTTGGTCATCTTTTAATAAATTTATTTTGGTTATGAATTCATCTTTTGAATGTAAGATGAGAGACCCACATTACCATAACGTGTTTAAATGAAAATTTATTGAGCTAAGTAGACAGTACATGTTTTGCTGCAAACAAAAAAGGGGCTTAACATAGCCAAGGTCCCATTAAAAAAAAATGCAGTCAAGTTTCATTAAAAAAATAAAAGTAGTCAAGGAGCTTTTCTTTTTAATTATTATTATTATTAGTATTTTTATTTTTCAAAACATATTAGCAAAAATTATCACGGAGAATCTCCTTATTAACAATTAATAACTTTGTAATTTAATAACATTTATTCTTTAAACAAAGAAGTACAAAGTTTAATCTATACTATAATTTAAATCATTCTAAAACTCGAAAGAAAACAAGTATAAACAATTAAGTTCAAATTTATAACTAATAATAATATAACTTTTATATTATTAAATCAATCAATTGGCACTCTTTATATAATCAATAGAGACATTCACAATTCAAATCTATCATCTTCCAACTACTAAATTATTATTCATATAATCTTTATAATAGGTTTACTTAGGGATGGGAAAAAAAATTCTCCTCTCATTCTACCTCAACTAAAATTTTCCTCCCTTAAATAGGCATTACAAAAAAAACTGAGTTTATGCGGCATTTGTAAAACGTCACAAAAAACCAAAAAAAGTCATTGTAGACACAAATGGTCTATTGCGGCGTTTTTTTCCTCTCCTTTTTAGAATGTACACCACTATGCATTCCCCTTATATGATATCTCATTAACATTAAAGTCGCCTCATTAGAAATAGCAAAATACCTCAGGATTAATTCATTCTCGACTTGCCTGACTTTTGTCCAAAGAGAGGATGAGACGGGGATAGGCATCGCCAATCTGACCCCAACCCACCTTTTTTCCACTCGTATGATAATTACTCTAGATTTTATTTTTCTCATTAAAAAAAAAAAAAACATTAAACTCTTCAGGCAACTTTTTATGGATCAATTGAAATATTTAATGGATTGTAATTATTAGAATTGTATCATTCCTTACACTTCATTTAAAAATAAATAATTTATCATGTATATTATATAATAAAAGAATGGCATAATTTAGGTATAATACTTAGGTGTTATTCTTTAAATTTTTTTCTTAAGATTCAATCATATAGTTGTACTTAACTAAAAATACACTTTTATCTCATGAAAATGCACATGGCTGAATCTTAAGAAGAGAACAACACTTAAGTATTGTACCTAAATTTTGTCCATAAAAGAAAATTTGATGGACATGTTATGAGCTTATGATCATAACCACACATTTTCCAAGTGTTTTAATCTTCAAAATTTCTATGAATATAAATAAAGATTAAATCAAAACAATTTCCTCTGAAGTAGGTTAGAGGTAACAACTACGTGGTGCTTTAAACGAGTATTCACACATATTTTGTTGTCACATAATATATTTAATAATCAAGAGATTTATTAAAATGATTTGAAGGAAAAAAAATAAAAGTTTCAAATCAAAATATTTAAAATAAATTTTCTAATCATAACACTATCATATCCAAAAGTTGCTATAAAAAAAAAAAAAAAAAAAAAAGTCAAATAAGATGATTTTTATAATTTTCTTAATTTATCACAATAATAACAAAGTTTTAACCTATGAAGTATACAACTACTACTATACTGAGAAATCAATATATATTTTTTCTTTATTTTGTTTTTAACTAAAATTAGAAAGGTTTTTTAATTAGCCAATATCTCATTCCTAAAAAACATACTAGTTTCTTTACATATAATTTGCGTAGCCATTCGTGACCTATATGGATACTCAAAATATTAATAATAATAAAAAAAAAAAGATACTCAAAATAATTATATAATATAAAAAAATCTTTAAAAAAAATGTATGATATAGCACGTGTAAGAGATTGGCGGTGGGGATAGACACGTTCACAAAGATTGGCAAAGATACTGATGTTTCTTTCTATCTTTATTATTGCAAAAGAAAAAGAGAAAAAACGAAAAGACTTGGAAATCGGAGAAAGAAGCAAAATACTCTCTCACTCACAAAAAAAAAAAAAAATAGAAGTAATAATAATAATAAATTGTACGAACTTTACAGTAAATGTCACCGCCAAAAAGCGGTAAAAAAAGAAAAAACATTTCCCTCTTTTTCAATGCCGCCATTTGTTAAAGCAGTAAAATTTTTATATTTTATATATATTTTTTACTTTTACTTTTTGTGTTTTTTGTGTTTTCACCGACGGATTTGACGGCGCGTCGCTCCATTGACCTGTGGTCAACTCTTTGTTTTCTTTTACCACCTCGATCCTCGACCAATCACTGTATCACACATACCCATGATTGACCAAAATCTCGGGACAATCTCAACCTCAATCTCAATCAATCAAAAATATATATTGATTTATATTCTCACTCGCGATACGATACGATCGCGTCAAAATACGAGATATAACGGTGACTGTGATTTGGAGATCACACCAAAGTGGATATCAGAATCTCAGAGTTTATGGCTTATAATTAAAAATAAAATAAAATCAATAAATAAACCTAAAAAAATAAAATATAAAAGTAGATTTGAGATTTCTTAGAGAGAGAGAGAGAGAGAGAGAAAGATTTGATTTGAGAAAGTGACTACTAATAGTAGTGGCGAGCGTTTTGAGTTGTGTTGTGTGTGTGAGACATTTTACACATTACAGCGTATAAAAAAAAAACGTAGAGCCTCAAAAGCTTTTACAAAACAGAATCAAATATATTTTTTTTTTGAAATTTTATAAAATAGTTCATAGATGGAGAGGAACGTCGTCGTTTCGCGGCGGAGGAAGACGGAGACTACGGCGGCGAAGATTGACGGTTTCGATGTTTTGCCGGCTGATTCTGAAGAAGCTCACGTTCTGGCCGTTGATGACAGTCTCGTTGATCGGAAAGTCATTGAACGGTTACTCAAAATTTCTTCTTTCAAAGGTAACCAAAAAATTTTGAATTTCACGTTCTTATTTTTGTTTCTATTTTTGGTTGTGTGTATACTGATTTTTTCAACCGTTGAAATGTGCAGTGACTGCTGTGGATAGTGGAAGAAGAGCCTTGCAATTTCTTGGTTTGGACGAAGAGAAAACCTCCTCTGTTGGTTTTGATGTGAGAATGAATTAAATTTTCAATTCAGTGTTTTTTTTTTTTTTTTGCTGCATATATGAGTTTCTTAATTTTGTTTGGCTCTGTTTGACTTTTTCAGGGCTTGAAGGTGGATCTGATTATCACAGATTACTGTATGCCTGGAATGACTGGCTACGAATTGCTCAAGAAAATCAAGGTCAGAAAAATTTCACATAATTCATTTAATTCAATTTTATTATTATTTATATTATATATATAAAAAGATAGTGTGTAATTCTTGTTTGAAAATGTAAACAGGAATCGTCTAATTTCAGAGAGATTCCAGTGGTGATTATGTCATCTGAGAACATCTTAACCCGTATCGACAGGTACTGACTCAGTCACATGTATTCTTTTTCTCAATTTTATTATACGGTTTCCGAGGTTTTCGCCTCGAAAAACAAAAACCAAAACATACAATTGACTTTTTTTTGTTTTTTTTTTAAAGATGTTTGGAGGAAGGGGCAGAGGATTTCATAGTGAAACCGGTGAAGTTAGCAGATGTGAAGAGATTAAAGGATTACATGATGAGAGAGGTTAGGATTGAGAGTGAGAGCAACATGAACAAGAGAAAGAGTTGCTGTGATCTAACTGAATCTGAACCGTCCATTTCTTCTTCATCATCTTCATCCTCATCATCATCATCGGAATCTCCTTTACGGGCTCCTATATCTTCATCAGCTCCGTCTTCTCCTACACCATTAGATTCTCCAATCAGACGGCTGAAAATGACCCCCACTGAATGATTATAATAGTGGGATATCCTGCAATCTCTGCAATTACATCTTCTTCTTTTTTAAGAAAAAAAAAATTAAATCCCTTTCGGTCAAAACTGCAATTGTCCGTTATCTGTAACGGTTTTTGTTGCATTACCGTTTTTTTTTTCCTCTTGGGTGGGCGTTATTTGTTTTGTTTGTGCATATAATACTGATATGATGATTTTACTGATTTACATTACTATATTAAGAACAATATCAGCCTTTTAATTGATATTTTATGTTGGGTTGTGTTGAAATAGATTGCTTAATGTGAATTTTTTTTTATTGCAATCGATCAACTTCTGTGTTAATGGAACCAATTTCAAAATGGACTAAAGAGAAAGAGTGGAGTAACTCTTTTAAACTATTTTTTGATGTAGTAGGACATGTTTGATTTTTTTTTAGAGATAGTTTTAACTTATGATATCTCTTCTAAATAATTGTTATTTATTGTTAAACCAAAACATCAATTAGTTTTGGTGGAGGCAGATGATAAGAAACTTAAGGTTCATTTGGTACGTGTGTTTAAATAACAGTTTTCAATTTTTTTAGAAATATATGTAAGTAAAAGTGTATGAAAATATGTGTAATATTGTTTAAAAATTGAAAACATGTATTTAAATTCGCGTACCAAATTGAATTTTAATTTGTTCGATTCTTTATTAACGGGTGTAATATGACACCTAATATGGCATTATCAATAACCTTTTTGTGTTAAAAGGGTATTTACGAAGCTAATTTTAAAGTGGGTATACTTTTCTTTTTTTTATTGGTTTGAATGGTTGTGATAATTAAAAGAAACTTGTAAGGTCAAGCCACGCTTACAAATTGAGCAGTAAAAAGCAATGAAAAGGAAAGTGTGAAATGGGGGATTGGAATGAGGTGTACAGATTTGTTGGGGTTAGGATTGCATTGATTTGGTTGGGATTGGGAGAATAGGTATGCAAGATCTTGTCTGCTAGAAAGAATATTTGGAATGGGGATGTGAATTGGACATGTTTAAAATGTTCCCTTTCATAGAGGCTGGGTGGTGTGGGGCTAAGATGTACTGTAAATGTTTTGTCTAGTTGTCTCTTTCGGAGTGGCATGCTAGCATATGCCCCTCTGGCCAAGAGCTTAGGTTAAAAGACCCAATCAAACCCAACAATCTCTAGGCCTGGCTTCTGTTTCTAGATAAATCAATCAGACCCTACTTCAACATGGGAGACTCTTGGTTTGATGTGTTTGAAAGTCGGTTTAGTTTTATCATCTTTAGCAATTGGTTTTTGTTTGGTTCTAAACAAGTGACCAAATTTGCCTTTCTATCTAGGCTGGCATAGACTTCAATTATAGGCCTCTCACAATTATCATTTAATAGGCACTACTACTAAATTTGCATCTCATTCTCATATGGCATTTGTTTTGTTTATATGTAGGATAAGATTTGAAACTTTTGGCATTCGATACATGATAATTATTTTTTAAGTGTAGACGAGATTTGAACTTATGAATTTATTTTACTAAAACCCATTATAAAGTGGCAAATTGATGAATTGAAGGTAGCACTCCTTCATTCTAATGTGAATTTGAAGGTTGCCTTTCATGATGTGGGCTGGGCATAGGGATGGCCATACCCATTGGGTAATGGATATCCAACCCTACCCGATCCAATTATTCTGGGTAATACCCAGTTCTTAATGGGTAGAAGGTAATTGGGTAGGGTTTGGATATTATCCAAATATTTTGGGTAGGGTTTGGATATTACCCATTTACCCATTATTACCCATTTAACTAATTAGATCTAACTCAAACCCAACTCAATCAAATTATTATGGGTAAACCTCAATTCACCCAATAATCAAAATTACCAAATTGCCCCTAAAATCCTCTAAAATTACCGAAATGCACTCTAAACCTAAAAAATGACCAAAATACCCCCGAAAACTAAAATTTACTAAAATACCCCATAAACCTAAAAAATGACCAAAAGACCACCAAAACCTAAAAATTACCAAAATAACCCCTAAACCTAAAAAATGACCGAAAGACGACTAAAACCTAAAAAATTACCAAAATACCCTCGAAACTTAAAAATTACTAAAATACCCTCAAAACCTAAAAAATGACCGAAATACCCCCGAAACCTTAAAATTACCAAAATACCCTTAAAACCTAAAAAATGATCGAAATACCCCCGAAACATAAAAAATGACCAAAATACCCCTGAAACCTAAAAATTACCAAAAAACCCCTGAAACATTAAAAAATGATTGAAACACCCATAAAACCTAAAAAATGACCAAAATACCCCCGAAAACTAAAAATTACCAAAATAACCCCTAAACCTAAAAAATGACCGAAAGATCACTGAAACCTAAAAATTGACCAAAATACCCCCGAAACCTAAAAATTACCAAAATACCCTCAAAACCTAAAAAATGACCGAAATATCCCCAAAACATAAAAAATTACCGAAATACCCCCTAAAACCTAAAAATGACCAAAATACCTCCCCATAAACTTAAAATTACCAAAATACCCTCTAAACCTAAAAAATGTTTGAAATACCCCCAAGACCTTAAAATTACCAAAATACCCCCTAAACATATAAAATGACAAGAATACCCCCGAAACCTATAAAATAACCAAAATACCCCCCTAAATCTAAAAAATGACCGAAATACTCCTGAAACCTATAAAATTACTAAAATACCCCGAAACCTATAAAATGACAAAAATTCCCCTAAAACCTATAAGATGATAAAAATACACCAAACCCTAAAAAATGACTGAAATAACCTCGAAACCTAAAAAATGACCGAAATATCCCCAAAGCTTAAAAAATAACCTAAATACCCCCAAAACCTAAAAAATGACCAAAATGCCCCTGAAACATAAAACATTACCCCTGAAACCTTGAAATTACCAAAATACCTCTGAAACCTATAAAATTACTAAAATAGCCCCAAAATATAAAAATTTTTGAAATACTCCTAAAACCTTAAAAAAAAAAAAGCCAAAAATGCCCTCGTAATCTAAAAAATGACTGAAATACCCTTAGAATCTAAAAAATGACTAAATAACCCCAAAACCTAAAAAATTATCAAAATTCCCTCAAAACCTACAAAATGACTGAAATATTCTTAGAACCTTTAATCTTGACAAAAATACCCTCGAAACATCCAAAATACCCCAAACCTTTATTTTGGTAATTTAAGAGGTTACAGATGTATTTTGGTCATCTTATAGGTTTAGGGGTATTTTAGTCACTTTAAAGGTTTCAAGGGTGTTTTGGTCATTTTAGATATTTTCTGAGGGTATTTGGTTGTTTTAGTGGTTTAGGGCTATTTTGGTTGATTTATAGGTTTTGGGGTATTTTTGGTAATTTTAGAGGTTTGGGGTTATTTTTTGTCATTTCAGAGGTTTTGGGCGTATTTGATCATTTTACAGGTTTAGGGCGTATTTTGGTCATTTTATAGGTTTGAGGGTATTTCAGACATTTTTTAGGTTTATGGTGTATTTTTACCATCATATAGGTTTTAGGGGCATTTTTATCATTTTATAGATTTCAGGGGTATTTTGGTCATTTTATAGGTTTTGGGGGTATTTTGGTAATTTCTAAGGTTTACGGGGTATTTCGGTTAATTTTTAGGTTTCGGAGGTATTTTGGTAATTTTTAAGTATTAAGGGTATTTCAGTCAGTTTTTAGGTTTTTGAGGTATTTTTGTCATTTTTTAGGTTAAAGGGGGTATTTTTGGTAATTTTATGTTTCGGGGGGTATTTCAGTCAAATTTTAGGTTTCAGGGGTATTTTGGTCATTTTTTAGGTATAGGGGGTATTTTGGTAATTTTTGGGTTTCAAGGGCATTTTGGACTTTTTTTAGGTTTCGTGGGTATTTAGTCATTTTTAAGGTTTTGGGGGTATTTTGGTCATTTTTTAGGTTTAGGGGGTATTTTGGTAATTTTAAGAGATTTTTGAGCATATTTAGTGATTTTGGGGGTATTTTTGGTCATTTTAGAGATTTCATGGATATTTTGCTTATTTTAGAGATTTTGAGATATTTTGGTCATTTTAGTGGTTTTTGAGCATAATTAGTGATTTTAGAGGTTTCATGGGCATTTTGCTCATTTTAGAAATTTTGAGGATATTTTGGTTTTTTTAGTGGTTTTTGAGCATATTTGGTGATTTTATAAAAATTGGGTTTGGGTAGGGTATGGATATCCATGGGTAAACAAACTGGGTAACAATTGGATATGGATACTAATTGGGTAAGGTAATTGGGTATCCATGGATAAATTAATTGGGTTGGATATACCCATACTCTACCCATACCCTACCCATGGCCATCCCTAGCTGGGCATATATGATATGGTGTTATAGGGCCCTATGACCCCCCAAAAAAACATGCATGAAATGAATAGACAAGAGGGGCTCTCTGTTAGCTCTCTTTGTTCTTTCTTTCGGCCATTTTTGCTGAAAGGGAGCCCAATAATGCCGTGCCTAATCTGTCACCATGAAATGGTGTTTGATCATTTACGAAAACTAATTTGGAATCTACATTGCTGGCAAGGTTATGTGCTAGTGGCTAGAAATCTTTTGCATTGTTTTGTTTTGCTTAACAGATGTCCCATGCTTTGTTTGGTGCTGCTACCATGGGATATTTGGGCCTCAACAACTAGCGGGTGTAGGTTTTATTCAGGACAAAAAATCATTATTGAAGTGGAATTCATGCATTTGTCATTTCATTTTCAAAACACTGATATTAATGCTTTTACAAGGAATCGTGATAACCCATGCTTAGAAAGTGAGGTAACTGGATTTATAGTAAACAAACAAAACTTAGTATTATAGTTAGTTGGATGTTGTATCTTAGATTCCTTAATTTAAAATTTAATGGTAGCGTATTGGCCGAATTATATAATTGATTTAATTGACTTTTGGAAAAGATAGCACATATTATATTGTTGGGCGGTGAATTTCGACATCATGCCCTACAAACTTATTTTTACAAGTAGTTGTAGGGAGTTGAATTGTAGTCCCCCAACAGTCCTCTCTCACAATGACACTTATACAATTTGAACCCATGACCTTGGCTCTAATACCATTTGTCAAATCATGAGTTGTGTCATTTAACTTCAAAACCAATTGGTGATAAGGAAGGCACACTCAAATCTTTTATGGCATTCGATATCACGCCTTACAACTTGTTTTTAGAGCGGTTGTAGAGAGCCGAATTGTGATCCCCCCAACATATATGTTCTACTAGCAAAATAAAATGCAACACTTTCTTCTTACTGGGAATCATATATAGTTATATACTATGGTTGCGTGACTTGCGTCAAATGGCTACACCAAATTGTAGCAATATTTTAGATAAAAACAACTTGCTTATTTGTTCTTATTTTCATCTTCTAAGATTTCTAAGTTGATAAAAATCCTAATTTGATTACAATTCAAATTCTTCTTCTTCTTCTTCATCTAATCCTTTGTTATTAATTCATTTTTTACAAGAAGTTTCTTAATACACTAAAAAGAATGACTATGTTCAGTTTTTTTTTTTTTAAATATTTTTTTTATAGATGACTATGTGCAAGTATATCCACATATTCACAAAAACCATATTTATATTAGATAACAAGATATATATTATAATAGAGTTTAGAGTTTAATGAAACTCTATTATACGTTAATGTTAAAATCATATACACCATATAATGGAAGTTGGGCTTAGAATTTATTATTACGTCAAGTGACTGCACCAAATTGCAGTAGCATTTTAAATAGAGTTGGGCTTGCTTTCAAAAAAATAGAATTGGGCTTAAAAGTCATGGTTGCACAAAGTAGCTAACCAAATTACAACAGTGTTTTAGATAGACACAAAAACATAATTGTTCTTATAAACTTTTTCTATACATCTCTATCAATGTTTTAGATAAATACAAAAACTTAGTTGTTGATATCTTTTGTTTTTTCTTTCAAACCTTTTGCTAACATTGCACATGTTTTAGACTTCCTCCTCTCAACTTTTCTTCCTGGATAATTAAGCAGTCTGGTTTAATCTTTCAGTCTCTTTTTTTTTTACGTGAAAAATGACATTGCTTTAATATCTTTTTTTTTTTTTTTTGGGTAATAGGATTTGAACCCATGTTCTTGAGGCAACACATGTACCAATTAGATTTGCTAGAAATGCGTAAACAATGTACACCAATTAAATTTGCTAGAGATGTAAACGATGTACATGTACGACTAGAAGATGTCTTCCCAATAATTTGAACACAAGTTCTTGAATTAACATTTTTATATATTTAATTTTCTTAGCTATTTGTTTTTTGAGGGTTTGGTATTTAGCATTTCACTATGATTATCAACATGTTTTTTAAGGGTGTTAATTAGTAACATATATTCTTCCATGAATATAAATAAAAAGGTTAAGAATAAAAAACTTTAAATAACGTTTCTGATCACAAAACTATAAAAGGACCCCTTTTTTAATTGGAATTATCAAAAGACATTATCACTTTGCTCCAAAGGTGAGGAAACTCATGAAATAGAAAAATTTGGAAAAACTTTTTTATAGGAGAGGGAACTCATGAAGTACCTGTTTACACCTAAAGCCTCTTTTTAAGGGCGCTTCTTTTACCTCACTTTTTTTAATTTTTAATTTTTAATTTTTTTTACGGATACTTCTTATAAAATTAGACTTCTATGACCCTAAATGCTATATATAATAAGGTTCTTAATAGATATATACTTCTTTTACTATTAACAATTATGGCAATCTTATTAAGCTATAGACAAAACAAGTCAAATGTTTACAAAATTGATGGAATTATAGAAATTAAAATTTTAAACTATCACACGAATTTAGAAGATATTATCTTATATGAATAAATAATTAAAAGTAAATAAAGAGAACAATTATGTTTTTCCAAAAGATAAACGTGAGAGAGAAGGAAATGATCATGATAAGTAACTACAATACGTATTACATTTTATAAAATAATATCAAGAGAAATTAAAGAGAAATTTTAGGGTACACACTTTGAACGAGTAAAATTAATACTACCTCCGTCCCACTTGGCCACTTTGTTTGTCCTCTATTCCATTTTGGGATGTCCCAAAATATTGTCCTGTTTCTAAAAATAAAAGTCATTAATTTACTAATGTTCCTATTATACTCCTATTTTATGTCATTAATAACTCTTTTAAAAAAAAAACTGATAAATTTATTTAAGAGTAATTTTGTAAACTTATACATTTTTATAAGGCAAATAAGACAATAAATGATGTTTCCTTAAAAAAATTGACTTTTCAAACAAGACAAACAAAGTGGGACGGAGGGAATAACTTTTTTATTGGGTTAAGATACTTATACATTGTTTTTATTATTATTAAAAAACAATGTCAAAAATTGTATATAAGAATGAAAATATCTTATTCATAATATAAACATATTTACCATAATAATAATAATAATAATAATTGTAGGGTCAATTTTTGTAGCCCAAGCCCAAGAAGGTATGGATTTGAGCCCACTGATCCCCAGACAATAAATTTGTAGAGAGTGGGTGAAAGAGTTAGGCTAGAAATGAATAAACAGTATTAGACAACAATGTTTGTGGATGAATTTGTATTAAAACGTGCTCGGACAGATGTAAACGCAACGTCCGAAGAGGTGTTTTTCATTCATAAACTTGGGTTACAATTCTTGGAGGTACAGTAGTGGAATACTCTCTTTTTTACTTCTGATTTTCGATCCTCCACTATCAGAGGCATCCTCCTCTTATATAGTACCCCCTTCCTACATCTTCACCGTCCATTTGTTCATCATCTAGACGTCCACTTGAGTGCATGTCCCATCATGCACCATCTTTAGCCTTATGTGAGTGGTGGTAGCTAAGAGTGCACTGTTCAGGTGTCTTCTCCACATTAATGCGGCCAGGGAAGTAGGTGCAGTGCATTTAATGCGGTGGTTGAAGTCTGTCTCCTTGATATTTTCCTATTCCTGTTATCCTCATGCGTGTCCGAGGTTCATTTCCCTCCTTACATTTGTCAGAAGGATCACTTGAGCTTCCCATACACCTGTCGGGCCAAGCTTCTTCGGATCCGAGGATATTGGACTCCTCGGACAAATGAACATCTCCTCGAATCGTGCACGTTTTCCTCTCCAGACATGCTCCTTTTACATGGGCCTCTGATTGAGTGTTTTCATCTCCTCGGACGAACAGTGTTCCTCAAATAGGGCCTTTGGCCCAATACGTCAGGTTGGGCTTTTCACCCCCCCACAATAGCCCCTCAAAATTGTAGTTTTTCCCTCGCACCCGAAGAGAAAAAGTAGGATTTTGACTTGCCACTGAGCAAAAGCTTGAGAACAGGCAAATTTGAACTGGCACGTGTGTAGACATAGGAACAAACGCTTCATTAATGCCGCTGCAGTTTCCATATTCCCAAGGCGCTGCATTAACTGCACCAGGTGGCGCTTTGTTCTTCGTATCCAACGGTGAATGATTGATCCAACGGCTGTGGTTTTTTCTTCAGAATTTGGGCGGGAGTGCCCCTGACTCTTCGTTTGACTCCGTATAAAACCTCAGAGGAAGTTATTTTTTCCTCACTTTGCAAATTTTCAGTCACTCCAGCAAGAACAAACGCACGACTCCGTCCAAATCTCTCAGTCGCCGGTACCAGTCTTCCCCAAGATCTTCACGAACCTTTCTACGAGCCTGAGATCCTTTCTCCGACCTAGTCCTTGTAAGTTGTCGTCCACCAAACCCTTTAGTTTTCTCTTCGGCCAGTCGTTTTTGCTTAAGCACCATGAGGAAACTCCAGTACCTGGTAGATAGCCCTGAGCAAATGGAAGCGTTTAGGGCCGCATATCGCATACCCCCAAACGTGGGTGTGAGGTATTGCCCCCCAGAAAAAATACTAACAGATCGGAAGACGGGAGAAGTCGTTATCCCTTTCATCGCTTTCAAAGAAGGGGGAATGACAATCCCCATGGGTCCCATCACCACTAGCTACCTTCGGAACCATAGGCTTACTCCCTGGCAATGCGCGCCTAATATGTTTAGGATCCTAGGAGCGATTGAGGACCTCACCTAGGATTGGGACTCACCTGGCTCGATGTAGTACATATGTACGAATGCCACAGCCAGCAAGATGCGGGATATTACTTAAAATCTCGGTCGGACGTTGTCAGACTCATTTCCTGCCTCCCCAAATCCAACAAAGGGATGAAAGACGACTATGTAATCGTCTCGGGCGCATGGCATGACGGCCATCATTGCCCAACCAAGCATGGGAAGCCAGGTGGGACATGTTAGATTTAGGCACACTAACCATAGGCTTAGGGTCCTCGTCTTTTAATGGTTTCTGATTCCTCTTGTGTTGCTATTTCTGAGTTTCTAACCATGTTCTGCTGTGATTTGTAACAGATAAAAGACAAGTTTCTCCTCGGCTCAGCCTTACAAATACCGCCGCCCTTAATTACCTATTAAGGTCAGAGATTTTCGTGAGCGAGGACGGGCAACTCCGATCGGCTCCCCTTATTCTGGGATACACAGGGAAGCCAAAGGGTTTCCAACCAGTCGGCAACGCAATTGTCCAGGGAGACCATCGCCTGGCACGTATTGACGTCGCTCGGAAGGGTTTCTTGGCGCCAGACGAGCTTGAACCCGTACCCCATCCAAATCCTCGGGCTATACCCCCTCTTGTCCAACCACTCCAGCAAGTTCCCCTCGGACAAGCGGTTGAAGGTGAGAGGGTCGGCTCTTCCACCTCCTCGCTAGAAGAGCAGATAGACAGATTTCAAATAACTAAACTGATGGTACACTACTCCCTTCGCTTCACAGCTTATAAGGCAGCAAGTGGGGGGGTTTTCCTTCGATGTGGGACTCCTAGGACACCGTCCGAGGACGTTGCCAAGCATGCCTAGGACGTTGCAATGCATGCCTAGGACGTTGCAAAGCCGTCCGAGGACGTCCTAGGACGTTAAAGGACATGCCGAGGATGCGGTGTAAAAGGCTACAAGGTAAAAAGCCCTTGGCCCGAAGATCCATACATCCTAGGTACCCACAATAATAATAATAATAACAACTTATTAAAAGAGTGCAATAAATATGTTTTTTTTAGAATACATAAGATGATTTACTCTTTTTTTTTTTTTTGTATTTTATTTTTTGCCAATATCATGAAACAAAGTGTGTAAGGTTACTAAGGTATGCTTCAAACTCACATGGATTTGAATTTGTCTTTAATTTTTTGCAGATTTAGTATATGTTAGGTGACTATTTGTTGATAATAGTGGGCATGGATGCCTAAATGTGTCGTTTGTAACTTTACATTTGATTCTATGTTTAGAATATATATTTTTTATTAATTTACAATATATATTTTTTGCTTAATTAAATTACATATGATTCTTGATTAAACTATGCATCGTACGGGTATAATACTAGTGTGTGTATATAAGTGTGTGTGTGTCTATATATATATCAACACTTTCTCTTCGTTTGTAGCAATTTTTGCTTTACCATTAACTGCAACACAAAACCTTTTTCTTTCCCCTTAGCACATGTCTTAATATAATAATAATAATAAGAAGAAAAAGAAGAAGAAGAAGAAGAATTTGAATTCAAATGGATTAATATTATTGTCAATAATAATAATAATAATAATCCCTGTGAATTCAAATAAATATATTTTTTCCCATAATTTTTCTAACAGCTTATTTTTAATGCATCCTTATCTTTCTTGTTATGTCATAATTGTCAATGTCAAAAACCATAACTTACACTAGAAGTCACAAGTAAATACCTAGCTAAGGGTGGACTCTTAATGGCATTTATAAGTTATATCTTGAGAGCGTTATAAGAAATTCTCCATCCTCTGAATTTGGAGGTTAGATTTGACAACCCACACTCCTCGGGGAGCCTAAGTAGGAACGGGTGAAAGACTAAATATTGCACTTGATGTAGTAGCTATCAAAAGATGAGATTAAGAGTTGAAAAAAACATCTTTAAATCTCAACCATTAAATAAATAAATAAGTGAGAAAAGATAAAAATGTGAAAGTAAAAAAGTGAAGATGGTAAAAAGCATTTGTGAGTGAGGAGGGGGTAATCGCACTGGAAGGGTATTTCATTTGATCCTGATCCGAAAGTTGGCATCCCTCTCGTCCCTCTAGGTCACAGAGCAAATCACATGTCAAGTAACATTAAATGCAATGTAATTGATGAATGGCTAACGTATATTGTACAAACTACAAAGTCTTATGTTAGCATTCAAATAGGTTAGAAGATACTCAAAGAGGAAGATCACTTTAACTGACCTCCATGGTCGTGGAAGTTACTCAAAGAGGTTACTTAGACCTCCTTTGATAAGTAACATGTTGTGGGTTGGCAGGGATCAATTCTTAACATTGAGGCGAGAGGCTGATAAGCAATTCTAGACTCTTATTCATAATAATAGGGTACCTAAATTGGGCCTCAGGTTAGTATGCCCTTTTAAACCAATGGGTTTAGGCCCAATATTTTTCGAATGATAAGACTGTAGGCCTGAAAGTTTACACCCTCCAATCAAATTCATACTATCATTATAATATTAGGCATGTTTGGATAAGCTGTTTCAAAAAATGCGTTTTTAAAACGTGCGTTTTGAAAACTCCATTTTAAAAACCTTAAATAAGTGTTTGGTAAAAATGTGAAAATATAAGTTTTCTATTTTTAAAGCAATATTAAGCGTTTGGATAAACTGTTTTAAAAATAGCTGTTTTGAGTGTAAATTCCAAAAAAAGACTTAATTATTTTTTGAAGTTTATATTGTCATTTTTCCTGTGTACCGTTTCGAATTTATCATTATTTTACATATATATATATATATATATAACCAAAATTTATATTATTTATTAAAAAGTTTAAATTTATAAATTTTTATCTCATTTAATATGTTAATCTCTAGTTAAAATTTCAACTAGGTAATGTTAACAATAATAGGGAATTGATGTTCCTACTTTTTTTTTAATAATAATAATAATAATAAAGAGTTAAAAGTTAAAATGCCGTTTGAAACTTATTTGCATTGGGGAAAAAAAATCAAATTTGAAATCTCAAAATTTTATAACCATTCACGTTGTCAGAGGGCACACTGCCACAAGTTACCAACAAAAAGCAAACCTCCTTTACTTTTTAGTTTTTGACTATTAAAAGTCACAACTAAACAATCAACTTAAGCCTTCAGAAATAAAAACTTAAAAAGTAAGAGATGCAGACGGATGGAGGGATGGCCGTGAAGAAGAAGAAGAATGGCTGGTCACTTTCGGAACAGTGCTGGCGATGGCGGTATTATGGGTTATATGGTATTTTATTTTACAGTTAATCACTTAATTTCCATTTTTCTTGTTTTTCTTTTACCGTCCGGTATTTGATTCTTTTCCTAGTTTTGCCGGTACAACCCAGTAAGCTCCGGTACAAAAAGCGGTACGAAATAGCCGTGTTTCTGTACCGGTATTGACTCCACTGATATATATGGTGAATGGAGAGGACTGGAGACGCAAAGGGAGAGGACTCGAGGCTATTTTTGGTTTTCAGCAAAAAATATTGGCAGAATCACGATTTGCAAATCGCGCGATATCAAAATCGCAAAGGGAAATTGCCTTCCCTGAAACGCGAAAATCTGCCGATTCAAAAACGCAATCCCACCAATTTCGCCCAGCCAAACATATCCTGATTTCTGCGATTTGATAAACGGGCGTTTAACTCTCTCAATATGCCTAAACAAATGGGCTCATTATCTTTCTTGGTACATTAAAAGATGGAAATGATATATTACGAAAGAAACCTTTTGAAGTCCAGCAAAAAAACAAAAGAAAAAATGAAACCTTTTGAAGAGAGTTTCACTATTTATTAGAAAGGGAAATGTTAAGTTGTTAACAAATGCTCTAAAAGCATTGATTTAAAAACTATTTTTAGAAATATTTTATGAAAAAATAATAAAATAATTAATTTTTTTGGACAAGTTTTGTATATTTTCTATAAAAATTGTGTTAAAACTTTCTAATATAATTTATTTACCGTTGCTTTAAGGACACCTATTAACATAACCCACGTTAGAATATTGCACCTTAATATGGCCAGTAACTGAGTTCTAAAGGCATATCAATTTCGAGAAAGGATGCCATTTTATTGTCAGTGTCATAGCCTCTTAGTCATAGGTGAGGTTGGAAGTGCAAGCGGTAAGGTTTTTTTTTGGTCGAAAGGAAACTTTCATTAAACTAAAAAGCCTCTACAGTCGAGGATACAAATCTGTCATACAAATAACCAATAGCATCTAAATTAAGAAGCATAACAACATCAGGGGGGGACATAAAAAGATAATAAAGTTCTGTGGAAGTAAAGCTCCACGTCTTGCTAAAGCATCGGCGTATTTGTTGGCCTCTCTAAAACAATGTTTGATCCGGACCAAAGGGATTTTCTTGAGGCCCTCTTTGCAATCAACCACTATAACATCAGTGTAATTTAACCTGCTGCTATTACTAGAAACCAGATCAGCCACGACTTTCACATCCAACTCTATTTCCACAGCAGGCAACTTGAGAGCAATACACAAGAATTCCATCCCTTAAGGCCCATAATTCTGCTGCCACACTCGTAGTGACCCCAATAGCCCAAGCATACCTTTTCACCCAGTTTCCAGCATTGTCTTTAATGAATCCTCCTCCCTCAGCCAACCCCGGGTTACCCAATGAAGACCCATTAGATTTCAGCTTGAACCAATGGAGAGGAGGGGGAGTCCATTTTACCTGAATTTTGACTCGATCTGACACTTGCTTCCCATTAAGGCTCAGATAGGCCACCTCTGCGGCTTTCATTAAGGTCTGACTTAGTAAATCTCTGTGATTGCCTAACCTTTCAAAAGCCATGTTGTTTCGACGAAGCCAAATAGACCACACAGCCATAGGGAAGATAATACCCCAATCAATCTCAGAAACCCCACATTTTCGCGAGCTTTGACAATTCAGATGAAGCCAATCAATAATGTTAATTCCATAGAAAAGAGAAGGGTGGATAGGAGGAGAAAAGGAGTTCCAAAAACTCTAAACCGTTGGGCAGTCCCTCAAAGCATGCTCAATGGACTCAGTATCGGCCTTACACACAGGGCAGACCGGATCTAAATGCATGCCTCTATCACAAAGGGTGGCTCGGACAGGGATGCTCAAATGACAGCACTTCCAAAGAAAACATAGCACCTTCGGAATAGATCGAACTTTCCAAACCCAAACTCCTTTAAATAGAGGAGAGCTCGTGCAAGCGGTAATGTAAAACCTTATATTAATTTTCTTTGAGGGATTATAAAGAACTTTTGCTTAGTGGAGGTGTGGATTCTATTTTAAAAATTTTTTTTGAAGGGAAAATCAATGTCTTCATTTCATTACTATTTAAAAAAAACACACACACACATTATAGTGTGCATCAATATTCAATACAGACTGGATTTATAATGCATGGTGTATCCTCTTAACAAAATCTGATCTTCCAGACATACCCGAGCATGTAGAGGTGTGGATTAGTCTAAAAGTGCATGTTTCAAAAACCTCCCCAAAAAATAAGATTTTAGTCTAAATATTCAAAAGCTCATTGTAAAGATTGATGCTAGAGTTGTTGTCGACATTATATGTTATCACAATGCCCTGATTGAAACTTCTCACCCTTGTAGTGCTCTTATTTTTAATTGCAGGTCCCTCCTCTAGCTTTTTGATGAAGCTCTTATCCAAATCCAACACACTCGCTACGAAGGGAGTCATTGCGCAAACCTTTTGGCCAAAGAAGGAAATTTTATTAGTGACCCTTTTTGAGTTTTTTTCATGTATTCAAATCCTACTTCCTATAATTTGTTACAACTCTTAGCTGAGCTTGGGGTATTATATATCCTAGATTTTGTGTTATTTCTATTTGATCTTTAATTTATGCTCTTTTCACCCTCTCCCAATAAAAAAGTGGGTATATACCGTAGTTAGTTTATACACGCATGTTACAATAATATTTTGCTTACATACATAACAAATAAGGAGACTATAGTTTCTCGTTTGGTTTCCAAAGATATGGGAATAAATGCCTTTTTTTTTTTTTTTTGAAAGTTTAATTGTCGTGATATTTAGCTAACTAATACATTTGAACTTGGTGAAAGTGTGTAATTTAGTGTGTGTTTGAGCTTAGTTTGTTTGTTTCTAATATATATATATATATATAAATAAATAAGCTAACGTAACAATTAGGGGTGTTCATGATGTGGTGCGATGCGGTTTTGGGCCATTTTTAGCACCGCACTTTGCGGTGCGGTTTAGCTAAAACCATAATTGCACCGCACCTTATTTTTGCGGTCACATGTGCGGTGCGGTACAATGCGGTGCGGTTCGAAGTTTAGTCAAAACCATAATTGCACCGCACCTCATTTTTGTGGTCACATGTGCAGTGTGATGTATAAGATACTGTTTAAAGTTTGTATATTTTTCAAATTTTGGGTTTTTCTTACCTAGCCCAAAACTAATTTTTTTTCCTTTATTTTGGTCCAAGTTTTAAACTATTGAGTTAGTTTTTCTTTATTTTGGGCTGGCTTTCCTAATCAACACTTGCTAGGGTTTTCAAACTTTTTGTTTTTTTTTTTGAAAACTAGGGTTATTAAACTATTAATAATATATTTAATATTAAAAATATTAATATATAGAGAGGGTGTGGTGCGGTGCGGTGCAGTGCACTATTACTTGCAATGCGATGCAATTATGCCATTTTGCGGGTGATTTTGGTGCGGTTTGTGCGATTTGGTGAACACCCTCAGTAACAATCGAACAATCGTTTATCAAATACAAATATAAAACAATAACATAAAAAATTAAATAAAGTTGATAAGTGATGTCAATCCATTTGCGGTCTAAAATAAATCTAAAATAATCGGCCAAAGTCATGTTAATCCATTAATGTAGTAGCCATGCATCCATAACAGATTGAACATATGTGATCATTCTCAAAAAAAAAAAAAAAAAAAAAAAAAAAAACTATAATATAATAAAATAAGCTGCCAAAACCTTGCTGCCTATAGGCTATAGCCATCAAATATTATTATATTCAATTGTAGAAGTCATATATGTTTTTTTTTATTTTTGGAAAGTCATATATGTTAAAGTCGGGATGGCAATTTTGCCCCGTCCCGCTTGACCCGCCCCTTCCCGCTTCAGTCTACACGGGTTTTTCCCGTCCCGCAAAGGTGATGGAGCGAGATTTTAGCCCCGCACCATGGGGTGGGGCGGGGATGAGTTTATACCTTTTTAAACCCGCCCCGCCCCGCCCCACCCCATCCCATCCCCGCCCTACCCCGTATTGATAAAGACTAAATTGTAAATTTTTCATACCCTAAAACCCTACTATTTAAAAAACATATCATCAACTTATTTTATTCTACACAACAAGGCTTTTTGTCTTTTTTTTTCTCTAGCAATGTTGGAAATAAGGTACCAATTTTAACATTTTCTTTTGTCTTTATTATAAACAAATTTATATACTATTGAACCATTGATTTTGTATTTTGAGATTTTTGTTTTTTTTTGGTGATATTGTTTTGTTAAACATTTTAATAATATTATTCAATTTTTGCTAAAAATTAGTTTGATTTAATGGGATAAATTTATTTGTAATTTCAAGTATATTTTTATTAACGAAATAGTTTTATTAAAAACAATTGTAATAGTTGTGGGCAAATTAACAAGAAGTAGAGTTTTACGGGGTGGGGCGGGGATGTGGCAAGAAAATTTTCCTCGTCATGCGGGGTGGGGCAGGGATGGGATAAAACAAAACCATACAGGGTAGGGGCGAAGACCCCATCCTTCAGACCCGCCCCGCCTCATTGCCATCCCTATGTTAAACACAAAAGCTGCCAACAATTACCATCCTCCTTTCTTTTATAATTACAAAGAAGACAATGTTTATTTCTCAATTCTCACTACCTATTGCACACAATTTTACACACGCATAATTTTTTTATTGAAATCGTTATTTTGCACAGTCCACTTACCCTTTTATTAATGACTACTGAATTCATTTTTTTTATTAAGTAGATTATTTCATTTCAATATAAATGGTTGAGAATCTTCAATTAAACATAACACAATGATTATTGTATATATATCTAAAAAATAAATAAAGTATATGACAAATGAATTCGTATAAGGTGCATTTAAAAAAAAAATAAACTTATTGTATTTGTACAAGTACTATTATTTTTTCCATTCTTGTATTTTTCTGCTGAATATTCAAAACATATTTTTCTTGAAAATACCAAATTATATATGTCAATATATTTTCTGTATGATACAGATACCATATTTTACTATAAATATGTTATGTACTATGGATGAGACTGAGCATGTGTGGACAATCGTCAAATAGGCCCATATCTTATAAGCTTTTAGTGGGTTGAGCTCCTAAGAATTTCGGGCTAATGTGGTGGAGATTTACATTGTGGAGGTCTTTGGAGTTTGGAACATGTGACGTGTACATGACCTATCATAGGTCAATGTCACAGAAGGAAAAAAAAAAAAAAAAGTCAACTATGATTTTTAATATTTTGCGTTTAAAAAAAAAAAAAATTATACCAACATTCTTTGAAATTTTCATAAATGATAGTATTCCGTCAACATACACCCACCTTGAGCTATCTACTTTGGTTGCTCTTTATTTATTATATCAATACTATGACTCCGTAATTAATGCACATATTAATTAAACAAGCTCAAATAATATTTCGATAATATATAATTGAAATTATATAAGAAATAGATAATAAAACTAAAAAGTAAAATGACTTTAGGTTACAAGGTGAAAAATATATTGTATAAGATCAAATTTTTATTAAACTAAGTAGATTACGAAATAATTTAAAATAAATATTGAAACTCTTTTAAAATTTCATGAAACTTTTTGATAATTTTGTTTTAATTGAATAAGTTTTTAATATTTTCTTAACTTTGATAATTGACTTTCACTTACGCTCTTTTTGTTTCGGTGGAAAATTTTGTGTAAAAATAAGTTTTCATGTTTTTCAGTATTTGGTAGCATCAAAAAAATAAGTTAAATGAAAATTATCTTTGATCAACAGAAAAAATATAGCTTATTTTTAGAGATTGTTTTTTAATAAATTTTTTTGAAAAACAACTTGATCTCACAGCAAACTAAATAAAAGAAGTTAGAATATTATTTTTTAACTCATCTAAGGTTGCTACCAAACATAGGAAAATAAGATAGTTTTATAAAAAATACTTTTTGAAGAATGACTCATTTTCTAAAAAAACATTATCGTTAAAACAAACAAAGCAATAAAGTAAATTACGTTAATAATTTTTATGTACTTATAATGCGTTGTATGGCTAAAATTATGTCATACTAATTGTAATAGTTATATTGAGCTGCATGGTGTAATCATAATGACCTAATTTTTTTTCTATAAAAAAAAATTAAAAAATAATGCTAGATTTGATAATTGATTTTTACTCTTAAAGTAAATTATATCAATAATTTGTATGTACTTATATTGCGTTGTGTCATGTATGGCTAAAATTATGCCATACTATTTGTTAATAGTTTTATTAAGCCGCATGGTATAAGCATAATGACCTAATTTTTTCCTATTAAAAAATAATGCTAGATTATTTAAAAAAATGGCAGTCACTTGGTATAGGCAAAATGACCAATTTTTTATTTATATTATATATTTTTAATAATCTAGCATTATCTTTTAATAGAAAAAAATTGGTCATTAAAAATATAATATAAATAATGCTAGGGGAATTATGTAATTTACACAAATATTTAATAAATGGTAGTTACTTGATGCAATGAGAATATAATCATATCTCATTAGTCAGTATCTTGGAGTCAACCAAGGGATTTCTTCTTAGTAATTACCTGCTGTGTATAGATAGGGGACTACACATCAGGTGATAAAAAACCTCCGAAAACCATATTTACTAGTAACAAAAACAAAAAGAAGATAGCTACTTGATACAACTAGGACCTATAATATCTATTTTTTTAATTACAATAATATATATGATGAGATATGATATTAACACAACAATTAGAGAAATAGTGATTACGAATAATACATTTATTACTTTAAATCAGTGACAGTTAAAAACTTTTTAAAATACTACATGCTATCTTATATGAAATTAAAATTATATATCACTTGCGTCTTTTAGATGACAAAGTATATTATGCAACAGTCAACAGATATATGCATCTAGCGTTTCACATAACGCGTGAATCGCCCAGGTGAAAAAAATTGAGGAAATAGCCAGTAGGAAACTGGGAAAGTGGGATGTCCCCTTCCATCCACCGACTGACAAGGAAGTAAACAACAGACAAACATGAAGGTAGCATTGCAATAGAAAGTTCTCCGCCACCAAGATTTACTGGGCAAAGTGCACGACAAAAACACACTATTTGACCAAGTTATTTATGTGAAGGGGGCCACAAACCATGACCTGATCTGAGAGTAGTTTCTGCCAACCACTACATCACACTGTTTGAATCGTTTGATGGAGTCTTGCTTTACTGTTCTCATTAGAGGTTTGGCATCCCAAAATGTATAAGAGAATTGACCCGCAAGTTTATAAATGTATTAGAGAATTGACCCGTTAGTATATAATATAGTATTTTAACTTTTAGTTTGTATGTACAATTTTTTAAAATTTTTATAATTTTTTTTCTTTACTTTTTTAAAGTACAAGTATATTTTATCAAAAAGTTTTCAACGAAAAACTAAAATTGTTTAGTTTTAGTATACTTTAATACAATTTTAACAAGAAATTTTAAGCAAAAAATAAGTGATACCCTAATAAAATTTGTCTGTTTAGCCTAAACTTATTTACAAAACAATTTGGTGAGCAACCATTCTCTATGGCATTAAATAAAGAACAACGACTTATTAAATTCTAGAGCTCCAGAAGAACAGATGTCCATTTTTTGGTAAAGACTTATGGGCGCCGACAAGAAAGTAGATTTTTGATGGATTATTTTGTGCATCCATTAACTCATTTGATAAGACCATGAAAAGGAGAAGAACTTTCAACTAATCATTACCTAATAAACCAAATTGATGTAGTCTTCGTTCTGACTTTTGCATTTGAAAGAATGACTACTTCGCATACAGGGATTCTTGTTAGGGTGTGAAAATTTTGAGGAAGTCTTCCTTCTGACTTTTGCTTATGAAAGAAGAACTTCTTCACATACAGGGATTCTTATTAAGGTGTGAAAATTTGGAGGAAGTCTTCCTTCTGACTTTTGCTTATGAAGAATGGAAAAAGTTAAGAAACGTCTTTATAACCTAAAGTTTGACTTATTTTCAGTACTTTTTTAAGTGGACATCTCTTGTTATTTTAAATATACATTAGCAAGTGGTTGTAAGTTTTAATCTTCACCTTTTATTTTGTTAGTGGGTGATATGACAGTTTCTCATTAAAAAAAAAAGATGTCTAGTTAAAAAAGTACTGGAGGTAAACTAACTCTATAAACTATGGTAAATGTTAACAAATATTCTGAGAGCATTTATTTAAGAACTGTTTTAGGAAAGTTTTTATGAAAAATTAAAGAAAATAATTAATATTTTGATAACTTTTTCTATCTTTCATAAAAGTAGTATCAAGATTTTTCTAAATTGGTTATTAACATTTGTCCTAAGGGTACTGGTTAACATGACCAATAGAGAATAACTACATCATGTTTCTTATTAAGATGGATTTGGATTGTTTTTGTTTAACATCAATTTTGAAAAAAATGAATAAAGAAAATTATAATAAAAAGTTAAATCTAGACACACGACTACAATATACAATTTTTTTTTTTGCAACTTATTAGGTGACACACTGCTAGTTGATAAAAAATAAAAGTGATATTAATAGTTTTTTTTTTTTGAGAAAAAATAGTTTTTTTTTCTTTCTAGATGAATAAAAATAAGCACATAGTAATACTAAATATATGAATGGAAATGCCCACGTAGTTATACTAAATATATTATCCCACAGCTGGAATTCATTCCCTCCCTTGCTCCCTCAAGTCTGGCAGACTGGCACCAGCTCGTCCAAATGGTGTAATGGTAAATGACACTAATAGTTGATCTATATAAAGGTAATTATTCACAGAACTCAACTTATTACATCAAAAAGTTTCCAAAAAGTTTGGTGTAATTAATTTAACTCATCCACCAAAAATATATGATTTGACTTATCTTCTTAACAAAAAATTATTAGGTCCATGGGAGAACTGTAAAAGTGGTTCTCATTAATCCTCCCAATCAATAAAATGCTAACATTTATGCAAATGTGGCATCACCTTGTGATTTATTACTTTGTTTTCTTATGCTGATTTGGAAGCTGACTCACGCACTTACATTGGTGGCATTATTTTGTTTTTTTATACTAATAATTTCTTCTTGACAAAGCAACCTTACATTATCAAATGTTATGATGTACACTTCAACACTTTGGCACCATCATATGTTTGACAAAAGTATAAACCACCCCATCCACCTCCTAATTAGATAATAATTTTTTTAGTGAAAACCAAAGTGCACATATATATATATATAGTATATAGTATATAATATATTTTTTTTTTGGTGAAATATAGTATATAATATATATTATCTTATCCTTAGCACACTGTTATTTTGGTCATTGCCATTTGCCAAATACAAAAGCCCGGGAAAAGAAAACACGGAGTGGAACAATATAACTAACACAACCCATTCTTTCTTTGAAATTGTCAGCCTCAACCAAAGTAGTAATATATCAAAAACATAAATAAATAAAAATTTGTACACGACAAATGATAAAGCTCCAAATACAGAAAAATAGAACGACTTTCAGTTCTATGAATCTCTTCCAATTCTATCAATTAACTTCATGGCTGTGATATTTCTTCAGCCATTTTCAATCCTAGTTTTCTTCTCTGTGTTTTTGTTCATTCCATTCTCTCATTGCCAATACGGTTCTCCACAAAACATTGAGACTTTCTTTCCATATGATCTATCTCCTTCCCCACAACCACAACCAGGTTTTCCCACCACCCCATCAAGCGATCCTCCATTGCCACCACTTCCATCATCGCCGGCACCGCCGCCACCACAAAACTCATCATCCACAAGAAATAAGATTGTAAGGGCTGTAGCTATCACGGCAGCCGGGACACTGGTTCTGTCTGTGCTTCTCTTCTTTATAATCCATAGGCGTGTCGCCGCAAAGCGCAAAAGAGAGGAAGATATTAAAACTAATTTGGATCGTGGTCAGCAGCCTGCAGCAGGGGCAGGCAATGAAGTGAAAGATTTTGATGGGAATCTTAAAGGTTACATTGTGGATGAAGATGGTTTGGATGTGCTTTATTGGAGGAAACTTGAAGGGAAAAGCTCCAAGAAAAGTTTCAAGAAAGAGGCATTGCATAATTCAAGGAATGAAGAACAAGAAGAGGGGGTAGAAATAAATGAACGTCGACAAAGAAAGTCTGAACCTATACAAGAAGTTCCTCTTCTCCGAGGAAAGTCTTCAACTTCCCAGGTCATACTTGTAGAAGAAGTAAACGATTCGGATGATGATTCAGATCAAATTAGTCCTTCTTATCCTCGTCCTGTTGTGTTTGCAATCAAGGATGATGTAAAGCCAGAAGATTTGATTCAAATATCAACTCCACCCCCATCTCCTTCCCCACCATCCTCACCTAAACCGCTTCCCCTAGATGCAAAAAGCCCTGCACGGCCTCCTCCTCCGCCTCCTCCACCAATCCCAGCGAATAAGAATCTTACACCACCACCACCGCGGCCGCCACCACTTAAGGCAGGTGGTTTGAAATCATCATCTAACGTGCCCCCGGCTCCTAATGCCAAGCCGGGTTACAATAAATCAGGAGAGTCTTCATCTGGGACAGGAAATGGTCATGTCAAAATGAAGCCTTTGCATTGGGATAAGGTGAACACCAACACAGATCATTCCATGGTGTGGGACAAAATTGATGGTGGTTCTTTTAGGTAATTGTAATTTGCATTTCTGGATTTCAGATGAGTTATGTTATATATATACACACACACACAATAATCTTTGGTTGGTTTTTTTGCTGATTCTTAATGGTTTCGATTTGGAACTTTCAGGTTTGATGGAGATCTTATGGAAGCCCTGTTTGGCTATGTTGCCACCAGCCGGAACTCGCCTCAACGAAACAATAATTCAATGGATGGAAGCTCACAAGTGGTTATCCTTGATCCTAAAAAGTCTCAAAACATTGCAATTGTTGTGAAATCTTTGGCCATTTCTCAAGAAGAATTTCTTGATGCGCTTATTGAGGGCCAAGGCCTAAATGCAGATGCTATTGAAAAGCTGGCCAGAGTTGCCCCAACTGAGGAAGAACAATCAAAAATTCTAGAATTTGATGGAGACCCAAGAAGACTGGCTGCTGCTGAATCCTTCCTTTACCGCCTCCTGAAAGCTGTTCCATCAAGTTTTACTCGTCTTAATGCTATGCTTTTCAGATTGAATTATGACTCGGAGATTCTAAACCTGAAGGAATCTATACAAACACTTGAATTGGGTTGCAAGGAACTTAGAACACGAGGGCTATTTATGAAACTTCTAGAGGCAATCCTCAAGGCTGGCAATCGTATGAATGCAGGTACTACCCGAGGGAATGCTGAAGCCTTCAACCTTAATGCTCTTCGGAAGCTCTCTGATGTTAAAAGCATAGATGGAAAAACTACTTTACTCCATTTTGTTGTGGAAGAAGTAATCCGGTCTGAGGGAAAACGGTGTGTTCTGAATAGGGATCGTAGCATGGGTCGTAACATGAGTCGTAGTAGCAGCCATAGCAGCACCAGCAGTACCAGCTCAAATTCTGAGAGTTTAACAATGGAGGAAAGAGAGAAGGAATTTAAAATTCTGGGATTACCAATGGTAGGAGGCCTCAGTTCCGAGTTCTCTAATGTAAAGAAAGCAGCCAGTATAGATTACGACACCTTTGCTGGCACAATCTCGGCTCTCACAGCCCATACAGCAGAAATTAAAGCACTTTTGTCCCAATGTGGCAATGATAGAAGTGGAGGAGGGTTTGTGAGAGAGATGAAAGGTTTTCTTGAAGCAGCTGAGGAAGAACTAAAGGTGGTGAGAGAGGAACAAACAATGGTAATGAAGCTTGTACAGAAAACAACAGAATATTATCAATCAGGAGCTTCAAAGGACAAAGGAGCACCCCCACTTCAACTATTTGTTATAGTTAAAAATTTTCTTGATATGGTTGATAAGGCATGCATTGAAATTGCTAGAAACCTGCAGAAGAAGAAGTCAGCAACTACTGTGGGACCATCATCACCACATTCAAGGATCTCTGTGAGGTTCCCAAACTTGCCTGAAAATTTCATGTCTGAGAAGTCAAGAGGCAGTTCTAGTGAATTAGATGATTTTTAAATTAGGCCTTCATCAGTAAAGGATTTTTTTTTCAATTTTTTTTTTTTTTTTTGGGTATAGGTATAGTAGCAGGATTTCATTGTATATAGATGTAATTCAAATCACATGATATGAATTGTGAAGTGAATAGCCTGATTCTTTTTATTTTTTCAGTAGAACTGATTCATCTTTTACTGCATCAAATTGTTTTCCAAATCCTTCAGTCACTGGAAGGCTAGAGGTTTTATGAACTCAAAACATTAAGAGATGTAATGAAGATCAGGGAAACTTTAAAGACTACTAAAAGTGTAATGTACTAAAAGAGCAAATTAGGAAACAAAGCAGAGTTGCTTGGCGATAATTTTACAGAACCTATGGTTGTAAAGCACTAGTGTAAGTCTAGTTTCTCTTTGTACCACTTGATTGAAAATGCAGTACTTGCATACAATTTAGATAGATTGTACACTTTCTTGCTGTTGTTATTTACTTATTTGGTAAAAGTGTCATTCGTTAAATGGTAAGAATTAATTACTAAGGATCGTTTGTAGGATCTTAATTTCTAGAATCTTTGATCCATGAAATCACGTCCTGGAATTATAAAATTACAGCATTTGATTCATTAGTCACATTCCCATTAGATTCCGTAAGTTATGGTTGGTTCATAACATTCCCAGGAATAATACTATATTTATCATGAACTTCCCAAAAAATTTCCTACATATAACATTTGGACTCTTGGAAGGAATGATGAAATTTGATTGAATTAACTAATCAACAACCTATAATCACCAAGGAATGAGATTCAAAAGACTCGTTGGATGTTCAAAAGAAAAAATAAGACTGTTGGATGAGTTGGGATTTCTTTAACAAATGGACTCTCTCTCTTCATCCAGCTCAACTTTTAAAATTCAGTAACCAAAAATGTAAGGCTAACTAGAGGCCAATCACAACCGTCCATTTCTCAGCAACTACATTGGTAGCCAACTCCACTGATCTAAAAAACACCTTCAACCCATTGATCTTTGAACTGACCCCCAAAAAAATAAATAAATAAACCTACCACTTCCCCCATTCCCTGGGTTTCCAACAAGTATTTTATTTCAATGACATTGGTGGTCATTGAGAAGCAATGACATCTGTGCAGAGATTGAGTCATGCAAGAGTCCTTATCAAAGAGCTATCTACAGCTCAAATCCATTAGGAGCACCAGGTAAATTAATCTCCATATGCCTATATACGTTAGAAAGAAAATAACAGGAAACTCTACATCAAGTTGTCATTTAAAACAAATGGTAGAAAATAAAATGATTTAGAGAGAAAAATAGAGCAGAATCAAGGATTTATGTGGTTTGGCTTGATGGCTTACATCCACAACTGAAAGTTCTTCAGTGATTATTGTTTTACAGATTATTTGCCCTATGTTTGTAACTACTAATTCCAACTACTTTCCCCTCTATTCTCATCTTCCTTTGTTACGAACATACGCTAATATTGACTTATGAGAATCACTTGATTGGACTAAAATAGAAAGACAATAGATATTCTTTTGATTTTAGTTAATCAAGAATATCAACATTTACTAAACGTGATATTCATAATAAGAAAACAAAAAAGTGTGACAGTAGAAACACACTAAAGTTGACTTATAAGAATCAATGATTGGACTAAAATAGAAACACAATAAATATTCTTTTGATTTTTTAGTTAATCAAGAATATCAACATTTGCTAAATGTGATATTCATAACAAAAAGTATGACAGAAGATTTGTATTCATAATACACTAACACCATTAACGCCGGTGTGCTTTAAATATCGATACAAGCAAGAAACCTGTTAAACCATTAAAGAGAGGGAAATAGTGGGATTTTTATGAAAAAAATTTCACTGGCTGGTCGCGTGCTTAACTCATTTTTTTTTCGTTTTTTTATTCTTTTAAGCTATATTAAAATTCACATATTAATACAGTACATCAAAAGTTTATACATAATACATGGATGTCCACTGTATGACATCTTACAAAAGTTGAGCACACAAAAAGGTGGGAGGATCAAAACAAACACACTTGGACTTTGATAGGTCTCCGCCTTTGGTTGCCAATGACTCTGTGCAAGAGTTAGCTTCCTGATGTATATGGCGAACCTTAGCTCGCCATGCTCTAGAAAGTAGGCTCCTGCAATCATTCACAAGTATGGAAATCTGTGGAGGGTACAAAACCCCCATGGATAATGTTGAGGAAACTTGCAAACAAACATTAAACCCTCCTGGGCTGTGGGAGCTCATGTGATAGAATTTGAGGGCATGATGGAAGTTGGAATGGACAATCTCTGCTCAAGGGAGTTAATTCATTATATTCTTACTTTTTGTGCTTCCCAACTAAGCATCAAAAACTTGTAAATTTCTTGGTTTATAGGAATTCGAATAACTCAATTGCTTATGCCTTTGATTCCCACTAAATGAAAATTTTATTCTAAAGACGAAAAATAAAATGACATTGAGAAATTCAATAGAAGGTTTGGTCACTCCACAATATAAAATCTTAATCAAACCATAATGGTTCACCTAGGCCCGATTATTATTAGGAACAGACATCATAGTTTCAACTTTCAGCTTTCAACAAAATAACCAAGTGCCAGAACACATATAGAATGGCAACCAACCACAAGAATTAAATTAATTCTAACTGTCCAACAATTTACATACCTTTTGTTTGCTTTATCTATATTTGGTTTGAGACTAAGGGTAACAATTTGCCATGTAATCTAGCAGAGCCCCAACCTCTTCCATATCTCCTACACATTATTAATAAGGGGTTCTCTTCTAGCCACTCAGATGTGCAGTCTGCGCCTCATCAGTGACTATTTGCTTTTGGCTGAATAATGTATTATGGCACAAGTCCCGTGGAGAAGCAATTCCTTCATTTGTATCTTCTTCTTCTACAAAAGGACTATCTTCCAAACCAGATATGTTTCTTACAAGATGATGCATGAGTCCCGAACAAAGAACATGGTTCACCGATGAGTCTCATTCTTGGAAACTTCCTGCATAATTGGATTGATATTACTACAGAATTAAATTCCATGGGAGGAAAAATTAACTACTCCATTAATAACTTCACGTATGCAGCCTTAACTCATTAAACAGAGAGAAGTTCTCATGGTGCATATGCAATTTTGTCTTCCCCCAAACACAAAATAAAAACCCTCTCAAACCCCCTCTTATAGTTAATGATTTATGAAGCTCTTCGGTATTACTATAACCTTGTTCTTAATTAACTGAAAATATGGAAAACTCTTGACTTGTTGATCTAAATGCCAGGGAACCAAAAGCTGGTTGATTAGGTTTGGGAACTCATTCAGTAAAAGACAATAAGTTGTGCATTTCCTGTAGGAATAACAAAGGGGGTGAAAAGGCTAAAACAACGGTGCTTTGGGCTCCTAACATAAAAATTATCTTCCAAATGAACCATTTTGGCCTCTCCCAAAATGGGGAAGACAAAACATGGGGCCTTATCTTGTCTCAAATGTCACTTGTTTTGAGTTTTGAAGGGAGAAAAATGGAACTTATTTCAATCTTGAATATTAATAACGTAGCCAAAAGCAAAATTTTAAGTGGAAGGTAGAAGCAATTCTTCAATGGTTCTATGAATGCTGCTACTAAGAATCAAGGAACACTTCTAAGAGGGCCAGATGGGTGATGCTGCCAAAGGATTGACAGGGTTATCAACCCATATATACTCCCATGCCTCTAGACCCCTTAACAAATGCACCAAATTTTAGACAAAATAATGCAAAAAGTTGTCACAAACAGTGAGAAATTATCACGGTGATTGTGGCCCACTTAATGTGATGCCAGCTTGACAGAATAATTTTAACAGCAAAGCAGGACAGCCATGGACCTCACCACTTTAGTCTCAGCAAAACATATTGTGTAAGCTGCCTTAAGAGTTAAGAGTTAAGTTGTACATTATGTAACTATACACGGTGTCCCCTATTTAGATCATTCTTTCTAACAGATTGCAATGGAACAAGGAAGGACACAGAGATGTGATATACCTTTTCTGAAGTGCTTTTTGACATTTTTGGTCCCCGATAAAAGCCCGGCATGGGTGTAGCTTTGAAGTTAAGACTCTGTCTTAACTTTCTGATTTCTGCCTCTTTTTGCTCCTGTGTCAAGCATAGGCAGTTCAGACATGCCATTTGTGTAGACTGAATAAAGCAATCTTCTGATGAACTAAAGACGATATTGTTTGAGGACATCTTTGAAACTGTATTATTCATTATGAGAATGTGCAGCTATAGAACAAACTATGATGGAAAGGGAATGATATGCCCTTTTTAAAGAGAACTATTAAAGTAAGTGTACCTTTGATTTTGATTGAAGGCGTGTCTTCTCTACCTCTTTAGCGTTAGACTTTTCCTCCAATTGCTTTAAAAACTAAAAGTAACCAAATATGAGGTCAGTAGAAGACAACATTGAAACTTCATCAAGATATCAAAAGAAATTATGTGCCAGCATAATAGAGATTTTCTTTGGGGGCAGGGGGGGGATCATGTTGGTTTTAATGGGTACCTCCTTTCTTTTTTCTGCCCTTCCATCACTTTTCAAGCCAAAAGAAGAAGGGGCCGCCTTAACACTTCTTTTATCTGCACCGCCTGCTTTGAGTGACCTACTCCAACACAGCAATTCAATATTGAACTTTCCATAATAATGGATCAAAGATTTCAAAAATTAATTGAGCAGCCCTAATAATTTCATTAATGCAAAACAAATCAGGGGACTATAATTGGGTGATTTACATAACAGCAGGTTAGAGGCATTCAAAAGCATTCTTTCAGGATTGTTTCTTTATTGAATTGGAATGGATTGGTCAATCTGATGAATTATTTTTCACATTATGCTTAGTACATTTAGACCTTTGTTAAAAGGAAATTTATGTACATTGATATGAACCAAAGCCGTGCCACACGTAGATCAATGTTGGACAGACAAGAAACAAAATTTTAATAGAAAGGAGATGATTAGAGTGAGGACATTGAGATAATTGAATTAAAAGACAAAAATGGATAGAATTGAATCTCCTTGTTTTGGTGAGGAAGTGGTGACCTACAGTTAAGACTGGACAATCAATATAATTGGACACTAACAATCACATATAAAATATAAGAAACTCTTCAGATCTCACCCCCTATTCCACTTGCACTACCCTCCTTGTTCTGTTTTTGTTTAGGTTAGATAAAATAATTGGTTCAAATCAAAAACTAATTAACTATGACATAGTGATAGTAAACATATAGAACCAAACAGTGTTAAAATTCAAGTATCACATGGATTTAAGCCAAAATAAACTACATTACATGATTACATGCACAGCAGTATGCAATGGCAAATAGTGTGGAGCCAAAACATTACCCTCCATTCTCTTTTTGTGGAGTCATAGAAGTGGAAACCATTGGTTCTGTCCCCTTTGTAGCCACCTATTCAAAAAAAGAAAGTTCCACAAAATGAAAACCTGATTCTACATTAGCCAATTTCAACTTTTTATCAGTAAAGACAAGAGTAGTTGCTTAAAGGTTTCTTCTTTTTATGGTAAGTAAAAAGGTTTGTTCTTTTAGGCAAATGTTATAAACCTGTTTAGGTACTGGAGATCTCTCATCACCGGAAGATTTCGGTTGGTTGTAATTCTTTTGAAATGACTTGAATGCTCGTTTGACAATGTCCTTGTCCCCCATTTCCTCCATAATTAAGGATTTTCGATTCGTTGTAAGCGAAGCTTGATCAGAATTTGTAGGACCCAAGCTAAAGGAAATGTGCAGGGATTTAGGAGCAACTTTCTTACTTTCAACAATAGAAGGATTTTTCCTCGTTGGTAAAGATGAATCATTTCCCTTCTTTGTTGAAGATCTTGATGCAGATAATGCTGTGGAAGTTGGTGCAGCCTTTGACACTTTAGGAGTGCTAACATGTGATGCTTTAGTTACAGGTGATGCCGCTTTAGTTACAGGTGATGCTGGTTTCTTATTTAGCCTTGCCACATTTCTCTCCTTATTCAATGGAGTAACCTGTACAAACGAAATCAAGAAAACTATGAGCCACCAGATACAAAACAAAAACCAAAGTGTATAAGCATTTAAAGTCTGCCAATAAAGATCAATTAGTTAAAGAAATAAATCATTTCACCTTCTTAGATTCCTTTAGACGGTCCAACTTCGCCTTTTGCTCCTTAACTTTTGGATCATTTCCTATCTTAGCATTCAAATTGTGCAGAACTTCCTTTATGTCTCTAGATTCAAGCAAAGCAGCTTCTTTTTCTTCTTCTTCTTCTTTTACCACAACAGCGACAGAAACTTCCTTTATGTCTTGAAATTCAACCACAGCAGTGTCTTCTTCTTCTTCTTTTACTAAATGGGTCAATTCTGGTTTGCTTGACCTGGGGCTATCTACTGAGTCACCATTTTCTTCTTTCACTCCCTCAGCTAATGATCTTTGATCTTCTATTCTGATTGGAGTGTCCTCCTTCAGATCCTCCGCATGGGCCCTAATCACCTCACTGACCAGGTTGGTTTCTTGCTTAACAACTTCTTCTGTGGAACAGTGGCTATTAGATGAATTGAATTCAGAACCAGCACCACTATCATTACTAGTCAGATCTCCAACATTTAGATTCTCTGGCCTCAACTGATCATTTTCAATCCGGTTATCTTGATCCATTACCTCAGCTTTGCGAGCAGCGATCTTCTTGTAATGGGCATCGAAGTAGGCTGCTTTTTTAGCTACTGATCCAGGTGTTGCACACTTCTCAACTTCTTCTAAGTACTTATTGGAGGAGAAAGCTGACCATTTCTCCCAAGACAGTGAATCATTATCAAACCTACCAAAAGAAACAGACACATCCATACCAGGTTTTGAGGCAGCTGTGATTGTCTCTCCCATCTGTGCATAAAACAGAAAAAAACACCAAAACCCAATCTTATTTTCAAGCTAAAGCACACAATGACAACTCAAAACAACAACAAAAAGTTGGGAAATTTAGGTAATTACAGATAGTTAACCAATCAATTAAAACAGATGGGTCACTTCTTAGAGATTTGAAGACAAATTAGGTGTACTACTAGTCTACTACCTTATCTTCAACTCTAGAAACATCAGCTATTGATTCCCCCATCTCAGTGTCAGGGTTGAATTACCAATGAGCTACCACACAAAACTGTATATACCATAGCTTGTGACTTTCAATCTATTCACTAGATCTCGCTGAAAGACCAAAGAGTAAGCACAATCACTATGGACTCATGGACTATGGAGACAAAAAAAAAGAAGACTCTGTAAAAAATTGTAAGCAGTGAAGTGTAACAAAGAAAAGATGACGTGTCCATGTGTTGTGTCCTAGATTTCTGGTTTTTTAATTCTATTTTTTCAATGACACAATTATCACTACCACCTTTTCCAGTAATGACAACCTTGTCTGCTTCTGGGACTTCTGGAAGGTCCTAAATGATAGATCCAATCAACAACAACAACCAAACTATATGAAAAAAAAGAGATAGACATCAAAGTTTCAGATAACCCATTATGATGATGGCAGATTTTTTATTTTTGATTGTTTTTAAGGATAAGCATTTGAAACTTATCTAAACTGAAAACTGGTTCTACTAGTTTTCCTTTTTAGGTGAACATTAATAGAATCAAGAATAATAATAAGGTACTATTTGTAGTTTAGATGAAAAGTTAAACCTTTTGGTAACAAAAAGAGAAAAGATAGTGTTTACACTTTACACTACCAAATCTTTTAATGAGGACATTAAGATTTAGTTGGGTCAATAATGGTGGTTCAACAAATCATAAGTTGAAGCATTGAATAAACTAAGACATCACAACCATTTTTTTAACAATTTTCTATGCAACCAATTTTCATTCATACGCTTCAGATTTCTTATTTTTAGGGCTTCAGAGAGAGACTTGACTTTGAATAACCACTAGACATTTATCAGACCAGCCATGAAAATAGTTTAAAACTTTAAAAATAGATAATAATTAGATGGTATGGAAGGCCCACTTTAGAAAAAGCAGTGTACTAGAGAGTGTTTGTGGGTGTGTGTAAAGTTACATGTCTCTCAAATAAATTTTCAAGCCTGCTAAGGCCCTGTCTGGACCCCTACTATTGAAATGTTTAGACAAAACGACATGTCAATATTATTGTAAAAAAGATATCCTAACTGAAGAAAACGACATTGTATTAATTGTGGATGAGCTCCTACCTTTTTTTTTTTTTTTTTTGAGAAGAAAAAGATCCACTATATTAATGTGTTGGAAAATTATGAAGTTACATCAACGTAAACAAGATAAGTAATGTCTAATAGAACCGACTCCATCCAAACAGCTAACGGACAAGACTTCCTAGCTCTCCTAGCTAAAGCATGAGCAACTTCATTGTTCTACCGCCTGACATGAGAGAAAGAACAAATTTGGAACAAACTCCTTAAAGACTTACAGTCTTTTATAATATGACCAATACTAGACCGGTCTGAATAGTGACCCACTAGTGCTTTTACAACAGGCTCAGAGTCTCCTTCAAAAATAGCGTGCCTCAAGCCCAGCTCCTCCATGAATAACATTGCTCTCCTTGCTGCCATTGCCTCAAGCACTTCAACAGACGTTGGCATGTCTATTTTTTCAGCTAGTGAACCCATAACTTGGCCCACATCATTTCGCACCACAACCCCAATCCCTGCCTTTTCTTCATCCACAAAAACTGCACCATCATAATTCACCTTGTACATTCCTTCAGCTGGTGGGGACCAACGTTGAGTCCGAATAAGGTTTCTCCCAAGTTTGCTATCAGATTTCTCGTGGAAGTCAGCAAGCAATGCTGTTGCTGCGTCAAGGATTTTCTTAGGTGGCAAGTGCTGCTCATTGAAATGCATTTTGTTACGTCTACTCCATATAAACCACGCAACAACCATGAAAAGCTCCATATTTTCTCTCTGTTTCCTTACCGTGAAAACCAGATCAGCAAAGGAACCCACACCCAGTTCTTGACTTCTTAAATTTGTAAAACCGTGACCCCAGCAACCCAGCACCTTATCACACTCCCAGAGAGCATGGATGGCCGTTTCACAAGCTCTGTCACAGTTGCAGCAAAACGGAGAAGTCACCACTTTGCGCCGATATAAGTTCGCCAACGTTGGTAATGACTCGGTGCAAGCTCGCCAGCCAAAATGTTTTATCTTATTGGGGATTCGCAAGCTCCATATTCCTCTCCAAAAATTCCTTGAATCATCACCATTTGAACCCGAGGCAGCCTCTCTATTTCCCAGTTCACATAATAGCTGATATCCGGTCTTCACTGAATAGTTTCTGTCCCGACTCCGTGGCCATACAAGGCAGTCTTCTTGTGGTGTTTTACATAGTGGGATAGCCTTAATTCTCTGCGTCAAATAGGAAGCAATTTTCTGATCAATCATGTGCCCATTCCAGTCCATTGTTGTCTGGTCTATAAGCGAACTGACTGTGGAGTCATCTTCACATTCTTGCATGCGTGGTACTGCCTTGGTAGGGGGACAGCCAGGAACCCAATTATCTTTGAATGTCCGAATTTGTAACCCATCGCCCACCCTCCATAACATCCCTTTCTCAATTACATGCCTTGCTTTGAGTATGCTTTGCCAAGCGAAGGATCCCTTCCTACTTTTTGCCTCCATCACCGAACCCGTAGGAAAATACTTAGTGCTGAACACCTTAAACAAAAGAGAATTCTTATCTGTTTGCAACCTCCAAATTTGTTTAGCTAGCATAGCCTCATTGAATCTAACCAAATCCTTGAAGCCCATTCCTCCTTCCTCTTTCGGTTTACACAACACTTCTCAACTCTTCCAATGAATTTTTCTTTGGCCGCCATGTTCACCCCACCAAAATTTTCTGATTTGCATTTCAATGTCCTTGCACAAACCCACCGGCAACTTGAAGCAACTCATTGCAAATGTAGGAATAGCTTGTACCACCGCCTTGAGTAAAATCTCTTTCCCTGCTTGAGATAAAAGCTTTTCTTTCCACCCTTGAAGCTTTGCCCACACTCTCTCCTTGATATAATTTAGGCTTACTTTTTTATTTTTCCCAACCACCGCCGGCAAACCAAGGTATTTTTCATACTCCTTGATTTCTGGAACCCCAAGGAAATTTATAATTTCTCCCTTCTTTTCCTCGGACATTGCTTTGCTAAAGAAAAGGGTTGTCTTCCCTTGGTTTATTTTCTGACCGGATGCCTCTTCATACAATGCAAGAATGTGTTGGATGACTTGCAATTCCTCCATTCTTGCTCGGCAAAACAGCAAAGTATCATCTGCAAAAAATAGGTTAGTAATCTTTGGGCCATTTTTACATAAGGAAAAACCCCGGATGTGATTATCTCTTGCAGCTTGTTGGATCATTCTATTCAACCCCTCCGAGCACAATAAGAAAAGATATGGTGATAATGGATCCCCCTGACGGATTCCCCTAGTAGGAGAGATTTCGCCTTTGGGTTCTCCATTAACCAAGATTGAGTAGGACACCGTACTGATACATTCATAAATGAGGGCCAACCAAGCATCACAAAAACCCATTTTTTCATGATTTCAATCAAAAAAGGCCATTCCACTCTATCATAAGCTTTACTCATGTCAAGCTTTAAGGTCATGAAATCTGCTTTTTTTTTATTTTTGAGTCTTCATATGATGTAATAGTTCAAAGGCCACCAAAATATTATCAGAAATAGCCTTAGCGGATTGAAATGCACTTTGTGACTCAGAAATCAGGTATGGCAAGACTTTTTTAAGTCTATTTGCAATAACCTTAGAAGCTAGTTTATATATGACATTGCAAAGGGCTATAGGGCGAAAATCAGTAACAACAGAAGGGCTTTTTACTTTGGGGATTAAAGTAATAAAAGTGCGGTTAATGGAGGGAGGAATAAAACCTGAGTTTAAGCAATTTAGGATAGTAGAGGAGACATCCTCACCAATAGTACTCCAGAATTTTTGGTAAAACAATGGGGGTAAACCATCGGGTCCAGGTGCCTTTAATGGTTCCATCTGTTGTAGAGCTTCATCAATTTCAGCCTTGACAAATTCAGCTGCTAACATGGCCTTTTGTTCCTCTGTAATGATAGAAGGTATTACCCTTAGCACTTCCTCCACACGTGTTGGTGAAGCCGTTGTGAATAATTGTTGATAGTAGTCAGTCAAAATATTTGATATCTCCCCTTCACTGGTGCACACTACACCTGCTTCATTTTTCAACTCCTCAATCCTATTTCTCTTGTATCTGTGGGATGCTCGGTTGTGAAAAAATTTTGTATTTTGGTCCCCCTCTTTAAGCCACAAAGCCCTTGCCCTTTGTCTCCACATTTTTTCCTCCTTAATCAACAAACCATTTATCTCCCATTTCAAACGGTTGACTGCTTCTATTGTCCCACCTCTAATGGCCCTTTGTTCCGCTTGCTTTAACAGTTGTTTCTTCTCTTTCAAAGACTGGTTAATACTCCCAAAGGACACACGGCTCCACTGCTTCAATTTCACTTGACACTCTTTTATTTTCTCCTCCACTTGAGCAATTGGGTTTCCTGGAAAGTTTCGTCTCTAAGCCAAATCAACAACCTCACTACATCCAGTATCTTCAAGCCACATCTGTTCAAACCTCCATGGTCTTTGCTGCTTTATCTGAATTCCTTTTAGCCGGATAATCAAAGGCTTATGATCAGAAGAACCACATTCTAAATGCACCACCTTTGTTGCCGGGAACTTATCTATCCAATCTGTGGTGGCGACTGCACGATCAAGTCTTTCCCAGATTGTGTTACCTCCTCCCATCCCCCTATACCATGTGTATTTCCCTCCCACAAATCCTAAGTCTTTAAACTCACATTCATCAAGCACCTCTCGAAAGGCTTCCATTTGGCTCCATGGTCTAAACCTACCTCCCAACTTTTCATCTACCTTTGTGATTTCATTAAAATCCCCCGCACACAACCATGGAAGAGTGTACTTACTTTTTAATCTTCTCAGCTTTGCCCAAGATTCGTGTCGATTTCTTGTGTCTGGCTCTCCGTAGAAGCCAGTAAATCTCCATTCGTCTTCCTTTCCTTTATTCACTATGCCATCCATATGGTTAGGGGAGTATGTATCAATGGAAAAATCACACTCCTTCTTCCACAAGATGGCCACCCCCCCTCCTCTTCCTATTCTCGAAACTTCAATCAAACCTTCAAATTTGTACCGCACCTTAATTTCCTCCAGCCTAGCTTTGTCAAGCCATGTTTCGACTAGGAACACGACTAAGGGATCTTCTGCCCGGATCAAATCTCCAAGCTCCTGCTCTGTCTGTGGGTTCCCAAGCCCACGACAGTTCCAACATAGAATATTCATGGCTCCTGGCGGGATTGGTTTCCAGCCCTCGCCAATTCAATTGTTGTTTTTTGAACATCCTGAGAAACCTGTTTTTTCTTCCTAGGTAACTCGGCTTCAAATAATTCAGCACTTGGACGCTTCAAAGTTCTTAGAGGAGTAGCTATATGGGTGATACCTGTTTCTTTTCTGGCTATCCTTTTCCACGTTGGGCAGCTGCTTGCCGTTGCCTCCTTTGTTTCACCAAGCACGTGAGTTGCATGCATTTTAGGGTTTTCTTCCTCCTCTGTCACGTGCTTTTTATTTTCTGTAAGTTTCTCACTAGCCTCCAATCCACGTGGGAGTATATTTAGCATATCCCCACTATTTTCGGATTCACCCTCCAAGTCAACAACTGTTTCCTTATTAATTGCACAGCCGTTTCCTGAGTCCTTCTTCAATTCAAATTTCATTAAGTCCAAATCAATCTCATTTATTTTTTTCTCAAAATAATCCCCTTGATTCTCGGCTTCCCTTACTAGCTGTAAAGATTCAGAATTTTCACCCGTTGTAGCCCTTGGTTGTGTAACTGTATAAAGGCCTTATTATTTGATAGGAAGAAGAATAATGGAGTAATGAATAAAATTGCCAAATCGCCTGTATGGTATATTTTCTTTATTCTTTTCATTTCATTTTAGATACATTAAAAATGGTGGCTTAGATAGAAGATAATTACTTTTTTGGGAAAAACTTGGGTCTAGTATTCACTTGCATTGAATTCGTTACGATTATACCTAGAATTCATCACGATATGTCCATTTTTAGCCATATGTCTTCATCTTAATAGATCCAATGCACTAGATCCAAGCCAAGTCCTACTTAGTCCACAAATTAAAGAAAATATCAATCCGTCGGTAAGCAAAAACAACTTGCTTGATAGCCTCGCTTCCATTCCATGCATGTTTTTGCTTGTCCCAACCAAACCTCGTCCAAGTTCTTCCATTTTTTCTTCAACTCACTTTTCCTCCCTACCAAAATGGACTCAAAAGAGGACCAATACAAAGGAGGTTATGCTAACCAAGATCCTTGGGCATTGGTGGAAGGGTCGCAATCATATGGGCCTAGCCCAAGCAGCTAATTGGAGTTATAGAAGCGAATTAGACCACAACATATAAAAATTAATAAAACAATACCATGTTTCCATGAATTATATCCTTAACCAATCAACATCATCAACTTGAGTGGGCTTTTTTACTTACCAAATAAAATACTCTTAACTTGCCTTGCATTTTTCTTCTCTAATGCTCTTAAGCTACTCAAACATTTCCCTACCATAAACTTTTCACTAAACATCACTCTCCAACATTTGGTATATATATAGCTTAATACTCTTACGCTGGTTAAAAATCATATCCCCAGAGCTGAATGTTTTCTTGTTTCATTTCAATGGAAACCAATTGGTCCCTTTTGCTCCAAATATTCTTCTGCCTAGCTCTTTTATTGGGCCAGGCCACACCCGATCCCGATCCGCTTCAAGATTATTGCATTGCAGATAACCAAAGCCCACTCTTCATCAATGGTGTACCATGTATTGACCCAAATAAAGCGAAACCTTTCCATTTCACCACATCAGTTCTGTCCAAGCCCGCTAGCACTAACACCAGCCAATTTGGGTTCAATGTCAGAGCGATCAACACCGTCGATTTACCTGGGCTCAACACCTTGGGCCTGACCATGTCCCGAATTGACATAGCGCCGAAAGGCTCCGTCCCACCACATTCACACCCACGGGCCTCGGAAGTAACCATTTGCCTCAAAGGCCAACTTCTAGTGGGCTTTGTGGACACCTCTAATCGTCTCTATCAACAAACATTGCGGCCCGGTGACTTGTTTGTGTTCCCAAAGGGTCTGCTCCATTTTCTCTACAATCTAGACTCAAGGGTCCCGGTCCTATTGGTGTCTGGGTTCAGTAGCCAAAAACCAGGGACTCAATTTGCATCAATGGCCGCATTCAAATCAATTCCTGATATTCCTGATGAGGTATTGAAGAATGCGTTCAAAATTACTAACCAAGATGTCATCAGGATTCGAAGAAACCTTGGAGGGTGATTATACTTACTTTTTGGAATAAAGGGTTTGCTCACAATTATTTATTCTTGGAATGTATGCTTGCTTGTGCTGGTGGCATTGATAACCTCTCTTTTTTCCATGTAAATAGACTACTCAACGACCATATTGTGATCCTTTCATTTTTTTTGCTTTTTTTGTTTTTTTTTTGAGAAATTTCATTTTTTTTTGCTTGTACCATATTGACACACTGAATTTGTGATCCTTTCATTTTTTTTGCTTTTTTTGTTTTTTTTTTGAGAAATTTCATTTTTTTTTGCTTGTACCATATTGACACACTGTGAATTTGTGATCCTATTTTTTAAGTAATACTTTCATGATTCATGAATATGAAAGTATGACAATAAATGAAGTCAAAATGGACGGAATTGAATGCATTGCATTTTGTAGCAAAAAAATCATGTCAGTGAGGGCTTTTGGGTTTTGGTTTTGCTGGCAAAGGAGATGTGTCTAGAAAGCAAAGCGTCATCTATAGACCGAGTAATTTCACCAAACACTTGGCGTAGTTTATAAAATTGAAAGGTCTCTCCACATTTCAAAGAACGCAATCTTCATAATGAATTCTGGTAAATCTTCAACTAGAAAAAAAAAATCTGGTAAATCTTAATCATAAATTTCCAGATCTTGTTATACGGGTCTTGCCTTTTTTTTAGTGATGTTTAGTTAAATGAACTGTTGGGCATGTGACCAATGGCAAATGGGCCACATTAAAAACCTGATCAGGTAAATCCCATGTGAGTAAGCGACCAAATTAAAAATAATAACAATAATATAAACATTAACCCTCAAGATGGGCAGACTTATTATTGTACCAAATGTTGTTTTATCTTATATTAATCTCTCTAAAACAGTGACATTTTGAAAAGGTAATAAGGGTATATTGAATTGAACTCGTCCACTTGGAAAGTTAGTAAAGCAAAATGAAATATGAAAGCTTAAAATCTTTTGTCGACTAGCTAGAATTCTATGAGCACCTATGAATATGACGGGAATATTTCTCTTCTGTTTTCTTTATTTTTTTCTTCATATTAAAGGTAATAAAAAAAAAGGTTGAAAATGAAACCTGGCCACTAATCAGCTTCAATTTTTACCATCTGGCATGACACGTATTAAAACAAAGTTGTCACTCATTGGGAACTTGAAAGGAACAAACATGGAATTACCTACCAAAATTCAAAGAAATAAACGTCATAGACTTAATTGACCTAACAAGTCAGGGTTCTATCCCCTGCATAAACACTTACCCAGCCAAAAAAAAAATTGACCTGGAAAAAAACAAAGAAAGTTTCGCAAAAGCACTAAAGCCCTGGAAGAATCCAAGGTTGTTCAAAAAATAAATTAAAAATACAAAGAAGAGCTACGTGTCAGGCTCTCTGAGCCCCATGAAACAAACACACACACCTTGCAGGACTAGTTTATTTCTTCTGCTCAACTTTCCCATTATGTTTTTTACTTTTTTTACCTTGAATCACTGCGAATCTGTGAACAAATTCAATCATAACCTGTAAAATTGATTGACCCAGCTTTTCCTTTACTCTCTCTTCTTTTGTCTTTTAAGTAAAAGAGGGAAAAGTAAACAACACAGCAACTAAAAGCTTTGTCCATATGTCTTTGGGCAAACAAAAAATATCACAAAAGTTCAGAACCATTCGACCATCACAGTAAATTTAACACATAATTGAAAAACTTGAATGATACAACAAAACAACAAATAAAAAAGAACAAACTCTGACTGTCATTTCCCAATTTTTCTTCTCCTCTATAATCTTTCCACAGTCCCATAATACTGATAATAGTCCATTACAACACATTGAAAGAAATCAATCCACCAAAAATTGTTCCAAAGAATTGGAACCCCCATGAATTAAAACCAAGAAAAAAAAAAAAAAAAAAAAAACCCCACCAAACCCTTCTCTATTAAAAATCAATCTATGTACAAAGTATGAAAGAATCTTTCAACAATGTAACAAAAAATAGAAACAAAGAATAATCATAAAAAATAGCCCGAATACCCAGCCAACGTCGTAGCAGTAGATGACCCAGAACCAGACCCGAGTCGTTGACGATCTTTACCGTGAATGTAAAGATCGTACGGCTCCCAAAGCCTGTCAACCTCGCAGGGCTTCTTGATATCGAGTCTCACCCATGGCTTCCCTTTCCCACTCCAATGTAACAAACTAACCGGACCGGGATGCAACGACCTGCAACTACCTCGTACATTGTCGCCGCCGAGCCCGTGTTGGTTCCACCTATGGTGTATGGGCTCCACGTGTCCCGCGAAGACCAACAAAAACGGTGGCAACGAACCCAGCTCGTAGATCCTCTTCTTTCTCTGCACTTCCATCCAGTTCTCAATTCTCTTCCTGTAGTTCCCTTCTCGCCACTTCACCAAATCCATGACCATAACCCCGGTGTTGAAGTAGCACGGGTTCCGGGTCGAGAATACCCGGGAGAGAACCGGGTCGGACCAGAACGGGTCCGTGAAGTACTTGGTGAAATTCGCGTGGCAGTATTCGGGGGCCCCGATGACACGCGTCGAGGTCAGGTTGGTCTCCCAGAGCTTGACGATGTCGTCGACCACGACCACGTCGGAGTCGAGGTAAATCACGCGGTCAACGCAGGAATCGAGAATGTCTCCGAGGTAGTTCCGGGCGTAGTTCAGCGGGTTCTCGAGGGCCTGTCGGATCGAGGAGGAGATTAGGTTTATCACCGTGTCTTCTCGGAAGATGTAGACCTTGAAGTTGAGGGAAGGGAACGTGGATCGGACGAGTTGGGTCAGGACCCGGGGGCTCGCCGGATCGAACTCGGCCGACACGAAGTGGAAGAACACGTGCTCCGGACACGACGCGTGTCGCAGGACCGAGTGAACCGCCGCCATGGACCCGCGTAGGTACTCCGAGTCCAGCGTCATCGCTATGTGGATAAACGACGCGTCGCACGAGGACACGTAGGACTCCTTGTTCTTCATCAGCGGGCACTCTTTTCCGTTACGGTAGTCTGGCGCTTCGGCAAACTGCGACAACCCATCAAGCCCAAGCCCAAGCCCAAGCCCATCTCCGCGAAACGACCGTATACAGAGACAAAACGGCGGCAAAAGAAGCGACACGAGAAGAAACAAAACGACGACGCTTAATCTGAAAGGAAGCATTACAGGGTTTTCTGGGTTTTTTTTTTTTTTTTTCCTTGTGGGTTCTTGAAAAAGAAGAAGAAGAAGAAGAAAGAGATGGGTTTTGGAGATTGGGGATAATGAAGTGTAAGGCTATAATAAATTTCTTTCTGCTTCTTCTTCTTCTTTATTGTACATTACTAACAAAAAAATCAATACGCGGTTTTGCTTTCCCTGTGAAAGATAAAGAGAGAGAGAGAGAAAAGTGGGGACTGAGTTTTATTTCTCTTTGAAAGAGAGAGAGAAATTTATTGCGTATTTATATGGGATTTTTTTTTTTTTTTTTTTTGAGAAAGGTTTATATGGGATTTTCACTAGCCTAGAGAGGCTCTCTTAACTCTGAACTGTCCCTTTCTGTCTTTTTCCTCTCTCTCTCTCTCTCTCTCTCTGAGTTTTCTTTTATGCGGAAAAAGTCCCATTGGTGAAACCGCTGGTATGGTAAAGGAAGGAATAGTTTTCTTTCTTTGTTCTTTGTTCTTTGTTCCTAATCTTTTTCTTTTTCAATTTTTTGGGTTTTTCTTTTTTCTGGGTTCGGATTTTTTTTTTTTTTTTTGGTTATTATTAGGGTTGTAGAATGGATTTTATTAAAACGCGTTTGAATTTTAGGGGGATTATTATTAGTGCAACACGTAATTTGGCTAACGAAAAGTTTGAATTTTTGTGATCATAACTCATAACGTATTTACGCGCTTTTGTAATTCATGACTAAGAGGAGATTTGACTAATTACCTGGACATAACAAATTTTATAACTGTTTGACCGAGAAATTGTTAGTCATATCTAAAATTTAGATCAAAATTAATTAAAATTTGTCAACTTAATTTTATAAAAAAAAAATGATAATTTTTTTATTTTATTTATAGCATATTTTGGTGTCTAGAATCTAGATACATACAGCTTAAGTGTGTATTTTCTTATCTTTATGTGGGATAGATGTCCTTTTTAATTTCAATTCGTTCAAGATATATTTGTTTTTTATTGAATATATATTTGTTTATTTGCTTTAGTTACGCAAATAAGCATGTGTCGTACCATTTTAGGAAAAGAATCATCTTTATTTTCAACAGCAATAGATTCATTTTATGGTTTAAATAAAAAAAACAAAATGGAAAGTATTTTGAAAAAAAATAAATTTTACATTAATTGGCTGTCAAAGTAAGCCAGATTTTAACTTATCCAAACACAAATTTAATTATGATTTTAGCTAAATTCAACTTATGAATTTTGCAAAGTGTACTAGAAAATGCTGCCTTTTGTTTTTTTGTGATAAAATGCTGGCTTTTATTGGACTTGCCAGAGCACACATAATTAACCATAATTTTAGTTTACTAGAGGAATAAAAATTGCTAAAACCAATTCAATTAGTATTTAAAAATAATGTAAGCAATAACTCAAAGTCATTCATAAGTCATAACTTACTATTGCGCAATTGAGTTATTATGCCATATGTTTAATCCCTTTTTTCTCCCTCTGAATAGGGCCTTATGTAAAATCAATATCAAAGCTGAGTATCCCTTATGAAAAAGAAAATAAAATTTTGAAGTGCATTAACTTAAACTTATTTTTAATGAGAGGTCCTTAGTGACTAAGTAAACACTCCTCCAATTCCCTCATTAATTTTAACAATGGATTTTAAATAGTTTTAGGAACTTGAGCAGCATTGTTTAAATAAGAAGGTATACCTGTGCACTATTTATTGTAATTAGTTAGCCATTCATATAACTTGCCAACTTCTGACCACAAACAAATAACAATGAACTTTATTTTATAATAAAGCATTAAAGAATTAGAGAAGTCTAGAGCATGTTTATTCCGTAAGAAATATTGAATTTAGAGTTAGGTGAGGATTGCTTCTACAAGAAATCTGAAAATAAACAATATAAAGTGTAGGTACAAAACAATATAAGTACAGGTACACAAAAAAAAAAATTACCATTTTTTTCACAATTAATGACTTGGGCATGTTACCATTAACTTAGGCTCTGTTTGGATACCACTTATTTGCTGAAAACTGAAAATACTGTACCAAAATAATTTTTAAAAGTGTGAATAGTGTTATATGACCCAAAAATGCATGGATATGCGCATTTTGCTGTTTGGTGGTCTCATAAATAGTGTCATGGGAAAAAAAGCCAAACCCCAAACGCATCAATGACAATGCTATCCAAACTTACACTCAGTGTCTGTTTGGATACTGCTTATTGCTATCCAAACCCAGCCTCAACATTGCATCACATAAATTAAAAATGATGTTTCCGTTAGGCTCATGCAAAAGCAATGTTAATTAAAGGGTCATGTTAATGAGTGTCGTAGGGCATTGGTTAACAATCCAATTAAATAAAGTTTTTATGAGAAAAGAAAAAAAAACAATTAATGTTTTGACAACTTTTTTCATTTCCCATAAAAGTGATATCAAAACTTTCTTAAAATATATTCTTAACCAATGCCCCAACGGCACTCGTTAATATTTCCCTATTATATTATAGTTAAAATTTAAAAGTTTTGTAATTTAATGGTATTACATTTTTTTATAAAAATAATCATAATTTAAAACTTTAAATTCTTTCTCAAAAAAAAAAAAAAAAACTCCTTATCAAAATTAAACAAAAACATCTTAAGAAATTCTGAAAAGAAAAAGTCTAAAAACTATTTATTGTAAAGTTTTTGAGTCTAAAAACATGCTATGAAGTGGTGGGCCCGGTTATAGTCAAATCAATACTTTCTACCCACTAATAATAACTAATAACAATTTATTATGACGATATGCTATGAAGCGATGGGCTTGCTTATGTGATCAAATAAATACGATATGTAGACCAATAACAACTAATAACAACCTATCATTTAATATTTATTATAAAAGAGCCATAAAAGTTTGGTGGACATCACTTCTCTCAAGGGCTTTTATCCCAATTTATTGAGATGATGTCATGATATTACGTGAACAACAGAATTAAAAATCCATATAAAAATAAATGTCTACTAATCATATAATTTGTAATCTGTCATTTTAATAAGTTATAAAATTAATTTTCTTCATGTAAAGCCTTATAGTTTAGCTATCAATTTATAAATTAAAAAAAAAAAAAAAAAAACTAATCCTAAACAAAATTATTGTAAAAATAACTGTGCTCATAATATTAGTGAAAAAATTAAATAAATAAAAAAAACTCAAAGTGAGCAATAGTGAGGTGGTTGGTAGCTCCGCAATGATGGAAAGAAACACAGTTTACTGGTGACACGCTGTAAATGAAGTGTCAGGTCATATACATATACACTGCATGCGGTGAGCACAGCAATGGGCGAGGCAATCAGTTCCCTTTTTTCTTTTTTCTTTTTTCTTTGATGTTTGGAACAAACAAAGAATAGTAGCAAAGTACCAAAGGAAGTAATATTCTTTCCCTCCAGTAATGAAATGCCAGCTGTGTCCAATTGAAGACAGCTGTGATCTAATTGTGCTTGACGTTGACGGCTGAGTCTGGCAAAGCGAAGCGATGAGTCTGGCAAAGCCTCAGAAACTCTCTACATCATTGGCTGTTTCCCAACTCCCATGTGATCACGTGCTCCCCTATTCCCATTCCCATTAAAACTTGTATTAATACCAAATTTTTGGTTTTTATATTTTCAAACACAACGGCTCTCTACGTATTTATTGTAGAATTTCAAACTATTATGGGCTTGAATGGTACCACTTATTTTGTTAAAATAAAAAAATTATTGTTAAAAATATTATAAATAAAAGTAAAAATTAATTGAAATAGTAAAGTATAGTCTATGAATCTCTACGTATTTATTGTAGAATTTCAAACTATTACGAGCTTGTATAAATACTCTTATTTTGTTCAAATAAAAAAATTATTGTTAAAAATATTATATATAAAAGTAAAAGTTAATTAAAATAATAAAGTATGGTATATGAATAGCGCTAAAAGGCACAATGGCTTCCATGAATAATAGCAAAAATAAATAGTGAAATAATTTTAATTTTTCATTCTTACCCAAACGCATGCTACGTTTACTTAGAACTTAGAATAATTTCTCTATATAAAAAAAAATTAAAAAAACTTAGAATAATTCCCATAAATAAATAAACCGTTAAATTACAAATTACACCCCTAAAATTTTGAGAAGTGTTATGTCCACGATATATTCACAATAAATCCTATTTTGCAAATTGTTATAGTTTTTTAATTTAAATCCACCACTGAAATTATTATTTTACCCACTAGTGATAGCAAGTAACAATTTGACACATGAGATTTGATATGAGAATGTTGTAGACATAACATTTTTCTTTTTATCATATCTTGTCATTTTTAATTATTGAGTAATGCTAGCGATACAAACTTTTTTACAAATTTTTTTACAAATTGATGATGTAATGAGAAGTTATTAATAAATAAATAAATAAATAAAAAGTAATATTAATAGTAGGTCTAAAGCCATGCTGGCGATACAAACTTTTTTACAAATTTTTTTACAAGTAGCTAATGTAACGAGTGATTATTAATAAATAAATAAAAAGTAATATTAAATGGTGGACCTAGATAAAAACTAATACTATGAAGTTGCTCATGTCAACATTTTATAAAAATATTGTAAAATATATTAAAACTCTCTCTCAAAAAAAAAAAAAAAACAAAAAAAACTAAATACGCGTGACAACTTTATTTGGCACTTAACATAAAATAATATAAATAAAAAGTTGCTTATACAAACAAAATAAAACTTCATGTGATAAAATCTAAACACGATATAGTTTGCAATTCAGTCAAACTTAAAACAATTCTCATAAACAATTTTTTTTTAACAAAAAACTTAGAATAATTATTCCTTATCAATTATCATCAAATTAAAAACACTAATTTATAGCTGAACAGTCCCTCTCAAACTCAATCAATTATGCACCCCCAGAAATTTAATATCAGTTGTACATATCATAAATCAATTGACAAATATACTTCAATTCATAAAAACAATCTCATAACTTATGATTTTGAATCACTCAGGCAATTAGTAACTATTAAAAGTTTAAAACTTGCATTGCATATAGTATATACCTTCTTTTCTTTTCTTTTCGCTGAGAGTATATAATATAGAATCCAAATCTTCTATCTCATTCTTCCTGCTCCATTGTATACTCCACAAATAAAAACATGCCACATGTCCATCTAATTTATTAAATGCTAAATTTATGTCTTCTATTATTTCAATTTTCTAACTATGATGGGTTATTTATTTATTTATTTTAGGAAATTAAAATAATAAAAGGCATAAATTTAACATTTAATAAATTAGATGGACATGTGGCATGTTTTTTATTTGTGGAGTATATAGTGGAGTAGAAAGGGTGAGATAGAAAATTTGGACTCGTATATCTGTATTTCAATTGTTTTAAATTACGATGCTACACAACCCAACAACTCAAATTCAATATATTTATTGTAGAATTTCAAACTATTACGTTTGGTTAAAACTTTAGAATGATTTGTTCTTTATCATCAAATTAAAAACATTTAAAAAAAAAAATTGTAAGCCAGGTTTATTAGATCTGAAGTCTCTTTTAGCTAGAACTCTTTCTTAACTTAAATCTTAATTAGCTTCCCCTCAAAAAAAAAAAATAATAATAATAATTAGCTGAACAGTCTCTCTCTCTCAGTCTTGTCAATTATGCACCCCCCGAAAAATTTAATATCAGCTTGCATATATCAGAAATCAATTGACAGATATACTTCAACTAATTAATAAAATATAAACAAGGATTTTGTTAACAATTTAACATCTTATGATTTTGAATCACTCAGGAAAATTTTTTTTTTTTTAAATAAAAAATATCACTTTCTAAATTCTTAAAATGATTAAAGATTAAGGACTATAGTCAATACTTTTTTTTTTCCAGGACGTAATCAATACTATTTAAAACTCCAAAATACCATAACCATTGAAAATGTCATGGTCAATGACTTCTTATCTTTTGCTATTAGCTTTGCACATATTTAACAACAATAACTTATAGTATAAACTCCCAAATTGTCAATAGTTTCTAACAACTAGTAATAAGGACCTTTATGTGGAGAATCTTGTAAAAGAAGAGAACCATACTTGGAATTCTTCTTCCCTACTTATTATAGTAATTGAAAATATTAAGTTATATAATAATAATAATAATAATAATAACAACAATAATAATAAAATTAAAAAAATCACCCCAAAAGTTTAGGCTAATATTAGGTATTACCAAAACTTTTTAAAAATATATAATTTGCTCCCTAAGCACAAATAATACTTAACATCATTTAAAAAAGTTCAATGCTCCTCCAAATCGACTGCTTCCTCTTCCAATTGCTCAAGTTTAACAATAATTGTATTACAACAATTATATGTACTGTTGGAGCATTTTAATATTAAATAAATAAAATGAATAAATGTTATAACATAAATGTAAAGATGTGGGAGTGAATATGGAATATGAGGAGTTAGTGAAAATGTTTAATCCCACATTGAAAAGGAGAGAGACTATTTTATTATTTTTAATTGTGGTGATTAATGGGCTAAAATAAATTGTCTCAGATATTGGGCTAGATACGTGCGCAAGGGGGAGGTGAAGAGTGGAGGTATCAAAATTGGTAATGAATCAGCCTCTTGGATCCTCCTACTTGACAATATTGTGTAATTCCTTTCTTACATTAATAATATTCAGAAGTATTATTTAGTTTCTCGTTGTGTTATTTCCATTATTATTGTGATTTGCACCAACATGTACAATGAAGTGTATAGGTAACCAATAACTAATAAAAGAACAACCAAATATTTGGGAGGTAGGGGCAAGCGAGAATAGGGCAATTTCCACCTAGTGTTAAGTAATTAAAGTTTGTACTTAGAAAATATTGTGGACATAACATTTCTCTTTTTATTATGACATGTCATTTTTAATTATTGATTAATGCTAGCGATACAAACTTTTCTACAATTTTTTTTTACAAATTACTGATATAGTGAATGATTATTAATAAATAAAAGAAAATAATGTTAATGATGGGTCTAAATAAAAACCAATAAGAAGTTGGTCACATCAACATTTTGTAAAATAGTTTGTGTTCGTAGCATTACTCTTAATTATTTAATTATTTTAGGTTACAAAAATGATGTGACAACATTTTATTGGACAAACTAAACACGCATGACAAGTTTATCTAATACTTAACAAAAAATATAAATGAAAGGCTGCTAATACAAACAGAATAAAACTTCATGTGATAAAATCCAAACACTCTCAAACTTTATGGTGTAATTTGCAATTCAATCAACTTAAAACAATTCCCATAAAACATATTTTTTATTAAAAACAAAAACTTAGAATAATTATTCCTTGTCAATTATCATCAAATTAAAAAAAACTAATTTATAGCTAAACAGTCCCTCTCAAACTTTGTCAATTATGTACCCCCAGAAAAATTTAATATCAATTGTACATATCAGAAATCAATTGACAGATATACTTCAATTAAAAAAAAAAAAAAAACTCATATCTTATGATTTTGAATCACTCAGGCAATTAGTAACTATTAAAAGTTTAAAACTTGCATTGTATATAGTATATACCCTTTTTTTTTTGCTGAGAGTATATATATATCCTTTTATATGTATTCAATTGCTTTGAATTACAATGCTACACAACACAACAGCTCAAATTCAATATATTTATTGCAGAATTTCAACCTGTTACGTTTGGTTAAAACTTTAGAATGATTTGTTTGTTATCATCAAATTAAAAACATTAATTTAAATTTTTTTTTTGTAAGCCAGGTTTATTAAATCTGAAGTCTCTTTTAGCTAGAACTCTTTCTTAATTCAAATCTTAATTAGTTGAACAGTCTCCCTCTCTCACTCTTGTCAATTATGCACCCCCAGGAAAATTTAATATCAGCTGTATATATCAGAAACCAATTGACAGATATACTTCAACAATTAATAAAATATAAACAAGGATTTTGTTAACAGTTTAGGCCCGTATAGTAAGAGATTTCTAGTAACTCGTTGTTTGTATTTTTTGAAAATATATATGAGTGAAAAAGTGTGTAAAAATATAAGTAATGTTGTTTAAATACTGAAAACTGTTATTTAAACAATGTTTGTTAAAAAAACCTTTAACATCTTATGATTTTGAATCACTCAAGAATCTTTTTTTAATAAAATAATATAAGAAAATCACTTTCTAAATTCTAATAATGATTAGAGATTAAAACAACGTTTGGAACTTTGGATAGCGGCTGCGTTTTCAGCTCTTTTTTTTTTTAATTTTAAATTTTTTTTTACTGAGAAGCACTCCATCACGTCTGTCATTGGGTCCTATGCACAGTGCATGGGACCCACTACCTCTTGACTAGCAAAATAAGTGGTGGACATCGCTTTTCAGTGGGTCTCGTGCACTGTTTATGAGACCCACAAACCTCTTTTTTCACACAAACTTTCATTAAAAATAGATTTCACGACACTATTTACACATTTAAAAATTATTTTGCTATAGTGTTTTCAATTTTCAGCAAAATAAGCGGTATTTAAACACACCCTAAGAACAATAGTCATTACTTTTTTTTTTCAATACGGAATCGAATACTATTTAAAACTCCAAAATACCATAAGGTCCATAACCATTGAAAATGTCATGGTCAATGACTTTTTATCTTTTGCTATTAGCTTTGCACACATTTAACAACATTAACTTCTAGTATAAACTCCCAAATTGTCTATAGTTTCTAACAACTAGTAATAAGGACCTTTGTGTGGAGAATCTTGGAATTCTTCTTCCCTACTTATTTTAGCAATTGAAAATATTGAGTTATATAATAATAATAATAATAATAATAATAATAGATTAAAAAAATCACCACAAAGGTTTAGGCTAATATTAGGTATTATCGAGACTTTTCAAAAATATCTAATTTACTCTCTAAGCACAAATAATATTTAACATCGTTTAAAAAAGTTCAATGCTCCTCCAAGTCGACTGCTTCCTCTTCCAATTGCTTGTTTTAATTGCTCAAGTTTAAAAATAATTGCATTACAACAATTATATGTTCAATGAAGTGTATAGGTAACCAATAACTGATAAAAGAACAACCAAATATTTGGGAGGTAGGGGCAAGCAGGAGTAGAGAAATTTCGACCTAGTGTTAAGTAAAGTTTGTGCTTAAGGATAGACTATATATTTTTTAAAAGTTTAGGTAGTACCTACTATTAGTCCAACCTTAAGGGTGGTTTTGTATTTTACCCTAATAATAATAAGTAGAATAAAAAAAATTGATTTTTTTACATTTTTTTTAATTCTTCTATAGAATATAAACAGAACAAAATATCACACTATTTTCACAACAAATCACTTAAAATAAAATAAGATTTTATTGGAATCTAAGGTAACTCAAAACAAGAATATTGTGAAAAAAAATTGTGAAATTTTATTATATTCTCAGACTTTCTCTAAATTATATATAAAAGTAGTACAAAATAGTTAAGTTGAAGTTTACGCATTGGCATTTTGTTGACTTGAAAGAAAGTCATGCACTTGGTTGAGTGCACCCTAAGATTTGAAGACTTCACTAGTTCACATCTCCCTTTGTTCGTTATTGGCCAAATGGAGTGAACTTTCCTTCTCCAACAATCAACAAATTCGTTAATAGAATCATTGGTTCAATAATTTGATTCTAATCTATTGACTCACTTTTATAAGTCTATTAAAAAAATAAAGATAAAACCTGTGACGTATGTTGCTTGCGTTTATACGTGTCAAACAAAAGTTAGTGTTGGAAAAAGAAAATTAGAACTAATTTTCCATGCTTAACACGTCTCTTTCTTTTTCTTCTTCTTTTTTTTCATTTTTCTTTTTCTTTTTCTTTTTCTTTTTAATGTTGCTGTTAGTTCCACTTTTGAAGAAAAAACTAAAAGGGTGTTTGGTAGGGGTGTTTAAACAACAGTATTTTCAATGTTTAAACTTTAAACACTACAATTCGTATTTTCACAATATTTTTTAACGCACATGTATTTTCACAATACTTAAACAACAATACTATAAATCTCTAACCAAACGGTCACTAAATAATTTTATTCACAAAAAAGAAACTATACAACAGGAGCAAAAGCTCAATGCAAAGGTGACTTCTCCAAAACTCCACTAGAACAACAACTCAAACATATAAGACCAGGTCTATATCAGTTAATTACCATAATTTCGTCTTTCCTTATCTAACTATCTGTGGGGCCCGTGGGCCTGGGAAGCCCCAGCCCACTTTTAGGCTGGCCCAAGGCCCATGCCGAGGAGGGACAATTGTCTCAGGCCGGCGTCTATGGGCTTCAGCCCTTACTAGGCCCGCGCCGAGGACACCCCTTCCTCGGCGCTCCTAGCCTGAACTCCCGGTGGTCACATCCACACTTAATGCGTTTACCTAACTCCCCTGGCAGCATTAATACTGATAGGACTCCTGAACGGCGGAACCTTGGGTGCTGCGACCCACAGTAAGGTGGGGAACGTGGCTGATGGGACAGGTCCTTAAGCAGTGGTCTAGATGATTGACAGTTGGAGAGCTAGGATTAACCAAAGAGGGTATATAATGCAAGGTGCCCTTCAGAGTGAGGGGCTCCTCGGCCGTCCGAGGAGCAACCCCCAAGCCAAAAAGAACAGGGCCAAGTCCCCTCGAAGAAGGAAGTCTCTGAAAAGCCGGTGGCCAGCCTGTTAGCGCCAAACCCTACGTCCCACTCTCTAAATAAATGTATTGTTGGGGGATCAACGACAAAACGAGACCCTACACTATCATAGAGGCTCAAGTGCAAAATTTCCAAACAAAACAAGAATTACATACAAATCTCCTCAATGGAGGCCTTCATGGTTAACTTTTAAATATTCCAAAGCATGAATAATGGCCACTTCAAGAATTTTTGTATTTTTATGTAATTGTCATTATTTATTTGTTATTGTTTTTATAAAAATATTTTAAACTAAATGACAAAACTCAACCCATTGCTTGTATTAATTATTGACCCATACAATTACCCCCTTCCATGCATAAATAATACAGTAAATGTCTATTTAACTAGTCAAATGCTTAAAATATCACTAATTTTACTTTTCTTTTTCATGAATTACTAATTTTGTAACAAAAAGTTATTATAATATAATAATAATACATGCATATATAACAAATCCTTTGTATTTTCTAATTATTAAATTACATAAAATTATATTATATTTATACTATATACGCACACATTCACACAAATAACATTATAATAAAAATAAAAAATAATACACATAATCAGTATCAGATAAACGCACGCGCACACGCACACACATATTACAAATTTATAATAAAAAGAAAGACTTACAACTCACAAATATTTACTCTTTATTTCTTTATTTGTAGAGTCGAAGATTACAAGATAGGTAGATAAAAAAGAGAGACAAGACAAGACGAGACGAGACGAGACTCATGAAAATGATATCAAAGAGAGAAGGTGAAAGTGATTTGTGTTATTGTTTGATTTTGGGATGGGTTGATTTATGATCAGGGATGCAAAAATAATTATAAGTGTGTGTGTATATATATATATATATATATTCAATTCAAGGGGTTCATTTGAACCCTCTGAATATAATGTACAGCCGCTCCTGAGCATGAGCAATAGCATACTTTGCTAGGATAGTAGGATCAAGTCGTGGCGTACCGTACATGGCAATCTTCATTACGCTAACTTCAAATCATCGAGTTAGTTGTGAAGAATATTAGAATCTCTTGATCATTTAAATTTTTTACTATTTGTTCTACCACATTCACAAAGGATAAATTTGAGCAATGGACTAGGAAATTGTGTCATATTTACATAAAATGGTAAATTCTTAATACTTAATTAAATTTGTTAATAAAGTTTATTGGGACCAACCCATATATGAGCTTCTTTTAACACCAAAATATTGATTTTTAAGCATAGATTTTCAGTATTGGGTGGTCTCCTCCTCTTGGCTACATAGTATTTGTGTTTTCACATTGGGGTTGGCTTTTCTTTCTTAGATTTAGTTTTCCCTTTAATTGGTGTTGGTGTATTTGAAATAAGTCAGGTTGTAATGGTATATGTTAGACAGTATAGGAATTGTTTTCAATTTGTAATGCTATTCCTCTTTAGATCTTGGATTGGTTTTGGTGGTAATTTTTCTATGAGATTTTGATCTCTTCTAACATATACTCTCTATTTTTTTTTTTTCTATAATTATTTGTTTTAAAAATACAATTCTAATATATATATTTATGGGTCAAAGTTTCTCTTTAATATACATGTTTAAGAGATTATTCTTCTGAGTCACTATAACTGTATAAAAGTAGGTTCAAACCCAATTTCCCTTCCAATCGATTGAACCCTGATAAGGGGTGTCGCATGCAGTAACTTCCAAGCAAAAACTATAACTTTATTATGCTATTTTCAATTTCATAATCACACTCCACCACTCATTTGAACTAACAACCCACTATTCTTGCCTCATCAAGTCATCAATTCTTTCGGTTATTGTGCTAGTAGCTCTAGAATCTTTTGGAGGTCTACCTATATGATAACGAACGAAATACACGGTTGTTACCAATTCATTATGAACCATTTATACAATCCATAATTCTGATGCTAATGTCTTGGGTTGATAACGCATTTACTTCTCATAAATAGGGAATGATAGGTAAATTCATTAGTTCTAAAACTAGTGAAAATGTGTGTGTTTTGTTTTAAGAAAAAAAAGTTAATCGATGCTGTAAGGACATTGCTTTAAGATTTATTTTTAAAAAATTTTTATGAGAAAAAATAATTAATTTTTTGACAATTTTTTATATTTCTCATGAAAGTTATATTAAATTTTTTTTAAAAATAAATCATTAACAAATGTCCTAAAAGCACCTATTAACATAACTTTCAAATCAAATAATCATTTGAATATGTGAGTTAAAAACTTATAATAAAAAAATGGGCCTAATTTTGGGTTAATGCCAAACAGATTCAACACTTTTCAAAACTGACCAATTTGGTTCCTAAACCAACTTAATCCCTAAAAATTATTAGGCTAGTTAGTTTTTTTTTTTTTTTTTTTTTTTTTTTTTTTCAATTATCTTAAAGACTAAGTTGATTTTAGGATCCAAATTGATCGGTTTTGAAAATTTATAGACATAGTTGGTATTAGCTCCAATCTCAACAAATGTTGACGGAATTTACCCTTAAAATGTTCAAAGTTGTTATTGAATATTTTACTCGGCTTAAGAATGAAACATAAACAAAAGATGATAGAGATGCTTTGCACCCTGTGAGGGGGGTTTATTAAAAATAAGAACCAGCAGAGGCCAATGGCAATAAACTTTTGTTCCTTTCTGAACAGGTCTTGTGAAAGCGGAACAAAAATACACTAGTGGTGTCAGGTGAAAATAATTGAAAGTAATAAATTGGAATTGGGTGGAAGATTCCGAGACCGAGCACCAAGCCACCAACCAACTTGCAATAAATTAACAATGAAAAAGTGAAAAAGTTGATTTCTTCTAGGGCCTCGTTTGGCAAGCTATTAATCTATTTTATAAACCGAAAGTCTTTCAAAGTTCCGACAAGCTGAAACCCGATTCATCACTCTGAAATATGCTCAAAAAATATGTGTATGTTATTCAGTGTTCAGATTCACTGCACCCCAGTGCAAATATAAAATGAAACTGATCAGAATGTCTGTTTTAGTTTTCAGAATCCATGATAACTTATAATTTGATGGTTTAGGATTGGTCTTGGAAAAACCGTAGTGACACATCCAAACCAGCATTCAAATTTACAACAAGCTTGTTTATTAATTTGTGATTGATGTATCAAATCTAATTTTTCGCTCAGTATTGCCGGTGGTTTTATGTGTAAGTGTTGGTACTTTATATTGGTCTTTTTTAATAAAGATATCCGAAATAATTATCAATTTTTTTAAAACAACAATAAATTTAGTAAGACAAAAGTTTATACTAATTTTTTTAGCTGTTTAAATAACATATTTATGATTTTTTAAGGGTAAATTCCTTTATCTAAAGTTTGGGTTAATGTCTACCAAGTTTAAGATATTTCAAAAATTACTAATTTGGCCCCTAAATCTTGGTTTAACAGTTTCCAAAAACTGTTAAACTAGTTAGTCATTTTTCTCAATTGTCTTAAGGATTAAATTAGCGTTAAGAACCAAATTAATCAGTTATGAAAAGTCTTAAACCTGATTCACATTAGTTCAACTCTTAAAGTATGTGAATGAAATTTACTCTTTTTTTAATTAAAATTACATATTATGATTTATATATAATAAAAATCAAAATTGATGTTAGAAAAGTGTTTTCTTTTTTGGGTAATAGAAAAAGTGTCAAAGTTTGTGCGTTTCTTGTCTTACTAAAAAATGTGATGCAGTTTAGGGTGAACAAATCCAGAAGGTACTGCACGTGTGGGTAAAAAGTGCATGTAATTTTGCACTTAAGTGGAAATTTTCAAGGACATATCTACAATAAGGTCCATAATCCATAAATAAATAAGATTAGTATGTTGTGTTGTGTGTCATAGATTCGTAGGGGTTATTGAAAGGTGAGAAGTTGGCAAAGTAGGTGTGTCAGTGTTGTGTATATATTGGGCTTTGGCTGCTGCATTAATATTTTTGCAATGCAATGCAATGAAATGAAATGAAAAAATTGCATAGGATACTCTGGCACTTATGCAAAACGCAGTAAACAAAGCACCAGAACCCATGTCATGCATGTATGGTGCAAGCTAGAGTCGGACGGTGCCTCTTGTCCACATGTGACTCTTATGTTTTTTTTTTGAATAAATCCAAGCTGTGTGTTAAAAACAAGTACGGAGTGAAGTAAGGCCCACATTGCAGTGTATAACACGTGGTCTATGGGGTTGGTATGTAGGGCCTACCCACTTATTTTGAGTCCTACAGGAAACATCATAGACTAGACTAGAGAGAGAGTAGACCGTAGACCTAGAAAACAAAGATGAAATATAAGTCTATTTGTCTCTCATGTTCTTTTAGCACAATGCACTTTCTCACAACTTTCGTAACTGCAATTAATAACAATCACAAGTATGAGATTTGAGCAAAAGATAATCAGGTTAAAGATTTTTTTTTTTAAATTGACTAATTTAATTGTAGAACGATTGCTTATTTTTCTCTTATTGTTATTAAGGATTGAATTTGTTAGTTTTGAAAAGTAGATTTAGACTATTGCTAATCAGGTTCAAGAATTTTTCAAAATTAACCAACTAAGTCTGTAAAACGTTGCTAATTTTTCTCTAACTGTTGCTCATTTTTCTCTTATGGTTATCAGGGACCAAGTTGGTCAGTTTTGAAAAATTTTAGACTTAAAGAGCATTAGTCCAAACATTAAAAGTGTTATGTTTACAATATTTTCGTAACAAATTTTAGACGACAAGTTACTACTTGCTATTACAGGTAGATAGTAGATAAAAAAGCAATTTCAGTAATGAATTCAAAGTAAAAGTTGTAACAATCTGCAATGATTTGTTGTGAATATTTGTGGACGTATTACTTCTTTTTATCTTTCCTTTTCCTTATAATATAATAAGAATTAATTTGAGTAATTTCTCTTCTATTATATATTTATATAAGATAATTATAAAATAAATATGTAAAATGGAGTATGGTTCTAGAATTACTTCTCTTCAAATTGTGTGTACATACTTTCTCTCTGGCTATTGCCTCATTTGAGGACTTCAATTCGCCCGTGAAACAAGCGTGCTTCCTGTTGTTATTTTTGTTTTGTTTTGTTTTTCGACAAGTTACATGTGATCTTTGACACCGCTAAGCTTTTATACAACGCACCGAAAAGAAACCGTGAATTAGGCGCCTCGTTCAGTTTTACTTAAAAAAAGAATTAGGAGTGCTAGCTATGTTGTCATACCTGTATTTGTTGCACTCGTTGCTATTTGCTATTCGGTGAACGAAGTTCTCTGACACTTCTTTGACGTCAGCATTACTTTGCTTTTACCAAATTGCATTACAATTTTAAGTTCAAAGAAAAATAAATTTAAAAGTACAAATTTTTTCATAATTTGTGTTCTAGCGGTTGACAACGTAACATATTGGGATTAATACATAATAAAATTGGTGTTTGGTATTGGAGATAAACTTTTGTGACAGTAATATTATTTCAATCACTGCTTGTTATTTCAGTAAACTATAATATATATTGTAAAATTTTGTGTAAATTCCTATAATATATAAAATTCAAGATTTTTCAAAATTAATCAATTTAGTATTTAAAGCCAACTTTTAGTCCTTCCAGTTTAGAAACATAACTGATTGACCTAACAACAAATAATAATTAATTAACTTAGACCCTTTATGTATTTATCCCTCCATTGCTCTTTAAAGAAAGTGTTCTACTCTATGTGTTGGGTACAACAAATAAAGGTTATGAGTTTCAAGTGCACGTGAAGACAAAAAGATTGGGTTAACTCAGTTGTTTGGCTGGAAAGAAAAGGACACATACGCTTGATAAGCAACGTAACAACGATAAAGCATGTGCCAGAGATTCTCACCTTACCTATTACTACATTGTATCCTCTTGGCACTGAATATAAATGGAAAATTTCGGGTAAGCTGCTGGAGACAGAAAGAAAGCATTGGAACTGCAGGTCGCATGACTTAGTGATAAGATATAAAAAGATCGCAACAGCATGTTGGGTACGTACCATAAAAAAATAACTTAATAATTATTCGCAATAGAATACAAATAGGTTTTTTTATATCATAATAAAGAAGAGAATGAGAGGAGGATGATGAACCAGCGAGAAGAGTACCAAGAAGAGAATCCAGGGCATAGTTCCTCTAAAAGGAACAAATCACAATAATAGAAAATGCTATAAAAATACCTTACCAAACTTGTTTTCAAAAACTGATTTCAAGGAATTATTCATAAAAATAAGAAAAACGCTACGTCCACGACATTTTTACAATACATTCACATTAAATCTTAGGTGGCAGATTGTTACTTGTTACAAGCTATTACTGTGAGCAAGAAAGTAATTTCAATAATGAATTCAAATTAAAAACTTATTATAACAACTTGCTATTTAGGATTTGTTGTGAAAATATAATGTACGTAGCATTTCACTAAAAATAAACCTATTTTGAGATAACATCAAAATAATGTTTTTGAAAATATTTTTTTTATTATAATTTTGGAAAAACCAAACCATTAAAAAATACCTTTTTTTTTTAGGACCAATAAAACATACTTATATAAGTTTTATTTGTAATGATCTGATAACAATTTCTAGAAGTTATTTTCAAACACAACCAAACTCCATCAGTCCATCACAGTGTCTTCTCAAACTGAAACTCCTTGGCTAATAGGGTGTCCATGGCGATGTGCACAACGAAACACAATTTATATATATAAATATAAACCACAATGCGTTCAAGCTTCCATTCTATAAGAGCATTCACAGCAATGAATCTAAAATTTTAGCTATTTAGCTACACAAAAAGTCACTTTATCTATTTTACCTACACTGGCTAGTGGCTACACACATGCTGCACCAGTGGATCTATTTTAGTTTTCAACACAATAAAATAATATAAACATCACAATAAAATAAGATACCTCCTACAATAAAATAATATATCCCACTATCCACAAAAACATCTACAGCACCAACCACCACCAGCCACCACCACCACCACCAACCACAACCACCACTCTACTTTGGCAACCACAACACAACATAGAAAAAAAAACAAAAACAAAAACAAAACCAAGGAACAAGCTACTGCCAAAGCCAAAATCATCCACCACCACCACCATCACATCCAAAATCCAAAAACCCACTGTCAAAATCATCCTCGACCACTACCATAGCCAAAATCAACCACCAACACCACAGCCACCAAACCCATATGAAAATACATAAAAAAAAAAAAAAAATTAAAAAAAAAACTTAATCACAGCAAAGAGAATAGAGAGATGGGCGACAACAGTGGCTTGCGGTTGAGGCGGATGGGTCTGATTGGCATTGGGTGAGCGTTGGGATGGAGGACTGGGCAAAGGCGTGGATCGGCGGCTTGGGGCTTGGGTCGGTGACGTTGAGGCCGGCGAAGGCTTGGGTCGGAAACGTTGAGAGAGAGAGGTGAGAGTGACTGAGAGAGAGAGAGGCACAGATTGGGCGATGGGGCTTGGGGTGGGTTGGCAAGCTGGGTCGGCAGAACAGATCGGCGATGAGGGAGTTGGCCGGCGAGCTGAGGGATGAGAGAGATGGCCGGCAAGCTAGAGAGAAAAAAAAATTGAGGAAGAAAGAAGAAAGAAGAGAAGCCAGAGAGAGAGAGAGAGAGAATAGGAAATGTTTATTTAATGAGAGGAGAGAGAGGTGTAATAAATTTTTTTTTTTTTTTTACCTGTGAGCTACAGTGCACATTTAAAGATAAATGTGCACTGTAGCTGAGGAGCTAAATCTTTTAGATTTAGCAGTGGAAGATTTAGCTCCACTGCTACATGATAGTTTTTTGTGATTGAGAGCTTAAAAAATACCATTATACTTGTATAGCACCACTGCTGTGAGTGCTCTAACACCGCACACGTAATATGAGAAGACAATACATGACTGCCAAAGAAAATAGATGACAAATGCCAATAGTTTTATTTATTTAAAAATGAGAATACAGCTTGTCCACTTGAAATTTAGGTAGCAGCAAGAAGACAATCCCACAACTTGAAACCACCCCCACAAAACTAATAAAATAAAAAATAAAAAAAAAACCGAACGATGCTACAATTAAAAGAAACAAGTGTAGTATCCAAAAAACAGAAGAAAAAAGAAACTAGTTGAACAGGAAAACTCCTTATCCTTCAATGCTTATATTTAGCTTTTCAGTACCGCAAAAATATTTTCATACCAATCACAAAAATATCAGAATGCAGCCTCTCCAAAATATAAGGCAGAATGTAACAACTCCCGCCACAGAGCTACAGAAGAATATTTTCCTATACAAAACACCAAGTGAAATTCAAACCTTTTATTCTTTTCCTAATTTAGCAGGTTTGGTTTTTCTTGGGAGAGGAAGGGAGTGTTGAAGGGGCTTTTGCAATTTCCGCAATTTCCCACATGGATATTAAATTATGGAAGCACAGCTCTGACTTCTTTCCTATCTGCTCCAAATGCCTGCAACCGAAATTCCTTAAATCAACATCACACCAAGTAGAAAGACTGATCACTGTATAGCTTCATCCATTAGTTAAATGACCCAGCAGAAAAAGTTGTAAAGCAAGAAAATTCTCCTCCATTCCAAATAAGCAGTTAAGGTGATGACAAATCACTCATATGATCAAAAGGTTTATATCCTTATCAAGTGATACTTCATTGCATTTAGTGGGTGTTTTCAATATGCAGGATTTTCTTTAGTTATTTATATTTACTGGTAATTATATGGCACTAAATGGGTTTTTGAAGTTTGAACCCACAGCCTCACCCTCCACCTTGGTCTTTAAAATGGAATAAACCAATAAAAGACAATGGAGAACGAAGTATACATAAATGAAGAAAAAAACTGTACCTCAACTCCATAACCTTTTGCATACACGTTGGTAAAGAGTTCATGAGGCTCAGGCATTGGACTTTCCTGGAAGCATTGGAAGAATAATAAAAAAAACACCATCAGGAATTTGAACTATTCGAAGATGTTTCATAAGTTGCAAATATGCAAGCCATAAATAGGAACAAGAACAGAAAAATAGTTTCAAAACTAAAACTGCAAGTCTGCAATAGTGCTTCCTACCTTGGCTTGAGCAATGGCATCATCAACTAGTTTTCTCGCTTCCTTCTCAGTATCCTGCAGAGGGGGAAAAATGAAAATGCTGTTCAGTTCTGATTCATCATTTTATATTCAAATTTCTGAACTCATTTTGAATGTGAAGCCTACTTCCAAGAAGACAACACTAGTCGAGATCAGTCCCCAACATCCTTATATGATGAAGAAGAGGGGAGCTAGAATTCAATAATCGTATCTAAATCCTAATCATAGAAATTTTCATACCAGACCAAATTTCAAAATATTAAATCCCAATCATGCAAATTTAATTAGGAATTCATGTGTCATTAATTACCTTTAGCTCCTTTTCAGTAGCTAGATCATGAGATAAGATCAGCTTTCTTATTCTTTCAATTGGATCACGCTCCTAGAATCACAGTAGCAAAAAGAAGTTTAGACTAATCCTTCTAAATGAAATTAACAGATGTATCCCATTGGGAAAAGGAGTATCAGTTATAAATCAACCTGTCTCACACCAGAAATCTCATCACGAGTACGGTAGGTGCTTCCAGGATCAGACATGGAATGACCATGGTACCTGTAAGTGTCCATTTCAAGAATCTGAACACCAGCATCAAGCACAGATCAATTAAATAAGTCCATAGATCAGAGAAGGATCTAAATATTGCAAAATGGAAACAATACCAGCAACTTTTACTTCTAAGCCACGTTTATTTTACGAACCATTATTTCATCAAGGGCATACATCATTATATCACAAGTGTAAGTAGAGGCATATTAAAGTTGGGACAATCATAGAACTTCATACAAGAAGCAAAATATAGTAATTTGATATATGACAAATGTAACCATATCTATTCTTATTGGTAGAACGATCTAAAATGAAGCCCAGATCAAGACCTTAAATTTTTTCAAGATGCATCTAGCCCAACTAAAAAGTGTTAACCCCAACTCTTAATTACTCAACAAGTTGCAGTTCTTCTCCACTGCACATCCAGTTTATTGCTTGGATCAAACACCCCTAACTTGTTTCCAAAAGAATCATGCTTTCCCTTCCATGGTAAACGAAATCTGCAAGAGCAACTCCTAAAACTAGAGGCAGCAAAATTTTTGGTTCTTGGGTGGGTAGGTGAATCACGGATATTTTATGATGGTAGAATACCTATTAAGTTAAAAGGGAAAATTTTATATAAGACTGCCATGAGATCAGCCTAACTATACTCTATGGTACTGAATGTTGGCTATTAACAAGCAACATGCTCATAGAATGAGTCATGAGTGTAGTTGAAATGATAGTGTTAAGATTGATCAGAAAAAATACAAGGTTAAGAGACGAAATATGAATTCAAATTCATTTAAAGATAAGAGTGGCTCCTATTAATGAAAAGTGAAAGAGTTGCTTAAAGTAGTTTGTTCATGAGCAAAGGTGTACAATTAATGTACCATTGAGAAAAAGTAATTTGATTCAAGGGAACAAAAGTGATAAAGGAAACCCTACATTGGTAGAAATATTAAAAAGGTAAAGTTAATTTGAAAAGTGACAGAGAATATGATTTCATAAAGAATAGAATTGCAAAGAAAAACAAATGAGACCAACTCTGATTAATCTGTCAAAGATCAATAGCCATTAGGACCAAGGTTTTTTTTTTTTAATTGCATATTTGCTTCTTGCTCAAATTATCCAATTGTTTTTTATTTTTGGTAAGTCCAAATTATCCAATTAATTCATGAAATAAATTATCCCGCACAAACAATTGTCATCACCTCCCTCCAAACCATTAATTAGGATCAAGTTGGAGATAATCAATAAAGTCCACAACTTCAAGCAAATTCTGTTTCTAGAATTTTTTTTTTAAAAGAAAAATGTAGGGACAATCCTTTGCTCAGACTGCAAAACCTAGAGCAGCAGAGCAGTCATGACATCCCCCCAAATAGTTTTGGTAATGTGCGCCTATCGCACTATCATCATCATCATGATAGTGCGCCACGATAAACCTCTCCCGTGGAAATACCACGCCACCCCTTCCTCAAGAGGGAAGCGCTCGGCCTTAGGCGCTAACAATTACATTTCTAGATACTAAGCTCCTATTCTAGCAGCCAGATCCAAGCTACAAAAATAAATTTGGAGGACCCACTAGAAGCCCTCCTACATGGGATGCCCGTCATTGAGATTATCCAGCAGTATTTGTTTCCTCAGCTCATAAATTAAAATATGCAATTAAGAACAAAGTGAATCCATTGAGTCATAGACCGCCATATCTTGTGGTATAAGGTAAGAGCTAAGAAAATACTTCTTCTTTTTCCAGACTATATGATGCAGGACAAAGGGTGAGAAATAGAAAAAAGGGAAAAGAAAGAAGAAACAGGATAAATCCTAGGCTTCACCACCTAGAATTTGCCTACAAATCCTAAGCTTTGCCACCTAAGAGTGCTTGGAATCTCCACCAAGCTTAGAGAAACATCTCTAATAAGAATTTCTATTCAAACTGCACTGCCCAAAACACTTCATACGGCCCTTTTTTTAATAGCACTTATAAAAAAGGAAAGTCAATCATGCAAAAATACATCCCACCAAATCCTCTACAAAATTACATCCCATAATTAAGTCAAAATTCAAATGCGATGACCCAACATGGAAAATCAGAAATAATCCCTAAATAGGAAAAACATCTGAGTGTCCACATCACTATATAAACATGTATCTTGTTAAACTCAAACCAATATATTACCCACAAATAAATATACAAATTTGTTTGACCAATGAACTCTATCTCAAATTAAACCTCCTCTCATATATAAATGTATATATATATATATATATATACGTAAAAACTTTTATTAAACAAAGACAACCCAAAATTAAACCTCCTCTCATTGTAAGAGATTATGGAGGATTAGGTCATGGGTTCAAGACGCACTACGTGCATGAATAATATCAATCTCTATGTGTAAGTGTGTTTTGGATCAAGTAGAATAGCAAATAAGGGTTTGTGGTGACACGTCCAAGAAGTTGGATCAAAAATAAATCTTGAACTTGGTTTTTTTGTCATATATGTACACGAGCATCCAAAGAGTTTGCATTGCTCTGCTAATTACATATTTCACCTATTTAGATGTCAAGGATAGGAGCTGATCTAAACATATAAAATGGCCCTACATACAGTAACAGTGAGAAAAAATCATGCAGTTGGTAGTAATGATAATCAAAAGCATTTTTGAGTACTAAGTACTAACGACTACACAAAACAATCAAATTCCCATCAATAATTTTTTCCAAAAGGAATTTGGAAAACATAATTGCAAAACAGCTGAATAAATTACTCACAATGGGCCCATTCTTTAAAGCATGTTCCTTGGCAAATTTGCATGCCTGTTTCACAGCAAGGGCATCCATGCCATCTACCTGTTTACAAACATAAAAAATACATGACAAACATTAGCAATATTTTTAAAAAAAAAACTGATAAGTTGTCCACAAAATACACACGTCTCCAATTAGTCTAGCCTTATAACTATTTTTTAATGGAAAATAACATGATCTCTCCAGAAGGCCCTAATTCTAGTTGTACTCAAAGAATCCACTCCAAAATGACCAAATATTCACAATAAATATATAAAATATACTTGCATATGTAAACATACTACATAAAGTTCACAAAGAAACATGGATGTCTATCAGGAACTTTAATCCCTGCAGTCCTGCACTCAACACAGGGTGCACTTATAAATTTTAGATCAGCAGTCTCTCAAACAATATAATTCTTCAAATGTTAATCCTCTAGAAACGGTATAACATATCCAAATATCAGTTGAAATAAGCTGTTGCGTACTACTCAAAGTGAAATTTTTGCAGACCACAAGTTTGCAACATGTCATGAGAGAGAAAGTAACCTCTCCAATCAGGTGCAATGCTCCTCGACCGCCACACTTTTGAGGGGAGGAAAAAGCAACTCCACCCATGGGGAGGGGGTGATTAAAGAATAATAATACAAGTTACGTGAGGAATACCTTTTTTTATAATAGAAGCATACCAGCATCTTAATAGTTTTTTAGTATAATCAGCGGCAACAATCCTTTTTTTTTTTTAATGGTCGATGTATTGAGCAGAATTTGCACTCACAACCTCACACTTCATCCATTCTTATGGGAAATGGAAGTGCCATTTGAGGCAAAGCCTATTGGCATGACTATCTAGATGAGAATCGTAAAAGACTTCCATAATCCAAGTTGCATATGGTATCTTAAAGCTGAACATGCACTAGTAGGCAGTCCATCTTTCAAAGTTAAAGCAGCTTAACCATATCTGAAACCCACCGACATTCACAATTTATGACAATTCACAAGTCCCATTCATAGGCAGACCTCAAAAACTTGGACAAAAAAGGATGATAACACTTGCATCCTTGAATATGTCCTACCTAAATAATCAATAAATTTGGCTCCAGGCAGAGCAGTAGAGTAGTGATGTACCAAAACAATTGTACAATATTGATCAAAAGAATTAATGAATTACAAAGACTTGCTCGGCTTCTAACAGATTACTCAAAAGCATCACTTTTTTTAATCTATCAAATACCAAATCAATGACTCATAAACTCTAAAGCTACACAATCATAATTCAAAAGCCATCCACAAAATAGTTGACTGATAAACTTTTAAGCTTCACACTCATAATTCAAACACCCTAATTATAGCATAAATTTCGTTTCTAGAAACAGCCCACAAAATGGTTGACTAATAAACTTTTAAGGTTCAAACACCCATATGGCCATATCATAACTTTCATTTCTAGAAACAGCCCACAAAATAGTTGACTAATAAACTTTTAAGCTTCATACTCATAATTCAAACGCCCATATCACAACATATATTTCTAGCAAACAGCCCACAAAATAAAAACTACCAACAAACTTGTTAGTATTATATAAAAAAATATTCCTACCAAGAGGCTCGTAGCTCATCTGGCACCTCCTGGTGTTTCCAATAAAAACATCTAGCGTTCAAATCCCCCACTCCCATTGTAACTATCGAATTATATTCCTATAAATAAGTAGACCATGGTTTAGCAATACCATTTGCAACAAAGTTCTATATAGCAAAGATATAGCCATTTGGGGCTTACTACTTTAATTCTCTTCCCTCTACTTTTCTCTCTTCTCCCTATATTATTCCATTTCCGTGTTTCTATTTTATAAAAACTAAGCAGAATCTACAAAATTTAACAATCCAGTAAAAATTAACATGACTTAAAAGTTACCTTCAATCCAGGAACATAGTCTCCACGCTTGTAATAAGATGGACTCTTCGCTGCTCTCCACTCCGCAGTTCCCATACCGTCTTCAAAAACCAAACAAATCCAAATCACACAAAACCAATAAAGTCAAAATCTCAAATTAAATTTTAACCTAAAATCCACAATTCCTTACAGTGATTATTCTCGCAGACCAAAATCGCAGGCAGATCCCAAAGCGCAGAGATATTCAAAGCCTCAAACAACTGTCCCTGATTGGCAGCACCGTCACCGTACAAAGCAAACGTAACTGTTCCATCCTTCTTGTATTTCTGCGCAAAAGCCAATCCACAACCTAACGGAACCTGAGCTCCGACGATTCCATGTCCGCCGTAAAACCCCGAGTCCTTCTTGTAAAAATGCATAGATCCTCCTTTTCCTTTGGAGCAACCGCCTACGCGGCCCATGAGCTCGGAGAAAACCTCCAACAGCGTCCCGCCGCGGCCGAGGAAAGTACAGTGATCGCGATAAGCGGTGATGATGCTATCTTTCTTCGTGATCGCGGCCTCCATGCCGACGGCGACGGCCTCTTGACCGTCGTAGAGGTGGCAAAACCCGCGGATCAGCTTGGCCTTGTAGAGCGAGTCGGCGGCGATCTCCATGCGGCGCATCGTCGCCATGTCGCGGAAGAAGGAGAGGAGCTCCGACGGCGAGGTCTCGACGGAGCGCGACGGCGATTCGCAATTGTGGGAGGTGAATGGAACGGAGGTCTCGATCGTGAGGGTTCTGGTGTCGTCGGTCGAGAGTTGGCGGCGGAGATTTGGGGAGACGAAGGCGGAGATAGGGCGGAGGAGATTGGAGCGCGAGGTTGAAGAAGCTACGTGTGCTAAGGCCATCTCGATCGTTTTGGATGATCGCTCTGGCCCTGTGAAGAGAGAGAGAGAGAGAGAGAAAGAGAGAGAGTGAAGCGGTGAATGAAATGAGTACGGAACTCGGTCCTGCTTGGTTGGCTACTGAAAAGTCTGAAATGCTTGGGGGTCTTCTCTCTCGCTTTTTATTTTTAATTTTTTCCGACAAAAACAAAACAAAAATAGTTGCTTTTTTTTTTTTTTTAATTCAGATATTTAAAATTAAAACAACAATTAGGTCGAACTAATTCAATGCTTGATACGGGTTTGATAACTATATCTATAAGCACCAAATCTTCCTAACAAGTTTTAAGTTTTTTTTTTTTTTTTTTAGAGAGAGTTTCAACATATGACGTCCGCTCTTGATAATAGCTCTTTATCATCAGACCAAGACACCAATCAGTTTTTGGTGTAGGCGGGAATTGAACCACAAATCTCTTATTCAACTATTAGAAACTTTACCAGTTGAGCTAGTTGGAACCCACAGTTTTAAGTTTTTTTAGTAAAAAATTTCAAACTTAAATTTGGACGAGGGCTCACCCTAGCATAAAAGGACAAAGGAGGTATGAATTATATTGGCAAAAAAATTTGGTGACTCTCTCACTCTAGGCTTGTATCTATAAGTTAGGGCAAGACTAATGCTTCCTTCAGCCTTGTTGCATATAACTAAAAATCATTAATAATAGAGTCACTTTATCAAATATTGACTCTCTTTAATCTATAAAATATTTTCTTGCTAGGAAGTTGGCATCAAGGGTTAGCAAAAATGTGGTGCGCGTGGCGGGGTAGGTGACGTGTTTTTAGGTTTTAATTTTTGTTTGGCTGCGGCGCAAACTCCCAACGGTCTTTTCACCCAGTAGATCCATCCAAAAGGGTGGGGTCAGATCTACGAGATAATAGTATCTTCTATCTTGTACAGTCTCCATCCATTGCGATTGGTGTCCTCATTATATGGGTTTGGGTTCATCATTTCAAAGTACGTGGTCTTCACTTGTTATTTATGAGACATCTGTTAAATTAGAACACCAAACCCTTTTTTTTTTTTTTTTTTCAACATGGTAAATTATAAATAGTAAAGAAAAAATAGTAAATTTATGTAAAAATGACAAAAATTCAGTTATAATATGACAGGTAAGATAATTATGGCAAAAATTGTAACAATTTATGTGGTAGTAGAATGATTTTTTTTTTAAAAAAAATTTCCTTCAAAAGATAAAGATTTTACTCAAAATTCAATATGATGAAATAGAAATTGATGCCTAAAGGTCCGTTTGGATACAACTTATTTTGCTGAAAATTGAAAACACTGTAGTAAAATAATTTTTAAATGTGTGAATAGTACCGTGAGACCCATTTTTAAATTTTTTTTTTCTGAATAAAGTGGTTGTGGGTCCTATGAATAGTGCATGAACAGTAAAATTTGTCTCATGCACAGTGAATCTATGTGCATGAATAGTGCGGTTACTATTCATGCACGTTGATAAAAAAAAGAAAGAAAGAAGGAAATGTAAACGGGGAAATACAAACGCGAATCCAAACCCCACCTAACTCTACTGCTAGTTTGCTCGCCAATGATGATTCCTCAAATGTTGTTGATGATTGCAGGACCTTAACCGAATTCCCCACGAGATGGTTGTCCACAAGACTTCCTTATTTTGAATACTCCTCCTACGGAGTTAGCTTTTGATGCATGACTTTACTAGTCTATGATGTAACACAATTTGTATTGATTGTGCCTCTATGGCGCCCCCACCACCCCCCCCCCCCCCCCCCCCCCCCCCCCCCACAAAAAAAAAACCATGCAAAATTGCAAATTTCAGACCAATTCTATAATAATAATAATGAAAATTTGTAAGTTAATTGATAATATCATGGCTAATCAGTTTGTTGGAAATGCGATAGAGTGTGGGTTTAGAGATAATTGAATGATGATGCATGACTTTACTAGTCTATGATGTAACACAATTTGTATTGATTGTGCCTCTATGCGCCGCCCCACCCCCCCCCCCCCCCCCCCAACAAAAAAAAAAACCATGCAAAATTGCAAATTTCAGACCAATTCTATAATAATAATAATGAAAATTTGTAAGTTAATTGATAATATCATGGCTAATCAGTTTGTTGGAAATGCGATAGAGTGTGGGTTTAGAGATAATTGAATGAATATACTGGAGGTTAGAATTCCTTACCAACAATTTAGAAATGAATGGTGTACATGTACCCCAAATTAGGGTATTTTTCATTTAAAATTTCTGAATGATAATTATATTGAAAGGATGTATTTCAGTGAAATGTATTATAAAAATGCTTTATGACAGAATGTATGTTATATTTATATACATATATATTTATATTAATTGTGTTTGGTTACTTTGCTATTATGCTAATATTTTTATTAAAAAAGGAATTATGTAAAATGAAATTGATTTTGTTTACCTAGAATGTAGTTTTTTATATATTAAATAATGATTTATTCTAAAAACATTATGCAACTTTTTTTTTTTAATCCGGATATAAGACATGACATTTAAAACATCCAAAGATCATAAAAGATCAATGTAAATTACACATAATCAAATAAAATGCACTCATCTCACATTTGGTTAAAGATTAAAGGGAATTTGAGACTTTTAAATGGGACGAGATCTTATCCCAAGATGCCTTACAAACTTAAGTCTAATATATTTACCATCTTTATTTAAAATTTTAAATAGAACTACCCAAAAATAATTTTTAGATGTGTCGAAAATTGAAATATAAAATATTGTCAAAATGTACCAGTTCAATCACTCTACAGTCTATAGTTGCCAATGTCTAGTCCAGCCTCTCTTGAATCTCCGTTACACCTCGTCTCTAATTGTCCCATCACCCATGTATATACTTGTGAACCATGTCAAATTCACACAACCAAACTCATGCATTTTTTTTGTTTTTGTTTTTAAGAAGACCAAACTCATGCATTTGATGTTCAGGTTTGGCCAATCGACCCAACTTCTCATGTTTTAAAACTATTTTGTTGAAATCTCGACAACAGACCCACGACAAGTTTTAGTTTACCATATTTCTCATCGATTAATTGTTTCCACGTGGCCATAAACACTAGTCATTCGATATTGTCTCCTTCCTTTACCAACATCAATCATCGAAACCACACACGATGCTTAGAGTAGCTCATCACAGTTGGACGCATTGTGTTGTTCCATTATCCATATCAAAGCCAGGATCAGGTAATGGTTAAGTATATTAACCTGCCAACCAGTCTTCTATAAATGCCAGGATCAGGTAGCAACTCTCCATGATGCTTACTTAATTTTAAGTTTTGCTCCATAGGGACTCTGCTAGGCTTACAACCTGTCATGCCTGCATCTTTGAGTACCTCCAGTGCATACTTCCTTTGACATAAGGAAATGCCTTTGTCTGATCTTGCCACTTCAAGGCCAAGAAAGAACTTCAATTTTCCAAGATCCTTCAATTTGAACTCTTGATCCAGGAACACCTTGAGTTCTTCAACAGCTTGAACATCATTGCTGGCTATGAGAATGTCATCCACATAGACCAAAAGTGCTATGAATGATTGATCAACCTTCTTAGTAAAAAGGGAGTAATCTGATCTTGACTGTTTGAATCCACATTTGAAAATAGTGGATGAAAATTTCGAATACCACTGCCTTGATGCCTGTCTAAGGCCATACAAGGATTTGTTGAGCTTGCACACTATGTTCTCCCCCTTGCTGTGGAACCCTGGAGGCAGCTGCATATAAACCTCCTCATGAAGCTCTCCATGAAGGAAAGCATTGTTAACATCAAGTTGAGTTAAGTGCCAGCCCCTCACAGCAGAAATGGCAAGCAAAGTCTTGACTGTGGTCATCTTAGCAACAGGAGAAAAGGTTTCAGTGAAGTCTAAACCCTCCTGCTGTGTGAACCCCTTTGCTACCAGACGAGCCTTATACCTTTCCACTGTGCCATCAGCCTTATACTTCACTCTATAGACCCACTTGCATCCAATGGCTCGTTTATGAGATGGTAAAGGAGTAAGTGACCAGGTGTGGTTGGATTCTAAAGCATCAATCTCAGCAGCCATTGCTGTTTGCCATTTGGGGTCTTGGACAGCCTCTTGGTAAGAATGTGGTTCAGAAACAGCAGTGATAAGGGAGCAAAAATGGGCATATGATGGAGATAAAGTGGAAGAACCAATGAAATTTGATAAAGGGTATTTTGTACCTGAGGGGTGGAGTGAACCAGACTTGATGGCATGATTGGAATGTGCAAACTGATCATTAATGGCAGTGCTGCATTTATAGTCTTGCAAATAGGAAGGAGGCTTAGACACTCTAGTAGATTTTCTTAGAGATGGATTTGAAGGAAGAATAGGAGGATCCAAGATGGAAGGACCAGAATTTTCTATAGAAATATGTGGAGGAAAGACAGAGGGTGGAGAGTGTGATTCTGCAGGTGATGGAGAATCGAGTAAAGGATTTGAAGGTGAAGTAGCATAAGTGGGTTCAGGAATGGACTGACTTGTGGTAGTATCAGAATGTGATGGAGAAACAGAATCAAAGAAGGCAGATTGGGAAGTAGTAGAAGTATCCAAGGGAGGAAAAAGATGAGGAAAGGTGATATTGGAGTGAGGTGAGGAAGAGTAAGTGGATGAAATGAAGGGAAAGACAGTTTCATGAAAGGTAACATCCCTGGATATAAAGATCTTCTTGGTGGCTAGGTTAAGCAGTTTGTAACCTTTGACACCAAAAGGAAATCCCAGAAAAATACATGGAATTGATCTAGGATCAAATTTTGATCTGTTGTGAGACAAGGTGGAAGCAAAACAAAGGCACCCAAACACCTTTAAGTGAACAAAAGAAGGGGATTTGTTATAAAGTTTCTCAAAAGGGGTTTTATTTCCCAAAATGGAAGAGGGTAGTCTATTGATGATGTAAACAGCAGTTAAAACACATTCACCCCAATAAGCAATAGGCACATTAGACTGAAATTTTAATGCTCTAGCAATACTTAAAATGTGTTGGTGTTTCCTCTCCACAACAGAATTTTGTTGTGGAGTGGCAACACAAGAGTGTTGATGTATAATTCCATGATCAGCAAAGAAATCCTTGAGGAAAAACTCATGAGCATTATCAGTTCTAAAGGCTTTAATATTGGTGTGAAATTGTGTTGAGATCATTTTGTAAAAGGAAATCAGCAGGGGTCTAGTTTCAGATTTTGACTGCATAAGATAGACCCATGTTGATCTTGTGGCATCATCAACAATGGTGAGGAAATATTTGAAACCATTGTGAGTAGATTTTACAAAGGGACCCCAAACATCACAGTGAATGAGGTCAAATGCATTAGCAGACAAATGATTGAGAGAAGGAAAAGGAAGCCGTTTGTGTTTAGCAATTGGACAAATGGCACAATCTTTATTACTATGTATAGTGTTTACATCAGGAAGAATATCACATAGAGCCTGAAGTTTGGCATCAGAAACATGACCTAGCCTAAGATGCCAGAGATAGGACTTTGTGGTTACAGGAACATCCACAACATTATTTGCAAAAAAAATTGAAAGCAGAACCTAAGAAAGATGAAACAGCTGTGCTAGATTTGCAAGATTCTGAAGATTGCAGCAGATAAAGGTTATGATGCAGCTTACCCACTCCAATCGTTTTCCAACAAGAAAGGTCCTGTATAAAGCACATATTTGACAGAAAAATGAAGCAACATGATTGGCTTTTAGTTAGTTGACTAATGGAGATTAAGTTGAAAGTGAATGAAGGAACACAGAGGACATTTTCAAGAATCAAACTAGGAGTTATTTGAATAGTTCCTATGTGTGTGACAACAACTCTCTCACCATTTGGTAATTGAACAAAATTGGTTACAGAATTAGTAATTTTAGTGAACAGATCAATGGAATGTACTATGTGATCTGTGGCACCTGTATCAAGAATCCAAGTGTCTTGACTGAATGTGGTTTTGTTTGAAGGATTGACAGCAAAAATAGAGTGTTGCATGCTTAAACAAATTGAGGTTTGTAAAGGATCATCTGAAATACCTGAAATGGCAGCATTGGCTGTGTGAATGGCTTCATCAGAATTTCCAGAACTTGATGCATGAGAATTCAACATAGACATCAACTGCTGATACTGTTCTTGAGTGAAAGAGAAGTTGTTCTGCTGGTGCACAGCCTCACTCTGAGTTTGATCACAATTCATCATGACTTGATTAGCCATAGGAGGCCTTCCTTTTTGTTTGTATCCTGGTGGAAAACCAACAAGTTTGTAGCATTTCTCCTTGACATGCCCAACCTTTCCACAATAGCTACACATAGGTCTTCCCTTTCCAACATTCCCTTTGAAATTTTTGCCAGGAAAAGAATTCTGATTGAAGAGTTGATTCTGGACAGCTAGAGCAGTAGATTCCACTGAGGGATTGGCATGAACATTAGAATTTCGCTGCCTTTCCTCTTGGATCACCAAAGAAAATGCTTTATCCACAGATGGTACAGGTTCCATCATGAGAATTTGAGTCTTGACTTGCGAGTAACACTCATTCAATCCATTTAGAAATTGCATGATTGAATCTTGGTGGTAAAGATGCATGATCTTCTCATTAACACCACAAGTACACTTTTCACATGAACATGATGGCAAAGGCCTCAGATTCAACAGTTGATCCCAAGAAGCTTGGAGATCAGTGAAAAAGCTTGTCACAGTAGAATCTCTCTGCATTACAGTGGAGATTTGTTTCTGAAGTTGAGAAATCCTTGGTCCATTTGCTTGAAGGAATCGATTCTTGAGAGCATTCCAGACCTCAAAGGCTGTGTCTCTGTAAATGACACTGGCAGTGATATGAGGTGAAACTGAATTCAAGATCCACGATGAGATCATTGAATTGCACTTGGACCATGCCTTTTTCTCAAGAGGTGTGATTGCCATCGATGCAGTAATGGATCCATCTACAAAACCGAGTTTACTCTTAGCATCTAGAGCCATCCTCATTGCTCTGGCCCAATTAGGGTAATTATCCTCAGTGAGAGGTTGAACAACCAAGATCACACCAGGAGATTCACCATGGTGCAAGAAAAATGGACTTCCAGGATCTTCCAATGGAGAAGGTTCTCGTGTAGAAGAAGATGAAGTTGTATTTGACACCATTGATGAGGGGTCAAGCTCTGATACCATATAAGAAAGTACAGAGAACCAAGAATGGAAAATGGGAAGCTTGAATCAGAGAGAGAAAGAAGAGAGACTTCGAATCAAGAAGTTTTGTATATTTCCTCAACTGAATGAATCTGTACATTGATCTTAGACTAAATACAGAAAACAGAGCAACAAAAATATCCCACATTATACGGAATCAGTTACTGCACGTGTACTGGTTAGTTAAGTCACGTGTGAAACAAATTGCACTAAACTACAAGCATACAATTAAATTACAATCTAAACTACAAGAACCAAGCTGTCGTTTATCTTCACATTTACATTACTGGACTTCTTCCTTCTTCTTTTGCTCTTTTGCTTTCTGAACTAAATCACAGTTTTGATACACATGGCCATAAACACTAGTCATTCGATATTGTCTCCTTCCTTTACCAACATCAATCATCGAAACCACACACGATGCTTAGAGTAGCTCATCACAGTTGGACGCATTGTGTTGTTCCATTATCCATATCAAAGCCAAACCACCCAATGCCTTCTTCTTCTTCTTTTTGTGAACCACCAAAATATTTTGAAAACCAAGGCTTGCCATTCTTTGTTGTTCCAATTGTGTTTTATTTACGCTCTGTTTGTTTCAGCATTAGCGTTTTCTAGAAGATAGGTCATTTTCCAAAAAGTATTTTCTAGACATTTTCCAGTGTTTGGTAATGACCTTAAAAATGAGCTTGAGATTGTTTTTTATTGTTTGGTAATTGATATACACAAAATTTTTAGGGTAAAATATCATTTTCGTCCCTAAACTATCACAAAAGTTCGTTTTTCGTCCCTAAACTTTCAAAAGTTCTATTTTCGTCCCTAAACTATCACAAAAGTTCGTTTTTTCGTCCTTAAACTTTCAAAAGTTCTATTTTCGTCCCTAAACTTTCAAAAGTTCTGACGGAGTGCTGACGTGGCTTGACAGAGTGCTGATGTGGGAGGGACGAAAATCAATACGTTTGAAAAAGTTTAGGGACAAAAATAGAACTTTTGAAAGTTTAAGGACGAAAAAACGAACTTTTGTGATAGTTTAGGGACGAAAATAGAACTTTTGAAAGTTTAAGGACGAAAAACGAACTTTTGTGATAATTTAGAGACGAAAATGATATTTTACCCAAAATTTTATAACATTGTATACATACACACACACAAAAGAAAGAGCCTATTCCGTTCAATGGCTAAGCCACTCAAAAATACCTCATCATCTCGTCCTGTTACCAGAGGTGGTTATTGGCGTTCATCTAAAGCTGAAAAATTCCCTTCACATAACAAATTCACGTCAATAGCCCAAGAAACGGATGTGAAGTGCTTCCTGTCCATTGGAGGAGATATGAAAGCAAGCACAAATTCTTTTTTCAATATGATAAGGACCCTAGATGGCCGTAGAGACTTTATTTGCTCCTCCATTAATGTGGCTTAGCAGTATGGCTAATGGCTTTCATGGGCTAGACTTTATTAGCTCCAAAATTTTCCCACCCAGTGATGATAAAGGCTACCCATTCAAAGCCAGCTTTGATTACTATGGAAGCGAGGACGCAGTGCCGGCTGAACCTATAGGCCATTTAGGCCACCGCCTAAGGCCCCCACTTGTAAGAGGGTCTCCAATAATACTAATATATTATATAATGTTGTGAAAAAAAAAAAAAAAAGTAAGGCCAGTCTAAAAGATTTAAAACCTCAATTGAAAATTGAGAAGAAACAAGTTATTTATAACCGTTTCTCACAAAGCAAAAATGCTGAAAGGATATGAAGTCCAATCAAATCACCAAATCTTTAGCTTTCTCAAAAAAAAAAAAAAAAATTACCACATCCAAGTATCTTCTAGATCAAACCTTTGTACCACATATCATTAAAAAAACCATGTTTATTACTTGAAATGTAGAGAGGGAGAGAAAGAGAGACACTGATTTTCTCAATATACAAGTAACAAAATGCATAAGAAAAGATAACAAAAGGCAGAAAAAAAAAAGAATAGACAAGTAACAAAAGACAGAAAAAAGAGAGAAGAAAAATAACACTCACTCTCTCCATCTTGATTCTAAAAAAAAAAAAAAACTCTTTTTAGTTGGCTTACTCATCAATTAGTGTTGGCAATATACTTGGTGTGTTCATAGATCTTCATTTCAGGTTCGTTATTTGTTTTCTCTTCAGTCTTCCCTTTGCCTCTTTGGTCTTCTTCATGGTTTGCTGCTGGGTTTTTATTCTCCATTTTAGCTTAACTTTTGTTGTACTCTTTAGTTTTTACTCTTTTTTGTTTTTACTCTTAAAATTTGATTTCTTTAGTATTCTCTAGAAGACTATGGAATGGACCCACTTAAATCATTGATTCTAGTCCTACACGTTTTTTTAAAGTTTTAGCCTAAGGCCCCCAAATTCGTTGAATCGGCCCTGCAAGGACGTTACAGCCATTGCTGAACAAGCTTTGCTCTAAGACCAACCTAGTATAAAATTAATTTTTGTTTCCTGCGCACAAAAGAATAGAATTATTTACAAGAGTGATGAAGTGCACGAGAGAGAGATTGTTTTCCGAAATTTTTTTCTTGAAAACAACTTATTGAAAATATATCTTATTTTTGTTAAGGTTTTCCGTTGACTAAAAATAAATTTTCATTGACTAATTATTTTTTTTATGTTATCAAACATGAGAAACTTTACTATAGAGGCCAAAATGGCCCATTACCATCAATTTTGGAAATATTTGGCCCAAAAACACTGTTTCGGAAATAATTGGGGATGTACCACCTTTTTAAGTACTCGAGTTTGGTGAACTCGAGTACTATGTTTTTTACTTCCACCGTGGCACGCTGACATGGCAGCTGATTCAAAAATTCCAAACAGTACTCGAGCTTGCTGAGCTCGAGTACTGTTCAATGAGATACCCGAGTTCACTAAACTCGGGTATTAATCTGTATTGGCGCCAATTGCTAGTAGCAATTGGATTTAAAAAATTCAATACAGTACTCGAGTTTGGGAAGCTCGAGTACTGTTTAAAAAAAATTTAGACAGTACTCGAGCTTCCTGAGCTCGAGTACTGTTTAAAAATATTTCCCAGGTCCGCTTAAACTCATTTCTAATACCTAAACCCATTTCCATTTCTCACTCACTTCTCACTCTCAGACCAGAACACCAGAACGCCCAAACCCTCTCCCTCTCCTTCACACATTCACACAAAGCCCAAACCCTCACACCGGCGGCGGCAGAAAACCCGTTGCAGCAGAAGACTCTCGTCGGCGGCAGAAGACTCTACGGCGACCGAACTCTACGGCAGAAGACTCTCACTCTCCGTCACACCCAAACTTAAAAACCCCAAACCCTCACTCCATCGGCGGCGGAAGACGCTAGTCGGCGACCTCTCACTCAGCTCTCTCACTGTCTCGCACTAAGGTAAGTTTTTTAGTTTTAGGGTTACGTATTTCATTTGAAATTTTAATGGATTGAAAATTAGAAATATTGAGGAAAAAAAACACAGATTAGGACCCCAATAAATTTGTGCTAATGCATAGAATAGAATGAGCTGAGGCATAAATTTGTGCTAATGCATAGAATAAATTTGTGTTACTTTGTGTTCCTCTATGGTTTTGGCCAAATTTAATATGCAAGCTTGATTTGAAGCTGTACACTTTGCACACACCTACCAAATTCAATTTAATTAACTTTTGTGGGCCACTTAAGAGTTTAAATGCATGCCTGAGGCACTCATCTAAAGTTTTGTCCCACTGCCATAGTACATTGCTAGCAATTTAAATAATGATCAATCTTGGGACATGATACTCAATGAACAAGGTTTTCTTTCTTTCTTTCTTTCTTTGTTTTGATTGAATTATTGTATAGACAAAGTTGAATGAAAATTTCCATTATCTAGGTCATAACTAAGGCTGATACTGAATTGATAAATGTGAGAGCTGTGGTAAGTATTGGTGGGTGAGGGAAGATAGGTAGTTGTAATTGCAGTTTAGAGATTTTAGGTGTGAGGGCTCAATCCACATTCTTAACCATAAGTTTTTGAAGTATTTATATTTAATCAATAATCATGATTGATTGATTGTAGTCATATTTTTAATATCACCTAATGACTATTCTATAATTGTACTTTTTAAGATAAGTGGTTCATAGGGCTGTTAAGTTGCAAAAGAATCTGAGAGACTGATTTTATAATATTGATCCTCAGTCACAACTTTGGTCAGTTAGAATATTATTTTCAAACAAAGACTAGAAAGTTTTGCTTACTACCGACAACATAAAATATGCAACTTCAAAATTAGTAGAGCTAGTCTTTGTATTTTCAAACAAAATATGCTTTGTATTTGACCTAATGGGCCATTAATCACCTTTAATTTATGCCAGATATGGACCCACCTAGAGCGGGACCCTCTCTACGGGATGTCTTGACGAGGCAGGATGCGCATCGTTCAAGTTTGCTTTGGGACGCTCCTTTGGCAAGCGAGGTATGCACTTGTCCAAAATCGTTGTCAATATATGTAGTAGAAAGATTTTTGGCATTTAAGTTTGAAGCGTAATTATTTTGTGCTTAGTGAATGCTATTATTAATACTAAGTTGCTTTGTTTGCAGGAAGTGCCAGGTGTACTGACTTGCCGTCACCGAGACAAAGGTTTGCTTGAAGGTCTGTTTGAAGGTGGGTTAGACCCATGTATCGCTGCTCATATCACAGATGCAGGGTTAGATGGATTACTTCGGGTTCCAAATATAGACATTGACCATAGCTTGATCACGGCTTTGGTGGAGAGATGGCGGCCGGAGACCCACTCATTCCACTTGCCCCTCGGTGAGATGACCATCACGCTGCAAGACATAGAGGTTATAATGGGGGTTCCTGTAGATGGGTTGCCGGTGGTGGGATATACCCATATGGATGATTGGGGTGACCAATTTGCCAACATGCTAGGGCATAGGCCGCTGAAAGGTCTTCTTGGAGTTACAGCCTCTAAGAACACTGGAGTGATGGAAGGGCCAAGGATAAAAGCCAAGTGGCTTGAGGATCGGTTTAGGGACCCTCTCCCGGCTGATGCCAGTGAGGAGCTTGTGCAGCAGTATGCTCGGTTTTACATACTGGAGATGTTGGCTGGTATATTGTTTATGGACAAGTCTGGCGAACGACACTCAATTATGTATTTGCAATTTTTCAATCCAATTAGCAATGGAAAGAGATATAGTTGGGGTAGTGCAGCATTAAGTTGGTTATATAGACACCTTTGTAAGGCATCAGAGAAGGACGCCAAGCAGATTGGCGGTGCCGTGCTATTGGTGCAGTTGTGGGCATGGGAGAGGTTTCCACACATATGTCCTGTGATGAGGCATCCACACCAGGCACTGCCCCCAGGTCCACTTGCTATCAGGTATGTAGGATCTTAGATAGTTACCGTATTAAATTTTTGTATTATCTTTTTCGCATGGGAATTATGTAAGTACCTAATATGAAGGTTATGTCTGTGTTGTTTGGTAGATGGAAAGGGGCTAAGATAACAACTGAACATCCAATGCACGTCCTACGCGCCTATCGTTTGTCGCTCACTTCGCTACGGCCAAATCAGGTATCATGCGTTACAAGTAGGAATCGCTTTGGCATGTAGTTGTCGTACTTACAAGTGGCAATGAATAAACATTTTTTATTTCAGAGTTAAACATTGTTGCTATGTATTGTTCACATCCGTTACACATTTTTTCTAATTATATTGTTAATATGGTTGTTTGCATCTGTTGAATCATTGCAGATTGTCTGGGAGCCATACAGAAATTATTTGGGTTCCTTGCCCGCATATTGTACGGCAGGCCAACGCATATGGAGGTCTATCGTGCCGCTCATACATTTTTGGATGGTCGAACGCCATCACCCAGAACGTGTTCTCCGACAGTTTGGGATGAAGCAAGACATACCGATCAATGTCGAAACTTCAACTGAACTTCACAAGATAACACTTCAGGGCAAGCATGAAAAAAACTGGGCTGTTGAACATAGAACACATATTGCTAAATGGGTGGCGCATGCCATAATTGCCGATGCACCGCTCTTTCATGGGGAGATGAGCTACAATGACGATTATATGGTGTGGTTTCGTCCTCGCACTGTTCGCCATATTACGAGAGAGACCTCGTACTGGGACACTTTGGTAAGTTTACAAACACTGTTCTGTTATAAATGTACCTCGCTTCGCATAGTTTAGTTCAACCTACTAACACTATTCTTGTATACTTGTGACAGGTTGAATCACAGTTGAGGATTATGGAGAAGTGCGAACCAGGGTCTGAGATCTACAATGATTGTATTAATGCCTTGCAAGCTGTTGAAGAGCTCGGTCGGTTGACATTGGACAATGCACGCACTGTGGGCAACACAAGTGAACCGGCTGTAGGGCGTGGTCGGCAAGCAGGTAGACGTCAACGGCAAGGAGGCCGTCAATCTAGTCAGCGTCCCACATCTAGTCGGCGTCAGACACCCGTGCCCACATCTGGTCGGCGTCAAACACCCGTGCCCACATCTGGTCGGCGTCAGACACCCGTGCCCATATCTGGTCGGCGTCACACACCCGTGCATGACCACACCATGGAGGAAGCAAGTCAGACAGCAAATGAGATGTGTTTGGACATTGGTTATGACATGGGCTCCATGGCGCATGATGATGCGGGTCCATCCCATACATTTGCCCATGGGGACACATCTCGGTCCCCATCTATGAGGAGCGATGATACCTGCCCACCCACATCCCCTACTACATCTCCATTGCCCACCGCCCGTATGTCTCCCCCAGTGACTACCGGCACTGCCCCCGCAGATGTACATGGTAGAGATGAGATGAGATTCATGCCCACCCCTGGGCGACCCACCCCTGGTGCTGTCCCCCCTGAGTTTGTGCATACCGAGTTCATCCAGACACAGATACCCGCTGCCCCACCAGAGGCTTCACACATTCAGGATCGGCCGCGAAGGCCGCAACGGACACGGACACATCCTCCTGATTGTGGGACTGGACATGGTATGATACTTCGATTCAATTCCGATTACATATAATAGATAAATGATTTGCATATTAATATTTGCTTGTGTTCTTTTCAGGCAAGGTGAGACCAGTCAAGCAACCAGTGAGGAGAAGAAAACGGGAATGATTTTCGATGGACAAGAATAACTTATGTAAGTTATTTTTCAGTTGCACAACTTGTCCATTTCTGTTGAATTGCAGGCATTAAATAAACCTGAAGATTTTTCTTACTACAGGGCATATAGAAATAGTTTTAGGCCTGGGGAATATATTGTTAAAATTGTTTGTGGGTTTTGTTTGATTTGTTTGTGCATCTTTTTTCATGGTATTTTCAATGATTTGTTTTGGGTTTGTGTTTATTTACTTATTGTATTTTCATTTGTCGGCGTGGGTAAGGTCTTGAGTGATAGTTCAGTTTTGTGGCTGGGAGTTTGTGTGAGGTTTTGCCCATCTGGGTCATTTTGCTCATTGCGCTGGTGGAGAAATTTGTAATCATGGAGTAGGCTGGGTCAGTTTTGCTAGGAAGAAGAAAACCGATACAGTTTTGCTGCCTATTCAGATTACTTTGCTGGTATGTTGCATTTATCTTAATTTACACTCAATCATTAATGTGAATCTGAAAATAATCAATTGAATAGTACTATTTTAAATCATAGAAAAGATAATTAATTAAATTGTTTCTCAGTGAACTATGAATGTTTCATAATTTCTCCTTGAAAAATATATATAATTTTTTATAACATAAAGGGTAGGATAGTTGGCAAAATCTAAGTTTTTAATTCGTAATTATAATTTGGCATTGTTTACCTTTCCAATTATGGGGTTATTTATAATTATTCTGTCCCCGTTTGTGGTTTTACAATTTTATAAGTCAAAGCCCCCCAGTTGTGATTTTGGGTTTGCACTTGCAATGTCCTCGAATACTGTTGTTTTGAGATCCATAAAAGGTTTGTCCAATCTTTGCATTAAATTTCTGGTTACCTTCCTATTTTGTGAACTTTTATTGAGATGCTATGATATCCTTGAGGAATTAAGGTGTTCTAATACAGGCACTCCACTGTATATGGCTCCGGAACTGGTACGGGAACAGCCATACAACCACACAGCTGATTTATGGTCCCTTGGAGTTATTCTGTATGTTGAATCTCATTGATTGTACTTTGGAATTGTTTATTGCTAAAGTAGTTGGATTGGATGCTTGGTAGTGCTTTTGAATCTTTTTCATTTGAACTGTAACTTGGTCTAAGAAATTTCCTAATTTGATTGATTGCTTGCATTCTATTCTTTATTTTAGTTTACTTCAAGTTTTGACTCTCATCCAGTTGCACTTGGGCTGGGGTGTTTGGCTACTCTTTGAGAGACCTGATCAACTCCTGAAGAGAACTCAGCTTATGGAACGTTGGGCAAGGTGGGAGGTATGAGTTCAGAGTGAACTTCACATTGTCAGGAATATTGTTTGCAGTTATATAGCTTTAGTGCTTTCATTTCTTAAATTTTAATATGTCCCATAAAGAGATGAGAATAATAATCTGTATAATCACAACTCTCATGCAGATCAGCAATTTTGAATATCTGATGCAGCTGAATACCCTGGCTGGTCGTAGTTATAATGACATCACTCAGGTTGATTTTTCTCAACAGTTGTTCATTTTATATGGAGAAATTCTGAGCATCTGTTACTAAGTTTTTTTCATTTTTCTTGCAGTATCCAGTTTTCCCTTGGATTCTTGCAGTATCCAGTTTTCATTTTGTTGTCATTTTCAAATTATTTCAAAGTTAAAATACCTTTTATTCTTTGGTTATTCGGCTGTGTGCACTGAAAATTTTGCAATTTATCCTGGGTCCTAGTTTGCTAGTTACTAGTGAATTGAGAGACTTGAACTTTCCTTGCTAAATGTTCACAGGAAGTTCTAGGTACATGTCAAATGTTGCCTGTTTACTAATTAGGTTGTCATTTTCTCAGAGCATAGATCTCAAATTATTTCAAAGTTAAAACACCTTTTTATTCTTTGGTAATTCAGCTGTCTACACCGAAAATTTGCAATTCACACTGGACCCTAGATTGCTAGTTATTGAATTGAGAAAAACTTGAGCTTTCCTTGCTGAAAGTTCATGTGAAATTCTAGGTACATCTATTATCTTCATTATATTATATAAAATGTGCCATGTTTTTATTTGTCTCTCCTTTGTACACTTTCTGTGTATTAGGGCAGTGCGACCCCTTTTTTTTTGCGCCTTTCAATTAAATTCAATTGCTTATTAAAAAAAAAAAAATCTATGTTTCCAGATTTGTCATTTCTCAAAGTACAACTTTATTCGTGACAAGACACCTTTATTCTTTGGTAATCTGGCAGTGATTGTATATTATGGCAATTTGTTTGATTTAATATTCTGAAACTTGTCATTTCTGATATTTATACAATGTTCGTTGTGTTTGTGTACCAATTAAATTCAGTATCAATTGGGTGAAGTTTCTTAATTATTAGGAGACACTATGATGATACCTCTGTAATTTTTTGTGTTTCTATTACAGGTTCTATATTACCTTGTTAGGGTCGAACCATTTACAACTCTCTCGATTCAATTGCAAGGTGGCAAATTTGATCATGCAGATCGGATGTTTTCAGATATTGCGGGTACTTGGAATGGAATTCTTGAGGAAATGAGTGATGTGAAGGAATTGGTATGTGTATGATCATTATTATGAAGGAATTACATAAGCTGAAGTTGAATGTTCTCTTTTGATTTATATGGCCATCAAACTGAAGTTGAATGTTCTCTTTTGATTTATATTCACCATATCAGATTCTGTTCTCTTTTGTACCAACAAAAGGTACAACAGCGTGCTACACAAGACCAGAAGTTCTTGGTGGATTAGAGAGTGGTGTGCTCACCCTTAAAAGAAAGGGAATTTGGGTATCAACAAGCTTAGCTCTTTTAATTTGGCACTCTAATGGAAGTGGCCTTGGAGGTTTGGAGCGGAAAGGGACCATCTCTGGAGGAGAGTAATCTATGCTGAATATGGTGAAGTTTGGGGAGGGTTGATAACAGAGCAGCTTTGGGGTCAGAAGAGTATCAGTGGGGGATGGAAGCCATTCTTCAAATTCTCATGGTTCGTATGAGCCAGCTCTTGAGTAAGATTTTGGACAAGGAGGCTTCAACATCTTAATTGTTCAATACCTATGAGGGTGAGGTCCAATACATTAATCCTCATGTCATCAGGTCCAATACATTAATCTTCAACATCTTGCTGTTGACCACATTAAATAGGACTAAAATTGATTATTTGCCCATCCAGATGATAAAATAAGAGTGGGTTGGGGTAAATAAAGTAAAGAAGTGTGAGTGTAAATATTGCAATGTCATGTTACTTGGATTTGTTAGTTAGTCCTTTCCAATGTCATGTTAATGTTACTTTTGTCTTTTATTACTTGGATTTGATGGACTTAATCCTCCCCTGGCCCTACGGAAGGTTATTAACTTACAATATATTGATGTTATTGTTGTTATTTGCACTATGGTTGTTTGGATTTTCTACATATATCTGTAGTGTGAACTCTTTTTCCACTGTTGCATGTTAAAATTCAGCCTATATTGAATTTGATGACTGAGATAAGTATTTGCTATTGCACTTCTAGGGATATGTTGGAGTCTGAAAAGAGTTTGCAGACTGCATCTCAGGAATCAGAAGAGGCAACAAAACTTTGTCATCAAAGGGAGCAAAAACGTAATGCAGCCAAGGCAGCCTTAGAGATGGCAAGAATTAAGCTTCGGCAGTGATTGTATATTAACCATTCTCAATGTAAAATACAACAATGGTGTTTATATATGTAGATTATGCTGTATGGAACCGTTTATGTAGGTCTTTTGCTAAATTTGTGTTTATGATGGTGGGTTACAGTATACTTATAAAAAAATTGAAAATAATGAGAAAAAAGAACCAACAAAAATGAAGTTTTAAAAAGTTGTACAGAAAAGTTACAAACTGAAGCTTACAACTGATGTCAAACTCGTGTACACAAAGCAAGCAATGTTTGCAATTTGAATGAGCATAATGGGGGTGTCAAAGCAATTTCTCAATGTTAGGCCCTTCATTTGATTGATCGAAGCACCTTAAACTGTGCATGCAGGTTTATAAAAAAGGGACATTTTATAAAAAATGAAAAAAAAGGGACATTTCATAAAAACACTCAAGAACCAAGTAAAATTTTTGCGTGTGACCTTTGTTTATTTTCTTAAGGCAGATTACACTATATCACCCAGTAAAACACTCCCACAGTTATTTAAACAGTGTTTTTTCATCCAGGAAAATTTTCAAGGCAGGTTGGTACTCGAGCTCAGGAAGCTCGAGTACTGTCTAAATTTTTTTTAAGAAGTACTCGAGCTCAGGAAGCGCGAGTACTGTCTAAATTTTTTTTAAACAGTACTCGAGTTCAGGAAGCTCGAGTACTGTCTAAATTTTTTTAAACAGTACTCGAGCTCTAAATTATTTTTTAACCAGTACTCGAGCTCAGGAAGCGCGAGTACTGTCTAAATTTTTTTTTAAACAGTACTCGAGCTCAGGAAGCTCGAGTACTGTCTAAAATTTTTTTAAATAGTACTCGAGCTCTAAATTATTTTTTAAGCAGTACTCGAGCTCAAGAAGCGCGAGTACTGTCTAAATTTTTTTTTTAAACAGTACTCGAGCTCAGGAAGCTCGAGTACTATCTAAAATTTTTTTAATGGCTCCCACCTACTCACATACGAACGAACTGGCTCCAACGGTACGAGTAAATGGTACTTAATGGTACTCGAGTACCATTTAACCATATACCAACCCATCAGCATTAAGAAATTTTCAGTAGAAAGCTCTTGGGAAACTCCATGTGCGAGTCAGCCATCAGCATAAGCTTGACTGTTTGGTCACCATCTACAAGTCCTTGAGCTGTGTTGGTGTCTCCATCAATCAACGTGCTATCCATTCCACCGGTGAGTCAATTCTTTTGTGACCAGTACATAGATGTATTTGTTAAATGCTTAGTTTTTAAATTTTTTTGCATGAGTTAAAAGACCTCAATGAGTTTTTAGATTGTGTTTGTATGAGATTTTTATGCATGACTTTCATGTAATGACTTTCATGTGAACTTCTTTTCTTTGGATGTGATTGTGTGAACCAAATGTTATGTTACTTTGGGAACTGATCTGGTATGAAAAGACTTGATATATTGTTTTCTAATATTCCTTCCATTTCGTTGATGGACTTTGTGGTGATTGCAACTAGTAGATGATACTACATGGTTCTATTTATATAGTGGAAATTTAACTGTGTAATGAGTTTGGCCATTTTCACCTCAAAAGGAGTATTAAATTTAATTACATAATATAATAGTTGAAATGTCAATTGAATCATCTTTTTATTATTACCACATAGTCACACATCCAGATGGTTTTGAATGTTGGCCTTGTAATCTATATACGGCCAGAACTGCAAGTATAACTCATTGGCATTAATAGTTTAGAACCATCAATATAAAATTAATATGAAAATTGACAAGAAGTATTTTCTAGCTATATGGTAAACATAAATAAAGAAATGAAAACATAAATCATATCGATAGCATTTACTCGTTCAAGGTTAGAAATTTCAGAATTGTACTTCATTAATGTGAACTTCTTATCTTTAAGGTAAACTGAAAAAAAATTTCTAATAAAATTCTAATAACATTAACTATTTTTTTAGATGAAGTAAAAAACAAAATAATAATATGCAATTAATATAAACTTATAAATTATGTAAACTCCTTTTTTCTTTCTATTTATATCAAGTTATCAATTTCTTCACAATTTAAAATTATCTGATATAAAAGTGGGGCTGTATATACAGTTTGGTATATTTTTTCCTTTTCCTACCGTACAGTTTCTTAATATAATCTTTCCTTCTCATACTTACCTTACCTATGAAGATATATATATATATATATATAACTATTTATAGATTATGACAACTTTTAATATTGTTAATAACAGGTCGGTGATGGATTTTCACTTTTTCTATGTGTACTACAATGGAGAGACGTATTATCATGACTTAAATGGGTTGTCATATCAAGGCTCAAACCAAAAGCAAAAATGTGTTAAGGTGAAGCGTGGGATAGGCCTTATGAATTTGAAACGAAGAATATTGAAGGCGATGGGATTAGACCAGTGTAGGCATAACATTTCCATCGTGTATCGAGCACCTCAACTGGTTGTAGGCACCCAGGTTGTCTACAAGTCACTACAGTTATCGTGTGGCGCCGAAGTGAAGATGATGTGGGAAGTTGTTGAACAAATGGTGGTGAAAGGATTTGTTGCTTCGGAGCTCTATGTCACTGTTGAGCCCACCATAGTAGAGGTTGGAGAGGGTTCACAACATACTATTTTGGATGGAACTACAAATAAGCACATCGAGTCAATACCACTACAGTCTTATCAAGGGTGTGCAGAGAACACAGGAGATGGGTATGGCAATGAACCATGGCAGACATTTCCTGGTGTGAACTCAACTAGGGAGGAGGCAGGGCGCCATGAAGTGCATGAAGGAGAGCATTTATCTCATGATGAGCTGCATGGGGGCACATTTGAAAATGAAGATGATTACGGAGTTGCTGATGATGCAACCCATATTGATGTTACTAGGGATGAGTTCGAGGAGTTCCTAGATACCATGGGTGAACATGAGGATGTTGATTATATCGAAGATGTGGTTGTAGAAGAGAATAGAGACACTTGCCCAGGTCCTGATCCTACACCAGAATGGTTCACTAAAAACACTTGGGATAATATGTTTGATCCATCACTGGTTATGCAAGCAGAAGTATCAAGTTGGACGCCTGGGGAGCAGCCACTGAAAGGGATGGTATTCGCCAATAAATTGGCAGTAAAATTTGCGTTGACTTGGTACGCATTGCGAGAGAATTTTAGCTTCAAGACTGAGTATTCAGACTTAGAGAGGCTTATAGTGAGTTGTGAGAATGATTCCTGTCCATGGTCAGTCCGTGCGACTTGTTGCAAGGGAGACAATGTCTAGAAGATTGCAAAATGCAAGGGCCCCCACACGTGCGACAAAATTCAAAATGCTCACGATGGTCGGATGATTGATTCGGTGTTCCTAGCATACGTACTTGAGCGCTATATACGAGAAGACCCTGCATATAAGATAAAGAACTTACGCCACGTTGTTTTGGCAGACTTAAAACACGAAGTATCTCAGTACAAGGTATTATTTAATTTGCATTCTTTTTTCAGTACAATGTAGAGACATGCAGACCAGTCTAGTATAACCAAGATACTTTTTCCCAAAACCCATGAATACTTTATATTATGAAAATTGAAATTGAAAAAGAAAAAGAAAAAAACGAATAAAGAGGAAGAAATATTATATTCATCTTATAGCCTTACAAGTCTTCATTTGTTTTCTTCAACTATAATGATTTAACTTGTATTCATTTCTAACGTAATCATTATGGTTCACATACAAGGTATAGGATGCCAAACAAAAGGCCGTTGCAGCTATATACGGAGATTTTAAGGAGTCTTATGCAGAGTTGCCGCCTTTTTTGGCAGGACTTACGGATGCAAGTCCGGGTACACAATATAACTTACTACTGGATGATAATTATGAACGGGGAACCTGTACATTCAAGTCTGTATTTTGGGCGTTTCGTCCATGTATTGTTGGGTTCAAGAAGTGTAGGCCTGTGATTAGCATTGATGCAACCCACCTCTATGGAAAATATAAAGGGAAATTGATGATTGCAATTGCGACAGATGATAATAATAAGATTTATCCACTAGCCTTCGCCGTTGTCGAGAGCGAGAGCATAGAGACTTGGGGTAGGTTCTTGGCTTGTATAAGAACGTATGTTACCGATCGGAGAGACCTGTGTGTCATATCTGACAGACACCCTAGGATACAAGCTATCTTCAGAGACACTAATCGAGACGTCTCCCTGCGACCTCCCATGACAGAACATCGTTACTGCCTTCGTCATCTATGCAGTAATGTTAACACTAGATGGAAAAATGAAATATTAAAGAATCTAGTATGGAGGGCAGCAAGTGCTACCCAAGAGCAAAAGTTCAATGCCACTTTCGATTCAATTGAGAATGTCAACCGGGATGCGCATCGATATCCGAAGGATGCGCCCAAAGAGAAATGGGCTCTAACTTTTGACAACGGTTACCGTTATGGGGCGATGACTACAAACGTGTCCGAGTGCTTCAATGGTGTTCCAAAGGGTGCTCGTAGCCTGCCTATTACGGCAATGGTGAAATACACATGGTTCAAACTAAATGCCTACTTTGATGATCGTCGTAATAAGAGCATAGCGCAGTTGAAATCGGGTTAAAGATGGACTAAATATGCCTTGGATATCTTCATGAGAAATAAGGAGAAGGCGGAGAATCACAGGGTGACGAGATTGAGCGCGCAACAACAATCATATCAAGTAGATACACCGCATAATGCAGGGACTGATGGACATGGGGATCACACACATGGAGTTAATCTGTTGCAAAGAACTTGCACATGTCAGAAATGGAAACTGTACAAGATACAATGTTCACATGTCATTGCAGTTTGTATTAGGTATCGACATGATGCAGAGCAGTATATTGACCCCTGCTATAGCGTGGATGCATTGTTCCGGAGCTATGCTCCCGTTTTCCCTGTGTTGAAAGATAGATTATCATGGCCGGATCCTGAAGAAACTCGAAAAGTCCTCCCTAACGCTCAATTGATTCGAGAAAAAGGTCGCCCTGTCTCAACACGAATCAAGAATGAGATGGACGAGGGTGGGAGACGGCCAAGAACCACACCATGGAAGGAGGGGGGGAGGAAGGTGCAATGCGGGTTGTGTGACCAAGAGGGTCATAACCGAAGAAAATGCCCTAAGCGGAACGAGGTACGGACGAGTGGTGGTCTCGCGGACTAGGTACGCTAAGTTTGAACCGTGGCATCCTTTTAAATGTAATTTTTTTCCATTTTTTTAATGCTGATCGTAGAAGTTCTAACTTCTGACTTGTTCTTAAACATTGCTACCAATCAAAGGAATTGCCTACACTCTCACAATTGAACACTTTAGTTCCTCCTAAATGTCTTTGATTGCACTAGTTCAAAACTTCAAATTATTATGCTTATGATGATGATGACTTTCTCTTTATATTTAAAGTATTGAACTTGTGTATTGTTTCTATTTAAATTATAATGTGCTGTCCTCAAGCTTGGCATTTTGAGCCATCCCACTATGCCCTGAAGAAACTAGGCATAATGACACCAAGTGGAAAGAAAACCCAAAAAGTTGAGTGACAAAGTTAATGAAGAAGTTCATGACTGACTTCTACAATGCATGTGCATAAGTTCATGGCTGACTTCTACAATGCATGTGCATATGTGTTATATATATAGGAGTTATAATAAGTCAGACTATTGACTTAACTATAATCCAAAAACTTTTCGTAGTTAGCTGGATTTGGTATTGAAATCTTATTCACCAATGACTCTATCTACGATCATATCTCTTGTTAAATCAATGACTGTAATGAAAACTTAGGTTAGTCAGTGTTGTTACTATACACTTCCTCTGTTGCTTTGATTTCCTTTGATAAGTAATCACCTTCGCTAATTTTGTGCTCCGGAAATTTGAATTTCCTTCAAGCAAAAAGTACAAATATAACTCTGCCCTTCTACTTTATTACATGTGAAAGGCCTGTGTAAGTAAATTAAATGGAATTTGAAGCATACCATATCGCCAATTTCCAGTCGACTGGCATTCCAAAAACACTTTATACTTTCAAAATTTCGTAGTCCTTATGCAAATTGTTTCAGTCTGCAGCTCATGTTATTACATATCATAGTTGTTTTATTAACTAATGCATTTGGCAATACTATTAGGTTGATCCAACCACTGGTGAGACAGAGGATGATGGTGTTGAAGATGAATACCAGCTAGAGGACCTGGAGGTTGTAGCAGCTGATTACATGTTGAAAGTGGGGGTCTCCAATTTCAGAAATGCATGGGAAAGCATGGGTGATGACTGCCATGCATTATACTATTACTGGCAGGGGAGATTTTCTCTTTTTTTGGGGGGGGGGGGGGGGGGAGGATATATACTCTACCAAACAACACCTACTTATTTTGGGTTTGCCTTAACATCTCAGTGATCTTAATTTTTGGTCTTTTTTTTGGGGTCCTGAGTCTTCCTCTTAATATTTTTCATGTGTATGTGCCATGTGCATCTTGTATAAACACAATATAAAATGCAATGTAATGTATTTTTTGCAACTGTGGGAATTGTAAAAACAAGGCTTTTGAAGTATTTAAATAAGGAATTACATGAAGTTTCCTACGCCTGAGCAAAAAAAAGAGAGTTCCTATGTGACATGTTTTGTCGTATGATTCCGTTTTAAGCAAATGTGAGATCTTGTGCATTATCCACAAATTGGCATACAGGGAATTTTTTGGCTCAGGGTTTTTTCGCCCAGGAAAATTTTCAAGGCAGCTTGGTACTCGAGCTCAGGAAGCTTGAGTACTGTCTAAATTTTTTTTAAGAAGTACTCGAGCTCAGGAAGCGCGAGTACTGTCTAAATTTTTTTTTAAACAGTACTCGAGCTCAGGAAGCTCGAGTACTGTCTAAAATTTTTTTAAACAGTACTCGAGCTCAGGAAGCTCGAGTACTGTTTAGAATTTTTGAATCAACTGCCATGTCAGCGTGCCACGGTGGAAGTAAAAAACATAGTACTCGAGTTCACCAAACTCGAGTACTTAAAAAGGTGGTACATCCCCAATTATTTTCGAAACAGTGTTTTGGGGCCAAATATTTCCAAAATTGATGGTAATGGGCCATTTTGGCCTACTATAGAGCTCTCTTTTTCCTCTTCATTTTGTAGCCCAAACCCTTCTACATTTGCTTTTGTTTAAATAGGCCTAGGTCGAAAACTTGGGCTAGTACAGGCTCATTGCTCATTCGGGCCCATAGTTTCTATTTTTTGAGTGTGGGCTTCTGATCACCCTCTTCTATGTGCCTAGAGGCTCATCTAAATTGAGCCTATGTTTTACCTCATTTATTTAGGTCACTAGTTGGACCTAGTTAGTCACTTTACTCACCTCTATTTGAATTTTTAATGTTTAGCTATAAAATTAGTCGTAGCCTAAGGTTATAATATTATTCAATAAAATAAATATTATTATATATTTTGAAAATCTAATCGTTAAATAATATTTTCTTTACATTCTTAATATACATGTCAAATTTTATGTCAATCAGATATTGTTTATCATATGATCTATAAGCTTATATCTTATGTACAATTTTAAACTATAAAAACCTTTAATTTAAACAATTTATTAATGAAATAGCTATTAATCTTTAATTTTCTATAAATTTTGCAAGCATGGTGGATATAAATCCAATGGTGTATTTATCAAAATTCATCTACAATAGAAAGATATTGACTAAGGCTGTAGCTAAACTTTGTCCTTCGAGTAATGTTACATACACAAACTATTTTATCTTTTATATTATGAATGTGATATTTTCCTTCCTTATCTATCTCCCTTCATTGCATATTTCCTATATTTCCTATTTGAATATCATTGACTAGGATTAGGATCCTTTTGGGCAAAATATATACCTCGTATTTCTTAAGCTTTGTTTCCCCATGTGATTTGAGATTGATGAAAGTCAAGTTTGTTAACAATTGTGTTTCGATACAAACCTTGGAGAAATTATAAGATCCACATGGTGGACAAGTGATGTGGTCCACCATTTCACTAAAAAACTGTCACTTATTTAAAATTGTTAGTTAGAAAAAAATTTTAAACAGAAATTAATTACAATTTTAAACAAGTGGAAGTTTGTTAGTGGAATGTTGGACAAGTGATATGGTCCATCAGAAGACTCTATAATTTCTCCAAACCTTGGGGCAAGTGTAGCTGAGAGTCCTCCTTCCTCCACCGCACTCCTTACTTCTGACAATGCTTATCTCCGGTCACCTTGCCGCTCACCATTCACACCGAGTCACCGACCTAGGTTGTCTTCATTTGGGTTTCATGGCTCATAACCACGTCCCACTACTGCAACTCTTCAGTTTCAACCATTATTTTTTCTGGCTTCTCATTTGTAATAGACAATTGGGCAGACGTTTGTATTGAAAGTACACCCAAAACCAAAAGGGAAGGGTGCCTTTGAAGAGGATCTTATTTCACCAGTACATATATGGGGTTTTTTATATTTTTTATTCTCATGAGTTGGTCCCTCCAATTCCATCCTCGGATACATCTACCTCTTCCACCACTCCAATTGCCTATCAGATGAATTAAATTTAAATCTACATACCCACCCATGCATGTCATGCATGCACTTAGGGAAATATCGTGAGTATATCTATACACTTTCTCCTAAATTGGAATTATTCACGTACCATAGCATTTTTTTTTCTTCTTGCTCTTTTTGGGTACTTTAAGTTCGATAATGCTTTATACCTTGTTGTTTGGGATAATGTATCGTTTGCTCAATGGATGCAAGTAGTATAAATGTATTTCGTATATAAAATTTTCACCTAAATATTTGTATTGCTTTCAACTATTTTTTTTAATGATTTTTAATAATTTTCTCATTTAATTACCGAAACTAATAAAATTTTAGTGCGTACAAAAATCATAATCCATATACAAATTTGTGAGCCCAGTTAATATATGCTCTAAGGGCATACATTAGTAAAACCATACATATATATATATATATATATATGTGTGTGTGTGTGTGTGTGTGTGTGTGTGTTTTGACATTTGGTTGATTTCATAATATTATGTCAAATACACTTTTGAGATCTTAGAATTTACATGTTGTAGGGGCTTTTTTTGTGTTGTGCGTTGGGCTGGGTTGCCTCCTGCGGTAGTGGGCCCGAATGTTTCTCAGTAAGGGAGTTGAGACCGGTTCAACTGCAACTCAATTTGGGCCGGTTTGTGCACAAACTATGCTTCGTCTGCCATGAGTGTGCTTATGGCAGGCAGAGCTGTTGGGGATTCAACCGAAATTCCAACCCGTGAAAAACAAAAAAAAATAGAGAAAACACACGTCAAAGAAAAACAATCACACGCACAAGACAGTATTTACGTGGTTCGGCAATTTGCCTACGTCCACGGAGTTGCAGAAATTTCACTATTATCAGGGAAAAAATACAAAGTACGGCTACAGTGTTTCTCTCTCTCTCTCTGAAACACGACAACAGTGTTTCTCTCTACCTCTCTGAAACACGACAACAGTGTTTCTCTCTATCGGCCCAAGCCTCCGCTCCATGGACTAAGCCTCAGAAAATCTCCCATTAAAAATCACGCAACATTATTCGGGTCGGGTCTGGTCGTCAACCGGATCAAACATAAACTAGGCTCCACAAAGCCCAACAAATCTCCCACTTGGAGACTAGTTCAATCACCAACACCAGCCGCTATCCTCCAAAAGCAATCCCTCATCCTGCAACTCATCCTCCTGTCCTCAAGCTAGAAGGCCAACTGAAGCTGCACACAGCTTCAGCTTCTCAATAGTGACACCCTTAGTCAACATGTCTGCCGGGTTCTTAGATCCACATATCTTCTCAAGTATTACCAGCTTATCTTCAATAAGGTACCGAATAAAGTGGTATTTTGTCTGTATATGTTTTGACTTTGAATGAAAAGCCGAATTTTTAGCAAGAAAAATTGCACTCTGACTATCACTGTGTAAAATGCCCATCTCCTGCTTCTTATCCAATTCATCTAAGAAACCATGTAGCCAAATCATCTCCTTTCTAGCTTCAGTTTCTGCAACATACTCAGCTTCTGTAGTAGACAAAGTAACAATCTTTTGCAGATTTGAAGCCCATGATATAGCTGTACCACCCAGAGTGAATACAAATCCAGTAGTACTCTTTCTACTATCAATATCGCCAGCAAAATCAGCATCTACATAACCCTGCAGTTTCAAACTTGCACCTGTGATGCAAAGACATGTATCTGATGAACCCTTCAGATATCTCAGAATCCACTTGACTGCCTCCCAATGCTGCTTTCCAGGCCTACTCATGAATCTGCTCACAACTCCTACTGCATGTGCAATGTCTGGCCTTGTACACACCATAGCATACATCAAGCTGCCAATAGCTGAGGCATAGGGCACCTTGCTCATATGGACCCTTTCTTCTTCTGTCTTTGGTGACTATTCTTTGCTCAGTTTGAAATGACTACCTAAGGGTGTGCTCACTGGTTTAGCTTCATTCATGTTGAATCTGCTAAGAACTTTCTTCACATACTCTGACTGTGAAAGCTTCAAGGTACCATTAGCCTTGTCTCTAATGATTCTCATACCAAGGATTTGTTTTGTAGCTCCCAAATCCTTCATTGCAAATTGTTTTGACAATTGCTTCTTCAGATTATTAATCACCTCAATGCAAGACCCTACAATAAGCATATCATCCACATACAACAGTAATATGATGTAAGAATTGTAAAAAAACTTAACATAGCAACAGTGATCAGTTTCACATCTCTTGAACCCAATTCTATGCATAAAACTGTCAAATTTCTTGTACCACTGTCTAGGAATTTGTTTTAGGCCATACAAGCTCTTACTCAGTTTGTAGACTAGATTCTCGTCCCTGAACAATGAACCCTTCTGGCTGAATCATATAAAGGTCTTCCTCCAAGTCACCATGAAGGAATGCTGAATCATCAAACTTTTCTATTCCAGACGTCTTTCCTGCTTCCTCTGCCATTGCTCCCACTCAAACCTAAACCTGGCTCTAATACTAGTTGTTGGGAATTCAACCGAAATTTCAACCCGTGAGAAACAAAAAAAAATAGAGAAAACACACGTCAAAGAAAAACAATCACACGCACAAGACAGTATTTACGTGGTTCGGCAATTTGCCTACGTCCACGGAGTTGCAGGGATTTCACTATTATCAAGGAAAAAATACAAAGTGCAGTTACAGTGTTTCTCTCTCTCTCTCTGAAACACGACAACAGTGTTTCTCTCTATCTCTCTGAAACACGACAACAGTGTTTCTCTCTATCGGCCCAAGCCTCCGCTCCATGGACTAAGCCTCAGAAAATCTCCCATTAAAACCACGCAACATTATTCGGGTCGGGTCGGGTCGTCAACCGGATTAAACATAAACTAGGCTCCACAAAGCCCAACAAGAGCTGTTTCAGATGAGTTATGGCAAATAGATATAATAATAACAACAAAAACAGAGTCCTTTGACTATTTAATAGAAAATGACCAAATAATCCCTATTTATGAGACATAATCACAGTGATAATAACGACTTTTTCAAAGAAAGTAAAGGGGTGAATGATAATATGAGTTAATCAAGAAGAAACATAAATCAAGCCAAGTTTGGTCTGCAGAAGCAAAACCAAAGAGGGAAGAACGCCTCCTCTCAATGCAACTAATCTCCCAGGAAAGATCCTGTTGTGGGGATTAATAGTTTTGAGGGAACCGGACCTGAATGGTTAATGCCCAAAGGAATCATTTTCACTTTTTGGAAGAGAGCAGGTTTTTGAGAGGGAGAGAGGGAAATCGATCTACTGGTGCATGCCTATCGTATTAACTCTCTTCGTTTTCTTTTTTCTCTCTTATCTTTTTCTTCCCTTTGTTTTTATTTTCTTTCTTCCTTTATTTCGTGATTTTTTTCCCTGTTTTTCCATCCCCTTTCTGGGCACGGCAAGGGTTTTCTTATAGTGCCTGCCGTGACCAAATTTTACTACTTTGCCCCTTAACCACCTTTGTCGGGTCTAGGTGTACTTGCCGACCACCAAGAGTTCGTCTGTGTGTTACTCCCCCTTGCCAGACAAAGGCAAGTTGTTTTATTCATTAGTCTGTCGTGGCACCCTTTCCTGCCACGGTGTAGGTGTTTTCTCCCTCTATCCCTCATAGCATGCACCTAACGGTTCCCCCTTTAACCTTGCTTCTTTTGGGTGATCTGTCATCCCAGCAGAACGTACCCCCCAAAAGAGCTTGGGCAGGAGCCGCAGAGTAGGTCTTTTCCCCTCTCTCCACCACCAAACCATACCCCTTTACCTCTGACCCATGACCCCACCATATCCCATATTAGCTGGGTATAGGCTGGTGGTGCCTGGGTCTTACGCGTGCTTCCCTTTCATGTATGTCCAAAATCTGCTTGCTGCTCATGCGTTTGCCGCAGTCTAGAGGCTTGCTTGCACAATCTGCCACCCTTCTTTGACCTTTTACGTGGGCTGTTTTATAATTCATTGTTCCCCTTAGGAGCTGGGCTTTATTTGATGCTGGGTGTTAAAATTTTAGACCCCTTAAAACACAACAATTGAATTAACCTAGTTTATTTAGCCAAGTGATTAACTTAGTCAAATTATGAAAATCTAGGTTAACACAATCAAATAATCATATCAAGATATAAAACAGCGAAAATATAAAGAATACAAAGATATGATGACTCAGGAAAACCAAACCGGTAAAAAAACCTAGGGAGGATTTAACCTAGCTATCATCAAGGTAAAAAGCAAATCCACTAAAAAGAATCGAAGTTCATACAATAAGACTTACAAGCCCCCACGCTCGACTTCTTATTGCTACCCACCAGTAGAACTTACTGACACGACCACGTGCAAGCTTCGAGACCACGGACTCCTTCTTTCTTTGGCCTTTGCAAAACACAAACACCCACGTCTGTGACTTTGAGATCCCACTTAAAGGTTTAGCAACACAAACTCTCTTGTTTGTGACTCCAAGACCACCCTTGAAGGTTTAGATCATCAACACCTTTGATGACTAGAGAAGGCAGCAACTTCTACAACACCGGATCTTGAGATTCTTCAAGGAATAACACCTGTAGAAAACATAAGAGAGCTTTTGGGTACAAAACCCTAGATCTACAAAAGAGGCACAAGATGCACTCTAATTTCTATAAAAAACTCTCAAAACCCCACCTAGGGTTAGCTTATAATGTCCTTTAAATACTGGAAAAAACGGCTCTCGATTTGGGCTTCAAACAGATAAGTTATGGCCTTTTTACGTTTTGCTGATTTTGCTGATATACGATTTTCGATCAATCGAAAATCCCTAGCATCAATCGAGTATCAATCGAACCAACCAGCTTGTAACTCATTTGTTTTTATCCCGAACTTGAGTTTTTTGTCTTGGGCTTCAATGTAGACCATACTAAACTAATGAGACTTAGTTTTTGTCATGTTTTGTCATGGTTTGCCAACATTACAAACTCAAAACCTAACACTGGGCTTTACATTTCTTCCAGCCTATTTCTTGATTGCCATCATGTCCTGCCATTCCTGCTGTAATGACTTGATCCTGCCGGGCCTTTTCAAGCCTGCCGCTTATTCTTTCCCCAATGGCTTAGCACGACTATGAGTTTTCTTACTTATGGGCTCCTGTGTCCCTTTTGTTTACCCTTGGGCATCCTCGACCCATTTGCTTGTCTTAGGCTTCCTTGGCCATTTTCCTAACTTTGTGTTCCCATGGACTTTTACTAACTTCATTGGGTTTCCCCGGCCCAATTACTTCATACTCATCCTTGGGGTTTGTGGGCCTGCCATCAATCCCCTACTCTCTTTGCTTGCATTGCTTTGGGCCTGCCGCGGCCCATTCTTACTTTTCTACATCATACACTGCCCATGGGTTTGCTATTTGCTATTTCTCCGGGCTCTTTTGAGCCTATTTACTTCCTCAAGGCCCATTTATTTATATTATGGGCCTGTGATCCATTATTCCTGCTGCTTGAGCTTAATAGTTTTATTCTATGCTTGCCATTTCTTTTGCTGCCCGTGTTGCTGGGTTGGGCTTCCTTCTTTCTATTCGGGTTTCACAAAAAATGACCCTCAACACATGTTATTATTCTAATATTTTTTTTTATTAAATTTCAATTATGTTCTATAATTAAATCATTCATTAGAATATTTATGTTTTTTCAAAAAAAGAAAAAGAAAAATCCTACATTAGAATCTCAACACATCATATTTTCTGTAATTGGTAGAATATATAGTTCTATATACAAACACAAGCATAATAAATGCTTAATGCTGAACTATATAATTCCATATGCAAAAACAATCATAATTTATAATTTTCGTAATTAAAAAAAATCAAAATATTTTAAACTTTCCCCATTTACTGTCTGGGTTGCTGACTAATTGATAATCAATATCAAAGTTGAAAGTTTTCAATTTAATTCCAATGGTCGTTTTGATTTATCCATTAGAACTGAATATTTCGAAATCAGTATATATTCTGATGTACCATTTTGGGATTATATATATATATATATATATATATATATGAGATAAGTTCAAGTTACACTTAATGAAATTCGTGTAACTTTTAAGGAATTACACATTTTTTGTACCGTAGATTTCTAATAGATCCAACACCCAATGAGGTCTATGGAAAGTAATAAATGAGGATAGGAAAAAACTGTTATTAATTAGGTAAATAAGGTAGAAAGTAATAATCATTTAATATTATTTTTTCAACCGTTTGATATATTAGAAATCTATAGTACAAAAAATGTGTAACTTGAACCCATATGGGTTCAAGTTACACATTTTTTAAGCCGTAGATTTCTAAAAGATCAAATAGTTAAAAGAAAACACTATTATTCATCATTATATCATTAAATATTTACCAAATTAATAGCATCCTCATTATCTCTTTCCTTATTAATTGCTAATTGTGTTTTTTTTTTCCTCTCTCTTTAAGTCTTTATTAAGTCCTTTCACTGTAATCTTTTTTTTTTCTTCTCCTGCAATTCATCAAACGTTTCTACCCTTATCTTTCTACCCTAACTCCTAGAATTACAATAAAACATAAAAAATGATTAAATCATAAAAATAGAAGCCTATATTAATTCGAAATCCAACCACAGACTCCGAAAATTTCTTCCTGCAAAATCAAACTGTGATTCATGTCTTGTGATCTTTTGCAACAATGAATGGAGTTTAGACCTCTTTGGAGTAAAGTTTCAAAAATGTGTGAGAGAATTGGATGGTTTTATCGAACTCATTGATATTCTTCTACAAAATTAGTTGGATGCACTGGGGTTTCATGGATCTGTAGTAACAATATGGTTGATTTGCCATCAACGTAATTAAGTGGTACATTGTGGCACCTGAGTGATAGGAAATTAGGATTATGAAGCTTCTTGTGGATTAGTATTACCCAATGAACCCTCACTCTAACATGGTTGTGCCAATTTTAGAGGTACATTAGTTTGGATTAGAAATCTATCCTTAGTGATAAAATATATCTGGCAACCACACCATATACAAGTCCTAAGTTTATAGAAGTCTATCCTTAGTGATAAAATAATAAGACTGTATCTTAGGTGATGAGGTTGTTTGCAAATCAACAAACATTTAAAAAAGATTTTAAAAAATCAAGTAAATAAAATTGGAACACAAGATACAAGGAACCTAAACTAAAAATAATTAGAAGTTATTTTCAAGAATTCGTGGTCTTAAACATTTTGTTAAAAAGATGAGGAAAGTGATAGAGGTTTTATTTAAGGGAGTAAAAAATTGACTGAAGTAAGGAAAGGTTAGAAAGATAAGGGTAGAAATGTTTGATGAATTGCAGGAGAAGGAAAAAAAAAAGATTACAGTGAAATGACTTAATAAAGACTAAAGAGAGAGGGAAAAAAAAAACACAATTAGCAATTAATAAGGAAAGAGATAATGAGGATGCTATTAATTTGGTAAGTATTTAATGATATAATGATGAATAATAGTGTTTTCTTATAACCGTTTGATCTTTTAGAAATCTACGGCTTAAAAAATGTGTAACTCTTATGGAGTTACACCAAGTGTAACTTGAACCTATCTCATCAAAGTATTAATTCAAAATCAAATAATGTATATTCTTTTTTTCTTTTTTTATACAAGATATAAACTCTACTCTAGCCTAATCTAAGTGTATATTATTACATGCTTCTTGCTTAGATAAAACAAACTTAAAAAACTAAAACACCATTCTTCAAAATCAATTAAAACAAAAACCAATTTTTTCTACGCTTGTGCATCTTCCCAAATTTAGATTCTTCTCAAAACCTCAGATCCCACCCACCCACCTCACCCATCGTCCTGTCCTCTCTCTCTCTCTCTCTCTCTCTCATATTTCAATTCCAACTCATTGATTTTAGCAGCAGTATCACTGTTTAATTGCAAAGGAGCACGGGAGGACTTGACAGTTAGCATAAACCTTAGAAGATCTCTGATTGTCAATAGCTGGGTTTCACTCATATCTCTGCAATAAAGAATTATTTGCTTGATTTCTTTGTATTGGTCTGTGTTACTAAAATCTTGGATAATTTTGTCAAGTTCCAATGAGGTAAGAATTTCAATAGCTTTATTGTAATTGTGCTCTACCACTCCAAGCTTCCACGGCAAAATCTATAACCCCATCTACCAAACCAAGAATGTCCATAAGCAACCCCATACAACAATCTAAGATTCATTGACCTCTTCTTTGACATCCTTGTTGATGCCCAATTTTGTGATTCCATATCCAAAAGCCCATGCGGAAGAAAGCCCAGTAAGTTGCAAAACACAAATCTGCCGCAGAATACAAGTCTGCCGCAGAATACAGATCTGCCGCAGGATACAGTTCTCTGGCAGGATGGCTTCGGCAGATGAAAATAAATTGGGCCCAAGACCCTTTTGATCCAGTCAACATCATTTGGCCCACAAAGGCCCAAATCATTTTGTATAAAAAAGATAGGCGTGAAAACTGAGAAGAAAAACACACGGCAGGCCCAAAAGGGCCCGGCAGGATTGAGATAAGCAGCAGGAATAACAATCTGGTATGGCAGGAGATGCCAAGCCATGAAGCAAACACCCAAAATAAAGGGAGGCCCAATGATCCAACAAGGCCCAACTCTCCAAAGAAAGGGACAAGTCATAAATGTTGGCCTGCCGGAGATGCAATCCACACCAGAAAAGGCCAAAAAGCGCACGGCAGGATATGTGCACCCATTTTCAGACCTCGGCAAACGAATGAAACATCAAGAAGGTAAAGCATGCGTACGACCCAGGCATCACCAGCCTATACCCAGCCACTATGGGAAAAGGTGAGGTCATGGGTGAGGGCACGGTCTGGCGGTGGGGAGAGGAGTGGAAACCCATTCTTGTGTTTCTTGCCCAGGCTCTTTCGGTGGGCACAGTCCTGCTGGAATGACATGCCACCCAAAAGAGGCAAGGCTGGGTAAGAACCACTGGGTGCATGCCATGAGAGACCGAGAAGGAGAGGATACACACTGGACGAGTAGAAAAGGAACTGTCGTTGTCTGAAAGCCACAGGTCAATGGTGGTAGTCAGAACCATTGACTCGGTAAGTGGTTGGCAAAAGGTTCCCATATTAAACAAGGGCCATGAAAAGGCTAGAATAGTAAAATCGGCCACGGCAGACCCTATATAAGGGACCCGTGGCTGTGTGCAAAAAAGGAGGAAAAGGAATTGAAAGAAAAAACGGAGGGGAATGGAAAAAGATGAGAAAACAAAAAAAGAAAGAAAGAAAGAAAGAGGGGTGGAAAAAGAAGAAAGAAAGAAAGCAAAAAAGAAAAGAAATGCAAGAATTCTAAGAAAGAAAACAGAGAGAAAGGATAAAACAAAAAAAACAGAGGAGGAAGAAGGAAAAACAGAGTGTTTTATGGCAGACATGCACCCAAATGGGTTAACCCCCTCTCTCCCTCAATAGCCTTGTCCTCAAAAGGCAATACAAAATCTATACCTGGGCACATACCATTTGGGGCTGTCCTCTCAAAGCAATTAATTCCATCAAGTGAAGTTACTTGCGTTGAGGGAGTAGTTTTCCCTTCCGTGGTTGGAATCCTGCGACAATACTTAGTGTGGCAGACTCGTTTTTTTTATATATATAATCACGTTCTAATTCTTCGCTTAAGTATTATTCTTTAAAAGTTAGACTTGTTAAGTTGTTCTGTGATTGCATTTCCTTTGCGTTTTCTATATTATGTCTGTCTGCCATAACCTCTTAACAATGACTCTGCCTGCTGTGAGCTTATAAACAGACTTTAGCAGACGTGGTGTGGCTTATGCACAAGCCAGGCCAAGGAAGTGGAAAAGTATTTCTGCAGTAAAAATGGTAGTCATTCACATTGCCGAAGGCTTTACTGCACGGCAGACAGCTTTAAAGCACAGCAGACAGCTTCATTGCACGGCAGAAGGCTTTACAGTAGAAAGCTTTAATGTACAGCAGACAACTCTATTGCACAGTAGGAGGCTTTACGGCAGGAAGCTTTTCTGCAAAACAGAAAGCTTTATCGCACAGCAGATAGCTTCATTGCATAGCAGAAAGTATTGCTGCACAGCAGAAAAGTCAAACCTGTGGCAGAAATCGGAGAAAAGTCTTCTGCGGCAGAAACAGAGGATAACTTGGACTCAACGTTTGCGCACAAGCCGGGCCAAGGTGTGCTCCAATTGGGCCAGTCCCAACTCCTCACCCAGAAACAACTCGGGCCTCGTGCGGCAAGAATTTGCCCAATACCCCAATCCAGGCCCACCCCCTTACAAATGGCGACTTCACTGGGGAGTTGGGATTAAGATGGGGAGAATGAGAAATTTCTCTCTCGCAAACATGTTTCCAAGTCCTTACCAAAGCAAGATATGCAGATGTTCTTAAACCTTCCAAGCTATACTCTCAGGAAAGTATCCAAAACGTCATAGTAGTCCATAGCAGAATCCTATGGCAGAATATCACAACAGTGTGGCGGAATTGTATGGCAGAACATTGTAACAACGTTACCGCAGGACAGTGCTGTAGCAGAATTCTGTGGCAGAATACAGCAACGTTACAGCAGGACAGTGCTGTAGCAGAATTCTGTGGCAGAATACAGCAACGTTACAGCAGGACAGTGCTGTAGCAGAATTCTGTGGCAGAATACAGCAACGTTACAGTAGGATAGTACTGTGGCAGAATCCAGCAATGTTACAGCAGGACAATACTGTAGCAGAATATAGCAACGTTACAGCAGGACAGTGCTGTAGCAGAATTCTGTGGCAGAATACAGCAACGTTACAGCAGGATAGTACTGTGGCAGAATCCAGCAATGTTACAGCAGGACAGTTTCGTAGCAGAATTTTGTGGCAGAACACAGCAACATTTAAACAAAGCAGTATCTTGAGCAAAATGCTATAGCAGAATATTGCAGCAGAATGTTGTGGTAGAATACCACAATACCATAGTAGAGTTCAGTGGCATTGCCTCAAAAATGCAGTAGCAAAATATCACTACAACACCATAGAGTTCTACAACAAAAAAATGCCACTTGTTCCTATCCTGTAAATGCCACTTGTTTTCCTTGTCATGCATGTGAGACATGTGGCAAGCCACTTATTCAAACATGCAAAACCAAGAGTTCCACCACTTTTTGGCTCTCATTTCTTTCAAGGAAATACTAGAAACTTTCTAAACTCTCTCCATCTTCACCTTCAGGTCCAGCACTTAAAGTAGAAAAATCCCTTCATTCCCTCACAAGGTTTCAATCAATTTTTTTTTATGCCAGTAATTCTAGCTCTACTTCCCTTCAAGAACCAAAAGCTAGAAACAAAAAAATGAAGCTATTGTAGCCAAAGGAAAATTTTCATCATTACTGTACTGTTGCGAATAACTATTTCCTCCGTGAAGTATCCTTCAGCAGATTTTTTCCAGAAGTGCAAAATGTCCCTCCGCAGAAATTTTGTAGCAGAAAGTGCAAATCCTTCGGCAGACTATTCACAGCAGAATCTGCTGAACCCCAAAAATGCAGAATGTTCATTGGTAGAATGTTTCATAGCAGAAAGTTTTAGAAGCCAAAGTGCAAATATCACAGCAGACTGCTCACAGCAGAATATTCTGCGGTAGAATATTCTACAGCAGAATTTTGTATTCCAACAGGTCTTTTCGCAGAATATCCTACCACAAAATTCAGTATTGAATTCTTGAACTTTCTAAGTGCAATCACAAATCCAATGTGATTATCTTCTACAACAAAAGTGATCATTGCCCCATCAAGAATTCATGGGAACACAAAGTTAGGAAAAGGGCCAAGGAAGCCCAAGACAAGCAAATGGGCCGAGGAAGCCCAAGACAAAGCAAATGGGCCGAGGATGCCCAAGGGAAAACACAAGGGACGCAGGAGCCCATGAGTAAGAAAACCCATGGCCAGGATAAGCCATTGGGGAAAGAATAAGCGGCAGGCCTGGAAAGGCCCAGCAGGATCAAGTCATTGCAGCAGGAATGACTGAGTAGTATGGCAGGACATGATCGCAAATCTTTGGAAAGAATCTGCAAAAGAGCTAGCCACAATCATATGTAGCAGAAAACACATGGGAAGCAATTGTGCTTGCAGTGGAACGAAGTCAAAGCATGCTTGGGAAGTAACTTTTTTCCCAAATTCTCTAGCAACGAAGAATTTCTACAATATGGCAAATTGCAGATCCATGACATCTAATTTTTTACTAAAGAATGCATAAACCACATGATGGAGCATCGACATCAAGAGAAGGTGATATCAAGCTCATCCAGTTGTCTCACATGCTGGGGGCTAAAGCTCATTCTGCGGCAAACACGGGAAGCCTTCGGCTGAAAGCTAAGGGCTTATTCTCGTATACTGGGGGTTGTCTCATTTTGCAACAAAATTTGGGAAGTCTTCTTCAAAAAGCTAAAGACTCATCCAGTTGTTTCACATGCTGGGGGGGCTAAGGCCCATTCTGCAGTAAATTTAGAAAGTCTGCCGCAAAGTGCTTAGAATAACAATATGAAGCAACAACATCATGTATCTTCTACAAAAGCTTGGTGTGTTGCGTGGTTCAAGAAAGTTTGGAGGAGGAGAGTAATGAAGTGAAAAACAAAGAAGTTGTGGCAGAAAATGATGTATAGGTTGTGGCAGAAGAAGAAATGAAGGAAGTTGACCTGGGGTCTGTTTCGCAAGGACCAAGGCCCATCTCAATTAGCGCAAGTTTAACAGAAAAAGAAGAAATCAGAATTGATATTGTTGCTGAAAGAATTCAAAGATGTCTTCGCATGGGGTTACAGTGAAAATGCCAGGATGGGATCCTAGGTTAATAGTGCATACATTGAATGTGGACCGCGAGGCCAAGCTAGTAGCCCAGCTTGCCAGGGTGTTCCACACAGCCTGCCAGGGCGTTTCACACTGCCTGCCAGGGCATTCCATACTGCCTGCCAGGGTATTTCACACTGCCTGCCAGTGTGTTCCGCGCTGCCTGCCAGGGTATTCCACGTTGAGATAGAAGGGGCAAAGTTTTGAGGAAAGAAGTACAGCAGGCAGCCTTCGAAAGGCTACAGCAGATCATGATGAACCTTCCTACTGTGCAAGCCCCAATCCACAAAAAGCCATTGTTACTCTACCAAGCCACCAATTTATGTGTCATTGGTGCATTAATGGCCCAGAAGATGGAAGAAAAGTTTTGAAATAGAGCATACTCCAAGGAACGAAAATCGATCCGTGGATGCGTTGGTCGCATTTGGCTCACAAATAATTTTTTCAAAGGGGATAGCACCAGGATGAAAGTCAGCAAGAGAAAGGAGGCTATTATTGAGATGTTGAAGGAAAAGTTCCAGGAGGAACAATGTGAAGGAGATTGGTGGATCCCCATAAGGGAGGCCTTGATGAAGGAAGAAGACGATGCAGAACTAAAGGTGCTAAAAGACTACGCCCTGGTAGGAGGAAAATTGTACCGCAGGATGCCAGGTGGGGTCTTGTCCAGGTGCGTAGGGCAGGAGGAAGCCCAAATAAAGTTAAAAGAAGTACATGATAAGACTTACGGATCCTGCGAAGAGGTCAGCCTTTACCGCAGACTTCAAAGGGCAAGCTTTTATTGGCCAAGCATGGGTAAAGAAGCAGACCAAGTCCAAACCCAATGTGGGACTTGCCAGCTTGCGGCAGACAGAGAGGAAAGTTACACTATGTTCATCAGCGAAGATTGGAGAAGCCCATTCATGAAGTACCTGATAGAAGGCATCCTGCCACAAAAGCACAGTGAAAGATACAAGCTTAAGAGGTTGGCAACACGTTACTTTTTGCATAACATGATCCTTTTCAAAAAAGGGTACGATGGAGACCCTTTAAGACGTTTGGGCCCTGAAGAAGCAAAAGAAATACACTCAGGAGAGTGTGGCAAGCACCAGGGGAAGAAAAAGCTTTACAGATGCCTGCTGCAAATGGGCTACTACTGGCCTGCCATGAAGAGAGACACAGCAGAATTTGTAAAAAAAAAAAAAATGCCACAGCTGCCAACTACAGGCCAACTTGATTTACACTCGTCCACAGAACTTACACAGCATGGTCACCCCATGGCCCTTCCACACTTGGGGGCTTAAAGATCATTAGCAAAATGAGCCAAGAGTATACAAGAAGATGGGCAATGCATTTGCCAGACACTCTAGAGAAATTCGCCAAAGTCAGCCACAGGGTTTTCACCTTTTTCCTTGGTCTGCGGGACAGAGGTAATGAGCCCGGCAAAAGTAATGACTCCATCCTTGAGAGTTATGCAGATGCAGTAGAAAGAAAAAGAAAAGGAAGTCTTTGCGGCAGAAAGATGCGAAGACCTAGAAGGGCTTGATAAAAGGAGGGAAGAGGCCCAAGTGCGCAGTCGCAGATATAGACAAAAGATGACTAAAGCCTATGGCAGAATGACAAGAAGAATATGTTAAAGAAGGAAAAAAAAAAAAGCAAACACGAAGGAATCAATAGTTGCTGTGGCAGAATGACATAGGAAATGTTTAGAATGAAAAGAAAGTGAAGATTTTCTTGTGAAAACATCCTTATTACCCCTTGAAAGAAGAACATCTATAATGGCACCACCTGTAGGCACCTTAAAATGAGTGGCAGACTCAGTCACTTCTGCAGAAAGACAATTTTGCAGCAAAACCAGAATTTATGGCAGGATCAGAAACAACCCACAATGCAAACAACAAAGGTACAAGAGTATTGATGATCTTAGGGGCTAAAAGGTCCTCTACTATTGCAACAATACATTTGCCCACGTTAGTAGCAGCTCCAAATAAGGGGGTCTTCCATAAATACATCATCACTGAAAGAAACTTGCCTTTTCACAAGGCCCAACATCTTTCTCCGCAGAAACTTCATCCTGGCAAAGAATACATGGGTTCTTCAACACAACAAAAAAGTATTATCAGCAAATGAAAGAATACTCTACTATGATAAGGGCTTGCAATGTTAGCTCTACGCTTTGTTTTGAGCAAAAGAAATGAAGATGTGTAAACACAAAGAGAAAGAAGAATCAAAGAATCCAAAGAGCCAATTTTGAGCATTCTACAGAGATGTAGAACATCATAATGAAGAAGAACCCAACAAGTAAGGATTCCACGACATCTGTGTCTTCCAACCATTCTTAGAGAGCAACTACACTTATGGAAGAGTGAAGAGATGATACAAAGGAATACGTGGGGAAAATAAGCAATCAAGCCTAATTCTTCCGTTGCAGAATCTGCTACAACCTTCACTTCCTACAGTATAGATGCTGCTCTAGCAGAAGCAGAGTAAGAGGTGTATTGACGCAGAGAAATAAGTGCATGCATTGCAGCAGAAAATGTCTACATATTCTGCAGAAGCAGAAAAATGAGTATTTATCCCTACAAAAGCAAAGAAATGAGTACGTGCTGCGGCAGAAACGTGAAGAAATAAGTATACAAATTGCCGCAGACATAAAGAACTGAGTACCATTGTAGAAGTCCAAGATCACAAGGAATTTCCAAGAAGCAAACCAAGAAACAAGCAAAGAAATGATGAAGAGAAGGATGCACACATCATCATCATCAAACAATCCCATTGAATGAAAACCATATGGGAAGAAAATAGTTGGTAAAGTGAGAAAAAACCATTAAGCCCAAGCGGCAGGAATAATGGATCATAGGTCCATGAAATAAACAAAATGGGACAAAGGAGCCCAAATGGGACAAAGGAGCCCGAAAGTGATGAAACGGGCCGAGGATGCCCAAAAGAACAAAATGGGACAAAAGAGCCCGAAAGAATTGAAACGGGCCAAGGATGCCCAAAAGAACAAAATGGGACAAAGGAGCCCAAATGGGACAAAGGAGCCCGAAAGTGATGAAATGGGTCGAGGATGCCCAAAAGAATAAAATGGGACAAAGGAGCCCAAATGGGACAAAGGAGCCCGAAAGAATTGAAACGGGCCGAGGATGCCCAAAAGAATAAAATGGGACAAAGGAGCCCGAAAGTGATGAAACGGGCCGAGGATGCCCAAAAGAATAAAATGGGACAAAGGAGCCCGAAAGTGATGAAACGGGCCGAGGATGCCCAAAAGAATAAAATGGGACAAAGGAGCCCGAAAGCAATGAAATGAGCCAAGGAAGCCCGAAACTGCATAGTACAAGCCCAATGATAGTACTGGGCTAATGGAATTTAGCAAAAGGAAAACATACAGCAGGCCCAAAGAGGCCCAGCAGGCACAAGTCATAAAGGGCAAAAGGAAAGCATACAGCAGGCCCAAAGAGGCCCAGCAGACCCAACACCACCCTCATGAAGAGCAACTTTTTGGCTACCCTTTAAGGGTCATGAATGTGCCGAAAGAAAGAGAATGATTTGCCTAAGGAGAGTAAAGATTGAAACAACAAGCCCACGAAGAAAAGAAGAAGGGCATTCGCATGTGAGTTATGAAACAAACCACGGAAGAAAACTGCATGAGTTTTCACATACGAATTGCAGGAGCAATCCATATGCTCAGGGGGCTAAATGTTGATGCCCAATTTTGTGATTCCATATCCAAAAGCCCATGCGGAAGAAAGCCCAGTAAGTTGCAAAACACAAATCTGCCGCAGAATACAAGTCTGCCGCAGAATACAGATCTGCCGCAGGATACAGTTCTCTGGCAGGATGGCTTCGGCAGATGAAAATAAATTGGGCCCAAGACCCTTTTGATCCAGTCAACATCATTTGGCCCACAAAGGCCCAAATCATTTTGTATAAAAAAGATAGGCGTGAAAACTGAGAAGAAAAACACACGGCAGGCCCAAAAGGGCTCGGCAGGATTGAGATAAGCAGCAGGAATAACAATCTGGTATGGCAGGAGATGCCAAGCCATGAAGCAAACACCCAAAATAAAGGGAGGCCCAATGATCCAACAAGGCCCAACTCTCCAAAGAAAGGGACAAGTCATAAATGTTGGCCTGCCGGAGATGCAATCCACACCAGAAAAGGCCAAAAAGCGCACGGCAGGATATGCGCACCCAAGCATCAAGAAGGTAAAGCATGCGTACGACCCAAGCATCACCAGCCTATACCCAGCCACTATGGGAAAAGGTGAGGTCATGGGTGAGGGCACGGTTTGGCGGTGGGGAGAGGAGTGGAAACCCATTCTTGTGTTTCTTGCCCAGGCTCTTTCGGTGGGCACAGTCCTGCTGGGATGACATGCCACCCAAAAGAGGCAAGGCTGGGTAAGAACCACTGGGTGCATGCCATGAGAGACCGAGAGGGAGAGGGTACACACTAGACGAGTAGAAAAGGAACCGTCATTGTCTGAAAGCCACAGGTCAATGGTGGTAGTCAGAACCATTGACTCGGTAAGTGGTTGGCAAAAGGTTCCCATATCAAACAAGGGCCATGAAAAGGCTAGAATAGTAAAATCGGCCACGACAAACCCTATATAAGGGACCCGTGGTTGTGTGCAAAGAAGGAGGAAAAGGAATTGAAAGAAAAAACGGAGGGGAATGGAAAAAGATGAGAAAACAAAGATGAGAAAACAAAAAAAGAAAGAAATAAAGAAAGAGGGGTGGAAAAAGAAGAAAGAAAGAAAGCAAAAAAGAAAAGAAAGGCAAGAATTCTAAGAAAGAAAACAGAGAGAAATGATAAAAAAAAAAAACAGAGGAGGAAGAAGGAAAAACAGAGTGTTTTATGGCAGGCATGCACCCAAATGGGTTAATCCCTTCTCTCCCTCAATAGCCTTGTCCTCAAAAGGCAATACAAAATCTATACCTGGGCACATACCATTTGGGGTTGTCCTCTCAAAGCAATTAATTTCATCAAGTGAAGTTACTTGCGTTGAGGGAGTAATTTTCCCTTCCGTGGTTGGAATCCTGCGGCAATACTTAGTGTGGCAGACTCGTTTTTTATATATATATATATATAATCACGTTCTAATTCTTCGCTTAAGTATTATTCTTTAAAAGTCAGACTTGTTAAGTTGTTCTGTGATTGCATTTCCTTTGCGTTTTCTATATTATGTCTGCCTGCCATAACCTCTTAACAATGACTCTGCCTGCTGTGAGCTTATAAACAGACTTTAGCAGACGTGGTGTGGCTTACGCACAAGCCAGGCCAAGGAAGTGGAAAAGTATTTCTGCAGTAAAAATGGTAGTCATTCACATTGCCGAAGGCTTTACTGCACGGCAGACAGCTTTAAAGCACAGCAGACAGCTTCATTGCACGGCAGAAGGCTTTACAGTAGAAAGCTTTAATGTACAGCAGACAGCTCTATTGCACAGCAGGAGGCTTTACGGCAGGAAGCTTTACTGCAAAACAGAAAGCTTTTTCGCACAGCAGATAGCTTCATTGCATAGCAGAAAGTATTGCTGCACAGCAGAAAAGTCAAACCTGTGGCAGAAATCGGAGAAAAGTTCCTTCTGCGGCAGAAGCGTCAATCCTGCGGCAGAAACTGGAGAAAAGTCTTCTGCGGCAGAAACAGAGGATAACTTGGACTCAACGTTTGCGCACAAGCCGGGCCAAGGTGTGCTCCAATTGGGCCGGTCCCGACTCCTCACCCAGAAACAACTCGGGCCTAGTGCGGCAAGAATTTGCCCAATACCCCAATCCAGGCCCACCCCCTTACAATCCTCAACCGTGATTTTTCTGCAAAAGAAAGAAGATCACCCTAAGTTTAGAGTTTTCATAAATCAAAAAAAGAAAAACCGAGAACATTTTGTGGAATTTTGGTTACCGGGTTTGTAGATTTTTACAAATCCTATCCCACAGTCAAACAATGCAATAGATGGGTATGCAGATCAATGACATGATTAGCCAAAGGCATATTCTATGTCCTCTCTCTCATATTTCAAGTTTTGACTGCTCTGTCATTTTAACACAACTTTGATGCAATGATATATTTGTTGTTGCAATAAACAATTTACTGCTACAAATTTCTTGTAGCAATAAACTACTACTTTGCGAATCTTATTGCAATAGATTGCAAATAATTAACAAAAATAAGTATGATCAAGTTATTACAACGATATCTTCGTTTTAGTAGATAATTGTTTCATTTTTATCATTGCAATAGATTATAAAATAATTTTAATCAGATTCTTGCAATGATATCTTTTCATTATGTCATTGTAATAAATTGTATAATAATTTATATATAATTATTGCAATGATATTTTCATTGCAATAAGTAATCATTTTTAACACCACTTTGATGCAATGATATATTTGTTGTTGCAATAAACAATTTATTGCTGCAAATTTCTTGTAGCAATAAACTATTACTTCGCGAATCTTATTGCAATAGATTTCAAATAATTGACAAAAATAAGTATGATCAAGTTATTACAACGATGTCTTCGTTTTAGTAGATAATTGTTTCATTTTTACCATTGCAATAGATTATAAAATAATTTTTATCAGATTCTTGCAATGATATCTTTTCATTATGTCATTGTAATAAATTGTATAATAATTTATATATAATTATTGCAATGATATTTTCATTGCAATAAGTAATCATTTTTAACACAACTTTGATGCAATGATATATTTGTTGTTGCAATAAACAATTTATTGCTGCAAATTTCTTGTAGCAATAAACTATTACTTCGCGAATCTTATTGCAATAGATTTCAAATAATTGACAAAAATAAGTATGATCAAGTTATTACAACGATGTCTTCATTTTAGTAGATAATTGTTTCATTTTTACCATTGCAATAGATTATAAAATAATTTTTATCAGATTCTTGCAATGATATCCTTTCATTATGTCATTGTAATAAATTGTATAATAATTTATATATAATTATTGCAATGATATTTTCTTTGCAATAAGTAATCATTTTTAACACAACTTTGATGCAATGATATATTTGTTGTTGCAATAAACAATTTACTGCTGCAAATTTCTTGTAGCAATAAACTATTACTTCGCGAATCTTATTGCAATAGATTGCAAATAATTGACAAAAATAAGTATGATCAAGTTATTACAACGATATCTTCGTTTTAGTAGATAATTGTTTCATTTTTATCATTGCAATAGATTATAAAATAATTTTTATCAGATTCTTGCAAAGATATCTTTTCATTATGTCATTATAATAAATTGTATAATAATTTATATATAATTATTGTAATGATATTTTCATTGCAATAAGTAATCATTTTTAACACAACTTTGATGCAATGATATATTTTTTGTTGAATTAAACAATTTATTGCTGCAAATTTCTTGTAGCAATAAACTATTACTTCGCGAATCTTATTGTAATAGATTGCAAATAATTGACAAAAATAAATATGATCAAGTTATTACAACGATATCTTCGTTTTATTAGATAATTGTTTCATTTTTATCATTGCAATAGATTATAAACTAATTTTTATCAGATTCTTGCAATGATATCTTTTCATTATGTCATTGTAGTAAATTGTATAATAATTTATATATAATTATTGCAATGATATTTATATTGCAATAAGTAATCACTTTGATATTTAATTGTCAACTCTACTCTACTTCCCCTCTATCCAAAATAGTCATTAAACTGTCGCAAATATAGTAAAACGTATTAATATAATACACATCATTTTTTAAAAATAATTTTTATTTATTAAAATTTTGAGCCTTAATTAAAATGTTTATAATGTAAGATAGATAGACAATACATTCTATTGGTCAATAGAAGATGTCTTCTTATTTTTTTGCTAAGTGAGAGGCCTTACTTAATTTTTATTATTATTATTGCAATATCTTTTTTTTTAAAAACATTTTTTTGTAATACTATGTAGGGTCAAGATTTGTAGCCCAGGCCCAAAAGAGATGGGACGTGAGCCTAATAAGCCCAATACAATAAATTTGTAGAGAGTGAGTAAAAGAACTAGGCTGTTTGTGAATTCAACAACAGTTAATCAAGGTTTTATTAAAAGAACAAGTACGAAAACACTGGGAACTTGAATAAACTTAGGTCCGAGGAGACAAATTATAGTTTGAATGGCTAAGGTCACTCTTGGAGCTACAGTAAATTTTTCTTCTTCCTCTTTTCCTTCTTTTCTCCCCCCCTTTCGTGAGAGGTATCTTCTGTTTATATAGTTTTCTTTTAAGCCATCTTCATCGTACACTTATTCTTCATCTAAGCATTCACTTGAGTACATGTCACATCAGGCATCTTCTTTAGTTCTCCATGAGTGGTGGCAGCTGAGATTGTACTGTTCAGGGGTCTTTTCCACATAAATGCGGCCAGAAAAGTTGATGCAATGCATTAAATGCGGTGGTATCAGCTTTTTCTTTAGATATTTCTCCATTCTTATCATCTTTATGCGTGCATGAAGTCCATCCTTATCGTTGGAACTTCCTGGAAGTTCACTCAAATTGTCCAGGTATATGCTTGACCGATATTCTTCAAGTTCGAGGAGGACACCCTACTCGAACCATACTCCTCCTCCCTTTCCTTACGTGATTCTCCATACTAAGGTCTTTCCCAATCCTTTACTCCTCCTCGGACATACTTATATCTTTAAATGGGGCCTAAGACCCAATATACGCGTTTGGGCTTTTACCCCCACATACTACAACACAAATAAATATAATATATTCTATTTTAGGGGGTCTTCTTCGGTTCAACCAATTTCCAAGAATCTTATGAGGACTATATCCGTGTTGAAGCTTACCAATAGAGATTAAGTGAATTACCTATTGTGAAGTATGAAGGATACAAACCTCATTTAAGAACAGCAGGAGAAAGGAACGAGAAGTTCTATGCATTGCTGGGCACAATACTTGTTGGAGGGGAGTTTGGATAGTGAAACCAAAAGTTGTAATTAGAATTTCTATTAATTAGGACTACGTTCCTCGTTCTTTCTTTTTTCTTTTTGTCTTTTGATGGTGTAATAGTGTTGTAGCTTCATAAAAAAAAAATAATAATAATAATGTTGCTTTTACAATGTAAAATAGATAGACAATACATTCTATTGACCAATAGAAGATGTCTTTTTTTTTTTTTGGCTAAGTGAGAGGCCATACTTAATTACTTTTATTGTTATTATTATTATTATTATTGCAATACTTTATTTTTTTGTAATACTACAACACAAATAAATATAATATATTATATTTTAGGGGGGCCTTCTTCGGTTCAACCAATTTTCAAGAATCTTATGAGGACTGTATCTGTGTTGAAGCTTACCAACAGAGATTAAGTGAATTGCCTATTATGATGTATAAAGGATACAAACCTCATTTAGGCTACGTTTGTTTCGCCTGAAAATGATTTTAGGAAATTATTTTACACCAGTCTGAGTGTTTGGTACCTACAGAAAATTGGGTCAAACGGAAATTATTTTACTCATTGACCGTAAAATAAGCCTCCTCACCCGTAAAACCATTTCAAGTTTTATTTTACCTTCAAATGATTTACACTTCTCACACACTCTCTCGAAGCTTCTCACACGCACTCCTCATAGACATCACTGGTACTCACCAAGCTCAGTTGTGACCGAGCTCCACCCTCTCCCTCACGCCAAATGCAGCTCCACCCTTTCCCTCACGCTAGTCCGAGCTCCACCCATAGTCTGACGAGCGCCACCGATCCACCCACGATGAGTTTCCTCCACTGTTTGAGTTTATTTCAGTTCGACAACCTCACCTCACCTCCGATCCACCCTCTATTTCAGTCCGACGAGCTCACCTCACCTCCGATCCACGCACCTTTGGCCCACCCTCTAAAAAGCTGATCCATATCCCCTCAAACCCATCTAGCCAAAATCCACCCTCAAACCTATAAACCCATAAATATTATGGGTATATTCGAATGCTCTTTGTTGATGTTGAAGTGGATGATTATTTTTGTACTGTTACAGGTTTATCTAGGCAATGCAGGTGTTTCTTTTGTAAGACATTTCATATTTTTCGTAAAATGTTTAAACAAACCAAACATGGGAAAATGAATACCGTAAAACGAATTTTGAGGCAACCAAACATTAGAATTCGTTTTCTGCCCTATTTTCCATGGTGCAACCAAACAGCCTTAATACATTTTCCCCTGAAATTATTTTACGCTCGGAATTGACTTTCCGTTGAACCAAACGCAGCCTTAAGAACATAAAGAAAAAGGAACGAGAATTTCTATGCATTGTTGGACACAATTCCTCTTGGAGGGGAGTTTGGATAGTGGAACCAAAAGTTGTAATTAGAATTTCTATTAATTAGGACTATGTTCCTCGTTTCTTTTTTCTTTTTGTCTTTTGATGGTGTACTAGTGTTGTAGCTTTATAAAAAAAAAAAAGTGTTGTTGTTACAATGTAAAATAGATAGACAATACATTCTGTAGGGTCAGATTCTGCAGCCCAAGCCCAAGGAGATGTGGATTTGGAGCCCACTGAACCCAAAACAATAAATTTGTAGAGAGTGGGTGAAAGAGCTAGGCTAATAATGAAAAATAACAGTATTAAACGGCACTGATGATAGGAAGATTTGAACTAATGCGTGCTCGGACAGAGGTGAATGTCTCGTCCGAGGAGGTGATTTTCATTGATGGACTTAGGTTACAAATGTTGGAGCTACAGTAAAATAATATGCTCTTTTCTCTCTCTTAATTTTCGATCCCCCACTATCAGAGACCCCTCTCTCTTATATAGTGCTGCCTTTCTCCATCTCCACCGTCCACTTGTTCACCATCTGTGCGTCCACTTGAGTGCATGTCCCATCACACTCCCCCTTTAGCCCTGTCTGAGTGGCGGTAGCTGAGGATGCACTGTTCAGGGGTCTTCTCCACATAAATGCGGCCAGGAGGGTAGGTGCAGTGCATTAAATGCGGTGGTTGAAGTCTGTCTCCTTGATATTTCTCTGTTCCTGTTACCTTCTCGTGTGTCCGAGGCTCCCTCTCTCCCTTAACACTTGTCCAACAGATCGCTTGACACATGCCGGACAAAAACCTCGTCGGGTCCGAGGGTATCGGTATCCTCGGACTTATGAGCATCTCCTCGGACAGTGCACGTGCTCATCTGCGGACATTCCCCTTTCACATGGGCCTCTGACTGTGTCCTGGTCTCCTCGGACGAACAGTGGTCCTCGGATAGGGCCTTGGGCCCAATAAGTTGGGTTGGGCTTTTCTCCCCCACAATAGCCCCTCAAAATTGTAGTTTTTCCCTCGCATCCGAGGAGAAAAAGTAGGATTTTGACTTGCCACGGAGCAAAGGCTTGGAAACACGCACAACTGAGCCGGCACGTGTGTAAACGTGGGAACAGACGCCTCATTAATGCCGCTGCGGTTTCCTTATTCCCAAGGCGCTGCATTAACTGCACCAGGTGACGTTTCGTCCTTCGCATCCAACGGTGGCTGATTGATCAAACGGCTGTGGTTTTTCTTCAGGATTTGGGCGGGAGTGCCCCTGACCCTTCGCTTGACCCCGTATAAAGCTTCAGAGGAAATCATCTCTTCCTCACTTTGTAAATCTTCAGACGCTCCAGCAAGAACAGACGCCTCACTCCGTCCAAATCTCTCCGTCCGAATCTCTCAGTCGCCGGTGCCAATCTTACTCAGAATCCTCACGAGTCCTCCTACGAGCCTGCAGTCGCTTCTCCGGTTCGGCCCTTGTAAGTCATCGCCCACCGAATCTTTTAGTTTTCTCTTCGGCCAACCGTTTCACTTAAGCACCATGGGGAAACTCGAGTACATGATGGATAGCCCTGAGCAAATAGAGGCGTTTAGGACCGCGTACCGCATACCCCCTAACGTGGGTGTGAGGTATTGCCCTCCAGAAAAAATACTAACAAACCGGCAGACGGGAGAGGTGGTTATCCCCCTCATCGCCTTCAAAGAAGGGGGGATGACAATCCCCATGGGCCCCATCATCGCCAGTTACCTTCGGAACCATAGGCTTACTCCCTGGCAGTGCGCGCCCAACATGTTTAGGATCCTAGGAGTGATTGAGGACCTTGAGCGTCATTTGGGGTTGGGACTCACCTGGCTTGACGTGGTACATATGTACGAATGCCATAGCCAGCAAGATGCTGGGTACTACTTAAAATCCCGGTCGGATGTTGTCAGGCTCATTTCCTGCCTTCCCAAATCCAACAAAGGGATGAAAGACGACTATGTGATCGTCTCGGGCGCCTGGCGCAACGGCCCTGGTTGCCCAACCAAGCCTGGGAAGCCAGGTGTGACATGTAGATTTAGGCGCACTGACCATAGGCTTAGGGCTCCCGTCTTTTAACTGTCTTTGATTTCTCTTCGGTCGCTATTTCTGAGCTTCTAACCATTTTTTCTTTTTACTTGCAACAGATAAGAACCAAGTTTCTCCTCGGCTCAGCCTAACGAATGTTGTTGCCCTCAACTACCTTTTAAGGTCGGAGATCTTCGTGAGCGAGGACGGGCAACTGCGATCTGCTCCTCTTATTCTTGGATATAAAGCGAAGTCAAAGGGTTTTCAACCGGTCGGCAACGCAATCGTCCAAGGAGATCATCGCCTTGCGCGTATCGACGTTGGTCGGAAGGGCTTCTTGGCGCCAGACGATCTTGAACCTGTACCCCGTCCAATTCCTCGGGCTGCACCTCCCCTTATCCAACCACTCCAGCAAGTTCCCCTCGGACAAGAGATTGAAGGTGAGGGGGCTGGCTCTTCCACTTCCTCGCTTGAAGAACAAATAGACGAATTTCGGTTTGAGGGAGAAGCTTCAAGGGTAAACCAGGTGGTAGAGATCTCAGACGCCGAGGAAGAAACCTGCGAGCAGTCAGGCGCCCAACTTAACTTGTTAGCCACTCATTTAGAAGACTCCTCGGACGACGATATGGATCTGAGGAATTTGATGAAGGGTAGAGGCAAAAAGTCCGACCCGAAAGATGCCGGGACATCTAAGACACTGGTGACACTTCCTCCGGTGCCTACCCAGATCCCTGACCCAAGCTTGAAACCCATGCTAAAACTGCAGAAGAAGAGACCCCACACTGAGGTTGAGGAAAAACAGGTGCCACCAACCAAGGGGGCCAAGCAGCAAAAGGTGGCACAGGACAACCGAAGTCGCAGGGCTCCGTCTACTGAAAGCCGAGACGAGGGCACAGTGGCAGAGGTGCGCCGAGGAGGAGGGGGACCGCGGATTTGGTCTCCAAAATTGGAGTTGGAGGGCGCTCCAATCCTCTGGGAGACCTCCCTCAGGAATTATGATGGAGGGAGGGCCGGCTACGTTGCTGAGGCCCTGCAGCAACCACTTCTCCTCCCTCATGACATGGAGTCCTTCAGGCGTTTCAACCAGGCGGAGCTCTTTCGATCCCTCAAGAGGGATTTAGCCATCGTAAGTAACCTCAATCCGATTAGCTGACTCACTGATTTTTGCCTTTCCCATTTTTCCGCGTTTGACCTTTAGAGTTTCCATCATGCAGGTCACTCAGCAGATTTACGTAGCCGAGGAGTGGGACAAGAAGAATCGCCTTGAAACCCAGGCGGCGTTCTGTTCCCGAGACGAGGCGGAGAAATCTCTGGGCCAACTGAAGGACGATTATACCCGTCTGTCCGGGGAGCTCGCGGAGATGACCAGCCAGAAGAAAAGCCTTGACGCTGGGACAAAGAATGTTGAAAAGCAGGTTGAGGACCAGCGTAAGTTGCTAAAGGCGGCAGAGGCCAATCTGAAGACCGAGAGGGAGCTGGTAAACGGGCTAAGGGAGGAACTCCGAAAAGCCAAAGACAGCGTCCGATATGCCGAGGAGAAAGCCCAGTTGGCCCAAGAGGCGACTGAGGCTGAAAAGAAGACAGCTTACCAGCTGGGGGTAGAGACGGCCACGTCCCAGCTTCTGGAGCAGTTCGCCTCGGTCAGCCGAGATTACTGCAACATAAGTTGGGGCAAAGCCCTGGATGCAGCTGGAGTCCCTGCCGACTCGGAGCTGAGGCTACCTGGGAGTGTATACTATGATCCTGATATTCGAGAGCTCCCAGGAACTGATCTCCCTCCTGCTCCACAGCTCCCAGAGGCCTCGGAGCCAATTTTGGTCGGCCATGCTCCTCCACTCACTCTCGGTGCAAGCAAGGAAACTGGTCAGCCAAGCGGCAAGGATAAGCCAGCTGAACCAGCCAAAGAGAAAGGCCAAGGGTCAGGCGAAGAGAAAATTCCTTCTGAGCCCAAGGACCGAGCCCCTGACGCAACTGCTCGGATAGGCCAGGCTGCTGACCCCGTGCTCCCTTCAGCAAAAGAATAGACATATAGGGCTTTTACTTTTGCACCTGTGTTTTCTTTTCGTTTCATCCGAAGAATTGTAAACTATCATTTTATTTATGAAATAGATTCTCCTTTGTCTATGATGTTTTAAATACATGTCTTACTAATTACTACTGTCACATACAACTGTACATTGCACTTATAACCAAATAATGCAAATAAATCTGCTTGATACATCATACTTATGGTGTAAGTAACCAAAATTAATATTGAAAAGGATAGGCCTAGCAGGAGTTATTGATGATTGGCATGTCCTTTCAAGTCAAACATAAGTTATTATTCCTCGGCTTCAAACTAAACACAACTAGGGGAAACATTTATAAATTAGAAACAATTTAAACGCGATTAGGAGTTTTAGCACTATGCCCCAGTGACACTGGCCGCGTGGGGGTATTGACTAACCTGTCGTTTGGTCCAAGGATTATAGGATTCGAACGTACTCGTGTTAACTAACCCTAGTCATCTGGTCCGAGGGCTGCAGGCATGACTGGATTTAAGTTTAAACACAAACCGCGCTAGTGTTAACTAACCCTAGTCATCTGGTCCGAGGACTTCAGGCATGACTGGATTTAAGTTTAAACACCATAGAACCGTAACTGAGTGCTGACTAACCCAAATCATCTGGTCCGAGGACTACAGGCATGATTGGATTTAAGTTTAAACACTATAGAACCGTAACTGAGTGCTAACTAACCCAAATCATCTGGTCCGAGGACTACAGGCATGATTGGATTTAAGTTTAAACACTATAGAACTGTAACTGAGTGCTAACTAACCCAAATCATCTGGTCCGAGGACTACAGGCATGATTGGATTTAAGTTTAAACACTATAGAACCGTAACTGAGTGCTAACTAACCCAAATCATCTGGTCCGAGGACTACAGGCATGATTGGATTTAAGTTTAAACACTTGAGCTAACGGTGTTAACTAACCCTAATCATCTGGTCCGAGGACTACAGGCATGATTGGATTTAAGTTTAAACACTTAAGCTGGTGGCGAATGAGTGTTAACTAACCCTAATCATCTGGTCCGAGGACTACAGGCATGATTGGATTTAAGTTTAAACACTTGAGAGAAAGCGATGAATGAGTGCTAACTAACCCTAATCATCTGGTCCGAGGACTACAGGCATGATTGGATTTAAGTTTAAACACTTGAGAGAAAACGATGAATGAGTGCTAACTAACCCTAATCATCTGGTCCGAGGACTACAGGCATGATTGGATTTAAGTTTAAACACTTGAGAGAAAACTTTACGCAGCGAATTGGTATATCAATTGAAGAGAAGACTTGATTAATAGAAGTACCTCTTGAGGTTATTTACATTCCAAGGGCGAGGGATTACATGACTATCCAAGTCTTCTAAGAAATATGCTCCAATACCAGCGCCTGAAGTGATACGATATGGTCCTTCCCAATTGGGTCCTAATTTTCCCCAAGCTGGGTTCTTCGCGGTGCCCACAACTTTCCTCAGCACCAGATCACCGGGCTCTAAAGGCCTCAGCTTCACGTTAGCGTCGTAGCCTTGTCTGAGCTTTTGTTGGTAGTGTGCCAGTCGAACCATTGCATTCTCCCTTCTTTCCTCAATCAAGTCTAAGCTCTTCTGTAGCTGCTCGTCGTTGTCGGCTGGACTGAATGAGCTAGTTCTTAGTGTTGGGAACCCTGTTTCCAGAGGAATGACAGCTTCAGCCCCATAGGTCATCGAGAAGGGGGTCTCTCCAGTGGACCTGCGGGGCGTAGTTCTGTAAGCCCAAAGCACATGTGGCAACTCTTTTACCCATTTGCCCTTTGCATCATCTAGCCTCTTCTTTAAGCCGTTCAGTATGACCTTGTTGGAAGCTTCTGCTTGGCCATTACCCTGGGGATAGGCTGGGGTGGAGTATCTGTTCGTAATTCCCAGCTCGCTGCAGTAACTCCTGAATGCCTTGCTGTCGAACTGTAAACCGTTGTCCGAGATGAGGGTGTGAGGAACTCCAAACCGTGTGACAATGTTCTTCCACACGAACTTTTGCACATCAACGTCTCTGATATTGGCTAACGGCTCAGCTTCAACCCACTTGGTGAAATAGTCGGTCCCGACCAGGAGGTACTTCTTGTTTCCTGCAGCTTTGGGGAAGGGTCCCACAATATCCAAGCCCCACTGGGCAAAGGGCCATGGGCTAGATAGTGGATTAAGGTTTCCCCCTGGCTGGTGAATGTTTGGAGCGAAGCGCTGACATTGATCGCACTTTTTGACGTATTCGTGTGCCTCCTTCTGCATGTTAGGCCACCAATAGCCTTGGGTGAGGGCTCGGTGAGCCAAGGACCTGCCTCCAGTATGGCTCCCACAGATTCCTTCGTGCAGCTCTTCTAGCAATGTTTCAGTCGCCTCGGGATGCACGCATAATAAATATGGTCCCGAATAGGAGCGTTTGTATAGTTTCTGGTCTTCGGACAACCAGAACTTGGTCGCCTTCCTCCGAACTTTATCGGCTTCTCCCTTCTCTTCAGGCAATACATCTTCTTTGATAAATTTGATTAAAGGGTCCATCCAGCACGGCCCGGCCCTGATCTGGTGAACCTGGACTCCCCCTGACTTCGTCTCTGTAGGCCTGTGCAGGTCCTCGACGAGGATGACCCTCGGCAGGTCCTGTGCCGAAGAGGTGGCTAGCGTGGCCAAAGAGTCAGCATGTGAGTTGCCACTCCTGGGGATGTGCAGCAAACTGAAAAATTCGAACTCTGATTGCAGATGTTTAACACGACCCAAGTATCCCCGCATTCTTTCGTCCTTTGCCTCGAACTCACCTTGTACTTGACCTACTACCAGTCTTGAGTCCGAGAACAACTCCACGGACTTCCCACCCATTCTACGGACCATAGTCATCCCCATAAGTAGGGCCTCATACTCTGCTTCATTATTCGTTGCCGAGAAGTCCAACCTTAGTGATTTCTCGATAATGATTTTCTCGGGGGATATCAATACCAGCCCAACTCCAGAGCCTCTTTGGTTTGCCGCGCCATCGACGTACACTTCCCAATGGGAGGGATTCTGTTGAGAGACCATGCCAACTGATTTTTCATCCATGCCCGACGTGGGCTTCACCTCTTCTAGCTGGGGCTCCGTGAACTCTGCCACCAAATCCGCGAGGACCTGTCCCTTGACCGACGTGCGGGGCATATATCTTATATCGAAAGCCCCTAAGATTGTACCCCACTTGGCAATCCGACCAGTGTAATCGGCACTTCGGAGTATAGCCTTGAGTGGGAGTTGTGTGAGAATGATCACCGTGTGGGCTTGGAAGTAGTGAGGTAGCTTCCGTGTGCCAAGCACTACTGCTAAGATAGCCTTCTCCAGTGGCAAGTAACGAATCTCAGCCTCATGCAGCGACTTGCTTACGTAATAGACGGGCCTTTGTACACCAGAGTCTGACCGTATCAACACCAGGCTCACCGCATAGGGAGCTACAGCGATGTAGGCGAACAGTACCTCGTCTGGCTCGGGACTGGACATGATTGGTGGCCGAGACAGATAATCCTTGAGTTGCTGGAACGCCAAAGCACATTCCTCAGTCCATTCGAATCCCTTCCACTTGTTGAGTAGAGAGAAAAAGGGCCGACACCTGTCTGCTGATCTAGAGATGAACCGATTGAGGGCAGCAGTCATTCCAGTCAGTTTTTGAACTTCCTTGGGATTCCGAGGAGCTCGGAGGTTGTTGATGGCCTTTATCTGGTCGGGGTTGACCTCAATTCCTCTGTGGGTGACCATGTATCCCAAGAACTTGCCGGACCCTACCCCAAACGAGCACTTAGAGGCATTTAGTCGTAGCTTGTATTTCCGTAGAACCTCAAAAGTACTTTCAAGGTCTTTCACATGCTCGGCTATAACTTTGCTCTTCACCACCATGTCATCTATGTAAATCTCGATGTTCTTGCCCAGCTGTGGCTCGAACATCCTCGTCATCATCCTCTGGTAGGTAGCTCCCGCGTTCTTCAGGCCGAACAGCATCACTTTATAGTGGTAGTTGCCAATAGGAGTGACAAAAGCAGTTTTCTTCTGGTCCTCCAGGGCTAATGGTATCTGGTGGTAGCCTTGGAAGGCGTCCAGGAAGCTCATCCGAGGGTGGCCGACAGTGGCATCAACCAGCTGATCGATCTTCGGCATAGGGAACGGGTCTTTGGGGCATGCCCTATTAAGATCCGTGAAGTCCACGCATACTCGCCACTTCCCACTCTTCTTCCTTACCACCACGGTATTCGCTAGCCATTCGGGATAAAAAACCTCTTTGATAGCCCCAGCTGCTTTGAGTTTCGCCACCTCGTCCCTCACTGCGTCGGCATGCTCCTTGGATGGGCGCCGAATAGGTTGCTGCTTGGGGGTGACCAGTGGATTCACCTTCAAATGATGGCATATGAACTCCGGGTCCACCCCTGGGGCCTCGTAAGCACTCCAGGCAAACACGTCGAGATTTTGCTTGAGGAACTCTATCAGCTCCTCCTTCTCTTGAAGAGGCAGCTGAGATCCGACTTGAAAGAACCTGTCAGGATCATCTCCAATGATCACTTTCGTCAGATCCTCACACCGAGTGCTTTCATCCGATGCTTCAGAAGGCACTCCCCGAGACTGTAGTTGCTATAAATCCCTCCCAGCTACGTCCGAGGATTCGGCTGGGGCCTCATGCTGAATGGTGGCTACCAGGCACTGTCTAGCAACAGATTGGTCTCCTCGGATTTCATGTATCTGTCCTTCTGATGGATATTTGACCTTCTGGTGCAAAGTAGAGGGGACAGCCCCAAGTGCGTGAATCCAAGGTCTGCCTACGAGTGCCGTGTAGGGCGAATATGCGTCCACGACGATAAAATCCAGCTCCACCACCTCGAAACCGGACTGCACAGGTAAGCGTATCCGGCCTCTCGGGATGACAGGCCTTCCTTCAAAGGTGAATAGGGGGGAATCGTACGGCGTCAGATCCTGGGGTTTTAGGCCTAGCCCCTTGTAGAGGTCCGGGTACATTATCTCCACGGCACTGCCCTGGTCCACCATCACCCTCTTTACATCGTACCCTCCTATTCTGAGGGTGATGACTAGTGCATCATCATGGGGTTGGATGGTGCCGATCATGTCCTCGTCCGAGAATCCCATAACCAGCGGGGCACCAGACCTAGCTCTCTTCGGTCCTCGGCTCGATCCCCCTGCGGGTGGTCGGCCTACTGACATAACTTTCAAAGGCCAAGACCCTGTTCTCCCCGGCGCTGCGAAGACGACGTTTATAGTCCCAAGCGGTGGCTTTGAGGGGTCGTCCCTGCGTGGCCCCGAGCCTGTCTGCCCTCGGCCGCTGGAGGGGTGCAGAAGATGTTTCAGTTTACCATCGCGAACCAACTGGTCCAGGTGATCCCACAGACTCCTACAATCTTCCGTTGTATGCCCATGGTCTTGATGGTACTGGCAGTAGAGATTGTGGTTGCGTCTCTCGGGGTTTCCTACCATCTTGTTCGGCCACCTGAAGAATGATTCATTCTTAATTTTTTCCAGGACCTGATGCACTGGCTCTTTGAACACGGTGTTGACCGATTGAGGATTCATTGATCCTGATTGTCCGGCAAAATCCCTCCGCGGTTTATTGTAATTGTACCGGTCCGACCGCGAATCTCTCCTCTCCTGAGGGATAATCTTATCCTTTCCCTTGCCCTGTTGCTGATCTTCTTCAACCCTCTTATACTTCTCTATGCGGTCCATCAGTTGACGCACGTTTGTGACTGGTTTGCCAGATAGGGATCCCCTCAAACCGTGGTCAGTAGGGAGGCCGAGCTTGAACGTGCTGAGGGCCATTGCATCGTTGTTGCCCTCCACCTCATTGAACATCTCCCAATATCTGTCTGAATATGCCTTCAAGGACTCGCCTTCCTGCATGGACAAGGATAGCAGGGAAGAGAGAGGCCTGGCCACTCTTCGGCACGTAACAAAACGGGAGCCGAATGCCTGAGTGAGCTCTTTGAAGGAGTTGATGGAGCCCGCCTTCAAACCATCAAACCACCTCATAGCAACGGGCCCAAGACTGGAAGGGAAAACCTTGCACATCAGAGCTTCATCTCTGGAGTAGACAGCCATCCTCTGGTTAAAATGACTCACATGCTCCACGGGGTCAGTTTTACCATTGTAGACGGTGAACGTTGGCTGGTTAAAGCGCCGAGGGAGTCTGGCCTCCTCTATCCTGCGCGTGAAGGGTGATCTAGATATCTGATTTAGAGCCCTGTTCATGGCATCGTTCTCCACGTCCTCGCGTGATGGGCTCCTACGCTCCCTTTTACGATGGGACTCCTCTACATAGGTGTAGGACTCGCTAGCTGGTGTCTTGGACTTGCATTGATAAGAGACGTCCTGCTCGTCATCAAGATCATCTTCAGAGTATGAAGAAGCCCGCTTCCTCTTCGCGTGTCGCAACTCCCTCTTTAGTTTTTCCACTTCCAGTTGTAAGTCACGGTTCTTCTCTGCATGGGACATGTGACTCCCGCTCTGTGATTGGCTCTGGCTAAGGCGCACAGTGTGTACACTGCCCTCACGGTTTTGTCTCCTCTCTAAGTTGCCAAAACGGTCCACGTGTTGGGATGCCCTGGATTCTGCTTGTTGTTCACCTTGTTCTGCCATTATCAACTGTTTATTTCACTCTTGCACAAGCTCTTCCCACAGACGGCGCCAATTGTAGGGTCAGATTCTGCAGCCCAAGCCCAAGGAGATGTGGATTTGGAGCCCACTGAACCCAAAACAATAAATTTGTAGAGAGTGGGTGAAAGAGCTAGGCTAATAATGAAAAATAACAGTATTAAACGGCACTGATGATAGGAAGATTTGAACTAATACGTGCTCGGACAGAGGTGAATGTCTCGTCCGAGAAGGTGATTTTCCATTGATGGACTTAGGTTACAAATGTTGGAGCTACAGTAAAATAATATGCTCTTTTCTCTCTCTTAATTTTCGATCCCCCACTATCAGAGACCCCTCTCTCTTATATAGTACTGCCTTTCTCCATCTCCACCGTCCACTTGTTCACCATCTGTGCGTCCACTTGAGTGCATGTCCCATCACACTCCCCCTTTAGCCCTGTCTGAGTGGCGGTAGCTGAGGATGCACTGTTCAGGGGTCTTCTCCACATAAATGCGGCTAGGAGGGTAGGTGCAGTGCATTAAATGCGGTGGTTGAAGTCTGTCTCCTTGATATTTCTCTGTTCCTGTTACCTTCTCGTGTGTCCGAGGCTCCCTCTCTCCCTTAACACTTGTCAAACAGATCGCTTGACATGTGCCGGACAAAAACCTCGTCGGGTCCGGGGGTATCGGCCTCCTCGGACGTATGAGCATCTCCTCGGACAGTGCACGTGCTCATCTGCGGACATTCTCCTTTCACATGGGCCTCTGACTGTGTCCTGGTCTCCTCGGACGAACAGTGGTCCTCGGATAGGGCCTTGGGCCCAATAAGTTGGGTTGGGCTTTTCTCCCCCACACATTCTATTAACCAATAGAAGATGTATTTTTTTTTTTTTTTGGGCTAAGTGAGAAGCCTTACTTAATTATTGTTATTATTAATTTTTTTTTGCAATACTTTTTCTTTTGAAACATTCTTTTTTATAATGCTACATCACAAATAAATATAATACATTCTATTTTAGGGAGCTTTCTTTGGTTCAACCAATTTCCAAGAATCTTATGAGGACTGTATCCGTGTTGAAGCTTACCAATAGAGATTAAGTGAATTACCTATTGTGAATGATGAAGGATACAAACCTCATTTAAGAACAGCAGGAGAAAGGAATGAGAATTTTTATGCATTGTTGAGCACAATTCCTGTTGGAGGGGAGTTTGGATTGTAGAACCAAAAGTTGTAATTAGAATTTCTAGTAATTAGGACTATGTTCCTCATTCTTTCTTTTTTTTTCTAAGAGTGATACAAACTCTAGGAATCACAAAAGAGATATCTAATAGAAGCCACATTGAGTGTAAGAAAAGAGAGGACCTTTGTTTTGAGAAAAACACATTCCATCATCTCTTTTTCATCTCTTTCAATATTTGATTGAGATTTTGTAACCTCTTTTCCTCACCTATAAACACAGACCTTGTGAATGAAAAAAAGAGTATGAAAACTTGAGAAATTATACTTGTAAGGGCACGTTTAGATCTACAGCCCAAGAGATTTGGACAATGGCCCAATAAGCCCAAAATAATAGATTTGTTAGACAGTGGGTTTGTTACTAAACATTCAATGAGTTAAAATGTAGATCATAATAGGCTGGTTGGTGTTGGAGGGGCCAAGACGAACAAGTTGAAAAGAAAAATACTCCTCGGTCAAGTCCGAGGATGGTATGTTCTTATATATATATTTCTCTTAGACTTATACAAATATTCAAGTTCTTGGTTCCAGAATAGTTTTTTTTTTCCTGTAATGGAATCCTTCCCCTTTATACTCCCTCCCCTTCTTTCATCTTAGCCTTTCACGTGTAGATCAGATTGCTAATCTCCTTGATACTTGTCCCATCAACACTTTTTTGAAGTTTTTGTGGGTAGCTGTAAGGCTAGAAGTCACTGTTCAGGTATCACTTCCCAAATATTTCTCAATTCTCTGTTGACTGCTCGCCTCTCTCTAAAGCTTATCCTCCCAAGCCCGGTTGCCCACTGCCCAGTACTTGATGGGTGGTCGGACTTTAGGCTTCCATTCTGTTGGTCGAGGAAAGGTAGCTCCTCGGACAACGTCACCTGTTTATTATGACCAAACCTCTTCCTCGACCCAACAATCTGCTTGTATTCACTAATACTTGTCCGTCCTCAGGCTCTTTGACGTCCTCGGGTGCGGCCCACGCCCCAATATCCTTATCCAGGCCTTTCATCCCTACAATACTCAAATCCAATATTTATTGGTGGTGTTTCCATTAGTGCTTGAATGGAGATTCTCCAGTAAGCTAGATGATGAAAAGACTTGGTGAAGTTGGTTGCTAGCTGGAGTTTGGAGGGCTTAAGTACACAGGAAGAAATAGAATTAAAGGGTTTATGTTTATTTTAGTGGAGATTTCTGATGAGTGGTCTGGGGAGAGGTTTTTACGCCCAATGCTCGAGTTTTCCACTTCCTAAACATGTTTTGGTGTTTAGTGTGGTTTGCTTGTTTTTACCTCTATTTCCTTTACACTACTATATTGCCATGCTTTGTATAGTGTAGCTTGTTTTGTTTGGTAATTGGTTAAGTCATTTACACTTGGACTAATATGTTTAGTTTACGTTAAAATTGATTAAACCATAAAAAGTTTGCTTTAAAATTTTTAAATACTTGCTAGGGATAATATAGCACATTTCATAATATATATAACTTTGAGTTTTTCATGTTGCAAATACTGTAGTTTAAGCTTGGCTCCCAAACAACATTTCCTAGTTCTACCCCTATAGAGAGGTATTACGTTAACAATATTTTAAAAAAAAAATCACATTAAATACCAAGTAGTTAGTTGTCATAATATTGTGAACATAAAAAAAAAATTCTCACATTTATATTTACTCAGCTATTAAAAAAAAAAAAAATTGTAAAACGACGACGAATGACCTCGTCCCCACAACATACATTATCCAAACACAATAATTATTTGAACATATATATATATAGCCACGAATGTACATCCAAAATCCCTGAAAATCTCTCTCCCGCCATGAACACTCTCTCCATTCTCTCACTCTCACACTATTCCTCACTCTCCATTCTCACCTCCTCAACTCTCTACAGAACCACTCTTTTTCCCCAAACCTTCATTTCTTCACAAACATTAGGGTTTTGTTCTCCCAAATCACTTCGCACACCAAATTCACCTCGATTCAAAGCCTCATTCAACTCTCCGAGCTCACTCTACCCCATAGAACCTCAACTCTCCAACGATGAGGAAGAGGAGGAGGAAGAAGAAGAAGAAGAAGAATACGAAGACGACGACGATGACGACGTGGCTGCCGATGAATACGACGTCGTTTCCGGCGAAGTATCGGACGGAGTTGGGGTCGAAGTCGAGCTGAGCGACGACGAAATCGGCGGAGCTTCGATCGCCGTAGAAACGGAGGTGCTTACTCGGCACGAGGAATTCAAGTGGCAGAGAGTGGAAAGGCTTTGCAACGAAGTGAAATTGTTCGGCGAAGATATAATTGACGTTGATGAGCTCGCTTCGATTCACGATTTTCGCATCGATAAATTCCAGGTCCATTTCCAATTCAAATTCAAAATTCTCAAATCTCAAACAAAACCTAAAGTGTCAGTTATTCAGGTAATTTGAGATTTGATATATATTTTTTCAGCGATTGGCAATACAAGCATTCTTGAGAGGCTCATCGGTGGTGGTTTCTGCGCCGACGAGTAGCGGAAAGACTTTGATTGCCGAGGCGGCTGCGGTGGCGACGGTCGCGAGGGGAAGGAGAATCTTCTACACAACTCCGCTCAAGGCATTATCCAATCAAAAGTTTCGCGAATTTCGGTATAGAAGTTCATTTTTTCATGTTAATTAAAATGGAAGAAACTGAAAATTTTGGCAATGTACTTTAATGGCATTGTGTTAATAAGTATGATTTTGGTGTCCTAGTGAGACTTTTGGAGATAGCAATGTCGGCCTTCTTACCGGGGATTCTGCGGTGAATAAAGATGCTCAGGTGTTGATTATGACCACGGAGATTTTGCGCAATATGTTGTATCAGAGGTAAAGTATATGTAGTATTTGAACTCTGATCATAGCAGATTATGTGAATTACTTAGTGAATACGATAGAAATGGATTCGGAATGTATGAATGATGTGATGTAATGTAATGCTGAAATATGAATACATTACTTGATATTTAGTGTGTAATTGTGGGTTCTAGGTAACTCAACTGCTATAGGAAAAAATGTTATGGTTTTTGCATACCACTAGTTGGATTTATGAATACAGAGATTTTATGCAATATGTTATATCAGAGGTAAATTATCTGTAGTATTTGGACTCTGATCATATAAGCCTATGGGAATTACTGAACACGACATAAATTGGATTCCGAGTGTTTGAATGGTGTGAATAATGCTGAAATACGGATACATTATTTAATTTTAAGTAGATAATCGTGGGTTTCAGTTAGCTTAACTGCTATAGAATCAAATGTTATGGTTTGTTTTCATTATCTAGATTTATGAGCTCCATTAATTAGTTATTCATCAGTAAAGTTTATTGTTGAAATCGAGGGTGGTGGTTTACTATGTCTTCACGTGCAGTGTTGGAATAATTTCTTCTGATAGTGGACTTTTCCATGTTGATGTGATTGTTTTGGATGAAGTTCATTATCTGAGCGACATATCTCGGGGTACGGTGTGGGAAGAGATAGTAAGTACAATTTTTTGCCCTCCCAAGATCTCATTTATTGTCAAAATTTGGTTTTCACATTTTATCGTCATACAATGTAATCATATATTTCAGGTTATATATTGCCCAAAAGAAGTTCAACTTATATGCTTGTCAGCAACAGTTGCAAATCCAGACGAGCTTGCTGGTTGGATTGGTCAGGTATTGTTATCTATGAGCTGACCTAGGCTTAATGTTTCGGATTTTGTGGGATCGTAATGATGCTTTGTTGATACACGTTAGCTGCTATAATTCCTTTGGAGAGTTGTCTCATTATCAATGTTATGGTGAGACCAGGTGGCAAATGTTGAGATAGCAAGGTGGAAGCATCAAATCTGTTTCCAACGGTTTTATTTTATTATTATTGTTTTTCTTTGGGATAAGTCAATAGTTAGAAGAGGAGGGATTTGAACCTTAGATATTTCCTTTGAAAACACCAAGAAGTACCAATTGAGCTACAAGGCTCTTCTTGGCTTCCTACAATTTTTTGTTTACTACTTAGAATCAAGCATGGCATTTGTTTAATAAGAAATTCTTGGAAATTTTTTCTTGTGGTGGGGGAATGTTGGGAACATTTTAAGACACCATCTAATGTTAAAAACTAAATGAAATGGCCTTGTCCAGCAGTTTGATATGCTCCTTTTCTTCATTTGAAAAAAAAGACAAGACAATGTTACACAAATCACACCTGATATAGCCATGAGAATATTATTCATGCATTAGGCAATGATTTCTTGTGATTTGATCTTAAAATATGGGCTAAAGACCCATAATGCATGATGCGGCTCATATTTGTCAGAAAAATAAATAAACACAACGAAGGAATTTTGAGTTAGCAATGCCATTATTCACTATTTTCCCTCTTTTGTTTCCTCGCGCACACAATCATATATTAGTTATCTGTATCTTCGTCAAAGGATTGCAATTTTAAAACCTATAGATTACAATCACAAGATAATCACCACTGCTTTTTCTGAGAAGTAGGCAGCTCGAATTTTGATGTATTGAGAAAATATTTCTGATCTTAGACCCAAGATCTTTAAAATTGTCTACTATATTCCTTGTTGGTTGATGGCTTGTCATTTCTTGCTGTTAGTGCCCTCACTCAATTATTGGTTGACTCCAGCATCAGCAAATTGTCATTACACACACACACACACACATATATATATGATAAGAAACTGTCATTACATATTGATTTACCTATTGGGCTTGTGTTCTCAGAAAAGCTTAATACATAAGTTATTAACTTTCTTTCTCTTCTGCTTGTTTGCTGATGCCAGCATTGGTTTCTGAATTATCTTGGGATGAGTGATGTATAGACTTGTGAGAGGATCAATTTTTTCTAATTTCATCCTGTTTCCAGATTCACGGCAAAACAGAGTTGGTAACATCATCAAAGCGTCCAGTTCCATTGACTTGGCATTTCTCTATGAAGACCTCTTTGTTACCTCTTCTAGATGAGAAAGGAACTCGAATGAATAGGTATTGTTGTTTTTAATAATCCTCTATCACTCTATTAATATTCTAACTTATAGTTTTCCTCTAGATGAATACAAGAGTAGAGATGTCTTTAACTCCTTTATTTTATCTTCTTATGTAATTACTTGGGGGCTCTGTGTAGCACAGACTAGTTGGTACTTTTTTGTTAGACTAGTTGCTTTGGTTTCTTATTTTCTTTTCTAAATAGCATGTTTCAACCAAATACAGTAATACTTGTACTGATATCACTGACTATATTTTGCCAATGGTTATTCAGTTAAACATTCATGATGAAAGTGTGAGGTTTGGTTCAAATTTACCATAAATATATGGTATTCTATATGAAGGATATTGTCTTTGATTTTCCCTTCTTAATAATTTATGTCATCCCCTCGCCACTTCCCTCCCTTCAACCTATTCTTTGAATACTGTAGTGGGGACTTACTATTTTCAATCATTTCATTTTCTTTCTTCTAAATTGGAACAGGAAGCTGTCACTCAATTATCTACAACTTAATGCATCAGGAGTTAAATCTTACAAGGATGATGGGTCTAGAAGAAGAAATTCAAAAAAGCGTGGAAGTGATATGAGCTATGACAGTTCTGATATCACGTCTGGACAGCCTCCTCTTTCAAAGAATGACATAAATAATATTAGGCGTTCACAAGTATGGGCTCATTGCATTAGTTCTCTGACATATATGTGTGTGTTCATAGGAATTTAATTTGTATGGGTTTATAGTATATTGTCATTATCTACCTGACTTGTAAATTTCCTAAATTAATTTTCAGGTTCCTCAAGTTATTGACACGTTATTTCAGCTTAAGGCAAGGGACATGCTGCCAGCAATTTGGTTTATTTTTAGCAGGAAAGGATGTGATGCAGCTGTTCAGTACGTTGAAGATTGCAAGCTCTTAGATGAGTGTGAGATGAGTGAGGTTGAACTAGCCTTGAAGAGGTTCCGCATTAAGTATCCTGATGCTGTCAGGGAGACTGCTGTAAAAGGACTACTGCAAGGGGTTGCTGCGCATCATGCCGGCTGTCTACCATTGTGGAAATCATTCATAGAAGAACTGTTTCAGCGAGGACTTGTGAAGGTTGTCTTTGCTACGGAAACGCTTGCTGCTGGAATCAATATGCCTGCTAGGACAGCTGTTATTTCATCCCTCAGCAAGAGAAGTGATAGTGGGCGAATCCAATTACGCCCAAATGAACTACTTCAAATGGCAGGGCGTGCTGGACGTAGAGGCACTGATGAAAGGGGTCATGTAGTGCTTATTCAGACTCCTAATGAAGGTGCTGAAGAGTGCTGCAAGCTTCTGTTTGCTGGAATCGAACCTCTTGTTTCACAGTTCACTGCTTCGTATGGTATGGTGCTGAATCTTCTGGCAGGTGCAAAAATTATTGGCAGATCAAATGAATCAGATGGCATGAAAGCAATACAAGAAGGACGTACTTTGGAAGAAGCTAGGAAGTTAGTTGAGCAAAGTTTTGGAAACTATGTTGGCAGCAATGTTATGCTTGCTGCAAAAGAGGAGCTTACTAGAATAGAGAAAGAGATAGAGATGCTGACTTTAGAAGTTAGTGATGACGCCATAGATAGAAAAAGCAGGAAGCTTTTATCAGAGGCAGCGTATAAGGAGATTGCAGATCTACAGGAAGAATTGAGGACAGAAAAACGTCTTCGGACAGCACTGCGAAAAAGTATGGAATTGCAGAGAATTTCTGCTCTGAAACCTCTTCTAAAGGAGTTTGAAAACGGAAACCTACCTTTTTTGTGCCTGCAATATAAAGATTCTGAAGGAGTTGAGCACTCTCTCCCTGCTGTTTATTTGGGGAAGGTTGACTCGCTTGATGGTTCAAAACTTAAGAACATGGTTTCTGCTGATGATTCGTTTGCACTAAACGTTGTTAAAACAGATTCAAATGTTAATGATTGTCAAGTGAACCTAGATGTTGAACCATCGTATTATGTGGCCCTTGGTTCAGATAACACGTGGTATGTATTTACAGAAAAATGGATTAAAACAATTTACAGGACAGGCTTTCCTAATGTTGCCCTAGCTCAAGGGGATGCTTTGCCTCGGGAAATTATGAGGATGCTTCTCGATAAGGAGGAAATGAAGTGGGAGAAGCTTACTGGTTCTGAACTTGGCTGTTTATGGCGGATGGAGGGATCTCTAGAGACATGGTCTTGGAGTTTAAATGTGCCAGTTTTGAGTAGTCTTTCTGAAAGTGATGAGCTGTTACAAATGTCAGAACCGTACTATGATGCTGTAGAACGTTATAAGGAACAAAGAAATAAAGTTGCACGTTTGAAGAAAAAGATAGCACGTTCAAAAGGCTTTAAAGAATATAAGAAAATCATAGACATGACCAAGTTTACTGAGGAAAAGATTAAACGCTTGAAGACTAGATCAAAACGTTTGACTAATCGAATAGAGCAGATTGAACCATCTGGTTGGAAGGAGTTTGTGCAGATCAGCAATGTAATACATGAAACAAGGACGCTGGATATCAATACACACGTAATATTTCCTCTTGGTGAAACTGCAGCTGCAATTCGAGGAGAAAATGAACTTTGGCTAGCAATGGTTCTCCGAAATAAAATCCTGCTAAACCTAAAGCCTGCACAACTTGCTGCTGTTTGTGCAAGTTTGGTTTCTGAAGGTATTAAAGTTCGTCCTTGGAAAAATAACAGCTATATATATGAACCTTCCACAACTGTAATCAATGTAATCAACTTCTTGGATGAGCAAAGGAACTCCCTTTTGCAACTTCAAGAAAAACATGGGGTAAATATTTCATGCTGTCTGGATAGCCAATTTTCAGGTATGGTTGAAGCCTGGGCATCTGGGTTGACTTGGAGGGAAATGATGATGGATTGTGCAATGGATGAAGGAGATCTAGCACGCCTCTTACGACGGACTATTGATATATTAGCTCAGATTCCTAAATTGCCTGATATCGATACACTGCTGCAAAGCAATGCAAAGGCAGCATCCAATGTCATGGATCGTCCACCAATCAGTGAGCTGGCTGGATAATGTCCTAATGCCGCTAAACAGTATTGGTAAAATTTGCACAATTTTTTCCTATAGGATCAAAACTTTTCTAAAGCATTTGTAGATCTATTTATGAATTCAATTCAACTTTTGGTGCCCTGAACCAGCTTCACTTATATGTGACATGTGGTTCATGTTACACGTGTACTACCAGCAAAAGGACCATTTATACTGTATGTTTGATTCCCAGTAAAGGGAAGCCTTCGACACTGAATTTTGTACCCATCAACCCCAAAAGGAATGTTGGCTACACAAATGCAACTACTGAGATATACACCACTGCCAGGGTTGTGCATTGTTTGCTACTTGCTAATTTTTAAAGACCAGGTAAATTTTAGACTCAGTTAAAATACAGAAATCTGTGTTGTTCTTAGATGCTTTTGAGTTTCACTTCTTGAATCTAATTTTTTAGTGCAATGATATTGTCACACTTGTCAAATGTTTTGTCAGTGCAATTTTTATTTTTTTCTGATATATGGAAGTGGTCCTTTGGCCAGACTATTCCCAAATGCTGTCAGCTGAAGATGCAAGCTTGCTACTTGTTAGTGAAAGGGGACATTTCAAGGCAGCCATTTTTGATGATACAGTTATTAGTGTCTCTACTGGTATGTTTGGTAAAATGGAGAGAGAGGTGGAAGAGAAAGGAAAGGGAGAGGGGGAAGGGAAAGTAAGGTTAATTTTTCTTTAGGGGTTTGGCTGTTTACAGGAAATTGAATGGAAAGATAATTATGATTATGGAAAATTAAATATAGTCTATCACTTCTTCTACTTCTTTTTTAGCTGAATAGTCTATCTCTCTTCATTCTTTCATGTCTTCCAAATTTAAGAGGGAAAAAAATGTTAGGCAGGGAGAGAAAGGAACCTTTCCTCTTCCTTACCACCCAACTAAAAAAAGTAAAGGCACTCTCTTCCTCTTTTTTCCCTCCACCCTCGTCCTTTTCCTTAAGTTTCTTCCCATCCATTCCTGTTTTGCAATCTCTTGCCCTCTCTCAAAGAAATCCTAGAGCTTTCCAATGGTTGTCATATGGCCAATATGTTCTGTTACTCTTCATCTTCTTTTCTTGTGTGTGTGTGTGTGGGTTAATTTGAGAAAGAGGGGAGAATGCCAGCCCTAAAGTGGACTCTCAAAGTTCACCCCAAGACTCTTGAATTAGCATAGGACACTTTTTTTTTTACCAAGCAAAGATGTTTAAATAGGATTAAGGTTAGTTACAGGCTTACAGCCCATAACAAAATTAGGAAATTGTTTTGCTATTGATGCGGCCATTTTCCTGTGCTCAGTTAAAACTATATGGGGCACTTTTAAAATAACAGTCTGGATGTTGGCTTGCTGTATGGTGTACTGTATGTCTTCAACGAACGCCTCAGTCCACCATGGCCAGTGACCTTTGTGCTGCCAGAGCTGTTGGATTTCATTGCTGCTAACAAGGATGATCATTCTGTTTAGCCCATAATTTTTTCCTTGATCATTGCTTGTCTGATTGCTACTCTAGTCTGGCAACCTTGTGATCCTTTGCTTTTATACTCTTCCATTCTTTAAAAACCTGGGATGAACAAAGTCTAGTTTGGAGAGAAACCCTACAAACTCATCATATATATCTATATTGAGTGTGAATTTTGAAAATCTAATTGTTAGATTGCATGTTTTTATTACATCCTTAATGCAATTTCAAGAAAATCAAAGATCAATTGCTATGTCATCAAATAAATATTATAATTTCAAGTTCTTGTAATCTAAAGTTGTATATAAAAAATAAGTTAATTGATCAAATAGTAAATAATATCCAATTTGAACGAAATTTGATATGCATGTTAAGAACATAAGGAACATAAAATTCAACAGTTAGATTCTCAAAATTCACATCCAAAAAAGAAATATATGAGAAGTTTGAAAAGTTTCTCTCCAAACTAGTTTGGAGAGAAACTTATTCTACCTGGACCCTGTTCTGTCTTTTACAATACATGCTATGCCTCTCCTTGTGTGTGTTTCTATCTGCTTCTGCTTGCACGATGAGCTGCCACTCTTCTTGGTACAGCTAAGCTATCTGTTGTTGGGTAATTGTCCTTTGTGCTGAGGCAATTACAGCTCCATTGGGATTATCAAGGATTTCGAGGTTAGCAATGTTTCAATGGCATTTGGTTGTTTCCCCTCAAATATTATACTTCTTTTGTGGAGCCAAATGCACCAGAGTGGTAAGGAGGCTTGGGATGCTGTCCTTTATTAAATCGGCATTCTTGTTCTCCTGATTTTAACTCGCATTATGTTTTTGAGTTTTCCGACACTTATAAACCATCATTTATCCACTCTTTATGTGCATATGAGTTTATTACTTTATTAATAAATGAGGTAAAGCAGATTTTCTTCTTCTGCAACATTATTTTGACTGGCATTATATTTTTTGAAAACAATGGAATCTCGAAGGACAGGTAAGATGCACTACACGCCCAGTGGAGCAATTCTAGTTCCAATGAGGGTATTTGTACCGGGTCAGCCTTAATCGTAAAGCATTTCTTTGCAGGCAGTTCTCTGTATTTCATCATATAAAATTCCTTTTTCTCATGCTAAGCTTTGCGTATGTTTTTCAGATGACAAATTTAGGCTACTTCAAGTATTGCCGTGTGTTGGCCCCTATCTTGGTATGCTATTTCGAAATGAATTGGCAGTCCCTTTATCCTTAAGTCAATTCTATATTTAATGGATCAGGGACGTTGGTATTTTTATTTATTTTTATTTTGGTAAGGCAGTTACTTGTTAACGTTAAACATAAAAGATTTCCACAATCACGCACTTGAGCGCCTGGCTAGAATGAGCTGTTTACGATTTTCACAAATGCTTTGGTGCCTTGGACTTCCGAAAATTAAATGAATAGTTGGGACCAAATAGTAATTGCACCTGGACGTTCAGGCTAATTTAGTTAAAAAAAAGTGTTGGAACTAGGAATGGCAGCACAAGAAAGTGCAGCAATAAAAGCACCGCCACCCCCCCAAAAAAAAAAATCATCTGTGAGTGGAAAATGATTAACAAGAATAAAGATGAATGAATTAAACAATGCATATCAAGTATACATCACAAATTTTACCTCTATTTACATAATTTGCGGCTAAAACTTCAAAAACATACAGTAGTATACTACAACCGTTGAGCCATGTCAGCCTCCTCATTTTCTTTATTCGGTTGATGAGATAGAAAATATAAGAATACATGAAAGATGAATCCACGAAAGCTTTTTTTTCCCTTCGTGGCGCTGCAATCTTTCAAACCCCGGGCGTCAAGCCAGAGTAAGTAATGCGTGCAAAAAGTCACTGAAAGTCGGAAACATTTGAATCACATCAAGACATTGACATCTATTTGAACAGAAAATGAGTGAAAAATGAACAGCAGTTTCACACACACGGAACCAAACCGACCTTTTCCAGTCCATGCATTCACTACAAACGACATGCACCAGTTCAGAATAAACAGTAGTTTCACACACGTGGATTTAACTTTCTCCAGTACATGCATTTACAATAGAAACCCCACTGCCCAGTCCCCAACCCCAACACCAAACTCATGATGCATTTGTTCCCTCTCCCCCCCCCCCTTTTTTTTCTCCCTCTCTCTCTCTCTCTCTCTATATATATATATATATATAAAATACACCGGAAATCAGTCTCTAAAAAAAAAAATTAGGGTACAACTGCCTACCACCATCTCTCCCAGATCCCACAAAAGTGGAAGCTTTGAGAGCTGGGGAGAAAAACTAGAACTACAACTTTTTGAGCCACAACATTGTGGCAGACTGTGAGTGATGGACAAAAAATAGTAGGTTCATGTGAAAATAATAAACAACCACTAATAGTCTGCCACGTCAAAGTTGTGGCAAAGTCGTACGAAAAGTTGTGATCCTAGAATAACTCCTGGGTATGACCTCTCTCTCTCTCTCTCTCTCTCAAAAGAGAGAGACACAAACACAAAAAAACACAACCTCCAATGTTGAATGCCAAATATGCAAGAGACCATTCCAATACACCGGAGGAAGAACACGACAACATTTTGACCACAACAATGGCAATGAACTCTTAACTCAAAACAGCACCACTTTCCCTAGTAAGAGCAAGGTGGAAAGTAAGAACACCGAATGCATGTGTAACACGATAACACACAGATTTCAACCACAACAACAGCGGTGATTTTGGGATGTAGGTGAAATCAAAAAACAGCAATGGAAAAACAGAAGATACCGATACTAAAAGCTAAATCATACTAATATATATATCCACATCAGGCACATGTTCTATAAAAATGGGGTATCAACTATAAGCACACCAGATTCATAAAAATAAAGGGACATACCATATCTACTAAGGGTCACAGGAAGTCATTATGAGCTAGAAAGCAGTCTGTGAAATCGTTGTACTCTACTTGAACAACCACTCAAAGACTTTGCCTGGTCATTACAAGAGTTGTAAGATTTCCTTTTCTTTTTCACCCGGAACAAAAAGTCTTCCGTATCCAAAACGTATGAGACCTACCACGTACAAAATTTGTGAATTAAAAAAAATGGCAGTTCAGAAAAAAATAAAAAATAAATGCAAAAACCTATGACTCTTAACTGAACACAGAACATTATTATCATTCGTACAACATAACCAAGAAATGAATTTTATGTAACATACCTTGGACGAAGTGCAAGCTATCTTACACTCTAATCCATTGAGAACTTGAAGCCCTTCCATTGCCTGGCATGTGGTAGAAAATTCATCGCCATTGGCATATTTGTGAATATTCCTACAGACAGCAGCAGGCATCATTAGCTATGGCCACTCAACTGAACACAGTGAAAATCATTTTCCCCTGTTTCTCACATACCTCCTCAAGAAGATCCCAGACTTCTCTTTCTTCTCTGGGACAACTGACAGGAAGTCACTGTGTAGATATGCTGAAAAATTAGGGTCCATGGAAACAGCTGTCACTTCAGGCTTATCATGCCCATAGTCCATAAGCTGAATAGACAAACTGGTTGGCGTAGATGACTGCAAAACAAATTTTTAGGCATTATTAAAAAAGAGAGCTAATTCAAGAAAGATAATGAAGCAAAATCACTGAAGACCTACACATTCAATGCGGTATATGTTCTCATCATGAAGAAGAACACGGGCATTTTCATGATAAACAATGTCGACAAATCGTCCAGGTTTTCTTGATTTTTCATATGCATACAGTTGGAGAAGCTTGTTGTCCATCTCATCAGTGGCAACTGTTTGAAGCTGAAGCAAATGCATACAGTTTATTCTTATAGGTCAGATGGAATAAGGTAAGGGGAAGAAAGAAGGGATAACTTGAAAAAAAAAAAATGAAATCATGTATTACTTGTTTAACAAGTTTATATATCAGCTTGTCTAATGTGAATAAAACATATGACTGAGTTCCAATAATAGCTCGACAATCATCCTCAAATTTTGTATTGTCCGAAGAACCATCAAGTAAATTGTATAGTGCATTCATGAACCTGTACCACCAAAAACATAAAGCATTCCTTAATAATAGGTACCGACATTTGAGTTTAATTTGCATTTTTAAAAAAATAAAAAATAAATAAAGCTAAACTACCTGTGGCATAAAGATCAGTAGGGCTTGAATTGCATTTAAAAATAATAATAACAAAATAAAGCTAAACTACCTGGCATAAAGATCAGTAGGGCTTGAATCATTTGAAGCCCTCCATTTCCTTTCAGCAGATGACGAATTAACCTTTGCTGATTGAATTCTCTCATACAATGTCTGTCATATTAGTGAAATACAGTCTCAATGACATTCATTCACAAAATTTGGAAAGCCACCAAAAAAATAAATCATATTAACATATTATGAGCCTTACTTGGTGAAGCCTTAAAAGCACATAGAAAGAGTCATTTCCATAAAAAACCCGAGAATCCTTTTCTTTCTCATGTAACGCTGAAGGGACATGCTTCGCAAGAGGCTTCACAGTAAGTAGAAAACGTTCTGAATATGGTAATGATGTCCCATCCCCTTCAACATCGTGTGCATCAGCCATGCCTTCGGCTTCACCTTCACTCTCAGCCTTGTTATCATGCTCATCATGGTCTCCATCTTCCTCATGCTCTTCGCGAGAACACTCCTCACCATCAGCGGACTCACTTCCTGATACATCCCCATTCTCAGAAGCATTCTCAGTGTCCTCTGAAGACCTAGGAGCACTTTCCTCACCTTCGTCGTCAGCATCAGCTTCGTTTTCTCCCCCTGCCTCCCCACAACACATATCTTCTTCTCCATGTCTGGTTGGATATTGCCTGCTTACAGAACCATCCTTTGGTTTATGCACAGCCTCTAGACCAGCATCTCTATAAACTGCAAAATTATCCTCCTCAAAATCTCCATTGGGAGACAGTTCACCCTCTTCTCTTTCAACTTTAAAGTGTCCAACAGAATCTTCATGGTATCTGTTAACTTTGACGCCATCTGATGTTCCCCCATTTGTGGATATAATTGGTCTTGTTGAATCACCACCCTATAGGATCAATCGGGAAAAAAGAAGAAAAGAAACATTTCTAAGCACATATTCATAATGATATTTGTAACCATCAAGATCTAAGACCCAGCACCATGCCCAATAATCAACCACATCAGTAATAAGCCTTGGCAGTCAAACTCGTCAATGATTTACTAAAAGCTTAGTGCTGACCATATATTTTGTAATTAGTGAAATTACACTAGCAATAAAAAAAATCATTAATTTTTTTTATCTAACTGAACACCTGTTTTCAAGTAGAAGTCCAAATATGAGACCAAAAGGACTCCATAGGCAAAACCAAACCAATGTAATGGCCAAGGGAGAATGCATAAACCTGCAATGTTAAATTAAGGACAGTTCACACTGTTAGCCATACCTCAGATAAGGGTACCTCGACCCCACCCTCAACAGCAACATTACTAGGTCTGGATGGAGTAGCACTAAGCCCTTGCGACCAAAAAACAAAATTTATCTCAGAAAGCATATTGAAATGAACTTGGAAAATCAGATAGACTAGTAGCAATGACAAATTCAAGAGAGATAATTGTGTAAATAAATACAAACAAAACTAGCTTAAAGCATTCTGCAAACCTGATGTGTTCTCTATGTTCGTTCGTCCATTACTTAGCTCCACAGCAGTGACAAGTGATGCATTTGAATTGACAAATCGTTCATTGGAATTATCTTGCTTGCTGACTCCAGATATTTCATCAGCCATAGATGCATTGACTTGTGCTTTACCTTGTTGAGGGGTGCTGCAGAACGTATCAGTTTTACGTGCAATGCGTTCTGCATCAAGAGAGCTATCTTCTTTAACCCCATTATCCCCATTTACTTGCCAGGCCCTGCAAGAACTTGACTGTTCAGGCGGAATATTTTCATCTCCATTTCTGGAAGGATTTGACTGTTTGGAATTCACAGCAGTAGCACCACCGCCACGAGGACTGAGATCCCCCTCCCCAACACTTGCAGCACCAGTTTTGACAGCATTATTCTTTGTCTTTACAACATCCTCAGTATCCTCTGCACCCTGAGGTCTAGAAGGAACACCAAGCATGGGTTCCAGAAAGGTTGTCCAAATCTTCATAACTTTATCCAACTGTTCAGTTGTACAAACTTCTCCACATGAATACTTAATGAGCTGATACAGATCTTCATGGATGTCTGGATCAGGGTACTCAAATTCCAAATTTGGAATAATTGGTCGCCTATTTCCAGCAGCGATAGCAAGAAGCACATCATCTTCCTTGCGCTTCTTCTCACTAATTTCTTTAATCTCCGCCAATAAGGCTGTAAACCACATAACAAATAAACCATGAGAACTGAATAACATATGTTGTATCAGGATGTCCTATGGTAATTGGATGAGTCCATTGTTCTTGAAATAATTATATAACCGGCTAAATCAGTCATTTTCCATTTCTATAGTATCTGCCAATTTTTTTGGATCAAAACAAATATTATTGGATCACACACTAATCCAATTTAGCACATCCAAAGCTTACGTTCCCAATAAGGAGAGGGAAAAAATATGCAATTACATTAGAAGGGAAGTTAATTATTAAGTGTGCTCATCGGTAGTCAGTATTTATTTCAGCATATAGCATATCATGAACATTAAACATAAGAAGATTTGTAGTTACAAGCTTAAAATATGTCAAAATGAAACATCAAGGTGAATATTACCTTTTGTGCTTAAGCTCTTTGTGTCCTGTTGCTTGAAATAGAAGCTACGATGATCAAGCGATTTATGATAGTTCTTCGAATAAATTTCAGCCCAAACTTTATTAAAATCAGAACGACATCTTGCCCACTCTTCTTGTTTCTGCTTCAAGCGTGTTAGTATAACTGGCAAAGCAAGAGGCGCATTTTTCCTCAACACATCCATCACATCAAGCCCATGGTCACCATATAAACGTTCGATGCACCTGAGATTCAGCGCTGATGAACAGACAAGAAGGAAAACTCCCATCAGAAAACAACTGAGAATAAGCTTCTATATCATAATATATCTGCTGGAATTCATTAATCAGTAATCAGACTTTAACCTGTGAAGTGTTCCTCAATACGAATTGGACTCTCCGTTTTGATTGTGTTATTGTTAATCTTTTCCAGTAGTTCTTCTACACGCTTAGTTGTAACATTCACGGACTCTAACAACATGTCAAGCTCAAACCTGACAACATAATTACAAAAGATCACCAACTGCGAGAGCCATTATGAACAGAATACTGAATATTCCAGCAACTATTTCAAGAAAACTGATAAACTAAATAGTGAATATTAATCCATGTCAAAGTTTCCGATCAATAAGGCTATTGCCAAACTTGGGTTTGAGCAATAAAACACATTCTCAAAGGGGGTTGATTGCATAAAAGAGATCAATAGATTGGAATCCACTCAAACATGACAAACTAGGTGGCTAGAACCAGAGAGCCGCTAAAGCCAAATGAGAGTATAAATTAAAACACAATCCCAGCTTACTTCAAGTCACCTATAAATTAAATCAAAATGGAAAGAAAACAGATAACATAAGTATAAAAACTCCAGGCAAGCTCTAACCTGTCATCTTCACATCGAAACAAGCTTTCTTCATATTGATTTTTGCGCATGTGTTTAAAAGAGTAATCCTCACTTCCTGATGTGACAGACACCCAATTATCATTCAATACTTGACCACCAAGGTCTGTTCTATGACTAGCTGAAGGTATTGGATACTGCAACATTGAGACACAACTACATAAATACATAAGTTAAAAGTATTGGAATCTCCTAAAATTATTAAATCAATGAAAAGTGTTGCATACATTTTTTGGCAGCAGACGGTAACTGGGAGTGCACCGCTCACAATTAGATAAGTCAAGTTCATTAATAGGCTTTGACAAGTACTTATCTTTGCTGGGGAATATAGACACCTTATGACTCCCGATGTCTTTATTGCCAAAGGCAGCACTTTTGTCAACTCTATCCCTTTCCCGGTTTTCAAGCCTATCCCTTTCTCGGTTTTCACGGTCTCTATCTTTAACCCCATCATCCCTCTCACGATCTCGATCTTTGTCCCTCTCCTCTACCTTTACTGTTCTGGGTACATATCCATCATTCCACAAGGATTCTGCAATGAACAGTTTTAGTTAACTTTACAGACCAGACATGATGTTTGAGAAAATCATAATGCATCTACCAATAATTTAAGTATTGCATCTAAAAAGCTTCTGTTGAGAAGCAACTCCACTCAAAAACAACTCCCACAACAAACTGCATCTAGCCTAAGGATAGCAAAAGGGGAACAAATCACTTTACGTACTTTTACTCATGACACCAGCAAGGAGTCCATCTGCAGTGCAGGACATGATTAGAAACAAAGTTAACAACACAGAAACCAGAAGAGGTAAACATTAATTTAAAAAGTTACCGTTCTTCTCACAACGTGCCAAAAAATCATTAAATCCATCCATAAGTTCTGGATATCTTCCAAGTAAATCTTGCACCTGACATAAGCCAAAGTTTCAACAAATTATTGAATGTATTCATGTTCTTCTTAGTAAGTCAAAGGGATAATAAATTAGGTAGGTTGTGTTATTCTCAAGATTATTAAAAGTATTGAGCAGACAGTCAAGTTAATCCAAAAGTTTTTCTAAAGGAATCAAGACTGTTAGCAACACCGGACTAGCAAACCAAATAAACAACAATGCACCTCTGAAAGCCAGAAATACAGGGAAATAAATCTTTCTTAGAATTTTTTTTTCCTCTTTTTTCCCTTTTTTTTTTGTGGGGGGGGGAGTGTCTTGAAAGTGTTTGTAAGACTTTTTTAAATTCTGTCTAAAGGCAAGCCTATAAAAGGTCTCAATTATTATTTAAAACATTGAAGTCTTATATTTTTTCAATCTCACATGACATGCTGCGCTTACAACCAATTATCATAAATCACATCACTCAGCAAAAAATAAATAAAATAAAATAAATTGACATCTAAAATTCTCTGTAATGTAAATACTTTCCAATCCCCAATTCCCAGCAACAGTGATGACACTCCATATGCACTAAAAAAGAAACAAGATGAAACAACCAATATACCCGAAGCAATATGGCAAAGATTAAATCCTAAATACAAAACTGCATTTTTTGAACAAATTCAAGGTATTCCTTTCAAGGAAATCCCTAAAATCCATTCCAATTATGTTGCTTATTATTGAGAAAAAAGTATCATTTATGATGAATACATAATGATTTGATCAAAAAAAATTCAACAAGTAATCATCCAATGCAAGGCTGAGATAAAAAGATAAGTTTTTCATATAGACAAAAAAAAAAGTTGTTTCATAATTCTATTTGACAAGAAACCATCCAATGCACTCATGAAACACTTTGTCAAAAATATATCACATAAAAAGGCCCTCACTTGCTGATGCAGAGACTTGCTGAAAGGCCATTAAATAATTGCTTTAAATCTTATCACAAATCAACTATGCTTAACCCATCAACATTATCCTCCATCTAGAACCAGATCTAAAACCAAGAAACACCAAGACAATATAATGTTTCTTCTTTTTTTGCTAAATAAAAATGTGTGCTTTGATTGTTTAGGGCAGAAAAGCACCCCCAAAAAAATGTAAAAATTTACATTTATCATAATCTGGAAACAAATTTATAACACAAAACTGGTTGTCAGCCCAGAGGGAATAATACACTCCTATCATAGTGAACTGCAGTCTGGCATCACTTGAACCCAAAAATGGATTATGATAATAGAAATTTTCTTCCAATTTTTATCCTTTTAAAAGGCGTCATTTTGTAATGATCAAAGAATATTATAATCATTAGTTTTGTAGTAGAACCACCCTATAATTAAGCACCTTTTAGCTTAGAAACTATGTTATTCTTGTCAACTTCTGATGAAACAATTACAGGTTTCATACAAATACACCCTCATCATTCTTTATACTCGCATAAAAGATCTTGCAACATATTCCCATAAACCTGCTGCAGACCACCATGATCTGTATTCTGGGTAATTTAGCATCCACCCAATATAAGTCTGCTCTCTTTTGGCTTGGGACCAACTCAAATTTCACTCTATCCATCTTATTGGGCAAAAGATAAAGAACAGCGTGTCATGATACGCTTTTGTATGTTGGAGACTGGCTAATTTAAAGGGGCACCAGCCACTAAAGTTAGGCTATGCATGAACATGATACACCTGTCCTTTCATGCAAACAGAGCTCCATCCAAATGCTTGTAGTTTTATAATTTAACAATCACACTTTTTTCCTAAGTAATATGAACTATATATATTTATCATAACAAATCCTTGATAAACTTAATTATATTAACGAGGGATGATGATAAAATTAGTGAATTTAATTATTAGTAGAATCAGTCATACCAAGGATTGCAATTCTGATCGTGTAATTATTTCCTTGCTATAAATATGAAGACACTTCAAAAATTCTTGGTAATCATCAGGGTTCCGTAACTTCTCCTTTACTTTTTCACAAAAAGCAAACTCCTGACCATACATACCTGCCAGACCACAAGCCAAGTTAAAGAAGCAAAAGTCTCAACATTATCTGTGAGTTAGAATACAAAAAGCTAAGAGAAAATAACTAAACACAATAAGCCAAGTATCTCAGCAAAGCATTTAAGGTTGAATGGGAAAGAAGATATCATAAGAGTGATATACTAAGAAGCAAACATATTTCAGAAAAATGTTAAAGATGCATTATAAGCATACTGTGTACTATCATATCCTCCAATTTGTACGTAGCAGCAGCAGTAATAATAACAACAATTGTAACTATAATAATAATAGTATGTTGTTGTTGTGCAAGGATAAAGTATTCTTGCTTTTTCCAAATCAAATTCTGAATTCACATTGCAATAATTTAATAAATTTGTTAAGAGATAAAGAGCTTTCATATATATAGTTGGTAATTGGGGCATGGCCACATGGGGGAAATTTTCAACTAGAGTCTCAAGTATAGCATCAAACACAGCTCAAACACTCACTTTTCAGCGAGCTTTTTTCATCAAAGGAGGATGAAAGAGGACGCATTCCAAAGTTCTCATCGCCTTCCCCACCTTGATGCAATTGTTCTCTGCTAGGAACTTTCCGTTTATGGGGAAATCGTTGCATGTTGAAGTCCCTATTGCCATCATGGTCAAATTCTCTATCATCCCTTTCCCTTTCTCTCCTATCTCTGTCTTCTCGCCGATCCTTTTCACCACGTCTTCGTTGCTCTTTGTCCACTCTCATCAAAGATCTATCATGGTCTGGATCAGGGCGGTCAACACTGAGATCACGGTCATGTGGAGCCATCGGCCTTTCTTTCTGGTACAAATGTTCATGAGCCAAATGTTAGCCAAATGATCATGAAATCAGAAAGGCAACATGATTAAAAGAAAACTACACAAACCTTGTCAACATGCAATTGCCGCATAATGGGCATGGCAGAGCTTCTATCCCGGAGCAAAGGATTCCTACCAGATTGAGGATATTGGGCGGAAGCTGTTCCTGAATTATCAGGAAGAAAATGAGTGAACTCATCAAGCAGGTCCTGGTGATCTTGGAAAAGTGCAGCAACCTGAAAACAGTAAAAGATATAATCATCAGTAACAATAATCAAATTTACAAAAATAAAAAATAAATGTTGCAGCACAATAACAAGGGACAGGTAGAAGCTCACCTCCTGGTAGACCTCACTTATGGACTTGTTTTCCTTTCTGTACATATTCAAAATGTCTAAAAATGACTTATAAACATGATCATCGCCTTGAAATCGGGTCTGCAGGCAGAGAATTCATTAAATACACATGAATGCAAACCATCACCTTGAACAAAGTTGTGAATTGCTATCTACCTTTATCTTGTTCACAAAACTGATAGCTTCTTCAAATTCCACAGGCTTCTTTGAAGGAGGTTGTTCATCCTCAAGTGGGAGGGTGATCTCAAATCCCTTTGGCAAGAAGGTATTGAAACCCAAAATTAGGTCTCGATGCCCTTTAAATAGTTCCTTTACCCTTGCTATGACACCTGTTGTGTCAATTCTACAATCAACATAACATATACTACAAGTTAACAAGAAGGTAAAATAAAGTATATCCACATCCCCAAGAAAAATTATACAAAAAAATGCCACTTTAAAGCACAATGTATATCATGATCGAACCTTTGAGCCTTGAAATCTTTCATGACTTCAAGAAAGTCTTCATATTTTTCCCTTTTGTCTTGAAATATGTCCTTCACCGCCTTAAGATACGATAGGGCATCACTTGTTGTTAGTTTCTGTGTATTTGTCCCACCCATCATCTGGGGTTGCCCAGACCTAGAACACATAAATAATCCAACAAAATTTTCAATATTCACAAACTCTTCCCACTAGATCAAGACCCAATAACAAATTTTCCCATTAAATCAAAACCTAATCTCTAAAACATAATCCTGTCATCATGGAAAGATGAGAAAAGTGTGCATGGATACACAAACATCGATTGCTATTTTCGGTTTCTCTATCCACACACCATAACACCAAAAAAAAAACCTGATCTTTTATCATCAAGTCAAACGAATTTCACCAGTCTTACTTAAAAACTAATCGATGAACAAAATAAAAACAAGCATAAACTAACCAAATTCACACAACTGCCCTAAAAAAAGTACAGAAATTCACACAACTTGAATGATTAAGAAGCTTAATCTCATCATTTACATAATCAAACTTCGATAATCAAACACAAACACAAAAACTAAACAAACAAACAAAAAAATTTCAAAAAAAAAAACTCACGCTTCTCCTCGAGATGAAACCACGGGCCGCTTGAGTTGAGAAGCCATGTAAACATCATCTCTAGACCTCTTCATCTCTGAGCAAAACACAAACTCACTATCTCTCTCTCTTTCTTCAACAAATCATGCTTTTAGCTCCGATTGAAAACAAAATTCCTGCAAAAGCAACTCGCTCATTCACAACGAAACACAAAAGCAGATCTAACCGCAAACAAAGAAAAAAAAAATTCAAAACCTAAAAAAAACAAAAAATTTTAACACAAACAAGAAAATTCAATCCTCACCTCAAGCGCAGATCGCGGACTTCAAAACACAAACACTGAACCTAGTTTTTTTTTTGTTGTTGTTTTTTTTTCGTTACGTTACTTGAATATGAAGCAAGACTTGTGAGAAATTTGCAGAGAAGAGATTCATATTATCTCATCGAAAATTCACATACTGAGCGAAACTGAACGAGAGAAAGAGATCGCGCACTCGCCGCATACAACAAAAAGCCTCTCTCTCACAAGTCACAAACAAGAACGAAGCCTCTCTGTGAAAGAAAACTAGTAGTCTTTTTTTTTGGTGAAGATTATGTATGCGATTCACTTCTGGAGGGAATACGAAGATTAAAATCTAATTTTACTTTTCCTCTAATTTTCTCGGAAAACAAACAGAAATCAAAGGGAGAAAAGAAAGAAAAAAAAAACGCACATACACAATGAGAGTTTTAGAATGTGATATTATATATATGGAGATATGAGAAGAGAGAACACAGAAACACTACTCTTTTTTCTTTTCTTTTTTGGAGGAAGGAAGGAAGGAGGGTAAGTCATTTTTTTTGACGTGTATTTGCCGGTCACCTTATGGATGGGTTACCGGTTATAGGCGGTTGATTTTATGCCACGTGTGCAAATTAGGGATTTGCTTGATTTTTACTGGAGCGTGGTCAACACGGTCCAATTGGGAAAGGGCTGTAGTGGCATTTTGGTGAATAAGGGGAATTATGAGAGGGCATTTGCGTAAATTGGTGTTTGAATTTGGATGATCGGTTCGGAAAAAAATTTCGGTTTTGGGGAATTAGGGTTAGGGCAAGTTTGGAGGTTGGGGATAATTTGGTACGAGTGGTTGTTTGTTGGTAAAATTTAAATAAATTATAAAATGATAATGAAAAAAATTTGGTGTAAATCTTCTATCTTTTTAATTAAAACAAAAAAATGTAGTCTTAAATATAATTTTACTTAACCAAAATTTTTTTTTTTGAAGAAGTTAGATTTAGACTAGTAATTTAGGTTTTTAATTTTTTTTTTAAACTGCTTAATTATAAGAATTTTTTCTCACCAGGGAAGCTTGTAGATTAATAAGATAAGTTTTTTGAATCAATTTTTTAGAGTTTTGTAATTATCTAGAATTGTGGCTATTATCAAATGTGCAAGTGGTGGGTAAATAGGATCTAATTCTAAATGGGTTTCTTCTTTTTTGGGTCAAGAGTTTTTTTTGAGTTCTGGCCCTTTTGGTTGGCCTATGTAGATGTAGTTGGGGCTAGGCTTGAGCAGAGAGATGGACTGGAGTAGTTTCTTTAAGAGGATTTTGGGCTTGTTGCAGATGTAAAGGCCATTCAAGAGCATGTATGGGCTTAACAGTAGAGCCCAACTCAACAAAAGACAACAAGAAATCAAGAACAGCCTTTATTAATAGCTGGAATTTCAGGTTGATTAACGGTGAAGTCAAGGTCTTCTTCTTTTTTTTCTTTTTCTTTTGTGTGTGGAGAATCTACAAAAGCGAAGCTGAGAGTCATTCAAAAATTCAAATTAAATTTAAAAGCACTTTATGTGCCAAGTGTCCTTGTAATTGAACTACAACTTAATACCGAGTATCATTCCAAATTTCCAATTATACTAGCATAATTTTATGTCAATTATATTTATATGCAAATTCATGTATTTAAACTTTAAATACATAACTAGTTAGGGCAGCACATGCAAGGCACATGCTTGCGTGGAAAAAAAAATACTATAATAATTAAGGTCAATTCTAGATTTTATTTGTATTACAAAACAAATATATGAATCATTTGATTTTTAAAGTATATAAAGATTTACATTAATCAAAAGAGACATTAATTTTAAGAATTTTGATAATTATGTTGAAAAAAGTTAATCTCATTCGTTTAAGAATTTTGATCAACCACAAAGTTAGGGTAGCTATTTAATATATAAATATTTATTTAACTATAATAGTTTTTTAGTACCTACTTGCTAAAGACAATATATCTATTCTCTAAAAACTTCTAAGAATGATAAAAAATATCATCATCTTCCAACAATAACAACTGAGTTTTGCTAAGAAATTTAAAATAAAAAATAAAAATAAAAGATAACAAAAGGCTTGTGTAATCGAATATCATCATTCTAACTTTTTAAGAATTTTTATCATTTAAAACTCAAAATACGTAAAGAAAATTTTTAGGATGTTAAAATTTAGCATGAGTAATTTAGACATTACACAATAAAATATTTTAAGAATCATAAGCTTTCATTAGGGTTTAACTGAAAGTATAACAATATGACATATTTGCTCTTTTCCAAAATATTAAGGGAAAAATTGCATGGTTTTAAAGTTTAAGGAAGAATTGTAAACTAACCCAAACATAAACGATGAAAAATGTTTTTTTCCTAACTTTTTGTTTTTGTTTTTGTGTGCAATACTATGTGTTTTTACTTAAAATAGTGTGTAAAGAAAAAAATATACAAAAAGTCAACCCAAAAAAATTGTACGTGGAATAGTGAATTTTGGCTCAACAAAGTTGATTAAACCAACAAAAAATTTCTAAAAACACAATAGAATGACGCAACATTTTCATAATACCTTTATAATTTTGTTATATTTTATTTTAACTTGTAATGAATTGACAGTTCAGCAGTTTTGAAAATATTGTGACAACATCAAGATGTCTTAACATTTTTGACACAAAAAAATGTTATGTCCATGACAATTTCACAACAAATCATAAGTAATAGGTTACTACAAGTTGTTATTGGTGGGCAAAAAAGTGGTTCCATTGGTAAGTTTAAATTAGAACCAATAACAATTTACCATTTTTTATTTGTTATAAAAGTGTTATGAAAATTATTGTGGACAAACCAAAAATAATATAGCAAATATATACTACAACTTTATTCATTCACACACACACACACAAAAAAAAGGGGGGGCCAGAAAGTTAAACAAACCATAACTACTGTAGCGAAATTACTGTAACTTTTCACATTCACTCTTTTTATATAATATTAATATATATATATATATATAAATATACATTGCACTTACAATGTAAATTTATATTGTAAACACATAAAAATTGGTAAATGTTGTACACATTTGCAAAATTTGTACAATTTTTTTTTTTGCAAATGTATATAATATTTGCTACTTTTTGTGTGTATACAATGTAAGCTTACATTACAAGTACAAAGTAAACATATAAAGATCATTTAAAAGAAAAAAAACAAGCTCAAACCAAGTTTGTGAACTTGAAGGAAAAAAATTTGAGTAAAAAGGCAAGTAACTAAACCAAAAATACCGTTTATAACACTATTCATGAGCTTATTCGCTCTTTTTATGTATAGTAAAAAAAAGCACAAATCAATGACTGGGAAAAAATAAAAAAAAACGATGAACAGTATATATTAAACAAACTAAAAGTATTGTATCTTTTACACATTCACCCAACAAGTGTTACAACATTTTCACAAAATATTTATTTTCAGTTGTAGTTGGTCATAATTTCATATTTTATTATTTTATTTTAACTTATAAAAAATTGGCACCTCAATAATTGTGAAAATATTGTCAAATTTGTTATATCAGTATAACAATATATATGAGGATTCTTCTAAATATTTAAAATTTTAAAAAAAAAAAAGTACAAACGGAAGACTTAAAAAAAAAAAAAAAAAAAACGCTGTAGCTAGAGTACCACTTGAACAAACCAAAGTGGCACTATAGCAACTGTTCAAAACTTAGGGGGAAAAAATGACTCACTACACCAAAAAGGGCACTGTAGAGGCATTGCCTCTTCTTATATAGTTAGTAGAAAAAATAGTACAAATCGATGATTGAAAAAAATATATATATACATATTGAACAAACTAAAAGTATTGTAGCTTTTACACATTCACGGTTCACCTAACAAGTGTCACAACATTTTCACAAAACATTTATTTTAGTTGTGGTTGGTCACAGTGTCATATTTTATTATTTTATTTTGACTTATAAGAAATTGACACCTCAATAATTGTAAAAATATTGTGAAATTTGTTGTGTCAGTATAACAATATCTATAAAAGGAAAAAAAAAAGTACAAACGGAAGACTAAAAAAAAAAAAATGTACCTACTGTAGCTACAGCACCGCTTGGTACTGTAGCTACTGTTCAAATCTTGGGGAAAAAAAAGACAGTGGCTCACTAAACCAAATGTACACTATACGCGCATTCGCGCAATTGTGATTGGTCACAGTTTCATATTTTATTATTTTATTTTGATTTATAAGAAATTGACAGCTCAATAATTGTAAAAATATTGTGAAATTTATTGTGCTAGTATAACAATATATATAAAAGGAAAAAGAAAAAAAAAACTGTAGCTACAGTGCCACTTGGTATTGTAGCTACTGTTGAAAACATGAAAAAAAAAAAGGAAGGAAGAGGAGGGCTGCCTCGCGAAACCAAAATGCACAGTGTAGAGCACTGTAGTGGCATAGCCGCTAAAGTGTATATGTAATACTATTTTTTTTTTAGAAACCTATGTAATACTATTAATGCATGTACAATTTATTAGGGGAAAGTATTATCTACAAATAAAGCATAGTTTTATCTTTTGAACATATTAAACATCATACTTTTTGTGGGGGTCAAAAACACTGACAATGAAGAACAAATCTAATGAAAATTATCAACACGACTAATTTGTATGAAATGAGAGGGTAATCCATAGTGGGGTGATTAAGTAGAAATATTAAAGATCAAGATGAACAAATAAATTGTTTCATTAAAAAATGGCTTTCGTCAAGATATATAGATTGTAGTCAGACTATTACAAAGTTTTTTTTTTCTCTATTTTCTCATTTCAAACCCCAATCCCCTCTCCTAAGGGTCAAGTCCTCCTTTTATCTCCCCCTCTCCTCCATTTGTAATCGTTCATTATCTTACTGGATGTTAGAGGAAAATAGTCCTATCAGACACTTCTTCTCTTGCTTTTCGATTATGATGGAAGACTTTTGGGATGTCTTTACTGTTTAGGTTGTTCATTTATCATTCAATGCGGTTGACATTAGGTAGAAACATCTAATTGATGTGGAGGTGATTGTTGCTTTGGGTTCTGCGTCCTTCTCCATGTGTCTTTGGCAATAATTCGGGGTTAAGATATTATCTTCGGTTACAATATTCATTTTTCCTTGACAAAGGGCTTCTCGAATTACCTTGGAGGACAACCAGAGACATCTTGTGGCCTTCCTAGGTCATCGGGCCTATAATACTCAGGTTTGGGTTTGGTCTAAGCCATTGTTCTAATGGGTTCCCCCTAGCCCATGATCCATTTAGTAGGGGTGCCTACCCCCTACACTTTTAAGTATGACATTTAAAACCCCAAACTTTCATAAATGTGTATTTCATGTGTGGAGATAGAATTTGTTTAGCCTTTTTTTTTTATATTATTACTTGGAATTCATCAAAGTCTAGGATTTAAAGTATCTTGCTTAAAAGTATCAGATTTGATATGTCTCAATGATAAAAGTATGTTTTTTATGGTACTTTTCCAAATTTATTAATGTGGGTGCATTTTTTAGCTCCAGACCAAGGGTGTCCCTTATAATAACCCATGGTACACTACTCTTTCACTTCGCAGCTTATAAGACAAAAAGTGGGGGAAGTTCTCTTCGATGTGGGACAGCAAATTAAAGCCAAAGGCTACAAGGGACACCCTTGGCCTGGAGCTAAAAAATGCACCCACAGACCACATAGGCAAAAATATGGGAAAAAATAGCATAGGTTCGGTGCCTATTCCTAAAGCAATAGGCATGTAATGAAGATATATCATGAAAATAGTATTATGAGTTCAAGTTGTAGGGTTAGCGGTATATTTTTGTATAGATTTCTAAGTATTCAAATAAAAATAAATAAAGATTTTAATTTTAGATGTGTAATAGATATTTTATTTTATTAATAGACCAATTACAGGCCTTCATTATTTAGATTTCAGATCCATGAAAAAAAAAAGACAAAAAAACATATTAAGGACTTGATGTAGGTCCATTGAACTTTGCATCGTTTTGGCACTATTTATTTTTTCGATAATTCAATAGTTACAACAATGGAGGTGTGATTTGAATCTTGGAGATCATGGACAAACGAGGAGGTGTGAATCAGTTAAGCTATAAGACTTTTGACATTTTGACACTAACTATTGTAACCTTATTGAAAATTGTTAATGAGTATATTTCGTACAAAAAAGCAGTTATATCTAAAACCCAATAATGCTTTAATATTTATTTGGCACAACATAGTTGGAGTATATCAAGGATTTAATAAATTGTATTTTTTGTAGTGATTTTAGATAAGCTTAGATGAATTGTTTTCTTTAAAAAGGGAAAAGAAAAAGAAAAGCTTAGATGAATTCAATGTTTTATACAATGTACGAGAAGTTGACTTGATGTAGATATTTATGTGCTTATTTTCTCTGTGAATTTAAATTAGGTGAGGTTAGATTGAATATTGTATAACTTAATTCATAAATTCTCATTAATAATGTGTGCTAATAACTTTGAATCTTGATAAATTCTCGTCAAGAGCTCTGAATCTTGATCAATTTTTTGGGGGACATGAATTGGCAATAAACCTCTAGCTTCATGACTCCACATATCTATGGGGGGATGCTAACACGGTCCATAATGAGGCTCAATACTCAAACAAACCAAATGTTCATGTTAAAAAAAAAAAAAAAAAAAAAAAAAAAAAACCAACAACAACATAAGACTCGTTCAAAAAAACAAATAAGCCAATCATTTATCCTCTACAAGAAGCACATAAGGCCCATTGGTATGTGTGAGAGCCACGACTCATTAGGCCAAATCCATCTGAAATGGGTGAGTTTGCAATAATATCCATTAAAATAAAAATTCTACTTTAAATGATTCCCTAAATTAAGGGTTTTATATGAAGTCGCCACATATTTTCTTTTAAAAAAATAACAATAAATATAAAATAAATTGAATTCCATTTAACAATTGAATTTACATTATAAGAAAAATTTTACAAAGATTTGATCCTAAGTACAATATAAGAAAAGTATATGACGTTGGCCCTGGTTACATTATATTCAATGTGAAAATTTAATAAATAGAACATCACTCTACAACCTTTGATCTGAGTTCAAAAGCTAAGTTATAAGGTGTGAAGGTGAAAGAAACACATCTTGCTTAGTAAAACCGATCTTCTAGACCATGGTAACCAAGGAGTGCTTAATCTAAATCTTCCTAGCATGTTACATGTTGAAAACAACTTCAATCACGTATCCAAATATCAAATAGGATAATATAACATTTTAGACTTTCTAGAATCACTAGCATAGATTTGTAACAAATTAATGAGTTGATAAACATCTGAGGAATACTCCACGAGAATGAGAAAATAAGGCACAAGTCCCTTGTTAAGACTGGCCGACTGGCTATGCGTGTGATGGATAAAGGAGAACTACATGTCTTATTGTCTTTATTTGCTCCTTTCTCTCTGTATTCAGGGCACACACTTAACCCACTACAATACAAATATGTGTGTATATATATGAGTTACAGAGAGTATAAGAGTGTATTGATTTTAATGGAAAAAACCAATACTATAACAAGCAGAGGGTATGGACTTTTCACTGTGAAAACTAAAATTGCAAGCCCGTCCCATTAAAGGTTGCCTTTAACCAAACAAATACACAATATTGATCACTATCTGCTAGTACTGAATGGTGATTACTATCCACTATTTGATCTAACTATTGTTCACTAAAATATATTTCAACTAATCCATGTTTTATTATATAGATAAAAGTAAAACAATGACTATGCTAGCTCATGACATTAAAAAATTCTAACAACGTCTTCAAGTCTCAAGTCATCCATGTAATTAAAATTATTGTAAAATTATCCACATTTCAACCTGTTGAAGTAGTATATATCTTCCTAATAATATTTGCATCAAACCTTGATATGCTATTTTATTCAAGAATTTTCCTACCTCCTATTGATAACAAATATACCTCTTGAAATCCTCTAAACCCAAAAAGCAATTATCATATTTATTTTACCTACCAATGCCTCTGATTATGAACGATTTTGGTAGATATCCTACAATGACTACCTCTAAAAGGAATGTTTGAATGCAAGTTTGTCTTAAAACGCTTGTACTCCCTAATATCAACATGATATCTCGCTGATTTCATTTATACTTTAATGCACCCGCTATTTTTTTTTAAAGTTCTATACAATATTCAAATTCCAAACATATGGTTTCCTCCAATACTCTATGTACATATCTTATTTTTTATATGCATTCTAAATCAATTGATTAAAATGTCTATCATCTTTGTCAAATGAATAAAAATTTTGCTACAAAACTCTATGTGAAATGACCATAATTGCCTTATGTTTCCATTAACACAATATATAAATAATTGATTATCATATAAAAAAGGTGATAAATACAAAAAAGTATGAGATAAATACATGACAATAAGATGTGTATTTCCAACATGTAGTGTCTTTATGTAACGCTAATGTGCATTACTTAATGAGTGTTTGGATAAAGCTGAAACACGGCTAACGTGCGTTTGCGTTTTACATACAGTGGGACCCACGGCTACAGTGCCCACGAAATAAACGCAGCAACTTCAGCTGAAACACATAAACAGAAACCTGAATGCACCATTTCAATAAAACATTGCATGCGTGTACTGTTCATGGACACATCTCTTAAGGAAACGCATTGCTACAACCTGGGATATTTCACTTAACGCGTGTACTGTTCATAAACGGTGCATTTTGTTTTAACTTTAAGACCTGGGATATTTCACTCATCACTCATCTGACCCACAAAGCAGAGGACTGAAACACAAAACGGTGCGCAACACCAATAGTTAATTTTCGCAGAACAGACTTCTTCTTTCTCTTAACTGTCGTGGCAGAGATGTCTTTAATGCGCTTCAATGCTTCATCATTTTCCTCTTCAATGAATTGCACCTACCCACCAACTAATAAACCATTAAAATAGAGGAAACACGGTAATTGCAAACCCATTACGCGGAACAAACGAACCCGATCCCCTCTGTTTTTCCTTCGCTCGAGCCCACCTTCTCTCCACTTGGGACGTTGTTGCCGCCACTGTGGGCGAGAGACGCTACATTTATCTGTAAGTTGTGCCTAACTTCTCGTACTCTCTAATGTGTTGGTGTTCTGCATTTATCTGAGTTGTTTTTTGCATTTAAGGATCAATTGTGTTCAACTTTTGTGTGTGGTTTTTGTGTTTTTCATGAAATTAATATGTGGGTTTCTCTCTCCTTCATGTAATTTTGTGTTTCTCTTCCTGCCTATGTTTGTATTTGGACTATGTGAGTTTAATTTGCATTTTTCATGTGGGCATGTGTAACCGATTATAATATACATACGAACTATTTGTCGAAATGCCTCAATGAGTACAAAATTTCGTTGTAGCAAAAATGGTTAAGGAAAATCAAAGGACGCTGGTAATGATGTGAGAACTTGGTGGAAAGATCCAATGGAATTAAAAGTTTTTTGTGATTTATGTGCTGCTTAAGTTCTAGAAGGCAAGAGGAATAGAGGATTTTTGAGAAATGAAGGGGTTGATGCAGTGATTAAGCAGTTGGGTGAAATGGGCAAAGTGGTGACTCACCTGCAGTTTAAAAACAAATGAGATCATTTGAGAAAATAGTGGAAGACTTGGAAGCAGCTTTTTGAGTGTGAGACTGGGTTGGGTTATGATCCTAACACTAGGAGGATTGAGGCCACTGATGAGTAGTGGACATGAAAGCTTAAGGTTAGTTGCCTTTACATAATTGTAAAAAACTCAACTATCTACAACTATATTGTGCTATAACTATTGGTTGTACACATGCAGGCATGTCCCAAGGCATCAACCATTCGCCATAAAGGTTTGCCGAATGTTGGTTCCATGGAAATCATGTTTGAAGGCATGGTTGTAACGGGGAAAAATGCATGGACCCCAAGTGGTGAAATACCAAAGGAATGCACCGAAGGGTTTAGGGACTCCACTAATAGCAAAGAATTTGTTGACCCCCAATGTCAAACCAATGAGACTTTACACGTAATAATTATATTCACTTAATAGGCAAAAATTTCACTATGGTCATTACATTATTGGGTTATTGTCAACCTGATCACTATATTTTGGTAGCAATCAATCTGATCCCTAAATTTTGGAAAAAGTCAAATCAACCTCAATTCATTTTCAAATTGTAGTCAATTTGATCCATAGTATTTTCAACTTGCAGTCATTTTGGGTCCAAATCTACGTTTTATTTAGTTGCTGAGTTGATATTTGTGTCTACACGAGTTGGAGATTGATACATATGATTTGTGTTTGGTTTCTAAGAAAATGCAAGAACAACTGTGATTTGATAATAGAGACCAAATTGACTGCAAATTTAAAATAACAAGTATCAAATTGACTACTACCAAAATATAGGAACCAAATTGACAGTGACCCTAAAATGTAGAGATCAAAATTGTATTTTTATCTAATTAATAACCAGCTTATAACTCTTGGATATGCATGAGTACACTTAAAAATAACTATAATTATACACACACACACAATTGTGTGAAAGTTTTATGTATATATACATATACACATATATAGAGCTGTGTGAAAGTTTTACGGTTATAATTAATTGTGGGTGCATTTTTTAGCTCCAAGCCAAGGGTGTCCCTTGTAGCCTTTGGCTTTAATTTGCTATCCCACATTGAAGAGAACTTCCCCTACTTAGCAGCTTATAAGGTAGAAAGTGGGGGAAGTTCTCTTTGACGTGGGACAACAAATTAAAGCCAAAGGCTACAAGGGACACCCTTGGCCTGGAGCTAAAAAATGCACCCACATGGTCCAAGCCACATATCAAACTCATGGGAAATTTTGAGAGTTATGATTTGAAGGGTAATGAAGGATTTATTTTTATCTATTTTGAGGCCCAATTGGTTGTTTTGCAAATAGGTGTGGAGCATTTACAACCCAAGAGTTCACGAGTAGTGCATTATGTAGATGTTAGGCACAAGTGAAACTTGTTTTCATTTTCTAGACGCACACTTACCTTTGACAATAAGTCAAGCTTGAGCTTATTACTAAGTTATATTATATGTTTAAATTTAGTTCATCTTTTTTGTTGGTCAAACAAGTTACAATTTGTTCTTGAGTTAATTAAAATTTATTTACAGAACTATAGTTGCAATTACATTGCTTGAATCGATTTGATATAAATGTTACAAACTTATATAATTAAATTCACTAACTTTGTATTATTAAAACTTATATATGATTTTTATTATGAAATAGATTATTTATATTATCAATAAATTTTTCCTTAAAAAAATACTATCAATAAATTATAAATTTTAATTTGACATTTTATAAACTTATTTACAAATTTACATGATTCAATTTCAAATTTATAAAAGTCTATTTTGGACTCGGCCAACAAGGTTTAATGCCTAATTAAGATTTCATTTTAACGTTGTTTATTCTTTTTGGAGACTTAAACTCTGGTTCTTGTCCCTCCACTTTACAATGACTTATATTTGCAGAGTGACCATTACGTTAGTGGTGTATTTATTTATTTATTTTAAAGTTAGTCATAGCTCACAATGTTTTTGTTGCCCGAAGATCTTGGTGGGATGCTATGATCTCCTGGGCCTTCCCGGGCAGGAATAAAACAAGTTCAGTGCTTTCTATTTGGGCTGTAATGGCTCACTTGGGTCCACTGTTTTAGGCCCTGTAGGATTAGAGAAACCCATCATAATGGTAGGTGCATGTAAGTGTAACTATTATGACCCTATTAAGGGTTAGCCCACTGTACTGCATTGAGCCCTTCAGAGCACTTGCAAGAAGCTATCCATTGTTGTAGGTGGACCCGTAAATGCATCCGATTTGGACCACATTGAGGGTTGATCCAATGCTGAAATTTGTAAGAGAAAACCGTATAGTTGGTCCAATCCATATTTTCATCAGATACTTTATAAATTTCAGGTCCACGTTCACATCCTAACAAATTTGAAAAACCCAATCCATTTAAATTCAAAACCAAAATTCACCCATCGACGTAATGTTTTTCTGGGCACCTCTGAACAAAATGGGCGTACAAGCTTCTAAGCCATATATGCTCTTTTGTTTCACAATCTCGTATTGTCTTCTAAGAACACTAGCATTGATGGTGCTAAAAAACTATATTACTATTTTTAGTACTACTAAATATTAAAATGTGGCTACATTGATAGAGCCAAATCCATATTTTTTAGCTCTATAGCTACATTGCATAGCTATTTTTGGTTGTGCACAGTAGCTCATATGTAAAAAATAAATATTATTAAATTGTTGTGTTCACATTGTTTTTTAATAAAAAATCTCTTTTGGTTTTTTAATAAAAAATCTTTTTTGGTTGTGTTTACACGGCTTTTTAATGAATTTTTTTATATTATTTTAATCAAATAGCTAAAAATATAGATCAATTGATGTTGAATGTATTGTAAAATGAGAAGGTAAAATAGATAAAGTAACTTTTTGTGGAGCTATATTACTAAATTTATGGCTCCATTAATGTGGATGCTCTTAGTATTCGACATCTGAGATAATCAATACTAGACGCAAACCAAGTGTTGGTATTATCTTCTAAGCCATATGCTTATTTTGCTTCACAATCTTGTATTGATTCGCTGGATTCGGGGATTCTTTAGGAACATTGGCACCACCACTAGTCTGCTTGCTGAATTGGGCCCTTAGGGATGGACTAAACCTTTATATTAGCATGAATCTTGAAGCTGTAGAAATTGAAGTAGATGCTAAAGCTATTGTAGATTTGATTGCAAATGATAATAGCTCTAATCGGTTTATCTATTCTCTCATTGATGATTGCAGGACTCTGGCTTCCAAATTCCTCATAATTAGATTGGTCATTGCTTTAGAGAAGCTAATAAGTGTGCGGGTGCTCTTGCAAAAATAGGAACAAGCCAACTTGTGGACTTTGTTCTTTTTGATGCCCCTCCTATAGGGGTTATTGATGTTTTTAATTTAGACTCCTTCAAATAGTAATCTAACAGGCTTTGTCTTGAACTTTTTGTTGTTGCTTAGCTTTTCTGAATACATCGGTGTGTTTATCAAAAAGAAAAGAAAAGAAAAAAACTTGTAATCAAAAGTGAACACGTGTCATAATCTTGATAGGTCCAATGCGTTGAACGCAAGCCAAATCCTATTATGCCCATTTAATGGATTACAACCTGAACACATATAAGTTAGCACAACTGATGCCTATTTGGAAAATGACCGTGAAATGGCATCAATGGAATAGAGGAAACAAAAAAAATTGAAAAAAAAAAAAAACTAAAAAAAACTAAAAACCCCCTTTCAAATTTTTTTTTTTTAAAATTGTAACTTACGCCTTTGAAAGGCCTCGTAGTGCATGTAGTGACATTTCCGGCTCTCTTCTATGGGAATAACTTGTTAGTGGTTTTTATTGCTTGCTTAATGTAAAAAAAAAAAGAAGCTTCTTTCTAAGATCAAAATTATACTGAACTAGAGGTGGATACCATTACGGTGGATGGTCCATGAGATGGTCAAATAGGAGAGTTGCGGTGACATTGAGCATCATTTAGGTACTGATGCATATGATGAGTGATTAGTGATTACTATTACATGGGTCCCGTATGAGGAATCTAAGCTCAAAATTCTACTGAATTATGGTAATCCAAGGCCTCTCCACCTCACCTTAGCCAAAAGACCGAGAAAAGTTAGGCCATCTAATTTGTCTGTCTTCACAGAAGACAGTTCTCTTTGAGAATTATATGCACGCCAATGATTCTCCTTAGAAGGAGCATCATCTAATTTGTCTGTCTTTACGAAATGTGATACATGCATGTTGCCAAGATCTTATGTGCTACAGTGCTAGGCTATGCTTAGTATAACTTAGTTAAGGGGGGAGCAAAAACAAAAACAAAGTTCCTATTATAGCCAAATGAGAATAATATCTTTTAAGGTGTTTTATGTTTGTAAATACGATTTTTATTTGACCTTTTGCATAGACAAAGCCCTAAAAATCTCGATGAAGGTGATTGAGGCATTTGATTTGCTATGACAGTGATTCTGGATCTTTTCATATAAGGGGATGAACTTTCCTTTACATTTTGAGAAGTTGAAAGCGAGACACCAACAATAGGCCAAGTTAAACAAAACGTGCACTCAAATGTGATTTAACTGTGAAGAGGCCGAGTAGCATTGGCCATTACAGAGACCTCAAAAGTGAAGGCACATAAAACATCAATGGATTGAATTCAAAGAAAACAATTCAGTACACCTTTCAAAATTCAAACAGAAACAACAAAATTCTGTCATTATTCTCTCCAGTCCAGCGCAGAAAACTGAAATAAAATTGAGCTCAATCATTGAATACGCATTGGTGGGTAAGTAAGTAAAGCTTGTAGTCCATCATATTCATTGTTGACAACCAAAAATACGTATGTCTATTTCAATCAGTACGTATCTTTTAATAGAATACATATTTCTCTGACAACTTAAAAAACTAGTAATTATTAACATCTTAGGTTATTTGTTTATTTGTTAGCTTAAATGTAGCTATTTGTATTATTTGGTCTGTTGTGTATTTTCATAAAGGCACTGACATAGCATAATTGTCACCTTCTTTTAGATCTGCAACTTATAGTCTTTATTGATAGAGACAAATGCTTAATTCATTGATAGCAATCACAATAAAAATTAAAAAAAAAAAAAAAAAAAAAGTCTCTTGCTACATAGGCTACGTTGAGATGAAGCCAGAAACAGAGAGGTCCATGATTGTTGTGTTTCTGCAGAATCCATGTGGAATTATGAAGGCTAGCGGATGATGATATTGGGCTAACTAACCCTAAAATACAAGCTTATAGCAGCGTCCAGACAGAGCCACCACAATGAATGATTGGCCCACCGCAGGTGTAGTGCTCTACAACTCTTAATTAATTAATTAAGACTGTAGTAAGTACAGGTCCACCACATAGCTAGTAGCCCCAGTTCATGCAAATTTGCAAACTATGAACAGTGTATACCCTATAGTATATTCCATATTTATAAAATTATAATCCTTTGTTAGCAAAAAGAAACAAAAAAAAAAAAAAAATTGTAATTGTGTTTTGCCAGAGATTTTTATTAATTTTAAAATTTTAAGTGCAAGTGTACAACTGTATTTTTGCTTCACATATTTTTTTAATCCCAATAAACTATAATAAACATAAACTCTTCCACACCCAAGCATTTATTTTAATTCGGCTGCAAATTTTATATTTTTTATTATTTTAATCGGTAAAATATTAAAATCTATATTGTTGTCGCATAAAAAATTTAGGGTTTGAACTTGCATACACTAAAAACCAATTAATACCTTAACCTGATGATAATAAGCAATCAGCATAGAGCGGACTCTATATATTTAAAATACTATCATATCTATTAAAATAAAAGATCACTCTCTCTGCAACAAATAAAAAGGTTTTTTTCTAAGATCAAAATTACACTAAACTAGAGGTGGGTAGTGGATACCATTATGGTGGATGGTCTATAAGAAATTTAAAATTTGACTCCGTTAAAATTCTATTTTAAAAAAATTCAAGAATTAAAAAATAAAACCAAAAGTTTAATTACTTTAATTATTTTTATCATCTATCATAATATATTTATTGTAGGGGCTCGTTTTGTCGTAGATCCCCCAACAATACATTTCTTTAGAGAGTGGGACGAAGGGTTTGGCGCTAACCGGCTTGCCACCGGTTCCCCAGAGGCTCCCTTCTTCGAGGGGACTTAGCCCTGTTCTTCTTGGCTTGGGGTTGCTCCTCGGACGGCCGAGGAGCCCCCCATTCTGAAGGGCACCTTGCATTATATATCTCCTTCGGTCGATCCTAGCCTTCCAACTGTCGATCATCCAGACCACTGCTTAAGGACCTGTCCCATCAGCCACGCTCCCCACCTTACTGTGGGTCGCAGCACCCCAGGTCCCGCTGTTCAGGAGTCCTCTCAGCATTAATACTGCCAGGGGAGTTAGGTAGATGCATTAAGTGTGGATGTGACCACCTATACTGGGTTTGTCCCCCACCTGGGATTAGGATAGGTATGCCGAGGAAGGGGGCGTCCTCGGCGTGGGCCCAGAGGACTAAAAGCCCCTAGACAACTGCCTGGGACAACCATCACTCCTCGGCCTGGGCCTTGGGCCAGCCTAAAGGTGGACCAAGACTTCCAGGCCCACGGGCCCCACAATAGCCCCTCAAAATCTTGCTGCACGTTCCCTTGAACGGGGAGGAGGGTTTTGATATCCACGGCCCTCATACCCCAGAAGGCCTTCCGCTGGTTGGTTCTTCCCCAAATAGTCGGCTTGGTGCTTCAATTCTTCGGTACGTAGTTGGTCTCCTATAGAAGATTCTGTTGCTGCCTTCAAGATATAGTGGCTAGCTCCCCGTAGGCTTGGGTCCGAGGACCATGCAAGGCCTAGGTACAGTTGCTGCCTTCAAGATATAGTGGCTAGCTCCCCGTAGGCTTGGGTCCGAGGACCATGCAAGGCCTAGGTACAGTTGCTGCCTTCAAGATATAGTGACTAGCTCCCCGTAGGCTTGGGTCCGAGGACCATGCAAGGCCTAGGTACAGTTGTTGCCTTCAAGATATAGTGGCTAGCTCCTCGTAGGCTTGGGTCCGAGGACCATGCAAGGCCTAGGTACAGTTGCTGCCTTCAAGATATAGTGGCTAGCTCCCCGTAGGCTTGGGTCCGAGGACCATGCAAGACCTAGGTACAGTTGCTGCCTTCAAGATATAGTGGCTAGCTCCCCGTAGGCTTGGGTCCGAGGACCATGCAAGGCCTAGGTACAGTTGCTGCCTTCAAGATATAGTGGCTAGCTCCCCGTAGGCTTGGGTCCGAGGACCATGCAAGGCCTAGGTACAGTTGCTGCCTTCAAGATATAGTGGCTAGCTCCCCGTAGGCTTGGGTCCGAGGACCATGCAAGGCCTAGGTACAGTTGCTGCCTTCAAGAGAAGTGGTCAGCTAAGCAGCTAGTTTCCCCATAGGTTTGAGTCTTTGGACCATGCAATACCTTGGTTCTGTCTAGTGCTTAGCTCTTCTGAAGCAGTCAGTTTCCCCATAGGACTGAGTCCGAGGACCATGCAGTTCCTTGGTTCTGTCCAACGCTCTTTAGTAGGAGCTCGTCCTCGGATCCGAGAGTTTTGCTTTTGGTGTAACGATGTCCCCGGATCGTTTGCTGGGAGCTATTCTTCCTCAGGTCGGATTGTGGCCTCACACGTGACGTTGACCTCGCCTCCAGTTCGTGTTCCCCATCTTTTAGTTTTCGAGGCGTCGCTTGGCCTTTCGTGCCCCGCGCTTGACGTTTCGGTGAGCGAGACGCGTTTTCATTAATGCCCTCGTGAATTAACACGAATCCGGCGGTTGGCAATCCCCTTGGAATTGGGTGAGAATTAATTCCGTTTGACAATCCTCCCTTCGAATTCTGCGCGGCTCAACTCCCACCGGTTTTCGCCCTCTATATAAGGCGTTCTGGGGGGAATGTTTCTCCTCATTCCATGGACCTTCCACCACAACCCGAAATACGTCCTTCCGCCCCTCTGAGCCCCTTTAACACCACCGCCAGGATTGTGACCAAAGTTGGGAGATATGGGGTTAAGGGCCGCTGTGGCCGCAGCCCCCACTGGGCTTCCGGCGCGGCAGGGTCCGGGCGTAACACTGGCAGTGCCGTATGCGGTGGCCAGGCGGGACGTTGTTGAAGTACCTAACGTCTCTCCCCGGAGCGCACCTCCGGTGGAGGAGACACGCGAACTCATGTCATGGCTGGCGCCCGAGTGTTGCCGTCTCCAACGGCCAGCGCTCGGGAGGATTGGAGAGCATCAAGGAAACATCACGGGGGAGGACATTCCGGTGCCCCTGCATCTGCTCCTCGCTTTGTTCAAGCTTCCGCCTTGAAGCGAGCCAGCCTTAGCCCCCTTCCTCGCTTTCATTGTCAAGTTCTCCCATTCTCTTGATGCCAATAAAAGCACGGGTTGACACTTCCCCCTCCCTCTAGCTAGTTGTAGAATCGGACCGCCTGAGCCTCCGATTGTAGGATTAGCTTGTAATAAAGCTTGTAAAACAAGCCTGCCTGAGCCTCTGATTGTATCTTGTAATCTTCTTTTCATGAACTAATAAAAAACTTCTCTTTTTATTTGCTGTTGAGTCTTCTTTTTACTGCGATTCTTTTTTTTTTTTTTTACTTTCTGCGAAGTGACCGCTTAGAACGATCGCCGGTTGCACCGGCCAGCGCACTAACCCTCCCCACAGACGGCGCCAATTGTAGGGGCTCGTTTTGTCGTAGATCCCCCAACAATACATTTCTTTAGAGAATGGGACGAAGGGTTTGGCGCTAATAGGCTTGCCACCGGTTCCCCAGAAGCTCCCTTCTTTGAGGGGACTTAGCCCTGTTCTTCTTGGCTTGGGGTTGCTCCTCGGACGGTCGAGGAGCCCCCCATTCTGAAGGGCACCTTGCATTATATATCTCCTTCGGTCGATCCTAGCCTTCCAACTGTCGATCATCCAGACCATTGCTTAAGGACCTGTCCCATCAGCCACGCTCCCTACCTTACTGTGGGTCACAGCACCCAAGGTTGCGCTGTTCAGGAGTCCTTTCAGCATTAATACTGCCAGGGGAGTTAGGTAGATGCATTAAGTGTGGATGTGACCACCTATACTGGGTTTGTCCCCCCACCTGGGATTAGGATAGGTATGCCGAGGAAGGGGGCGTCCTCGGCGTGGGCCCAGAGGGCTAAAAGCCCCTAGACAACTGCCTGGGACAACCATCACTCCTCGGCATGGGCCTTGGGCCAGCCTAAAGGTGGGCCGAGACTTCCAGGCCCACGGGCCCCACATTTATATATTACATATGATCCTTAAACCAAGCAACTCAATATATGTTTGCATTTCGACAATTTAATCTAGATGAAACTTAATTAAAATTTTAAGTGTCTCATTAAAATTTTTTAAATATTCATTTCTTTTATATGAATTTTCTTTTATTAATTTGCGCATCAAGGGCCAACTACTAGTATGTTACTAAAATAAGAGATATTTTTTTTTTTGGGGTCAGTTATTTCATAATAATACATAATGAAACAAGGAGAATGGATCAACTAACTTATTAATTACTATAAGATTCCCCTAAAAAAAAAAAAAATTTATTATAAGAATATCATCTTGTACTTGTACATGCACAAAAATGTTACTTTTGACGACATAGAAGTGATTCTCAAGGAATTGAGTGCTGAAATACACATCTCCAGATGAATTCCATTAACTCAGATCTTCTATATATATATATATTTCTAACTATCCAAAATGAACATTGATTTTAGTTTAATATGTCCCATGTGTCATGAACATTATCCATATCATATATCATTGTTCTTTGAAGATGTAAACTAATCATGTGTATCATATTTCACGGATCATGTAGCTTTTCACTTTATTCCATAGTTGTTTACATATGTAAGATCCAAGACCATTGAACATCAATGTGACATCCATCACTCAATTAGGCATGTATGTATGGGACTAATAAGACAATGCCACATGATTCAATTCCATTAATTGGACCACATATATGCCAAGTGTCACGTGGCAACATGCCAAAGAAAACGAAGTAATTAAGGAATGTTTTCCTGTGTATATCCATACCTCACTTTTTTTTTTTGTTGAGAACCACCTCACTTATATATGAATAGTTTATTATCTTCCCCTAAAACCCAAAAAATAAATATCGAATAAATATGACAGCTTAGCCTCTTGAAATTGTTCCTCCCAAAATACAAACTGCATGTGAGAGTGTCACCCGAGAAGGGAAATACGCATGGGAAAGCAGTACAATGATATTGACAATGGTTCTATGGTTTTGGTCTACATTTTTGGCTTTCACATGTGAAGGCCTAGCAATCCAAGAACAAGTTTATCAGATGGGGTCTGCTCCTCAGTCAAACAACATGGAGATGGACCATAGGCCCCCATTGTATATACACATTTTACTCCACATATAGAGAGCCTGTTATATTCATCATTAATTATTGCAGGTCAATCATTTGTCTGCCCATATGATTTTTGAATGGAAAGTAGAAAAAAATATAGGCTGACAAAGAATTGAGCTGCAATTCAGTCAATCAATCAATACTCCCTAGTTCTTACTGGATTTGATTTTAGTTATTTAAAAGGATTTTGTTAATGTGTGACCTAAGGGCACACAATAATTTTCATTTATGGAAAAAAATTTCTTGAAAATTAAAAAAGTAATGACAGTTTTTCAATTCCCGAAAAAATATTTCCAAAAGTGGATGGCTTAGGGCACACATTAACCGGACCCTCTTTAAAATAGAAACTATAGAATTTGAGCCTATGTGATCACTCTATAATAATTGTACTAAGTTTAACATATGCTTACGGTTGTATGGGTGATCATATTATCTAGGTGATCAGTGAGGTGGTTATCTAGGTTCTCGCATTGAGTATTAAAGAGTGAATTAGTACAAAAAATAAGAAAATTAAAATGGACATTTAGCGTAAAATTAATCTACAATTACAAGTTATTTTGGATTCGATTTGAATTATGATTATACTTGGACTTTAATGTATTATATATGATCTTGCCATCAAAGCAAAGCAAGATAGCAATGGGTTGATTTAAATCTTTATAGTACTTGCCATAAATTACAATTTCAAAGTCAAGGTGGTGGAATCCAACATGCTCATGGGAGAATAAAGTCACAAGAAATACAAAGATATACAATCTAAAGCCTAAGCTCATCCAAATGATATATATATATATATATATATATATAGTCTATTAAAAAAAATGAAAAACAGATTCCCTGGAGAATAAAGTCACAAGACCTACAAACTACAAAGTAAAATCAACAGTACAAAACAGCATAGAAAAAATATGTAGTCAAAGTACTGTGGCAGAAGCCTTGGCCATCAGATGGAGACATGGGAGTCTTCAAGTAGCAAAGTTTATGGGGTGTTCCAAGATAATTATAGAAACAGACTCCAAAAACTTGTTTTGATACACTGATCATTTGAGTCCAGTGGGACATAGACCATCCTGATCAAGGGCATGAAAAATCTTAGCAAGTTGTTCTTTAGCTGCTCCTTCAACTGGGACCTGAGGGTGAATAGGAAAGCCAATGAAACCATGTTCACAACCTCGGCAACAATTGGCTGTGAACTCTAATAGTTTTAGTCTGGTTTTTCCGCTTGTCCTTTCCTCTTCGGTTATGTTCTCTGCACTAAGGACTCCTGTAATACTTTGATGACTTTGTTTATGAATAAATATAAGGGTTTTTACAGTAAACCATTTCAAGAAACTTTTAATGAAAGAAAGAAAAAAAATGACTAATTTTTTTGATAATTTTTTTTTTTAATTTCTCTTTTTTTTTTTTTTTTTTAAAAAAAATTAAGGTATAAATTAATTGGAACATATGTATGTGTGCGAGTGTGTTCATTCTTTTCTTGAGTAAACAATAAAGAAAAGATGATGAAGGTATAAGTAGAAGTTAGAACAAAGCATGCAGGTTTCAGATTCATCTTTTAAGAGCATTGCTTCTTATCTTCTTTTGCTTTTTTTCTGATCTTATTAAACCGCATTATATATGCTAAATGACCCATCACGTCTTTGTCTGCATTGTCACGTGAGTATGAAAAAAGAAGTATTTTAATACCACCATTTGTATACTTTTTTGCTTTTTTTTTATATAAGGTATACTTTTTTGCTTTAGTTAGATCCCACGACCCCCAAGTAAATTTTTTTTATACCGTAGATCTTTTGTCTATACGCCATGATTTCTGTTATATGATAATTGTTTTTTATTTTATTATTATTATCAACATTAATGATGTCTTAGTGCAGGCAAGATTTGACCTCAAATTTGTTATTCGATAACAAAATATTTTATCAATTAAGCTAACTGAAACTCATAAAACTATTCATTTATGATTTAATGGGAAAAGAATGACAGAACTAAAGTAACTAAAATCATATTATATAATAAAAATTAAGTTTTAAAATTGTGGTTGTATTAAGGGATTATCTTCATCCCTTGCGAAACTGTTTTAGTGGTAAAAACTAAGCTCTCCAACTCCTCATCTTGTAAGTCCGAGGTTGAGAGTTCAAGTATTGAGACACCCTATTAATTGTGCAGATGGTCTCACACTATTCATGAATAAAGTTTAGTTGGTTGGGATTGGTAAAATCACTTGAGCGCTCCATTTTTTTTTGCTAAAAAATAGGGATTATCTTTTTTAGTTGTATAGGGCTACACTTTACCTGCACTAAGTGTCCATCATTTACTATAAAATTTGGTAAATAATATTATCAATATAGTTTATTTTAAGTCCGACTCTATAATCATTTATTTTTGAAAAATATTACTCCAATTATTGCTCAATTATAAAAAAAAAATTTCAATAATTATGAAATGAAATTAAAAATATTCAGATGAAAACCCAATTATAAAAATTTAAGAAATTTAAAAGGTGTTTCATTTGTTATTTTAAATTATTTTATAATTTATTAATTAATACTTGATTGATGATAAAATCTTAGTCTTGCACAATTTGAATATTTGCCATGCGATTTAAAATAATTTTTATTTTTTTCTGGGCTCATAAAAAGAAAGATCAAAGGAAGAGAAATTCACCAAAAGAGATCGAGGTCCTTAAAGGTTCTTCTTCAAACACTTTTTTTTTTTTTTTTTTTATGGCCCTTCTAACACTTTGGTAGTTAGAAAATAGAGAGTATGATATCATTTTCTATATGGATGGGTTGGAAATTAAGAGTAGCATTAAGTAGGGATTCATGATCCAATTAAATTGACTAGCTACCACGTACCATATTCTTTATGGTCAGGTCGGAAAGAGTACCAGTTATCTTATTGTTGATGAAAATTGAAAAGACGTTTGTCCTATCTGATTCCTTTTCCACAATATGAAAATTGGTTTTATTCATTAAAAACCATTGGACTCAAAGCCCACGTCTAACATTTCGGCTAACAACGAGGCATTATGGTTGTACTATATACTATATAGCCACCAGGTCTTTCATTTTTCACTGTAATTGGTTCTTGGCAACAGATTTAGGAACAAACCAAACGATATATTAAGTTTCATCTCTAATTTTTTTTTTATGGAGTTTCAATTTATAATGTTCGTTCCTTGTACTTATCATCTGATCAAGACATTAATTTATTAATTTTTGGTGTAAATGGACATTAAACTTCAAATTTTTTATTCAACCATTAGAAATTTTATCAATTTTTGATATATGTGTGGTTTCATCTCTAAATTTCATTTGTCTGTTTGTGCTTTTTAAATATGATTTTTAGGGAATTTGTAAGTGAGAAACGATGCGAAAACTATGACATGATTAATCAGAAAGCTAATTCTCTTTTGTGTCTTTTTCATGCAGAATTTCAATCATGTTACTATGTAACTATGTAAGTAACTTGATCCAGTATCTAGCTACAGTACGATATAATAAAAAAATAAAAAGGTTAGCTTGCACTACAATTAGAAAGTTAGGGCATCCAAAGACTACAAATTTAGGGGCATCTTCGTTAACCTAGTTATCCCTGTCAATGATTTAAGTTTTACACTTATCATCTGCCTTTTATTTATTTATTGAGGTTAAAATATCCTCTGCCTTCTAGGCAATGAGATGGGGCAAAAAGCTGCACCTACATTTGCAAAAGTTAATTGAGTGCATCTTCTTTTAGAAATTATTATTCTATGCTAAAGTAAATATAAAAATGGCTACCAATACAATGCCCAAAAAATATATATATATATATATATATCTCTCTTTAGGGTTGTTTTTTTTTTAGCCAAGATAAAAATAGCTACCAATACAGTGCTAAAGATTTAGGGTGTTTTTTAAAGCTTTTTTTTTTTTTTTTCTTCCTGCTTAAATGAATCTTGCACTACTGTTAATTAGATGATTGGATGGGGTATTCATAAGGGGTTTTTTTAATGGGAATTTAATTAAATTAGAAATTAAGTATGTGTTTGGATACCGCTTATTTTGCTGAAACTGAAAAATTATTGTTGAAAGTACTGTAGTTGAAATAGTACAGTAGGGCTCATGAATAGTACCAAAAAGTATAGTGTGGCCCATAAATAGTAGTAAAAATAAATTGAATAGTAAAATAATTTTAATTTTTAATCCTAACCCAAATGCACACGAAGTACAACAAAGTTTGAGGGTTGCTAATAACACCCATAATTATCTTTAATACAGTAGGAGGGTTTAACACCATAGATTGCTATAATTATTTCTTGCTTTTGCCAAAGGATTTATTCAATGATTTTCTTCACGGAGTGTATATTGGAGATGAACGAGGAAGACCTTATAAAATTAGCAAAGAGAACGACCTTTTAAAAATTAGCGGAGAGATTAAGAGATTAAAAAACTAATGGGTAAGACATGTTAATCAATTTAGTAAATGGAATCATGAGAATGTCCACCTAACATTTGTAATACTAATAAATTGTTTCTCTCCTTATAATTTCTACAAAAATAGAAGTTTAAAAAATAATCATGTTAATAAAAATAATAACTGGCTGCTTCTTTGAATCTAAATAATGGTACCGTAATGGGTTCTAGTTAACTTTACTGGTAAAAATAATCATGTTCGAATCTGCTAATACAAAAAATCGATTGGTATCTTAGTCTGATAATAAGAGCAATTATCATGAACTAGATACAATCAATTACAATTATATAATATCTGAAAAAAAAACAAAAATAAAACAGTAGTGCACTAATTTGATAACAACAGCACAAGGCCAAAAACTGCCAAACTGTTTGTCATAAAAAATCAAAGAGGTCACATGGACTCTAACTTAATTAGTGTCACCATCTTCCCCCTTAGATTTAGGGGTATCATATGCCATTATAACACACACTTCTCCCCGTTTCTATTTTGGTCACCCTCTTCATGCTTCATATCATTATTGCATTTTAACTTAATTCACGGGGGCATCTTTATTCTTTTACACCAAATTGGTCTTTAGCCAAATCTTTCAGCTGAAAAGTTCAGATGCTATAACAGTGCTTCTACAATTAGTGTAGGTTTATTATAGGTAGATGGATTGAGTCATATGACAATGACAAGCCCCACATTTTTATGTCATGTCTAAGTAAAGGAGGTATGTCATGGAGTGGCGATATAAAATCATCATCTCATAACATGTGAAATTCACTGGTGTGTGAATCCCACATACTATGAAATGGTAGCTTCACGAAACTATTACATAAACTAAAATTCAGTCTAAATTAGCATTTGGATTACATCTTTGAACAAGTTGGGCACTAAAACTAATTCTTCTACCAAATTAGTAAACAGCTTGGATGCAAATGATTTGCTCTTTGATGGGGAAAAAAAAAGTAGTACCAAGTGTAGAAAGTTTCCATATTTACCTTATCAGTATCACGCATTTAAAAAATAAATATAAAAATTGTTAAGCAGTTGATTCTCGAACTCTCAAACTATAGTTTTGGACGAAAAACACTTACCATCGCACAAAGACACAGATCTTAATCATTTGTGGTGCAACATATTTGTCCTTGGAGATCATATAGGGAGAAAAAGAAGAATATCAAAATATTACATCAGTAAATAAATTTGAATCCAGAGAGCTAGCATGTTCTACATTCTCCCCCAAAGCAAATCCAAACAATTTGCTTTCACTAAAGGTAACTTTAGACTCAATTCATTGAATATCCATATAATGTCACGTGATTGCCTGTACTTATTATAGCACTTTTAACAGTGTTGCCTCCCTTATCCCCCTCACAAGCTCACATGCTCCACATTCTAGGTATTTCTTCCTTACTACCAGTTTCTAAGGATTAATGATTATTTTTTTCATTTGGTACCAATGGATATGTAATATGAGTCTATGACTATATGAAAATCGAACCCAAAAATCTATAAAAAAAAGAAAAAAGAAATACACATTAACAAAGAGATTCTCTGTGTCATGTGATTGCTCATGTAGTCATGTGCTGCATTCTCTTCTTAATGCATAACATGTTACAAGGTTTTGTTGATAATCAGTTAACAAATAAGAAGCTAGCTGAGTCAAACGTCCAGCTTGAGATCTTGCTCTTCACAAACTGATTGGCTTTTGCTCATTGGCCGTCTAATAATTGTTTCGCTTTTTATTCTCATCTACTGGTCATAACTCATATGGCGTCCAAGTCTTCTGTGCTGTGGATCATAAAAAAGATTCAGATTACGCTAGCTGAATATAGAACTAAATAATTCAACTACCAAGTGTTTGTTTTAATACTAACTGACTCTTTAAAAAGAAAGCTGCTCTCCCATCAATCATATCCAAAAATCTAAACCAAGATTCAATGAGCTAAGGCGCCAGCTATTGTTATAAAGTTCCTTCATGTTGATTCTCCATTGTATATCTGCGTTCTTCGTTCGCTGATTTACTGATAAAATGCCCCTAAGTTAAAGTATTTGATAAAAGAAAAAAGTTACCACATAAAAGGACAAAAAAAAAGAGAGACAATTAGTATCAACTTTTCATTGCTAAATTTTACACGTGAATTTAGTAGGTCTTGAATCTATAATCTTATCTTTGACTAACACTTGGGTGGACGAGTATATAGTCTAAATTAGAGCCTGTTTGGTTGTGTTGTATTTTCACAACACTTTTTCACTTACACATATTTTCACAATATTTAAACAACATTATTAGAACAACATTACCAAACGGGCCTTTAGTTATGTTTGTTTCGCTATAAATTATAAAACAATTTTAATATTTTTGTTTCATTGTAAAATTTGGTTAAACTTAAAAATATTTTTCGTTGATGTAAAATCATTTTCAACTTGTAAATCTTTTTGGCTCTACCCCTATTTGGTGTCTAGGTCGCATGTCTCTTGACTGGTGCCGATAATCAGGTTGTTGAACTATTGGCTCTGACAACTGGACCAGCGACTTTGGTGCCTCGGTCATTAATTTTGATAATTTGTGTTTGAGGAATTTTACATGTCACACCATACACCTAAAAATAGATTTTACATTTTGAAAACATTTTGTAGGGAAACAAATTAATGAAGCCTAATAATGCAATTTACTCACTCAATATTCTAATTATTTTGGACTAATTAATAATTATCCCTATGAACATGTGGTGAACCTCCATTATGCAGTCTAATTTGTAATTCTTAATTTAAATACTTAATTCCTATATTCTTAAATTATATTTTTTTCAAAAAAAAAAAAAAAATCATATAGGAGTATTCTTTTTTCTCAAACTGTCCAACATTTTTTTTCCCCTCTTTTTACTCGCTCGTTAACTAGTTGGCAGTTGGCGCTTGGATTAAAAAAAAAATCCAAAACAGTGCCAGTAGTACCAAACCAGCACTACTCCCTTTTCCCACTCAACATTTAAAAACCCCTCTTCAGTTCTCAACTCCTTCATTCACATTTTCACACCATAAACTCAAACTCAACACTCTTCTCCAAAAACCGCCAAAACCACCACTTCACTCGGTGGCGCCACCACCACCAACCGCCAAAAAAAGCACACTCACTCTTTTTTTTTTTCAAATTTATTATTTAACTAAACTTACAAAATGTCTCTTACGAAACGGTCCTCACCGAGTCCACCGCAACCCGGCGGGTCAACTCACGAACTAAAGCACCGAGTCATCACGTGCCTGAACAAACTCTCAGACCGCGACACACTCGCCGTCGCAACTTCAGAGCTCGAGTCCATAGCCAAGTCCCTAAACTGCGAGTCGTTTTCGCCCTTCCTTTCTTGCCTCCACAACACCGACGCGTCGTCCAAGTCGCCGGTTCGCAAACAATGCGTGAGCTTGCTCGCTCTTCTCTCTCACTCTCATGGCGACTCTCTCTCTCCTTTCCTCTCCAAGATGATCTCCACCGTCCTCCGCCGCCTCCGCGACCCCGACTCCGCCGTCCGATCCGCCTGCGTCGACGCGGTCACCGCCATGTCGTTGAAAATCACGAAGCCTCCGTTCGCCGCTTTCTTCAAGCCTTTGATCGACTCCGTCTCGCTCGAGCAAGACCTCAACGCTCAGATCGGCTCCGCTCTGTGCCTCGCCGCCGCGATCGAGGCCTCGCCGGAGCCGGAGATAGAGGTGCTTCGGAAGAGCCTGCCGAGGCTGGGGAAACTGGCGAAGAGCGAAGGGTTTAAGGCTAAGGCGGCGCTGCTTGTGCTCATCGGAAGCGTGGTCGGAGTCGGCGGAGCTTCGAGTCGAGGAGTGTTGGATTGGTTGGTGCCTTGCGTGGTTGAGTTTTTGAGTAGTGAGGATTGGGCGGTGAGGAAGGCGGCGGCGGAGGCGTTGGGAAAAGTTGCGGTGGCGGAGAAGGATTTGGCGGCGGAGCACAAGGCATTGTGTTTGAGTTCTTTGGAGAGTCGGAGATTTGATAAGGTACGTTTGTAATGTATTTATGTATGTATTATTTTGGTGAAATAATTTGGATTGTGTTTGGTTACTAAGAAAAGAATAAAAAGGTAGGAAAAGAAAATTTGGTTTGGTGAGAAAAAAAAAAGGTGGGAACAGAAAATTTTGGAACTTTAGTCATATCATGGGACCTCAAGTTTATAGTAAGTGATTGGTTAATATTTGACCTTTTGAAGATATGGAAATCAAAACCAAAAGTGGATTTAATTTTTTTTTTAAATAAAAAAAAAAAATTGGAATCTGGTTAAGTTTTGAACCAATTAGGAAGTAACACGGTAACGGAGAGTATGACTTCAAATAGAATAGAATGACGGAAATGAATATATGGGGTCGACTCGAGTTAGTCTTTGAGGATCTATGGCTGACCCCGAAATTTTACGACTGAGACTTGGTTGTTGTTGTCGTCTGATTAAATTTGGTGTAACAGGTCAAGGTTGTACGGGAGACGATGAATCTAACCTTAGAGTTGTGGAAGGATGTTCTTGGTATATCTGAGGAGGTCCCTGTTTCATCTCAGTCTAAATCTTCTTCACCAGGTTAGCATTTTAGAACTTCAATTTTAATTGTTTTTGTCTTGCTTGGTTTTTCAATCTTTTAGTACTACATGATGTGTAAATAAATTTGAGGCCACTGTTAGAATTTTGTGGAGTGAATGCAACACAATTGGAAGTTTGCACAAAGAAACATAAAGGTTTTTTCATTGATATGTCCAATTATAGTTTTTTGTTTTCAAGGTTACAGTCATTTGTACGGTTTTGTGCTTTTTCTTTCTACACTGATGAACCTTATCTAAAGCCATCTGGTTATGTTTTGGGTGTTTCTACATGGGTCCAGATAATGGTAGTGGTCGATGCTTCCCTCCCATATCCAAAAGTTCCAATGATGATGGATATAAGACTCCTAAACCGAAGAAAACAGTCCCCACAAACAGGTCCCCTCCTTCAAATGATTCATTAGTGACCACTACCAAAAGAGACAGTCCTCCGAAGAGTAATGACAGGAATTCAAGTGCAGCCGTGATTCGTAAGGTGGACCACAAGAAACCCTCAGGTTGGAAAATTGAAGTTGCAGTACCAAACTCTCTCTCATTGAAGGTGGCTTGTGAAGATGATATCAAATGGAGTGACTTTGAGAGGTTGGAATCAGGAGAGAATGAGAACAGTGGGAATTCCAAGCCGGAAACAAAGCGTGTCCTGTTTGGTAAGATCCGAGATGAAAAAGTGCATAAATTTGGTGGTTTAAGATCAGGGTCTCGTGTGGTCCCGTTTCAAGATGATCAGGACGCTGACTTGGGTGATGTAGTCAGTAACACAGTTGAAGAAGTTGATGAGAATAGCAAAGAGGCTGAGGAAGTGTCTTTGATCCGTGAACAACTTCTTCAAATTGAAAACCAGCAATCCAATCTGTTAGAACTTCTCCAGGTATGTTGCCAAAGCTTGGTATCACTTGTCTCCCTTCATAGTAATTCACTCAATTGAATGCCAATTTCATTTTAAGGGCACATTTAAGCCTGCAGGTTTTACTGCAGTTATTTGCTTTTGTTATTAGTAAAAGTTGCAACATGTCAACTGAACTTAGCCCCTGGAACGCCATCTCCTTTCATACTGTTTTGCCAACTTCGTGAAGGCTTTGTCAATAATATTGTGCCTGATAAATGTTTTAAGAATTTTGTACTCATATTTTCCTGCTTTACTTGAATCCAGAGATTCATTGGGAGCTCTCAGATTGGAATCAATTCCCTAGAGTCGCGTGTACATGGCCTAGAGATGGCACTGGATGAAATTTCGCATGATTTGGCACTTTCAAGTGGAAGGATCCCAAACAGTGATTCTGCAGAAAACACATGTTGCAAGCTGCCTGGTGCAGAATTCTTGAGTTCCAAATTCTGGAGGAGGGCAGAAGGCCGGTATTCTTCTTCAAGGTTCCCATCTTCTGGAAGCATACCATCACCCAGTGCCATGCGTACCATACCTAATAAAGATGGTAGCACTGAATCGTATGAACGGGTGAGCCAAAGATTTCAACACCAAAATAGGTTTGAAACTGTTGCAAACCCATTGGCAGATGAACGTGATGACTCAAGGAGGATTTTAAGGCGTTACTCGAACAATATGCCAAAGAACACAGTCCAAGATGTTGAGAGGGTACAAGTTTGCAATGCCAGTAGGTTCAATGGGGATTCACCTGCCAGTTTTACAGCACAGAGAACCTGAGCAACAGGTAGTCTTACATTTGATTCTAACAATCTATATTATAATAATTATTCTCTACCAAGTGGTTTGGCATCGTAACTATTTATATTGTTGCATCTTGTAATTAGTACAATTCCTTTTTAGGAATGGTCACTCAGTTTGAATATATTACTAAAGCTTAATAATTCCATTTATGATGCATGTGTACTTATTAGTAATCATATGTAGTAGTCAGCCAAAAAATATTTATCTTAAGATCTTATATCACTTCCATCATGTCTTGGAATTATTTGTCTTGTGAATTGCATGTTACCCCTCAAGAATCTGGTTTTTAAAACCAATTTTATTGACTGCTATTTACAGATAATCTGCTTGGTTGGAATAGAGTTTCAATGCCAGATATCAGCTGAGAGAAGCACTATTGGTCATAAATTTAAAAATGACAGAGAACGGATCTGGCTGTTGATCAAGTCTGCAATAGAGGTGTATGAATGTGACATATCCAATTCAAAGCAGGAGAGTAGGGCTATTTATTTTTTGTAAAGTTTGTATCAGAGGCAGCATCCAGTTTTAAATGCCATACAAAAGCAAGTCTCCTTTGCATTTGTGATTTTTATATCATACCTGTACCAATACCATCCCTGGTGAAAAAGCTTAATTTGTATATAAGAGTCTCACGTCTTTCCTCAGTTTGTTCCTACTTGGTTCTATATGGTAAATAAGCTTCCATTTATTGGGATTTAATGCCTATCTAGTTCACAGAAACGCTAGAAATATGCTATTTATGCAATCCTGTTCTCTCCATCCTTTATTTGTAAATGTAATACAGATGTGACAATATAAAACTTTGGACTAGATCCTGTGTTGTGCTGGCAAATAGCACTCAAATATTCAGTATGCAGGCAAATTTTCAAAGACAATGAAGACCCATGTTGATTTGCTGATAAAGCAAAAATGGCTTAGTAAATGGTAAGGCAACCATAAGTATTTTCATGTCCTGCTACCATCAAACTGATAAATTGCTATTCATATCACCAACTCGCTAGCTATGGCTTGAAGTACCCAAGAATGGTGTATCTGCTAAGGGTTGATGGGCTCAGTTGCTCACTAACAGGTAAAAATAGGTCAGTACTGTGTTATATATACTTGCTTGAAGTTGGAGAAATTTTCTTGAAAGCTTTTGTAAAATCAACACACTTTTTTACATTTGAACACACTGGGTTTGAAACCAAGTACCAACAATATTGGAATAGTTACCTCTCTCTTGGGAGAGGAAAAGGAATGGGTTGAAATTGAATTTAAAGGCACATTTCATCCATTCCGTTGTTTGGAAGTTTTAGTAGATATAATGGAATGACTTGGAAGAAAAATACATTTCATTTTATTTTCTCTTAAGCATTCTTCCCAAAAATAGGAGTAACACCCATTCCCTTAATGAAATGGGGTAGAATATTAAGTTTATTCCAATTTGGGGAGAAAAAAAACCATAAAAGGAGAATGATATTGAGGTCAAGACAAAGCTTAAAAACAGTTCCTTTATGTACAATATATCATGTTTTTCAATTAAATTTAAACACATGATTACATTGATTAATTAAGCACATACATTGTTATCATTTTGAAGAATAATTTAGTTGTGTTTGAATTAAATTGAAGAACTTATTGTACTTTGTTTAAGGAATTGTATATGTACCTAAGTTTTATCTTAAGGGTGTGTTTGTTTGGAAGTGAAATATGGTGGATGTAAAACTTTGGGGAGAAAATAGGAAGGAAAACTTTTTTGGAGTGTGTTTTGTTGGGTGAGGAGGAAGGAAAATAAATGATAAGGCCTAGGTGTTTTCTTTCTGGACCTACCAAAAAGTTTTCTTCCCAAAATGAAGAGAAAACTGAGTGGAGATGAATTTTTTCTTGATTGACAAAAATGCCCATATGCATGTGCATATGGGCTTCTTCAAGTTGCTATTATTATTATTATTTTTCTTCTCTAACGTTACCCTGTTGCCTTTTTTTTTTTTCTTTTAATTTTCTTTTTCTGGGCAATATTACCTTTTTTTTTTTCCTTCTTCTTTTGATTTTCTAGGCCTGGGCATCTTTTTTTTTCCTCTTCTCGGTAGTAACGTTGCCTTCTTTTTTCTTTTCATTTTCTAGGGTCTGGCGTGATACTTGTTTTTTCTTTTTTTTTTCCTTAACTAGATGTGATTTTTTTTTTTTGGGACATGATTTTAAAAAAAAATAAATTTGGGTGATTGCTTTTTTTGTGTGTGTGTGTGGTTATTTGTCACTTTTTTGTTTTAATTGGATATAATTCTTTAGCAAGGTATATGAGTAAATTTATTTAAACGTATTTTTTTCATTCCTCTACTTTTCCACTCTCAACCAAACAAATAGGAGAGGAAATAAAATATTTTCTATCCTCTTATTTTTTTATCATTCTACTATTTTATATCCTCCTACTTTTCTATTCCTCAAACCAAATAGACCCTAAAGACAAAGTTATATATTTATTTTCTTTAAGGTCAGGATTCTTGAGCTTGCTTTGTGCTTGGTTTTCAAAGTCTTAGGTTGAATGAAAATTGAGGTGGATGGGGACTAATGCCTCTGCAATCAGATTTATTATTTTGTGTAACATATCACATGCAACACCCTCTCATATAAAATTGGATCCTATAAGTTTGGGGTTTACTCCCATATAAAAGGAGATGTTACATGCCACGGTTACTAATAATACTTTCTCAATGAATACAAATTATGTGTTCTTACTTTTTGTATTTTATTTTATACTCTATTAATTACAATTTGCCATATTTTCTTTTCTTTTTTATTTTTATAAAATACCCTAAGTATAAAAAGGATAAAAAATTAGACATAAGTCATGCCATCATTTGGTGAAACAGAAAGAAAAAAAAAATGAGACATGATTTGTATTTCTTCATCCACTTACAGAAGCCTAACCTAACCTATCTATATCTATCGAAAGCTAAATCTTTCTTTCTTTAATTAAGTATTAAAAGTACACAACCAACAAAACAAAAAGAGTTAATTGAAAGTGACAGGAGTTCACATGTAAGGATTCCCACCTACCGAGTTCATCATGATCTAAAAACCTTAGGTGGTGCATAATTTTGTCCTTTTGACTTGATATGTTAGGTGTTGTGTTGTATCTTGTATGATTAGAGGTATATAGTTTTCAGGTCAGCGTGTGCACAAGTTGACCTTAATTTCTTTCGATTGGTAAGTTGACCTTAACTTGCTAATAGACTGTAAACTCAACTTGGATTCCATCCTTGATGGTGGTAACTGGTAAGACACTACTACAGGTTCAATCTGGCTTGTGTCCTTGAGCGTCTACGAGTTAATTTATTGTAGCAGAGAAAAAGTTGTGAGCATCTCAACACAACCTGACCATGACCCAAGCTTAGCTTGTGGCTAGCCAAACTTCCCATAAGCAACAGTACCTAAAATTTCAGACACGGCTTGTGTTTAGGAAATATTAGAATAAAGAAACATGTCCGCATTTTAATGTATTTAGTGCAACTGATGCATTAGACACAATCTTAACCCAAAAATTTCGGATAACTCAAAGTACACGCGTATTGTAGTTATGCAATAATGGGTTGTTGCTTCGGTACCTCATAGGTTAGGGTTTGAACTTTGAACTCAAACAATCCAACTCACTTAGCCTTAACAATTTGGCTTGCCTAATTTCGAGGCATCGTTTTGATTTCGTTTCTGTACAATCCAACTCACTGAGACATCGTTTTTTTTCCCACTTTATTTTTAATAAAAGGTGAGAACAAGAGGAGGCTGGACTGATGCCCACAACACGAGGTTTTTTTTTTTTTTTTCATCAAATAAAGATAAAGTGTATGAGCTCAGATTCTCAGAGCTGAGAGGACATTATAATACAGACAAGGCTAGGACTGACAGTTATAATACAAACCAAGGTAGAAGACATTACTATATTGCAGAAGACCAAATAAGAGGACATTTTGTGGTGGCGGTAGAAATGGCCCAACATGTCCCAATAGAAGCAGTCGAACAAAAAAGTGAAGACTGTATCAAAAATGTATTTCCCGCTTCAGTTGAATAATTCCCTTTGCAGCAATCCTGTCAGCACACAAATTTTCTTCTCGACATATAAGCCTAATCAATAATGATGACCTCTCATGGGCTCTGGTTCAAGTACCCACAATCAAGGATTAGATTAGCTAAATTAAGGGGAAAAAGTATGAGAATTTGAAAGCTAATGAACAGCCAGACTTTTTTTTTTTTTGAGAGATAGTTTTTAACTTATGGTTTTAAAATATCGACAAGAAATTTTATCAATTGAGCTAATTGGAACTATAACAAGAATCGGTTTCTAGTTTCGGTATTATGAAAAATAGTTGATATATATGAGCCGGTAAATTCCAAAGTAAAGACAGGCCATGTAATCATGCATAGCCTAAAGTCCACTTGTTGAAATAGATGGGTATACGGTATACCCATAAATAGATTGTAGTGTACCAATATGTAAGACAAAGCAAAGAATCCAGTTACCATTAGTATCCCTTATTTTAGGCCTTCCACAAGAGGATCTGCTTGAATGGGGTGGCCCAATATCGACGAGGTATAATTTCTTAGCCCAAAGGCCCAACTAGTTAGCACCTACGCTAACACTTTACTAAGTTATTCTCTTCTTGCAGAAAAGACCCAATGGCCACACTTGTGACATTAATAAAGGAAATAGGTACGAAAAATGGAATTGAAAAACCAAAAAACACCTCAAAAAAGAAGAAGAGAGATCAATATATGGAATTATTATTAAATACTCGTTACTTTGCACAAAGAAAAACAGAATCTTTCTTTAGAAAAAAAAAAAAAAAAGGTTACATGAAAAAGGTGGATTACAATTAACTCAACTAGTAAAATCTCTGATAGTTGAATAAAAAATTTGAGATTCAACCTTTACCTACGTCAAAAACTGATTGAAACTCTATAAATAAATAAAAAAAGGTTACATGAAAAATGTTAATTTTCATATGAAGAAATTTGCTTTTATTGGTTTGGAATACAATATCAAAGGCAATTCAACACTATTTAATATTTGTTTATGAATATATATGACAATAATAAATATATAATGACATGAGGATTTCCCTACCAGTTGCAAAATCCTTTAGAGCATTCAAATCGGTCCGTGTATAATAGAAAATGTGTAGAATTTACACAAGTTTCTCTAAAAATTACCTACATCAGTCTGTGTATAATTGCACAAATTTACAAATTTGCTACAGTAAATGTGTAAATTTACACTGACACTATTCATTTTGCATTTAGTTGTTTATTTTTTTTTTCTTTATGCATTTTAAGGATGAAAGAAGAGAGTGAATGATGGTTGTTGTGTGTGAAGAAAGAGAAACAATTAAAAAAATTAAGAAAAATTTATATTTTATTTAAATGTAAAGTAAAATAGATAATCTGATATAAAATGTTTTGAAAAGTGAGTATATAAAATAGAAAATAAAATTTTTATACTGACAATTTTTTTTTTTGCAAAAGCTGAATGCAAATACTCTAACAATTATGCGAAAATTTGACTATTTGAGAAAAGAATTAGAACATAGAAATTTGGTAGATCAAACAAACTTGAGTTCTAAAGTATCTAACTCAAAAAAAAAAAAAAAAAAAAAAAAAAATCTTATTAGTCCATTCTGGAGGCTCCCTATTTTATTCAGAAAAAAAAAAAGAAGGTTTATTCATGAAACTAAAAGAAAAGTCTGCTTACCAAAGTATTAGTTATTTTAGTTCTTTGTCTCCCAGCCATGCCTAACTTCAAAGTTCTAAATCATGGACGTCCCAACAAATCATAACTAATAAATTAACTTCCTACCAAACACTTGAAAGCGTAGTTCCGTGTAATTCTTACGGACCATCTGTGCTGGGCCTAGCAATGGATAAGAGTGTAATGTCATGTTCGGCTTGGCTCCACTTGAATAACCCATGGCCTATAACTTCTAAACTTGGACATATCCCTGGCCTATTATTAACATGACAAGTAGATCAAATACATGCATTCATGGAGTACTAAGTACTAACTAATTAGATTGTAACTTGGGTTAAATTTGTCACAAACAAACTGTTCTGCACAGTTTTACACATACTCCTTGAAAACAACTGAAATTATGACTTACATATATTTCTTGATCCCTCAAGTTTTTGTGTTGATTATATTAGTTTGTAACTTGGGTTAAGTTTGTTGCACACAAACTATTTTGCACTGTTTTATACATACTCCTAAAAACAACTGAAATCGTGACTTATACTTCTTGATTGCTCAAGTTTTTGTGTTGTTAATAGTTGTCTGTAACTTGGGTTAAATTTAGGGGTGTGCAGCCAACCTGCCAACCTGTCAAAATCGACTCGACCCAATCCAACCTGCCGGGTTAGGTCGGTTTTTAGGGTTTGGTGGGTTGGGTTGGGTTACAAATTTTTTTTAAATGGCAGGTCGGGTTGGGTTTGGGTCATAAAATTCCAAAACTGCCAAACCCGACCCAACCCACCCATATATTTAATATATTTAAAATATATTATATAATTAATCATTTTTTTTAAATAACCAACTCTTCCTATCCTATATCAAAATCAATTAATTCACACAAATCCTAGTAAATTACTAATGTTGTTTAGTCATTAGTATTGTTTGCCTTTAAAGAGTTACATTAATACTAATCTTTGAGTTTTTTTTTAATATGATTATATTTCTATTTTTTTCTATTCAATTTAATAATAATAATAATAAAAAATTTGTCCAACCCATGGGTTCAACCTAACCCAACCCAACCCATGTGGGTTGGGTTGGACTTATGTGATGGGTTGGGTTGGGTTGAATTTTTTTTGACCCACCATAGTGGGTTGGGTCAAAAAATTCCTTTAACCCGACCCATGCACACCCCTAGTTAAATTTGTTTCACACAAACTATTCTACACAGTTTTACATAAACTTCTGAAAACAATTGAATTTTTGACTTATACTTCTTGATCTCACAAATATTTGTGTTACTCATATTGTAGTTCCTTGAATATCAAAAGTTGCAATTTAAAATTTTAACTTCAAGTGTGTGATTGGTAGTTTTTGCCGACCTTTTGCTTTTTGTCTCTTTTTCTTTCTTTTTTTTGGTTGCAAATAATTAAACTTTTATTTTTATTTTTTTTTTGCGTGAAAATAAATTAACTTTTAACTGTTTGTCACACATTTAATATAATCATTATAAAAATGATATTTATTAATAAAGAAAAAGGTTAGCGGATGCACTATGGGTATTCGTTTTTTTTTTTGTTTTTTTTTTTTTTCTAAAGGTATTTGTTAGTAAATTATTTTAGAAAAAATTTTATAAGAACAAAAACAATTAATATTTTGACAATTTTTTTTATTTTCTATAAAGTGATATTAAAACTTTGCTAAAATAATTTTTTAACAAGTGCCCAAAGAACACCTATTAACAAAATACATTAATAAGTACTATGCAAATAAACTATATAAACTATAAAAATAAAAGAATAAAAAAATTCGAAAGCACTCTGAAATTGTTGTCAATGTAATCACTCAATCGAAATCTGTCAACTTAAGCCAATGAATGTGTAAAAAAAATGTCAATTTCATTAGTCAATCAAAAGGGTTTAATAAATAAAAAATAATGTTGTGAGGTCATGAAATATACCTATGTTTGGAATTAACATACCAACACGCATCGATCAGTGATGTGTATAATGACAGAGATGGCTTATCAAAAGGGCTACCTATTAAACAATTAGATCAGAAGGTACGAAGCAGCGCAAAGCTTGGCAGTTTTTGAGCTCAAAGCTAAGAACGGTCCCATTCGGGACTGAACTATATGGGCAGGCTTATCATAATTTCAAAAGCCCAAAATTATTATTTCTTTTTAATATTACTTTGTTGTTTAATGGATTGCATTATTTAATATATATAAACACAGGTGGCGATGTGCTATGGCAATACTCTTTCTATTTCAAATAATTAAAACTTTTTTCTTTTTTCAATGATTAAAAAGGACTATTGCATGGTATACACAAAGAATATACCAAAAACTTGACCATCATATAATATCTTACCGAATTTGAGAACCTAAAAGTCACTCAAATTTATCCAAATTTTTTTTTTTTTTTTTGAGAAACATTTATCCATAAATTTCTAAAATGTCATTTTCAATAATGAAAAAAGTTAACAAATGTCTTAAGAGTATGGTTTTAAAAATGTTTATAGAAGTTCTTTATGAGAAAAGAAAAAATAATTAAATTTTTTGACAGTTTTTTATATTTCATTCATTCTTATAATAGTTGTGGGGCCGGTTATCCAAAATAATGATGTAAAAATTGTAGGAAATGGGCTCGAGCCCAGGGGCCTAGTCCGAGGACACTCACCTGTCCGAGGATAGTTAAAGAGAGTTATTGTGAGACTAATATACGAAAAAGGGATGGAAGTCATGTATAGTGGCCCAAGATACGTCCGAGGATGAAACTCACCTCGGATACTATGGTCCGAGGTGGATGTAACTATCTTACTATTCGAGGTACTCCGCAAAGTTGTACTAGAACTAGAAGTTGAATATAGAACGAGGAAGGAACCAGGAGCGGTAACAAATATCTTCTGGGGCTGCCACCTCCACATTAAATGCTTCCCAGCTAACTCGCTGGCTGCATTAATGTGGAGGTGATACATGAACAGTAACCAAGCAGCCTTATGGCTGTTAAACGAAAATTCCGGGAGTTGCTGGATGGGACAGAAAGGAGTCCTAAAGATAAAACCTACACGTGTACGGTGAAAAGAAGGGGACGGACATAGTATATAACCTGAGAGTGGATGACATTAAAAAGGACTTTTGGAAGAAAAAGGGAGAAGAACGATAGAACTCAGAAAGATACCCCCTGAAACCTAGCCGATGAGAGTTTTTATCATACAGTTAGCTTGAAGTGTCTTTTACTGCACTATAACCATGACTTTTTCTATCAAGTAGAACTAGTTCTTGCACCCACGCTCTAAAAATTTATTGTTTGGGCTTGTTGGGCTAAAAATTCATCCCTATTCTGGGTCCAACCCAATTTGAGTCCCTACAATAGTAATATAAAAACTTTTCTAAGTTAGTCTATTAATAAATTACCTAAGAACACCCATTAATCGGATTTATTTTTCTATTTCAAAATTTTCATACTATTCATTTTGAATGACTAAGGAGTGGTATTGTTGTTGCACGCTATACCCAAAGAATATACCAAAAAAAGTATTTATCATACTAATATTTTAAAGAAGTGTCATATTAACAGGTGCCTTTAGAAAAATTGTTAATAAATAATATTTTGAAAGTTTTTACATCACTTTTATGAGAAACATAAAAAATTGTCAACAAAATTAATTACTTTATCATCTTTTCATAAAATATTTCTAAAAATAATTCTTAAATCAATGCCCTTAGAGCATTAGTTATTATTCCCCTTTTAAGAATTAAAAAATATAAAATCCACTCAAAATTTATCCATAAATTTCTAAAATGTCCTTATCTATAATAATCTATTAAGTAACCAAGCATTTTTCTTGTATTTCTTTTTCGCACACCTGTAGGTCAGGCAACTCTCTAGCTCATAGTTTAGCTAAATACGCAAGACATATTGATGCTCTCACAGTGTGGATGGAGGATTTTCCACCACAACTTTATCATGTTCTTGTAACTGATTTTGGTTGATTAATAAATTTCTTCGAGGTCTTGATTCTCAAAAAAAAAAATGTCGACCTATGCTATGCAGGTGTATATGAGAGATTGAGTCCCATTCCCAATGGGATTCACGCCTCTAATAGTTAATGACTTGAAATTTTTTATGTGTCTAAAAATTTATGAAGCCGAGTCCCATTTTTCTTCATGACATTTATGTTGCGTATCTAAAAATTTATTGTGTAGTGTGCAAAAAAAACAAAATAAATAAGGAATTAAAATTCAATGCTCTTCTTTATCTAAAATTTATTGGCTAAATAAATTCATTGAAAGAAATTAAAAAATTGTTTTTTAATACAAGATAGAACTGGACTTGAACCCTGCACTAACCTCCTATTCCACAAGAATTTTGTACTTGTGAAAGGACCATCAAATTAAGGGTGTGTGGTGGTGAAATTTTTTAAAAATTTATGTCAACAGATGTTAGTCAGTCTATTAAAATCTTAACTCTCTGTGTCAATTTCGTTAATCTACAGTCCACCACCTCTTCTAGTTATTTTTTTTTTGTTACCAAGTCACTGCTTCTAGTTGAAGTTTTACAAAGTTTGCTGGCTTTGTTCTATTTTGTATTTTTGTTTTTAGTTTTTGTTTGTCGAGGTGTTTTTCTTGTGATGATTATAACTACTTCACGGCTTCACCTGCAGCTTGTGGGCTGTTTGGCAAGAAATTTTTAATAACGTTATTTAAGTTTTATAAAAATACTTATGAGTGAAAAAGTGTATAAAAATACGTGTTGTGGTGTTTAAACAAAACACCGTTATCAAATGGGACTTAGTATGCTACTTTTTGTTTTCGCAGGTTTTACTAATTCAAATAAAATATAACTACTTTCTATTATTATTTTTTTTAAAAAAATCTTAACTTTCAAGCAATGATAACTCGTTTTGCACTTTTGACTATGAATTGGCTCGCACACTTGCTCCTTTGAGACTATTTTCAACGTAAATGTCAACAGCAGGTTCCCCCCCAAAAAGAAAAAGTCTATATGTAGAAACATCTTTCATTTTACATTGATCATTTCGTCGAAACTTCATTAATGCTGTTGAACTTGTAAACTTCATTAACACTGCTGAACTTGTGATGTAAACTTCATCAACACTGTTGAACTTGTGATGTATTTGGAATCTCTGTAATGATTTTGATAACACATGCCACATATCAATTTGTTATTTTTTCATTGGAAAATTAGCACTTTATCAGTCTATGTATCTACCTTAGCTTACCCACTTAAGATATAATTATATTTATTCTTGGTTAATGTATACTTTGTCTGATTCAACTCAAATCACTGGGATGGAAAGTGTAATTACTTTTTTTATTACAAAATTTTTTAGGCATGCGATACTTTTGTTTAGATTATCGCGATGGCAGATGCGTACCGTTGGTCCGTTGCCAATATTTTAAAACCCGATAACAGAAAACAAAAAATGATTAAATGGGCCCATAACTGAAAATTAAAATGGTAGTAAATGGCTACATTGACCAACTATAAAGCACGTAACATTCGGTCACTCTCAATGGAAAAACCATATGGATGCATAATTGAAAGATGAAACAAATGATATAAAAGTGGTGGTCTTTTTTTATTTTTTTTATTTTTTATTATTATCATGGAGAGAACATGTTGACACCTTAAACAGAATGTTAATTAATCAATGAGATGGCTTAGTAGTTCTTATTTCTTAAGGCCTTATGATATCTATGAGATTATACATTCGAAATATTTTGTCAACATCTTGAGATCACTCTCATGGGATTCTTCCATATAACAACTTGGTGCATGTTAAATGGAGAGATTGCATATACCTGAGGAAATAGTTAGATACTCGAAGAGGTCTGAATATCCCGTTTGTTAAAAAAATGTTAATTAAAAAAAAAAAAAAAAAAAAAGACAGCTTAATGAGTGCTTTACACGGTATTCGTTTGGACAATACTCTTTCTATTTCAAATAATTAATACTTTTATTTTTTCAATGATTAAAAATGACTATTGGATGGTATACACAAATAATATACCAAAAACTTGACCATTATAATATCTATCGGAATTTGAAAACCTAAAAGTCACTCAAATTTATCCATAAATTTATAAAATATCATTTTCTATAACGGAAAAAGTTAACGAATATTTTAAGGGTATGGTTTTAAAAATGTTTACAGAAGCTTTTAATGAGAAAAGAAAAAATAATTAATTTTTTGACAGAAATATAAAAAACTTTCCCAAATTAGTCTATTAACAAATGACCTAAACGCACCCATTAATTGAACTCGTCTTTCTATTTTAAAATTTTTATACTTTTCATTTTCAATGATTAAGGAGTGGTATTGCTATTGCACAATATACCCAAAAAAACATACCAAAAAAGTGATCATCATAATATTTTTCTGAATTCAAAAACATAAAATCCACTAAACTTTATCCATAAATTTCTAAAATGTCCTTATTTATAATAATCTATTAAGTAGCCAAGCATTTTTCTTTACTTATAAATGTCGACCTATCCTATGCAGGTGCATCTGATCGACTGAGTCCCATTCCCAATGGGATTCACGCCTTTCCTACTTCAATGACTTGAAAATTTGTATGTCTCTTTCTTCATGACATGTATGTTGCCTATCTAAAAATTTATTGTGCTGTGTGCAAAAATAAAATAAATAAGGACTCGTACATTTTGACAAAGTATACATGTTTTCGTAATACCAACTTAATATTTGTTTTGGTATTTTCTATCCAATAAATGAGTGATACCTGTTTCAAAAAATCACATCAGACTACTCCAATAAATTAATCACAATCTTCTATACTATCGGGAAGATAAATTAATCATTCATTAGAGTAGTCTGATGTGATTTTTTGAAACATGTGTCACTCATTTATTGGGTAGAAAATACCAAAACAGATGTTGAATTGGTATTACCGAAACATGATATACTTTTTCATACATTTCTGTTATAAACTATAAACGATGATATCACTATTAATAACAATAGCATAAAGAAATTTTCAATGCTCTATTGCCAAAAAAAAAAAAAAAAGAAAGAAAGAAATTTTCAATGCTCTTCTTTATCTAAAATTTATTGGCTAAATAAATTTTAATAGAAAATAGAAATTTTACGCTAATCTAATATGTTTGTGAAACTCATTTTTAGAAACTTGAACTCTAACCTTTCCCCTCCCATTCCATGAAAATTTTATACTTGTAGAGTGATTATTACGCCAAGAGTATGCAGTGATGAAATTTAAAAAATCTCTATGTCAATCTCTGTTAGTCAATTTATTAAAATCTTAACTTTTTGTCTCAATTTCGTTAATCTACAATCCACCACCTCTTCTAGTTTTTTTTTTTTTACCAAGTCGCCGCTTCTAATTGAAGTTTTACAAAGTTTGTAGGCTTTGTTTTGTTTTTTGTGTTTTTTTTTTTTTAATTTAGTTTTTGTTTTTGTTTGTAATAGTTGTTTTTCTTGTGATGATTTATAACTCCTTCACCTACAGCTTGGTATGCTACTTTTGTTTTCCCAGGTTTTACTTATTGAAATAAAATAACTACTTTCTATTATTAAAAAACAAAAAAAAAAACTTAACTTTCAAGCAATAATAACTCGTTTTGCACATTTGCCTATGAATTGGCTCGCACATTTGCTCCTTTGAGACCATTTCAACGTAAATGTCAACAGCAGGTTCCTCCCAAAAAGAAAAAGTATGTAGGATCATCTTTCATTTTACGTTGATCATTTCGTCGAGACTTCATTAATGCTGTTGAACTTGTAATGTAAACTTCATTAACACTGTTGAACTTGTGACGTATTTGGAATCTCTGTAATGATTTTGATAACACATACCATATTAACTTGTTATTCTTTTCATTGAAAAATTAGCACTTTATCAGTTTATCTACATTAATTAGCTTTATCCACTTAAGATATAATTGTATTTATTCTTGGTTAATGTATACTTTGTCTGATTCAACCCAAATCTCTAGGATGTAAAGTGTAATTACATTTTTTTTTTTAATAAATTTTTTATAGCAAACTTTTTTAAGCATGCGATACTTTTTGTTTAGATTATCAAGATGGCAGAGGGGTTACCATTGCTAATATTTTAAAGGAATTTATTTATTTATCTTTTTTATACAATATAAAATTTCTTCTTTATCCTAATTTAAGTGTATATATGTGTAAAACTCCATTCTGGAGACTTGAACCCCAGCTCTTGCCCCTCATACCCATAAGCATTTATATTTGTGAAGTGACCACCGCACCAAGAGTGTGTGGTGGTTTAAAGGAATTTATTAACGAGTGGTCTTAAGGCATTATTAATAAACCATTTTAGGGAAGTTTTGACATTATTTTTATGAGAAATATAAAAAACCGTCAAAAAATTAATTATTCTTTTCTTTTCCAATAAAAAGTTTCTCAAAATATTTTATAAACCAATACCCTTTTGTTTAGGAGTTTATAAGGGAATGAAATTGAATGATCATAAAGGAATGAAAATGAATGGAATCTATTTAAGTAAGAGAAATGAATGGAAATGAATGTAATTAAGTAATTTTGATTGGATGTTTTAAAATAAATTAATGAAAATGAATGGAATGTAAGTAATCTTATTTGGGAGTAACATAGAGGGAATGAAATGAAATCATTTTATGACAATATTACTATTAGACCCCTATTTTAAAATAAAAAGTTGAATATATAGGAGTATTTTGGGAGTTCTAGTAAAAAATTCATTAAATCTAATCCCATTCCTTTCTATTTCTCCTAATTTCGGAGGGAATGAAAATTTGAGATTTTAAGAGAACTGAGAAGAATTAGTGTTCCTTCCTACCAATTCCATTCACTCCCACTTAAACTTTCAAACTAGAGAATAGACTTTTCATTCTCTTCAGTAAAATTTCCAAATAATGAAAGAGAAGAATATTCTAAAATTATTTTTTTAATTTATTTCCATTTTATGGCTATTTCATTCTCTCCTCTCAAATGAGGGCTTAAAGTATTCGTTAACTTTTTTCTATTTTAAAATCATTGGGCCCATAACTGCAATTTAAAAAAAAAAAAAGAAAAAAAAAAAAGGTATTAAATGTCTACATTGACCAACTATGAAGCACGTAACATTCGGGTTTTTTCTCAAAGGAAAACCATATGGATGCATGATTGAAAGATGCGACTAATGATAAAAAATTGGTGGTCTTTTTTTATCATTGAGAGAACATGTTGACAGTAAACTATACACCTTAAAAAGAATGTTAATTTAAAAATAAAAAATAAAAAAACAGACATCTTAAAAAGAAACAGAGACAGCTTAATGAGTGCTTTACACGGTATTCGTTCGGAAAAATACTGCTTGCCCTATCCTGTATTCCAATTCCTATGCCATTGCCAGCTATAATATGCACCGAAATCAATCCTGCTCAATTAGACAGCAATACATGCCCATGATTTGTGTGGAAAAGAGGTTGTATTAGGCAGACTGCTATCTTTACCCTAATCAACAATCATATTGTTTATCATGTCATTTTGTAACTTCATTCAACTTTGTTTATTTGTTAGGATTTTTAAGACGTGCAAAATTTTGAGCGTACGTTGGTAAATAGTGTCCTTTGAACGTACAAAAATATGTGAATTTTATAAGTCGTAGTGTTCGTCGAATATGCAATTTTTAAGAAATATTGTGGACATTGAACATGCGAAAGATTGAAGATTTCATAAATTTTTTCCCTATCAATTATATGAGATTCACATGAACGAACTTTTGGTGGTCATATAGATTTTAAGCAGCTTAAAAGGATTTTTGTTATTTTAGTTGAAAGAAGTTCACTAAGGGTCCAAATTGCAACAATTTCAGAAAAATAAGATTTGTATTACTGCAATTAAAGTTTTAAAATTTAATTTGAAGTAGAGATCATACTTTGAGATTTTTCACATAACTATCCCAAACATAAATTAAAAAAAGGGTAGATTTAGGTACAATTCTTTAATTATTGCATTTATATTCTCTAATTAAATTGAAACACATAGTTGTATTGAATTTGATTGTCATTTGAAAAATGACATTATTTGTACTTCATTGGTCAATATGATTATGTATTTGAATTTGACTGGAAACATAAACATTTAATAAACTATACCTACTTTTGTCTAACAAAAAATAGTACTGAAGTAGAGAGCTAAAGGCACCTAACCTAACCTTGCCAAACAAAGTAATTTACCACTTAATTACCACATGCAAAAAATGGCACACTAAAAAAAAAGGGGAAAATTTAATGGATGCCCTAAAGATATTGGTTTAGGAAATATTTTTAAAAACTTTTTATGGAAAAAGAATCAAATAATTGATTTTTTTTAGCTTTTTATATTTTCCATAAAAGCAGTATCAAAACTTTTCTACTTAACCTAACTTAACCTTGCCAAACCAAGTAATTTACCCCTTAATTATCATAGACACAAAAATGGCACACTAAAAAAATGAAAAAGATAATAGATGCCTTAAAGACATTGATATAGGAAATATTTTTTTTTAAATTTTATGGGAAAGAATAAAATAATTGATTTTTTGTTAGCTTTTTATATTTCCCATAAAAAAATGTAATTTTATCACTTAATTACTACATGCACAAAAATGAAATGAAAAAAAAAAAATTTAATAAATGCCCTAAGAGCATTGGTTTATGAAATATGTTTAAAAATTTTTTATGGAAAAAAAATTTATTGATTTTTTGACATCATTTTATATTTTTCATATAAATGATATCAAAACTTTCTTAAAAATTCCTTTAACAAGTAAACTAAGGGCATAAAAATAAAAATAAAAAGACATGCAACTAACATTTCCACTAAGGGTATGAGAAATTGACTCGCAAGATAATAACTACCGGCCCAACTAACCTACTTTAACTAATCTATAAAAGGAGTAAATCCCCACTTTAAACCATAGAAGCTAAATTCGTGTCATTGCTCATTGCTACAAAGAAATAAACAAATGAAATCAATACCCCCAAATGTTAACTTTCATTGCAGGAACATACACGTTGCCTTTTGCAAAAATTCATATTTATTTTAGCATAAAAATTTACTTTTTCTATATTACTTACTCACTTTTTTAAACACTATACATCAAATTATTTATTTTATACTACATTTCATTAAAATATCAATTTATTTTAATTTTTTAAATTGTATCTCTTTTTTCACATACAATAGTCATCATTCACTCTCTTCCTTCATACTTGAGATACGTAAGGAAAGAATAAAAAATTAAATATAAAATAAATAGTGTCAGTGTAAATTTACACGCAAATTTGTAAATTTAGAGCATTCACATCAGTCCGTATATAATATAAAAATGTGTAAAATTTACACAGTTTTGCTTTAAAATAACCTATACCAGTCCTTGTATAATTGTGTAAATTTACAAGTTTGCTACAATAACTGTGTAAATTTACACTGATACTATTTGTGAGGACCCTGTTTGAACTCCCAGCCCACTACGTGGATGGACTTAGGCCCAAAAAGCCCAAAACAATGAATTTATAGAGAATGAGTTGGAAAACTAGGTTTTAGTTAATCAAATTAACACTAGAATGGGTTCAGATGATCAGAAAATGGAAAAAAGAAGGTTTGTATTGAAGAAAAATCATCCTTGGTAAGATCCAAGAAGGTCTGTTCTTATTTATTATTCTCAGGTTCGGTTACAGATTTGGTTCATGAATGCTACAATGTTTTTCTTTTTTTTTTGTTGATCCCAACTCTAATTGCCCCCCTTCTTTTCTTATACTCTCTTTCCATTTCATCCCCATCTTCCACGTGCATGCTAGATGGTTGGTGTTGATATTTGTCCCATCAGCGTCTCCCATAAGTCCTCATGTAGTAGCTGTAAGGCTGAAAAACCACTATTTAGGTATCACCTCCACATTAATGCGGCTAGAGAGTTAGCTGCAGAGCATTTAATGCGGTAGCAGCAGCTTTCTCCTAAGATATTTTAGAACTTTCTCCTGTCTGACATTTCTACAATACTTATCAACACCAACGAGACTTCTTGGAATGTCACCCTGAGCAATAGACAACCTCTTCGAATCTTGGAACTAGTCAGCTAAGGACGCATTTATCCTCGACCCACCCTTTTGAGCCATTATGACCAAGACCAACCTCTATCTACTAGCACAATCTTTTCTGATAAAGATTTCTCTTCCTCAGGCAACGCCTCGTCCTCGGGTTGGGCCACAAGCTCGAAACATAAACAAATGACGGACCCCTAGGCCCAATATCCCTACACTATTTGTTTTGTATTTAATTGTTTATTTTTTCCTTATATATCTCAAGGATGAAAAAAGAGAATAGATGGTGACTGTTGTGTGTAAAGAAAAAGAAACAATTTTAAAAATCAAGAAAAATTGATATTTTAATGGAATGTACTATAAAATAGATAATATGATGTAGGATGTTTTGAAAAATGAGTATGTAAAATAGAAAAAGTAGGTCCTTACACTAAATTAGATATGAATTTTTGTACGTTCTTATACTAAAATAGACAGAAATTTTTGCACGAGTTAATGCTAATGCTTTTACACAATTATACACAAACTAATTTAGGCAATTTTTAGGCAAAACTGTATAAATTCTACATACTTTTCTATTAGACAGACATTGATGTGAATGCTATAAGGACAAGATTTAGCTACAAATTAGTTGCAACCTGAGAATACAACCTTACTCAATATATTTTTATTAGAGGTGAAATTTGACAAATCTACCATTGGATTACATATTCTTCTTATATCCTTTATGCTTGTAAAATTTCAAGAAAATTAAAAATCAATAGGTATGTCATCAATAAATTTTTTTAAATTGCAAATTTTTGTACTTTAAAATTATGCATAAAATATAAGCTTATAGATCATATAGTAATAATATCCGATTGACACAAAATTTAACATGTATATTAAGAACGTGAAGAATATGCAATTCAATGGTTAGATTTTCAAAATATGTAGTAATATTTATTTTATTGAGTGAGTTTCTAACCTTAAGTTATAACCAGTTTTGTAGCTAAATTTTGTCCATGCTCTAAACCTATGTTTTGGATAGTATTAAAAAAGCCATTAAATTCCATGACAGGCATCATAATTGCCCACTTTATTATATTCTCTTAGAGCATTAGCATCAGTATGTGTAAAATCTAGCAAAATAGAAAAAGTTGCTCATTTTACACATTTTGAGTAAAAAAAAACCCACATTAGTGGGTGTAAAATTGTTCATTTATGCATAATTGCACAGTTATTATAACTCTTCTATTTATTATTTTATATTTTTTTTCTCTCTCCTCTCTCTTGCCTTGTCAGACTCCCTATCACCCACTCTTCAATGCCAAGAAGAAGAAAAAGAAGAAGCCAACCATCACAACAACCCAGCACCACTAAGCACCACCACTGCAACCCAGTACCGCCAACCACCACCACAACAACACGGACACACCACAAAATCATTAAAATCATTCTAAATCTAGATCCAAATTCATCAAACCCATATACAAATTCATATAAATAATCAAACCGAAATTGAAAAAAGAAGAAGAAAGAAAGAAGAAGATGCTGAGGAAGAGGAAAGAAAAACCCAAACCGAAATTTTGCTTTCTCTACCCAAAATCACTGCCCTTAATCAAATCCAACCCAAAATCATCATCTATAATAAAAGTATAAAACCCAAATTGTAAAAGAAGAGGAAAGAAAAAGATTCTTCAAAAAAAAAAAAAAAAAAAAAAAGGAGAAGAAAGAGAGGCGGAGATAGAGTTAAGGACAAGAAGAAGAAGAAGGGAGTGTATTCAAACTCTCATAGGAAAAAAAAAGTAAGTGTTAGGTGGGGTAGTGGGAAATAATAGAAAAAGTGAGAAAAAATATTATTTTAATAAAAAAATGTGTATAATAGATAAACTGATATAGGTGTTTTGTAAAAGTGATGGTGTAAAATAGAAAAAAAAAGTTTTTTGTGTAAAATAAACGGAATCTTTTAGACATACTGATGCGGTTGTTCTTATAGTCCAAATAAAAACAAAACAAAATAAAATAATGAGAACATCTCAAAGTTCTATATATATAACCTCATTTCAACTTCTTTATATTACTAGAACACCAGTGTATTGCTATTATTCCTATCTATTTTGACTCTCTCTAAAAAAAAAAAAAAAATAAAATAAAAAATCTCAGCCTCATTAATAAGCTTTTAACTACTAAAATCGCCGGTGGCCCTGAAAAAAAAAAGTAAAAGTAAAATCTAAAACCCATTAAACGCGTCAGATACATAAAAAAACACACTCTGTCGGCACCACATTAGATGTCATAGTTTGTAAAACCCTAATTACGAAAAATCTTTTATATTTTGGATCCAATTCACTATTTAAAATAGTTTCTCATTTAAATAAATTGAATTGGAATAGTTATGAACTGCAGTTAAGTGTGGATATTCTTATATTTTATTATTATTATTTTTTTTTTTTAAGTCACTTCAATTGATTCTAGATCTTCAATTGTAGCAAATCAAAACAAGCATGATTTGATAGGTTGTATAAAATTCTAATTTCAATTCATGTAGGTTATTTAGGATTACAAACAGGTAAATTTACATTTCATTTTGATTCCAAGAACATGAATGGCCTAAATAAGTTGCAGTTCAGTTCGTTTTGGTCAGTTCATAATACTCCAAACAATATACCTAATTTTGTCTAACAAAAAAATATTACTGGCAGTAGAGAGCTAAAGGCATCTTACCTTGCCAAACCATGTACTTTACCGCTTAATTACCACAGCAAAAAAATGGCACACAGAAAAAGAAAAAAGAAAGTAAACTACAATCTACACCCCCGCCAAATCTCACTTTATTGGATAAAATAAATATTCGTGGTAAGTTTATGTGACACTTAATGAAAAATATGAACAAAGAGGCTACATATACAAACTGAATAGAACTTTAGGATGTAAAATTCAAACATCTCAAAACTTCAGGGAGTGAAATTCAAATTTTGAAATTTCAAGGTATAAAATCTAAACACTCCCAAACTTTAAGAGTGTAAGTTACAATTTAGCCTAAATATAACAAAAAGAAAAAAAAAGAGACATGAAACTAACATTTCCAGGAAGAAAAATGGCACACTAAAAAAAGAAAGTTAATAGATGCCTTAAAAGCATTGGTTTATGAAATACTTTCAAAAAAAATTTATGAAAAAAGAAAAAAGTAATTGATTTTTGAGAAATGTCAATGATTTCCATAAGGGCATTAGTTTAAGAACTATTTTTATAAATATTTTATGGAAAAATAAGAAAGTAATTAATTTTATTAACAACTTATTATGTTTTGCATGAAAATTGTGACAAAATTTTCCTAATATGATTTATTAACAATTGACTAAAGGCACTTGTTAACATAACTTATTGACTCTTGATTTTTTTAAGTAGATTTTTTGTAATAGTATCAGAACTTTGCTAAAATGATATCCCAACCAATGAAGCAAGAGTATGCTTTAATTGACCCAAATAAACAAAGACAAGCAACGAACATTTCCACCAAGTATATGAGCAACTGACTTGCAAAGATATTGACTGCCGGCCCTAACAATCCCCACTTTTAACAAATCTAAAAAAAGAGTTAAATCCCCACTTTAACCCATGAAAGCTAATAAAGCAAAAGAACAAAAAAGAAAAAGAAAAAGAAATAATGAACCATTAAATACAAAGAAACGCAATTAAATTCGTGTCATCGATCATTGCCACAGAGGAAGAGATAGAGTAATAGACAAAATGAGAAACCAATATTCAATAACCCCCAATCCCAAATGTTAACTTTCATTGTAAGCTAATTATAAAAACGTAGGCTAGTTAGTAGTAGTATTAAAACAAAGTCATGACAAGCGTCATAATCACAGCCCACTTTATTATATTCCCTTATAGTCCAAAATAAAAGTAAAAACAAAAACAAAATTAATGAGAGCAAGAACAACGTGAAAGTTACATACGCCACCACCTCATTCCAACTTCTTTATCAGCTGTATTGCTTCTATTCGTTCCGACTTATTAGACTCTCTCTCTCTCTCAAACTTCATAAATAAGCTCTTAAAACTAATAAAATCCCTGGCGGCCCTTAAAAAATTGAAAATTCAGAAACCCATTAAACGCGTACTCTCTTCTGCGACACATTTATCAAACACACACAGTGTCGGCACCACATCATCAGATCTCATCTCTTTTGCTTTCAATGGATTCTTCTTCTACTTCTTCTTCTTCGGAGCAAAGAAGAAAGAGAAAGAGAGTTGTAAGGCCGTACTACTACTATTATTCACAAGCGCACTACTTCTCGCTTAGATCTTTCGTTCTTTGCTTGTCCTTCTTGGTCTTCTTGCTCTTCTTGTCCTCCGATCGTTTCCCGCTCGGTCCGGCGTCGTTTCATCCCGTTCTCAAAGCTTCAACTCTGCTCTCCACAGCTACTTCTTCTTCTTCTTCAATTCTTGATTCTTTCAACAGCAACAACAACCGGTTCTTGCCTATCCTAGTAAACGACCGCGTTTTGTTCCCCGACCATGTGCTGCTAATAGTTTCCAATCAAGTCCTCCGAGCTCAAGACTTGGACTGCGTTTACTACAGAAAATTCAACGGCTCTGATGAAGTGGTTAAAGCTCGGCCGGCTCTGTCTGCCGAGCAATACGGCGCGTTTCGCTCGATCGTGAGGTGTCCGGTTCCCCAGGCGAATTATTCGGGCGTTGTGGATTTGAGGAGGCGAGTTGGTGACGTGGCGGAGTCTGATTGGTCCTTGAGGGTGAAAAGCAATCAGAGTAGTCAGACGGTGTATTCGTGGGAGAAGGTGGTTTATGAGGCGGTTTTGGATGGGGACACGGCGGTTTTGTTCGTTAAGGGGCTGAATCTCAGGCCGCATAGAAGATCCGACCCGACCCGTTTCAGCTGCCATTTCGGGTTTGGTAATTGGGGCGGTGAAAATGAAGGGTTTGTGCTGACGACCGAGGCGGTCACGGCGGCTCAAGAGGTGGTTAGGTGTTTGCTGCCGCGTAGTATAAAGAACATGCCTGAGAGAGCTCAGGGAATTAGGGTTACCGTTAGTCATTATAGTAGTAGAGCTCGAGTTCATGAGCCGCCCATTGGTTCTGTGGCTAAGATTTATGGTCCAAAGGCTGAGGAGGTGAGGAGAGATAAGAGGAAGTATGAGCTTTGTGTGTGCACAATGGTGTGGAACCAAGCTCAGGCGCTAAGGGAGTGGATTAAGTACCATGCTTGGCTCGGAGTTGAGAGGTGGTTTATCTATGATAACAATAGTGATGATGGGATTGAGGATGTGATTAAGGAGCTCGAGTTTTACAATGTTAGTAGGCAGAGTTGGCCGTGGATTAAGGCACAAGAGGCGGGTTTTTCGCATTGTGCTTTGAAAGCGAGGGATGAATGCAATTGGGTTGGATTCTTTGATGTTGATGAATTCTTTTACTTCCCGTATGGGTTTCGGCATTTGAAAGGAAAGGGTCTTCCAGGTCATAATTATCTCAAGTCTATGGTCGCGAATTTTTCATCTTCGAAGACGATTGCAGAGATCAGAACGGAGTGTCATAGTTTTGGGCCGTCCGGGTTGAGTTCACCTCCGGAGCAGGGGGTAACTGTTGGGTACACATGCCGGCTGCAAAGTCCTGAGCGGCACAAATCTATTGTGCGTCCGGATTTGCTCGACAGTTCTCTTCTTAATGTGGTGCATCACTTTCTGCTTAGGGAAGGGTTTAGGCACCTGAATGTGATTGAAAGTAGGGCTGTTATAAACCACTACAAATACCAGGTGTGGGATACCTTTAAAGCCAAGTTTTACAGAAGGGTTGCCACCTATGTTGTTGACTGGCAGAAGGACCAGAATAAAGGGTCAAAAGATAGAGCACCTGGGTTAGGGACTGAGGCCATTGAACCTCCAAATTGGCGGCTACGCTTCTGCGAGGTTTGGGATACTGGCCTGAGGGACTTTGTTCTGGCCTATTTGGCTGACCCTGTAACCGGGTCACTGCCTTGGCAGATGTCTCTTCTGTGACAAATATACAAGCCAGGTACTTGCAGCTTAGGGCATATACAACAGATATGAGCAGCTACTGATTCTTTTCATTGTTTTTACTTTTTGGCCTTTTCATAGCTTAATTTTTTCTATTGTTTTTGTTTTTTTATACATGTCATGAATCATTACAGGAATGACATACAGTTGTAAATTTGTGACGACATAAAATGAAAGTTTATTGATTTTTGCTTCTATACTTGTGGAATGATTTATCAATTTATTTCTCCTCTTCTTCGTTCCATGTTAAGGCTAGAGTTATAGATTTAAAAAAAAGTATGACAACTGGTCATTCCACTGATAAAGAACTTAAGAAATAAATGCAGTGTGTTTAATCTACCACATGTTCTGTACATTAGATAATACATGCGAATATGCAATAGGTTTCTAAAGCAGGTAACTAGGAAATGGAAAAATGAATGGACTAGTTTTGCAGCTCAAGACATTGAAGAGCACGATCATAACCTTTACAAAAATACAAGCTATGGTGAGCAGGTGAGGTACGAACTGTGAACACACTCTTGAATGAATCTGATGTGCCTCTTATCACTCTAGTTTGCAAGTTGTCGCCATAAGGTTCGCTGGAAGTGGAAGATAGGCATAAATTCAAGTCAGTTTAACCATTTACATCCATAACATGGCAAAACAAAACATGCATGCAGTCAGTTTTACCATATTCATATGTATATTTTTGCTGATGTGTCACGTGGGTGTCTTGGACTCGTAAAGCACTAGACTAATTTCCTGGATGTGAGTAGTTCCCTGGTCCCACACACACTAGGTACTTATTCACAGGGAAGAATCCTTTGGGGGTAGCCCAAAGGTATTGGCTAGGAAACTTGAACCCAAGTATTTATGGATGTCATGAGAGTTGGAAATCACTAGGCCAACCACTTGGGGTTAACCATATTCATATATAACATTGGCAAACAAAACATGCATGCATACAAGGGAAACATAAGAAAGTTCAGTGCACCAAGGGGAGGGTGAAAAAAGAGGGCGGGGGTTAGGTATTCAATAATTCAACACCTAACAACATGTTTGAGTTCCTTTTTTAAATTGTCTAAGTACATTTGTTAGAAAGGAAATGCAAAAGTTTAGAAAGAATAGATTAACTACGCAAGTTATTCCCCTCTTTAAAGAATAAAGTATAGCACCTCACCTCAAAAAAATTTCAAAGCAAGTTATTCCTGCTTTAAAGTAAGACTGATGCTTGCAAAATCTAAAAAAGAAAAATAAAGCATAACACACCTCAAAATTTTGTGTGAGAGAGAGAGAGAGAGGACGTGATCCAGCATACATTGAAGTGATTTCAAAGGGAAGTATAAGGTAATAATCTGAACAAGAATTTTTATGCTTTTAACTACTGGATAGGTGGAGTACAAGTACAGCCTGTGATGGCAAACAATTGAAATGAGGCCACAATTATAACTTAATTTGGAAGACACTAAAGAGTCTTTTTTTCCCTACTTACTTTGGTAAGAATCTATTTATATCTGCTACACTAGCAGTGAAGATAACCCATTCAATAAGCCAAGAATAGAAAGCATTCTTAAAAATTTCAAAAACTATGGGTTTTTTTGTGTGTGGAGAATTTCACATATTCAGAAGAGTTCTAATGATTTGACCAACAGCTTGGGTATTTGACATTAGATTAAGTCTTTGTTTTGCCACTGATGTTCCATGCTAGCTAGGTTGCTATAGGTACATCTAGACATAGAGGCGGGAGCAAGGGAAAAGGAGGGAGTCAAATATATATAAGTGGCTAACTTTTGATTCTCTAAAAAAAAAAAAAGTGGCTAACTTTCAGATTATAATGGAATTTTCAAATGTTAGACGTCAAGTTTTCAAATGTATTGCATAGACTAATTTATAATGGAATTTAAAATTTTGATATCAAAGAGGTCTTTTCATAGAAGAAAAAGTACTGGGTTAATCTTCTTCATTTTGGTTTTTATCTTCTAAGTTTTTGTGTTTGCCCAAGCAGAAATTCATAATCACAGGAAAAACTATCTCATGAAAGTACAGGACAAGATGCACTGTATCAAACTTTGCACCCCCTTTCTTAAAGTAATCAATTGAAACATCAACAACAAAATTTGCTTAAATGCAGCAAAACAAGAACGGAAAATTACCTTGCTTAAAAGGCCACACAAATGTTATACGCACATGATATTGATAAGCTTTAACTCGGTAGTTCTTTCAAAGTCAATCTTGGACGGCCAATGGGAGGCTATTCAAGTTCTTTGCAAGCGTAGCATCCAGCTTCTCTCCAATTAACGTAATCCATGCCTGTCATCATATAAATATTTACTCTAATCACTACCAAAGACAAAATAATAATAATAATAATAAATAAAATCCTGTTCACAAAATTGATTCCAGTGTGTTAACAAGTTTGATCAACTGGCGTAATGAAGTTATCTGATTCCAAAGTTCTTTTTCAGAAAAGATTAGCGACATGCATAATCACATTTATGAAAGACAAAAAGCAGGTTCCATTAGCTTGTTGATTCAAGTCTCCTCTATCAAAAGGACTGAAAATGATTTAAGATTAAAAAAATTACGAGTATGAATGGACTTGCCACTCTTGAAAAAGGGATAGAGCCTATATAGATCACGATGATGTGTCACTGTGCAGACAAGCATGCAAAAGTGACCAAAATATACAAGTTCTAGAAAAAAAGTTCGATAAAGACCCCAAGATCACTTGATTTCAGCCAAGTGATAGCTCATAATACGAATATGAACATCAAGGCTTTATGGTAAGAGGAATGTCAGGGCCACCTCAATTTTTTATTGAGAATATATTTAGTCAAAAGTCTTAAGGAATGGAATGATAAAAACACTTGCGATTTGTCATGCCAAGTATCTTATGACAAACAGATACACGGAGGTTAAAATTTGCAAGCTAGCAGAGAAACACCTGGTCAGAACTCGTGAAACCCCTGATTGTGTCACCACCAATTATTGCCATTCCTTTCTCTCCAAGTGGTTGCAGAATTACTGCCTAGCAAAGTGAGACTTGTAATAGTGAAACTTTGAAATGAACCTTTCTAAACCTTGTGGTTGCACAGCACAATCAACCTGAGTACATGCGGGATACCTGTGTATTTGAAGGCAGAAATGGCAGCTCAGACTTCCCAGGATAAAGAGATAGGTTGGCCAAGTAGCTCTCTGCAAAATTACGTACACATGGGTGGTTTTAAGATCATATGTTTTGGTGGACATCTTGCAATAATTATATCACGTTCTAAATACTTGAAACCTCCAATGAATAATATGAAGTTAATATCTTACGAGCTCCAGATTTTATAACACCCTGACAGAGTGATCCTTGCATTAGTTTATTGGCATCCACAGCCACAGCTTCACCATCACCAAATGAAGATTTGGCTGCACAACCAATTTGAAGGATACAATGGCTGTCATAAACAACAATTAGAGACCTGCAGCACGTCACATTTGACAAAGACTCCCATACCCTGTGGAATAAGCAATGAAAAGCACATATTAAACAGGCTGAATAGTTTCTCTACCTGCAAATCACAAGAACTTTTCTTTGATATCAGCAAGACATTATTATCCTGTAGATTGGCTCACTATTTAATATCTCTTTATTCATTAGGAAACCATGGCATTATTTGAAAGAAACAGGGAATTGGGGCTAGTGGCTTTTAATTAAAACATCACAAGTGAGACATCCAATTCGCATTTTAAGTCCCTATCTTTTGAAAATTAGCACTGTAGAGAATAAAATTGGCTGTATGATATCTGTTGTCTTCTCTCAGTTGATAAGATGATATAAAAGAGAAGTAGCTGTTATTCTGTAACAAAAAATGGTTATGAATTTTACAAGTGAGTACAAACCAATAGAGTAAAAAAAATGATAAAGCAGATTATTAGAGAATAAATATCGTCGTTGAACATTGTAGAAAACGTGAAATAATGTGTATTACCACAGTAACTCAGAAACCACAGAATCAGGGAGATTAGAACATATTCTCTGACATTCAACCCCTTGAGGACTTACCTGAAATCAGAACAAAACTATTAAAAGCAAACTCTGATATAATCGATTGAAAATTAGATCTAGTGAGCCAATCAGCTAAATGAGAGAGAAATTAGGGTTGAAAAGCAGGTGTGAAGCCCTCACCACATATATAGATTTTGGTCGGATTGACAGCCATACCAGACCAGTTAGGATGTTAGTGACTGCCAAACCAAGCGTCAAAAGATCAGATCTTGACTGTGAACTGCATAATAGATCTCACGTGAATATGAGGACATCATAATAAAGAAAATGATTAGATTTTAGTCTAAACATGCTTGAGAAAAATGTAAGCCAGCAAATCAGAGCAAGACAACTTTGAGGAAGTTCTATCTTCTATAAAAGTAAAAAAAGCATAATTTATTTGACGTATAGTCTTCAACAAATAAGAAGCAATATGTCCCAGCTTGATTTCAATTCTGAACGTGTCAGGGCTTTGAATCTTTGTTAGCCACAAGCGTGCTATGTAACCCAACTTTATGCCCACTACACAGAGTCACATGCACGTGCACACACAGACTTAGCTAGAAGGCATTACCCGCAAACTGAACAGAGAAATCCCAAGTGTTCCCGCAGCTATAAGGCGTTTTTATGAAAAGCAAAACCACCAAAGATTGTATTGACTTTGAGGATAATCATGCTTGCTTGTAACTATTAACATGGGTCACTCTTTTTGATCAGTGAACACAAACACATCTCTTCATGAAGCAAATGAAGCGGCAAGCATTGACTTAAATTTTTGCACACAGTTGATCCCAAGCCTAGAAGGAGCATTGGGGTAGGTTGAGAGAGCTAGTGTAAAATTATTCACTTTTTTACGAGTTCTCTATCTTGAATTGGAACATACTAGAATCCTAGTTAATGCAAAGCAAGTTTCTGAAAGGTACACACTAAACATGCTATGAAACTGAACACTATGACTGCGACATAGAGTCACGTGCACACGCACAAACTCATCAATAAGGCATTACCTGCAAACGGAACAAAGATATTCAACAGCTCTAGGATGTTTTTATGGAAAGTACAACCACCAAACATTGTATTGAACCTTAGAATCATAAAAGCTAGTTTGTAAATATTAACATAAGCCATTCATTATTCAAAGAAATCACACAAATTCATCTCTTCATGAAGCAAAAGAAGCGGCAAGCACAAGCTGTATGCTACGATAAGCACACATTCTGGTTTGTTTGATGCCCCAACGAAGATCCAAAAATAAACTATCCACCACTTGCGATCTCCATCTAATAAAAAAAATAAAAAATAAAAGAATGCCAACGCAACACAAGTGCAAATAAATTGATTTTGGCGAGGTTTTTAGGTTCCAAATAGCACTAACCAATTTCTGAATAAAATCAATTCATATAGCCAAATTGTCACGACCCAAGAAAAGCACTAGTCACATCTGCGATTTTGGGTGCTTATACGCGAAAGCACCAGTCAAGTTACAGTTCAAAACATGTTCGCTTAATACACACCCATATAAGCTAATCCAATCGAAACAATCCAGGCTATTATCACACAAATAAACCTATATTAAATTAAATCGACATTCCATAGCACAAGCACAACCACATTAACACAGCAATTCCATCAAGTGATTCAATTAAAAGAAAATTCAGCTAGAGAATCAAGCAAATAACTACTAGACCTAAACGATGCCTATAAGAAAATGTTCAAAACAACAAGCCAAGCACAAATTCAATGAATGCTGAAAGTTTTTTCAAAAATTTGATATCTGAGACTGAGAGCAATTACCTGCTAGCATCAGCAACAGGAGCAATGCCCGAAACGGTGCGGTTTAACAGAACTACCAAGAGCGAGACTCCTCCGACGTAAATCGGCAAGCTCCGAACGACGTCGTCGTTGTTGGAGACCCAATCGGCGATCCAATCCCTCTTTGGCTTTGGTCCTCTGTAACCTCGCTCTGAATTTGAAGAAGAAGAAGAAGAAGAAGAGGAAGCCCTAGAAATGAAGAAGAAACGCGGGAAAGAGGAGCCAATACGGCGACGTCTTGGGGGTTTGGGTGGGTTCCATGGAATGTGACTACGGAGGAGACTTCCCGCTTCCATCGAAACGAAATATTAATATGCGTGCGCGTTTGCCGTTTTGTTAGTTTCTTTTTCATTTTTGCAGAGAGAAAAAATAGGCTAAATGACAAATTATATTTTCTAATTTTACTTAAAATTTAATTTAATCCTACAAATTTTAATTTATTTATTTTGAAGAATTTCTCTTTAAACTAAGTTGGGAGAAACTTTATCCTAAATTGTTTTGCACCCAAGACAAGATAAGTATGGATTTAGACTGCCTCCCCCGCCTAGCCTTGCATTTATTTACAAAAATGTCATTTATTCTATTTATATTTCCAAATACCCGATTCTCACTAACTTATATTATTAAGTATTAAAATATTTGGATATTAAGACTCTTTTTTTTTTATTGTCTTTTTAAATACTTTGGTTTATATTATTGAGTTTTTCAGTAAAAATTAGTTTTATTTGATAAGATTAATTTAATTGTAGTTTTTTAAAGTATAATTTAAGATTATTGTAACAAATGTGGAAGGAGATGGGCCCGTGGAGTAGGGATGGGATAGCTTGAATTGACATGCAAGTAAAACTGGGCAACAATCCTGCGAGATTAAAAACCCATAATCCGACTCCACTTTATTCCATTACCATCCCTAATTTGGTAATGATCCAACTTCAATATGCCAAAACATCCTTTACTACTTTTCCCATGGCAAAACATCTTACAATGTCAAAGGTCGAATAGACTTACAAGTCTCCTAGTTCAAGGCTTCAAGCAATATTCTCAACTTTCCCACTAAGAAAGAGTTTAGGTTCGATCCCAAGAAGTTGTGCATCAACGCTTGGCATAACAGACAAGGAGAATGACAAAATGGAAAAAAAATAAAAGATGGAATACAATTAATAATTTTTTAAAAACTTTTTATAATACTTTACTTACCCTATTATAAATTTTAAATGAATCTATTTTGTAATGAGCCAATTTTACTATACCAAAACACCATTTCCTATTTTCCCCGTGTGATGGAATAAAATGGGTCTCTCTCTCTCCCTCTCACAACAATGCTATTACCATTGAACTATCAGTTACAACCTCAATGATGAAATGAAAACTTTTACGCGGAAGAAATTATTAGTAATTTATTTATTTATATGAAAGTAACAAAGTTTGCTCCAAATTTAATATTTATCTTGGTACATATGTTGTTGACTTGTTAAACAAGTGAGTTTCCCCATTATTAAAAAAAAAAAAAGGGATCATATCTTCTGGGATTGTTCTCATGCAAAAGATACATGGGCTCTAACAGATGTTTTCCAAGCACAGGTGGGGCTCCATTTGTACGTAGCTTGGGTTAACTTAAAGAATCAGTGGCAAAGGTGGTGCAGTGTGGGCATCCCAAATCCCCAATATATCGCAGAATTCAAAGCAGTTAACATCGCGACTCGAACACTGATTCAGAAGGCTGTAGTGAAGTGGTATCCTCCATGGGGCCAGTTTTACAAAGCTAACATAGATGAAGCAGTGTTCTCTCAAGTCTCAGCAAAAAGAAGCAGGTTTTGGCGTTATTATTCGAGATATTCAAGGGCATGTGGTTGCTACTTTGAGTAAGAAAGTCTCAGTGCCTTTGGGTGCAATGGAATTTGAAGCCAATGCCTTTGAATAAGGTATTTTGTTTGCAGTGGATGTAGGCATCAAGAATCTTATTCTTAAGGGGGACTCTTACCCAGTAGAGGTTAATTCTCTATCTGGGAAACTCCCTCCTCCTACCTCTATTAAGACTATCATCCAAGGAGCACTCGATTTTAGTATCGAGCTTCAAAATTTTGAAATTTCAGGCATCAAGGAAACAATCCAGCACATTCGTTAATAAAATATGCTTTTAGCATTGATAATTACTTTACTTGTATGGTGAAGAATTCATGTTTTATATATAGAACAATCTATCTACTTGTGTACTTTCTTTTTCTCCTTGAATAAAGTTTACAACTCTCTGATAAAAAGGAAAAAAAAAAGTATAATAGAATATTTGATATTTTCATTCCTTTTGAAAATGTGCATAGAAAGATCAACTTTCTTTATTTAAAAAAAAAAAAAAAAACTCAAGTAAAGGAGAAAATATCTCATTAGATAATTATATACATCTCCTTAGAATATGAGACAATGAGAAACAGGATAATGCATATTAGTGATAACCCGTAGAAGATATTTATCCAAGCAAATTAAGGAATTGCCGACGATGCACATGATATTTTTTGTGATAATCACTGCAATTAATCTATCATATCTTTAATGATCTTATTCGCCAATCCTAAGTAGACGTCCCATCAAAAATCTTAACTTTCACAAGATTGCTGCATAGACCAAATATTGATTGAAGGGCCAACGATTCTTAATTGGATAATATCATCAACTTATTCTAACTCCGTAGTGGATCTTGCATCGTTTCTCTGCTTGACGATGACACTTACTTCATTCATATACTAGCACCACATATTTTGTGTGACTGTCCATATCACATTGACCTGGGGATTGAGTTAGAACTTTGAGTTATGGACGATGTTATTGTTAGATGTGTATGGTGATTTTAACTTCTGATACTGCAACTTAGCTAATGAGGTTTTTTTTTTTTTTTTTTTTAGTCAAGAACAAAATTATTTTTGTTTAGAATTTTTTAAAGGGCAGGGTTATTTATTTTGGATATGTTTTTAGTTTTAACAGTAATTTTTGTTGCTGAGCTCTTCTTTTTTTCTTTTTTCTTTTTGTTTGTATATTTTGTTTTAGATTTTAGATCTATAAATTTTTTTATGGTCACTAAAATGAGAAAAATGCTAGAGCTATAAGTTCTTTTTATTTTTATTTTTTATTTTATAAATTATTAATGTGATAAGTGGTTATAGTAAGTAAAAAAATGATGTGAGTGGTATGCCCATATGCGAACTAATAAACTTTTGCTACCAAAACTGTTTGTAAAAATATTATAAAAAAGTTTGTGAGTATAGCATTACTCTTAAAAGAATCAATGATATTGTTAAAGGAAAAGAAAATATAATTTTATACAACAAAATTGCTAAAATTAGTACACACATATATAATAATATTTTTTTTAAAAAAGATTAGGGCGGCATTGCCCACTAGTCCAATGGGGGTTCCCTCCCTAATCTAGTGAGATGGTCATTTCTACATTTACCATCATTTAGATCAACATTGAATTAAGGAAAAAATAAGATTAAAGTTTTATCTGTCAAATAGTTCGTGAGCCAAATCTGAAGATGCAGGTGGTGTTTGATTCAAAGAAATATAATATGTCTTATGCTGTACATATTTCTTTGGATACCTGGAATGTCACTATACTCAAACTGCAAGTCAATTTCTTGTTAATTTGTTAGATCTAGCTGAAGAAAAAAAAATCTAACTTTCAACCCTTTGTACTAGTATACCAGATTCACTATAATCCTTCTCAAAAAAAAAAAAAAAAAAAAAAAGAAAAGAAAAAAGATTCAATATAATTTTGTGCATACCTGCTAAATATAGTTGGCGAAAGTATGCCCCTTGTGATGAAGATTACACAAATCACTTAAAATATATAATTATTTATATTTTTATTATAATTTTTGGTTACTATTGAGCATTCACATCAGTTAATACAAAAATTATTGTCTATTTTAGAATAAGAATTCACTTTTTTTGAAAAAAATCTTAGCTAATCATTTTCAAAACACATACATTTAATTATCTATTCTATACACTAGTTTATTAAATATTAAAATTTCTTGATTTTTTAAATTATTTATCTTTTTTCACACAAAATAACTACTGTAAGGTATAAGAACCCCATCTGATTGTATCCTTACCGCGGTGCCTGGCGCGGTGCGGTTTTGCCCCTCGTCCCCGAGTGCAGGACCAACCAAGCAAGCGCTTAGCTTGGACTTGTAATCGAATCCCACATCGGTTAGAGAGAGCGCCCCACTACCCTTTATAATGCTTCAGGAGCTTGGGTAGTGTACCACTACTCACGCGTGAGTAGTGGTACACTAGCCTAAGCTCCAGAAGCATATAAGGGCTAGTGGGAGCGCTCCTCCTTCCGATGTGGGATTACAAGCAAGCTATTGGTCCTGCACTCGGTCGAAGAGGGCAAAAACCGCATCGCGCAGTGGTACACTACCCAAACTCCTGAAGCATTATAAAGGGTAGTGGGGCGCTCTCTCTAACCGATGTGGGATTCGATTACAAGTCCAAGCTAAGCGCTTGCTTGGTTGGTCCTGCACTCGGGGACGAGGGGCAAAACCGCACCGCGCCAGGCACCGCGGTAAGGATACAATCAGATGGGGTTCTTATACCTTACAACTACCATCTACTCTTTTTTTAACTTTCGGGGAATGCAAAGAAACAATAAAAAATCATTTTCCATAAGTTGCAAGTGACTTGTATGTTTGCACAAACACCATAGCAAAATCTTATTTTGTGTAATAAAGTTATAATTTATTGTCAATGATTTTTGGATTTTACGTATTTTACATGAGTTGGCCGGTGTAAATACTCTTAAAGTGAGAAATACCCTAATAAAAAAATATAAAAAAAAAATGATAGAATCAAATTAGGAAAACGATAGATTTTATGGAGAATTATAAAAACCTTCCCATAATTTTTTGAAATATACTTTGCTCATTCTATTTTTTTTATAGATAGTTTTAACCTTGTCAAAATTATCACGTAGAGGAAATTACAATTAATTGTAGCTTCAAAATAAAAAGACTTAAATACCCACATAGGGATTCATTAGAAAAAGAAAAGTTCAAGTCTTATCTCAGGTTCACTTTCCTCACATTATTCAGCTCTCCCTCTCTTTATTTTCTTCAATCTCACAAATAACCAATGATTATTTGTTAAACAATTTTTTAAAAAAATTGCCAGTGGGTTATTTGAATCAGTTATTATTTTCTTTCCAATTGATTATGTCCATATCTTGTTTCTAACACATGAATTTTTTATTATTATTATTTGTTGTGTTTTCTTTATATTAAGTATAAAATATTTTTTGAGAATAAAGGCACCTAATTTTATATGTCAATTATGAAGATGATGATCCAAAGGCACTTAAATTATCATCATCGTCATAATCACTCATATTTAAAAAAAATATCTTCTATACTACTATTTAAGGGGCTTCTCCTGTTTGGATTCCTCATTTTTTATGCCTAAAATACCCTCATCATATCCACTTACAAGTTTTCAACTAACATGGATAAATATGTAAATTAAAACACCTACACTTTAAAACCCACAAACTCACGTGCGCTTTACAGTTTCTATCTCACTTTCTATCTCTCATTCTTCTTCAGATTGAAGACATTCTCTACATCCCCATTTCTTTTTCTTCAAATTAAAGACATTTATTGTCAGAAGCTCTAACAAATTTTCAGGTTCTATCTTTTGTAAGTTCCTCTTTGTTTTGTTTTCTTTTGTTTATGATTGACTTTTTTTGAGTTCTTCTTCTTCTTCTTCTTCTTCTTTTTTATTTTATTTTATTTTTTTATGTATCACTTTAACTCTTTTTTCTTTTTTTTTTAATGTAATTTTGAAATGAATAGTTCCTTCATATACTCTACCACTGTACTTCTTATTGAATTGTCATTTCATGTTGTAGGTATTGTGACCCAAAGATAGGGCTGCCTTATGCTACAAAAGAAGTATTCAAAATAATTCGTGAACAGCTAAACAGTATAACTTCCCTTACCTCCTTTAGTAAACTTTGTTTACATTTTATTTAAAAAATTTGAATTGAAATAAAAATAGTTACCACAATACTCCTTGATTAATGATCAATTACTATTTTCTTCTCCTTCCTCACTTTTTTTTTCCTTCGTATTTTTTTTCTTTTCAAGAAAGTTTTTTTTTTTTACCATCATTGTAAATGTTTTTGGCGTTAAATTTTTTTAGTTTTTTTTTTACCATCATTATATATGTTTTTGGCTTTAATTTTTTTTTTTATTTAGATATGTAGCAACCTTGATTTCTACTTTTTATTTTTATTTTTTAATATGTATCACGTTAACTCTCTTTATTTATTTATTTAAATAGTTGATGATGTGGTGATAAGATTTTAAAGAGTCCATGATAGAGTTAAATTCTAAAAAATATTTATCTTTATTCTGAACAATTTTAATAGGATTTTCAAGAAAAATGATCTCATCAAAATTTAAATCAAACACAAACTCTAACAAATTTATGCTATTATCTATACTACTATTAAGGGGCTTTCCCTATTTGGATTCCTCAATTTTTATGCTCAAAATGCCCTCAAATTCATCTGTTTCTAAGGCTTAAATTATAGGATTAGACATGTAAAATTAGTAATTTAAAAACTCCTAATTTTTAGCTAAATTAAAAAAAAAAAAAAAAAAAACAGTTTTTTCTCCCACTTCTCCATTTCTCTCTCACGTTAGTTTTCCACTTTTTTTTTTTTGGATAACTTTCCACTTTTTTTTTTGATTGAACGTTTTCAACTTTTTTAATTAACAAAATCATTTTTCCCCATTTTTTTAACCAATTAGATTTACCATGTTTCACTCCTAAAAAATTGCTTTTAATTTGCCAGCCACGTTTTCCACTTATACAATTACTAAACTCAATTTTTTTTATTTTTTTTTCCTTTTACAACAAATTGTAAACCAAATTCATTGTAAAATACATTTTTCATCAGTTCCTTTTCAGTTTCTTCGCAATTCACACTTTCTCCGCTAGCCACTATTGATCAGTTATTATGCAGCTATATCGCAAAATAACTGCACTTTCTTCTCTAACAAATTTTTTATATAAACAAATGCACTTTCTTCTCATCTCTTTTTTATCCTGTATCTATATATATTATGTTTTTAGGTCGGCCAAAAAGAGATTTGGCCAGTGGGGAGAGAAAGCAGATCTTGGCCATTCTTCGTTTCTATTGCCACTCTAGAGTCTAGATCTAGAGCCATTCCGAATCCACTCATCTACTTGACTTTGGTAATTGGTAATATCCTCCCACCGAACAACCACTTCTCTTTTCTTTTCTTTTTTTCAGTCTCTTTAATATCTATTTGCTTTTAATTTTGGGGTACTGGTTCTTTTTTTTAAAAATATTTTCTCTAATTGTTTCACTTTGGTGCGAATTCTTTTTCAAAGTATGGAAATGATATATATTTTTATCTCTTTTGTTGAATGACATTATTATATTAGCAAACGTGATGTGTTATACTATGTTGTGTATGTTAGAGTGGATGCGGAATGGGAAGCATAGAATAGGAACACCATGAACACGAGATTTACGTGGTTCAGCCTTGTCGGTCTACATCCATGGAGGAATCCCTTAAGGGCTACATCTTTATTGTATAAGAGTGTAGTACAATAACCTGTGTTACAATGAACCCTAACATGAGTATATATAGGCGACTAAACCCTAGACTACTAGTACAAGTAGGACTGGGCTTGGGCCTATTACATTGGGCTAATATGTCTAATATATATCTCTAACACCCTCCCTCAAACTCAAGGCGAAAGTTCGATGAAGGCTTGAGGTTGGATAAGCATGAGAAGATCACTTGGAAATGCCTTGAATACTGCCTTTGAAGAAACCACAATGAAGAATATGCCAATTGACCAATTTAGGAGCTTCAAATGAAGAAACGGAGTCCAAAATTGAAATCTACGCGAAAAACTGAGCAAGATAGGCCGTTTCGGAAATTTTTGACTTTGGTCAAAAGTCAACGCAAAAGTCAAAATCAACTGTCCAGGGGCAAAGTCAACGGTCAGTGCTTCACGGGTCAGATCCGGGTGGTCCGAGTCGGGTCGGTCCTGTCAATGATCAGCTAGGTGACGTGGTGCTGACGTGGCTAGCGATGTGGCTGATGACGTGGTGATGACCTGGATTAGGGTTGATGTGGCAACGACTTGCGTGGTGCTGACGTGGCAAGATGATGTCATCAGATGACGTCAGCAGCAGTCTTCCGGCGCGTGTGGCGCGTGCAGGTATTCCACCGGCGCGTGCTGGAACTTCGGAAGGTGCGTGCGAGGACGTGCGAGGGAGATTGATGCTCAGACTTCGGGGGTTTGGCAGATCGGCGAGCTACGAGGCTGTCATGGCGGCGCATGTTGCCGGAGGAGGATCTGCTCCTTAGGAATCCGAGGCAGTGCGTGGATAACTACGCCGAAACAGCGGAGGCGCGTGGGAGCGCGTGAGGTGTTTTGGGGAGACCAGCTTCCTGGGTTTTGATCGCGAGAGGCTGTGGAGCACGTCTGTATGGTTGGTTTCATCAGGCGAAGCATCGATTTGCACAGATCTGAGATTGAAGCCACAGGTTTGCTTGAGTTTGTGGATCTTTGGGCACAACAGTTACACAACAACGATGATTTCGTGGGAGCTGTGTGATGCAGTGGGTCCTGATCTGAAAGCAAGCATGGGCACCGTCGTGGATCTGTGCCACGCATGTATTAATCTTCTTTACTGTGTAGAGATGTTTGTTTGATGCTAAGAACGGAGTTTGGCTTTGATACCATGTTGAATAACATTATTATATTAGCAAACGTGATGTGTTATACTGTGTTGTGTATGCTAGAGTGGATGCGGAATGGGAAGCATAGAATATGAACACCATGAACACGAGGTTTACGTGGTTCAGCCTTGTCGGCCTACATCCACGGAGGAATCCCTTAAGGGCTACATCTTTATTGAGTGTAGTACAATAACCTGTGTTACAATAAACCCTAACATGAGTATATATAGGCGACTAAACCCTAGACTACTAGTACAAGTAGAACTGGGCTTGGGCCTATTACATTGGGCTAATATGTCTAATATATATCTCTAACATCTTTTTTTGTTTTTGTGGTTATCGGTTTGAAATTATTGACTAATTAGTTGATATTGTATATTATAGATGATAAAGGCATTCCCTAATTATTTTAAATGGTGCTCTCTCTTCCTCCTATTCTTTTTCTTCTTCACGTTTGATTGTTTTTCATTTTTTTTTTCTTTTATATTTCTGCATTTCATAATTTGGGGAATGTGGTGAGTTGTGTCCATTGCTTTTGTGGTTAAATACGTGTTCTAGGTGTTTGTAAAAAATATTTGGTTTGCAAACATCTAATATTTTTCTTATTATTTCTCAGGTGAGTGACCCATTTTTAAAATGAAGCCAACGTTGTCTCCAAAGATGTTGAGCCCGGGCAGTGTTGTAGCTGATCATCAACGACATAGTTGTTAGCATTAATAGCGGTGAGAGAGATGGAAGGGAGTCTGTGATGAGCTATAGTTATAGTAGATAGTTCTTAGTTTTTAAAATTTATGTTAATTTTTCAATTTAAATTTGTACTACTATGAGCATTTGGTTTAGTTCTCAGAGTTACTATTACTCCATTTGGAATTTGGAAGTTTGATCGATTATTTGATTTTGCTATGAAATTCAAGGCATATATATATATATATATATATATATATTTGGTTGCACCTACAATTTAGCTATGGTTGTTGATCTATTATTTGCACGTAGAGAAGATGATTTTTTTCAACTACACAGATAAAGATTAGGATTTGAAATCAAAATGTGTCACAAATATTCACAACTTTTTAAGAATATTATAGCAATATAAAATCAAAATATAAGAGAGTAATATTACTTTTAAATATTAAGAAAAAGATAGAAATTAAGTTAATCACCCTAATTTTACTACGTCTAAGTTAATTGCCCAAATATTTACCTTAAATCAACAAAAAAAAAAAAAAAACCATATTATTGGACAAATGCATAAACCTCAAATTGGGATGAATGGAAAATGATGACAATAAGTTTTTTAAAAGAACTAGCCTCTGAGCACGCGCTCAGAGGCTCTTCTATTTTTTGAGTAAAGGTTAATTTAAAACATTTATTATAATTTGAGATTACTATATTTTCCAATCACAAAAAAATCTAGAGGTGTGATGAAATTTTTTTTCTCTACACATGATACTCATCACATCCTTAGGTTTTTTTTTTTTTTTTTTTTTTTTTTTTTTTTTTTTTGTGATTGGAAAATGTAATAATCTCAAATTATAATAAATGTTCTAAATTAACTTTTACCAAAAAAATAGAAGAGCCTCTGAGCATGCGCTCACGCGCGTGCTCAGAGGCTAGTCTTTAATAACACGCACGCTAACTTTGGTTTGTTGATTAAAGTTTTTTATTTTTATTTTTAATACTTGGTTTAACCCTAATTCTTTTATCTCTCTCAGGTTCACGTACGCACAAATTTTTTGGATTGCATTAAGGAGTCATTAGAATGGAATATTAGATAAGTTCGGGTGAGAGATTTTACAAGAATTATTATATGTATTAAACCTCACATAAAGTGGTTGTTATCTAAGAAATTGTTGTAAAAAAATTTCTTTTGTAATAGAAACTGTAGGGACTCAAAATGGATTGGACCCAGAATATGAATGGGTTTTCAGCCCAGCAAGCCCAAACAATAAATTTTTAGAGTGTGGGTACAAGAACTAGCTCTACTTGATAGGAAAGGTTATAGTTATATTGAAATAAAAGACACTTCGAGCTGTTTGTATGATCAAGACTCTCCTCGGCTAGGTTTCAGTGAGCTTCTTTATGAGTTCTATCGTTTTTCTCTCTTTTTTTCCAAAAGTCCTCTCTAATGTCACCTGCTTCCATGTTATATACTACGTTCCTTACTCCTTACTCCTTACTCCTTACTCCATTCCCACTGTACACGTGTAGTTCCTATCTTGGGAACTCCTTTCTGTCTCATCCAGCACCTACCGGAACCTTTGCTCAGTGGCCATAAAGCTGCTGGGTTACTGTTCAGGTATCACCTGCACATTAATGCGGCTAGGGAGTTAGCTGGAAAGCATTTAATGTGGAGGTAGTAGCCTTGGAAGATATTTGTTATCTTTGCCGATTCCTCTTTAGGTCTATATCCACTTCCCAGTTCTAACACAACTTTGCGGAGTACCCTGGATAAAGTGATAGTTACATCCACCTCGGACTGTAGTATCCGAGGTGAATTTCATCCTCGGACGTGTCCTGTGCCACTACACATGACTTTCATCCCTTTTTGGTATACTAGTCCCACAATAATTCTTTTAACCTATCCTCGGACACGTGAGTGTCCGAGGACTGGGCCGCTGGGCCCCAAGCCCATTTCTTGTGATTCCTGCATCTTTTTAGATAACAGGCCCCACAGAAACTATATTTATCATTTGTATAATTCTATGTCAAATTCAATTTAAATTTTTTTCCATAAGTATTAATTTACTACTTCATAAAAAATGTTACGTACCTTTTCCAATTTTAAAGGTTGTTGATGTTGTTGATATATTTGAAATTTAAACTATTTTTAACTTTTGTTATGGATGTGTAGTAAGTGGCTAACTTTTAGGACTAAAAAACTAAAATTTTGGATTAAACAAAAATTGATAAATGTTATTAAATTTTTTTAAAAAGAACAAAAACACCAAAAGAAACGTGTATCTCCTACCATAAAATTTGAAATTTAAGCTTTTATTTACTTATGTTATGGATGTGTAGTAAATGACTAAATTTTAGGATTAAAAAACTACATTTTAGGATTAGACAAAAAATGATAACTGCCATACATAAAAGTTGAAAAAAAGAACAACGTCAACAACACCAACAAAAAAAAAAAAAAAAAAAAAAACAACAACAACGTGGATGTGTAGTTACTAAATTTTAGGATCTTTCTAGGAGCATTTCCTTTAACAAAAAACTTATTAATTTACTTATTGATACGCGAAAATAAACTAAGGTTCAAACCGACGGATTGTCACGCGCGAAAGAGCCTACAGTCTAAACTGACGGTATTGGACAAATATAAAAGCTGAAGGCTCCAGGGTTGATGGACGGCAACTCAGAGCTCCTGGGCAGTCCGTAGAGCGTAGCAAGGAACTAACGACGAACCCTTCATGGCTGAAGGGCATAAGGGAGGCTGACGACCCTTCATGGCTGAAGGGCATGAAGAGGACGGACGGGCCCAAGGCTGACGGTTCTATTGAACCCATGGCTTGGCCACCACGCATAAACTATAAAAAGATGACTTGTGCTCCACGTTCAATATTAGAGTCCTGTAAGGAAAGGATTCCGTAATCGACGCTCATAAGGATTCTTATATGGAAAAGACTTCTACTCCAAGAAAGAGAGGTCAACCCTCTACTACTATAAAAACCCCAATACCCCCATTTATCGAGGGACGCATAATTAACCCCTCTCTAGCACTCTAGAGTTGAAACAAGTCCTAACTTGACCTTCGGAGGGTATTTGGCCGGCACCACACCGGTGCTCTCTGTTAGGTCTTCTCCTTTTTGTTGTGCAGGTGCAGTTTCGAGCGTACAAGCATTGTGCAACTCACTGGTGAGATTTTCGGCATCATCAGTTGGCGCCGTCTGTGGGAAACCGCTGTAAGCCATACTATCCTTTCCCGGACTAAAGAGTTGCATGGTACTCACTCGCTCAATGGCAACTACTAACGACGTTCAAGAAGAGGAGCAACCCACGACTGCCCTCGAGAGATAAGTACGGACTCTTGGTGCCGCTGTGGAGCGCCTCACCAAACAAAACCACGACTTGGAGGAGCAGCTGCGCCAGAAGAATGCAGCACTGAACGACCAACAAGAGGATCAAGAGGGGAACAGCACTCCAAAGAAAAATCAGGAGAAACCTGAAGGCAGCCACGCCCCAAGCAAACCAGAGAGGCAGGACTTGAGCATGCCATCCCTCACGGATGCAACTCCTCCGCATATTATTGCAGAGATGCAGGCGATGAGGGAACAAATGGAGGTTATGATGAACGCACTTAAGGGACGAGTGTCTAGCGATCTTGACGACCTAGTCAACCGCACCGACTCGCCCTTCACTGTGGCCGTGAACTCTTTCCCCTTACCCCACAAATTTCGCATGCCGCATATCGACAGCTATGACGGAGTAAAGGATCCTCTGGACCATCTAGAAACCTTCAAAACCCTAATGCATCTTCAGGGGGTAGCAGACGAGATCATGTGCAGGGCCTTCCCCACAACACTCAAAGGCCCCGCGAGGGTATGGTTCAGCCGACTGACGCCCAACTCCATCAACACCTTCAAGGAACTAAGCGCTCAGTTCACCACACACTTCATTGGAGGCCACAGGTATAAGAAGTCCACGGCATGCCTGATGAGTATCAAGCAGCGAGAGGACGAGACGCTGAGATCCTACATAACACGCTTCAATAAGGAAGCGCTATCAATTGACGAAGCCGACGACAAAATACTTGTAGCAGCCTTCACAAATGGGTTGCGAAAGGGTAAGTTTTTGTTCTCCCTATACAAAAACGACCCGAAGACCATGTCGGAAGTACTCTACAGGGCCACTAAGTATATGAATGCTGAGGACGCGCTGTAGGCTCGAGAAGAGAAACCAAGAAAAAGGGAGAGGCAGGAAGATGCTCGACAAGATCAAGGGCGAAAGAGGCCAAGAACAGGAGATCGAAGGGACGAGAGGCGTTCTAAACCTCCGGGAGGAAGGTTTACAAGCTTCACCCCGCTAACCACCCCGATAGATCAAGTCCTAATGCAGATCAAGGACGAAGGGGCTCTGACCTTCCCTGGAAAGCTGAAGGGAGATCCTAGCAGGCGTTCTAGAGACAAATACTGCCGCTTCCACCGATATCACGGCCATGACACAGCCGATTGTTACGACTTGAAGCAGCAAATTGAGGCCCTCATAAGACAAGGGAAATTGCAGAAGTTTGTAAGCAAGGAAAGAACGGATCCACCACCTCAGGAACAGCCCCCCCGACGGGACAATGACCGCCCTAGACCGCCCATTGGCAACATCAGGATGATTGTAGGAGGGACGGCTGCCGAGTCATCCAAAAAGGCTCGGAAGACGTACCTCAGGATGGTCCAAAATGTCCAGCTGACGGGCTCAGTACCAAAAATAGCACGGAGAGAAAGCCCCGTCATTGGGTTCTCCGAAGAAGATGCGCGACGTCTTCACCACCCGCACGACGATGCGCTTGTTATCAGTTTGCAAGTGGGGGACTACAACTTGCATCGGGTGTTGGTTGACAATGGGAGCTCAGCGGACATCCTATATTACCCCGCATTCCAGCAAATGGGAATCAGCAGAGAACAATTGATTCCGACGAATGCCCCACTCGTCGGTTTTGGAGGAACGAGGGTGTTTCCCCTGGGTGCGGTCACACTGTCTGTAACGGCAGGCGACTATCCGCAGCAGATCACAAAGGACGTAACGTTCCTCGTGGTTGACTATTCGTCGGCCTATAATGCTATCTTGGGGCGACCCACCCTCAATTCATGGAAAGCGGCAACCTCGACTTATCACTTAATGATCAAGTTCCCTACCGAGTACGGGACAGGTGAATTGCGTGGAAATCAGGTGGCCGCACGCGAATGCTACGTGGCTATGTTGGAAATGGATGATCAACTCCAAGCCATAAGCATAGAAGAACATCGAAGTATGACGGAACCCGTCGAAAAGCTTGAAGAAATATCCCTTGACGACTCCAGACCTGACCAAACAACAAAGGTTGGGACCCTTGCAAGTCCCATGATCCGACAAACACTTGCAGCCTTTCTCAGAGAAAATCGGGACGTGTTCGCTTGGAGTCACGAGGACATGCCAGGAATAGACCCTTCAGTCATGGTGCACAAGCTGAATGTATCACCATCCTTTCCACCCGTCCGGCAAAAGAAGCGGGTGTTTGCCCCCGAACGGGATCGAGCCATAGCTGAAGAAATCTGCAAGCTACAGGAAGCAAACTTTATTAGAGAAGTTTACTACCCCGACTGGCTAGCCAACGTAGTGATGGTCAAGAAAGCTAGCGGGAAGTGGAGGCTGTGCGTAGACTTCACCGATCTAAACAAAGCATGCCCCAAAGACAGCTACCCCCTCCCGAGGATCGACACTCTAGTAGACTCTACAGCTCAGCACCAGCTTTTAAGCTTCATGGACGCTTTCTCCGGTTACAACCAAATCAAGATGCACGAAGCCGATCAAGAGAAAACTTCGTTCGTGACCAGCCAAGGCCTCTTCTGTTACAAAGTAATGTCGTTTGGTCTAAAAAATGCGGGCGCAACATACCAGAGGCTTATGAACAAAATGTTCGCACCGCAAATCGGGAGAAATGTCCAAGTCTACGTAGATGATATGCTGGTGAAAAGCCGAAGGGGGGAAGATCACTTGGAAGACCTCAGGGAAACATTCGACACTCTTCGCTCTTACAACATGAAGCTGAATCCAGGAAAGTGCGCCTTCGGGGTGACGGCAGGAAAATTCCTAGGATTCATGGTTTCCCAAAGGGGCATCGAAGCCAATCCAGACAAGATCCGAGCTATAATAGAGATGGGACCACCAAAAAATGTGAAGGAAGTGCAGAGCCTTAACGGCAAGATAGCAGCGCTAAATAGGTTCGTGTCAAGGGCAACGGACAAGTGCTTACCCTTCTTTCGAACATTGAAGAGATCTTTTGAGTGGACTGCCGAGTGCCAGCAAGCGTTCGAAGAATTGAAAACTTATCTCTCTTCCCCCCCGTTGCTGAGTCCCTCACAACCGGGTGAAGAACTTTTTCTCTATCTTGCCGTCTCCCCAGCCGCCGTCAGCGCCGCCTTGATCAGAGAAGAAGAGAGAGTGCAGAAACCTGTGTACTACACCAGTCGAGCGCTACGCGGAGCCGAAGAAAGATATCCGCCCATGGAAAAACTCGCATTTGCGCTGGTTACAGCAGCACGCAAACTAAAGCCGTACTTTCAAGCCCACACGATGATCGTCCTAACCGACAAGCCTTTGCGACGGGCAATGAGCAACCCGAAAGCCGCTGGGCGATTGGCACTATGGGCTATAGAATTAAGCGAGTTTGACATCCAGTATCGCCCACGAACCGCCATTAAAGGACAGGTCGTTGCAGATTTCATAGCTGAGTTTACAAATGGCGAAGACAAGGGGGCAGAAGAATCTCCCCAATGGAGCATACATGTAGACGGGTCCTCCAACAGGCAGGCTGGGGGAGCCGGCATCATACTACACTCACCCGAAGGAGACATGGTCGAGTGTATGATCCGCCTCGAGTTCCCTACCACCAACAACGAGGCGGAGTACGAAGCTCTAATAGCAGGGCTTGACCTCGCCAAAGCAACAGGAGCCGAAAGAGTGATCATTCACTACGATTCTCAAGTCGTGGTCAACCAGATAAATGAGGATTATGAGTGCAAAGGCGAACGGATGAAAAAATATCTGGACCAAGCGAGGTGGAGGGCCAACGAGCTGAAAGCCGAAATTACACAGATACCCCGAGGAGAAAACGAGCAAGCTGATCGCCTAGCAAAAGCTGCTTCAGCCGAACATATGCCCACCCTTGGTAACGTACTCTCTTTCATTCAGCTCTCCCCACTTATAAATTCTGTCGGTGTACAGGAGCTTGGTTCCGAAAGCAATTGGACTACGCCATTAGTTTCCTACTTGAAGAACGGCGTATTACCGGACGGAAAGGAGGCTGCAAGAAAGCTGAAGGTTCAAGCAGCGAGGTTCGTCCTAATAAGAGACATCTTGTACAAAAGAGGCTTCTCCCGCCCCTACTTACGATGCTTAGGTCCTGAAGAAGCAGATTACGTCATGAGGGAAGTACACGAAGGAATCTGTGGAAACCACTCAGGGTCGAGGTCGTTAATCCACAAGCTAGTATGAACGGGGTACTTTTGGCCAACTATGCAGAAGGATGCCAAGGCCTATGTAAAGAAATGCGACAAGTGCCAAAGGTTCAGCAATGTCATCAGACAACCACCTGAAGAACTTACCCCGATGACGGCGCCATGGCCGTTCGCTCAATGGGGACTGGACATCATGGGACCGTTTCCTACGGCAATACGACAACTGAAGTTTCTAGTCGTGGGCATCGACTACTTTACGAAGTGGGTCGAAGCTGAAGCCTTGGCCATCATTACGGAGAACAGCTTCGTTTGGCGATGTATCATATGCAGATTTGGCATCCCTAGAGTCTTAGTCTCGGATAACGGGAAGCAATTCGACAACGAGGCCTTTCGGGACTTCTGCTCATAATTAGGGATACGAAACCACTACTCCTCCCCCGCCCACCCTCAAGCCAACGGACAGGTCGAAGTCACGAACCGATCCTTGCTGAAGATTATCAAGACTCGGCTCGAGGGGGCAAAGGGTATATGGGCTGAAGAGTTACCGAGCATACTTTGGGCCTACAGGACGACGGCAAGGACGCCAACACGGGAGACACCATTCCGACTAACGTACGGGATCGAAGCTGTCATCCCAGCCGAAGTCGGCCTCACAAGCTACAGGGTGCACAACCATGACGAAGGGAAAAATGACGGAGCCATACGTCTACAGCTCGATCTAGTGGACGAAGTCAGGACTGCGGCAGAGCAAAGGCTCGCACGATACCAGGACCGCATGGCCCAGCACTACAACTCCCGGGTCAAACACAGAGACTTCCAGGTGGGAGACCTCGTTCTAAGGAAAGTCATGGGCGCAGCAAGAGACCCAACCCAAGGAAAACTCGGCCCTAATTGGGAAGGACCTTACCGAGTCACGGCGTGTCAGAGGAAGGGTACCTACCATCTAGAGACATTGGACGGACGGAAGCTACCGCATCCTTGGAATGCTGAACACCTGCGAAAGTACTACCAGTAGAGGCGATGACATGAACAACACCTATCTTTTTATTTACTATTTACTTTTAAGTATTCGCTACAATAAGCCCAACGGGCATGTCTTTTACTTTAGTTTTGCTACAATAAGCCCAAAAGGGCAGGTTTTTCCTTTTTGAGCTACTTTTTATACAGATGCATGATTTATTCAGAACTACTGAAGTTTCTACTTACAAATGAAAATTAGTAAAAGACCGACGAAAAGTGGATAAGTCCACAATTCAGCTACTAAGCTGACGGCCTCAATAAAAGGCTGACGAAAAGTGGCTACGTCCACAATTTAGCTACTAAGCTGACGGCCTTAATAAAAGGCTGACAAAAAGTGGCTAAGCCCACAATTCAGCTATTAAGCTGACGGCCTTAATAAAAGGCTGACAAAAAGTGGCTAAGCCCACAATTCAGCTATTAAGCTGACGGCCTAAATGAAAGGCTGACGAAAAGTGGCTAAGTCCGCAATTCAGCTATTAAGCTGACGGCCTAAATAAAAGGCTGACGGTCTCATAAACTCAGCTCTTAAGCTGACGGTCTCATAAAAGACCAACGAAATTGCTAAGTCCACAAGATGGACAAAACAATAAAGCTGACAGTCTAATAAAAGACCGACGGCAAGGCCAAATCCATAAAATGGACAAAGCAATGAAGCTGACGGTCTAATAAAAGACCGACGACGTAGCCAAGATAGGCAAAACACAAAGCCGACGGTTTAAATAAAACTGACGGATCTACTAAACTAAACGGGTCAAAAATCATAACTCTGTTCCTTTGGATCGCAAACTACAACTGGGCAACTCCAAACGTTGAGCAAACTTCAAAAATAAAGGAATAATTAAAAATCCCTAGCAAAAGGGCGACGACTTTATTAAACCGACGGAGCCGAAAGCACGTTAGATTATGGCAAGGCTGACGGTATCCGCCTGCAGCTAAGAAAGTAAATTTAGAAAGAAAGCACTTGAATAGCCATACATACATGTTCAAAAACGACGAATGCTAAGTATCATAAGCAAAAGTAAAATAAATTCAAGCCCCAAAGACCAAGGGGGCACTTAGAAACATTATTTTAGAACAAAATACAACGGTTACAAAAAAGACAAAGCTACGGCTGGGAAGGAGGAGCACCACTTGAAACCTTTTTTGCAGGAGGATCTTCTACGACAAGGATCTCCACTGATGGGGTGACGGGAGGATTCGTTGCAGGATGAGCCAAAACAATGCTCTTCCCAGGGGGAGGGGAATCCTCTAGGTCGTCACCACCCACAGTAACGGCATCGTTGGCAGGAGTCATTGGCGGGGCGTCATCCAGGGTGATCCCAGATAAGTCCAAATCTGGAAAAGCCGACGCTACTTGTCTAAGGCAGTCATCAAATCCCGTGCCATAGTATCCGCCACAGGAATCAATAAAGGAGTCTGACGCCTTGAAATTCTTGACCGCGTCAGCCCCTGCTGTCTCCACCTGATCGCGGAGAGTCGTCAACTCTTGCTCCAGTTCGCCTTTCTGACGACCCGCCTCCTCTAACTTCTCATTCACTTCTTTCAGCTCGACGTTAAGAAGACGCATTGCCTCCTTATACTGAGCCTGCTGGTCCCGCATGTTAGCATTATGTTTGCTGACGCGAGTAACGACACCCTCCTTGGCCACGCACCGGTCCTAAAGCGCCTTTACACGGACCAAGGCCTAGAAAAGAATGCAACCGTCAGTAATTAAAAAGAGAAGGGAAAAAGCAAGTTAAAGGAGACGCCTTACCCGTGTGAGTTCAAACAAAGCTGACGCCCCCAGCTCCTCAGTCTCCAACAGAGCACAAGGATCTATGTCCGTCGGCTTTATAAGCGATTCTGCTGCCTCAACGGCAAAGTCCATGTGCGTCAAAAGGCAAGGGGGCCCCTTCAGGACGGGACCAGAAGAAGTCATCAGGCCCTTCCCTACCCCGTGACCTGATTTGGGGGTTGACTCCTCGGGGAGCTCCTTCCTAAGAGTGACGGCTGACTTTTTATGGGGACGATTGACATTCCCGTCGGGCTTTTTAAAGAACCCTTAGTGACGGTCTGGACGACAGTCGAGGGCGTCGTTTTCCCCTTTGCCTTATTTTCCTCCTTCTGACGGGCAGCGGTAGCTCTTATCCGTCGCTTAGCTGCGTCCATTTCTGCAAAAGAAACACATAAGAGGGACTGACGACAAAAGAGCTGAAAGTAACAGGACTATAAGGTCAAGCCACTCACGATGACGGGAAAAATCTTCTAACTTACGAGCCTCAAGCGTTGGTTCAGGACCCCCACAGTACACGTGAAGAGTGTCGAGAGTAATTAAATCTCGACACGATCGCTCTACTATAGGAATTTCTAAAACTCGACGGATGAAATCCTCCTGCTCGTCGGTTACTAGAGGGCGAGTGAGGGCTGAAAAAGAAAAGCGAAATGACGTTGTTAAAACCATTAAGTTATTTGTAAAAAAAATTGACGGGTACAAAAGCTGACGGCTAAAACCTGACTCCCTGATAAACGCCCAAGTATTATCAAAGTAACCATGAGGTATCGTCTCCCATTCTTCTTGACGGCACATTCAGTCCGTCCCTTCAACAAAAAAGAACCTACTTTTCCAGGCTCTATTAGAATCTGGCATCTCAGACACCAATCTCAAATCTTTCTCCCTGATGGCAAAGTGATACATTCCTTTGGAAGAAGAAAGGTGCCGAGGTCTGTAGCAGTAGAAAAACTCGTCTAAAGAAAGCTGACGGTGACCTCCACTTAAACGACCCCACAATATCTCGGCACCAATAAAAATCCTCCACGAGTTCGGGGCGATCTGACTAACGGACAAACCAAGGAAATCAGCCAGCTGACGGTGTAAGGCCGTCAGGGGCAACCTGAGCCCCGCAGCAAACATGGCGTCATACATACCAACGTCTGCAGTTCTTCCCGTGTAACATTTCTCACCATCCGCAGGTAGACGGATGGGAATATGGTCGGGGATTTGAAAGCGGACGCGTAACTCTTTAAAAAAAATTTCAGTCATTTTTGGAAGAAACTTATTTACAGCCCACTCTTGGGGAAGGATGAAGGGACGGTTACTTCCAGGATTTCTAGAAATCCCTTCACAAGACCTCTCGTCACCTTCATCCCCGTCACTACCTCTCTCTCCTACCTCAACTTCACTCTCCTCACCTACTACCTCCTCTTGACCTTCGTCTCCATGACCCTCTACCTCCTCGTCAGGAGTTTGGGCTGACGTCTCCCTCTCTGACGACCAGGAAAAGCTCCTGGACTCACTACCTGAACCAAATACCTCGTCGTAGCCCGCTCCATCGCGGACCGACGACCAGTCACCCGACGCGTCACTCGACATCTGACTACCTACAAGTGACGGGTGTAATCTAAGCACCTAGGATGACGACCTCACTTTAAAGAAATCAATTGAAATAAAGTATGAGCAAGGAAAGAAAAGGAACTTACAAGTTTCTCAGAAAAGGCGACGGTTGAATAAGTGACGATAGAAACGTAAAGGATTGACGGTAGGCGGTTGACGGATCTACTCTCAGGAATCAGTGAAAATAAAGTAGGAAAAATGAAGGGAGGTGGACTCTATATATAATAGGAAAATGCACGGAAGACGAAGCGACGCCCTCGTCAGACGCGGAGCCAACCCGAGCGCGCCACGTGTCCGAGCATTTAATATCGGCTGCTCGAGGTGTCAGCTTGGAATATTTTCTCTCTCCTGGCCAGAGCAACAGATAAATGACGAATAAATACTCCATAACCCGTCGGCAATAACTGACGGAGATATGGAGTAGGGGGCAACTGATACGCGAAAATAAACTAAGGTTCAAACCGACGGATTGTCATGCGCGAAAGAGCCTACGGTCTAAACTGACGATATTGGACAAATATAAAAGCTGAAGGCTCCAGGGTTGATGGACGGCAACTCAGAGCTCCTGGGCAGTCCGTAGAGCGTAGCAAGGAACTAACGACGAACCCTTCATGGCTGAAGGGCATAAGGGAGGCTGACGACCCTTCATGGCTGAAGGGCATGAAGAGGACGGACGGGCCCAAGGCTGACGGTTCTATTGAACCCATGGCTTGGCCACCACGCATAAACTATAAAAAGATGACTTGTGCTCCACGTTCAATATTAGAGTCCTATAAGGAAAGGATTCCATAATCGACGCTCATAAGGATTCCTATATGGAAAAGACTTCTACTCCAAGAAAGAGAGGTCAACCCTCTACTACTATAAAAGCCCCAATACCCCCATTTATCGAGGGACGCATAATTAACCCCTCTCTAGCACTCTAGAGTTGAAACAAGTCCTAACTTGACCTTCGGAGGGTATTTGGCCGGCACCACACCGGTGCTCTCTGTTAGGTCTTCTCCTTTTTGTTGTGCAGGTGCAGTTTCGAGCGTACAAGCATTGTGCAACTCACTGGTGAGATTTTCGGCATCATCACTTATGTACCTTATAAAAATGCAATATAAGTATTGATAATCATAGTTTGTCAATTTTAAACTCATTGGATACTCAGCTATTGTAAAAATTAGTAGAAGCATCCAAATCCCAATCCAAAAATGCAAGCCATGTATCAGGTGGTCAGGTAGTTTTTAAACGTGGGATAGAAAGCGGGATTTTTTTTTAAATAGTACATGGATAGAACATGGGATTTTTTTTAAACATGTAGTTTTTTTATTTTTATTTTTTTTTTTTATAAACTTTTAAATAAGGATAGGGTCACACCAATTCCCCACCTTAATCTTTCAAATTTCCCTAAAATTTAGTCTTTTATTTTCTTTCGAAATCAGATATGTTAGTGCCTAAATATAAGGATATGGATAGAGAAGTTATAGTAGTGGTTTTATAGTAGGAGTCTTTTTTTTTATCCCAAATATGGAAGAGATTTGAAAGAAAAAAAGAGAGGAAAATGTGAGATTTTTTTTTTACAAAAGAAAACGTGAGTAAGGAAAGTGAAGTTAAAAAAAAAAAAAAAAAAGATAAATCTTGATAGACAAACATGTAGTATATATAATGGGTTTTTTCTAGATAATGATGGTTAATTTGTTTGTTATACAACTTATCTTCATATGAATAAATAAGCCAATCAACCATTGCCAAAAAAAAAATATATATATATATATATATATATTGTAGGGACTCAAATTGGATTGGACCCAGAATATGAATGGGTTTTCAGCCCAGCAAGCCCAAACAATAAATTTTTAGAGTGTGGGTACAAGAACTAGTTCTACTTGATAGGAAAGGTTATAGTTATAGTGCAATCAAAGACACTTTAAGCTGTTTGTATGATCAAGACTCCCCTCGGCTAGGTTTCAGTGAGCCTCTTTATGAGTTCAATTGTTCTCCTGTCTTTTTCTCCAAAAGTCCCCTCTAATTTCATCTGCTTCCATGTTATATACTACGTTCCTTACTCCATTTCCACCGTACACGTGTAGTTCCTATCCTGGGAACTCCTTTCTGTCCCCATCCAGCACCTACCGGAACCTTTACTCAGTGGCCATAAAGCTGCTTGGTTACTGTTCATGTATCACCTCCACATTAATGCGGCTAGAGAGTTAGCTGGAAAGCATTTAATGCGGAGGTAGTAGCCTTGGAAGATATTTGTTATCTTTCCCGATTCCTCCTTAGGTCTATATTCACTTTCCAGTTCTAATACAACTTTGCGGAGTACCCTGGATAAAATGATAGTTACGTCCACCTCGGACTGTAGTATCCGAGGTGAATTTCATCCTCGGACGTGTCTTGTGCCACTATACATGACTTTCACCCCTTTTTCGTATACTTGTCCCACAATAATTCTTTTAACCTATCCTCGGACACGTGAATGTCCTCGGACTGGGCCGCTGGGCCCCAAGCCCATTTCTTGTGATTCCTATATCTTTTTAGATAACAGGCCCCACATATATATATATTTTAGATATTATCTACATTCCTCACGGCCAAAAGAGTTAGATTACTTCAAATAATTAAAAAAAAAAAAAAATTTGACTACAAATTTGGTTATAGATTAAGGCTACAACTTCACTAAATATCTTTTTATTATATGTGAATTTTGACAAATTTATTATTAGATTACATTATTAGAAAACGTGAGTAAGGAAAGTGAAGTTAAAAAAAAAAAAAAAAAAAATTAACCATCATTATCTAGAAAAACCCATTATATATACTAGCCTCTGAGCAGAGACTCTTCTATTTTTTGGGTAAGGGTTAATTTAGAACATTTATTATAATTTGAGATTATTACATTTTCCAATCACAAAAAAAACCTAGGGATGTGATTAGTATCATGTGTGGAGAATGTATTATAATTTTCATCACACCCCTAGATTTTTTTGTGATTGGAAAATGTAGTAATCTCAAATTATAATAAATATTCTAAATTAACCATTACTCAAAAAATAGAAGAGCCTCACGCGGCGTGCTTAAAGGCTAGTATTACTTAACTAATTAGCAAGTGAGTAAAAATAGCACCACAATCAACTTAATTGAGAGGTAGTTTCTTCGTAATAATTTTTTTTTTTTTTTTTAACTGCTTAAGGGTAATTTGGGATTTTAATAACTCAGTGGTTAGGTAATGGTAGCTACCATTACCTAACCGCTGAAGAGACTAACAATTTGTTATTATATAGTTAACAAAATAATATAAGTGCAAGGAATCATGTATATTTTTTGATATTTGATATTTGAAAAAAAGAGAGGAGGAAACTAGTTAATTATAAACCTAGGAAAATGAAAGTATATTTTCCAAACCTCAAAACCATTTTTGTTGTTGTTGTAATTATCCCTAGAATGAAAGTATTTGGGTCAATTTTAAGGTTTAAATTAAATATTACAAACCTAAAAATGTATCAAGATCTTTTGAGATTTATATAGAGATTTTTAATTTTGGGAAAAGTTAGAACATAACTACAGTTATGATTTTTCAGAAACTATGAAGAAAATACTCAGTTACAAATTGATTCTTAAGGGAGTATTCTTATACCTATGAATAGCTTGATAAATCCCTTTGAGGGAAATTATATGTTTGCTCAAAATATTGTTTGGGGTCCCTTTGTGTTTTATGTTTTAATTTTTTTTTGGGCTCATTCCATCAAGAAGTTAGAGAGCGATCACATAACTGTTCCAATTTAAAATCTTAATCAGTTGTGTATTTATTTATTATTTATAATATTAAATAAATGTCGAGATTTAATAAGTAGTACTATTTATTATTTATAATATTAAATAACTAAAATAAATATCAAGATTTAATAATTAGTATTAAAAATGAACCATGTGTGAATCATGTTACATCTTCTAACAGAAATATATTTTACTTGAAGGTCCGTGTATAGTATGATTTTGGTTTTGAATTTACATCTATACTATTTATAAGAGGATTATTCTCTTTGAATTGGACTTTTATATGGTTCAGAAATACTATTTATAAGAGAATTTCTCTCTTTGGAATAGACTTTTGGTTTAGAAATACCTCTAAACCTTACTCTTAATAAGGAAAAAACTTGAGAATAATCCGATAAAAATATATCTCAAACTCCACTTAAAATGACACTTTTCTACTAATCCATATCTTCAAAATAAACTTATAAAAAAAAAAAAAAGTATCCAATTTTTTTTTTTTAAAAGAAAAATAATGACAAAAAAAAAAAAAAAACCTCATTAAAGCGCGTGTGATGGGGCTAGTAATATATAATTTTATTGAGAAACAAACTAAATTTTAACATAGATTGAATGAAAGTCGTGTATTAAAAGATTGTTAATAAAATTATTAAAAGCGGTATATATACATGTGACATTTAATTAGGAATAATTTCAACCTAACACAACTGTGACATTTAGAACTCAATTTTATTATATAGCATATAATTATATAGAATATAGATACGTAGATATTGTATGCGATCTTCCATTATATGCAAGATTAATAGAAAATGAAGGCAAACTAATTAAAAAAAGAAAGCAATGATCGAAAAAAGGAATCTTGTAAAATAACCCATTGTAAACACAAAAATTTTCAATTGTAGAAAATCAAACAACTAAAAAAAGTGTTTTACAAATATAACTTTGAATTAATCAAGTAGTAGGTACAATTTTTGTTTTGATTCGTTTACAAAAAAATACTCCTTTGATTCTATCTTCTATCTTGACTCGAACGCGAAATCTCACTTACCTGACTGGCACATCCAACGCAAAAAAGAAGCAAACTGCCAACAATATGTATCCAAACCTTTGAGCAAAGCCTTTGATTAGTCAACCAAGTATTCTGTGAAGTCGGTGGCTTGACTTATCCTAATCCATGAATGCTTTGGAGTGGCATGCAAGCCTTGATTTCCTATTTCAAGTACAACATTACTTCCTAATTGTTTTAGGAGTAGTTTTCATAGCATGTTGAATTCCCAACCGGCTTAGATATCCAATTCAATTTGGAATTGATGTGTTGGACCTCACGTGCTCAAAGTATTCTACTTCAAGTTGCTTGGATTAGTATTTGCACGTGTATGTAAGGAAGTTGCATGAAATACAATTCTATTGCTACAAGGACTCATCTTTGCCGACTTGGGGTACGTTTGGTACATTGAATGAGGATTACGACAAGAATTGTAAACTTTATTACTAGTAATAAAGTGTGTTGTAATATAATAACTAAACATATTCATTAATTTGGTTGTGAGTTATAACATTAGAATGAAACTTAACATTTATTTTAGGAAATATCTTACTCACACAATTATATCTCCTTAAAAATTGTTATTTTTAAATTTAAGAGAGATATGTGTTATTTTTTATGATTTTTTATTTTTATAATTGTTAGATGTATATGAAAATTTTGTTTATTTGGAAATATATTAAGTTTTGAAATTATTGCACTTATTAAGGAATAACTAATACCACCTTTTAAAGATGAATATTTATTCCTTATTTTGAAGAATAGCTATTCATAAGGAATGACTATTCTTTGTAATAAAAACATAATCAAACTAAAGAATAACTAAACCATATGAATGACTATTATATTACAACGCTTATTACAGTCTACCAAATATACCATTGATATTCTACCTTTTAAAGAGGAATATTTATTCCTCATTTTGAAGAATAGCTATTCATAAGGAATGACTATTCTTTGTAATAAAAACATAATCAAACTAAAGAATAACTAAACCATATGAATAACTATTATATTACAACGCTTATTACAGTCTACCAAATATGCCCTTGATATTCTATATAAGGAGAGGTGTTGCGGTAATTGTAGAAATGAGAAAAATAGCGTAAAATAGAGAGAAATAGAGAGTGCAATAGAGAGTTAGTGTGAGAATATTGACACACCAACTTGTATATCTCCATATTTGATTAGTGGAATTTCTTCGTTATTGCCCGTGGATGTAGGCCAAAAGCTGAACCGCGTAAAACCTTGGTGTTTCTTTTGTTTGTGTGTGTTTATTTATTTTTTGAGTTGAGAAATGCTATGTCTACAACATTTTTACAACATTTCCTAAGTGGCAGGTTGTTATTGGTTGTTATTGTTGGGGCAAAAAAGTAATCTTAGTGTTAGTTTCAAATTTGAACCAATAACAACTAACCACATGTGATTTGTTGTAAAAATGTTGTAAAATTGTTGTAGACGTAGCATCTCTCTTTTGAGTTTGGATTTGCTTCGTTCCTATTGTTTATTTCTTGGAGATCTTTCTAGAGTCATAATATTTTTACAATCAATATTGAGGTGGGAGTGCTATCTGGAGGTGCTTTCCTACAACATATTTCACCCTAAAGCATCATCGGACGCCGCTTCTATATCTATATAGAAAGAACATTAATGATTAAAAAAATAAAAAAGGGTTGCAATAAGTTTGCATAGATAATTGAAATTTGAAGATCATAGCAAAAAATTGAGCCACTCTTAACTGCAATCATGTTATTAAGAGTAAGACTTTGGCAATAAGTTTGCATGGATAATTGAAAATAACTTCATCAGCATTCAAATGTTATGGGAATATGTTAAATTACTGATTGTCCCAAAAGTTTAAAATGTTAAAAAATAGTATATTTAATTATTTAACCACATACTTCTAACAGAGAATTAAGAAGCAATACCTTTTTGCAAGGTCCTGCATATTGAAAATAAATCACCCAAAAAAATATTTATATATACACACACATTACATAATAAAATGTAGCAGATACAACGACTATATCACCTATATTAGCAAAATATTGCATGAAAGCAAGAAGAAAGTTGCATAAAAATACATCTCATTATAAAATGAAAACCATAAAAAATAGGCTAACCACAAAATAAAAAATAATATAATATTATATATAATAAAAGTTGGGCTTAGATGCCGTGGTTGCGCCACATGATTTCACCAAATTGTAAAAATTTTATTAAATTTTTAGATTTTTAAAGAACTAAAAAGGAATGGTATACTACCAGGACTCTAATTCATTCTTATCATTAAATAAATTAGATTAACATTATTTTTTTATTTGTTAGGATATATTTCTTAAATTAAGGGATAATATTTAACATGCAAAAATTTAATTTAGATAATATTTATCATCTAATTAACATTATTTTTTTATTTGTTAGGATATATTTCTTAAATTAAGGGATAATATTTAACATACAAAAATTTAATTTAGATAATATTTATCATCTAAATCTTCAAAATTTTAATATTATTAAATTAACATTATTCTATCAGAATATCAAGCTACAAAACTTGATTATTAAGGGATAAGCACAATCCAAATTTTTCAAGAGGTGATTAATATAAATCTATCCCAAGAAATAGTTGTGGGGACATTTTTTGCCTCAAGACCAAGTGTTGCACTTTGTAATCATTTTTGGCTTAAAGTCCCACATTTGGGACTTTAAGCCAAAAATGATTACAAAGTGCAACACTTGGTCTTGAGGCAAAAAATGTCCCCACAACAGTATATATCTCCAATAATTTGATAATCTCTATCTATTCCAAAAAACAATATATACCTTGTGGGGCCCGAGGGCCTGGAATTTTCGGCCCACCTCTAGACTGGCCCAAGGCCCATCCGAGGATCAATGGCTGTCCCAGGCAGCTGCCTAGAGACTTTTCGGCCCTCTGGGCCTCGCCGAGGACAACCCTGTCCTCGGCATACCTATCCTGATCCCAGTACAGGCAGTCACATCCACACTTAATGCGTCTACCTAACTCCCCTGGCAATCTCAGTGTTGAGAGGACTCCTGAACGGCGGAACCTTGGGTGTCGCGATCCACAGTACGGCGGGAAACGTGGCTGATGGGACAAGTCCCTAAGCAGTGGTCTGGATGACTGACAGTTGGAAGGCTAGGATTGGCCAAAGAGGGTATATAAATGCAAGGAGCCCTTCAGAGTAAGGGGCTCCTCGGCCATCCGAGGAGCAACCCCCAAGATGATAAGAACAAAGAAAAAGCCCCCAAGAAGGAGGGACACTTCAGGCGAGCCGGTGGCAAGCCTGTTGGCGCCGAACCCTACGACCCACTCTCTAAATAAATTTATTGCTGGGGGATCTACGACAAAACGAGCCCCTACAATTGGCGCCGTCTGTGGGAAGGGTTAGTGCGCTGACCGGCGCAACCGGCGGTCGTTTCAAAGCAAATGCCATGCAAAAAGGTGGCGGTGCAAAAGAAAGAAGAAGAAAGAAAAAATTCTGCAAAAAAAAAAGAAAAAAAAAAGAAAAAAAAGAGAAAAAAAAAAAAAAAAAAAAAAAACTCAACATCAAACGGAAAGGATTCTTTATCATTTCATAGAAAAGAGTTACAGATACAATCAGAGGCTCAGACAGGCTTGTTTTACAAGCGTTATTACAAGCTAATCCTACAATCGGAGGCTCAGGCGGTCCGATCCTACAACTAGCTAGGGGAGAGGGAAGTGTCAACCCGTGCTTTTATTGGCATCAGCAGAACGGGAGAGCTTGACAACAAAAGCGGGGAAGGGGGGCTGAGGCTGGCTTGCTTCAAAGCGGAAGCTTGAACAAAGTGAGGAGCAGATGCAGGGGCACCGGAACGTCCTCCCCCGTGATGTTCCTTTGATGCTCTCCAATCCTCCCGAGCGCCGGCCGTTGGAGACGGCAACACTCGGGCGCCAGACACGACGTAAGTTCGCGTATCTTCTCCACCGAAGGTGCGCTCCGGGGAAAGATGTTAGGTACTCCAACAATGTCCCACCTGGCCACCGCGTGCAACACTGCCGGTGTTACGCCGAGGCTCAGCCGCACCAGAAACCCAGTGGGGGCTGCGGCCACGGCAGCCCTTAACTCCATATCTCCTAACTCCGGTCACAATCCCGACGGGGTTATTAAAGGGGCATGGGGAGTGGAAAGATGGTTTTCTTTCTGTTCGAGTTGGGAAGCTCATGGGGTATGAAGAAACCCTCCCCCCAGAAAGCCTTATATAGAGGGGGAGAGTTGGTGACAATCAATTCGCGCAGAATTCGAAGAGTGAGTTACCGAGGCGGCGGGCAATAATGAAGCCACCAAATTCCAAGGGGGCTGCAGACCGTTGTACTTCTGTCGATTTACGAGACCATTAATGAAGGCGCGTCTCGCGCACCGAAGCGTCAGGCGCAGAACATGAACGGCCAAGAAACGCTTCCCCGATAGAAGATGGGGAAACTAATTACTTCAGAAGACCAAGTGTTAGACAGAACCAAGGCTCTGCATGGTCCTCGGACTCAGGCCTATGGGGAAACTAATTACTCCAGAAGACCAAGTGTTAGACAGAACCAAGGCTCTGCATGGTCCTCGGACTCAGGCCTATGGGGAAACTAATTACTTCAGAAGACCAAGTGTTAGACAGAACCAAGGCTCTGCATGGTCCTCGGACTCAGGCCTATGGGGAAACTAATTACTTCAGGAGACCAAGTGTTAGACAGAACCAAGGCTCTGCATGGTCCTCGGACTCAGGCCTATGGGGAAACTAATTACTCCAGAAGACCAAGTGTTAGACAGAACCAAGGCTCTGCATGGTCCTCGGACTCAGGCCTATGGGGAAACTAATTACTTCAGAAGACCAAGTGTTAGACAGAACCAAGGCTCTGCATGGTCCTCGGACTCAGGCCTATGGGGAAACTAATTACTTCAGAAGACCAAGTGTTAGACAGAACCAAGGCTCTGCATGGTCCTCGGACTCAGGCCTATGGGGAAACTAATTACTCCAGAAGACCAAGTGTTAGACAGAACCAAGGCTCTGCATGGTCCTCGGACTCAGGCCTATGGGGAAACTAATTACTTCAGAAGACCAAGTGTTAGACAGAACCAAGGCTCTGCATGGTCCTCGGACTCAGGCCTATGGGGAAACTAATTACTTCAGAAGACCAAGTGTTAGACAGAACCAAGGCTCTGCATGGTCCTCGGACTCAGGCCTATGGGGAAACTAATTACTTCAGAAGACCAAGTGTTAGACAGAACCAAGGCTCTGCATGGTCCTCGGACTCAGGCCTATGGGGAAACTAATTACTCCAGAAGACCAAGTGTTAGACAGAACCAAGGCTCTGCATGGTCCTCGGACTCAGGCCTATGGGGAAACTAATTACTTCAGAAGACCAAGTGTTAGACAGAACCAAGGCTCTGCATGGTCCTCGGACTCAGGCCTATGGGGAAACTAATTACTTCAGAAGACCAAGTGTTAGACAGAACCAAGGCTCTGCATGGTCCTCGGACTCAGGCCTATGGGGAAACTAGCCACTACTTATGAAGGCAGCACCTGTGCCTAGGTCTTGCATGGTCCTCGGACCCAAGCCTACGGAGAGCTAGCCACTACTTATGAAGGCAGCACCTGTGCCTAGGCCTTGCATGGTCCTCGGACCCAAGCCTACGGAGAGCTAGCCACTACTTATGAAGGCAGCACCTGTGCCTAGGCCTTGCATGGTCCTCGGACCCAAGCCTACGGAGAGCTAGCCACTACTTATGAAGGCAGCACCTGTGCCTAGGTCTTGCATGGTCCTCGGACCCAAGCCTACGGAGAGCTAGCCACTACTTATGAAGGCAGCACCTGTGCCTAGGTCTTGCATGGTCCTCGGACCCAAGCCTACGGAGAGCTAGCCACTACTTATGAAGGCAGCACCTGTGCCTAGGTCTTGCATGGTCCTCGGACCCAAGCCTACGGAGAGCTAGCCACTACTTATGAAGGCAGCACCTGTGCCTAGGCCTTGCATGGTCCTCGGACCGAAGCCTACGGAGAGCTAGCCACTACTTATGAAGGCAGCACCTGTGCCTAGGCCTTGCATGGTCCTCGGACCCAAGCCTACGGAGAGCTAGCCACTACTTATGAAGGCAGCACCTGTGCCTAGGCCTTGCATGGTCCTCGGACCCAAGCCTACGGAGAGCTAGCCACTACTTATGAAGGCAGCACCTGTGCCTAGGCCTTGCATGGTCCTCGGACCCAAGCCTACGGAGAGCTAGCCACTACTTATGAAGGCAGCACCTGTGCCTAGGCCTTGCATGGTCCTCGGACCCAAGCCTACGGAGAGCTAGCCACTACTTATGAAGGCAGCACCTGTGCCTAGGCCTTGCATGGTCCTCGGACCCAAGCCTACGGAGAGCTAGCCACTACTTATGAAGGCAGCACCCGTGCCTGGCCCTTGCCTGGTCCTCGGACCCAAGCCTATGGGGAGCTTGCCACTATCTTTAAAGTAGCAACAGAGTCTTCTATAAGAGGCTAATCACTTGCCGGAGGATTGAAGCGCTGAGCTAACTATTTGGGAAAAACCAACCAGCGGAAGGCCTTGGGGGGAATGAGGGCCGTGGGTGTCAAAACCCTCCTCCCCGTTCAAGGGAACGTGCAGCAGGATTTTGAGGGGCTATTGTGGGGCCCGAGGGCCTGGAATTTTTGGCCCACCTCTAGACTGGCCCAAGGCCCATGCCGAGGATCAGTGGCTGTCCCAGGCAGCTGCCTAGGGACTTTTCGGCCCTCTGGGCCGCGCCGAGGACAACCCTGTCCTCGGCGTACCTATCCTGATCCCAGTACAGGCGGTCACATCCACACTTAATGCGTCTACCTAACTCCCCTGGCAATCTCAGTGTTGAGAGGACTCCTGAACGGCGGAACCTTGGGTGTCGCGATCCACAGTACGGCGGGAAACGTGGCTGATGGGACAAGTCCCTAAGCAGTGGTCTGGATGACTGACAGTTGGAAGGCTAGGATTGGCCAAAGAGGGTATATAAATGCAAGGAGCCCTTCAGAGTAGGGGGCTCCTCGGCCATCCGAGGAGCAACCCCCAAGACGATAAGAACAAAGAAAAAGCCCCCAAGAAGGAGGAACACTTCAGGCGAGCCGGTGGCAAGCCTGTTGGCGCCGAACCCTACGACCCACTCTCTAAATAAATTTATTGCTGGGGGATCTACGACAAAACGAGCCCCTACATACCTCTATTAATTTGATAATTTCTACGTTGATGACATTTAATATATATATATATATATATATATATATCAAAATTCCTTATAGCTATCAACCACGTTTTTTTTCTCTCTCTTTTTTTTTTTTAATTTTTTATATGTTACGTTATGTTGAATCAACTTTTTTTTTTTTTTTTTCATTCTATTCATATGACCTTTTTCTAATTCCAATTTTTATGGGATAAAAACAAACACATTGATTAGATATCTTTAATTTCAATAAGATTTAAATGAATTATATTTCAATTGGAACTCTACCAATATATATAACCCTATATATCCTTTTTGGAGTGAAACTTATTTCAATATGTGAATGCCTAAATCCCATGACAATGCAGGTATGCATTCTTTCTTCTTTTATAATTATTATTATTATTATTTTCATTTTGTTTATTTTCTTTAGTGTTATTATTGGTTTTTCGTCTTCATGTTATTTTAATTAATGAATTCAAAACATTCGAAAACATTGTCAAGTTTCTAAAGGCTCCTTTGAATTTGTATTTTGTTTTTATTAAATTGATTAGGTTTTGTGTATTGGTTGCCTTTCGTTTAAACTGATTTTCTTAGCTTTGATCTAATTTATATGCTTAGGGTTAGGGTCTTAGAATTAATTAGATTAATTTTAACAATTTTCTTATTCGATTTTTATGTTACATCAAATTATCAAGATGTTTTACACCTGTATTCTTAAATTATCAACTTTAATTTTAATTTATAATATTATCAAGATTATATTAATTTTAGATTTATCAATTGTTTAGTACGTTTTTTTTTTTATAAATAATTATCAATTTAAAATTCAATTTGGAATTATCAATTTAATTTAGTTTTAGGAAGAAATCTTACCCCTTATTTTAGAGAGATAATTATTTACACTTGATAATTTTTTCTTTTATCTTTATTGAATCTATTAAAATATATAATTATTTATACATTTATTTTATAAGCTTTTTCATGAAACCATGCAACGCACAGGCCTATAACTAGTAAAATAAAAAATCATTTCAAGCCTTTAATTACTTAACCACCCAATAAGCAGGATTGAATTGCGACAAATTAGAATAGGTTTGCCATAAGATGAATGGATTATCCACCACATAAATAATATGATAGTTGTGAAAGCTAAGGTCATCACATCAATGCATTAGTTATTGGGGTATAGTAAACAACTTAGGGTGAGGTTTAGGTCAAATGCATCCAGTGCAACTGGGCACTAGAACCAAACCTCATCCAGGAAACCATACCAAGTAAAAAGATATAGATGACAAATTTTTTTGAAATTATCGTTAAAAAATATATTTGGTAGTCAAACTTTTGGAAGACTTGCATTAGATATAGAATTTCAAATTATAAAAAAAGTTAGATTTTTAATCAATAATTAAGTTTTTGTATCTATTCTAAGAAATGATAAGATAGTAGGAAAAAAATTTGATAAGGACAATTAAGTTGTTGTTTTTATCTTAAAAATTGCTGCAATTTGATGCAACTACCGATCTATTAAACATAGTTTACACTTGGCATAATCACAACTTCTGAACCTAGCTTTTATTATATGGTAAGTATATCATGATGAAAATGTATTGTATATATAAAAAAAATAAAAAAATAAGCATGCTATATCAAATATTTTCACTACCTTTTGGTATGCTTTTGTCAAAATCCAAATGGCAGTTTAAAAAATGATGTTTAAAAAAAAAAAATGCAAAGTACTTCTTAAGATAATGTAATTTAGATGGTCTTGATTCTCTTATATATCATTCATACACATATCTCATTTTATATTTAAAACGTGGGTATCAATAAAAAATATGTATCTTATATGTGAAATTATGAATATTATATATTTAAAGTGTACAACAATATAAAAAACACTAATATAAAATTTATCGTAACACCTCAAATTTTTTTTTTTTTTAATTTATAAAATACTGCCTAAAAATCTACGAAATACATACTCATTAGAGATTCCAATTTCCAAACAACACTTTAAGCTAACTATCATGTCCAGCCAAAAGAAAGAAAAAGCTGTATTATCAAACATCAACATCATCCAATGTGCAAGTTGAAAGTAGTCGTTATTATTGGCCGTCGAAGATGCGAGGTGTAGAAGATTCTGACGATAGTGCAAGAGTAAGAAAAAAAGTTGGAACAGTAAAAGAAAGCAGAAGAAAATTGTTGTGAGCAGAGACAAAATTGAAACAGAAGCAGAAGAATAATAATTGGACGAGAGAAGAGAGAACCCACAAGCATTGGTGATGAAACATTAGCCGCCAAAAAAGTTTCGTGAGCATCAAAGTGCCTAACGAGTAAACGCGTAGAAAGTGTCTGGCCAGCTCCGCTTTTTGTTTTTAGCTTTTAATTTTTATATTTTATAAATAGTTTAAAAAAAATTCTATTTTTTTGTTTTAAAATTTTTTTAAGATATAAATATATTTTAGTACACTCTTAATAAAAAAAATTTAACAAAAAATTAAATAAGCTGTTTTTATAAAATCACGCTATCTTTTCGGATCTTTTGATTTTTCAGAACATGTGATGGGACGGAATGACAACAAAACAAGGTGCGGAAGCTTAAAATAAAACGGAACGCCGTAGAAAAAAGAAAAGAAATGAAAACAACTGGACAATGAATTCAATGAAAATGGGCAAGAAAACAAAGCTCTGCCAGTAACACGGCAAGTGAGGAACACGTGCTCCATAAAGAGCAACTCTAATCTTACATCCTCGTCAATTACTTTATATAACAGCCAGAGAAAAGGTTTTTTTTTTTTTTTTTTTTTTTTAATTTTTTTTATCATATTTATGATTATGAATACCGACTTTTCTATTTCCCACGTGGTTTAACAATGCTGTACTCCGGATTAAAAGCTAAAGTATTTTACTATCAGTTATCAGTCTAGCATCACCTTTTAGCTTTTACTTTTAATTTTTATATACAGTTTTTTAAAATATTATTTTTTTTAGAATGCAAATATAAAACACTTTTTGTAAAAAAACTTTTAACAAAAAACTAAATAAGATAGTTCAAAATAGACAATACAATAAAACTAAAAAATGCTTTGTCAAATTTTTTTTTTTTTTTTTTTTTTTGGGTATTTGACTTTTTCATGCTCTAAAAATGAAGAAAGATTTGTCAAAAATCGTCAAATTTATTAGGGTTTTGTAGTTTAATAGTAATGTTGATCTGAATTCACGTCCCTCACTTGTATAACAAATTAAATTATATAAAAAAAATATTATAATCATTAATGATATTATGTAAAATTAATATTGTTATGATTACAACTTGTTACAACAATAATTTTTTTTTTTGAGAAACAAACACACACACGCACACACATAAGGGAGAGAGAAAGAGGTTCTAACACAAAAACATACAATAACTCCATTCAAAAGCCGTGATAACTTTTAATGAAGGGTGTGACAATTTATACTACACTTTGTTATAGTAATAATTGTAAAAGATTGTGAAAATACTTATATATGTCCATGACATTACTTAATTTAATATAAGATCATTAAAAAAAATGAAAAGCGATAAAACATGGTATATCTTTCTATTTTATTTGGGAGTTTATAAAGAAGTAATGGAAAGTGAGGGAAACAACTGTTAGCATGACTTTGCCCTTTAATTTATTTTTTCCCTCAAGTTAAAGGGAAAATGAATATTTTACTTTCATTTTATAAAGGAATTAGTGCTTAGAAGATAATAGAATGGGAAGTATTCGGTCATAACAAGTTCATTCATTTGTACTAAACTTTCAACCAAGTGATAGATGGAATATCCATTCAAACATCTTTTGTTATTCCAAATGGAAATTTTTTTTATGTGGAGAAGAATTAATATTTAATGGGGGGTTTCATTTCATTGAAAGGTGAATGAAAAAAGAAAAGAAAAAAGAATGGATGTAAAGCAGAACCTCAAACTCTCCTTTAGCTTTTTTAAGCTTTTAAACTCCAAAATACAAAAGCAAAAGGCATCCCATCCACCAACAAGAGCACCACCACGGTCCACATACAAAGGTTGAGGTACTAAAGAAGAGTGTAGGTGATGAGTGGGCTCCACGTTTTACTTATCCTCCCCAACCCACGCCCACAGCTTGGGACAACAATTAAAATAAGGTTTGTGAGGACATCAACTATGAGACAACGAAATCTTTCTCAAAGCTTCAAAGGAGCAGCGAATATGCCCATTTAACGGTGGAGAAAACACTTTCCTCCTCCACCATCCCCTTTTAATCTTTTTATTTATTTATGTATTTCTTTAGAGAAATAGTTTTTAATTTTCAACCTATAAGATCTGTTCCTAATGATTATTCTTTAAACCGATATGCCGATTGATTTTTTGATATAGACGGGACGTAGACACCGATTGGTTTTTTGATATAGAAGGTAATTGAAACTCCAAATTTCTAATTCGACTACAAAAAACTTTACCAATTAAATTAGCTAGAATAGAACCCACTTGTGTATTTTCATTTAATTTAAAATTTTCTACATATTTTTTTGGTTTCCATTTAAACGTAGACAGCCTCCTCACCAATAATACTTAACTTTCAAGGTCAAGATAACTTAAAATGACCTTATCTCAAATCAATTATCAAGTCATAAAAATCTGTTGTTCAATAGGCATTGTAGGATCATGCACAGTTGCACATGTTTCAAACGTCGACCACCCAAATACAAGAAACATTTATGATGAAATCCTAGAACATAGGCGTACATTTTGGATTAAGATAATATGATATATGTTGCTTCATGATAATTGCTACTATTTATTATCATTATATATCCAAAGTCCAAACACACCAATTAATTTTTTGATGTGATCTCTTATCTTCATGAATCATGAATTGGCTATTCACTAATTTGTTTCTTTGTTGAAACTTGACTCTATCTAAAATCATTACTAGTTATATTTCTAAAGAAAAAACAAAATTTTGACAAAATGATTATATTAAATTAAAAAAAAATTACCTGTAGACAAATTGTATTTTTGTTTATTTGTTTATTATCATGCTTGGCAAACAGATGAGTTTCACCCAAATAAAAACAATGATGGGATATTATTACTAGTACATTTGGCCTTGTTTACACCGATCGAGGAGGCGTGACAAAATTGGACGGTCCCAATTTATGATTTGAAAAAAAAAAAATGCACTAGATACGGTACATTATTGGCACAACTGTATAATATAATATACAAAGCACCTGCAAGTCATTTTAACATTTCCCAAGTAACCCAAAGAAACAAAAAAGTCCATGCCAAATTGCGCACAAACCCTAAATATTACCGTGTCTATATCAACCAAAGCCACCCTCATTACTCTTTTCCATTAGACTCCACAAATTCACATCCTCTCTCTCTCTCTACCTCCTTTTTTTTCTTCTCTCTTCTTTGCATGGACTGAGAGAGAGAGAGAGACTATATTCCAATATTAATATAATCATTTCAGCCTTTGCGTTCTCATATTATTTTGTGTTTTGTGCTTTTCCACCTACAAAGATGTCTCGCACATGCTCACAGTGCGGGAACAACGGCCACAACTCGCGCACGTGCACGGAGCCTAGCGGTGGAGGCTGTGGTAGCGGTGCTGGTGGCGGCGGCGGCGGCGGCGACGTGTCAGGAGAGAACGGAATCATGCTGTTTGGTGTGCGAGTCACTGAGGGAAACTCGTTTAGGAAGAGTGCTAGCATGACTAATCTCTCACAGTTCGACCAGCAGCCTCAAGACCCCAACGTCGAATCTGGCTATGCCTCCGACGACGTCGTTCACCCCTCCGGCCGTAGCCGCGAGCGCAAGAGAGGTGCTTTTCTTATATTTAATTTTACTATTTCCTATCCGTTTAAGCTTTTAAAACTCGTGATTATTTATCTCATCATTTTCTATTAACTTATACTTTTAGAACGAGAACTTTGAGTTAGAATTAATTGTGTTTTTTTTTTTTGTCCTTTGTGTGTATAGGGGTGCCATGGACGGAAGAGGAGCACAGGCTATTCTTGCTGGGGTTGCAGAAGGTAGGGAAAGGAGATTGGAGAGGGATTTCTAGAAACTTTGTGAAAACGCGTACACCTACACAAGTTGCAAGCCACGCTCAGAAGTACTTTCTACGGAGGGCCAACCTGAATAGGCGACGCAGGAGATCTAGTCTCTTTGACATCACTACTACTGATACGGTAATAAAAGTGAGACAGAAAGATTTATATTTCGTACATAATAAATCTCAACAAACAGTCAAGTTATTTTCCAACCTTTTGTGTGTGGCACTTAATAGGTTTTTTGGTCATTTTTTTTGGATTTTGAATGACAGCTTATGGGTTCTTTAATGGAAGAAGAGCAAGTCCACCAAGAAACTGCTCCACTACCAAAGCCACAGCCACATTTAAGCCATAATCTCGGTGGGTTCCCAGTGTCAACTTTTCCTGTGTCGCTCTCTGCAGTATCGCACGTTGGTGAAAGCCAAGTTGAAAATCTCTCTTTTATGAGGTCGACAAGTAAGCCCATTAGGCCAATACCAATTCTTCCGGTCCCTCCATCTTCAAAAATGGCTGAACTTAATCTGAATCAGAAGGAGACCTTGCCTTTGTCACTGAAGCTCTCTCCAGCATCTTCGGACGAGCAGTCACCGCCGCCGCCGCCGCCGCCACCGGGGAAGCACTCTTCGGCTTTTCAGGCCATGCCAGGCAACTTTAGCAGCAATGGGGATAGCATTATTAGTGTTGCTTGAAGAATTATTATTATATGCTAAAAAAAAAGTCTCTGTAAAGGTTGAAGAAGATGAAAGTTTGGATTAGATATATATAGATATGACTAAAATTTAATTTGATTAGGCCAAGAAAAATTAGGTTATTAGTAGGTACTACTAGTACTAGGTGATTAATTCCTTGTCTGTATAGGTTTAGAAAAATACAGAGAAGAGGGCATGTCGTTTTCAATGTTGTGATGGATTCTTGTTTCATTTGTATGGTCGCTTTTGGGGTGAAATGATAAGAGCACCAGGTACCCTCTTGTTTCTATGGTCTGCTGGCATGTTGGAGCTTCAACTAGGCAAAAATATCTGAAAAGTTTGAATCTTTCTCTATTATCTAATAATCCAAGCTATTAAATTCTGTTGCTTTTTCTGTTTCTTAGTTTGCTATAATTGAGTTATGAGTAATTCAAGAAAAAGGTCGATTAGCTTCATTACTGAAAATATTTATTATTAGACAAATAATTAATGTGATTTTTATACATAGATATCACAATATTACTAGTGAAGTTTTAAGGAAGTACAGTAGTTGATATTTTCTTGACTTAATTATTATTTAAGAATAGAAAAAAAAAACTATTTTTACATTTCACTATTCATGTAAAGTGTACAATATTATAGTTATAAGAATTGTACACTTTCTCCCAATGTGGTAAATATTAGCGACATTTTTTCTTACAATGTATACTTTACGTGGTACTATTTATGTAAACCTAAATATATATATATAGGAAAGCTAATGTTATTGTCAAAATTATAGGGCTGCTTTTGATTAAGTTGTTCCTTAAACAATGACTTGCATGATATACCAAAAAGGACCACAAAAATGGCAAAAACTTTCTTCAATCAACTGTGTGTCAAAAGGAGAAATACTAAAATGTGCTTTATGCCTTTTCCTTTGTAAGGTCGGTGCGTTTCCTTCACCACACTAGCTAGGTTAATTAAACATGCACGCTCGTTTTATCTTAGGTTCATGGGGATTGCCTTTACGAAAAAAAAATGCATCATGAAATATGACAAAGATTATGTGCTATAGTGGCTCTATTTTAAAAAAAAGCATATATGCTGCAGTGCACTGTGCCAATGCAAATTTCCAAATGGTTTTTCATACAAGCTTCACGGTTCTGAAAGTTTTTGAAATAACGTTATTGTGTTTTATCTTTGTAAGCTATAGGGAAAAAGAAATTATATACTACCATATTCTTCTCTGCAATGTAATGTCAAGAATTTGCCAAGTTTTGTAATCTGCTAGGAAACTAGTATTTGTTGCAGTAAAAAGAGGCTATTTTATCAAGATTTTTGTATCTCAACTAATAGTTCTTAATTTTCAAGTGAGATCGATATTTAGAGTTTAAATTCTTCTTCCTCCATTGTAACTATTAAATTTATAAAAAAAAAAAAGATAAAAGAGAAACAAATAGGCAATTTTCCTGATTTTTTTGGTATAAGTATTAATTTACACGGAGTAAATCAATTAAATCATAAAGATTCTCTCTATTTTAAATAAATCCATTTCATAAGTTTGATTAAATATTATAAATTCAAAAATATGTTAATATCCCATTATTTAAAAATTTAAATAATATAACATCATTTACACAAGTAAATGTAAAAAATATAATTTTTTATTTTTATTTTTATGAAATAGACCCCTCTATTTAAAATAAGATGTTCTTTAATCCCTAACCACCAAATTGTACTACTACTACAAAAAAAAAAAAAAAAAATGTAAAATAACATGATCTTTAAATCCTAACCACCAATATGATCTTTAAATCATAAGTTTGATTAAATATTATAAATTCAAAAATATGTTAATGTTCTATTATTTAAAATTTTAAATAATTTAACATCATTGATCATTTACACAAGTAAGTGTAAAAAATATAATTTTAATTATGAAATGGACTTCCTCTATTTAAAATAAGATGTTCTTTAATCCCTAACCACCAAATTGTACTACTACTACTACCAAAAACAAATGTAAAATAAGATGATCTTTAATTCCTAACACAAAACTACACTAGTATTCTAGTGTACTACTTTTTTTATAATTAGCTCCTTTACTACTATAGGGCATAGGCAGCGGAAAACTTAAGCTAGTTAGCAAGTCGTACCTCTCACTCCTTACTTTACTCGTGCTAAAAAATTAAGGCAAGTTGTCACGACAACAAGCAAGTGGATCTATGAGATGGTCCTACTGACAAAATTGGTGGCCAAATTTAAATTTATATGTAATCCAATGGATGCTAACAAAAAGACAAATGAAAATAAATAGAGTGATAGTAAATTTATAACATATCATAAATTTTATAAATTGATGTGTAAATTTTAAAAAAATTTAGAAATTTTATATATTTATAAAATAGTTGATGTGTCACAAATTTTTATTTATTGTTTGTCTACTTAGTTTGTAAGATTTTTATAATAAAAGTGATAGTAATTTTAATAATTTCATGAAAAAAAATCATATTAGAGATGTCATAATAACACAAATTAAATAGTGATGTGTGTCATCTTGGCTAAACATGCCAAGTTAATAATTTTGTAAGTTGGATATAGGAGAATCCTAATATAATTGAGTTAGTGGTGGTTCAAGATGTGTTGAATTTATCTTCTTTGTAATATAAATGTTACAATCTTCCCATAAAAAAATAGTGATGCGTGTCATCTAAAAATTCTCAAAATTAATATCATTTTAGCAAATTAAAAATTATTGTATGTCAATTGGATTTAAACACAAGTAATTTTTTACTCAAATTTAAATAATATTTCATTAATATTTATCTCTAATAAAATGATTAAAATTATAGATAATTATCAACAAATAAAAATCCTAGTAGAATTCTTTGACTATTTAGATTTGGTAAATTCAAAAGGATAAATCATAGTAAAAGTGTAAAACCACTCAGAAGATCACTATGAAATAGAGACATTGTTCTCTCAAGTATTGAAAGCCGGTCAAGTTCTAATGTTTTGAAGAACTTTAAAATCTCTCAATATTGAAGTTCTATCATATTCAAGCTGATCCAAATATTTATCCTTTTTTAAAATCTTCAAATTTAATCACTTTTGAAGACAAGAAATATTTTACTGTATTTTTAAAAGAATAATAATCCAAATTTATTATATAATATTTATCCGATCTACAACTACAGTTACCAATTATATGCCATCTGTTAACATCCGGGGTTTAAAGAAAATCTAGCATTTTACTATTGTTTTAATCATACACATGCATGAAAGAATATAAGGTTAATTGCGCACTCTATTGAGGAAATATATATATATATATATATATATATATATATATATATTGAGTCCGTCTTTTTTTTTTTGAGTGAATTATTGTATCCATTTTAATTTCCCCGAATTGATTTGCAGTGTCCGTGGGAGATCCGCTTATTTTGCTGAAACTGAAAATTTTTCACTAAAAGTATGATAGATAAAAGTAAAAGTTTGCTAAATTAGTACAGTAATACCTATAAATAGTACCAAAAACTGAGTTAAATAGTAAAAATAAGTTGGCAAAAATAATTCATGTCAAACGTACATGCAACATGCAAATACTCACATATCCTTAGCAACTTCTCTTGAATTCATTTAGCAAAAAAAAAAAAAAAAACTTCTCTTGAATTCAAAATTTTTAACGTTAAATTCCTTTTCCTCAATTTTCGCACCAAAGAACTTTATACCACCAGCGTTTAGGTGGAGGCGTTATATGCTGTACCCGGCATATATGCCAGGTACAGCATATACAAAATCATTTAGGTGAGATGCAATCCTCTCATATTGTGGTCCAGTTGGGTCAATGATAAAATGCCAAGTCATTAAAAAAAAAATCTGAACTTTAAGTCAGCAAGCTAATGTGACAAACAAATCCCACATTTTCTAAAACTCAAACACTCCTAAACTTTTTTTTTTCTTTGTCAACAAACACCCTAAACATCTATGGCAGAAACCTCTATAAACTAGAACCTCACCGTATGATTGACAATAAGTTTATGTCTAAAATAACTACTAGAGAGAGGTTTCTGAAGGGGAAAAAAAAAGATAGTGGACTGTGTGAAGAATATTAAAGGAAGAACAAGAGTTTTGGGGATAATAGTAGCTAAAGGCCTAAAACTCTCTCTACAAGTGATTTAATATGGAGGCATAAGGTGGATATTTATAGGTTCAAACTAGAAGGGGTTTTGGGAGGGGTTCTAAAGCTCCCTAGATGATTCTGCTACCCACCTTCAAGATTGAATTATTTTGGGACGCATTTATGAAAAATTAGGGTTTCTAGAGTAAGCAGCTTGCGCGGGCTTTGGAACCTTGCTTGGGTGCTTACATACCCACATGCATATACATGCTACGTTGAAAGCGTTGTTTCCCTAACTTCAAACAAGCATTTACATCTTGTTTTAAATCCAAGTTGGGTTAAACTTGTGTTCATTTTGAAACCCCAGATGTCTATTTTCCAATGAAACAAGTCTCACTCAAAAAAAAATTTTGATTCAAGAGATAGCAAAAGATTTAGAAAATGTAATTTTTTCAATATCAATTTTGAAGCAATTTTGAGCACTTCTAAGTTGTAATTACTTCCAAACTATTGTGGTGGACCTTTTTTGTGTTTTGGGTTGGATTGCTCCAGCTATACCACAACCCGTGATTCTGGGGTAGGAGAGTCGGGGCTGGCCTAACTGAAACACACCTTAGGCCAACTTGTGCACAAGTTGGGCCATCCCCGTACAGAAGTGTCCTGGCAGGAACCTTGAACGTATCACAGGCTCACAGCAGGAAAAACTGTTGCAGATATTATAGTAGGAAACACGGTGCAGTAGGATAACTAAAACATTTTTCTACTATTAACAATAATACATGAATAACACCACAAAGGAAGACATAACAATATGGTTACGAATGACAAGGTCGCGGCAAAAAGAAATTAACAGTAAGATAACAAGTTAGTCATTCATCAGTAAAATATGATTCATCTGCCAAAGGAATTGGCTTAGTTGTTCAGCGAATGCAAGCCCAAAAAGGAGCTGATCTCCAATGTGGGTAACCTCAGAGGGAATTCTTGCTGCAGAGGTTACTCACTTTGAAAAGGACCTAGATGACTGAAATTTGAGTTCCTAACTTATTAGAGAGTGGGTCTATTGAGAGAGAGAGAAATGGGTAACCTATTGATGCATGCCTTTATTCCTAGCACTCACGTTTCATCTCTCTCTTTTTGGATTTCTGTAATTTTCCCTTTCTTCTTTGTTTACTCTGTTTTCTTTTCTTTCTTTCAATCTTTCTGTTTTCTGTTTGCCATTGTTTCTTCTCCTTTCACTGTTCACGACTATAGCCTTTTATACTGCCTGCCATGACAGGATTTACTATTTTTACCCCTCAACCACTTTTGGCTCGTTGTGGGTGTCCTTCCAAGACTGACCACTGCCCGCCGGGTGCCCAGCCACCACCACTACACTGTGTTGGTTGCACCACGCCTCATTCCCAGAAAAAAGTGGTTTTGTTTTGCCTCCTACCTCCCTTAACATTCTCATCTAGATAAGGGTTAGACATTTCCCTTACCACCCTTTATGGCATGCATCTAGTGATTCCAACTCATGTTTACTTCTTTTGGGTGAGATGTCATTCCAGCAGGACATTTCTCCCAAAAGAGCTTGAGTGAGAATCCCAAAATAGGCTCCCCTTTCTCCCTACTGTCATACCACACCCTCTCATACCTTTGACCCATGGCCCACCTCCCCTGTATTGGTTGGGTATAAATAGGTGGTGCCTGAGCCTTATGTGCATGCTCCACTTCTGTCTGAATCCATCACTTTTTTGGCCTTCACGCATTTACCATTGCCCTCGTGTTTATCTGATTCTGCTGCACGTTCTGGTATTCATTAACTCTCGCGGCATGAATGATACGTGGGCCTTTGGGCTTTCGTTCTCTGCATTCCATCTCCTCTTTGGGCTGAGCATTGTTTGGGTGTGGGCTCTCTCCCTCTTACCTGGCTCGTGTCCCCTTTTATCCTGTGTCTGTGGGCTGGCTGGTGCTCCTGCCATGCCACTGCATTGTTCCTGCTGTGATATCACTTATTCTTTTACCTTGTTGTTACCTCTGAGCTTACGGGCTGAAGCTCTTGACAGTCCATTTCTTACATTCATTTCTTCTTTTGGGCCTTACTGGCCAGCATTCCTACTGGGCCAGCTCATTCCATGCCTTGGGCTTCCTAGCCCATTTCATTCCTTGGGCATTCTTAGCCCATTTCATTCTTCCTTACCTCTTTCACTCCCATGGGTTTTTGCTAAATCTTTTGGGCTTCCCTGTCCCAATTACCACATCCTTACCTTTTGGGCTTATTGGCTTTTGTGCCAACCCTATGAATTTAATAATTCCCTTCTTGGACTTTCTCGGCCCATTTTACTTTCTCTCCATCTCTTACAATTCCCATGAGTTTACTACTTCATTCCTTGGGATTCCTCAGCTCATTTGCTTTCTTCCTGGCCACTTATTATTTATGTGGGCTTGTTGACCATTATTCCTACCATTTTGGCCTAATGGTCTTTATTTTACTATTTTTTTTCTCCATCTCTTTCATATTGTTAGGCTTCTTCTGCCATTGGGTCCTTTTGTCAAAAGTGGGCATCAACAACTATTAAGAATACCTTAATTACCATTGGTTGACATTTTTAAAACTTCTCACTAGGGATGGAGATTTAAGATTATCAACAAATACAAAGTGGGGTGTCTACATAATTCATGATAATAAGGATTGGAAGACGCTAAACGAGCAATTTGTCAAGGAATGAGAAGATATTGCGTATTGTAGTTTCACCAAACCTTGGATTGATGAACTAGACGTCCACAGCTCTCTCTCTCTCTCTCTCTCTCTCTCAAAAGGAAAACTTTTTGCACAAGCTATGTTTGCTTTGGTATTGTGGAAATCATTGTTTGAACTTTGAAGGTTTTTCTTTTTCCCCCAAAAAAAAAAAAAAAAATTGAACTTTTTTTTTTAGAGAAAAAAAATATTAGCTACATTTTTGCTTACAAGGTATACTTTACGTGTTACTATTTATGTAAACCTAAATATATAGGAAAGCTAATGTTATTGTCAAAATTAATATGGCTGCTTTTGATTAAGTTGTTCCTTAAACAATGACTTGCATGATATACCAAAAAGGACTACAAAAATGGCAAAAACTTTCTTCAATCAATTGTGTCTCAAAAGGAGAAATACTAATGTGCTTTATGCCTTTTCCTTTTGTAAGGTCGGTGCGTTTCCTTCACCACACTAGCTAGGTTAATTAAACATGCACGCTCGTTTTATCTTATGGCATGTTTGGATGTTTAAAAAAGGAGGGGGAGTAGAGTAGAGGGAGAAAGAGTAATCCAATTACCTTGTTTGGAAGTTTTTTAAGGAATGAGGGGGAGGGGTTTGGAAGGGTTTAGAGGGGTTTCAACTCCCTCTAACCACTGATTTTTAATTCCCCCAAATTGGAGAGATTTGGAGGGAGAGTAGAGTAAATAAATTATTGTCTAAGTAAATTCCCTAATTTACCATTTCTAACAAATTAATCATAGACCAATGTTGCAAGTCCATTTTCAAATAGGAGTAAATTTGTCTATTTTAATCATTTCTTCTCCTCTCCATCCTAATTTTTAAAACATCCAAATAAGGGGAAGGGCTAATTACTCCCTTCCCTCTTACTAATTTTAAAAATATCCAAACAAGGTGGAGGGGAACCATTCTCCTCTACTCTCCTCCCCACTACGCTCCTCTCCTCTACTCCCCTCTACTTTCCTCCCTCTCTAAACTTCCAAACAGGCCATTAGGTTCAGGGGGATTGCCTTTACGAAAAAAAAATGCATCATGAAATATGACAAAGATTATGTGCTATAGTAGCTCTATTTTATAAAAGCATATATGCTGCAGTGCACTGTGCCAATGCAAATTTCCAAATGGTTTTTCATACAAGCTTCACGGTTCTGAAAGTTTTTGAAATAACGTTATTGTGTTTTATCTTTGTAAGCTATAGGGGGAAAAAAAAAAAAAATATATATATATATATATATATATATACTACCATATTCTTCTCTGCAATGTAATGTCAAGAATTTGCCAAGTTTTGTAATTTGCTAGGAAACTAGTATTTGTTGCAGTAAAAAGAGGCTATTTTATCAAGATTTTTGTATCTCAACTAATAGTTCTTAATTTTCAAGTGAGATCGATAGTTAGAGTTTAAATTCTTCTTCCTCCATTGTAACTATTAAATTTATCAAAAAAAGAGAAAAGAAAAAGAAAGCAATTTTCATGGTTTTGTTGGTATAGGTAACTAAAAATTTTAATTTATAGGGAGTAAATCAATTAAATCATAAGGATTCTCTCTATTTTAAATAAATCAATTTCATAAGTTTGATTAAATATAATAAATTCAAAAATATGTTAAATAATATAACATCATTTACACAAGTAAATGTAAAAAATATGTATATTTTTTTTATGAAATAGACTCCCTCTATTTAAAATAAGATGTTCTTTAATGCCTAACCACCAAATTGTACTACTACTACAAAAAAAATGTAAAATAAGATGATCTTTAATTCCTAACTACCAATGTGATCTTTAATTCATAAGTTTGATTAAATACTATAAATTCAAAAATATGTTAATGTTCCATTATTTAAAATTTTAAATAATTTAACATCATTGATCATTTACACAAGTAAGTGTAAAAAAATATAATTTTAATTAAGAAATAGACACCCTCTATTTAAAATAAGATGTTCTTTAATCCCTAACCACCAAATTGTACTGCTACTACTAGCAAAAAAAAAATGTAAAATAAGATGATCTTTAATTCCTAACCACCAAACTGCAATAATATTCTAGTACTACTTGTTTTATAATTAGCTCCTTACTACTATAGGGCATAGGCAGCGGAAAACTTAAGATAGTTAGCAAGTCGTACCTCTCACTCCTTACTTTACTTGTGCCAAAAAATTAAGGCAAGTTGTCACGTCAACAAGCAAGTGGATCTATGAGATGGTCCTACTAACAAAATTGGTGGCCAATTTTAAATTTATATGTAATCCAATGGATGCTAACAAAAAGACAAATGAAAATAGAGTGATAGTAAATCTATAAAATACCATAAATTTTATAAATTGATATGTAAATTTAAAAATAAAAAATTTAGAAATTTATTTATTATATAGTTGATGTGTCACCAATTTTTATTTATTGTTTGTCCACTTAGTTTGTAAGACTTTGTAATAAAAATGACAGTAATTGTAAGGACTAGATTTGGGTCCCTAGCCCAAATAATGGATGAACCTAAGCTCAAAAAGCTCAATATAATGAATTTGTAGAGAGTGAGTTGGAAAACTGGGCTCTAATGAGTTAGGCAACAAATATAGAGGATTCAAATGACAAGAAAAGGAAGATGGACTGATTTAATCTAAAGAAAATCGTCATCGGCACTGTCTGAGGAGATCAGTTCTTATATATTTCTCTCAAATTTGATTACAAATTCAGTTCTTGATTGCTATAGTGTTTTTCTCTTAATTTCTCGATCATTTTCTCTCGGAGTATCTCTTCTATTTTATACTAACTCCCCCTTTGATCTCCACCTTCCACGTGCAAATCAGACTGTTGGTGTTGATTCTTGTCTCATTAGCACTTTCCTGAAATCTTTGGGTAATAGCTGTAAGGTTGGAAGTTACTGTTCAGATATCACTTCCTCATTAATGCGGCCAGAGAGTTAGCTGCAGAGCATTTAATGCGGTGGTAGCAGCTTTCCCTTTAGATATTTCATGGCCTCCCTTTGTCTTGTTCCTTCTTGTTACTTATCCTCATCAGTGGAATCATCCGGAACGTTACTCTTGATGTCATACTGCATCTTCTGACCTCAGCTTTGCCTAGCCGAGGAAGCATTCATCCTCAGATCACTTGCCTAGAATCATAACGCCTAAATCCCTTCCTTTAATTATCAATGTTGACCCCTATCATATGTTTATCCATCCTCGAATTTATGAGGTGTCCTCGGACTGGACCCTCGGCCTAATACATTCTACTGGGCCTAATATCCCTACAGTAATTTTAATAATTTCATGAAAAAAATTATATTAGAGATGTCATAATAACACAAATTAAATATTGATGTGTGTCATCTTGGCTAAGCATGCCAAGTTGATAGTTTTGTAAGTTTGATAGAGGAAAAATTCTTATATAATTGAGTTAGTGGTGGTTCAAGTTGTGTTGAATTTATCTTCTTTTTAATAAATGTTACAATTTTCTCGTTAAAAAAAATAGTGATGTGTGTCATCTAAAAATTCTCAAAATTAATATCATTTTAGCAAATTAAAAATTATTATATGTTAATTGGATTTGAATACAAGTAATTTTTTACTCAAATTTAATAATGTTTTATTAATATTTATCTCTAATAAAATGATTAAAATTAGAGATAATTATCAACAAATAAAAATCCTAGTAGAATTCTTTGACTATTTAGATTTGGTAGATTTAAAAGGATAAACCATAGTAAAAGTGTAAAACCACCCAAGATCACTATAAAATAGAGACATTGCTCTCTCAAGTATTGAATGCCGGTCAAGTTCTAATGTTTTGAAGAACTTTAAAATCTCTCAATATTGAAGTTCTATCATATTCAAGTTGATCCAAATATTTATCCTTTTTAAAATCTTCAAGTTGAATCACTTTTGAAGACAAGAAATAATTTACTGTATTTTTAAAAGAATAATAATCCAAATTTGTTATATATTTATCCGATCTACAACTACAGTTACTAATTATAAGCCATCTGTTAACATCTGCACTTTCAAGAAAATCTAGCATTTTACTATTGTTTTAATCATACACATGCATGAAAGTAGAGGAGTTCACCAAACCGCAAAAACCGCACTAAAATCGCCCGCAAAATGGTATAACCGCACTGCACCGTAAGTAACAATACACCGCATGGTGTAGTGTAGTTTGCAGTTTTATAATATGAAAACTGTACAAACCGCACCTCTCTCTCTCTATATATATATATATATATATCATGAGAAGGACACCTTGCTCTATAGGGTTTTCCAACCTAAGTATTTCCCCAATGGAAGTATATTTGATGCTGAGATCACTCCTCGCTGCTCCTTTGCCTAGAAGAGCATTTTGCAGGCTAGAGCAATGATTTGCAAAGGGGCTAGGTGGCGGATAGGTAATGGCACTACAATTGACATTTGGGGTCACAGGTGGATTGATGATATGGGTGGTGGACTTATAGTTTCAACACAGAGAGATCTCTCCTTGAAGTTTGTCCACGATCTGTTTATCCCTGGTACACGACATTGGAATGAAGAACTAATAGATAGAAACTTTATTCCCTCGAAGGCAAACTGTATCAAGAGCATCCTGGTGAGCTTTCGTGCTTCAGAAGATCTGCTAATATGGCTTCTAACTCCAGATGGCTCCTATACGGTAAGGAGTGCTTATAGGATGCTAGCCATGGCCTCTCACAATGCACTGCCTGGTACTTCCAATCCAAACGTTTCAAAGTAGTTATGGAGTGGTATTTGGAAGTTGCAGGTGCCAAATAAGGTTAGGCACTTCATGTGGCGGGCTTCAGGTGAGTCTCTACCTACCCGGTCTAACCTTAAGTACAGGCATGTGCTTGTAGATGGTACTTGTAATTTGTGTGAGAACCACCCCGAGGATGCCATGCATTATTTATGGATGTGTGACCACGTCAAATGCATATGGCTCTCTGACCCCACCTTTAATTTCCCCAAAGCTAGACGCTTCAATAGTTTCTGTGATCTGGTCTCTTTTGTGTTGTCAGAGGCGACATCAAGTACGACTGCCATATTTGCCATGGTTGCGTGGTGCATATGGGTCAGACGTAACAAGCTTAGGGAGGGTCAGCAGGTTTGGGATGTTGGTGACACTATTCAGAGGGCTCGGGACCTGCTGCAGGAATTCCGAGACGTCAACTTTCAACAGCACCGGTCTGTTACCCTCCGGGTTTGTACAAAATCAACTTCGACGGTGCGATGTTCGCCAACTTGGGTTGGGCAGGCCTGGGTGTTGCTATCAGGGACTCCGATGGAAAAATACTTGCTGCCCTCAGTCAGAAAATCCACCTTCCAAGGTCAGTGGACATGGTAGAAGCCTTGGCTGCAAGACATGCTCTCACTTTTGCTCAAGAGATCAGTATTTTTCGAGCTGAAGTGGAAGGGGACTCCTTAAAAGTTGTCTCGGCAATTAATAATTCTGAGCTGAATAGATCCCAGTTGGGTCATATTATCCTAGATATACAAAGTGCTAGTCAATGTATGCATTTTTGTCATTTTATTCATGTTCGTAGGGGGGGCAACAGATTAGCCCATGCCTTAGCTAAGAGAGCAGTTCTAGCTGCGGATACCGATGTGTGGTTAGAAGAGCTACCACCTGATTTGGATGATGTACTCTAGACAGATTTTCCTTAATAATATTGACTTACCAGTTTCTCAAATATATATATATATATATATATATATATAAAATATCAAATACATTATACATTAATAATTTAATACCCTAATAGTAGCTCCCTAGCTATATCTCACTGTATTAGTTTCTCAAAAAAAAAAATCTTATTACTCTCTCAACCCTCAAACCCTAGCCGCCACACTTCCACTCGAGTTGTCACTAGACTACTCACTGCCGTTGCGGTATTTATCTCTCTTATGTGTTCAATTCAAGTTTCTCTTTGTTAAAGTTAATCTATTGGCCTATTGCACTATTTACTAAGGACAAAGTAGCCTGTACATGACAAAATTGTTAATTATATTATTATTTTATGGATTGTTGCCGTTGGTATATTGGCACTTGGAAGTGATGGGACAATAGATATGTTAGATATTTAAGTTTATTTTTGTGGGTGATATATATTGAATTTTTATATAGCATGTGTATTATGGGCTTCAAACGGCATCTTATACACTGCACTGCACCGCACCGCATATGTGACCGCAAAAATGAGGTGTGGTGCGGTTATGGTTCTGGCTAAATTATACACCGCACATATGACTGCAAAAATGAGGTACAATGCAGTTATGATTTTGGCTAAACCGCACCACAAAGTGCGGTGCTAAAAATGGCCCAAAATCGTACCACACCGCAAACACCCCTACATGAAAGAATATAGGTTAATTGCACACTCTCTTGGGAAAAAAAAACTATTGAGTCCATCTTTTTTTTTTGAGGGATTTTTTGTTTTGGAGAGAGTTTCAACTTATGGCATCCGCTTCTGATGATAGCTCTTTATTACCAAACCAAGATACCAATTAGTTTTTGGTGTAGGTGGGAATTGAACCCAAATCTTTTATTCAACTAGTATAGACTTTATCAGTTGAGTTAACTGGAAGCCACTTGATTATTAAATCCATCTTAATTCCCTAAAACAACAAAATCCAGCCATGTCCCTTCCCCTAAATTTTGATTTGCAATATGCAAATACTCACATATTGTTAGCAACTTCTCTCGAATTCAAAATTTTTAACATTAAGTGTGGGTTTGGATACCACGTTTTCCAAACCCACGTTTGCGTTTCTGTCCCTTTTTTTTTTTTTTTTTTTTTTCAGCGCATGAACAGTACAATCACATGGATGTACTGTGCGGGAGACAATGTTTACTGTAGCAGCACTGTTCATGTACTGTAACGTCACTGTTCACGCACTAAAAAATATTAAAAATGGGTCACACGGTACTATTTACACATTTAAAAATTATTTTGCTACAGTATTTTCAGTTTTCAGTTTTCAGTTTCAGCAACAATAAGTTCAATCCAAACGGACTCTAAATTCATTTTCCTCAATTTTCAGACCAAAGAACATTAGCATACCACCAGCATTTAGGTGAGATGCAATCCTTGTAATGTGGTCCAATTGGGCCAATGATAAAATGCCAAGTCATTAAAAAGAACATCTCAACTCTAAGTCAGCAAGCTGATGTGACAGACAAATCCCATGTCTTCTAAAACTCTACACTCCTAAATTTTTTTTATTTTTTCTTTTGTCAACAAACGCCCTAAACATCCATGGCCGAAACCACTATAAACCAGAACCTCACCGTATCATTGAAAATAAGTTTATGCTTAAAGTGACTACTAGAGAGAGGATTTTGAAGAGGAAAAAAAAAAGAGTTAGTGGGCTGTGTGAAGAATATTAAAGGAAGAACAAGAGTTTTGGGGATAATGGTAGCTAAAGGCCTAAAACTCTCTCTACGATTGATTTGATATGGAGGCATAAGGTGAATATTTATAGGCTCAAACTAGAAGGGGTTTTGGGAGGGGTTCTAAAGCTCCCTAGATGATTCTGCTACCCATCTTCAAGATTGAATTATTTTGGGACGCATTTATGGAAAATTGGGGTTTCTAGATTAAGCATCTTGAGCGGGCTTTGAAACCTTGCTCGGGTGCTTACACACCCACATGCATATACATGCTACGTTGAAAGCATTGTTTCCCTAACTTCAAACAAGCATTTACATCTTGTTTTAAATCCAAATTGGGTTAAACTTGTGTCCATTTTGAAACCCTAGATGTCTATTTTCCAATGAAACAAGTCTCACTCAAAAATTTGTTTTTCAAGAGATAATGGCAAAAGATTTAGAAAATGCCATTTTTTGAATATCAATTTTGAAGCATTTTTGAGCACTTCTAAGTTGTAATTAATTACTTCCAAACAATTGAAAATACCTTAATTACCATTGGTTGACATTTTTAAATCTTCCCACTAGGGATGGAGATTTAAGATTATCAACAAATACAAAGTGGGGTGTCTACGTAATTCATGATAATAAGGATTGGAAGACGCTAAACGAGCAATTTGTCAAGGAATGAGAAGATATTGCGTATTGTAGTTTCACCAAACCTTGGATTGATGAACTTGACATCCACAACTCTCTCTCTCTCTCTCTCTCTCTCTCTCTCTCTCTCTCTCTCTCTCTCTCTCTCTCTCTCTCTCTCTCTCTCTCTAAACAACTTTTTGCGTAAGCTATATTTGCTTTGGTATTGTGGAAATCATTGTTTGAACTTTGAAGGTTTTTCTTCCCCCCCCCCCCCCCCCCCCCCCCTCTCAAAAAAAATTGAACTTAAAAATACTAATTGGTTGTTTTAGTTAAAAAAAATATTGGACATTTTGGGAACATAATGCTGAGTTCGAGTAATTTAGAACTTTCATATATATATATATATATATGACTATTTGTGTTTGTTTGTTTGTTTTTTTTTATTTATTTATTTATTTTATAACTTAGCAACAATATATGGTTTTTAGTTAAAACTTAAAAGAATGACTTTTATTGATTTGTAGATGATGGGAAAATCAACTTCAACATTTGACTTTTTCATAAGAAAATTTTAAATAATTCAAAGACAAGGCTGGTGATGTAGCATACCTCCGTTACTAATATCTTAGTTTTTGAAAATCTGTATGCAAAATCACGTAAAATTAATATTAGTTCTTTCAAGCTTGATCTTAAATTTCATTCACAAATTATATAGGAGTATTATGTTGATCAGTGTGATGAAACCTATTAATCAATAAGTATTTTATGACTTTTATTTTGTTTATATTTTGTTAATATTGAATAGATTCAAGTTTTATTTTCATATATTAATTAATTTAAATATTAGTATATTCATCATTTTGATTAAAACAAATTGGGTTTATCCTTTGACCCCAAAGATAAAATACTGGTTTGTTCATGTCTTTGAACCAAGAAAGGCAGTTGAAAACTTGAGATAGCCCATGATGATTTCTCAAAGATAACAATGCTAACATTGCACACATGAAAAAGGGCAAAACTTCTATCCAATGCTCCAATATATTAAACGGGACACAATGATGAAACATAGTCAATTTTAAACACGTGTTGTGGCCAATACATTGGAACATTGATGCAAGCCAAACCCATGGAATATGGTTTGATTTAGGGGATCCATATTCCATTAATAAGAAGTTTCATAAGGACATGTCCCTCGGAAATAGGAAGATCTAAACTTAATGGAGCAGCCACCAAGATGATTCTTTCTGCCTTGCTCTAATGATTCTAGCAATTGGAAAGAAACTTGCCAGCCTTCTCCTGAGTCCTGGGGCTAAGACTAATAATGTCAGCATATAGATAAAAGATTATACTATCTTGTTTCGAGTAATACTATCTTGACAAAAACAACTTTATATTACAATCATTAGAAGTTGTAACTTGTAAGTACAAAAGACTATGTAATAGTAAGGACAATAGAAGCATTTAACAAGAGAATGAACTATGCATAGGGGATATGCTTTTCTAATCTTTAAGGGGTGAGAAAATATACTAGCACCCATGGTAAATACAGAGTTCCATCGCTGAATATGTTTACATATTGGCAAAAGTGGATGCAGGCCAAACCTCTATGAATTATCTTTCCCTACTTAGGTTGCTTTGAAGCGTTTTGGCTAATTAGAAAGAAATGAGAAAGTGATATGTGTGTGTGTTACTATTTATGTACGTATGGAAAACATATTAAGATAACACTACTAGGAAGCATACTTGACTATAGGAGGAGCGATATTGATGAGAAAGCTGCAGTGTTCGAATCATTTCGATTCCTTTCATGTATCCTCTTAATATATTCTGCAGCTTTCTCATCAATATCTCTCTCACAAATCACATACGAGGAATTATCCTTTTCTGGTTCAATTAAGTAGGAATATTGCTTTGGATCGCTCTCTGGCTCCTGGGACCTCTGGCTTCTGGGAAATTCAGGCACCATTGAAGCATTCACAGAAGGAACTTTAGCTGTTGCAGGCACACAATCAATGGGTGGCTGTTTGAAAGTTGTTCCAAGACTCATACTTGCAAGAGAAAGAGTTGACAATTTCATGATGTTTGCCGCCAACATCATGGATTTCTCACAAAGAGATTTTTCCTTATGACTGGTCTTGTTAGTCATGGCGCGCGCAGATAATGATGAACTTTTAAACTATTTTCAAGAACGCAGATGAACTTATAGCAGAAAATAACAGCGAAGTCGGATTTTAAATTAGTAATGGTCATTGTGCCTTCCAATTTCAAAAACAAAGTTATTAACCAATTAAAGTCATATTGTTCTGTGGGGTTCCATGAAATTGGTGGAAAGGCACGATTGAGCCAAAGAATGTACAGGCTGATAGGCATAGCTAATGGGCGCGCGGGTCCCTAACCATTCCATAAATTGACTCCTGTTGTCATGGAAAAGGACGAGCATTTCTCGTTCCCAAATTAACCAAGTAAATATCTATGGCTTACTTGCATCAAGAAGTATCTATGACTTCTACTCCACACAATTAGATTCTTTTTCTATCTTCTATTATTGACTATGCAAGAAGAATTTGATGCATAAACGGATAAGCCTGTCCCTCCCTTGACAATGCTTCCATATCTTGTAGTAATGACTTTGTGACATTGTGGAATTAGCTAGATCTTTGCATACGTTAAGAATTAGGATATGAAAATTACCGATTATTGCAAAAGCTTAAGCTGTTAGGAAATTTTAAATCTAATCAGCTAAAAATTATTCTGAAAGTAATTCATAACCCAAACAGCAGACTTGGCAGTACCTACGTTGCACTCACTGGTAACCATGTCTCTTAAAAGCTTGCTATTTCAATAGGGGCCTTTTCAAATTCAATACATTCTATTTTATATGATGCCAGTTGTAAATTTCTTTTGCTAAACTTGAATGGTCCTCGTGAGGATTTCTAGAAGTTTGATGTATACTGTTGAGCAAGATGGTCAAATTCTAGGAGAACACACACTTATAGAAGAATGATAAGTAGATGTGGCATTCAGTTTCAACTGTCATCTTTGAATATCCTGCAATACTTAAAGGAACAGTACTGATTCTTACTATGCCATGAGCTTCCTATTCTGTCTCTGTTGCCTAATCTACATGCAATGTTCAAACTCCAATTTGCTTTTCACAGATATGCCAAATTAGAAAAGTAGAAAAACTTTGGACAAGATTCTTCACTGAAGTGATTCTCTTGGTTTTGCTTTCTCTCATCACATCATCTGGTCCATTGTAAAAGGTGGCCTTTCTGAGCTTGATCTAATTAGAATCTGCGAGTGCGTGCGTACATGACTGCAGGTAGCATTGCTTCTTTCCATTTGATGGACATGGTCCCAAATACTCCATCTTCATCATCTTTGTTCATCCAAGCAGTACTGTCCAAACTCTAGATACCAGCTTTTCAATGCAGATACTAATTCTTTGATCTTCTGCTCTTTTTTCTTTGGGCAGATTCTGCTACAATACATTTGAATAAGAAAACATATTTGTTAAGCAACTCAGCCAAGCCTAAGGGCCTGTGTATTGTTTGTAGCTTAAATTGGTTAATTAATTGCAAATTAGAGTATAAGAGCGTGGATAACTCACAGGTGTGCCAGCATGAGCTAAAGTAGCTCACCACCACAGATAGCATATAGCATGACGATTTTATTATGAAGTATAACCCCCAAGCTGAGCCTTATAAGCCCTTGAAGATATGAAGCCCACTTCTAACGAAAGGAAAATCTATTCAATTAAAAAAATATTATGGAAGTAATGCCATATAAACAACAATTTCACAATATTTTTCACAATAACTAAACTGGCAAACTTTTATTAGTTCTTATATAAATTTATTATTGACAAATGCAAATCCACCATCCCACCTTTTGTATTCCATTTTATACGATACACACACAATTTATAAAAGATAAATCATTTGGTCACGAAATAGTATAACAAATTATCAATTTATATTGATTTGTATATATGTGACTTCCTTTGTATGACTATTTACAATGAAAGGATATAATGAACTTCTCTGATTCGATCTCCAAGAAGCTTTACGTAGTGGTGGAGCCACATTGAGACAAAAGGGGGCCTTGGCCCCCTCAAAATCTTTGGAAAAAAAAGGAAATATATATATATTTTTGGAATTATCCTAATTAATTTGAAATTTTTTTAAAGAACCCTTATCATTTTTATTTTTGAAATTATCCTAATTAATTTGAAATTTTTTAAAGAACCCTTATCACTTTGGCCCCCCATACCTGATAATATTCATATATAATATTAAGAAAGTCTAAAAATAAATATAACTTTCATTTAAATAGAATACAATCCAATTAGTGATAAATATATATGTCAAAAAAAATTAAAATAATTAGACATTTAGCATCTTTAAAATGAACACATAAGTATTTTAACAATTACCTCAACAAATAAAAGAGAAAATTTTTTAGTTTTCACCCCATTGCCTCAACACATTGCTTAACTTGCACCAGTAGTAGAAAATTGGAAGGTCAGAAGCTTTGTTGATCCGCCGCACCACCAAGTCCACCACACGATCGCAGAACATTTTGATTAGTGCTCATACAGGTGACTCTCTCTCTCACTCTCTCTGTCTCCGTTTGCCTTTCTTCTTCTTCTTTCTTTCCAGTTCTTCTCTCTTTTAGGCTACACTACTGCACTTCCGTGATTTACAATGTAAAAACTAACAAAGCTTCCATGTGAATATGTGAATAATAATGGTAGACTAGACTAGACAAGACAAACAAGGTTCCCCAAGCTTCTGTGTAGGCCCCTGTGTGGCTGTGCCCTTGACCCACTCTGTTACCCACTTTCCCAATTACCAGGTGTTGATACCCATTTTCGCGACACATTTCGTACAAGCCCGATTCATGTATTATATTTTATTTATTCTTTTAAGCATGGCCCAAGCCCATGCGACATATGGGGGAAATTAAGGAAGTGTGGTTTGGAGGGTATGGGTTGATTCCTTTCGGACCTTTTGCATGAGCCCAGCCCATGCGTGCTACCAAGTGGGCAAGGGACACTGGTAGCATCTCAGGCTCATGGAAGAGGTCTTCTATCCAAAATTTACATCCCAAAATAGCTTTTATGCTCTGTGTGACTGTGGTCCAAAGTTTCTGTCCGAACCTTTTTTTCCTTTAAAAATGGTTGGCTCTCATTGGCCAACTTCAGCTGCTAGCTCTCATCTAGTTGAGCTTCCCAATGGTTTGAAACAACTGAAAATGAGGAGCCTATGAGGGTTTAGTCAAGCTTTCCCTTAATGATGATAAAAGTAATCATTCCTTTTATCCAAACAAAAGCAAACCTGAAAATCACTCCTTGCTTAACACCTTGGGGTCCAAAGCCTTTTCTATTGACCAAAAACCAGTCACTTAGAGCACCCCAAACTCAATATAAATTTCACAATCAGATTCAAAACAAAGGAGGACGTTTTACTCTGAGAGCAACACCCCAAGCTCAATACAAAAGTCTTTCTTCAACTAAAAAAACAACCAACCACGTTCTCCCTAGAAAGCTGAAACTTCAGAGCAAAAACCCATTCAGCTAGTCAATAATCTCACAATTCCGAAGTGTGGGGGTGGAAATATGGGTATAGGGGAACCTTCCCCCTCTTCCTCACGACCTCCTTCAATTTCCCCTTCTGTGTGACTACGGGTCAAAATTTCAGACCTGTTGAGCCACGTTCTATGGAGATACCTGAAACTTCAGAGCCAAACCCCATTCAACCAGTCAACAATCTCACAATTCTGAAGTTTGGGGGTGGAAATATGCGTACAGGGGAACCTTCTCTCTCTTCCTCACAACCTCTCTCAATTCCCTCTTCTGTGTGACTGTGGGTCAAAATTTTAGACATGTTATGTTTTTTATGGTTTTCTGCACTTTTGTTATAACCATTTTGATTTTCTCTTATCAAAGCACCATTAGCCTTTTGTTCATAATACATTTGGAATTTTGGGCTTGATTCTCCACAATAAACACTTCTAAAAAACCCAAGGGGAGATTTGGGCCGTTCTCGCATTTTTGGCCCTTGTCGCAAAAACGTCCCCGGCATTTTGGCGACTCCGCTGGGGAGTCAAGCAGCTAACACAAGAGAAATGGTGCCTCCAAAGGTGTGGAACCAACAAAGAGATGGTGTTTCTCACACCAACTTGTCGTTCCAAGGGAAACCGTATCATGCTTTACCGCGCAAGAAGAGCATTGTGAAGTTGAGCTTGAAAAAGTTCTATCCTTAGCTCATTGAGCTACTGGAGATGATCCAAATCGTGTGACAAAGTCGCTCCAACCTCCGGAAGCCATCCAAGAAGTGAAGGATGGAGGGAGAATCAACTTTCTTATTCAAAAAAAAAATTCTTCCACTCATCTATATTTTTTATTTTTTATTTTTTTAGCTATCATTCTTATGGATGAAACATCATATATCTCTTGCTTTACATGATATTTGTGAAAATTTTTGTTGTAGCTTGAAAATGCAAAAATGGCGAGCCACAAATCCAACCGCGAAGGGAATGACGATTCCAACCAATGATCAACAATGCAAAGCTCTAAACATCAATTTCAAAACCAAGAACCCCTCACGCGTTGAGCATATGGGAGCTGCGGGTGATTGACTCATTTTGGCGCAACAATAATGGCACTGTGTGCGACCCTTCGTAGCTGAATATTTTTGGCGTCACCGTTAAATGAAGTCTTCACCAAATAGCTAAAGGCCATAGTTAAATGGCCCACAACAAGACGCTAGATATTCCATACACCAAACCTTGAGGTAGCAACATACCATACATCAAGTTGTATTGTTGCTAAGTTAGCGCCGAGCATATGGGGGCTGTCGCGGGTGATTAAATCATTTTGGCACAACAATAATCGCTACTGGGTGCGACCCTTCGCAGCTAAATATTTTTGGCGTCACCGCTAAATGAAGTCTTCACCAAATAGCTAAAGGCCATAGCTAAATGACCCACCGCAAGGCGCTAGATATTCCATATACCAAGCCTTGAGCTAAACATTTTTGGCGTCACTGCTAAATGAAGTCTTCACCAAAGAGGTAAAGGCCATAGCTAAATGGCCCACCATAAGGCGCTAGACATTCCATGCACCAAGCCTTGAGGTTGTGACACACCATACATCAAGTCTTTAAGAAGCGACATTTCATAAGCCAAGTTTTGAAGTCATACGAGCGACATACTATCGTTTAAAGCACGCTTAAGCTAAGACTCTCGAGCACTCTCTTCGCTAATTCATTTTTTTATACATATCGTTTAAACCATTTAATTTTTCAAATTTTTAGTCAAAATATTTTTTATAAGTTGTTTATGCTACTTCGCTTAGCCATGACTATCGCTTACTAATATAAATCACATTTGCACTTAGGGTGAAACGGAAACCTTCTCAGAGCACCCAACAACAAAGAAAATCCGAACTCGATTCCCTCTCGCCGAAGCTGTGACACACTCATGAACGCTAAGCTATGACGAGCTCACGCATTCAAAATCTTGGTTGATCCGCGCACGCCAAGCCATGGCATGTTCATATATCTCAAGTCATGACAAGCGCATACATTCTAAGCCGTGACAACGCCTTAATCCTTCTAGAATTTGAGATTATACATGAAGAGGGAAGTTCAAACGTTGCCATCATCAAGAAAATTGTTCTTGTCACTCAATTCTTGCAATTGAAATCCGCGGCCAAGCCAACTAATAAGGAAAGTTTGCGCGCACCTTTGAAGAATGCTTCACTAGAGCTTGCTCTAAACATTGATGTCAAACAACTCAAAAATCACAAGCTAGTTGCTGGAAATCCATTCCAAAGATTTTCGAGTGGAATCTTAGTATTGATGTGAAAGCTCGGTATAAGCGGCATAGAGGCCAATGAGAAAAATTGTTGTGATAGGGATGCAACAACCTTATATTGACGTCTCTAATGCTTAGTCCATCATTGTCTGAAAGTTAGAAGCCAAGCAAGCAAAGTATGGAGCCGCTATTTGCGGTACCATTTATCTTCGACGAAGAGGCTAACCGAAGCGTGGGAGAAAAACTGTGGTGTTGGGAATGAAACAACCCTATGCCGACATCTCCAACGCTTAGCCTATCATTGTCCCAAAATTAGAAACCAAATTAGCTGAGTATGGAGATGCTATATGCGGCACAACAAATCTTCGACAAAGAGAAATTATATTCTGCCCTTTATATAGCAAATGAGGAACCCCATTTTTGGAATTCATCTTAAAGAAATATGGTGAGAACTAAGGGAGGAATAAATCCTACCAACAACTCTTGGCGATGGGATACCATTGGTTTGGCATAACCAAATTGGCTAAAGTCGCCACACTTCCAAGTGCACTCCAAGCTTATACGCACACACCATATAAGCCTTCAAGACGTGAGCGCTCCATAGCCTTTTATACTCGGGGGCTTGAACTCATCGAACCTATCCATTCACCCTTGAATGAGTACATTCGGGTCTTTACTGCCACTAAATAGTTCACTAAGTGGGTGGAAGCAAATTGACTCAATAAAAGCGATGGGAATGCTTGTAGCCAAACTCATCAAGAAGCATATCATTTGTCGCTTTGATGTCTCGTTCATAAGCGACAATAATATGTCTCGCTTATACCAATTTTCGGAGGCAAGCCCTGTGAAATACTAGGAAGCCGACGAACTATCATGTTATCCAAGCATGGTGAGATCTCTACATGCGAAGGTGCAATGCCTTCAATAAGGTGGGGAAAGCCAATGCTTTTTTCTAATGAGAAACCTTGCGAAACGGCAAGAAAACCAACAAATTACTCTTATGGCAAAGCCTCTACATGCGAGGGTAAAAAAAAAATACTCTCAATAAGGTAGGGAAAGCTAAACACATACTCTCCCAATGGTAAGCCCTATCAAATGGCTAGGAAGCCAACGAGACATTTTATTATGGCGATACCCTTACTTGTGAGGGCACGACTAGCCCTCAACAAGGTAGGGAAGCCAATGCGTCCTCAAAGGAAATCTCTACCGAATGATTAGGAAGCCAGCGATATGTCATATCATTTATATGTGGCAAGACCCCTACTTGCGAGGATGAAATACCCTCAACAAAGTAGGGAAAACAAAAATTTCTTAACGGCAAGCCTTACAAAGCAGTAGGGAAGCCAACATTATATCTTAAAATTCAAGCACGGTGATTCACTACATGTGAGGACATAACCAGCCCTCAAAAGGATGAGAAAGCCGATGCATAAACCTTATAAAGCGGCAAGGAAGTCAATGAACTATTACCCCATTGCCAAATGGTAATTCGTTATGTGCAAGGATAAAACTCCTCAAGAGAATGGCAAAATTGTGCATTCTATAAGGCATTATATCCAAGAATGTGATATCTTCAAAAATTGATAGCAATACAAGCTTTATTCAAGCCGCTGACTGTGAGAACGCAATCAGCCTCTATGAAACGGTGACAAATAGTGCACCATGAGCCGCAGCATGCGCAAACGCAGCCCATATGTGGGGGCTTTTTGAAGCTAACGAAATAGCAACCTAATACATATCGAGAATAAGTCGACTACCAAGTGGCGAGCCAAGCTTCAATATATATGAGCTGCTATATGTGAAACCAAATTTGTCCATCAATAGAGCATTGAAAAATGGTGCATAGATAGCAAGACGTGCACTTAGCCAAAGCCTGTTCGCAAAGACATGACAACTGAGCAACATGTCTACTGACTTGCCCTTGCAAAGGCAAAATCAAATTCACAACATATCCAGTCAAGCACGAGTCATTCTCAAGAGACTAAGTGTGTACAATCTATTAAAGCTATACCACTCAACTACAAGGTATGCATGGTCTTTTCAAGCAAGTTTTTCTCAACATATCAAAGAATTTATAGCCATACATTAGCTGTTTTCACAACAAAAACGTGTTCATGGCCTATCAACAAAAGGTACAAAGTCATTCTCAAGGTATAAATTACAAACTATATACATCCTTGAGGTGCAAATAAATTTTTCATTCCAAAATACAAGATATACATCCAAATATCATATATGTTTGTTTTGTACATAAATGCAAATTATGTCAACTAACCATGATAGTACAAACTCAAAGTGGCACCAATACAACTAAATAGGAGCTGCTCTATACATAAGTGGGCTGTCCACAAAGGTGAAATACGAGAGAAAATGTCTCCAAGACAGCAGGCCCTATTACGCACTATAACTAGTTCAAACTTTCAAAGCTTTGACCTCAATACAAGACAATCAGATAAAAAAAGAAAGAAAGGGGGAAAGCAAGAAAGGAGGCGAAGGAAAAAGTCGAAGCAATGTCATAGTCCCTTCCAACATCACCATCTTTGGGGCATTGGCTTACAATCACTCTCTTCTTTACTTTAAAGCTGCAAGAGAGAAACAGAATAAAAATGGCCCAAAGTTATTAGTGGCAGCCATGGTACCATCTATTGCTGCTCTATGTTATTGTTCGCAGCGGCTTTAACCTCAGAAAATGATGCACTGGCAATGGGATTGGCCTAGGGAATGAAAGTCCCAACGACGGCATCACAATTGTCTAAGCCAAAGTCATCCTACAAGAAATCATAGTACAACTCACTCAATATACTATGATATATGCAATTAAAAAAAAAAACGAAAAAGATGTGTGACTTACCAAGTGAGTTCCAAAGTTCCCGCTCAAAAATGGCATATTTCTCAAAATACACTTATTCTATGCAAGACGGCAATGCAGCGTACTCAACAATCCCTATTGGAACGAAAAGGGGTTCGCAGCGAGTTTTGACTTGCCACAGCAAATTTTAACTTGCCAGAGAAATTTCGGCTTCATTTTTAAACAAACGGAGTTGCTATCTGTACAAAGTGTCAAGGTTGTCAATAATTACATTGAAGGAATAGTGGCTGCAACATGGAATCACCAACTTCGGCTCCACCAATTCATGCTAATAATCAAGCTATGCAACACATGGCTTACTCTCAATGGCATTGCTGGGGGCTAAAGGCTTACTCAACCGCTATGCGCCCCTGCACTAGAAATTCAATTTTCATTCCTACACTTTCATTTCAAGCTTGCTGAATCGAGAAGCGACTATCACTCAGTGACTATCACTCTCACTCGTGTTCGTCACAAGAATACGATATAGGGGGCTGCCAACCAATGTAGTAGCTATGGCACACCCCTATACTACATCGCCAAGTGATATCTCTGCTCCATTCTATCTTAAATAAGCTGTCCCAAGACAGCCAGTAGTATCGCTCATGGCTACGACTTCATCGAAATTAATCTTGGCAAACACGATCTCACCAAATTGGCCAACAATAAAGCTACTAAAAAATTGAATCATCATCAATATGTCGTTTCATCATCATCTCCTCATATGGACCCAATTCGCTCATTCAAATTTACAACAAACAATGGGGACAATTTGCTTCCAACACGAAGTCAAGCATAGCCGCATTGCAAACTAATTTCCATAACTATTGAAATCAATGGGAATCAGCTTCGACATGAGCTTCGGTTTCAATGAGAACAACGGCTCAACCTCATGAATCAACGCAGTGAGACTGTCATTTTTCCAAGGAAAAGCTACTCTACAAATTTAATTGAACAATTTATTCAACACATTGCCAAATATAGCCAAGAGATCGGCAAAAACAAAATTAGCTCACTTGGGTGGGTCGCATATGATTTTATCGAGCTTGTGCAAAGAACGGAATCAACATCTAGTCAGCTTATTCAGCATTTTTCTCCTACAACAAAACCTTGCTCCTTAGTGACGACGGTTCTTTTCTCTTTGCCAACGGCATCGCTTCACCACCACCATTGGCGCCAACAAATTTTCCAATGGAACCCACTTGCTCCCCATCAACAGAGATCTTCTCCGTTTCCCCACCATCATCTCGTCTCCCTTGGGTTTCAGCAATTATGGGTGGAGGATTGAAAGTGGGTGTCACAAGATTTGACAGAGTTTAAAGGGTTTTGAAAAAGAAAAGGAAAAAAAAAAAGCTTTACAAATCTTGATTTGGAGAGTTCGACCTTGAAAGACAAAGAGAAGTAAAAGATTTTGGAGTCATGCCTGAAGCAAACCGGACTGAGAAGACAAAAGCAATAAAAGAAAGGGCTATTGAAAATGTAGAGCAAATGGTGCGTTGGTTTGAGGAAAATAAAAAGGAGGATATAAGTGGCAGGAGAAAGCTTCAGGAAAACTAAGGAAGCTAAGGCTGTGTTTGTTTTGACTTCAAACTACTTCCGGAAATCAATTTCCGTAAAATTTGAGTGTTTGGCTGCTTAGGAAAATTGGGTCAACGGAAAATAATTTCCCCTTTGACCGAAAATAACCCCTCCCCAGGCGGAAATGCATTTCACCTTCTATTTTCCCTTAAACTAATTTCCGGAAAAAACTCTCTCAACTCTCCAAGCTCTCTCACACAGCAACTCTCTCTCACACAGCAACACAACTTTCCAAGCTCTCTCACACGCACTCAGCAGTACTCCGATCCGGTCCAGACCAAAGCTCCAAGCTCCAAGCTCAGCAGCAAGTTCAGACCTCCGATCCGGTTCAGACCTCCGCTCCAAGCTCCAAGCTCCAAGTTCAGCAGCAAGTCTCCGATCCGGTCCAGACCTCTGCTTCAAGCTCCGATCCGCTCCAAGCTCCAAGCTCCAAGCTCAGCAGCAAGTCTCCGTTCCGGTCCAGACCTCCGCTCCAAGCTCCGATCCGCTCCAAGCTCCAAGCTCGAACCTCCAAGCTCCGATCCCCACTCCGACGAGCTCCAACCTCCAAGCTCCGATCCACACACCGAGCTCCACCACCTCTCCACGCACAGTGAGTTTTCCTTTTCCCTTTTTCAGTCCGATCCGAAAATTTCTCAGTCCGATCCACCCTCATTTCTCAGTCCAATCAACCCTCTCATCACTTCATTTCTCAACCCGATCCACACACCAAAAATACAAAAACTGAAAGGGCCGACCCACCCTCAAACCCATAAACAATTCAACTGAAAATCATCAGTCCCTCGCAAACAACCCAACCTTTATTATTATTATTATTATTATATTTTTTTTTAGGTTATGGTTGAAATTTCCTCAGTTTTATTTGGTTGATCATGAGTATTGGGTGTAGCTGATGTTGAGTGGATTGCATAAATTGATGTGGATACTGTTGGTTTGGGTATAAATTTGATGTAAAAATAGTTGCTGTGGTGGGAGTTGGTTATTGGGCACAAATTTGATGTGGCTATTGTTGTTCTGTGAGTTGTGAAATTTGTTGCGGCTATTGTTGTTCTGTGTTTTTTCTTTTTTTGGGAAACCCTTGTTCAGTGTTTTCTATAATAACAATGCAATGTGATTTGTTCATAGGTGTAAATATTGACTGTGATGGTATTATATTGTGTACGTTGTTGATGATACAATTATACAGAAATATATGTGCATAAAAATTTTGGTACTCGTTATCAATGCGGTTTGGATATTTTCTGTTTGTGACTGTTTTTATTTACGGTGTAATCAATAGCATGCTTGTGTACATACCTCTTAGACCACAGTGTTTGTGATTTTTTAGATGAAGAAAAAAACCAAAGCCGCAATTCTTGCTTCAGTTGCATCTATCCTTCTTGTGGGTGTTGCATTGTTAAGGAAATTGCAGCGTAGACGTAAACGACTGCCTAGGGCGCCTTTTGTTAATCATGCAGCCGAGAGAGAGGAATACATAAATAGTATTCTGCATGGAAGTGAGACATATTGTGTGAATCAAATTAGGATGAAGCCTATAGCTTTTCACCGCTTATGTCACATCCTCACTGAGGGGGAGCATGTACGCCCGACTATTCACATGCCTGTTACGGAGCAAGTGTTTATTTTCTTACACATTATTGGTCATAGCGTGTTGACTGATCTGTCTGATCAGTTGAAGGATATAGCTACAGCTCTTAAAGAAATCAATCGGGGCCCGGTAGATTATACATCTCTTTATAATGAGGTTATGGCTATGATGGCGGATGGGTATAGTGAAGAAATGCTTGCAACTGCGTTTGACCATCTGTGTGAAAATGAGAAGGTAGCATGGGGATTTCTGGCCAAGAATGCTAGGCTGCGAAAGCTGTGGTTGGATAGTTTTTTTTTCTCACAACTTTGACTTGCATGTTTCATGTAGACTGTGATGGTAGCTTTATGAATTCACTTTTGTTGTAGAACTAGTATTAACCTACCATTGTATTATATATATAGTACTTTGTATTATTGGGACAATACAGTTGCCGAAATTATGTATTTGTACTATTCAGATACCACGAATAGGTATCATTTTTGTACACCATGGAGGTGTAATGACAATGGTGAACGATGAATGTGGCTATTTTTATATTAATATTATCGGTATATTTAAATGATTATTTTTGATGTTGAAGTGGATGATTATTTTTGTACTGTTACAGATATGTATACGCAATGCAGGTGTATGTTGAAGTGGATGATTAGTTTCCAATTATTACAGGTTTGTCTAGATAATACAGGAGTTGAAATTTGTAAGGCATTTTATATTTTCCGTAAAATTAATTCACAAACCAAACATGAAAATTGATTTTCCGGAAAAAATGGATTTCATTTTCCGTAAAATGTTTACCTGAACCAAACATAAAAATTGATTTTCCGTAAAACAAAAAGCATTTTCCGTAAAATGTTTGACCGAACCAAACACCGGAATTGATTTTCCGTAAATCGATTTTCGAGACAGCCAAACAACCTCAATACATTTTCCTTTTCCGGAAAATAGCATTTCCGGAAAATATGTATTTTCCGGAAAACGTTTTACGCGAACCAAACGTAGCCTAAGATATAAAAGACAAGAAATGACAATATGGGTTATATGTGAGAGTAGCGTAAAGGCCAAAGTCTTTAAAGAAAACAAGGCTAAAGCTACATGGCCTTCATGAAAGGCAAGCCATTTAAGTGCTATAAAGGGCTAAAGTTACCTTAAGTAGCATGAAAGACACCATAAAGAGATGCTAGCTAAAATCACCATGGTGGTCACAAAAGTCATCAAGGAGAAGATTCTAAAGCTACATGTGAGCATGAAAGACAATCCTTATAGCTTTTCTTGAGGTACTTTGAATCATATTATGCATAAGACGCTACATATATTGGCCGATTGATGTTCTTTAGTGGAACAAATAACCATTAAGTGTTTATGTCCGTGACTCGTGAAATTTTTAAAAGCGGACTTCTTCAACCTAATGTCTTTATGCAAGATTGGCTTCGCGATCCATGGCATCTCAACAAAAAATAGAGCGTTTGGGTAAACTAATTCTCAAAACTGCAGCATCTACAAGTAATGGGAAACATTAACTACTCACACACATGCCGCAAGCACCACGCATGCTCGAGGGGCTAATGTTGATACCCATTTTCGTGACACATTTTGTACAAGCCTGATTCAACTAAGCCCGACTTCTTTGTGGGTTCAATTCATGTATTATATTATATTTTATTCTTTTAAGCATGACCCAAGCCCATGTGACTTATGGGGGAAATTGAGGAAGTGTGGTTTGGAGGGTATGGGTCGGTTCCTTTCGGACCTTTTGCATGAGCCTAGCCCATGCGTGCTACCAAGTGGGCAAGGGACACTGGTAGCACCTCAGGCTCATGGAGGAGGCCTTGTATCCAAAATTTCCATCCCAAAACAGCTTTTATGCTCTGTGTGACTGTGGCCCAAAATTTCTGTCCGAACCTTTTTTTTCCTTTAAAAATGGTTGGCTCTCATTGGCCAACTTCAACTGCTAGCTCTCATCTAGTTGAGCTTCCCAATGGTTTGAAACAACTGAAAATGAGGAGCCTATGAGGGTTTAGTCAAGCTTTCCCTTAATGATGATAAAAGTAATCATTCCTTTTATCCAAACAAAAGCAAACCTGAAAATCACTCCTTGCTTAACACCTTGGGGTCCAAAGCCTTTTCTATTGACCAAAAACTAGTCACTTAGAGCACCCCAAACTTAATATAAATTCCACAATCAGATTCAAAACAAAGGAGGACGTTTTACTCTGAAAGCAACACCCCAAGCTCAATACAAAAGTCTTTCTTCAACTAAAAAAACAACCAGCCACGTTCTACCTAGAGAGCTGAAACTTCAGAGCAAAAACTCATTCAGCCAGTCAATAATCTCACAATTCCGAAGTGTGGGGGTGGAAAAATGGGTATAGGGGAACCTTCCCCCTCTTCCTCACGACCTCCTTCAATTTCCTCTTCTGTGTGACTGCGGGTCGAAATTTCAGACCTGTTGAGCCACATTCTATGGAGATACCTGAAACTTCAGAGCCAAACCCCATTCAACCAGTCAACAATCTCACAATTCCGAAGTTTGGGGGTGGAAATATGCGTACAGGGGAACCTTCTCTCTCTTCCTCACAACCTCTCTCAATTCCCTCTTCTGTGTGACTGTGGGTCAAAATTTTAGACATGTTATGTTTTTTATGGTTTTCTGCACTTTTGTTATAACCATTTTGATTTTCTCTTGTCAAAGCACCATTAGCCTTTTGTTCATAATACATTTGGAATTTTGGGCTTGATTCTTCACAATAAACACTTCTAAAGAACCCAAGGGGAGATTTGGGCCGTTCTCGTATTTTTGGCCCTTGTCGCAAAAACGTCCCCGACACCAGGTAATGCACTTTTCTTTTCTTTTTTTTTCTTTTCATTTTCCTAATAATCTATTTTTTGTTATTAAAATAATCTATATATATATATATATATATTATGGCATTATAAATGTACTTGATTAAAATATACTACTATAGTACTAACATTTAATTTATTGATAAAATAATATAACATATTAACATGTATTTAGTTGTTTTTTATTAGATTTTTTTTTTTATGGGTTGAAATTTGAATGATTGTTTGTCTTTTATTTAGCAATCTTTAAATTATTAGTATTTTTTTAGTATTTTTTTTTTTTAATCTCAGCCATTTTATTTAATGGGTGATAATTTATTTTGATAAATTTAGGTTCATAGATAAGTTTAGGACTATTGACACATTCTTGAAATGTATATTGATTATTAAATTGTAGTATACATTACTATTCTAGATTTCATACACCCAAATATATATATATATATATATATAGAGTTGTCTAATTTTATGTATGCCCCCCTCAAGATAAATTTCTGGTTCTGCCACTGGTTTTACGATCCAAAGGGGCTATGAAGCTTGATCTTGAATCGTGCCTTGATGTCTCCAAGTTGGATGTGTGATTGGATGTATTTGATTTAAAATGAAGGGCCGTTGGCTTGATCTCGAACTAAATTGAAAAAAAAAAATCCCTACTTTGATTTGAAGAAGTAGAAATGAGCCTTAATTTTGAGGGAGCAAATGTGCTCTTTTGGACTTAGAGATGACTCTCTATTTTAGCAAAGTGTCAGTAGGTTTTTCTTTTTGAGTTTCTGTCTTCTTTTTCTCATATGAGAAGCTTTTATTTATTTATAAGTAACTTAATAGCATTTGATTTGGAATTTTCTCTCAGCATTTATTGAGAGTTAATTATGAAGTATGAATTTTAAATTCAAATTTGAATTTGAATTTAATTTGGTCTTCTATTTAATAAGAACTTTTGACGTTGTCAAATGACTTTCTTAATTTAATGCTGTTAAGTGGCTTATACACGTGGCATTTCTATGTGAGTGATGGCAATTTAAAGACTTGACATGTACCACCACGCAACTTTGGTGCGGTGGTCACTTCACAAGTATAAATACTTGTGGGATGTGGGGAGTAAGGGTCGGGGTTCAAGTCTTCAGCAGGGAGCTTCACACACATATACACTTAGATTAGGCTAGAGTAGAAATTCTATCTTGTAAAAAATAAAAAAAATAAAAAAAAGACTTGACATGTGACTTGACTTCATTTGCTAGCTGTCCACTATTGACAAATTATCAATTGAAAATTAATTTGATCACAAATAATTGATCATGATCAACCGAACGATTTTTATTCCATTTTATACTTCACTTTATACTCTAAAAATTACAACTTATATATATATATATAGGCACACACTCACGTGCCCCTGTCCACACAAATCCTTACTTAGGGCACGTTGAAAATACCTCTAAAATAAGACAATTAACTAATACAAATAAAACTATTTCATTACATATTTAAATAATAAGATTTTTTTTTTGCTAACTAGTAAAATGCACGAGGAGAAGAGGTTTGACAAAATTCACTTACGTTTTTCTATAAAAATATTGACAAAACATATTTATATATACTACATTTTTAATTAATATATGAAATTCAAATTAGAGAATTTGTACAAAAGAATTCACTCAATTTAGTTAGAATTTGTTTAGTACTATTTGTGACTCTTAAACACTAATTAAAAAATAGGAGTATGGTTGCATTTGGCATTGGCTGAAAAAAACAGATTTTTTTACTATTTAACTTTTTTTTGTTACTATTTAGTTTATTTTTGCTACTATTTATGAGTCTCATTACACTTTTTGGTACTATTCAAGAGTCCCACTATACTATTTCAGTTAGTTTTTAACTTTATCTACCATACTTTTAGCAAAAAAATTTCAGTTTTAACTAAATAAATTGTATTCTAACGGACACATATATTGATGTGAAATGATGTTAACTTTTAAAAGTTAATATGATAATATTAGAACAAGTCATCTGCTAGGAACCTATATTTCCATTGTAGTGTAATTGTACATGTGGACCTTACTGATTGTAACAGGTAGGCAGTTATTAGTTAGTTACTTTGGGGTTAAGAGTTACCACACTAGTGAATAAGGTGAAGAGTGGTTAAGAGGGTGAGTTAGTTGTACTGGAGTGAGTTAGGATTACACCACAGGTATAAGGGAAGCACTGTGTAACAGGACAGATTCAGTCTTGTGAATAATACATTGCTTATTCTCTCTCTCTCTCTCTCTCTAATCTTCCATGGAGGTCAGGTCCCTTTGAAGGGACCAATCCATTTCCCTTTCTATGCACTAACAGAGCCCTAACATTAATGTTACAAATCCATGGGTAAAACTGACCCTTGAAAACCGGCTTACAAGGGGAGGGTGCCCAAGAGCTTATAAACACATGGTTAAGCTTATACTTAATCCATGTGGGATACTAGGATCATAACATACCACCACGCTCCGCAACCGACGTCCACGATGGCTCACTCTAGCGACACTGACCTGTTGGTAACCCTTTCTCTTTTTGGTGGCTCCACTCAACTATTAGTAATTTTAATCTAGCCTCTAGGTTGCCCCTTCCGAGATTCGATCACAAAGCCACAACTCATTTGATCCCATACTCAATGAGCTACACCCAATTAATCGAGGTGGTGATTGGCTCTGGTACGAAATGTTACAAACCCATGGGTAGAACTCACCCTTGAAAACTGGCTTGCAAGGGGAGGGTGCCCAAGAGCTTATAAACACATGGTTAAGCTTATACTTAATCTATGTGGGATACTAGGATCATAACATAGGGATAGATAGTGGTTGAAGTAGGCCAGCAGGGGAAGATGTATCAAACTTGATCCTTTGGCAGTGTCACACTCCCTAATGAACTTCTTGAGGTTAGACTTCATGCCATGCTAATGAAAGTCACTCTTAGCCCTCTGGTAAGACTTCAGGAACCCAGAATGGCCAGCCAAGGGGCTACTATGAACATGATGCAAAAATTGAAGCTTAAGGGAACAAGATGGACCAACAAAGAACTTGCCCTTGTAAAACAATAACCCATTCTGAAAAGTGAAGCCTTTAGAAGGGGAACCAGCTTAGACAGCAGCAATAAGTTGTTGGACAAAAGCATCTAATGAATAGCTAGCTTTCAATTCATCCAACCAAGTAAGGTTAGGGACAGTCAAGAGCATCAAGCAACTTGTCTTGGAATCAGGACTAGAAATTGGCAAGTCAGAATCAGCCCCAAACTGTCTTGACAAGGCATCAGATACCTTATTATCACAACCCCTTTTATATTCCACAACAAAAGCATATCCCAAGAGTTTAGCAAGCCACTTCTACTGAGATGGGGTAGCAATTCTCTGTTCAAGTAGAAACTTAATGCTCTAGTGGTCAGTTTTAACCACAAAAGTGATGGAATTAGAGATGAATGCAGCGGAAAAGTAAGTTTAAAACGGATCTACTTCATTAGATATTGATAACATGCACAAAGGAAATTTCAGAATTAGAGAAACAAGAGAGTGTACCTTGAAGCGGTGAATTTCAAAACCGAAGATTGAAGCGCTTAGGAATACTTTTAATCTTCACTCCAATTCCACTAACGCCCAAGAAGTGTGGACTCTCAATTGGTTACAAAAGGATGATTGGAAAGTGACATACACTCACTTCCACCATTTCAATGTTCTTTTTTCACACACAGAAAATTCTGTACGTTTTTGCCTTTTGTATCTAACCAATTATCTAATTGGGCTGGCTACTTGGGCCTTTCCAATTGGGCTTAAGTGTGTGGCTTGAAGTGGGACCAAAAGGGACCAATAAGACACTAGCTCCAATGGGCCTTGGGCTTTTCTGTCAACTCTTGACAAGTCCAAAGTTACCATTAACTATATTTAATACCACTATAAAAATATAGTTGCACTCTAGGCCTTATCTATAAATTATATCCCAAGACTTTATTATACATGCAACCCCTTCATAAAATATTCGTAGTAATACAAAGTCATTAATGTAGACTGCCACTTTGTAATTTACTATATCTTAATCCTTGAGTACCCGGTTTAATCCTTTAATGTTATTCATTATATATTTTTGAAATCAAATTCCATAAATATATACTTTAGTCTTACTAAAGTGGTTAGGCCTAACTCTCTGAATAACAAACTCATTAAACTTATCTCAAGAGAATACTTTATATCTCCGTTAAGAGATTATGAATTCCATCTTGAGAATACATGTTCCATCAACACTAAATGTGGCTGCCCAACATACTGAGGTTTTGACCATTACTTTAGATCTCACTCTTGATATATCAAAGCAACCTACACCTCATGATCAGGTCCATTATTCTCTCAGGATTAAGAGTTCATGCAAATGTAAGTCGTGAGATTTATTATTCATTTGATAGTCTTAGGAAAATAATAAATCTCACAGCGGTCCAGTTCAATATGTCTTAACTCTTAAAACATATTAACACATCAACTAGAAGTCACTGCTTCCATGATCAAGACAAATCATCGTAGTTGATATGTTATAGTCTTCGCAGATGAAATGCCCAATTTCATCACCGACTACGAACTATAATTCTGAGTTTACAAAGAACTTGTGATTTATATCTTCTGTGACTTTTCACATAAATCACATACTATGCATCTCATGGACTAAATGATAATGTCCGAATATTCATGTTACCATTATTTCAGATAATAATAAAACAAATTCATTAAACACAATATTAAGTCATACATAATGTCATACACAATGTCAAACTTAATATCATACATAGCATCATACAATAGGATTTAAGGGCACTAATCCTAACAATCTCCCACTTGCCTTAAAGACTATTGTGCATTAATCTAACTCTCATTCTCTCCAAATGTGACTCGAAAGTCCTTTGAGGCAAAGCTTTAGTAAATGGATCTGCTAGATTATTTGCACTTTCAATCTTTGATACTACCACATCTCCACGAGCAACAATATCTCGAATGATATGGTACTTCCTCTCAATGTGCTTTCCTTTCTTATGATTCCTTGGATCTTTAGATTGTGCAACTGCTCCACTGTTGTCACAAAATAATGTGATTGGAACTTGCTCCATTGTCATTACACCAAGGTCAGAAAGGAATTTCTTGAGCCATACAGCTTCCTTTGCTGCCTCACAAGCAGTAACATATTCTGCTTCCATGGTAGAGCCTGCAATACAAGATTGCTTAATACTCCGCCAACTTATGGCTCCACCTCCCAAGGTGAAAACACATCCTGAAGTGGATTTTCTGAAATCTAGATCAGATTGAAAATCTGAATCTGTATAGCCAATAGGTATCAAATCCTCACTTCGGTAAACAAGCATATAATCTCTCGTTCTCCGTAGATACTTGAGAATATGCTTTACAGCTTGCCAATGTTTTGGTCCTGGATTTGATTGATATCGGCTGACCATGCTAACTGAATAACAGATTTCTGGTCTAGTACAAAGCATGGCATACATGAGACTTCCCACTGCAAAAGCATAAGGAACTTGTCTCATCATGTTTTCTTCCTCTTGAGTCTTAGGCCTTTGGTCATCAGACAGAGGAACTCCATGTCTGAAAGGAAGTAATCCTTTCTTGGAGTTTTGCATGCTAAACCGTTCTAGAACCTTATCTATATATCCAGCTTGTGATAAGTCTAACATCTTATTTTTGCGATCTCGCAAAAGCTTGATCCCTAGAATAAAGTTAGCCTCACCCAAGTCCTTCATACCAAATTGGCTTGACAACCAAACTTTTACTAATGACATTACCCCTACATCATTTCCAATGAGTAGAATATCATCAACATAAAGCACTAGGAACATTATTACTTTATCTTGATGTCTTTTGTACACACATGGTTCATCAAGATTTTGCTCAAAACCAAATGACTTGATTGCTTGATCAAATCTGATGTTCCATGACCTAGATGCTTGCTTAAGTCCATAAATGGACCTTTGCAACTTGCATACCATATGCTCTTGGTTCTTTGCTATGAAACCTTCCGGTTGCATCATATAGATTTCCTCTTCAAGATTGCCATTGAGAAATACAATCTTGACATCCATTTGCCAAATCTCATAATCAAAATGAGCAGCAATGGATAAGAGAATTCTGATAGATTTAAGCATTGCTACTGGAGAAAAGGTTTCATCATAATCAATACCTTCTTTTTGTGTATACCCTTTCGCCACTAGCCTTGCTTTAAAGGTTTCAACCTTTCCATCTATCCCTCTCTTCCTCTTGTAAACTCATTTGCAACCAACAGGTTTAATGTCGTTAGGCGCCTTTACTAGATCCCAAACTTGATTGGAATACATGGAATCTAATTCAGATTTCATAGCTTGGACCCAATGATGTGCATCTATATCATTTATTGCTTCATCATATGTGTAGGGATCCGATTCAACCTCTTCTGAGATAGCTTCATAAGTTTCTCCCAAACCTATGAATCTTATAGGAGGCAGAACAATTCTCCCACTACGACGAGGCACCTGAGTACTAGACATGTCATGAGTAGAATCTTGCGGTGTATCTAATACAGCCACATCGTCCCTAGTTTCATCTATTGGTTGTTCATTTACAGGTTCATTTATTTCAGCCAACACAACTCTACTTCTAGGAGTATAATCATTCATATAGTCATTTTCCAAGAATTTGGCATTTGTGCTAACAAACACTTTATTATCTTTATGACTATAGAATAAACCTCCAACAGTTCCTTTTGGATACCCAACAAAGAAAACTACTTCTGTTTTAGACTGTAACTTGTCAGACTTTCCTTTTAACACATGTGTTGGACAACCCTAAATATGGAGATGTCTCATACTAGGCTTACGCCCATTCCACAACTCCACAGGTGTTTTAGGAACAGACTTCGAAGGTACTAAATTCAGAAGATACATTGCTGTGTTTAAGGCATATCCCCAAAAAGAAATAGGTAGAGTTGAATAACTCATCATGGACCTAACCATATCTAAAAGAGTCCTATTCCTTCTTTCTGCTACACCATTTTGTTGTGGAGTTCCAGGTGCAGTCAATTGGGATACAATCCCATTCTTAGTTAAGTAATCCTTAAAATCCCCAAGAAGGTATTCGCCACCACGATCAGATCGAATGGCCTTTATGCGTTTACCTAATTGATTCTCAACTTCAGCCCTAAACTCTTTGAACTTTTCAAAGGTTTCAGACTTCCGTTTCATTAGGTACACATAACCAAATCTTGAGTAATCATCAGTGAAAGTAATGAAATACTCATAGCCACCTCTTGCTAGGATAGACATAGGACCACATACATCAGAATGCACTAGCTCTAGCAAATCTTGAGCTCTTCTACCTTTTGCATTAAAAGGTCGTTTGGTCATTTTACCTTCCAAACAAGATTCACAAACTGTAAATTCATCAAAGTCCATAGACTCTAAGAGTCCATCTTTGATCAGTCTTTGAATCCTATTTGAATTAATATGACCCAAACACAAGTGCCAAAGATATGCATCACTAGTAGAAGGAAATTTTCTCTTTAATGATTTTACATGAGAGTCATTATCTAATTCAGAATTATATAATTCATGCTTATCAGGAGTTAAAATATAAAGACCATCCACAATATTGCCAGAACAGATAAACGTTTTATCCTTCTTTATTACAACATTGTCTTTCAGGATAACACAATATCCATGTTTACCTAAGTAAGTAGCTGAAATTAAATTCCTACGAACATTAGGTACATACAAACAGTCTTCTAATATTAGAACTCTAGATTCAAAACATAAATTACAAACACCAACAGCTACAACTGGAATCTTGCTCCCATCAGCCAAAATAAGAAACAACTCCCCTTCTTTAAGCTTTCTGGTCTCCTGGAACCCCTGCAAGGAATTGCAGATATGATTAGTACAACCTGAATCCACACACCAGGAATCCGTGGGATTCTGTACCAAACATATTTCAAGAAGGAATGTATTAATTATACCTTTGTTCTTGGCAGCCTTGAATATTGGACAATTCCTCTTCCAATGTCCTTTCTCACCACAATGGAAACACTTTCATTTGATCTTCTTTCCTTTATCAGCAACCCCTAAGGCAATTTGTTTACCCTCTTGCTTGGTGAAGTCCTTCTTCTTCTTCTTCTTACCCTTGCCTTTTGACTTAGGTTGAGAAGTAGAAGCTTCACCAACATTGGCTTCTACATGGGAAGTACCAAGAATGCCTTCTGCCGCTACCAATTCATTCATTAATTCAGACAAGGTATAAATCTTTTTGTTCATATTATAGTTAAGTTTGAATTCCTTGAATGATTCTGGTAGCGACTGGAGTATCATATCCACTTGGGATTCTCCATCGATATCAGCACCTAAAACTTCCAATGTATTCAGATTAGAGATCATTGTAAGACAATGCTCTCTCACTGAACTTCCTTCAGCCATCCTGGTATTATAAATTTGCCTCATGGTCTCTTGCCTTGCAGAACGGCCTTGCTCACCAAACATCTCCTTCAGACTTAGCATTATGTCTGAAGCTAGTTCTACATCCTGCATTTGATACTGTAGAACATTTGAGATAGATGCTAGGATGTAGCACTTGGCCATTTCATTAGATTTCTGCCAACGATCATATCGTTGTTTTTCCTCAGAAGGAGCATCTAATTTAGGAAAGCTAGGACATGGTTTAGTAAGAACATACTTATGCTCTTCAGCAGTAAGAACAATGTCCAAATTTCTTTTCCAGTCAACATAGTTGGATCCAGTCAGTTTGTTTTGATTAAGTATAGTAACAAGTGGGCTAAATGATGCCATGTTCTAAATCTGAAAACAATAAACATGAATATAATCAATAAACTGGACATTATCTATTTAGCATATAAACATATAGTATGGAACCTTAATAAAACCATAATATAATATATGTAACGACAACCCAATCCCATATTCAATATCCCTCAGCATAGAGTGAATATAAAATACTATGATTGATTGAGAACAATTCTCATTATTAGTGCTATCATGATAACTCTTATCAAACACTAATAATATGTCGTTATACATTTGGCCTCTAAATAATGATAGTAAGAACTCAGCATAGAGAATACTATAATATTTAGTCTAGTGTATACCATTGTCTAGAATCATGTGTAGCCACATTTCATCCCCTTAACAGGCTTATTTTGTAGTACCATGATACAAAACACCCTCCGCATGGAATGCAAAGCTCGAGGCTAAGACAAGGTGTTTGATCATACCACTATAAACCAAGAAATTCAATCTTGTAGGACCATGAAATAAATACTCTCCGCATGGAATGCAAAGCTCGAGGCTAAGACAAAGTATATATCTCACACTACTATGAACCAACAATGGAAGCCGTGAGATGCAACCCTTGTATCTCTCTCCCACTAGATGTTTTAAAGAAAAGGTTTTTAATTACTAAACATGCATAATCTAATTACACATTGTCTTAGTACTTTTACATGTGAAAATTACTTAGAATAATTTCTGATTTTCTTTCTTTCGATCGATCGAATGTGCCCCTGGATTGATCGAAAAAATTAAGAAATTCAAACTTGATCCTCTGACTCCTTCGATTGATACTCGATCGCCACTCGATCGATCGAAAAACAAATTCGATCAATCGACTAACAATCGAAAATCTATCGTTCTAAAAGGTCTGATCACTGTCTCATTCGATCAATCGAAAATGATTTTCGATCGATCGAAAATCGCGAAACTCAAATTTCCATAAATTTTCTAAGGCAGTTTTCTACGGGTTTTCATGAACAAACAACTTTCATACGAACATGATGGACAGAGAATGATGTCAAAATTGAAATACATTGATGCTAAAGTCTTAAAAATCAATTTAACATACTTAAATTCAAATTTAAACAACATCATAACATCAATTTCAATTTTCATCAAATCATAGTTTCAATAACATGCAGAAAATTAAAACATAATCTTCTAACAATATGAAACTATCATCTCCAATTCTAAAACTCACAAAACATGTTAAACAATACGAAATTGAAGACCGCTCTGATACCATTTGATGGAATTAGAGATGAACGCAGCGGAAAAGTAAGTTTAAAATGGATCTACTTCATTAGATATTGATAACATGCACAAAGGAAATTTCAGAATTAGAGAAACAAGAGAGTGTACCTTGAAGCGGTGAATTTCAAAACCGAAGATTGAAGCGCTTAGGAATACTTTTAATCTTCACTCCAATTCCACTAACGCCCAAGAAGTGTGGACTCTCAATTGGTTACAAAAGGATGATTGGAAAGTGACATACACTCACTTCCACCATTTCAATGTTCTTTTTTCACACACAGAAAATTCTGTACGTTTTTGCCTTTTGTATCTAACCAATTATCTAATTGGGCTGGCTACTTGGGCCTTTCCAATTGGGCTTAAGTGTGTGGCTTGGAGTGGGACCAAAAGAGACCAATAAGACACTAGCTCCAATGGGCCTTGGACTTTTCTGTCAACTCTTGACAAGTCCAAAGTTACCATTAACTATATTTAATACCACTATAAAAATATAGTTGCACTCTAGGCCTTATCTATAAATTATATCCCAAGACTTTATTATACATGCAACCCCTTCATAAAATATTCGTAGTAATACAAAGTCATTAATGTAGACTGCCACTTTGTAAATTACTACATCTTAATCCTTGAGTACCCGGTTTAATCCTTTAATGTTATTCATTATATATTTATGAAATCCAATTCCATAAATATATACTTTAGTCTTACTAAAGTGGTTAGGCCTAACTCTCTGAATAACAAACTCATTAAACTTATCTCAAGGGAATACTTTATATCTCCGTTAAGAGACTATGAATTCCATCTTGAGAATACATGTTCCATCAACACTAAATGTGGCTGCCCAACATACTGAGGTTTTGACCATTACTTTAGATCTCACTCCTGATATATCAAAGCAACCTACACCTCATGATCAGGTCCATTATTCTCTCAGGATTAAGAGTTCATGCAAATGTAAGTCGTGAGATTTATTATTCATTTGACAGTCTTAGAAAAATAATAAATCTCACAGCGGTCCAGTTCAATATGTCTTAACTCTTAAAACATATTAACACATCAACTAGAAGTCACCACTTCCATGATCAAGACAAATCATCGTAGTTGATATGTTATAGTCTTTGCAGATGAAATGCCCAATTTCATCACCGACTATGAACTATAATTCTGAGTTTACAAAGAACTTGTGATTTATATCTTCTGTGACTTTTCACATAAATCACATACTATGCATCTCATGGACTAAATGATAATGTCCGAATATTCATGTTACCATTATTTCAGATAATAATAAAACAAATTCATTAAACACAATATTAGATCATACATAATGTCATACACAATGTCAAACTTAATATCATACATAGCATCATACAATAGGATTTAAGGGCACTAATCCTAACAAAAAGGCCTTCCCAACAGATAAGATCTCCATTTTTTTACTGCAGAAGCTAAAGCCATCAATTCAGTCTCATAAGTGGATAAATGAAGGTATTTGGCTTTCAATGCTTGACTATGGAAAGCAGTAGGTCTCTGACCCTGCATAAGTACAGCCTCTGAACCCCTCCCTGAAGCATCACACTCAATAATGAATGGCTTTGAAAAATCAGGAAGAGCCAACAAAGGAGGATGAGTCACAGCCTCCTTCAACCTTTTAAAAGTAAATATGATAATATTAGAACAAGTCATCTGCTAGGAACCTATATTTCCATTGTAGTGTAATTGTACATGTGGACCTTGTTGATTGTAACAGGTAGGCAGTTATTAGTTAGTTGCTTTGGGGTTAAGGGTTACCACACTAGTGAATAAGGTGAAGAGTGGTTAAGAGGGTAAGTTAGTTGTACTATGAGGGTGAGTTAGTTGTATTGGAGTGAGTTAGGATTACACCACGGGTATAAGGGAAGCACTGTGTAACAGAACATATTCATTGTCTTGTGAATAATACATTGCTCTCTCTCTCTCTCTCTCTCTCTCTCTCTCTCTCTCTCTCTCTCTCTCTCTCTCTCTCTCCATGGAGGTTAGGTCCCCTTGAAGTGACCAATCCATTTCCATTTCTATGCACTAACAAAGCCCTAACATTATCAAAAAAGACCAAGACTTGCATTTTATATTATTATTACTAGACGCTAAATATTTTTTTAAAAAAAATTTAAAAAGCATACTAGACACTAGCTTGTGCAATACATAGAAAAGTTTGGGAATATATATACATATATAACAAACAATATTTTGTCTCAAATTTTTTGGGAATTGTTATGGATTCTTAACCAATCATTAATTGATCCATTGAAATTTTTGGATTTACGACACTTCCTTCGTCAAGTTCATTGAGTTAACCATTCAAGTGCCCCCAAAAAACATATCTATTTAACTTATTGAGAATGTTAAACTGATTTAATATTTACTCTTTCTTTTTATTATTATTGAGAACTACTACTCTCTTTCTTAATTAATACTAGAATTTTCTTAAATATTGGACAAAGATTCCGAATGATAAGATAAGTGGAACTTGACCTAATTAACTATTTCATCTAGAACTTCCACATCCATCCTTGATAGCGATAGAGTAGAGACACCAATATAATTAGAGGACTCACCTACTTTCAAACTTTTTTTTAGCTAATAATAATGCGAGTTGAAAAAAAAAAGAAACTACGTGTCTGTCACAAACACACACCTCCCAACTAGCTAAAGCTTGCCAAGTCAGTTAAGTTTCTTTCCGAAACAGTAAACGTCGTCGCTTCTCACGTTTCTTAAAACCATGGTTTTAAAAACCGAACCGGACATCAAACCGTTTTTTTCTCAATTTTCGGTTCAACCCCGGTTTTTAACCGGTTTTTTGGCCGGTTTTTTGGCCGGTTGTTGACCGGTTATTGACCAGTTATGGGACTTTTAACCGGACCGGATTGGCATCCGGTTCCCGGTTGAACCGGTCGGACCGGCCGGTCCGGTCCGGTTTTTAAAACAGTGCTTAAAACACAAACAAACAAAAACTAGGAAAAAAAATATTATCTTTACTGCATTTTCACAACACTCCGCAATAATATATATTTTATACTAAAAATGTTATTAATTTTAAATTTAAAATTACTTTTTTATCCTCGGATAACATTCAATAACAAAATGCCTATTATAAAAAGGAAGATGTTAATCAATGCATTTTTTTTAGAAATATTTTTATTGAAAGAATGATAAAATAATAAATATTATTGATATTTTTTATTTATTTATTAAAATAGTATTAAAATTTTTCTATTATAGTTTATTAATCATTGTTTTAAGGGCATCTGTTGACATAACCCTTATAAAAATAGAGAAATGCTAACAAATACACTTAAAGCATTGATTAATAATTTATTTAAAGAAAGTTTTTATGGAAAAAAAAATTAATGTTTTGCCAGTTTTTTTAATTTCCCATAAAAGTGGTGTTAAAATTTTCCTAAAATAGATTACTACCTCTGTCTCAGTTTGTTTGTCCTCTATTTCATTTTGGGATATCCCAAAATATTGTTCTGTTTCTAAAAATAAAAATTATTAGTTTACTAATGTTCCTATTATACCCCTACTTTATTTTCAAAACTATTTAAGAAGAAAACTAACTAATATTAAAAAAAAAATCAATTTAATTGGGCACTTTTATTTAAGGGTAGTTTTGTTAAAATAAAGTAATGATATAATAGGAACATTAGTAAAAGTTTATTTATTTGTCCTGTTTGATTTTTTTTTATTTTTAAAGTTTGACTTTTCAAACACAACAAACAAATTAAGATAAATGGATTATTAATCAATGTACTAAGAACATTCATTAACATGACCCATAAAAATATTATGAAATAACAATTCTCAAGACTAAAATCCATTAACCACCACTCATTTTGAAATGATGGTCACTCTACTAATACAAAGTTCTCGTGGGCAGAGAGTAAGGAGCATGATTCAAGTACGTGGCACCCAATAAAACAAATGGGTAGATAAATGAAAAATCAACTGGCAGTCAAAAGCAGCATTCTCTGTGAGTGTTTTCTTAGTTTAACACAGTCAAATGGCCGCCCACTCTCTTTTCTTCATCACCAATCTTTGTATCTCACTCACTCTCAAAAACCCAAACTAAAAAACAACAAAACGAAACATAAAAAATCAAAATCAAAACGCTGACTCTAAAACACTATGAAGATTTTTCTGATTCTCTCATTAGCTTCAATCTTCTGCTTTTCTCTAAGCAATTCCATTGAAGACGATGTGATGTGCTTGCAAGGCGTGAAGAACTCGCTCTCCGATCCGGCCAACAAGCTGAGTTCATGGACTTTCACGAACTCGTCCGTCGCTTCAATCTGCAAGCTCCAAGGAGTTGCTTGCTGGAACGAGAAGGAGAACCGGCTCATCAGCCTTCAACTTCCGACGATGCAGCTTTCCGGCGAGGTTCCGGAGAGTCTGAAGTATTGCCGGAGCCTCCAAACCCTAGATCTCTCCAACAACTCCATCTCCGGTCCAATCCCTTCTCAAATCTGTAACTGGTTGCCTTATCTCGTTTCGCTAGATCTCTCCAGGAACGCTCTCGCCGGACCGATCCCGCCGGAGATCGCAGACTGTAAGTTCTTGAACAGCTTAATTTTGAGCAACAACCGCCTCTCCGGTCCGATCCCGTACGGGCTCGGCCGGTTGAACCGGTTGAAGACATTCTCGGTCGCGAACAACGATCTCTCCGGTTCGGTACCGGCCGATTTGGTGAGCTTCGACGGTTCGGACTTTGACGGCAACGGTAAGCTCTGCGGGAAGCCTTTGGGCTCGAAGTGCGGTGGTCTGAGTAGCAAAAGCCTCGCCATTATCGTCGCCGCCGGTGTTGTCAGCGCCGCCGCGTCTTTGTTCATAGGGTTTGTGATTTGGTGGTGGTTCTTCGTTAGGTTTAGTAGTGGAAAAGGCAAAAGCTATGGTTTTGGTCATGGTGGTGGTTTTAAAGGTGATAGTAGTTGGGTTGAGCTGCTTAAGTCTCATAAGCTAATTCAAGTCTCTTTGTTTCAAAAACCAATTGTCAAAGTTAGGCTATCGGATTTGTTAGTTGCAACAAACAATTTTGATTCCGAAAATGTTGTGATCTCGTCGAGAACTGGGGTTTCTTACAAGGCTGTATTGTCAGACGGGTCCGCTTTGGCGATTAAGCGGCTTAATGGGTGTAAGCTAAGCGAGAAGCAATTCCGGTCGGAGATGAATAGATTGGGGCAGTTAAGGCATCCCAATTTGGTACCTTTATTGGGTTTTTGTGTTGTTGAGGAAGAGAAGCTTTTGGTGTATAAGCATATGTTTAATGGGACATTGTATTCTCAATTGCACGGAAGTGGCAATGCTAATAGTCAGTATGGTTTTTTGGATTGGCCGACGAGGTTAAGGATTGGTGTGGGTGCGGCTAGAGGACTTGCTTGGTTACACCATGCTTGTCAGCCACCTTATATGCATCAAAACATTAGCTCCAATGTGGTTCTTCTTGACTATGATTTCGAGGCTCGGATCACGGATTTTGGGTTGGCTAGGCTGGTGGGTTGTTCGTCTCGTGACTCGAATGATAGTTCGTATGTGAATGGGGATTTGGGAGAGTGTGGTTATGTGGCTCCGGAGTACTCCAGCACAATGGTATCGTCGTGGAAAGGAGATGTTTATGGTTTTGGGGTTGTGCTTTTGGAGCTGGTGACAGGGCAGAAGCCTCTTGAGGTGACTACTGGAGGGGAAGTGTTTAAGGGGAGTTTGGTGGATTGGGTGAGTCAGAAGTTGATCCATGGTGGGAGCAAGGATGCCATAGATAAGGCTCTAAGTGGGAAAGGTCAAGACAATGAAATCGTGCAGTTTTTGAGGGTTGCTTGTTCTTGTGTTGCTTCTAGGCCCAAGGATAGGCCTTCTATGTACCAAGTTTATGAGTCATTGAAGAGCATGGGTGAGAAACATGGTTTTTCTGAACAGTATGATGAATTTCCAATGATATTTGGCAAACACGATCCTGACTATAAGGAGTAGCCTAGGTTGGGAAAAGATAAGAACCACCCAAAAAAAAAAAAAAGGAAGAGCCTTGAGTGCTTTGAGAATTGCAGCATTAGGACATATCTGCATTTTGTGTTATGATCTGAAAGGCGTTTTTAGCCATTGGTATGATTTCCCTGTTCTAATGCTCATTTGTTGTTGGGCATGGCTGTATGATACAAGAATTTGTTATGCACTGTAGCTTTATTTAAGAAAATTTCTGTTTTCATTTTGGATTCAATTGCTTCTGAATTATTGTTGTTGTGTAACATGCTGTTCTAAAGACTGCTGACCAATATTGGTTGAACATTATGGTACTAACTTGCGAAAGGAAATGGTATTGCCATATTATTTATGACCAAATTGCTGTTACTTGATGCCTCAAGATTCTGATGTAACATAGCTATTCTTATTCAAACTAATGCACTGGGATCCCATTAGAACATAGTTATTCTTGTTCATTACCAAATCCACTATTCCAAAATGTTTCTAAGATTATACTAAATATTAAATATATTTCTTCAATACTATCAACACACATTATGAATTGACCTCATAGTGGGTTCAGTTAAGGATTTTATATGTAAACTAAAACTGAAAAGATTGGAATGTGCTGGCTGGTTGAAGTTGCATTGTTTAATTCTGTAGATAATTCCAGAACTTGTTACACCACTTAAAAGGTTTTTGGAACTGGTAGAGTGGTAGTAATACATTTTCCTTATATTAAGGCAATAATTGGAGGTGCTGTTTATTTAATAATTATATTTGTCACATTTCATCTTGTCTGTGTAGGATCAGAATATTGTGGATGTTGAGAAATTTTAGTTTGATTTGAGCTTGAATCATGGAGAAGCTTCAATGATTTGGCGGAAGTTTTGGTTAACAACATGCTGGGAAAGAGAATAGTCAAATCAGTTCCAATTTCTTTTTCGGTCAAAGTTCAGTTCTGAAGCAAACTCAGAGGTATATAAAAATTTAGAAATATATAAGTATTAAGTACACATCATTTTTTATTTTTTTGTGTGCATAATTTATTAAAGTTGTATCCCTCCTCCCCCAATTGCGATGTACCAAAAATATATATATATATATATATATTTATTTATATTATAGTGGTATCAAATTATCAATTGTGAAAAATATTGTGGGCCCTAACTTTACTCAGGCCATGGGCAGTTCTAGTAAAAAGCAATATAGGGGCTCAATGAAGCAATATCGCTGACCAAATACCAAAAGTTAATGTCTCCTTGGAAAGAAATACTATTAAAGGTTCCAATCAAATTCCATAAATAAAAATAAAATGTTCCAATAAAAAATGCAAAGGGCCTCGTTGTTGAATTTGACATATTTTCATACACAAAGTGTTTGAGGGTCGTTGAATTTGACATATTTTTATACACAAAGTGTTTGAGGGTCTTGAAGAAAAAAGGTTCGAGAGGAAAAAAAGAAAAGAAAAGATTTCGATCAAAATGCCTAATGAGCAAGAGATGTTATTAATTATAAGCTGAATGATTGTACCATAAGTTTTAAAGTCCTTTAAAGTCCTCATTAAACAATACTAATGCAGGCAATATTGCTTTTACACTTTTCAGAATGCATTATTCTCTAGTTAGGCACATGGACTGTCCAAATAGACACATGATTACCAACTCCAATTGTGGAGGATTCTTGATGCTTTTCTTCTTACGTGGTTAATGTGAAACATGATATGATGACAAAAAAGTAGATGTGTTATCTTCTCTAGCATTGATGTAATTGCCCTTTTACCTAACGTAGTTCTAGACATAGACATGGTGACAAAAACAAACTAGTCATGAACTCTCTCATTAGTCATTATTGATAATTTGCATTAAGATAATGTCTTCAAACAAGCCACAAGTTTTTGGTGCTCTCTGACCCACCCCACGCATAATTGCATAGGTGGCCTAGACATTGAAAGATATCTTCAATACCTGCTCCCGCTGGTCACAATTTGTCAAAGTGAACAGATTTGCATTATAAAAAAAAATGGCAATTCTTACATATTACTGGAGCACTGCTCTGGAATCTTGGGACCTACTCTTATGTGAGAATTTTGTAAGACTATTTATGTTTTTTTATGCTGCAAATAAAACTTTGTTTGACATAATTGACCTTCTCATGCGCTTAGCACATGTGAATTTTATTGAAGTGCATGTATCCCTTTTTTTTCTCTTTAAAAATTGAATCCTTCCATGTTGGTCCAGCCCAATTTACCAGCTCATACATTCTGAAAATGAATGAAACAACCATATGAACGCTCATCAACACAGTATTCTCGTGATAACATTAAACATTTTTGCAGGAGAGTTAAATAGCGGTCTACATTATCTGGAAACTATTAATTTTTGCCTTGTCTTTTTTCTGTGGGCCCACAATGGGCCTAATTTGACCCAACTTTGCAATATCGGGAGGTGCACAAATTGTACGCGGTACATAGAGTATCCGCATCTGTGCTAGTACTAGTGGCCAGTTATGGCATTTCCTTGGCCTCTGTGCTCAGAATGCTTGAGCACATGTTCATGGCTCCACACTCGAGTAAGAAGTATGTCATATATGTATTATCTCTCTTTTTTTATAAACAAAAATGGGAAGAAGGATTATTTGAATTTACTGCTTCTACTTAGATGTAATTATAGTAATTCTCTACTCATTAGACCCAGGCATAGAGGAGCAAGAGATTCGAACGAGCTATTATCTTTTGTCTTTTACGAGCAAGATTTAGATACAGTACTTAAATGTTATTCCTTAGATTCCCCTTTTAAGATTCTTCTATGTGAATTTTTTTTCATAAGATGGAAGTGTATTTTTTAGTTAAGTAGTCATAGAACTGAATCTCAAGAAGGGAATCTAAGAAACAGTACTTAAGGTACTGTATCTAAATTTTGTCATTTACAATATAAATATCTCATATTGTATGGAATGTGAACCATATGTTGAGAAATAATTATTGCTTGATTAGTCCTTTGAACTAGATCTCATAGTTTATAATTTAAGAGCATTCTCATCAAGAATGCTAAATATTTTAGCATTTACCACTTCAAAATCCTACTTTATCAATTTTAGTATACCATTTTACAATCCACCAAACATCAAACATTCTATTTTTTTTTACAACTTCATTTAATTAATATTATTTTTATTTTACCACTTTCTCTCTCTTTCCACCACTTTCTTCTCAACGGCTAGCCACTGTCCGCCACCACCACCATAAACCATCAACATTCAAGAGCAAACCCAGACCCATGGCCAACCCACTGCCACCACAATCAACATCCATCCAAAAATCAACCCTATAGCCAAAAAAAAAAAAAAAACAACAACAACAACAACAAAAACTAAACTAACTTGAGAGAGAGAAGCCTCACCATGAGAGGAGGAGAGGGAGGCGGAGGATAGAGCGGCGAACAAAACCCACAAACCTAAGACCCATAGCGGCCATGGCAAGCAAAACCCATCAAACCCAAGACCCACATCTCAGCCACAGCAACCCACCTCAATCACCACCCACCCACCTCGTTCTCAACGCCAACCAAAACCCACCACCCCAATCTTAACCCCGGTCACGTCAATGATCCACGAACGCAGACCCACAACCTAAACCCACAAACCCAAACCCATGAACTTAGACCCATAAACCCAAGCCCACAAAATCACCGGAGCACATCAGACCATGACCCATGACCATTGGTGGAGCACAATCATTGGCAGAGCACACTCATCAGTGAACCACATCGGCGAAGCACAGAGAGAGAAGAGAGAAGAAAGAAGTGGAGAGAGGAAAGAGAAAGATAGAAGAGAGAGAGGAGGTGAATAAAAAATAATTTTCATTTTACAATTGTAGCTACAATGCGGTCTCAAACATGAGATTGCATTGTAGCTTGAATCTTAAAACTTTAAGATTTTGCTGTTTTGATGGAGTGGTATCTTTATCTCAAAAATGCTAAAAAATAGGATTTATAGCATTTAGGAGGCTTGATAAGAATGCTCTAATATGTGGTAAGCTAAGGCCCTTGCCAATGAAGTTTTTTTTTTTGGGATAATCCCAAGACCCACACCTCAGCCACAGCAACCCACCTCAGTCACCACCCACCCACCTCGTTCTCAACGCCAACCAAAACCCACCACCCCAATCTCAACCCCAGCCAAAACCCACCACCCCAATCTTAACCTGGTCACGTCGATGATCCACGAACGCAAACCCACAACCTAGACCCACAAACCCAAACCCATGAACTCAGACCCATAAACCCAAGCCCACAAAATCACTGGAGCACATCAGACCATGACCCATGACCATTGGCAGAGCACAATCATTGGCAGAGCACACTCATCGGTGAACCACATTGGCGAAGCACAGAGAGAGAAGAGAGAAGAAAGAAGTGGAGAGAGGAAAGAGAAAGATAGAAGAGAGAGAGGTTGAGGTGAATAAAAAATAATTTTTGTTTTACAATTGTAGCTACAATGCGGTCTCAAATATGAGATTGCACTGTAGCTTGAATCTTAAAACTTTAAAATTTTGCCGTTTTGATGGAGTAGTGTTTTTATCTAAAAAATGCTAAAAAATAGGATTTATAACATTTAGGAGGCTTGATAAGAATGCTCTAATATGTGGTTAAGCTAAGGCCCTTGCCAATGAAGTTTTTTTTTTTTTTTTTTTTTTTTTGGGATAATCCCTTGCCAATGAAGTTAGTAATTGATAAATGCAGCATTAAATTAATAGCTTGCTCAGGCCTTAGTCCTACACATACCGTGGCCAGGAAGCACCGGGAATTTTTTTAGTAATCACTTTTAATGTCAGGTGAATTTCTGGAGGAGTGGCTAGGATGCCAGAATGGTCACCTTTAATTCATTTTGTTTGTAAGGGAGATGGTGACTTTTATTAACTCTTCCTTCTGGTCTTGTGTTGGTTGTTGAGAGCAGAGACCATGAAAATAATTTGGATGTGATGGAAGGTTTTGAAGAATGAAGAGTATGATTGTGGTGCATAGAGCTTCCAAATCTTTGTCAGCTTTTGCATGAACAGAGTCCAAGCGATGGAAAAAATATAGTACCACACTTTTTTATCATAATTTTTAATGCAGCAGACCGTGAGTGATACTTGTTTGTTATAATTTTTGATACAGCATACTGACTAAGAATAAATAGTGAGTCTATGTTAAAATGATTGATAATCTAATAAGATATTTGTGAAAAAGAGTGTGGTCAAGAAATTTGCAAAGCTAAATGGCATGGACTAATACACCCTCCTAAATAACAAAAACTTTTCAGCAAAAGTTAGTCAGAAGGCAGAACTACAAGTGCTAAGTTGATTGCCGACAACCACTATTTATTGGGTTTTATTAAAATGTAACTTTAGGGTACATAATAGTTGTAGGGTCAACTTTTGTAGCCCAATCCCAAAAATGTTTGGATTGTGAGCCCAATGAACCCAAGACAATAAATTTGTAGAGAGTGGGTGAAAGAGCTAGGCTAGCAATGAATCAAACAGTATTGGACTGCAGTGCTTGTGGATAAATTTGTATTCAAACGTGCTCGGACAGATGGAAACGTAAACTTCCGAAGAGGAATTTGTATTGAATGAACTTGGGTTACAATGGTAGGAGCTACAGTAATGAAGTTCTCTCCTTTCTCACTTTCTTTTCCGATCCCCCCTTATCAGAGGGATTTCCCTCTTATATAGTACCCCCTCCCTTCATCTTCATCGTCCACTTGTTCATCATCTAGACGTCCACTTGAGTGCATGTCACATCATGTACCCTTTTAGCCTTGTGTGAGTGGCGGTAGCTGAGAGTGCACTGTTCAGGTGTCTTCTCTACATTAATGCGGCCAGGGAAGTAGGTGCAGTGCATTTAATGCGGTGGTTGAAGTCTGTCTCCCAGATATTTCTCCGTTCCTGCTATCCTCATGCGTGCCTGAGGTTCATTTCCATCATTACACTTGTCAGGGGGATCATTTGAGCTTCCCAGACTCCTGTCGGACCAAGCTTCTTCGGATCCGAGGATATTGGACTCCTCGGACAATTGAATGTATCCTCGGATTATGACCATGCTCCTCTCCGGGCATGCTCCTTTTACATGGCTTCTGCTCGAGTGTTTTCATCTCTTCGGACCAACAGTGGTCTTCAAATAGGGCCTTGGGCCCAATACGTCAGGTTGGGCTTTTCACCCCCCACAATAGCCCCTCAAAATTTTAGTTTTTCCCTCGCATCCGAAGAGAAAAAGTAGGATTTTGACTTGTCACGGAACAAAAGCTTGAGAACAGACAAAAATTTGAACTGGCACGTGTGTGGGCATAGAAGTAGGCGCTTCATTAATGCCGCTGTCGTTTCAGTTTCCCCGAGGCGCTGTCATTTACTTCAGGCGGCGTTTTGTCCTTGGCATCCAACAGTGGGCTGCAGATCCAATGGCTGTGGTTTTTTCTTCAGAATTTGGGCGGGAATGCCCCTGACCCTTCGTTTGACCCCGTATAAAACCTCAGAGGAAGCCATTCCTTCCCTACTTTGCAACTCCCAGACCCTCCAACAAGAACAAGCACATAACTGCTCCGAGCTCCTTCAGTCGCCGATTTCAATCCTTCCCAAAGTCATCAAGAATCCTTCTGCGCGTTTGAAGATCGATTTCCAGTTTAGTTCTTGTAAGTTTTCCCCTTCTCGAGCCTTCCGTCCTCTCTTCGGACAACTTTCTCGCCCTTTGAACGGTTATCCCCCGGTTGCTACACAGTGCTTCCATTTTTCCGTTTAAGCGTAATGGGTAAACTCCAGTATCGGGTGGACAGTCCTGCCCAGTTGGAGAAATTTAGGGCCACATCGGAAAACGGGAGAAGTCGTGATCCCTCTCATCGCCTTCCTAGAAGGGGGGATGACAATCCCCATGGGTCCCATCACCACTAGCTATCTTCGAAACCATAGGCTTACTCCTTGGCAGTGCGCGCCTAACATGTTTAGGATCTTAGGAGCAATTGGGGATCTTAACCTTCACCTAGGATTAGGACTCACCTGGCTCGACGTGGTACATATGTACGAGTGCCACAGCCAGCAAGAGGCGGGATATTATTTAAAATCCCGGTCCGACATTGTTAGGCTCATTTCCTGCCTCCCCAAATCCAACAAAGGGATGAAAGACGACTATGTGATCGTCTCGGGCGCATGGCATGACGGCCATCATTGCCCAACCAAGCATGGAAAGCCAGGTGGGACATGTTAGATTTAGGCACACTAATCATAGGCTTAGGATCCTCGTCTTTTAATGGTTTTTAATTCCTTTTGCGTTGCTATTTCTGAGTTTCTAACCAAGCTCTGCTGTGACTTGTAACAGATAAAAACCTCGTTTCTCCTCGGCTCAGCCTTACATACACTGCCGCCCTTAATTATCTATTAAGATCAGAGATTTTCGTGAGCGAGGACGGGCAGCTCCGATCAGCTCCCCTTATTCTGGGATACACAGGAAAGCCAAAGAGTTTCCAACCAGTCGGCAACGCGATTGTCCAGGGAGATCATCGCCTCGCACGTATTGACGTCGCTTGGAAGGGTTTTTTGGCGCCGTACGAGCTTGCACTCGTACCTTATCCAAACCCTCAGGCTATACCCCCTCTCGTCCAGCTGCTCCAGCAAGTTCCCCTCGAACAGGTGGTTGAGGGTGAGAGGATCGGCTCTTCCACCTCCTCGCTAGAGGAGCAAATAGACAAATTCCAGTTCGGGGGAGAGGCTTCAGGAGTAAATCGAGTGATAGAGGTCTCAGACGCCGAGGAAGAGACCGACAGACAATCAGGCATTCACCACACTTTGCCAGCTGCTCATTCTGAAGGCTCCTCGGACGACGACATGGATTTGAGGAGTTTGATGAAGGGTAGAGGCAAAAAGCCCGAGCAGAAAGGTACTGGGACTTCCCAATCGGTGGTGAATCTACCTCCAGTGCCATCCCAGGTTCCTGACCCCGGCTTAAAGCCCGTTCCTGACCTAAGGAAGAAGAGGCCCCTCCTTGATGCTAAGGAAAGGCAAGTGCTGCCAGCCAAAGGGATCAAGCAGCAGAAGGTGGTGAAAGACCACCGGACCCAAAGGGCCTCGTCCACTGACAGCCGAGATGAGGCCTTAGCGGCAGATGTCTGCCAAGGAGGAGGACCACGAATCTGGTCTCCAAGGTTGGAGTTGAATGGCGCTCCAATCTCCTGGGAGACCTCTCTCAGGAATTACGATGGAGGAAGGGCAGGTTATGTTGCTGAGGCTCTGCAGCAGCCACTCCTCCTTTCCCACGACATGGACTCCTACAGGCGTTTCAACCAGCAGGAGCTCTTTCAATCTCTTAAGAGGGATATGGCCATGGTAAGCGAGCTCAGTCCGATTAGCTGAATCACTGACTTTTGCCTTTTCCCTTTTTTCTGTGCTTTATATTCGGAATTTCCCTTGTGTAGGTCACCCAGCAGATCTATGTGGCCGAGGAGTGGAATAAGAAGAACCATACTAAAGCCCAGGCTGCGGTCTGCTCTCGAAACGAGGCGGAGAAATCTCTGGGCCAGCTGAAGGAGGAATATGCCCGTCTGTCCGAGGACCTCAAAGAGATGACCAACCAGAAGAAAAGCCTCGATGCTGGGCTTAAGAATGTTGAAAAACAGGCTGAGGAGCAGCGTAAACAGCTAAACATGGCAGAGATCAATCTGGCGACCGAGAGGGAGCTGGTGAAGGGTCTCAAGGCTGAGCTGCAAAAGGCCAAGGCGAGCGCCCAAGTAGCCGAGCAGAATGCTCAATTAGCCAAGGAGGCAATTGAGGCTGAGCGGAAAGCGGCATATCAGCTGGGGGTGGATGAGACCTCGTCCCAGCTTATGGAGCAATTTGCCTCGGTTAGTCGAGATTATTGCGACATAACTTGGAGTAAGGCACTGGACGCTGCTGGAGTCCCTGCTGACTCAGAGCTGAGACTGCCCGGGAGCATATACTACGATCCTGAGATCCGAGAGCTCCCAGTGGATGATCCTCCTACCACACAGCTCCCAAAGGCCTCGGACCAACCCCTGGCCAGCCAAGTCCCTCCTGCCAACCCTGAGGCCTCCAAGGAGTCTGACCAGCCAGGTGACCAGGGCAAACAAGCTGAGCCACCCAAGGACAAGGGCGAAGGGCTGGAAAAAGGGAAGACCTCCTCTGAGCCCAAGGACCAAGCCCCAGAAGCTGCTGCTACTCGGACAGGACAGGCTGCCGACCCTGTGGCCCCTCAACCGAAGACTTAAATATTGGGGTTTTTGTTTTGCACTTGTACTTGTTTTTGTTTTTGTGTAAGGAATTTGTAAACCCCTTTCTTTTATTAATGAAATGGCTTCCCATTTGTCTCTGGTGTCTTCGATACATGTTTTATTACTTATTACTGCTGCATATGACTATACATTGCAATTATAACAAAACAATGCAAATAAACTTGATTGATACATCATACTGATGGTGTGAGTAATTGAAATTGATATTAAAAAGAACAGTCCGAATAAAAGTTATTAATAAGTAATGATTGCAGCGAGTAATTATGTAAGTTTCACATGTCTTTCCAAATATGTAAAGTGTTACTACCCCTCGGCTTTAAATTAAACATAACTAAGGAAGACAGTCATAAGTTAGAATCAATTTAACGCAATCAAGAATTTTAGTGCTAAGCCCTAGTGACAATGGCTGTGTGGGGGCATTGACTAACCTGTGTCATTTGGTTCAAGGACCATGGGGAACGAACGTATTCGAGTGTTAACTAACCCAAATCATCTGGTCCGAGGACTACAGGCATGATTGGATTTAAGTTTAAACACTTGGAGAACTGTAACGGAGTGTTAACTAACCCTGATCATCTGGTCCGAGGACTACAGACATGATTGGATTTAAGTTTAAACACTTAGAGAACTGCTGCGGAGTGTTAACTAACCCAAATCATCTGGTCCGAGGACTACAGACATGATTGGATTTAAGTTTAAACACTTAGAGAACTGTAACGGAGTGTTAACTAACCCTAATCATCTGGTCCGAGGACTACAGGCATGATTGGATTTAAGTTTAAACACTTAGAGAACTACAACGGAGTGTTAACTAACCCTAATCATCTGGTCCGAGGACTACAGACATGATTGGATTTAAGTTTAAACACTAGAGAACTGTAACGGAGTGTTAACTAACCCTAATCATCTGGTCCGAGGACTACAGGCATGATTGGATTTAAGTTTAAACACTAGAGAACTGTAACGGAGTGTTAACTAACCCTAATCATCTGGTCCGAGGACTACAGGCATGATTGGATTTAAGTTTAAACACTAGAGAATTGTAACGGAGTGTTAACTAACCCTAATCATCTGGTCCGAGGACTACAGGCATGATTGGATTTAAGTTTAAACACTAGAGAACTGTAACGGAGTGTTAACTAACTCTAATCATCTGGTCCAAGGACTACAGGCATGATTGGATTTAAGTTTAAACACTTGAGAGAAAGGTGAATGAGTGCTAACTAATCCGAATCATCTGGTCCGAGGACTACAGGCATGACCGGATTTAAGTTTAAACACTTGAGAGAACACTTTACGTAGCGAATTGGCATATCGGCTGAAGAAAAGATTCAATTAATAGAAGTACCTCTTGAGGTTATTTACATTCCAAGGACGTGGTATTACATGACCATCCAGGTCTTCTAAGAAATATGCCCCAATGCCAGCTCCTGAAGTGATACGATATGGCCCTTCCCAATTGGGTCCTAATTTTCCCCAAGCTGGGTTCTTCGCAGTGCCCACAACTTTCCTCAGCACCAGATCACCAGGCTCTAGAGGCCTTAGCTTCACGTTAGCATCATAGCCCTGTCTGAGCTTTTGTTGGTAGTGTGCCAGCCGAACCATTGCACTCTCCCTCCTTTCCTCAATCAGGTCCAAACTCTTCTGTAGTTGCTCATCGTTGCTGGTCGGACTAAACGAGCTAGTTCTTAATGTTGGGAACCCGGTTTCCAAAGGAATGACAGCTTCAGCCCCATAGGTCATTGAGAAGGGGGTCTCTCCAGTAGACCTGCGAGGCGTAGTTCTGTAAGCCCAGAGCACATGTGGCAACTCCTCTACCCATTTGCCCTTTGCGTCATCTAGCCTCTTCTTCAAGCCATTCAGTATGACCTTGTTGACAGCTTCTGCTTGTCCATTACCCTGGGGATAGGCGGGAGTGGAGTATCTATTTATAATTCCCAGCTCGCTGCAATAATTCCTGAAGGCCTTGCTATCGAACTGTAGGCCGTTGTCCGAGATGAGAGTGTGAGGGACTCCGAATCGAGTGACAATATTCTTCCACACAAACTTTTGCACATCAACGTCTCTGATATTGGCTAGCGGCTCGGCTTCGACCCACTTGGTGAAATAGTCTGTGCCGACCAGAAGGTACTTCTTGTTTCCTGCAGCTTTAGGGAATGGTCCCACGATATCCAAGCCCCATTGGGCGAAAGGCCATGGGCTAGACAGCGGATTAAGAGTTCCCCCTGGCTGGTGAATGTTTGGGGCGAAGCGCTGACATTGATCACACTTTTTGACATACTCATGGGCCTCTTTTTGCATGTTAGGCCACCAATAACCCTGGGTGAGGGCTTGGTGAGCCAGGGATCTACCTCTAGTATGGCTCCTGCAAATTCCTTCGTGTAGCTCTTCTAGCAATAGCTCAGACGCTTCAGGACGTATGCACAACAAGTAAGGTCCCGAATAGGAGCGTCTGTATAATTTCTGGTCCTCGGATAACCAGAACTTGGTCGCCTTCCTCCGAACTTTGTCAGCTTTCCCCTTCTCTTCTGGAAATATATCTTCTTTGAGAAAATTAATTACGAGGTCCATCCAGCATGGCCCGGCCCTGACTTGGTGAACCTGGATTGCCTCTCCTTTCGCCTCACCAGGCCTGTGCAAGTCCTCGATAAGGATGACTCTCGGCAGGTCTTAGGCCGAGGAGGTAGCAAGCGTGGCCAAGGAGTCAGCATGTGAGTTACCGCTTCTAGGGATATGTAGCAAACTAAAAGAGTCGAACTCCAATTGAAGAAATTTGACTCGGCTCAAGTACCCCTGCATTCTTTCGTCCTTCGCCTCAAACTCGCCTTGTACTTGACCTACGACCAATCTTGAGTCCAAGAACAACTTCACGGATTTTCCTCCCATTGTTCGGACCATAGCCATTCCCATCAGTAGGGCCTCATACTCCGCCTCATTATTCGTTACCGGGAAGTCCAGCCTCAACGACTTCTCTATAATGATCCTCTCGGGGGATATCAACACCAACCCAACTCCAGAACCTCTTTGGTTTGCCGCGCCATCAACGTACACTTCCCAATGGGAGGAATTCTGTTGGGAGATCATGACAACTGATTTTTCATCCATGTCTGACGTGGGCCTCACTTCTTCTAGTTGGGGCTCCGTGAACTCAGCCACCAAATCCGCAAGGACCTGGCCCTTGACCGATGTGCGAGGCATATATCTTATATCAAAAGCCCCTAAGATTGTACCCCATTTGGCAATCCTCCCAGTGTAATCAGCACTCCGGAGTATAGCCTTGAGTGGGAGTTGAGTGAGAACAATGACCGTGTGGGCCTGGAAGTAGTGAGGTAGCTTTCGTGTGCCGAGCACCACTGCTAGGATAGCCTTCTCCAGAGGCAAGTAACGGATCTTGGCCTCATGCAGCGACTTGCTTACGTAATAAACTGGTCTTTGTACACCACAGTCTGATCGTATCAACACCAGGCTCACCGCACAGGGAGCTACAGCAATGTAGGCGAACAGTACCTCATCTGGCTCAGGACTGGACATGATTGGTGACCGAGCTAGATAATCCTTGAGTTGCTGAAAGGCCAGAGCACATTCTTCAGTCCATTCGAATCCCTTCCACTTGTTGAGCAGAGAGAAGAAGGGCCGACACCTGTCTGCTGATCTAGAGATGAATCGATTCAAGGCAGCAGTCATTCCGGTTAGTTTCTGAACCTCCTTAGGATTCCGAGGAGCTCGTAGATCGTTAATGGCCTTTATCTGGTCGGGGTTAACCTCAATCCCTCTGTGAGTCACCATGTATCCCAAAAACTTGCCGGACCCCACTCCAAATGAGCACTTAGAAGCATTCAGTCGCAGTTTGTACTTTCTTAGAACCTCAAAGGTACTTTCAAGGTCCTTCACATGCTCGGCGACAACCTTGCTCTTCACCACCATGTCATCTATGTAGACCTCGATATTTTTGCCCAGCTGTGGCTCGAACATCCTCTGGTAGGTAGACTCCGCATTCTTCAAGCCAAATGGCATCACTTTGTAGTGGTAGTTACCAATAGGGGTGACAAAAGTAGTTTTCTCCTGATCATCCGGGGCTAATGGTATCTGGTGGTAGCCTTGGAAGGCATCTAGGAAGCTCATCCGAGGATGGCCGACAGTGGCATCCACCAGCTGATCAATTTTCGGCATAGGGAATGGATCTTTGGGGCAAGCCCTATTCAAATCAGTGAAGTCTACGCACACTCGCCATTTCCCACTCTTCTTCTTTACCACCACGGTATTTGCCAGCCATTCAGGATAAAAAACTTCCTTGATAGCCCCAGCTTGTTTGAGTTTCGCTACCTCTTCTCTCACTGCATCAGCATGTTCCTTGGACGGGCGCCGAGGAGGCTGTTTCTTGGGGGTGACCAGTGGATTTACCTTCAAGTGGTGACATATGAACTCCGGGTCTACCCCTGGGGCTTCGTAAGCACTCCAACCAAATACATCAAGATTTCGCTTGAGGAACTCTATTAGCTCTTCCCTCTCTTGAAGAGGCAGCTGAGATCCGACTTGGAAGAACCTATCAGGATCATCTCCAATAACCACTTTCGTTAAATCTTCACATCGAGTGCCTTCATCTGAATCTTCGACGGGCAATTCCCGAGACTGTAGCTGCTATAAACCCCTTTCGGCTCTGGACGAGGACTCGGCTTGGGGCTCATGTTGAATGGCAGCCACTAGGCACTGTCGGGCCACGGACTGGTCTCCTCGGATCTCATGAATTTGCCCTCCAGATGGGTATTTGACCTTCTGATGCAAAGTGGAGGGAACAGCCCCAAGTGCATGAATCCAAGGTCTGGCTACGAGTGCCGTGTAGGGTGAATATACGTCCACAACTATAAAGTCCACCTCCACCACCTCGGAGCCGGCCTGCACAGGTAAGCGTATCCGGCCTTTCGGGGTGACAGCCCTTCCTTCAAAGCTTATGAGGGGGGAATTGTATGGCGTCAGGTCTTGGGGTTTTAGGCCTAGCCCCTTGTAGAGGTCTGGGTACATTATCTTCACAGCACTACCCTGGTCCACCATCACCCTCTTCACATCGTACCCTCCTATTCTGAGGGTGATGACTAGTGCATCATCATGGGGTTAGATGGTGTCAATCATGTCTTCGTCCGAGAACCCCATAACCAGCGGGGCACCAGACTTAACTCTCTTCGGACCTCGGCTTGACTCCCCTGCTGATGGTCGGCCTACCGACATAACTTTCAATGGCCAGGATCTTGTTCTCCCTGGCGCGGCGAAGACGACGTTAATAGTCCCTAGTGGCGGCTTTGAGGGGTCATCTCTTCGTGGCCCTGAGCCCATCTGCCATCCTCGGCCGCTGGAGGGGTGCAAGAGGTGTTTTAGTCTACCATCACGAACCAGTTGGTCCAAGTGATCCCACAGGCTCCTACAATCCTCCGTGGTATGCCCATGGTCTTGATGGTACTGGCAGTAGAGATTATGGTTGCGCCTCTCGGGGTTTCCTACCATCTTGTTCGGCCACCTGAAGAATGATTCATTCTTGATTTTTTCCAAGACCTGGTGCACTGGCTCTTTGAACACGGTGTTGACCGCTTGAGGATTTGTTGATCCTGATTACCCAGCAAAATCTCTCCGCGGCTTACTGTGGTTGTAACGGTCCGACCTGAAATCCCTCCTCTCCTGGGGGATAACCTTGTCCTTTCCCTTGCCTTGCTGTTGATCTTCTTCAACTCTCTTATACTTTTCTATGCGGTCCAGAAGTTGACGCACGTTTGTGACCGGTTTGCCAGATAAAGACGTCCTTAAACCGTGGTCAGTAGGGAGGCCGAGCTTGAATGTGCTGAGGGCCATTGCATCAGAGTTGCCCTCCATATCATTGAACATCTCCCAGTATTTATCTGAATATGCCTTCAAGGACTCGCCTTCCTGCATGGACAAGGATAGCAGTGAAGAGAAGGGTCTGGCCACTCTTCGGCATGTGACAAAACGGGAGCCGAATGCCTAAGTGAGCTCTTTGAATAAGTTGATGGAGTCTGCCTTCAAACCATCAAACCACCTCATGGCAACTGGCCCAAGACTGGAAGGGAAAACCTTGCACATCAGAGCTTCGTCTCTAGAGTAGACAGCCATCCTCTGGTTAAAATGACTCACGTGCTCCACGGGGTCTGTTTTACCATTGTAGATGGTGAACGGTGGTTGGTTAAAGCGCCGAGGAAGTCTCGCCTCCTCAATCCTACGAGTGAAGGGTGACCTAGAAATCTAATTCAGAGCCCTGTTCATGGCATCGTTTCCCATGTCCCCACGTGATGGGCTTCTGCGTTGCCTCTTACGATGGGACTCCTCTTCATAGGTGTAGGACTCGCTGGCTGGTGTCCTAGATTTATGTTGATAAGTGACATCCCGCTCGTCATCAAGGTCCTCATCAGAATACGAGGAAGCCCGTTTCCTCTTTGCATGGCGCAACTCCCTTTTTAGTTTTTCTACTTCCAGTTGCAAGTTCCGGTTTTTCTCTGCATGGGACATGTGACTTCCACCCTGTGACTGGCTTTGGCTAACGCGCACAGTGTGTACACTACCCTCACGATTTTGTCTCCTCTCTAAGTTAACAAAAGGGTCCACGTGTTGGGATGCCCTGGATTCTGCTTGTTGTTCACCTTGTCCTGCCATCATCAATTGTTGTTTTCACCCTTGCACAAGCTCTCCCCACAGACGGCGCCAATTGTAAGGTCAATTTTTGTAGCCCAAGCCCAAAAATGTTTGGATTGTGAGCCCAATGAACCCAAGACAATAAATTTGTAGAGAGTGGGTGAAAGAGCTAGGCTAGCAATGAATTAAACAGTATTGGACTGCAGTGCTTGTGGATAAATTTGTATTCAAACGTGCTCGGACAGATGGAAACGTAAACGTCCGAAGAGGAATTTGTATTGAATGAACTTGGGTTACAATTGTAGGAGCTACAGTAATGGAGTTCTCTCCTTTCTAACTTTCTTTTTTCGATCCCCCTCTATCAGAGGCATCCCCCTCTTATATAGTACCCTCTTCCTTCATCTTCACCGTCCACTTGTTCATCATTCAGACGCCCACTTGAGTGCATGTCCCATCATGTACCCTTCTAGCCTTGTGTGAGTGGCGGTAGCTGAGAGTGCACTGTTCAGGTGTCTTCTCCACATTAATGCGGCCAGGGAAGTAGATGCAGTGCATTTAATGCGGTGGTTGAAGTCTGTCTCCTAGATATTTCTCCGTTCCTGCTATCCTCATGCGTGCCTGAGGTTCATTTCCATCATTACATTTGTCAGGGGGATCATTTGAGCTTCCCAGACACCTGTCGGACCAAGCTTCTTCGGATCCGAGGATATTGGACTCCTCGGACAATTGAACATCTCCTCGGATCATGACCATGCTCCTCTCCAGACATGCTCCTTTTACATGGGCTTCTGCTCGAGTGTTTTCATCTCTTCGGACCAACAGTGGTCTTCAAATAGGGTCTTGGGCCCAATACGTTAGGTTGGGCTTTTCACCCCCCACAATAGTAAACCATCTTAAGTGATTTTATAGAAAAGTAAAAAAGTAATTAATTATTTTGACAGTTTTTTCAATATTTTATAAAAAAAATTTCAAAAATAAATTGCTAAGCACACCGTACCCTTAATTATTATATAAGAATGTAGCTAAGCACACCTTTCAATCTGCCCAGCATTTCCTTCTTTTCTTGTTATAATTACTTCAACATGAAAAATGTTCAATTCCAAGATTGGATACCATTATGAAAAATTGGCAAAGAATGCAATGAAATCAAATATAAGTACATCAAATTGACACATTTTTTAGGATAAATGGCAGAAAATTGACACATTAGGCTATTAGAAAAATTGTCATGCTTCTATAATTTTATTTTCCACTCCAATTATGAGTACTTATAGTTATATGAAGTAGGCCTGTCCACGGGTCGGGTTTGTGTCCAATCTAGAACCGACCTGACAGATTAAATGGTCAGAATTTCAACCCGCCGCCGATTGGAGTGGTTGATCGGATCGGGTGAATCTGACCTTTAACGGATGGCGATCGGTTCGGTCAAAGCTGGAGATCTGAAAATCAGCCAAAATTCGACGAGTTAATAGTGAAATCGGTGAAATTTTGTTGATAATTTCGCCAGATTTGTCGAAATCTCACCAGATCTGGCCAAATTCGATGAAGATTCCATGGATCTAGCTGAGATCTCGCTGGAAATGGTTGAGACCTTGTCGGATCTAAAAAATTTCGTCGGGAAATGCTCCATATCTCGATTCGGTCAGGTTTCTTTGGGTTTTGGAGAGAAAACCCGCCAACCGACCTGCCATTTTCAGGTTCTGGAGGCTGAGATCCACCGTTGACTGTCATCGGCATTGGGTCGGCGTTGTAGGGCCGAATCAGATGGGTTGGGCAGGTGGGTTGGGTCACAGTTTTTATTGGACACCCCTATTATGAAGTCCCATGATCAAGGGCCATTGAGAAGAACTATGAAACTTTTCAAATTACCATCTTGATCATTTCTTTGTGGAGAGAGAGAGAGAGAGAGAGAGAGCTACTTCTGGGCCTCATTACACTGGGCTTTAAGACCTAGTCCACAAAATGACAAGACATTGTAAATCAAGCCACAAAATGTCAAAATGTACAAACGAGACGGGCCCATTTCTTATATATAAAAGCAGCTATGCCGCTACAGTGCTTCGGCACTGTGCACTCAGTGTGTTTGCACTGTGCAAGCATTGTAGCAGCAACAATGCTTTGGTTTCGTGAGTTTTTTTTTTTTTTTTAAATATTTATGTAAGCTGGTATATATATTGTTATACTGACGCAATAAAGCGCATGCACTATAACACTATAGCTACAACAGTGCTTTTGGTTTAGTTATCGGCGCTGTAGTTACAGTGCCTAAAGTTTTTTTTTTTTTTTAGTTCAGTAATCTGTTTGTGTTTTTTTTTTTTTTTTTTTTTTTTTTTAAATATTTATGTAAGCTAGTATATATATTGTTATATTGACGCAACAAATTTTACAATATTTTCACAATTATTGACCAACACTATAGCTACTGGTATATATATTGTTATATTGACACAACAAATTTCACAATATTTTCACAATCATTGACGTGTCAATTTCTTACAAGTCGAAATAAAATAATAAAATATGAGACTGTGACCAACCACAATTAAAAATAAATGTTTTGAGAAAATGTTACAACACTTATTGTGTAGTGCTTTTGCTTTATCGCGAATGCGTGTATGCACAGTAGCTACAGTGCTTTTGGTTTAGTTAACTGGCACTGTAGCTACTATATATAAAAGCGCGAATGCGCTAAATTATTGTAGCTACAGTGATTTGGTTTCGTGAGCCACTTTTTTTTTTTTTTCCCCCAAGTTTTGAACAGTAACTACAATGCCACTTCTACAATAGCTACAATTTTTTTTTTTTTTAATCGGTTTGTGTTTTTTTTTTCCTTTTAAATATTTATGTAAGCTGGTATATATATTGTTATACTGACAAAACAAATTTTACAATATTTTCACAATATTGACGTGCGCGAATGCGCTAAAGCACTGTAGCTACAGGGCTTTGGTTTCGTGAGCCACTTTTTTTTTTTTTCCAAGTTTTGAACAGTAACTACAATGCCAACTGGTACTGTAGCTACAATAGTTACAGTTTTTTTTTTTTTTCCTTTTAAATATTTATGTAAGCTAGTATATATATTGTTATATTGACACAACAAATTTCACAATATTTTCACAATTATTGACGTGTCAATTTCTTACAAGTCGAAATAAAATAATAAAATATGAGACTGTGACCAATCACAACTAAAAATAAATGTTTTGAGAAAATGTTACAACACTTATTGTGCAGTGCTTTTGGTTTATTCAACTGGCACGGTAGCTACAGTGCCTAAAGTTTTTTTTTTTTTTTTTTTTTCCAGTAATCGGTTTGTGTTTTTTTTTTTTCTTTTAAATATTTATGTAAGCTGGTATATATATTGTTATACTGACACAACAAATTTCACAATTATTGACGTGTCAATTTCTTACAAGCCGAAATAAAATAATAAAATATGAGACTATGACCAACCACAACTAAAAATAAATGTTTTGAGAAAATGTTACAACACTTATTATGTAATGTTTTTGATTTATTTAACTGGCACGATAACTACAGTGCCTAAATTTTATTTATTTATTTTTTTTAGTAATTGGTTTTTGTGTGTGTGTGTGTGTTTTTTTTTTTTTTTTTTTTTTTTTTTTAATATGTATGTAAGCTAGTATATATATTGTTATACTGACACAACAAATTTTACAATATTTTCACAATTATTGACGTGTCAATTTCTTACAAGTTGAAATAAAATAATAAAATATGAGACTATGACTAACCACAACTAAAAATAAATATTTTGAGAAAATGTTACAACACTTATTATTATCACAATATTTTCACAATTGTTGAGATCTCAGTTTCTTATAAATCAAATAAAAAAATTCTAAGTCCACAACATTTTAACACTAATTTCTACAGTGCCTAAAGTTTTTTTTTTTCCCCAATTATCGGTTTGTGTTTTTTTTTTTCTTTTAAATATTTATGTAAGTTAGCATATCTATTAACTATATAAAAAGAGCCAAAGGCTCATGAATAGTGTAAGGACCAACAATTCGTTTGTACAGCAGCCCTCTTTAAATGATAAACTGGGTTGATGAAACTTGGCCCAAACCAATAGAATTTATAAGAGATGGGATAGCACAGCAAGTATGGATCTTCCTTGAGAACTATCTATCTCCAAGGGAGCCCTTTTTTTCTATCTAGTATTGGATACTTCTCTCATTTCTCTTTTCTCTCCCCCTCCTCCCCAGTGGCCAGCTTCCTCCTTTTATAGCCTTCCCCATTGCATCTACTCCGTCCATCTCTATTGGGCACTCATCCTCCTTTCCAACACCTGTCTTCTGACGTCTCTGAAGTAGGGGGCGGCGGTAGCTGAGAAAGCTGTGGTGAACACTGTTCAGGTCACCTCCTCATTTAATGTGTCTGGTAAAGCTGGAGTACGCCATTTAATGCGGATGGGACAGGCAGCCCCCATCTGGCAACTGCTTGTCTGCCACTGGCCTCCATTGCTATTATTCGACAGCTTGGCCCATAGCTCTCCTGCTGATGTTTAAGCTGACCTGTCTCTTTCCTCGGGCGCCAAAACTCCTCGGGCTATTGCTCAGCCTCGGTTTGGTGTTGTGCCCCAGTTATCTCCATTACCTTTCCTACTCCTCTTCAGGCTTTAGTTCAGTGTTTTGACCCTTCCACTTCCTCCTCGGGCCTCGGGTACCCACAAATAGTATTTTTTTTGTTTATTCAATTAGTGAGATGCACTTTTTCTTTTCTTTCTTTTTTTCCCCTTCAAGTATGCTAGTTGGTTTGAGTTTTTTTTTTTTTGTTTTTCTTCTTCTTCTTAAGATCTTTATATGTTTCTTTGTACTTGCAATGCAAGTTTACATTGTAAATACACAAAAGTGGTTAATATTATACACATTTGCACAAAAAATGGTCAATATTGTACAAATTTTGTAAATGTGTACAAAATTTGCCAATTTTTTTTGTGTCTACAATATAAATTTACATTGTAATTAAGTACAATGTATACATAGAGATATTATGAAAATGTTGTGACGCATGTGTCAATTCCTTATGGGTCAAAATAAAATAATAAAATATTATACCGAGATCTAGCACAACTAAAAATGTCGTGACATTTTGTTGTTATTACAATATATTCACAACTATTGAGGTGTAAGTTATAAGTCAAAATAAAATAATAAAATATTGGACTGTGATTTGTCACAATCTTATACGAATGAGATTAACTTTTTATGACATAATTATCAAAATTATTAAAATTAATGTCTTTTTTGATTAATGTAAATCTCTATGTATTTAAAAAATAAAATGATTTATATCTTTATTTTGTGATATAAATAAAATCTAAAATTGATCATAATCACTACTTTTTTTTCCTATGGCCAGCACATGCCTTGCGCGTGTTGCCTTGACTTGACTAGTAGGCTAAAAAATGGACGAATGGGCCTAATACACCCATCAGCTGGGGCAACCACATTTGCCAAACAAAAGCCCATGAAGCTAATGCATTTTGGTGAAGCTTGGAGGAACGGTTTGGACGGAGGGGGAGCTTTCACAATAGTTATAAGAACCAATTAGAGCATTAAATTGAGGTATGACGGTTCATTAGTTCAATTGTTTTTTTTTTTTCTTTTTCTTTTGAAGCCCATTAGTTCAATTGTTAGATCATTGGCTCACCTTTAAATTAATAATTGGTTTATATATATGCATTAGCTTCATCGGTGCCGAGATTGCAAGAAAAAGTTTCTGTGTCTCTCATGCTCCCATGCTGATTGGACCCTCCAGAAAGAAATTTTTAGATCACATTTGCTCTCGAATTGCTGCAGATGAGACAGATTCTGCCACTATTGCTTGTGTCACTGCCGGTGTTTTGGGTGGAGCAAATATTGTACATGATTTGAGTTATGTTTTGTATGAGGCTTTGCTTTGCCTCTGTGGCTGTCACCTCTACCCATAAAGTTTTCTATCAATTTTTTTAAGAGAGTAGGTGAATTAGGAAATTAGGAAAACTGAAACCCCAAAACCATTTGAAACACAAAACAAGTCTAACAAAGAAGAAAAAACGTTGTCTAACAACAGAAATTTTAGGAAGAAAGGGACACCATTAAACAAAATCCAATGAGATTTATGGAAAGTAATAAATGAGGATAGAGAAAAACTATTATTAATTAAGTAAATAAGGTGGAAAGAAATAATCATTTAATGCTATTTTTCTGACCGTTGGATCTATTAGAAATCTACGGTACAAAAAAGGTGTAACTCTATAAAAGTTACACCAGGTGTAACTTGAACCCATCTCTATCTATATATATATATATATATATATATATTTAAACATAAACTATAAAAAATACTATATTTAATTTAAACATAAATATAAAACCATACCAAAGATTGAAATTAATAAAAAAAAAATTATTATTTATTAAATTTATTCAAATATATGTTTAATGTTCTACTTGTTATTTTAAATATTAAATAAAAGACAAAATTTAGCTACAAAATTAGTTGTAACTTTGGAGATGACTTTTGGAAATTTTTTTTTTTTTTGACAAATCCACCATTAGATTACATCTTCTTTTTATATCCTTCATCCCTGCAAAATTTCTAAAAAATTAAAAATCAATAACTATGATATCAATAAATTATTTAAATTGTAAGTTTTTGTAATTTAAAATTATGCATAAAATATAAGTTTATAGATTATATAGCAAATAATATATAATTTACACAAAATTTTATATGTATATTAAGAACGTAAAGAGTATGCAATTTAATGGTTAGATTTTCAAAATATTTAGTAATATTTATTTTATTGAGTAAGGTTGTAGCCTTAATGTTACAACAAATTTTGTAACTAAACTTTACCCTTAAAAAAAATACTAAAAATAGGACACTTGAATTGAACTTTTGACTAGTTTTCAAAAAAAAAAAAAAAAAAAGAATTGAACTTTGTGTTAGAACTCCTTTCCCTCTCCCCATGTGTGTGTGTGTGTGTGTTTGTTTCTCAAAAAAAAAAAAAGAATGGGTAATTGTCCCACATTGCTTAAGAGAGTGTGTTGTGTGTAGTATAACTTGCCGTACCCTCCCTTAAAAGTTACCATGGCTTTTAAGTAGAGTTGTGATGTGCTTTTGTGTTAGAACCCCTTTCCCTCTCCCCTGTGTGTGTTTGTTTCTAAAAAAAAAAAATAGTTCAAATTTAGAAGCAAAATTTTAAAAGCTTATAAATAGAGGTGCAAAATTGAAGGAAAGTATGATTATCTTATCAAATAAATGAACATTAAAAAATTGAACGGTTTGGATAAAATCATGCGATTTCGTATTTTTCTAAGAAATTGTTGACTTTTCCTAGTTTAAATTTTCTTTTTTTGGAGATTCAATAGTTCTTTTATACCGAGCTAGAATTTTGTATGATTCATTGAACTAGTTCGGTAGAATTCTAACAATTATTATAGGAGTACGAGTAGAATTTTGATAGTTACAGTGAGAGTACGAGTAGCTTTTTATTGACGTTGTAGCCCCATTCTTAGCCATGTCTTAGCTTGGGTGCAAACAAGCCAATATCAGTGGGTTGTGTCAGGTTGTTAATCGATACATAGAAAAGTGAGATTTAAATCACACATATTAGATATCACAAATGGTGTCACTATCACTAAGTTATCACTTAAATCATATTAATTAAAATTAAATTAACACAAGTAATCACTACAAAAAAAGGTGGGCTTTACAAATCAAAAAAAAAAAAAAAGAAAAAAAGAAAAAAAGGTGGGCTTTAGATGCCTTTTTTTCAGCTGCGTTTGCAAAAACGCATCTATAGAGTGCCTTTAGCCGCGTTTGGTGAAAACGCAGCTACACCTAGCTGCGTTTACAAAACGCGACTATAGATTAGCTCTGTAGCCGTGTTTTTTTATGTTTCAGCTGTGTTTATGTGGATAGGGCTTAGGCCGCGTTTTAAAAACGCGGCTATAGACCCATCCGATTTTTTTTTTTTAAATATGTCCTAAAGCCACGTTTAATAAACACGGCCATAGACATTGAGAGAAACTCGGCTATAGTTTTGTTTGTAGCCGTGTGTTTCAATCGCAGCTTTAGGAAGAACAAATTTTTTTTTTTTTTGAAATACTCCCTATAGCCACGTTTTATAATCGCGGCTATAGTCTATCTAATGCTGCGTTTGTTTAAACGCGGCTTAAACATTTCTATAGCTGCGTTTTATCAAATGCGGCTATAGGTTTAGTATAATTAAAAAAAAAAAAAAAAAAAATTCCTCAATTCCACACAATTGAAAAAAACCCTAAATTACAAAAAACTCTAAGATCACTCTCAAGCTACCTCTCAATCCACGATGCCGCCGTGCTCTAAGCCACGCCCATCGACGTCGCCATGCTCTGAGCCATTTCCCTCTCCATCCAACACACTCCCCTCCTTTCCTCACTTCCACCCTCTCCGAATCCCTTTCCTCCCAAATCTCCAAATCCCCTTCCTCCCTCCTCTCCATTCCCTTCTCATCGATCGATTCCATCGTCTCTTCCAATTTCCGCAGTGAAAACGAACACGAAATCTTCATCTACTCCTACTCCGATCTTAACACTAGCTCAATGGCAAATCGAGAACTTCGGGTCTTGTTCTTACAAAAAGTCTGACCCTTTCAAGGTCGGAATCTGGAATTGGTAACACACAGACACTCTCTCTCACACACATACTTTGCACTGTTTCTGTATGCAGTAATAGACAATGGGTTGGTGTTTGATTCACTGATTTTGATAAGGGTTTGCAGGCATTTGTAAATAGAGAAGAATCGGTACCTCTACATTCGTTTATTTCCAGAGCCTTTGCGATTCTCCAAGGAACAGCCACCACTTGCTCGCTTGCTGTGAGAAACAATGGGTGCTTCGCTGCCTCTTCAAGCTCATTGTCGTAAGCTTCCGATTCCCCTTACTCTATTTCTTCGTTTCAATCTCTCTTTCCTTTAATCTCTCGTTCTGTCTTATTCATCACAACACGATCGAACTTCATTCACTTTCTCCTTCCTTGTTTCCCCCTAAAACCCTAGATTCTTTTTTTTTTTTTTCTTCATATTTTAATTCTATTTAGCTTTATCTATTTGTGCTCTGAATCTAAAAAGGAATACTGGGTTTTGTGTGTGTGCTTTGTTTTATTTATTTTAGGAGAAAATAGATGATTTTGTTAACTGGGTTGGATTAGGAAGTTCAGTTTAGTAGCGGAAATACAAAGATGGAAATTTGGGGTTTTTGTTGTTCCACTGATTTTGCTCTTTGCTGGGAAATATGAAAAATTTGGTCAACTAGGTTTTCTGTGATTGTGAAAGAAATGATCTAATTCTGGTGGGATTGGACATTTTTGAAATGAATACAAAGTCTACATGTTTGAATTTCGTTTTCTTTTCTTATACCATTGGATGTATGGATAATGGCAATCAGTTTTTGAAGCTGTACAACTATGGCACTGCATACTTTGTAGACATGTATCTATGTAAGGCCATATGTATGTATTACTTAGGCAATTTTTTTTTTTTCGTCGTACGCATTTTAGAACGTTGATGTTTTGTGATTGTTAATTGAATCTTTATTTTGCTATGGATGTGATTTATCTTGGATAAAAACATGGTTAACTGTGGATGTGATTTAACTTGGATAAAAACTTGTATTGGATGGGATTTAGGATTTGATTGCAAATAAGTTTTTATCATTTTGATTAGTGCATGATTGTTATTAAGAAATACTTACTAAGAGGAGGATATAAGAGGAGGTTTAACCACATCAAGTGGATTCTTTGATGCAACTTGGTTTACATAATTCATAAAGAAAACACCTAAATCTCTTCAAGTGGTCTCCCACCACATTTATAACCTTGGTCCAGGTACATTAATTAATTTGTACTGTTTTACTTAAGCATCTATATGTTTATTAATTTGCTGTCTTAATGACCCTTTGTTTAAAAGTGAAAGTGAGATAAAATGTGGTTTATTTTAAATGAATTAATTAATTTAATTAGTATTTGTTGAAGTCACTTTTTATCTCACCTTTAAATATAATAATCAGCTTTTAGAGAAGCATTATTATTTATATGTTGTATTGATATTGTTTTATCAAATAATAAATATAAGAGTTGATGATCACCTTATTGAGAAAATCCTAGATCCCTCTAGTCTAGACAGCACATCGCAGACCTTTATTAGCCTTCAAAGCATTCTGAAGAATAGCGGGACACAAGCCGTTGCATGGGTTGGTGAAGCAGGTTGGGCTTATAATAGTGGCCATAATCTTGTCACTAATGCTTTTGTTTTTAGTTTCTGGTAATATCCTTTTCTTCACTTTCTATCCTATTATTTATTTTCCTACCTCTTGCTTATCATTTTAGTTAGTCTGACCATCTTGACAGGAAGTTTGACAGTCAAAATACTTTTTGCAGGATATTAAAAGGAGGTCAGGAACCAACTAAGGAGGCAAGTTGGTATTTACTAGGTAGAGCACCTGAAATTGGCACTAAGTAATTGCCCTTTATTAGATATAGTTGTGTGCATGATTGTTTCATCTTTTAACATATTATTTGTATGGAAGAAAGCTATTATATTCTGAATTTTGAATATCTAAGACATGATAATATAGTTACGTACAAGTGTTCAATCCTGTAGTGTATATGAATGGTGTTACCTATTAAGCTAATAATATTATCATCATCATTATCATCATTTGTTATCACTGTTAGTGGGGCCAAAATCCCAATAATGATCAATGCAACTTAATGTTAGTTCAGTGTTGTGTATGCACAACTTTCTAAATACAACTTTCTAGGTACAACTGTACTGTAATCAACTTTCACAAAATAAAAGCTTTCAGCAAAAAGTTGCACTCAAATGGACACTAACTAAAGAACTATTAAACACAATAAAGAAGATGAGATTGTGGATTTGGAAACAATTGTTGTTTGTTTCCCACAGCTGAGTCACCTTTCATTGAGTTATGACTTAAGAGATGGAGTGCTTCACTATGGTTTGCAAGGGTCTTCTCACTTGGTGAATGTGACTGTGTTGGAGATTGGTTGGATTGTAATCAATGATCTATTCTCACATTGGGTTGAGGGGCTACTAGAACAATGCCCAAATCTTAAGAAGTTGGTCAGTCATGGGATTATTTTGGAGCCAAAATCACATGATGAATGCCAAAATTTGGCCAGATTTACATCTTCCATTGTTCAGCTCATGAGAAAGTATTTGCACGTGGAGGTGCAGTTTGAGTATCAGTAGAAATCTGCAAAATGCAATAATTGAAACATTTTTGGTTCTGATTTGATGTGTATAGGCACAAACGCAGGTATATTTTATAGCATAGAGCCTGAACATCTTTTCATGCCTTACAAATGATAGCTCAAATTTCTTCAATTTTCTTCAACAAAGTTACTTATTTTCCAATCACTTTGTTTTGATTTTGCTTAATTGCAAAGAACAACTCCCCTATCCTCGACCTCCTACATGGGTTTCTTTGATGATCTGTGTCCTGTTTGATCCTTTGTCATTTGTGAAGTTGCTCCTTGTGTGTGTCCAAATGACACTGATTAAGTTTCACAGGCATCTCTAAAGTTTGATCTTGAGGTTTTGTAATTTTTTTATAGTTGAGAATGTGGATTTAATTATAATGTTTTCATTAAGTTATTCACGTAGCTACAATAGAAAGCCAGGTTATTTTTGTGCATTTAAGTCGCTAACACAATAACTACTTATTACTAGGGGAAAAAATGCATATGAGGTATAACTTTAAGTTTTATGATGATTAGTTTTAAGAAAAATAACATAAAAAGTATCAAATTGTTGAGTAGAATGGATGAAAGATGTGTGGGAATGTGTTTGTTTATTAGTAGAAAAATAAGTCGTTGGCTTATAGTGGTTAGTAAATGAGATGGAATGGCTCATATCTGAATACGACATCAGAGCAGGCTTATGGCACTAATGATTTGCTGGGATCCTTAGAATCTGTCTAATAATGACATTTGCAACTTATCCAAGAAATTAAAAAAAAAAAAAAAACAAAAATCAAAAAATAGTTTGGGTAAAAATTTATGTTTGGTATGGATTTCTCCTCGAGGGATTTGGAGGTAATAGCCTGTTCAAAGTAGAGTATTAAACTAGGAGATAGGGGTCCCTATAATTGAGAGGCTTTGAATTTTCTTGTCATTGGTTGAAGGGTAATTGAGGGCATTATTATGCCCAGGGAATTCTATTACTGTTTGCTCTGATTTGTATTGATATTTCATTGTAGTCTATGCTGCGAATGACTATTTATTTAATTGATTCAATTGCTTCATTTGCTTGATTTTCTAGAGTTTCTAAATTCTTCTGACATTCATAATTGTCTTAGGTTGGTTTATCCGAAAGATTCATTGTTGTACCTTCAATATTAAAATTCACAATTCCTAATGTTTCTCTTTTTTGAGTTTGTAACCGCACTAGGGGTGGAGGGGGAAAGAGGGGGGGGGGGATCTACTATTAACCTTTTTTCTTTCCTTTTTTTGTCTTTAGTTTTTTATGTTAGTATTTTCTTCTAGTTACATCTGTCATGGGGCCTTATTCTCTATGCATAGATTTGCTGCAGCATTGTGTGCGGTCATTTGTGGCCTCACATCTCATATTTAATCCTCTAAATCAGCAAATAAGCTTTAGCTCAATGATACTTCCTCCCCCCTTACAAATGGGGTGAAGAGTACATTCCTAGGTTCAAGACCCATTAGATGCATGTGTAAGTGACCGATAAAATAAGAATTTATTTCATCCTCTAAATCCAATGGTCAAGATGACCAATTATGTCCTCATAGACACTAATTGAAATGAGACAATTATGGATGGGTTTTTATAGGGTTGATTGGTAGCCTATGAAGCACGGGTGCGTTTCGGGACTCGGGTGCGGGTGCGGGTACGGGTGCGGGACTCGGCAATTTTAAAAAAATGTGGGTGCGGGTGCGGCGGGACTCGGCGATTAAAAAATTATTAAAAATATTTTTATTTATATATTTTATATATTGCTAAGCATGCTTTTTTATATAATAATAATAATAATAGAGAATTCATATAATAATAATAATAATAATAATAATAATATTCTGTACAAAATAAAGCCTATCAAAGGCTTAGTGGTAGCGCTTCAGTGGCTCGATGTAACCCAAAAAAAAAAAAAGGGGCGGTGGGGAGATGTGGCTCACGTGAGAGGCACAAAAAACAAAATAGCCTCTTTGACCAAATATTTAACAATCCTTTTCAAAAAATAAAAAACAAAACAAAGCTTATAAAAAAAAGAAACAGAACAGACAACAGAACAACGATTGCGAAAAAAAGGAAGAAGAAGATGAAGAAGCAAAAAAGAAGAAGAAGAAGAAGAAGAAAGGGGTTAAGCCGATGAAATCCGTAGGTATTTTCGGTTTCCTTTTTTCCGGCCGATTTCCTTTTTTCTTTTTCTTTTTCACCGGCCGATTTCCTTTTTCCGGCGAAACACATAGATATTCAGCCGATATGATCCGATTCGGTCCGAATCGGCGCGAATCGGCGTGCGTCGAAGCCGAGTCGGCGCGAGTCAGGAAAACCACGTGGCAGGACACGGCCCGACGCGGCACCAATGCGCGGTCAGCGGCATCCCTCTTGCGTCGCCGCGTCCCGCCGCGTCGGACGCGAGTGCGGCTCCTCTGGAGCCGCGTCCGTGCTTCATAGTTGGTAGCCAAGGTGAAGGGATAGGTGGTGACATTAGATGAGGAAGGAAAGGTCCTGTTGCATGAATTCACTTAGAAAAGATTGAATCTTTATGTCCCTTTAACTGTTGGAAACCAAAAGTAAAGTTGCAGGGAACCAGATTGATGTCTTATGATTCAATGGAGGCTTAATTTTGGATTAAACATGATTTATTTATATATTAACATGATATATAAGAACTTATTGTGAAGCTTTCTGTTTAATTATTTTTGGGATAAGTGATTGTGAAGCTTGCATATGCATGCAAGTGGTTTATTGGTTTATCAAGATAATGGGGCACTTGCTAATTTACTTTGACGGTTCATTTGCTTGCGAGGAGTTATTAGATCCTGTTACTTAGATGGATTATTATATTCTCAAATTATTTTATATAATTTTTCCTCTTGATTTCTGAATTCAAACTCGTGTTCATGATTACAGTTGAGAAGTGCCTTGATTTAAAGAGGCAGAACAAGAAGGGTGATTCAAAATAGAAAACATTGCCGAAGTATTTCCAGGCAAGTTCTTCTGTAATTTCTAGAGACAGGCACCATACATTTTGTTGTTTAGCTTGGCTAATTCATATTCCATTTGTCTTTTGACAATTAGATCGGGACGGTGGTAGAGTCAGCCTTACAGATCTTCACTGGTAGACTACAAAATAAGGGGAGGAAGGGAACAATTGCAGCTGAGTTGCTATCTGACCGTACCCTTGTTGATTACAGGTGACATATGCAACTCTATCTTGTGTTTGGGTTGAAAAACCATATAACAACATGTTTGTATTTCATTTACATCTTCTTTTTTGGAATAGCCAGAATCTCTTTATGAATTGAAGGCTTAATTTCGGTTTGTAATGTATCTTGCCTTGTAATGTATTCAGGTTTACATCATTTCTAAAGTGAATCATATATAAATATATATATATATATATATATTAAAGTATGTGAATGTTCCATTTGGTGTGGATTTTGGATTTGCTCTTTTCTCCTCAAGTTTCTTGTACAGAACAATGTTAAAATATTGTTGTTTATTGTAAGAAATACTACCTTAGTTAGTGCTTTAAAATGGAACTGTTGGATATCAAGTTATATTTCTACTAGACCTTAAATAATGAATTCTACTAATACACTTGAAAACAGTTGTAAGTTAAAAAGTACATATGAGGGAAAGGGTTAAAAAGAAGAGGGAGGGAAATTGAAAGAGAGGCTTTTTTGGTTTTTTTAAATTTATATGGACATTTAGGTGTTTTCCCTTTGGAATCACAATTTCTGTTTATTGCTCATCTCACAACTTTGACTAGGATTGAATCATGGTTTCGAGACTAAAAGATTAAAGCATAAGTTCAACTCCTTGTAAAGGCTTTTTGTAATTTTCCCTTTTATAACTAATCACCGCTGGCTTTGATTTTCATCCCTTACCTTGTGAGGATGCCATCTGTTGGATCCCCTAATGCTTAGTTGTTGTATACTTGTATGTTACCTTTTGTTTTGTTTAGTTTAGTTTTTTTTTTTTATTTATTTATTTATTTATAATAAACCCTTCATCCCCCTGCCAAAAGTAAATAAATAATAATAATACTCCTTTCTTGGGTGGCTGTTGCTTTTACAGATTCACCTTGTAGATGTAGATGTTAATTTATGGCTGCTCACTGCAGTTTTTTTGTACTGTTTTTTCTTTTGATTCTCTCTCATTACTAAAAGTGTGATTTACAGAGTAGTAAAATGTGGGACTATTTGTTCCAACTTTTAGAAATCAATTCCCTTTTGATATCTTCTTTCTATATGTGTCTTTGCAATACCATGGGCTGCTTTTACTTGTTAGGTATCATGCCATTCATGGTCAATGCACTCACGTCCTAGTAATTAGTGCCCCTCAATCATCAAATACAATATAAGACACTTAATAGATGTTGTTAATTGTAAAGCTAAGCAATGTAGTGAAAAATAAAGAGACAAATATGAGAAAGTCAACAATTTTTAGGTGGTTTAGCAATGTGCCTACATTCATAAGAGCTGCAGGTAATTTTCACTATATTAAAATGAATATTTTAAAAAAGAAAGAGAGAACAAAAAAAATTACAACATATATTACTTTTCCAGTTAACACCCTAATCTGGTAGATTGAAATTCTCAATATATCCTTATCGTTAATGTTTGTTACACACAATTAGTTGCACATTTTCGTGCAAAGCCTTGTAAATCATCCATTCATGCTTCATAATTTCAGTTAAAATTTTGAAATTATGAAAACACGATTTCACAATTTAATTGAAATTGTGTTTTGCAAACACGATTTCAGACCCCTGAAATCGTGACAGTGGAGGTTACTAGTTTAACTAAAACTCACTTATTAAAGAAAATAATTATCCTAATAGATTATCAAAATTTTAAGGCTGTACCATTGCATGACCACTTGAGGAATACATGTATTTCTTAAAGAACTAGCTACGATTTATTTCTTATCAAAGAGACAAACACCTTAGGCTAGTGAGGCCTTTGACTCTCCAAAAAGGATGAGCCCGGGTTTGATTCATCGACTCTCTCTTTGGAGGTGAGGAGTGAGTTTAACTTCCACTATGGGAGGAAGCTAAGATTTATTTCTTTATTCTACATTTTTTATTAGCACTAAATTTCATTTTGTTTTAGGTGGCATACTTATTTGGAAACTACCCTAGTTTTGATTTGAAAAGGGGGACAACCTGTTAACCTTCATCTAATGGATAAAAGAAAAAAGAGTAATGAAAAAGAAAAAAGCATGATGATTCATGAATTGTTTTGGGCCTAAAATGTGTCCACATTATAAAACATATGCTGAGCAAATCAAAAGTTCAAAGGTAAAGAAATTTAAGCCCACCAAAAAGTAAAAGCAAGAATCATAATGTCAAAGCAATCAAACCAACCCAACCCAAACCAAAGATGAAGAAATTAGGAAACATGCCTTTAGAATACTTGGGAGGCAACAGCTCCTTGATTGCAATAGCATCTAAGAGGGGTCCACAAGTGGGGTCCTCCTGAACCCCAGGGCTGTGAAATGTGACCTTAACAACCTTAGTGGTAGCCATGAAAGCCCAAGCATAAGTGTCACCCCCATCGCTACTATAAAGGGTCTGAATAGAAAGGTCTGCTGAGTAACCAAGGGCCGAGATTCTTAGAACCTCGTCTTGAGAATGGGTCCCTGTAGCCCCAAATGTGAGGGAGTAGATTGAGTCTGGATTGACTGTCACATTCTATGAGATGGAGGCCTTATTGATTATCAGATTATCAGTTTACCTCAATAATGCATCACAATTAGTATGTTGAAAATCACTGCTTCGATTTGGAATCCTATTTTGGGGAAAATGGAGAAGAAACTATCTGGGTGGAAACGTCTCTATTTATCTAAGGGTGGTAGGCTCATGCTAATAAAGAGTACCCTCTCTAGCCTCCCAACGTACTTTTTATCTCTTTTTACTATTCCTAAAGCTGTGGCTGCTAGATTGGAAAGTATTTAAAGGAATTTTCTGTGGGGGTCTTTTAAGGGGAGTTTCAAGTATCCTTTGGTGGCTTGGGAAAAGGTGTGTTTACCCGTTGAAATGGGTGGTTTAGGGATTAAAAGTGTGGTGTCATTTAATCAAGCTCTATTAGGGAAATGGTTGTGGAGATATGGTCATGAAGTTACTCATCTCTGGCGGAGAGTTATCTCCACAAAATATGGTGAGGGTCAAGGGGGGTGGAGTACTAAAGTTTGCAGGAGGACTCATGGGTGTGGCCTATGGAGAAGCATTTATGAAGGGTGGGAGAGCTTTTCCAAGCATCTGTCTTTTGTAGTGGGTGATGGCACTCATATCCATTTTTGGCATGATAGGTGGATTGGTGATAATACGCTAAAAGATCTCTATGCGTGTTCAGCGGTCAAGGACGCTTGCATCTCTGAGGTTTTGTGGATTCCAGAAGGGGGTACTGTTAGTGTGTGGAATCTAAGGTTTTATAGAGCTTTTGAAGATTGGGAGTTGGCTGCATCTTATTCTCTGTTTCAGCTTATCCAAACTCGCATTCCTCGGGGTGAGAGGAGAGATACTCTTTGCTGGTGGCTAAAAGGTGTTGGTAAGTTTGATACCCGGTCTTACTATCATGAGATTCGAGGCGCTTCGAGTTCTTTGTTTCCTTGGAAGGGGATTTGGAAACCAAAGATTCCTAAGCGCGTGGCGGTCTTTTTGTGGACAGCTGCTCATGGTCGGATCCTCACTTTCGATAATCTAATACTTAAGGGTTGCCCCTTGGCTAATTGGCGTTGTTTGTGTTGCCGTGATGGAGAGTCGGTAGACCACCTTCTTCTTCATTGTCCTGGTACTCATTCCCTATGGTCTTGTATGCTTCAAGCTTTTGGTATTCATTGGGTTATGCCAGGTTCGGTGGCTGATTTGTTATCTTGTTGGCATCAGTGGCTTGGGAAGCATAAGTCGGACATTTGGAATTTGGTTCCATGGTGCTTAATGTGGATTGTGTGGTTGGAACGTAATCGTCAATCCTTCGAGGACAAGGAGAAGACGTTGGATGAGTTAAAGGTTTTAAGCCAACGCAGTCTTTTGGAGTGGTCTCGCTGTTGGGGTTTTACTGATTGTTCTTCTCTCTCTGAGTTTATGTCTTCCCTCAGCTTAGTTTCCTGATTACCCTCGTTTTGTTGTGCTGTGTGATCTTTTTTTTCTTGTTGTTCATCATCATGAACATCTTGTACTGTTCTTTTTTTTTTTTTTTTTATCATTAATATTAATTTACTGATTACCTATAAAAAAAACAATTAGTATGTTGAAAATCAAGGAGTTCTTCTATTTAGTTATGAAATGCTCCGAATGCTTCTGACAATCCCTGCTCTCATTAGACCATTTGTTTCTACTAGCATTGCACGGGTTTTTCTTTATTATTCATCTTTAAATACTTTGTTGACAACCCTAATCATAGGATAGTGAATTGGATTATACTTTTGAAATGTAGGACTAAATTTAAATATAAACTAAAGTACAAACATTTCATTTGTTGATAAACTTCTCATGACTCAAATTTTTTTGTTTTTATTAATTGTTTCTTTGGCAATTACACGAACATAACCAAAAATACTAGTTTCCACTAAATCAAAGTTGCACCATAATTTCTAATAAAATTATGTAGATTGATTTGGTCAGTTCTGCTTGTGGGTTTGGCATATATATGTAGCACCCCCAACTATGTTGATGCTAGGGACTGATCAACCATGGTCACTTACATGTTTGTCTGTTTAGACTTAGAGTTTTGACTATGATTTGTGCTCTACTGCTCTAGATAGCTTTTAGATTCTTCATGGGCATTAAATTTGTACCTAATAATTGAATTGTGCCTCTAAGGTATGCATTCCCTACTTTCATTTAAAAGATTCAAATTATTCTTGGTTTCTCAAATGTGCTAGTCTGTCACATTATTGTTAGATCTATCGCTTGAGGTTGCTGCAGAAATGTCAATCATTGATAACAAAGCCTCCACATTATTCTGGAAATTTTTTTTGAAGTATTTTATAAGAAAAGCATATCTTCTTTTTAAATATAAGAGATTATTTTTTTATGTGAATAGTTAGTGAAAGTATTGGATTAATGCATAGTAACCAGACAGGAGAAATGCAATTGAGTGGTATCTATTAATACACACTCTCTTTATCTAGTGAGGCAACTATTGGGATTGAGGGTTACGTGGTGTTTTGTTGAGTTGTATTTGTGTTATGTGGTTCATCTACCCCCACTCCTCTACTTTTAGGAATTACAACACAAAGAATAGGCAATGGAGGACTTCTAGATGGCTTATAATTTTTTTCTACCAGTCCCATATTTATTTGAATGTTGCACATTCTTTTCCTTCTCTTTTTGGTAGTAATTATTATCCTGTGTAAATTCCAAATTGTATAACATTAAAACAAAAGGTGATACAATAGGCTAAATGGGTGATTGAAAAATTTATGGCATCTTTTGCTTTCAATGATTTAAAATTGTGGGGGCTTATGCTTAGTAAGACTAACATTGAGTAACACATGGCTGCTGCTAATTGCAAATTTTCCTTCCTTCTTTTAATTTTGTTAAGTTTTATTTTACTTTATTTTTGATTAATAAAAAAGGGGTGATCCTAAAGTTTGGCATGCTTGTACAGGATGGTGGTGTAGAAGTTGACCCTCTTGGCATGTTTGTACAGGATGGTGGTCTAGAACTTGTTCTAGAGAAGTAATTTAATCTTACTTTTGGCAATTGGAAACTGGCTGATGGGATGTACCATGTTCTATATTTTTTGTGATGTAAAAATCTTTTGGCAATTTTTTGTTGGGAACTTGTTTAGTTTTGTAAATAAATTATATGTTTGTTGGCAATTGGTTGGGAACTGTTTATGTATATTTTTTGTTGAGTGCTTGCAGATAATTATTGGTTGGGAACATAGTGTAAATTATTTGGGTAGGAATGACAGATTTAGCAAGAAAAAAAAAACACCTATAGTCGCGTTTTTAAAAACGTTGTTATAGACAAAACCAATGTAGGAGGCTTTAGCCGCGTTTCTAAATGCAGCCCAAAGATGGTCTATAGCCGCGTTTCAAAAAACGCAGCTATAGGTCCCAGCTATAACCATGTTTTAAACGCAATCCAAAACGGGTCTATAGCAGCGTTTTGTAAAAATGAAGCTATAAGTCTCAGCCTATAGCCGCGGTTGGAAAAACGCAACTATAGGCTCATACCTATAGCTATGGTTAAAAAAACATGGTGATAGACCCGCAGGGGCTATTGTCGCGCAGTATAAGCCGCATTTGTAAACGCAGCTATAGAAAATGAGGCTATAGCCTATAGCCCTCGTTTCTTGTAGTGAATAGTGAAGTTCATCCTTTTCCCCAAAAAATTTTTTTTTTGAACTTTATTGATGGTTAGGAATTCAAATTAGTAGATAGCCAAAAATATATATATATATATATATATTAATTTAACAATTTCTAAACGCAGCCCAAAGATGGTCTATAGCCGCGTTTCAAAAAACGCAGCTACAAGTCTGAGCTTATAGTCGCGTTGTAAAAAATGCAGCTATAGGTCCAGGCTATAATCATGTTTTAAACGCAACCTAATATGGGTCTATAGCAGCGTTTTGTAAAAATGAAGCTATAAGTCTCAGCCTATAGCCGCGGTTGGAAAAACGCAACTATAGGCTCATACCTATAGCTATGGTTAAAAAAACATGGTGATAGACCCGCAGGGGCTATTGTCGCGCAGTATAAGCCGCATTTGTAAACGCAGCTATAGAAAATGAGGCTATAGCCTATAGCTGCGTTTTTTAAACGCAACTATAGGCTATATCCCTCGTTTCTTGTAGTGAATAGTGAAGTTCATCCTTTTCCCCCAAAAAAAAAAAATTGAACTTTATTGATGGTTAGAAATTCAAATTAGTAGATAGCCAAAAAAAAAAAATTTATTAGTAATTTAACAATTTCTAAAGAATACAAATATATATATATACACACACACACACTAGCATTATACCCGTGCGATGCATGGCTTAATCAAAATTTATATGTAAATAGTTTTTTTTATTAATTTACTTAAAATTAGATAATACAATAGATAATTAAATATTTTACTTTTAAGTTATATAATAAATTAATATTGTGTGAAACTAAGGTATTATGAAATGCATAAATATATATATATATATATATAAGTAATAACTTATTAAAAGAATGCAATAAATATGTTTGTTTTTGAAATGCGTAAGATGATTTATTCTTTCTTTTTTTTGCATATTATTTTTTTTAAATATCATGAAACAAAATTTGTATGCTTTTCTTCAAACTTTTGTGGATTTGAATTTGTCATTTATTGTTTTGCAAAATTTGTCGTTATTTAAAATATATATATTAGTTTTTTTTGGGTTACTTTATTCTTTATTTTTTTACCTAAATTAGATTTTTTTAATTAAGTTTACGTTAATGTTAATACATATTAGCTATCATTTGATACTTTATCCACACATAAAAAAACAACAATTAACGTTTAAATTAGGCCAAAAGTAAAATTGTTACTTTATAAAAAAATTGATACAATACTTATTGTTACTTTATCCAAATAAGTCGATAAGAACAAATAGAATAAGAGTCTTACTTAAACTTAAACTTGTTTGTTAAATGGATTAGATGAAGAATTTGAATTGTAATCAAATTAAAGTTTTTATCAACTTAGAAATTATAGGAGAAGAAAATTTATATATATATATATATATTTATTTATATTTTTAATCTAACAGTCTAAAAAAATTTCTGCAATTAAAGATGCATTAGAGCGTGTAGTGTAGTAATTAAAAAAAATAAGAAAATTGTTGCTTTTTTTATAATACACCACACGAAAAAAATAAGAATTAGATGAAGAATTTGGATTGTAATGAAATTAAGATTAAATAAGAATTAGATGGATTATATGAAGAATTTGGATTGTAATGAAATTAAGATTTTTTTTCAACTTAGAGATTATAGAAGAAGAAAAATTATTTATTTTTTAAATCTAAAAATCTAAAAAAAAAAAAATTCTGCAATTTGGTAAAGCCACTTGGCGCAACCATGACGTCTAAACCCAACTTTTATTATATAGTATATGATATATATATATATATATATATATATATATGTAGGGGCTCGTTTTGTCGTAGATCCCCCAACAATACAATTCTTTAGAGAGTGGGACGAAGGGTTTGGCGCTAACAGGCTTGCCACCGGTTCTCCGGAAGCGTTCTTCCTTCGAGGGGGCTTTTCCCCGTTCTTCTTCTTCTTGGCTTGGGGTTGATCCTCGGACGGCCGAGGAGCCCCCTTTTCTCAAGAGGGGTACTTTTTCTTATATAAGTCTCCTTCCGTTGATCTTAGCCTTACGCCTGTCAATCATCCAGGCCCCTTGCTTTAGAACCTGTCCCATCCGCTATGTTCCCAACCTTACTGTGGGTCGCAGCACCCAAGGTTCTGCCGCTCAGAGGTCCTATCAGCATTAATGCTGCTAGGGGAGTTAGGTAAATGCATTAAGTGTGGATGTGGCCACCTGGAGTTTAGACTAGGAGTGCCGAGGAAGGGGTGTCCTCGGCGCGGGCCTAGTAAGGGCTGAAGCCCATAGACGCCGGCCTGGGACAATTGTCCCTCCTCGGCATGGGCCTTGGGCCAGCCTAAAAGTGGCCTGGGCTCCCAGGCCCACGGGCCCCACAATAGCCCCTCAAAATCCTGCTGCACGTTCCCTCGGACGGGGAGGAGGGTTTTGATACCCACGGCCCCCTCATTTTCCGGAAGGCCCTTCGCTAGCTGGTTCTTTCCCAAATGGTCAGCTTGGTGCTTCAATTCTTCGGTAAGCAGTTAGTTTCCCCGCGGGACTGAGTCCGAGGACCATGCGAGACCTAGGCACAGGTGCTGCCTTCAAGAGTAGTGGCTAGCTCTCCGTAGGCTTGGGTCCGAGGACCATGCAAGACCTAGGCACAGGTGCTGCCTTCAAGAGTAGTGGCTAGCTCTCCGTAGGCTTGGGTCCGAGGACCATGCAAGACCTAGGCACAGGTGCTGCCTTCAAGAGTAGTGGCTAGCTCTCCGTAGGCTTGGGTCCGAGGACCAGGCAAGACCTAGGCACAGGTGCTGCCTTCAAGAGTAGTGGCTAGCTCTCCGTAGGCTTGGGTCCTGAGGACCATGCAAGACCTAGGCACAGGTGCTGCCTTCAAGAGTAGTGGCTAGCTCTCCGTAGGCTTGGGTCCTGAGGACCATGCAAGACCTAGGCACAGGTGCTGCCTTCAAGAGTAGTGGCTAGCTCTCCGTAGGCTTGGGTTCGAGGACCATGCAAGACCTAGGCACAGGTGCTGCCTTCAAGAGTAGTGGCTAGCTCTCCGTAGGCTTGGGTCCGAGGACCATGCAAGACCTAGGCACAGGTGCTGCCTTCAAGAGTAGTAGCTAGCTCTCCGTAGGCTTGGGTCCTGAGGACCATGCAAGACCTAGGCACAGGTGCTGCCTTCAAGAGTAGTGGCTAGCTCTCCGTAGGCTTGGGTCCTGAGGACCATGCAAGACCTAGGCACAGGTGCTGCCTTCAAGAGTAGTGGCTAGCTCTCCGTAGGCTTGGGTCCGAGGACCATGCAAGACCTAGGCACAGGTGCTGCCTTCAAGAGTAGTGGCTAGCTCTCCGTAGGCTTGGGTCCTGAGGACCATGCAAGACCTAGGCACAGGTGCTGCCTTCAAGAGTAGTGGCTAGCTCTCCGTAGGCTTGGGTCCTGAGGACCATGCAAGACCTAGGCACAGGTGCTGCCTTCAAGAGTAGTGGCTAGCTCTCCGTAGGCTTGGGTCCGAGGACCATGCAAGACCTAGGCACAGGTGCTGCCTTCAAGAGTAGTGGCTAGCTCTCCGTAGGCTTGGGTCCGAGGACCATGCAAGACCTAGGCACAGGTGCTGCCTTCAAGAGTAGTGGCTAGCTCTCCGTAGGCTTGGGTCCTGAGGACCATGCAAGACCTAGGCACAGGTGCTGCCTTCAAGAGTAGATAAGTGGCTAGTTTCCCCATAGGCCTGAGTCCGAGGACCATGTAGAGCCTTGGTTCTGTCTAACACTTTCATTTTTCTGTAAGTAGGGGTTTGTCCTCGGACCGTTTTTCTGGGGACGATCCCTCCTTCGGTCGGACAGTGATTTTACACGTGGCGTTGATCTCGCCTCCAGCTCGAGTCCCCATCTTCTATCTGGGAAGCGTCTCTTGGCCGTTCGTGTTCTGCGCCTGACGCTTCGGTGCGCGAGACGCGCCTTCATTAATGGTCTCGTGAATCGACAGAAGTACAACGGTCTGCGGCCCCCTTGGAATTTGGTGGCTTCATTATTGTCCGCCGCTTCGGTAACTCACTTTTCGAATTCTGCGTGAATTAATTCTCACCAACCCTCCTCCTCTATATAAGGCCTTCTGGGGGGATGGTTTCTTCATACTCCATGAGCCTCCCAACTCAAACAGAAAGAACACCACCTTTCAGCTCCCATGCCCCTTTAATGACCCCGTCGGAATTGTGATCGGAGTTAGGAGATATGGGGCTAAGGGCTGCCGTGGCCGCAGCCCCCACTGGGCTTCTGGCGCGGCAGAGTCTAGGCGTAACACCGGCAGTGTCGTACGCGGTGGCCAGGTGGGACGTTGTTGAAGTACCTAACGTCTCTCCCCGGAGCGCACCTCCGGTGGAGGAGACACGCGAACTCATGTCATGGCTGGCGCCTGAGTGTTGCCGTCTCCAACGGCCAGTGCTCGGGGGGATTGGAGAGCATCAAGGGAACATCACGGGGGAGGACATTCCGGCGCCCCTGCATCTGCTCCTCACTTTGTTCAAGCTTCCGCCTTGAAGCGAGCCAGCCTCAGCCCCCTTCCCCGCTTTTATTGTCAAGCTCTCCCATTTTCCAGATGCCAATAAAAGCACGGGTTGACACTTCCCCCTTCCTCTAGCTAGTTGTAGAATCGGACCGCCTGAGCCTCCGATTGTAGGATTAGCTTGTAATAAAGCTTGTAAAACAAGCCTGCCTGAGCCTCTGATTGTATCCTGTAATCTTCTTTTCATGAAATAATAAAAACTTTTCTTTTTGTTTGCTGTTGAGTCTTCTTTTTACTGCGATTCTTCTTCTCTCTTTTTTTTTTCTTTTTTTTTTTTGAAGTGACCGCTTAGAACGATCGCCGGTTGCGCCGGCCAGCGCACTAACCCGCCCCACGGTGGGCGCCAATTGTAGGGGCTCGTTTTGTCGTAGATCCCCCAACAATACATTTCTTTAGAGAGTGGGACGAAGGGTTTGGCGCTAACAGGCTTGCCACCGGTTCTCCGGAAGCGTTCTTCCTTCGAGGGGGCTTTTCCCCGTTCTTCTTCTTCTTGGCTTGGGGTTACTCCTCGGACGGCCGAGGAGCCCCCCTTTCTCAAGAGGGGTACTTTTCCTTATATAAGTCTCCTTCGGTTGATCTTAGCCTTACGGCTGTCAATCATCCAGGCTCCTTGCTTTAGAACCTGTCCCATCCGCTATGTTCCCAACCTTACTGTGGGTCGCAGCACCCAAGGTTCTGCCGCTCAGAGGTCCTATCAGCATTAATGCTGCTAGGGGAGTTAGGTAAATGCATTAAGTGTGGATGTGACCACCTGGAGTTTAGACTAGGAGTGCCGAGGAAGGGGTGTCCTCGGCGCGGGCCTAGTAAGGGCTGAAGCCCATAGACGCCGGCCTGGGACAATTGTCCCTCCTCGGCATGGGCCTTGGGCCAGCCTAAAAGTGGGCTGGGGCTCCCAGGCCCACGGGCCCCACAATATATATATTGGGGTATAATTGTATAAGACATTACATAAAATTTGAGATGTCAATCAAAGAAAAAAAAATGTAAAATACTATTTTGGTTTCTAAATTTTACCAAAATTTTGCTTTGTCTCTAAACTTTTTTTTTTTTAATCCTTAAACTTTGTAAAGAGGTTTTTTTTTTTAATAAATTTTTTAGAGACAAAAATTGGGATAAAAAAAGAATTTTTTAAAATAGTTTTAAGACAAAAAACAAATATTTGGTAAAATTTAGGCGTAAATGCATTTTTAGTCCCTATATTTTGGTTTTTTCCATTTTGGTCCCTATATTTTAATTTTACCACTTTTAGTCCCTAAACCAATTAACACGTGTTATTTTCGTCCTTTCTATCAGTCAATCAACGGAAATATCTGAAGTGGTTGACGGAGGAATTAAAATATTATAAAAAATGCCACATCAGCATCTAAATTTTTTTTATAAAAAATTATCAATTTTAACTAAATAAAAAAAGAAAAAATAGAATTAAAAACAATAAAATACATAAATTTAGATCTAATTCATTTTGAATAAGAACACACAAGAACATGATCACAGATTTAACACATCAACACAAGAATATAAGAGCACAAACCCATAACCAAACACAAACTCAAATTTAAAAACACAAAGAACATAATAACAAACATAAACTATTTACTCTCAAAATAAATGCCAAGTCAAATCCAGAAAATCATACAAACCCATCAAGAACACACAAGAGCACAAACCCAAGAATATAAGAGCACAAACCCAGAACCAAACACAAACTCAAATTTAAAAACACAAAGAACACAATAACAAACATAAACTATTTACTCTCAAAATAAATGCCAAGCCAAATCCAGAAAATTATACAAACCCATCAAGAACACACAAGAGCACAAACCCAAGAAAATCATACAAACCCAGAAATCAAACACAGAAAAATCATAAAAGAATACTGTACCAAAAAAAAAATCAATTCATATATATACACAAACCAAATTATCCAAAAGAAAAAATAGATTTAAATCTTAAAATTAAATCAATACAATCTTTAACAAAATACCCACAAAATTGAACAAACCCAACTCAATCCCTCAACCATACCAACACAAACCCAGCTCAACCATACCAACACAAAGCAAAACATCTTAGCCTCTCTTTAAACCCACATTGGACCTAGCCGATCCAGACCCAGAAAACCTAGATCTACCCACCACCTACGACCCAAAAAAATGAACCAACGCCACTAATCTGACCCAGCCAACACGATCTCAACCTCCACCAATCTAGCGCAGCCATCAAACCTAATCAACCCGATCTGGGTGTGTGTGTTATTACACATGTTACATGCTCACAAAGCCTCACAACACTAAGCACACAAACACATATACCCAGCACTTACCCTCTGTTTTTCCCTTTAACCTCCACATCTCATTTTTGTGGATCAAGCGCCATTCAAGATGCTCTTAGCTTGTAGATCGAAGAGTAGTTTTTGGGTTTGGGAGTAAAGAGATTCGGGTTTAGAGAGAGTGTTTTTTGATTTTGGGCTTAGGTCGAAAGTCTTGTGAGTGCTGGGTTCCGTGGTGGTGTTGGTTGAGTTCCGTGGTGGAACAGGGAGGCTGTGCCTCGTTTTGGATCAAAGAGAGAGAAGCCGAGGTCTAGAGAGAGATGGACTTAGATAAGGTTTTGGTTCATAAGTGTTCGAAGTGTGTGAGATTTAGTTTGAGTGGTAGAGAGATTGGAGGTGGAGGAAGCTCCAACCATGGTGGCCATGGAGCTTCGACTCAGAGGAGAGGAAAGATTTAGGTTGTTATTGTGTTCTTTGTGTTTTTAAATTTGAGTTTGTGTTTGGTTATGGGTTTGTGCTCTTATGTTCTTGTGTTGATGTTTAAATTTGTGATTATGTTATTATGTGTTCTTGTTCAAAATGAATTAGATCTAAATTTATGTATTTTATTGTTTTTAATTCTGTTTTTTCTTTTATTATTTAGTTAAAATTAATAAATTATTTTAAAAAAAAATTAGATGCTGATATGGAATTTTTTATAATATTTTAATTCATCCGTCAGCTACCTTAAATATTTCTATCAGTTGATTAATGGAAATGACGAAAATAACATGCGTTAATTGGTTTAGGACTAAAAGTGGTAAAATTAAAATGTAAAGGCCAAAACGAAAAAAAAAAGTCAAAATATAAATTAAAAATACATTTACGCCTAAATTTAAAGATAAAAACTAAAAGTGAAATATTTTTATTAATTTAGGGAAAAAAAATGAAATTTTCAATAATTTACTAATGAAAAAGAAAAACAAACGATGACTCGTAAAATTTAAAGACCAAAAATACTGAAATAGTATTTTACCTGATGAAAAATAAAAAAGAAGAGCGTCTACATAGCATTCAGAAAAAGTCAGGTGGAATGGAAAGTATAATATAAAAAGAATGGCTCGAATAATACAATTCCAAGCATAGTCTTCGAATTGAAAATCCAGAAAATAAGTAAAAGCCCAGAACCAGAAGATGCAGAAGCAGAACCCATAACAAATAATGACTCCAAGTTCACCACTTTCTCTCCTCTTCTTCTTCTTCTTCCTTTCAATCACTGTGCAAACCCTATTGTTCCAAACGTAAACTTAATCACCAAAACCATTTCTCTGTGGATATATATATATATATATTGTTGGTGTTGATCTGTATAGTTTATTTGATCTATTGCAATTGAAGTTCCAAACTTTATATTTTGAATTTGCTTTTTTTTTTTTGTGTGCAGAGTTTGTGGAAGTGAAGAAATAGAGAAAGGAATTGGGCGCAGAGGTCTGCTGAGTTTCATAGAAACCCCTAAAGGAAGCAACGTTTCCTATGAGTGCTCTCCTTCTGGTCCTTGTATTTCCTGCCTTTTTTCCGAAAAGGTTTGATTTTTTGGCTTTTTCAACAAATTTGAAATATTGGGTTTTCATTAATTATCGTAATTATTGATATATGTGGTGCATATTTGTTGGTTTTAATCAAATTTATGCTTATTTAAGGAACACCCAGTTTAGAATTGTGTTAGATTTGATGAAATTTTGTTATATATCTGGGATTAATTGGGGTTTTGCTTATTGGATCTTTTGGCAAACTAAGAACAATTGGGAATTTTTTGAAGTGGTATTGTAGTGAAATGCCTAAGAATAATGGCACAGTTGGATTGGATACCCCTATGAAAATTGAACCACTTTCTGCTACTTCATTTTAAATGAAACGAAACATTTTTGCTATATACTTGCTTGGAACATTCTATTCTAGACCCACACCAGCGATGCAAGACAAAACTAGGATCGAAACATGGCTCTAAATACCAAATTTGATGTAGGACAAAACCAAAACAATGCAAAAACAACACTGAAGAACAAAACACTAAAGGATATATAACCTAGAAGTTAGTACCTAGGCTTGCTTGGAGTTAGCACTGAGCAAGAGAGAACCTCCAAACTAGTGATGCAGGGAAAAACTAGGATCGAAACACGGCTCTAATAACAATTTTTTTTTTTTGTAGGACAAAACCAAAAGAATGCAACAACAACACAGAAGAACAAAACACTAAAGGATATATAACCTAGAAGTTGGTACCTAGGCTTGCTTGAAGTCGGCACCAAGCAAGAGAGAACCTCTAGGAAAATAAAAATACTAGTAAACCTATTTAACTACTAATACCTAAAATAAAATTCAATTTACTCCAATATTAAATAAGACAATTAAAATTAATATTTTCATGTGCTTCCTGCATCACACACTCCCAACTCTAGTAGGATTCGGGTTATATAGCAATTCACATGATGCAAATATTTGTTTTCATCCTCACCCAAAAGTAGGCCCTATGACCTTACTACCACTGCTACCAGGATGTGGAGGAGAGATGTATGATATGTTTGTTACTGTGCTTTGGGTTCCCTCTATGGAGAATGATCTGTTTCTCAATGGCTTTATCTTGTTTCCAACTTTCTATTACTACTTCAGAACTGATGTTACCTGGTAAGATGAAACTAAAGGATGCATTAAATAAGAAAACGGTAGATCATGCTCACAACAGTCAATATTACCCCAACTGCTTCCACATCAACCAACATTACTAATGGCAGCAACCACGTATTGGTTCTCAATTTGTATAATATTAACTATGCACAACCTAGTGTTTCCAATGGAGACATCTAGGGTTCAAATCCCCTCTACCCATTGTAACTATCGAATTATTAAAAAAGAAAAAGAAAAAAGAGAGGCTCGATTCCTGTTATTTCCCATGTACAATTTTAAAGAGCCTTGTGTCTTATCTGACACTTCCTTTATTTCCAACAAAGACATCAAAGGTTCAAATCCCCCCTCCCCCAGCCATTGAACTATCAAAAAAAAAATTGTATAATGCATTGTGCATTCGCCGCTCAGCACTCCACTTTCCTTGTATTTTGTATGGTTTCCACATGTTGCTCCTTTGATCTCTGTGAAATGCCTTGGCATTTATCTTCTATATTTATTTTTATGCAGACCGATGAGAAATATCGATGCAGTGAGACTGGCTATCGTATTCCTTTGAAATGTGTAGAAATCAAAGATAATTCAAAGAATGGAAATGGGAATGGGAAAGGGAAAAGTTCTCGGAACAGTCGATCCACTCTGGAAATCTCTCACAGCAATGAAATATTACTTGCAGAATCTCTTGATGCTGGAGAACTCACTACTTCAATGAAACATAGAAGTTTACTGGAGGACCCATCAACACCAGAGAGTGGACTGCAAGCTTATATTACTTATAGAAGCTGTTTACCACCAGTTAATGAAGAGAAGATGTCGGTGCTTGAGTTTGAGGTACATGTCATTATCTTTTGTCATCCCTCTTTTCTTGTAGTATTTTATTAGTTGATTAGTTCATATGCTTGATTACTTTTAACAAGAATAAAACCATATAATATAGGAAGTATGGGATTTTTCTTTTACTTTGAACTAAATGTAGACAGCTTAAAGGGTAGTGTCCTATTGGAATGTGACCAATTTGACGATGCTATGGGTCTATTTGGTTGTGGCCTACTAGTATCAATCTTTTGATTTCAAACAGAATGTGCACTTTATAATCCCATGCTCTTTTGTTTTAGCCTTTTAGGCATTGATTAATATTATGTTTCTTAACTTTGAACTTGTATGCATCACGAGCATCTGAATTGTGATTCATGTTTTTTATTATAGCCGTGATTGTTTTGATCAAATAAGTTTCTTAAAGCAAAGAGTGTTGACAATCAAAAGGCAAACATAGAAAGACATGAAAGTTCTTGACTTCTTGTGAGAAGTCATGTAAGGTCAGCATAATCTCTTGGATGAGATATCTAGGGCCTCTTGAATACCATAAGTTAACATTTTAAACAGCGCATTTCATGCGTTGGAGATCAATTACAAGCTCAGTTAACCTTATATGTGTTTTTACTTGCATTGTAAAAAAGGGAAGAACATGATTATTTGTGTGTTGACTTGTATTTTGTGTGCCACTTTGGACAGGGGATTGTGTTGTGTTTGTTGCTCATTAGCAGTTCAATTATATACTTCAGAAGAAAGCGGACCATTTCCATGACTACTTTTGGAGCAGGGAGGATCCAGAGGTTTTGATTCAGAAACCTGTGGGTATGAAGAGTTGCTCCGTTTGAAGCCAATTTGTAACGCTAACTGAGTGATGTTAGGCTATTGATTTTAGAAAGAATCAAACCAAGCGTTCACTATATGCTGCCCACAGTTTGTTCCTCTTTATTTTTTTTTCCCAATTTCCTATACCTAAATGATAATTTTTCCTTTGATTTTTTCTTCTGTAATATATTAAGCCATATTTACACGAGGTCCACATGCATCTTTAATTTTGCAGTTCAAGGCAAAATTTTCAAAATTTTCATTCCTGATCCGCTGGGCAGCGACGGATATGTTGATTGGCATCTCTTCTCATGTGTTTATGGCTTCCAAGTGTGTAGATGCTATCCAAATACGTATTATAATGTGCAATGTTTGGGGTATCTGAAAAAAATCCATTTGGGAACAAATTTGATGGATGCGAATTTTGCAAAAACAAGGGTAAGTGGGACAGTGGGATGAATTTTGCAAAAACAAGAGTAAGTGCAGGAGTAGGTCATTGTGGTAGACTCAGGCCCTCGTAAAACAATGCGTAAAATGACCCCAAGTTGGCCATCCATAGGTCATATGATTTAGGATATGAAGGAAGAGGCCAGAGTTTAGGAGAGTGGAGTTCAATAATAAAACCCAAAATCTCTGATCTCATCCCAACTCTAACACTAGAATCCCCAATTCCTTAAACAAGAGCTTCAAGTTCAAGACCCACAAAACCCATCCGACCAAACCCCAATCCAAGATGACTCAGAAACAATCTCGGTTCTCTCTCCCCAAACTACTTACTCTAACGTGTCCTCTTGCCAAGCTCCAAAGCGCAGCAAGAACAACTAACATAAGAGAAGCTTTTGAGGCAGGACTATTTGTGCAAATCAGATGATTTTAAGGAGAGTTGGAGATTGGAATGAAGGGGGTGGAGGTGGAGGGTTTCACCGACAGAGAGGGAAAGTGAGTGGAGGGTTGGAGCGGCGGTGACGGTTGTTTGAGAATTTAGTTGGAGAGTGAGATTGCAAATGGGTGTGTTCAAAATTAAAGCTTTGGTTGATTTCAAAGGAACCACCAAAGGAACTCGATTGATGGTGAGAGTTAGAGATTTGTGGTGGTGTTTAAAATGCAATCACAGATTGTAAATGGGTGTTGTGCAAAATTGAAAATTTTGGTGATTTTGTAAGGGGAGGTCAGATAGTGAGGGACTGAATCTACTGGGTTTTGTAAGATAAAAAGTTGTTTGCATTAGATTTTGTTTTATTTATTTATTTATTCAATAAGTCAATCACAACTCGAAATCTACAAAATATGATTCAATAAGTAATCATACATGGGGAGAGTGAAAATGAGACCGTAGCAACAATTGAGGTGGGACCAATGGAGACGAAAAAGAGTAGGGGGATCACCGAAGTGAAAGAATGGGATTTTGCTGTCGGGGGTAGTTGACAGAGAGAAAAGGCCGAAATGGTTAACTTGCTAAAATTGGTCATATGTACTAGGACACATGTCAACTTTAAATTGGGCCACCTAATCCAGTTCGGAAGAATTACTAGCTTGCAACTTTGGAATTAGCATATAAAATGTCCAACCAATAATGAGTACAGCCATGAAGACTCCAATACGAGATGTTTGATGATTGTTGTGCACGTTTTCGTCGTACCACATATTATTATTGTTTTTATTTTTAACAAAAAGGAAATACTTATTTAAATCTTGTCCAGCCAATTCCTCTTACAAGTCCAGCTCAAACATCATGCTGCGTCTATAAAACCATAAAATAACAATGACCTATAATTCACCTAAAAGCTATAACCTCTCGTATTGCGCCCCAAAAGAGCACTGGCCTACCGTCAAATGACTCAAATCCAAGCATCCAATGACACTTGCACTCTTCCGTGATAAAAATTGGATAAAATCCAGAGAATTGACTAGAGAACGTTTGGGTCAAAAAACTTTTTAAGGCAAATACCTAAGAACCTTTCGACCTATAAAACATACTTCTACTTCTTTGCAAAATTGTAAACATTTTATGCAGTTTAATTGTCACCTCAGGAACTCTGAAATAAAATACAACCGTGTTGAGAAATCTGCTCTCTACCTTAAAATTGCAAAATTACAGAACAAGATATACCATGTTATTGCCGCTTCCTCCTCCCGAAAATATACAAGAAAAACAGGCCTTTTGGTGGCTTTTTGTAAGTTCTCCTATGAGTTTCTCGAGGAAATCAACAAAGCAGCAGCAGGACAAACTCCAAACAAAAGAATCATGTTGATGATAACCCTCAACTTAAAAAACAACAAAACTCCTCTTTTTAAAGACACATCTACAATAACACAGCAGAAAAATAGGGAATTACAAGCAGCAGACAGAAATATGAAAATTACAAAAAATAATCGGGAGTCTTGCGTGTGGTGTCAGGCTCAATTTGCCGAGGGGCTGGATCAAACTGCAGAAAATTCTGGTCCATATTCTCCCCAATCTCCAGTATAGCAGCCATATTCCCACAACGGTAACAATAGTTTGGAGCACTAAATACAGTCACCACATTCTTATCCTAGAAAACAAGTAGATATGAAAGTTAACAAATATGCAGTAGAAAAAAGTTCAAGTACAAACACCCCCTTCTTTTTTTCCCCAATTTTCAAAGAAAATTTATAATTCCTGGGTTCACACACACCTGACACCAATTGTACCCTTCCATGACAAGCTGGTGGGCCCTTGAAATCAGTGAGAGCCCATTGGTATGGTTAAACTGAGCAGCTATATCCTGTCCAAATGTATAACCAGCACCACGAGGTGATATCCCCCACCCACATCGGTCATCAGGATCAGACCATAAGAGGTCACACATTGGTCCTTCATGTGGAACCTGATCATGCACATACAGAGGCATCATGAAGTACAGAGTAACCAAAAACCTTGTACATAAACATTTAGAAAACAATGGATATATATATTCCAATTCTAAATGACTGTCATGCATGTAAATGATTATCATAAGGAAATAAGAAGAAGATGGAAATTGGATGCCAATTTGACAGACTGACAGACATTGCTTTTAACAAAAGGAGGAGGAAAACTGGACAATATCGACAAAAATATTCTGTAGTGTAAGCACTCGTAGAAAATAAAACAGGAACGCATACCATCAATATAACATTCCATACATATAAAGTATAGATTTAAAAGTTAAATAAATATCAGTATTCAGAGAGTATCAATACTGCATTCTAAAATATTTGCTAAAATTTTTTACTCCAATGCATATAATGAAAACTTGAAAATGTCAGCCAAGCATAAGAGAAAATGTTAACATGCAATGATACACATACCTCCTGTATACGGTCCAAGGCTCGAACATTATCCAATGTATCCAAAGATGGTGAAAGACCTCCATGCAAACAGAAGATCTACAATGATAATGGACGTCAGAAGATGTCATGAATATAATCAAATAAACTATCAGCAACATATCTAACTCAAACCTGACTCTCAATAAGGGCTGTAAGGGGTAGATAATCAAATAAATCAGTGAAGAACTTCCACACATTGGCATTTCCATATTTTCTCAAGCATTCGTCATAAAAACCATACCTGAGAAGGTGAAAACAAAAGCAATGAATAAAGAAATAAGGGGAAAATTCTACAAAATTGATTAGTGTGTGTGTGTGAGAGAGTTGGAGCCTAACTATATCTCTTACCTAAATCAGGTTTTTATTGGACAGGGCCAACAATATCCAACAACTCTCTCTTGTACTCAATTAGCAAGATTTATCAACACAGTGACTTGTGCTTTGACCAGTATACAACTTCATTTGATCTAAATGTCATTACAAAAAAAAACCAAGAAGAACATGTCTTACACTTGAGTTATTTGCCGGCTCTCATGATTCCCTCTAAGAATTGTGATCCTATCTCTATAACGAACTTTCAGAGCCACCAAAAGTGTGACAGTCTCAACTGAGTAGTACCCACGATCTGCATACATGTAACCAAGAGAATAAGAAATACTAGTACATTCATAAATATAACACTTCAAACGGGTATAGCAAATTTGCAACTCATATCACATGGACTTCGCTAACAAAGACAAGAATAGCCTTTTTGGAGCTTGTTAAGTAATGAAAAAGAATAAAATAGAGAATTAAGATGGCAACATTAAAAGAGAGGGGAAAGGTAGGGGGCAATATATTTCCACAGAAAAACTCATGACATGGTAACACAATCCAGCATATTATCTCAATAATGATATTGTCCTCTTCACCTTCAACTGAAAACAAATCATTTATTCTTTGAAATTTAGTCATTAGTTGGACATCAATAAAAACCAAGATTGAATACCTCCAAAACAGAAACCCCTCATCCTCCTGGAATACATTACTTGTTATAAAAACAAAGACTGGCTTTGCAACAGTACAGAAAATTATGCTGCTATTAACACATGAATCTTCACTTGATCCTCTACAAGCGCTATTCCAATTCATCTATCAGTATCACCCAATGGTTTTATAAACGACATTTTACCCTTTCTTTTTTGGGGGGAAGGGAGGTTTTGGATAAGTAAAAGGAAATGATTCATCCTTCATGAATTATTGAACCAACAACAACAACAACTAAGCCTTAGTCGCAAATTTGTTGGGGTCGCCTATGAATCCTCAACAAATTAATCAAAGTTATCCACATATATTCTTTTCCACCATTCTATTTTATCCGGAGCCATATTCTCTATTACTTCTATGGTTCTACCAATATCATTTTTGGTCTTCCTCTACATTTTTTTGTTTTCTCATCTTGAATTGACTCATTTTTCTGACCAGTGCATTAATTGCTCTCCTCTGAATATAATCAAACCATCTCAAGTGACTCTACCTCATCTTCTCAACAATATGAGTCACCCTTATCTTTAAGAGAATTTCCTCATTTCAACTACACTTAATTTTATATTTTATGAATATTTTGTTTCTTAATTAACAACCCAACATTTAGCACCAATCAAAATAAAAAAGCAAAACATGGGAAGTATGTACAAACCAAAATAAATTAAAGTAACTCCCTCATTCTCTAGATAAAACAAAATGGATGTCTTAGAATTCTTGGACCTAACCCATATTGCTCATTTGTTGCACATGCAAATCATCCCCAATACGAGCTAAGCAGAGCATAGCTTAGCCTCTTGCACATATATTAACCCACAAAATGCTCTTTCAGTACAAAGCCTTTACAGTATCATCATTGGAATTTTCACAGATCTTGAAGATAAAACACGAACCGAGCTATAAAATTTCCATAAACCAATCATTAGAAGAAAAAAAATGGTGCCCAATTACAGCCTTGAATACTTAAAAAACTACACTAGCATCTTGCATGAAAAAATCTTCAAATAATCACGATTAAACAAACTGTAACAATTGAGATCCATTACTCACCCATTCAACAAATTGAGATTGATCATCAAATGCTCTTATATACAAAATTTAACATATAAATTTAAATCTAATTACTTAATATATATATATATATACAAAACAAATAACTATACACAAATATATGTTTATATTCAACCATAAACAGGTCTAAGGTATTTCTTCCTCAAAATTTCAATAGCTAAAAAGCACAAATTTTCAAAAAAAAATTGAAAAAACCAAATAAATTAAACGCATCTAAAGCAAAATTCAAAGGAGAATTGAAAAAAAAGAAGCTAAAATCTGTGTCATACTGACCTACATAGTCGCCCATAAAGAGATAATTGGTATCGGGAGCATTTCCTCCTATCCGAAAGAGCTCGATGAGATCGTAGAACTGGCCGTGGATATCACCGCAAACTGTCACCGGACACTTCACCGGCTGTACGTTCCACTCCTCGACGAGAATCGCCCTCGCCTGATCGCAAAGCGTTTTCACCTCCGCTTCCTGCAACGGCTTGCACTCCATCAGATGCTCGATCTGACGGTCCAGATCCGCGTGCGACGGCATCGTTTCGTGTCTTTTTCAGTCACTCACTCACTCTCTCCCTCTCTCCGGTCAGATCTGCACCGCCGAGATCGCCGACTTCACCGATCGAAATCAAAATCAATACCGAGAAGGTTACACCGATCTCCGAGATTCAAAGATTTTCTTCAATCGAAACGAAGATTCGTCATCGAAACCATCGATCTGTGAAGTGATAGGGCTAGGGTTAGGGTTTCGGACGAAACGAATCGTTTTGGAGATCGGTTGAGTCTCGACCTTTCGAGCATTCCTCGCTCTCTCTCTCTCTCTTTCTCTCTCAGAGTTTCTCTCTCTATCTTTTGGTGGAAGAGGAAAAAAAAAATGAGAAAAAAAAAAATAGAGAAATTAAATCAAAATCGTATTTATGTGAAGGAGAAAAAGAAGAGGGAAATGGAGGCAGCCACAAAAGAAAGAAATGAAATGAGATGAAATGAAAATGAAACTTTTTTGAAATGCGAAATGAAATGTGGGATTGCGATGTTTCTTTGAAATGAAATACACACAGTGTGTGTTTTATTAGAAGAATTATTTAATTAATTAATAATTAAATGATTTTTTTAAAATTTCGTCAAAATAATTGTAAGGAACGAAAGATTTTCTCTCTCCGGTGGCTCCGCCGAGTCAAAATCATAAAAAAGGACGCGACGCGTGTCACTCCAGCTCCAGCTCTTCTTTTTGGACGTTTCAAACCTACTCACCTCGCGCAAGTTAGCAGTCCTTAGGCGTGCTGGCTTTTTTTCTTTTCTTTTTTTTAAGGAAAAAGTTTCTTAAATTTGGATTTTATTTATGTTATTAACACCTATGTTAAAATTTATTATTCAATTATTAATTTTTTTATGCATAATTTTATACTATAAAAATTTAAAATTTAATCGTTTGATTGATGATATAATTATTAATTTCTTATCTTCTTGAAATTTTTATGATAGATATAATAAGAATATAAAATTCAATTGTTAAATCTTCAAAATTTATAACTAATAAAAAGATACAGATGAGTTTGAAGTGCTTTTTTTTATTTATTATTTAAGTTGGGGAATTATTTAGCTCAAATGTTGGTATTAAGGGGTTTGATCAAATGTTGGTATTAGGGGGTTCAATTAGTCAAGAGGTGGAAAGTGTTGAATTTATTCGTTCAAAAGAAAGGTACATAAATAAAAACCAAAGTGATGGACTCGAAAACTTCAGGCAAAACTTTTATATTTATTTAAATATAATAAAGTTATATAAAAGACTAAGCTAATGGCATGTTTTTGGGCTTGATATATATTAAATTAGTATATTCAATTTGATATCCTTGAAATTTTGGTAAGTATGGAAGATATAATAAGAACATAAAATTCAATAGTTATATTTTCAAAATTTATATCCAATAAAAGGATATAGAGGAGTTTGAATGGTTTTTTTTTTTTCAATATTTAAGTTAGGGATTTATTTAGCTTAAAATGTTGGTATTAGGGGGTTCAATTAGATGTTGGTATTAGGAATTTAGGGGGTTCGATTAGTCAAGAGGTAGAAAGTGTTGAATTTATTTGTTCAAAGAAAGGTACAAAAATAAAAACCAAAGAGATAGACTTCAGAACTTTAGACAAAACTTTTATATTTATTTAAATGTAATAAGGTTATATAAAATGCTAAGTTAATGGCATGTTTTTGGGCTTGGTATATATTAAATTAGTATATTCAATTACTCGTGTTTAATTAGAATAGGAATTATTCTATTGGAATGAAGTCAATTCTCCCAAAATGCACTCTCTCTCTCTCTCTCTCTCTCTCTCTCACACACACACACACAAAAACTTTAGTCATTATAGTTGTAGGGTCAGGATTTGTAGCCCAAGCCCAAAACAATGAATCTGTAGAGAGTAGGTGAAAGAGCTGGGTTAGTTGTGAATTTAGCAACTGTTAACTATGATATCCAGGAATGAACCAACGTAAAAACACACTTAAAAACTAAACAAATTGATGTCCGAAGAGGTATATTATTGATTGAACAGTGAATACAGTTCTTAGAACTACAGTAAAATCTTTCTCCTCCTCTTCTTATCTTTTTTCCGATCCCCCTTCTTCAGAGACTTCTCCCATTTTTATAGCCTTTTTATCAACCATCTTCATCGTACATTTGTTCTTCATCCAAGCGTTCACTTGAGTACATGTCACATCAGGTATCTTCTTTAGTTCTCCAGGAGTGTTGGTAGTTGAAGTTACACTGTTCAAGGGTCTTCTCCACATAAATACGGCCAGAGAAGTTGCTACAGTGCATTAAACACGGTGGTAGCAGCTTTTTGCTTTAGATATTTCTCCATTCTTATCATCTCCATACAAGCCCGAAACTTATCCTTATCATTGGAATCACTAGGAAGATCACTCGAACCTCCCAAGTATCTGCTTGACTGAAACTTTTTATATCCGAGGAGAATACACTCTTCGAACTACCGATGCTCTCTTCGGACTATATTCCTTGACCGTTTCTAGGTATATCTCTTCCCATGGAATCCTTCTCAATCATTTTCATTTCTTCGGACACACCGTAATCTTCAAATAGGACCCTTGGCCCAATACATAATGTTAGGCTTTTACCCCCACAATAGCCCTTCAAAATTTTAATTTTTCCCTCGCATCCGAGGAGAAAAAATAGGATTTTGATTTGTCATGAAATAAAAGCTTAGAACACAAAAATACCTGAATTTACACGTGTGTGAGCATAGATTTAGGTGCTTCATCATTGCTGCTGACGTTTCGGTATTCACGAAGCGCTACTAATTACTCCAGGCGGCATTCTGTCTCTTACATCCAACGGTTGACCGTCGATCCAACGGATGATGCCTTTCCTCGAGATTTGAGTGGGATAACTCCCACCCACTTTCTGGCCCCTATATAAAGCCTCAAAGAAGATTTTCTCTCTTTTACTTTACAATCTCTTACTCTCCAGCGAACCCAATCGTTCAAGCATATCAAGTTTTCCAAATCGTCCAGCTCATTTCTGTAGGAATCCACGCAAATCCTTCCAAGGATTTAAGGATCATTCCCCAATCCAATTTGTGTAAGTTTTAATATCCTCGAACCCCTCATCCCCTTCTCGGCCAACGTTCTCGGCCCTCAAACTCTCATTTCCCGATTATCACTCTCTGTGCCTCCTTCTAGTTAGCCAAAAAATGGGTAGATTTCAGTATCTCGTCGATAGTCCTGCTTTAATAGAGACATTTAAGGAAACATACGACATACCGCAGGGAATAAACCTGAGGTACTGTCCCCCAGAAAGGATATTAACCGACCGAAGAGAGGGAGAAGTCGTAATTCCTATGATAGCCTTCATAGAAGGAGGAATGACTCTCCCTATGGGTTCTGTTACCCAAAGTTATCTTCGTAACCATAGGCTTTCTCCTGATCAGTGCGCACCCAATGTCTTTAGGATCTTAGGAGCGATTGACGCCTTGAATCGTCATTTAGGACTCGGACTCACCTGGCTTGACGTAGTACACATGTACGAATGTCATAGCCAAAAGGGAGCGAGATATTATCTTAAATCCCGATCCGACACTGTTCGGCTTGTCTCCTGCCTTCCCAAGTCTAACAAAGGGATGAAAGACGACTATCTGATCGTCTTGGGCGCGTGGCATGACGGTCTCCATTGCCTAACCCAACCAGGAGTGCCAGGTGGGATATCCTAGATTTAGGTTTCCTAACAATAGATTTAGGACCTTCGCTTTTTTTTACAATTTTTCTTCTCTTTGTATCAGTATTTTCAAGTCTCTGACTGAATTTTGTCGTGATGTTAACAGATAAAGAACACGTCACTCCTCGGCTTAGCCTCACGAACGTCGCCGCGCTCAATTACTTACTAAGGTCAGAAATTTTTGTAAGTGAAGACGGGCAACTCCGGGCTGTTCCTCTTATTCTTGGCTTTACGCCAAAATCGGGCGATTTTCAGCCGGTCGGCAACGCGATAAGACAGGGAGACCGTCGCATCAACCGCATAGACGTTGCTCGAAAAGATTTTCTAGCTCCGTTTGATCTTGCCCCCGTGCCACATCCAAATCCACAGGGTGTGCCTCTACTCGTCCAACCAGTTCAACAGGTTCCTTTTGAACCAGTTCAACAGGTTCCTTTTGAACCAGTTGCAGCAGAGGAAAGAGTCGCCTCCTCAGCCTCTTCACTTGAGGAACAAATTGATAAGTTTAAATTTGAAAGAGAGGCTTCGGGAGGAGTTCAAGTGATACAAGTTTCGAACGCCGAGGAGGAGATTGATAGGCAGTCCAGTGTTCGCCCTCCTGTTTTGATAACTGCTCTTTCCGAAGACTCTTCGGAAGAAGAAGACATGGCAAGCTTGAGGGACTTGATGAAGAATAGGAATAAACAAGTCGGGCCCAAAGAGACCGGTACGTCTCAACCAGCTGTTAGTCCTCCTCCACCACTTTCCCAGGTTCCTTTGGATCTCGGCGCAAAGTAATTGCCAGATCCGAAGAAGAAGAGGCCCCTCATCGACAATGAAGAAAGGGAGGTGGCGCCTCCGAAAGGAGCCAAACAACAGAAAGTGGTCAAAGACCACCGGAGCAAAAGGGCTTCGTCTACAGAGAGCCGAGATAACTCTCTCGTAGTTGACGTGCGCCGAGGACCTCGCACCTGGTCCCCCAGGCTAGAATTGGATGGTGCTCCTATCCCTTGGGAGACCTCCCTCAAAAACTATAATGGGGGGAAAGCAGGTCTCGTTGCTGAGGCCCTGGAGCAACCATTGCTCCTTCCACGAGACATGGATTCTTACAGGCGTTTCAGCCAGTATGATCTCTTTTTATCCCTAAAAAGGGATTTAGCCATGGTAAGTGAATTAATCCATTTCTTCAGTTAAGATGCTGATGATTTTTTTTTTTTTTTTTTTTTTTTTTATATATTGAAATTTTTCCTTCTGCTATGTAGATTACCCAGCAGGTTTATGTGGCCGAGGAGTGGAACAAAAAGGTCTATACTAAAGCCCAAGCAGAGGCCCACTCTCGGTCTGAGGCAGAAAAATCGTTGGGTAGTTTGAAGGAAGACTATGCTCATCTGTCCGAGCAGTTGAAAAAGATGACCAAGCAGAGGAATAGTCTAGATGCTGGTCTCAAAAATGCCGAGAAGCAGGCCGAAGACGAACGCCAGTTGCTGAATTTAACTGAGATCAATTTGGAAACAGAAAGAGCGCTGGTGAAGGACTTTCGAGCTGAGCTTCAAAAAGCTAGGGAGATTGCCAAATTGGCCGGGAAGAATGCTCAATTGGCCAAGGAGGCAGTCGAGGCTGAAAGGCAGGCGGCCTATAAGCTCGGGGTGGAGGAGACTCAGGTCAGACTTACTGAAGAGTTTGAGAAAGTCTGCAGAGAGTACTGCGACGTAACTTGGGACAAAGGCCTCGACACTGCTGGGGTCCCTCCAGAGTCTGTCTTGAGGCAACCTGGGAGTATTTATTATCATCCTGATATTTGCGAACTCCCAAAAGCTCTAGAGCAGCCCCCAGTCAGTCAGATCCCTCCTACTCCTATTGAAGCAACCAAAGAGTCTGGTTAGGCCGATGGTACGGGTAAGCAATCCGAGGACGTTCAGGAAAAAGGTGAAGATCTGAAGAATAAGAAAACTCCTGAGCCCAAGGATCAAGCCCCAGACGCTACTGCTACTCAGCCTAGCCAGACAGTTGACTCCTCGGCCACCCAAATGAAGGCTTAGATGTTTAGGAGTTTTTATTTCATACTTGTATTAGTTTTTTTTTTTTTTTTTTTTTTTTGTAAGGGATTGCGAACTACTTTCTTTTGATTAATGAAATCATTTCTCTTTTATTTTTAATGTCTTCGTTGCACATATTATAAGTCTCATTATTATTGCAAATAACTACAACTTGTGACTACGGTAATGTAGGCAAACTTAACCACGATATCATGCTGATGATGCAAATAACTTAAATTAATACTGAAAAAAGTAGTTTATATAAGAATTACTAATAAGCAATGAAAGCAATGAGTGATATGGAAGTTTCATAGGTCTTCTCGAACATGTACAAAGAATACTACTAAGCATTGATTTTGAATTAAATACATGACCAAAGAGGCCTATCATAAGCTAGAATTTATTTTAAATACATCCGAGAATTTCGAGCAAGATTCGTTTTAAGTTTAAGCATTAATAATAACTGTATGGAGGTGTTAATTAACCCAAATCATCTGGTCCGAGGACTTCAGGCATGATTAGATTTAAGTTTAAACACTTAGGAGAATTGTAAACAAGTGTTAACTAACCCAAATCATCTGGTTCGAGGACTACAGGCATGATTGAATTTAAGTTTAAACACTTAGGAGAATTGTAAACGAGCTTTAACTAACCCAAATCATCTGGTCCGAGGACTACAGGCATGATTGAATTTAAGTTTAAATACTTAGGAGAATTGTAAACGAGTGTTAACTAACCCAAATCATCTGGTCCGAGGACTACAGGCATGATTGAATTTAAGTTTAAACACTTAGGAGAATTGTAAACGAGTGTTAACTAACCCAAATCATCTGGTCCGAGGACTACAGGCATGATTGAATTTAAATTTAAACACTTAGGAGAATTGTAAACGAGTGTTAACTAACCCAAATCATCTGGTCCGAGGACTACATGCATGATTGAATTTAAGTTTAAACACTTATCAGAATTATAAACGAGTGTTAACTAACCCAAATCATCTGGTCCGAGGACTACAGGCATGATTGAATTTAAGTTTAAACACTTATCCAAAAACATTATATAATAAGTTGGTATATTGATTAAGGAAAAGATTCGATTAATAATAGTACCTTTTGAGGTTATTTACATTCCAAGGGTGTGGTATTATATGACTGTCTAAATCTTCCAAGAAATACGCCCCAATGCCAGCCCCTGAAGTAATACGATATGACCCTTCCCAATTGGGTCCTAGCTTTCCCCAAGCTGGGTTCTTTGCAGTGCCCACAACTTTCCTGAGTACCAAATCACCAGGTTCTAGAGGCTTTAGTTTTACGTTGGCATCATAGCCCTGCTTGAGCTTTTGTTGGTAATGTGCTAATCGGACCATTGCATTTTCTCTCATTTCCTCAATCAAATCCAAACTCTTCTCTAGCTGCTCATTATTGCCGGTCGGACTGAACGAATTAATTCTCAATGTTGGGAACCCAGTCTTCAAAGGTATGACAGTTTCAGCTCCATAGGTCATTGAAAAGGGAGTCTCTCCAGTAGACCTACGAGGCATAGTTCTGTATGCCCAAAGTACATGTGGCAATTCTTCCACCCATTTGCCCTTCGCATCGTCTAGTCTTTTTTTTAATCCATTTACTATGACCTTGTTAACCGCTTCTGCTTGCCCATTCCCCTAGGAATAGGCAGGGGTGGAGTATCTGTTTATGATTCCTAGTTCGCTAAAATAATTTCTGGATGCTTTGCTATCAAACTGTAGGCCATTGTCTGAGATGAGAGTGTGAGGAACCCCAAACCGAGTGACAATATTCTTCCACACAAATTTCTGCACATCTACGTCTCTGATGTTGGCCAGAGGTTCAGTTTCGACCCATTTGGTGAAATAGTCTGTGCCGACCAGAAGGTATTTCCTGTTTCCTGCAGCCTTAGGGAATGGACCCACGATATCTAAGCCCATTGAGCGAAAGGCCATAGGCTGGATAGTGGATTAAGGGTTTCCCCTGGTTGATGAATGTTTAGGGCAAACCGTTGACATTGATCGCACTTCTTAACATATTCATGGGCTTCTTTTTGCATATTCGGCCACCAATAACCTTGAGTAATGGCTTGGTGAGCCAAGGATCTACCTCCAGTGTGGCCCCCATAGATTCCTTCATGTAATTCTTCTCGTAGTAACTCAGCCGCTTCAGGATGCATGCATAACAAGTACGGTCCTAAATAGGAGCGTTTATATAGTTTCTGGTCCTCGGATAGCCAGAATCTGGTTGCCTTCCTCCAAACTTTGTCAGCTTCCCACCTTTCTTCAGGCAAAGTATCCTCCTTCAAGAATTTAATTATAGGATCCATCCAGCTGAGTTCTGACCTGATTTGGTGAACCTGGACTACCTCTCTTCTTGCCTCTGTAGGCCCATGCAAGTCCTCGACGAGGATAACTCTCGGCAAATCTTGCGCCGAAGAGGTAGTGAGTGTGGCCAAAGAATCAGCATGTGCATTACCATTTCTGGGGATGTGCAGCAGATTGAAAGAGTTGAACTCCGATTGCAGACATTTAACTCGGCTCAAGTATCCCTGCATTCTTTCATCCTTCGCCTCAAACTCACCTTGTACTCGACCAACGACTAACCTCGAGTCCGAGAACACCTCCACTGACTTTCCACCCATTCTTCGAATCATAGCCATTCCCATCAGTAAAGTTTCGTACTAGACCTCGTTATTTGTGGCCGTGAAGTTTAGTCTTATTGACTTTTCGATAACGATCTTCTCTGGAGATATTAACACTAGCCTAACTCCAGAACCCTTCTGATTTGCTGCACCGTCTACATATACTTCCCAGGATAGCGGGCCTCGTTGAGAAATCATGCCAACCGATTTTTCATCCATGTCCTTCTCTACCGTTACCTCTTCTAAACTAGGCTCTGTGAACTCGGCCACCAGATCTGCGAGAACCTGGCTCTTGACTGAAGTGCGAGGCATGTATTTGATGTCAAAAGCCCCTAGGATAGTGCCCCATTTAGCTACTCTTCCCGTGTAGTCAGCACTTCTAAGTACGATTTTGAGCGGAAGTTGTGTGAGCACAACGACTGTGTGTGCTTGGAAATAATGTGGCAACTTCCGTGTACCAAGTACTACTGCCAAGATGGCTTTCTCCAGCGGCAGGTACCGAATCTCGGCCTCGTGTAATGACTTACTCACATAATAAACTGGCCTTTGCACACCTTGGTCCACTCGTATCAGTACCAAACTTATAGCACAAGGAGCCACCGCAATGTAGGCAAACAAGACCTCATCTGGTTTAGGACTGGACATAATTGGTGGCCGAGCCAAATAGTCTTTAAGTTGTTGGAAGGCCAAAGCACACTCTTCAGTCCACTCAAACCCTTTCCATTTGTTGATCAACGAGAAGAAGGGTCTACACCTATCTGCTGATCGAGAGATGAATCGGTTCAAGGCAGTGGTCATTCCAGCCAATTTCTGAACTTCTTTGGGATTCTGAGGAGCTTGTAAGTTGTGGATGACCTTTATTTGATCGGGGTTAACTTCAATTCCCCTGTGAGTCACCATGTACCCCAAGAACTTGCCTGACCCCACACCAAATGAGCATTTGGAAGCGTTTAGACGCAGCTTGTGCCTTCTTAGAACTTCAAAAATGTTTTCAAGGTCCTTTATATGTTCAGAAACGACCTTGTTTTTCACCACCATGTCATCTATATAAATTTCGATACTTTTACCCAACTGTGGCTCAAACATCCTCGTCATCATTCTTTGGTAGGTGGATCCTGCATTTTTTAAACCAAATGGCATCACCTTGTAATGGTAGTTACCGATAAGGGTGACAAAAGCAGTCTTCTCCTGATCATCTAGGGCTAACGGTATTTGGCGGTAACCTTGGAAAACATCCAGGAAACTCATTCGAGGATGGCCGACAGTGACATCTACTAACTGATCAATTTTTGGCATAGGGAATGGATCCTTAGGACAAGTCTTATTTAAGTCAGTGAAGTCTACACATACTCGCCATTTCCCATTCTTCTTCTTCACCACCACAATATTTGCTAGCCACTCGGGATAAAAAACTTCTTTAATAGCTCCAGCTTGTTTGAGTTTTGCTACTTCTTCTCTTACTGCATCAGCGTACTCCTTAGATAGGCGCCGAGGAGGCTGCTTCTTGGGGGTAATCAATGGGTTGACCCTCAGATGGTGACAGATGACTTCTGGATCCACTCCTGGGGCTTCGTAAGCGTTCCAAGCAAATACATCAAGGTTTCTTTTAAGGAACTCTATTAGCTCTTCCTTCTCCTACAGAGGTAGCTGAGATCCAACTTGAAAGAACTTTTCTGGATTGTCTCCGATAATAACTTTTATTAAATCTTCGCACCTAGCGCCCTCGGCTGGATCTTCGACGGGCGATGCCTGAGGTTTTAACTGCTATAAACCCCTTTCGGCCTGGGCTGAGGACCCAGTTTTGGGCTTATGCTGGATAGCCGCCACTAAGCATTGTCTGGCCACGGACTGATCTCCCCGGATCTCATTAACTTGATCCTCGGACGGATATTTAACCTTCTGATGTAGAGTAGAGGAAACAGCCCCTAATGTATGAAGCCAAGGTCTGGCTACAATTGCCGTATAGGGCGAATACACATCCACAACTATGAAATCCAATTCTACTACCTCTGAGCCAGTCTGCACAGGTAGTCGTATTTGGCCTTTCGGGGTAACAACCCTTCCTTCAAAACTTACCAGGGGGGAATTGTATGGTGTTAAGTCATCAGGTTTTAGGTTCAGTCCCTTGTAGAGATCAGGGTACATTATCTCTACCGCGCTACCCTGGTCCACCATTACCCTTTTCACATCATACCCTTCAATTTTGAGGGTGATTACTAAAGCGTCATCATGGGGTTGAATGGTTCTAATCTTGTCTTCATCCGAGAACCCTAAAACCGGTTGAGCATCCGATTTAGCTCTCTTCGGACATGGGCCGAAATCCCCTGCGGGTACCCGGGCTACCGACATAACCTTCGATGGCCAGGATCCTGTTCTCCCCAGTGCGGCGAAGATGACATTAATAGTCCCCAATGGGGGTTTTGAAGAGTCATCTCTCTGGGGCTCCGAGTTCACCTGACTTCCTCGGCCACTGGAGTGGTGCAAGAGGTGTCTCAATTTACCCTCGCGGGCCAGTTGGTCCAAATGATCCCACAGGTTCCTGCAATCCTCTGTGGTATGCTCATGGTCTTGATGGTACTGGCAATAGAGATTATGATTGCGCCTCTCAGGGTTTCCCACCATCTTATTTGACCACTTGAAGAATGGTTCACTCTTAATCTTTTCCAAAACTTGGTGTACTGACTCTTTGAATACAGTGTTGACTGCTTGAGGATTTGTTGATCCTGATTGCCCAGCAAAATCTCTCCGCGGTTTACTGTTATTGTAACAGTCCGACCTGAAATCCCTCCTCTCCTAGGGGATAACCTTGTCCTTTCCCTTCCCTTGTTGTTGATCTTCTTCAACTCTTTTATACTTTTCAATACGGTCCATGAGCTGACGCATGTTAGTAATTGGCTTACCAGTTAAGGACTTCCTTAAACCATGGTCAGTGGGGAAGCTGAGCTTAAACGTGCTAAGGGCCATTCCATCAAAATTGCCCTTCATATCATTAAACATCTCCTAGTACCTATCTGAATACGTTTTCAAGGTCTCACCTTCTTGCATGCTCAAGGATAGCAGTAAAGATAAGGGTCTGGCCATTTTTCAGCATGTGACAAAACGGGAACCAAATGCTTGAGTGAGCTCTTTAAAGGAATCGATGGAGTCTGCTTTCAGGCTGTCAAACCACCTCATTGCAATCGGTCCAAGACTGGAGGGGAAAACCTTGCACATCAGAGTTTCATCTCTGGAGTAGACAGCCATCCTTTGATTAAAGTGACTCACATGTTCCACAGGGTCCATTTTACCATTATAGGTGGTGAACGTCGGCTGGTTAAAACGCCAAGGAAGTCTCGCTTCTTCAATCCTGCGTGTAAAAGGTGACCTAGAGATTTGATTCAAAGCCTTGCTCATAGCATCATTCCCTACGCCTCCACGTGATGGGCTTCGAGGTTGCCTCTTACGATGATGCTCTTCTTTATAGGAAAAGGATTCACTGACTGGTGTTCGAGATCTCTGCTTGTAAGTGACATCCTGTTCGTCATCGGAATCTTCATCAGAATACGAAGAAATCTGTTTCCTCTTTGCATGGCGCAACTCCCTTTTTAGCCTTTCAATCTCTAGTTGCATATTCTGGTTCTTCTCTGCATGAGACACGTGACCTCCACCATGTGGCTGGCTTCGATCAGTATGCGCAGTGTGCACACTACCTTCACGATCTTGTCTTTGCTCCAAATTAAGAAAAGGGTCTACATGTTGGGATGCCCTAGATTCTGCTGGTTGTTGCCCTGGTTCAACCATTATCAACTGTTGCTTCCACTCTCGCTCAAGCTCTCCCCACAAACGGCGCCAATTGTAGGGTCAGGATTTGTAGCCCAAGCCCAAAAAGAGAGAGAGGGTGAAAGAGCTGGGTTAGTTGTGAATTTAGCAACTGTTAACTATGATATCCAGGAATGAACCAACGTAAAAACACACTTAAAAGCTAAACAAATTGATGTCCGAAGAGGTATATTATTGATTGAACAGTGAATACAGTTCTTAGAGTTACAGTAAAATCTTTCTCCTCCTTTTCTTATCTTTTTTCCGATCCCCCTTCTTCAGAGACTTCTCCCATTTATATAGCCTTTTTATCAACCATCTTCATCGTACACTTGTTCTTCATCCAAGCGTTCACTTGAGTACATGTCACATCAGGTATCTTCTTTAGTTCTCTAGGAGTGTTGGTAGTTGAAGTTGCACTGTTCAGGGGTCTTCTCCACATAAATGCAACCAGAAAAGTTGCTGCAGTGCATTAAACACGGTGGTAGCAGCTTTTTCCTTTAGATATTTCTCCATTCCTATCATCTCCATACAAGCCCGAAGCTTATCCTTATCATTGGAATCACTAGGAAGATCACTCGAACCTCCCAAGTATCTGCTTGACCGAGACTCTTTATATCCGAGGAGAATACACTCTTTGGACTACCGATGCTCTCTTCGGACTATATTCCTTGACCGTTTCCAAGTATATCTCTCCCCATGGAATCTTTCTCAATCATTTTCATCTCTTCGGACACACCATAATCTTCAAATAGGGCCCTAGGCCCAATACATAATGTTGGGCTTTTACCCCCACAATAGTATTATCTTATTAGTTATTAAACTCTTGTTTTTGAAGAGTTAAACTCTTTATAAAGTATCATTCTAATTTTTTTTTTCAAGCTCAACTTTCTTTATTTGAGAAAAAAAGGTAAGTTATGCATTTCTTTATTCCAATCCTTTAAATCCTCGGACCATTCGGGGCGTAGGCCTCCCAAAAGGTAACAGAGGCATGCAAAGGTTTTCTCGAGCCAAACAAAGATTGGCCCTCGAGTGCAAAGGCAGAAGGGAGCTTAAGCAGATCCATTTACAACACCTTTAGAAATATTGCCTGAATGGTATTTCTTTCCTGTATTTCAAATACTTCATACATATTTCAATGGGAACTCGATGAGTTGATCCGCTTACACGTCTTGCTTTTACTGCTATGTCGGGAGTTACTCCTCTCTAAAGAGCAACTCTTCTCAAAATCTTAAAAAAGGATGCTGAGTTTGATCTTATAGAGTTCAATTCCCATTCTCAACCCATGACCAATATGAGCTCGAAGGATGAGAACCAACTATGTAGCATCTACATCGAGAATTCAAGTATTGTATACGTTATTGGTCCGATCCTTTGTAGGAACTACCCGTAATAATGAATTTGCAAAATGATTCAAGCCCAACTTAAGTTTGTAGAAAAGAGGAAGTTGCCAAATAAGGTTTGCCTTCATTACAAAGGTAGGTAGCAAGTTTTTTTTTTTTTTTAATAAATGAATAATGATAATTTATAAAGGAGAAATGAGGGAGAAGCATCCTCTCCATCTCTGATTTCTTTTCCTGTACAAAAGGCAACTCTACGAGCCAAATTGTGAGTAAAAAAAAAAAAATCTAAGTTCGTGAAACAAAACAAGAACTAAAAGTGTTGTCCATTTTTTTTAGGTAAGAAAAATAATTTCTAATACAACCTTTAGCAAAAACTAGAAAAATAATTGAACTTAATTACCATTTGATATCTATTACGTTGATCAGAGACAATTTTCCATGCTGTGTCCTACCAAATTATATTCTTAAGTAAAATAAATAAATAAAAAACGAGCTTGCTATGGCATATAGGCATAGCATCTTAGCAGAGTGGGGGGCATTCAGTAGGGATGGCAATGGGGTAGGGTCGGTTCAAAGGATGGGGTCTTCACCTCCGCCCTACATGGTTTTGTCTTACCCATCCCCGTTCTGCCCTGCATGACGAGGAAATTTTTTTTGCCCCATCCCTGCCCCTTGGGGCCCGACGAAACCTCAAGGGGTAGGACAAGAATGAGGCAGAGCAGGGCAAGTTAGGTCTAAAAAGTCTAAACCCATCTCCGCCCCGCCTCGTGATGCGGGGCTAAAAGCTTGCCCCACCACTTTTGCGGGTCGGGGAAAACCTGCGTGGGGTGAAGCGAGGAGGGGCGGGTCAAGCGAGGTGGGGGAAAATTGTCATTCCTAGCATTCAGCCATACCTCACTCCTTTTTAATAAAATTATTTTTTTCAAAAAAAAAAAAAATCATTTTAAAACTAGGGGCATTCGACTATGCCTCATTCTTTTTGTAAATAATAAAAATAACTTTTTTTTTTAAATATAGTAAAAGAAAAACCAAGGCATTTGACTGTGCTTCATTTTCATACCAAGGGCATTTGGCTATGCCACATCCATGTTTGAGAAAATACATTATTTTTTTTAAATGATAAAACTTAGGTGCAGTACTTAAATGCTATTTCTTAGGTTTTCATTTTAAGATTAAGCCATATGACTTTTTTTTCATGAGATGAAAGTGTATTTTTAGTTAAATACAACCACATAGTTGAATTTTAAAAGAGAGAATCTAAAAAACATCACCTAAATATTAAATATACGTTTTGCCATTTTTTAAAATGTCACCAAACCAGGGGCATTCGGCTAATGCCTCATTTTTTTCAAATCAATCAATCAATATAATAATAATAATAATAATAATAACCTAGTTTCCAACTAGGGGCATTGAAAATCTTGAAATGAGAAATTTTTTTCCAGCTTTCAGGTAAGTTTCTACATGCCAAGATCTACTAGGTAAGTTCTAATGGAAATTAATTTTGATTGATCACTAATTAAAATTAATTAAATACATTTTTGTGATTGGTTGAGTCTTTGTCTTAAAAAAATAATTTGCTGGATGGGATTAAAATAAGTAAATTGATAAGATTTAAAGACTGTGAGGTTAAGGTTTTGATATGGACCACAAAACCAAATCACTATACAAAGGAAACACCAATAGAAATAAGTAGATTGGACTTGTTTTAGGAAGCAGAATTAGGCCCTCAAACCAAGTCCAACATGTTACAGAATTGGCTGGGACAAGCCTTATTAAATGGCGGAAACAACAGCTTAAGGTTGCCTATTTGTGGAGCTGGGCTCCTATCTATTGGACCCCTTTCAACACTACTAAATTCTTTGAGGACCCCCACCTCCGATTGCAATTGATGACCCATATGGTTCCAGATTCGTTGTCTTACTATCAGAAAATTATTAGGTATTTTCGAATTTTAGGGAATTGATACTCCACATTCCATAACAATAAAAATAAAAGTTATTTATTTAATATAAACATATGACATAAACTCAAAAATTAATACATAAAAATTAATTCTTAAATTATTATATATTTATTGATGTGGACCGTAGATAGTCATGTATTTCTAGACATGACCCTGAGAATGAAAATATTCTTCTCTAAACTAGTTAGGAAAGAAAGCATTCAAACTCTTCCTATATCTTTTAGGGTCATGTTAACGGATGCCCTTAGGGTAATTATTGATAAACCAGTATAGGAAAGTTTTGACACCACTAGCTGTTAAAAATATTTATTATTTTATCATTCTCCTAATAAAATATTTTTAAAAATAGCTCCTAAACCTTGTTAACATTTCCCATCTTTTTATTGGATGTGAATTTTGAAAATTTAACCGTTAGATTGCATGTTCTTATTATATTCTTCATGCTTACAAAATTTCAAGAAGATCAAAGATCACTAGTTTTGTTATTAATGACATGTTTAAATTTCAAATTTCAAATTTCTGTGGTAAAAAATTATGCACGAAAAATAAGTTCATTGATCGAATAGTAAATAATATTTGATTTGAGCGAAATTTAATATGTATGTTAAGTACATAAAGAACATGTAATCTAACGGCTGAATTTTTAAAATTCACATTCAATAAAAAATATAAAACAAGTTTAGAGGGTTTCTCTCCAAACTAATTTGGAGAGAAACATTGGCCCTCTGAAAATACCTAATAATTAAGGGTCTGTTTGGTTTGCTGATGACTCAAAACTCAGTTATTAAAACTCAAATCTCATAACTCAAACTTGTAACTCATATCTCATATCTTGTTTTCTAATTTTTTTCTTAACTCACTCAATAACATGTTTGACTCAAATATTTGGTTTGGTTTTCACTGCTTTAACTCAAAAGTTGTGGAGCCCACAAGTCCGAATGGTAACAGTACCACAAAAGTCCACACCCACGAAATTTTCTCTCTCTCAATTCCTCGTTCATTTTTCCTTCTGCAATTATCATCTTCCTCTTTAATTTCTCTACCTAGCAACCACCATATTTGAAAATCAAATCTGAAACAAATTAAAACTGTCTTAAACATACAAACATAAACCCAAACTCATAGAGGAAGAGATAGAAACAGCCACCACATCTCAGATCCAAACCCACCATAGCCACACCACAAATCTAAACCCCACACCGACACCCATAACCACATCCCAGATTCAAACCATCACAACCACACCACAAAATCCGAACCCTACAGCCACACCCACAACCACATCTCAAAAATCCAAACCCCACAACCACATCTTAAGTCCGAACTTCACACCCACAAATTAGATTAGAAGCTTGAAATCACCATTAAAATACCATAGAAAGTACCAAACAAACCCACAAAAAAAACAAAGAAGAAATAAAGAAATAAACAAAGAAATAAAGAAAAAGACAAAGAAATAAACAAAGAGAGTACCAGACAAACCCACAAAAAAAACCCATAGATCTTGAAAGAAGAAATAAAGAAAGAAACAAGACGAAGTTGAGAAAAGAAATAGGTGAAGAAAAAAGAACCCACCTGTGACTATTGAGTTGCAATAAGTCTTTGTTATGGGTCTCACTAATTATATTTTATTACCAAACTGTCCTTAAATTCATAACTCAAACATCTGAAAACACCAAAATTGTTTTTTCAGTCTCCATCATCCAAACTCAAAATTTTGAGTTTTTGAGAGATGGAAACAATCATTCAAAACTAAGCCAAACACTTTGTCATCTGTGGGACCCACTTGTTTTGGATGATGGATCATGAAAACTGAGTGATATCACTAAGTTTTCATGCTATCCAAACAAGCTCTAATTCTCTCACATGGATCAAAATGCACCGGTTTGAAATTGAATCCCTTTTACTTTTTCCCCCTTTTTTCATAAGCATCCCAATTTGAATCTCATTTTACTTTGGTCCTAGTCTCTCTGCTACTCAATCTAATAAAAACAAAACAAGAAAGGTGAAAGCAAATAAAAAGCTTGAGTATGCCTCCTTTAAGTTTCACTTTGAAGGGAATGACCGTATGTGTTTGTGCCTCCTTTACCTTTTGTTCATTTATTTATATATTTATTTTTCCTTCCTTTCGTTATTTGATTGACACGAGACTAGAGAAGAATCTCATGAAGTTTATCAAGTTTGAATGGACTAAAGACCAAAACAGTCCAGCACCCCCACCAAAGAATCCAGATAAAAAGACCAACACACAACTCAGATTCGAGAGCAACTTTAATTTTTACAGGTACAAGCACCTTTAATTGGTGGGATTCACTTTAGTTTGGGAACTCATGCCACATCTTTAAAGTAATTAATGGAATAAAATATATGTTTAAAACTCTGAACAAATCCAAAGCCAAAGATGACTTTGATAGATAGTGACCGGTACATGTACCCTTCCCATGCATGCATATCACTGCTAAGTATGCCAGGACATCTTTTGGGTTCTTCAAATCTCGCTCGTAGATATGCATGCTATGCTTACTATTAACTTAATTATATTTTTGGTCTTTTACATGCAAAGATTGATACTCATATGCTAAAATTGCTCACTCTCTATTTCTCACTCTAAAAAAAATAATCAAAGAGAATGCAAAAAAACTAAAGTGGAATTTCTACAAAGGCTGATTAATCTTCGTCTGGGATTCTTTTGAGTGTATTTTGTGTGAGACAAGCTTCCTTTTCTTCACTCCCCCATAACAAATAGGTGTAATTGTAAAATAAGATTTGCATGCATGATTGGATTCTTGAGTATTTTTCAGGATTATCTATAGGCCCATATCTAAGAAATACAAACATGCTTGTATCATCTCCTGCAAATTAATTGAGTTTCATGAAGCTTGTTGAACTTGATGATGTCTAGGATTTTTGACCAGGAGGTCTTCCAGAGTTCCCAGCTCTCCTGAAGAAAATAAAAACGGAAAATAAGAACATGCCATAATTCTTAAAGTTGAATAATTTCTTTTCCCTATGGTAATTGAGGGAATGGGGATTTGATCCCAAGTTTTTCTTTACTAGAAAAATCGTGAAATGCCATTGAGCTACTAGACTCTTGGCAGCTTAATCAAACCCATTAGTTGGTATCTTATGGAGAAAAGTTTAGTGAATTAAAAACTCAAGTGGAGGCTTATGGACAAAGGTTAACAATATGGAAGATATGTTCCTTGCTTAAGAAACAATCCTTCAAGCATCAACTTATTTTAATTCAGATACTGCAAAAGTGTTTAAAATAAGCTATATAAGCAACAATGCCTTCAGTTACGTTTGATGAGTAATAAGAAATCGTGTTGAGAAAGCAAAAGTTCTAGCTTACTGATATTTGTAACAGATACCATTGCTAATCATGACAAACTCTGAGTTGAACTTGCGAATTATGATAAAGGAAACAAGAAAGTGATAAGAAAGGCACCCTAAAAAGCTTGAAGGCTTCTTACGTCGAGAATAAAATGAAATGTTAATTAGCTTTAATTTGAATAATCATGATTAGGGGATGGAATAAAGTGAGTAGACAAACTTTATTTCCTTTTTTCCTTTTTTGGACTGGGGGTTACTAAACTGTAATATATAATAAAGTATCTGGAGACCTTCAATCAGCACCTCAATGTAACAGTTAAAGCATGAAAATCCTAATTGTTTATACTTAACCAACAAATCTTCTCATAGTTGGAAGCCAGATAAAATAAAAAAAGAAAGAAAGAAAGGAAAGGCCATTAATTGAGGGAATTTTTGCAGGCAGTTCAATAATTAAAGGTGGAACAAAAACATTACTATGGTTCTATTAGTTGAAAGGGATCACTCAATAAAGCTATGTATTCTTGTAAGATTTGGAAATCCATAGCATATTGACTGATTGTGATAAAAAAAATTATAAAAAAAAGGTTTTCAATTACATATGTTTAGCAAATAAATAAAAATTTTGTGCTCCACCTTAATTAAAATTCTTCAACCAATAGTGTAGCATAGCGACATTACTTGGCCTTTTTTAATTTATTATAAGAAGAACTAAGATTCAAATCCCCGTTCTTAGCTAGTACTTAGTGTAATAACCAAATTATAAAAAAATTTAATTGCTTTAGCTAGAGATAAGGAAACTCTGGTAAAAATTTTCACACATGCATACACCATAGATACATGCAAATTAAACAAACTAAAAACTAAAACTAAAACTTTCTAACCTCAGAAAAGATAGCACATAATGAAAAATAGAAATTAGATGTAAACCACGTATATGTACAGAAATATATAGTATATGTATGTGTTGGTACTAGTAATATACCTGTTATGTATAGGATCTGGTCCATTGGGAACTTTTCTTTTGCTCATGTAGTTGAGATCCAACTCCGGATGGTCGACAAGCTTTTCCTTACCTTTGAAATTTGCACCAGACTGAGTCGATAATGTTGTCTCCATTTTTGCTCTTCCACTTTCCTGGTTAGCAACCAACAAAAGAAAAAAAAACCCCACTAATGCTAGTGCTCCAAGCATGATCTTGAAAAGCAAAGAAGTACGACTACTAGTACTACTGCCACCCATATTTTTCATTCTATATTTTATTTTTCTAGGAGAAGATGCCCTCTGTATATCAAAGACACAGATCAAGTAAAAAAGTACAGAACAAGACTATCATTGCATGATGAATGTGGTTATAATAATCGGGTCTATAAAAGAACTGGAGGAAGGAAGGGAATAGGAGAGAAAGGGAAGGTTATCAGATTAGCTAAGGCAAGAATTTTTTGTGAGGGTTTGGGGTTTGTCAGTTTTTTTTTACTTCATGGAGTTAAGGGTGATTGTATTCTTTATAGGTTGGATTGGATTCTGTTGCATACACTTTCTCGAACCTAGAGAGAGAGAGAGAGAGAGAGAGAGAGAGGGCTTAGCTGGTTTCGAACGTGACAAGGAGGGAACCCCCTTTGCTTTATGCTGAGAAGGTCTCAATACGACTCTTCTTTTGCTTTGATTTGTGTATTTTCATGCACCTACGATACCAAAAGACCCTATCGGCTCTCGTTCTATCATCCTTTACGTACAATAGGGAGAAAAGGAGAAAATATCGGCTGCCCACAGTGTCATGAAATCTCCATGCCACTGGGGATTAAAAAGGAATCGAACATGTGCAGCAAGCTGAGTAAAATACTGGTATTGGAACATAAGGAATGAAGTGTCTTAATATACCTAGTTGATAATTATGGAACAACTTATTAACAATAAGCTGTGCATTGCGTTTATATACCATTTTGTTAGGTATATATAGACTCAAATTCGATAATCTATTAGAGTTTTTAAAGGGTGAAAGGAAAGAATCTTTCTTGTTAAAAAATTAATTTAGTAGTATTATTCTCTAAAGCATAGATAATAAAAATTTTATATATTACCACCATTGTAAAAGTTTTGGCGACTTTATCCCAAGTGGAGGCTTTTTCCTAAGTGGGATTTTGGTCTAAGATGTTCCTACCGTATGTGGAAATTATATGGTAGTTCCTTGAAACTGAAATAGACCTGCATGAACAATATATAAATATAATATGATTTTATTCGGAGGTTTTAAATTAAATTCATAATGCGATTATGTTTGGAGGCTGAAAAATCTTAGTAACATTTGTGATTGAAAGATACTCATATATGTGAGTTAGAGTTTTGAGTTAGTCTGTCTTTATATATTTCTTGAGTATTATTTGTGATTAGGGATGATAATGAGACGGAAATTTTGCCAGGCACTCTTTGCCCCACTTTGTACTCCATCCTTCTCTTAGTTTTTTTTACCCTCTTGTCGGCAGTCCTTGGATTATATATACAGTTTTATGAGACATGACTATAAAAGTGATTGAGCCAAAGTTGAGCGGATTCATGTTGACCCAAAGTGTCTGGACATGAATGTGAGTAAATAATTTTGCTATTGCGGTTAAGCATGGTTTTGAGTTGGTTAAAGCACATGATGACATGAGGGATCAAAAGAACCCAAATCTGACATGATTAGATAGATTGCATAGCAAGCCATTTTTTTGTTGTTGTTTCATTTAGGGGTTATACTATATGTTGATTTTGATTAAACTTAATTATATGTCTTGGCCATGCAGTTTTGGCTTGTTAGTTGTATGGACAATTTCCCATTGTACGCGCAGAATAAACTGATGGAGCAGATGCGATGAATACATTCTAGATAGGTGCTCAACTGCTCATCATGGTTGAGTGGGTGGATGTTGGCATCAAACCATGCTTTAAGGTCAAATGAGTGCCCATGGAGGCGACCTACCATTGAAACCCTAGTCCTAGAGTTTACTATAGGGGGTATTTAAACATAGGGAGAAACTTGTTGCACACACAACCAATTTTAATTGAAAACGTCACTTTAAATCACAATTTCAAACTTGAAAACTTGACTTAAAGTCACGTTTTCAATTATAATGGGCAGTGTATGCAACAAACACTACTTTTAATTGAAAAAAAATACTAGAGTAGAGTGGTCAGCCCCAATAACTAGCTAGAGTGAAAAACCTAACCCATTATAATCTAACTAGAGCAAAGTGGTAGATTATACATTACAAACTATCTATTAATTTGAACTTCAAGGATTGAACATTGGATTTCAATAATGATTTTTTCTGAAAAACTATTACTTCTAAGTTTAATTTATATATATATATATATATATATATATATATAGAGAGAGAGAGAGAGAGAGAGAGAGAGAGAGAGAGAGAGAGAGAGAAGAGTCCACCCATCTTCCATGTGTTTGGAAGGTTGAAAATTTTTACACTCTTAAAACGTATAAACATAATGCATAACAATATTTGAAAAGAAAATAAAAATTTTAAGATAATTTTTATTCATTAAAATTTTGGGCCATAATTAATTTTTTTTTATTCATTAAACAACACATTCTATTTCCCAGTAGAAAAAGCTTTATTATTATTATTATTATTATTATTATTATTATTATTATTATTATTTTTGCTATTCTCTAAGATAAATGGATATAATATATTATATTGTATAGGGGTCTTAAACCATTACCTAAATTGCCTATAGGTTGAGCCCACCTTAGTGAGAACTTAGTGTTTTGCTAAAACATGGGATAAATTCTCAAAACCCTAATGCTTGAATATGTGTTTCTTGATCTCAATAAAATTATAGAAGCTTGAAATTAAGATTGAGACTGCGCGACAAAGGGCCATCATCACCCATGCAACTATTAGATTACTCTACAAAACAATTAAAACCCAAGTTTCAAGGAAATGAAAAGAAAGCATGGGATTCTGTCATTACAAATTTACCAAAACATTAAAGTTGAGGGAAAAAGAACCAAGGACAGTAAAAAAGAGGATCACACTTACGGGCACACGTTTTTCAGTGAGTTTTGTGGCCATGTTTTGTAGTATTTTCTTGGGATGTGATGGCAGTCCTAATTATTAAGATGCGTCCATAGTCTTATTGGTTAAGATTCATGCCTTATATTTTTCAGATTAATTACTGTTTGGGACGTGTTTTGAATTCCAAAATTTTTATGGAAAAAGTTAACAGATACTTTAAGCATATTTTTTGTGGCCATGCTTTGTATACTTAAGCACATTTTATAGGTTAAAAATCATGCTTTATGTTTTTAGATTAGTTATTGTTTGGGTCGAGTTTTGAATTCTAAATTTTTATGGAAAAAGTTAACGTATACTCTAAATATATTTTCTAGTAAACTATTTTAGAAAAGTTTTTATGAAAAAAGAAAGAAAACAAATAATATTTTGATAGTTTTTTCAATTTCTCATAAAAGTGGTATCAAAATTTTTCTGAAATGGTTTATTAATAAATTCGAACGCTCCCCCCCCCCCCCCCCTCTCCTAAACCCCAAGTACTTTGTGAATGGGGATGTGTCAAATTAGCTTCAAGACCCTTGTCTTGTTCGAGTTAGTTTGTAATGTATAATCTACCATTTAATTTATGTAAAAATCAATAGATTAATAGGAAGTTATTTTCCTAAATTACAAGAATACTTAATGTGTACTTTAAAGTTTAAACTATAAAATTTTTGCAACAAACATCTTAATTTTAGATTAATCTGTTAGTTTCGGTCCTAATTTGAATGTTGTGATAGACATATATTACAAATTAATCTTGAGAATTGATTGTAAACATTCTCATAGCTTAAAGTGGATAGGTGCAATTATTCCCCTCCCCCACCTCCCTGTTTTTACAAATGCAATGTATAGTTAATAATAATATTTAAACAATTTAGAGTGCTAATTAAACTTACCATTGCTTTGATTTATTAATTATTTATCATTACCAATGGCTACAGTAGTGACATAATAATGCAACATGCATGGCATATGTCAAAAGATCAGGCTCACTCTTGAAACTGAAACAGCCAAAAGAACAAAAAAAGGAAATTAAATGCAAAGCATAATTTGTTATTTCCAAAATAATGGCATCCATGTGAATTTTTTTTTTTTTATATATAAATTTTTTTTAAACACATCTAAAATTTACAAATTGTACTTTATAGTAACATGTAGCAAAAAAGAGTAAGTAAATGGAAATGCTCCTAGTGCTCATCTTCTTTATTGAGTGGCTGTTTGTGGCAACAATTAAGCAACCTCCCCCCCCCCCCCCCCCCCCCCTCGTTGATCTCAAGAAAAAAAGAAGAAGATACAATTATTATTAAAAAAAAAAAAAAAAATGTAAGCAAAGAAAAAGGCGTTGGTGATATCTTGCACAGTTGCAATATTGATCATGTACAATTTTTTTTTTTTTTTTACAAAGCTGAAATTATTGCAACCTGGGGTCAAGAACTTTCTAAGGACTAATGCATCTGACAGGAGTGGCAGCTTTCGTCGGCTATGGAACATTGAATAAATAGAAGTACACAACAAATTTCACTAATTTCTTAACATAAAATGGTCGATCGCGAGTAGTGAATCCTTTCTATTCATAACTTTTTTTTTTTCCTACCATTTAGGATCAACCATTTTGATAAGTTGTAAAATTGGATGCGTTGGTATTACTATAAAAGAATTTCTGAACTTCACATTGTTCTACTTGTGCCCTTTTCCATGATCAAATGAGAAGCCACCACTTAGGAGGCACAGAAAGATTCTACTACCGTGGTTGAGATATGAAATTTTCCGAACGTAAGATATATACAACTTTTTTGTTCTCAACTAAATACTAGTTGAACATACTAATTCGTGTACTTCATATATAATTGAACATACTGATTCGTACGTGTAATTTTACAATTCCGACCAGCCATGGTCCACAAAATTTATGCCTTTATCACCTGAACCACTCTTAGTTCGACTTGCGGCTTCAAATTTAATATGTCTTTGTACTATTGGAATTTGAGGATATAATGATCATTACGAAGTATATGAATATGAACTAGAATAGACTGTACATAGAAGCTGGTTCCCTCCCAAAAGGCTTTAATTAGGGGAATATGGAGTGCATGCTCCACAAGGCCAAGCATATGGTACAATATTTTGTGTTATCCAATCTCTAAGGATCTCACAGTAGAAACAAAAAAGTTAGTTTGTGTTTTGGAGAATCTAATGCTTTTTTTTTTTTTTTACTATAATAGCTTGTGGTTCAAGGCAGATAAATATTGATGCACAAAAGAACTAAATTTACTAGCTCTATGATGATCTAAAATTCCTTACTACCTAACTGCACATGTTGGGTTTGTATTATTTTATAGTAAAGATGTTGACAAGCAGAAACAAAGTACTTTGTGAATCAAAGGGTGCCCTGCCTTCCTCTAATGTTGTCATTGTACTTAACTATATATTTGGAATCCTATGTCGAAGCAGATAGCTATGTCCAACCTTTTGTTTTTGTTTTGACAATTAGTTTAATGATGTTAACTATTTTCACAATTGTTAAAGTGATACGTTATAATTGATGTTAGTGGTGGGTTCATGTAAAATAATTTTACTTCAATCACAATTTATCATATCAATACTTGTGAAAAAGATTATAACTGTTTTTGTGTCTCTAACACTATTGTTAGATACTTTAGACCCCAATTGTGCCGATTAGCCATTTATTAAGCCAAGTTTATTAATTAGTTATGGGAAAACTATTCCAAAGGAATCAACTGCACGGACTTTGCCACTAATCCCAACACAAACAATCACTATATAGGATTGATGTTTTTACAATATAGAATAACTTTATACTAAACTACTACCACTTGTAGAACTTATTGTAGTTATCCAATATTGCAACTCCAAAACCATGAACTCTTCTATATATGAATTTTTGCACATAAATTTCCTGTTCACAACTTCAAATACTCACTTAAAGCTTTTCTTCTAACAACTTGATAATTCTAGAGGCAACAACTCACTGTCACCGAATCTTTAGTTTCTTCAACCTTGATTACTAGTTGATGCTTTGAGAGAGTTTTGAATACTTTATCTCTAGATGTACAAAGCGCAGCTCTCAAAAAGTCTTTAATCACATCCTCTAGGTTTTATTTTTATTTTTTTAATTTTTAGCTTAGCTTTGGTGGCATGGAAACCTAGAAGTTTGGACAGTTGATGGGCTTAAAACTATAACCTGGTATAGTCATCTCGATCAATCAAAATTATTAAATTTCGATTGATTGACCAAGTGTTGAAAAGGTGTTGAAAACACATAAACAACAATCTTCCTGGGTATTAGTCTTGACTTCTAGATTTATTTAAAACACACTTACAAGACTTACATTTGGTCATGGTTTGTCAACCTATAACTATATCTAGAATCAACAATTATTTATTGTTGGTTTGACGAAGACACTATGACTGTAGTCTGTAGGGTTCTCGTTTGCACAAATATACAAGGTTGAATAGTGTTTCACTAATTAATACGAAAGGAAAAGGATCAAAGACCATAAAGCATGGAATCGCAACATATATAGTATATATATTGCAGTCGTGAAAGCATGTTTATTGTTTGCGCAATAATGCATAACCTGTTTATATATCTTCCATGAAATCTTTGTTATTCTAATACACAGTTCATTGCCATGACCAACACTTTAAATGATTTATTACAGTCAAATGCAGCAGCTGGTAGTTGCTTGTTTTAACAACATGATTACTCGTTGAAGCTTTCATAAAAAGCTTATTTGGAATGGAATCCAGATCTGAAATGGCTTCAGCTGTACATACATCCAGTTGGCAGCCATCTTAAGCTGCGCAATTAGAAAGGTCTTGTCTATGTAATTGGATTTTCCGTATCTTTCAGGATTTGCTTTGAAAAGCTTCCTCTGTAGCCGGAATTAATGCCTGTGCATAGGACAGACAGTAAATCGCCACTGCTTTAGCTTGGATATAATGTTGGAATGAAAATAATGGCCGGGCTAACCAGTTCCCCAACTTTTATGTTGGAATCTTGGAATCTCTTTTTTTTTTTTTGTAAATAGTTCCAAGTATGTAAACAAATCAAATCATGTATATGGCTTGGTTATAAGGGTGTAACAAATCAAACTATTTATATGATTTAGTTCAAGAATTTCTTTAAAAAAAAAACATTTATGTTTGTTTACTTAACATACAAGTCAAGTTTAAGCTCTTCTTTGAGAACTAATTAATATGTTTGAAACTTTGACTAATAAGGAATCCAAGCTCAAGATATACTCACTTGTGCATTCGTGAACAAGTTTATGAACAAGGAATTTGACATATATATAGACATATGTTATATTATAATATAATTATTTAGTTATAGGGATAATGAGAGAAAAAAAATCATTTATGTTTGTTCGGTTTGCCTATATACAAGCCAAGTTTAAGCCCTTCTTTGAGACTTGATTAATAAGTCTTTGAGACTTTAACTAGTAAAGAAGTCAAGCTCAAACATTCTAGTATATACTTTTGTGAAAAATCTTATGAATATGAAATTTGATATGTATACACACATGTCTGTATTATATTATAAATATCATGAAGTTCATATTGGTTTATATGAGTTTGTAAAGTATATCATTTTAATCTACTTGGTTGGTTTATTAAAGATACGAAGTTGATGGAATTTATTTTTATAAATTCATTATAAAAAAAAAAAAAAATCACTGTGCCTAAATGACTCAGCCAATAAGACCTTAAATATAATTTTAAAACAAAAAAGTTTGGATTTATGAAAGGATTAGGCTTTTAACCATCATATTCATTTTATGTGAATAGAGAAATATTAATTAAGTACTTTTGTGAACAAACTCTAGCTAGTTGGAAAAATAAATGAACTAAACTTAAACATGTAGCATGGCTTGATGATGGTTTTGAACTCAACTCATATTTGAAGAAAAGATGTAAACTAATCTTGAATTTCAAAATTTTAATTTAGCTTGGTTTAATTATAGCCCTATTAAGTAATATCAAGCCAGTTTTGCCATCTTTCATGGTTGAGTTCATTGAGGGCCCTTCCATAGGAGAAATTATAGAGTCCTCTAGTGGACAAGTGATGTGGTCCACTATTCCACTAAAAAACTTCCATTTGTTTAAAATTGCTGAGTTAGTAAGTAATTTCTATTTTAAAATTTTTTTTAACTAACAATTTTAAACAAGTGGAAGTTTTTTAATGGAATGGTGGACCACATCACTTGTCCACCACGTGGATCTTATAATTTCTCCTTCCATAGAGTAGGAACTAAAAACCAAGACGAAATAGTAGGTATAAAATAAATTGCCTAATTTTTCCAAATTAGTTCGATTTTAGTACCTTCCTATCATAAATCTTATATATTAAAGAGTGGTCATATATATGTGTGTGTGTGTGTGTGCACGCGCGTGAAAATCATTTCCCACCAAAAGATTAGTCCAATAATACCATTTATTGATAAATAGCATAATGCTATAACAAGTAAATGTAAATCCTGTCGTTTAAACTAAAAAAAAAAAAGTAGATGTAAATCAAATAATTACTATAACAAGTACCAACTTTTCCTAAGATATGTTTGAGTCAAAGAGGTTACATTAGTTTATTTTAAACTTAAATTAAAAAAAAGTCCAAATGTAACTACTATAATTTTATACACACGATGAATCTTACAATCCAATAAATCACCTCAAAAACATAATTTAAACAGTTATTCATTATGTTTGTCTGTCGATCATATATATTCATTTTAACTTCGGTTTAAAAACTTTTTGTAGTAGCTTTTAGTATTTGCCTCTACCATGTGATTAGTTTCACCTTAACCAGCCTAACTTTGAGGTAGAAACTTTAATTGTAGTAAAAATTAACAATCCTTTATCCCATCAAGGTATCAAAACTAGTTTTTAGCTAGGCAAACTTACTTCAACTCATGCTTATTACACATAGACAAAGAGCAAAGAGCGTGGAGCTTGGGGTGGCCCCTACTTGTGGCACATCATACAGGGGTCTCATCTCTTCTTTAAGGATTCGTACACAGACAACTTTATGATATGTTCCCACAAATTGCAAGATATGATTATGTATTCAAGCTCGAATAACCCGACATACAGTCATACACTAGAGACAAAAGGCCTTCCAAGTAACGATTCTATGCCACGGAAACCAATAGATTTTTTGGTGCGAATTTCATGCACTTTACTGCTTAATCAGGCACCTCGGCCTTACTCAACAAAGCATAATCAAAGTCAGTGGCTCAGTTCTAGAGACATTTTTTTTAATCTTCTGGTATATCGGTATACGGTGCCGGCATATATATAAGATATCAACAGCTTCTTAAAGAACTAAGTCTTATCTCTATCTTTTCTAAATTATATACTTTCAACGTTGTGTTTGTGTTTGTAAATAATGTCGTGGGATCCAGTTGTAGGACTCAGTTTTAAAGTTAAATTTATGTTTTTTCGTACTTACGGGTCCCGTAAATAGTATACGGGATTCAGCTAAAAAAGCGCAAACGCGTTGCTAAACACAAACGTGTTCCTATCCAAACCCAGCCTAAGTACAACTTTGAGGTGTCTAAGTGCCTTCCATCCTTCTCAAAAAAAAAAAAAAAAAGTTTGAGGTGTCTCACTAAAATGCATGTTGATATCGCAGTGCATGCATCGTAGTTAACCAAACCTGTTAGGTTCTAAGGTCTTAGGATTTTATGTATTTAGAACTCTAATTTGTAATGTTGGCAAACCATGATCAAAACATTGTATTTAGTCTTGTTTAGGCTTGCTCAAAGTTGGTTTATTATTGTACAGTTGGAATCGAGTGGCTGCAGAAGTACTTGGGACTTTTGGCCTGGCTCGATCGATCGAAGAATAGACTCGATCGATCGAAAATCGCACAGGTTGATTATTCTGCAGAATTTCCAACTCAGCCCTACTTCATTAAACGTTTAGGGTTTTATGTTTTTACCCTAGGTATATAAACAAAACCCTAGCCACGTTTTTGAAGGTTGTCCATATTGTATTGTTGCTCATATTTGCTGTTTGTGTGAATCTCTTGTGAGATCTTCGAGGAGCTTTCCTTCACATAAACTTAGGGTTGTCAATATCTTGATGATCAACATAGTTGCAACCATTGGAACTTAAAAGAAAAGCAAGCGGGGAGCTTGTAGCTGATTGAAGAATTCAAGAAAGAAGTAGTCCGTGGATTCGGAGCCTGCGCGTGGTCGTGTCAGGAAGTTCGTACTGGTGGGTAGCATTAGGAAGTCGAGCGGGGAGCTTGTAGTCCTTCTGTAAGAACTTCAATTCTTTCATAGTGAATTCTGTTATGTCTTGAGGATCGGTGGGTCAAATCCTCCCCAGATTTTTACCGTGTGGTTTCCTGGGTGATCATATCTTGTGTTCTTTATTATTTCCGCTGCTTTATTTGTTTTATATACATGATATGATTATTTGATTGTTTTAACCTAGAATTGCTTAATTTGACTAAGTAACAACTTGGCTAATTAATCTAGGCTACGCAATCTGGTTGTTTAAGGGGTCTAAATTCCTATCAAAACCTATTGAAGCAAAAATTATATCGATCCTACGCTCTTATTTTCTGAGAGGCTAAATATTTTTTCTTACACTTATTTACATCCGTTATTTCATATACATAGTTGCAATTGATACCAAAATGAACACAATTTAAAAAACGAGAAAAAAAAATGTCCACATTTTATGATAAAATTAAATAAATATTAAAAAGCGGATGTGAGAGAATAAAAATCCATTAGATTCAGCCAATAACTTCTTTTGGTGCTATTTTCTAATGTTTATGGCTGAAGAGGCGCTCATGACTAAAACCTCCCACTGTCGGCTTCGGCAAGCCTACTGCATGAAGCTAATTGATCGGCAAGTCTAGTTTGGGATGTCGAAAAACGTCTAATATTGTGATTTATGACGCCCCTCGTGATGAGCCTTTGAATGTTTTGTATGAAATTCAGTTTGTTACAGTGAATAGTGAGGAATGCAGCTCATAGTATTCAGCTGATCAGCAATGATGCAAGTTGCAAGCATATCTCTGGTCATAGTCTTAAGGTCTCATTATAGACATATTGTAACTTATTAAGGCATGATCAATGATGAGGCTCAAGAAATTTACAAAAGCTCAGGAGAGGCGGACATGATATGGACATGATGTGACAAATAGCAGATCCAAAAAAGATCTAAATCAAATGCATAATTCACTGAAAAAAGGGAGCATAGACGTACGTGAACGTAGGCATGAATTCATTTTCCTTTTCCCTTTAGTACTAGAAGAGGAATCCACACATCCACGCGTATTTGGTTGGACTCCATATTCTTTTTCATTGCTCAAGATGAAAAATCAAGACCACACTAGCATAATTTAAAAAAGGACAGAGATTTTCTGCACAATATTGTTGCAAACAGGGACAGGTGTCAAAAAGTGAGAGACACATATGCAAAGGTCATGTGCAATGCTCATGACCCATTTTAAGATAAAACCGTCAACCTAAAGTTAACAGATCCTTTTTCTCTTTCATCTAAAGTTGACGGCACCCACACACGGCCAGGCCTCTCTCCTCTCTCTCTTTCTCTCTCATCCTCCTTCTCTTCTTTTGTTTTTCTCAGGAACCCTAGATGAAAATTGTTATTGTCTATTCTTGAAGCAATTGAATAAGTAGAAGAGAGTATGTAGAACCAACATCCCAAACATCAATCCTACTGGAAATAATTTTAATCCATTGGAAAGAAATGTTCTTATTTTGGGTGCTTTGGTTTGTTATATGTTCTCACACTGTCTAGAGGTCTTGTACTTCTGAATGCCTTCACATTGGCATATGAGGGAAAAGAAAAATTCAAGTGTGAAGGATACTTACTGACAATAGCGTTTTTCTTTTCAAAGATAAACCAAATAGAATAAGAAAAAAAAACTTAATCAAACAAGCATGAACATATTAATATCTTTTTCCCCATACAAACCAAATTGCTTTTATGTTTTGACTAAACAAATTAGGTCCCAAGACTTATAATATTCTCTTTGAATTAGGATCTTTTAGAGTTTTTAATGTAATTTTAATGTGTTCTTAAAATCTATGTAATTTTAATGTGTTTTGAAAATCTAAATCACCAATTGCAAAGTGAGGAAATTAAAATTTACCATATTATCAATAATTTAAATAAATATTGACAATCATTATTTTAGTATCAATTTAAAATTTTGATAATATAGTAAAATCCAATAAACTCATTTCACAATAAGTAATTAGGATTTAAAAAAATTCATAACAGGGTTACTTAAAAACTCTAAAAATATCTTAGTCCTTTTTCCCACCATTTTAACACTACAATGAATATTAAAAAAAAAAAAGAGTAATTTGTAAGGGTCATATTTTTATGTAATTGGCATTTCCTATGATAAAATGCACTACACCTGTATTTGGGTAGTTTTAAATGGGTTCAAGTAGACCATAAGACTTATACATTAAGTGGTATGATTGAAAACATGAAGATTACTCAAGTTTCAAGTGCAGAAAAGATAAAACAGAAAGTCTCGATACTTAGATCGACATCTCTCGATCTATCGAGATTTAATGAATTGCAATACTTACCTCAATACCTCTTGATCTATTGAGATATGTAGATTTCGATTGTTCAGATCTATTTTTGGCCCATGATGCCCAAAGCCTTCTAGAGTTTCGTGCATAAGGTTTTCAGAGCTATAAAAGACATATTTTATGGCTATCATCATACATAGAGACATATATTGTGATACATACTCCTATGAAACTACTACGATTCTTGTGTGCCTTAGGGTTATGTACCAAGCTACTTTCAGATCTATAAGCATGGATTGAAGAACTTTGCACCCAACAACAACTCTCAAGTTGCTACTGTTAATCTTGTATTGAAATCCTTGCAAAAGGAAGAAGTCTTATACAAGATCAAGTCCAATTGGGGATTGGAGTAAATGTTCAATTGTAGGTTGGTATTTTAGGATAGGTTGAGTAGTGGTAATATTTCTTATACTTGTAACTACTTGTTCTTAATTAATAGATTCTTGGGAGTGGTGACTTGAAATTCATCTGGTAGGGTTTTTGTATTGTAAAGATTTTCCCCATTTGTTAACAAATTACCGTGTTAAATTTACTTTCTGCTGCACTCTATTATAGATTGGTGATTTGTTCTTGCCTCCACGTTATTGAGTTTCATCTCTCTCTCTCTCTCTCTCTCTTGCTTTTTTTTTTTTTCCTTTTTTCTTTTAATATGTTTTGGGGGTTTATTTTTTCATCCGTTTTTCCCCCTCATTTGTTTTGACTTCTTGTGCCATTTTTTTAATATAATGAAGTGCCCATCCATACATAAATTTTTAACAAAAGAAATAATGTGTTACCTTTTTTTATTATTTTTTTATTTTTTATCTAATAGGGGTATGAGTAAATTTATATAATCTACATTTTTTATTATCTCATTTTTCTTCTCAACCAAATAAAAAAACAATTTTCCATTCCTTTAATTTTCCACTCATAACCAAATACCATGAGAGAAAATTAATTTTTTTTATATTCTCCCACTTTTTTACCCTTTTCATATTTTTTATCCTCCTACTTTTCCATCATCCAACCAAACAGAACCTAAAAGTTGGAATTCTAATAACATTTGGTCGGCGATAGGATTTTCCTTGGTTAAGAAGGTCATTGTCGAGTAGAGGCCATGCATGAAGGAATTGAACACAGGGTATGATATTTCCGAATGATGCTAGCACCACAACAAAACTCACAACTTTACCACAATTTTGCTGCATGGTGACTTGTGAGTAGTGAAGTAAAATGGTGGGTCCTTGTTGTGGGTCTACAACTCTATCACTCACAATTTGTCACGTAAGCAAGTTATGATAAAAGTTGCGGACTTTGTTGTGGTATTAGCATCATTATTTCCCTCACCACAATCTCTTGTGAATAGAGTTGAACCGTTTAGTTATTTTTTGATGTTTTAGTCGGATAATAGTGTACCAACTACAAACTATGGAGTATTTGGTTGGAAGAATTGTATACCTTTCCAAGGCTAGGCCTCTATTTATACTAGTCTTGTACTCTTGAATTGCTTTTGTTCCATGATCCTTGAAAATTGTTCTTCTCTTGATTTGTCCCATGCCCAATCAAATTCCCTCAAGCCCATCAATTGGTTAGAGAAGTGGTTGGAAGTAGTATTGATGCAAGTCAAATTTTAGGCTTGTTTAGGCATAGTTCATTTTCTATGGCTGACTTGACTATCTTGTTGAATGGCTCGGATGCTCTAACCTCAAGCATTCGAACTAATTTCCATCCTGTGTTGGTTTTTGATAGGGGTGGCAAATGGGTGGGCATAATTAGGTTGGGTATATAAAACCCATTTAACTAATTGCTTTTAACCCAAATCCAACCCAACCCAATTATTATGGGTAAACCCCAACCCACCCAATTACCCAATTATCAAAATTACCAAAATGCCACTAAAGTGAAAATGACCAAATTACTCTAAAATCTTCAAAAATGACCAAAATCACTCTATCACCACCCAAAAAAAAAAAAAAATCATAAATAAATAGAGAAATTGTCAAATTCATTTCATATTATTAAAAAAATCAACAGTTAATAAGAAAATTTATACTCAAAAGGATATCATTTTCGAAACAAGCAGAATTTCAATATTCATAAAAAAAAAAATCAAACTCAATTAAAATGATAAATACATGCTGAATGCGCATAATTAGATATGAGCTGTGCTTTTTGTGGAAGCAATTCTTGGTAAAATTCTTGCGAGCTGCCTCGATCTCAGCGAGTTGTTCCGGCGATCCGAGCTTGGGATCGAACTCCCAAACTTGTCGTCTTACGTGACCGTTCAGCGTCCTTAGCCATGGACTCCCTCCCTCCGCGATCTTCAGCTTCCACATTTTCCACTACTATGCACAACGCAACAAACAATCAGCAGTGCAACTCAGAGAAACAAAATTTTGAGAGTGTAAAAAAGAAATTGACAATGGAGAGTTTTGCATTTTACTTTCCAGTAATTGAAAACGGAATGTGCATGTTAATGAGAGAGAAGAAATATCGAGAGAAAGTTAAGAGTGTTTGGTTCTCGAGAAAATAAAAGAAAGAAATGCGTGAGAAAGAGAGAGAGAAAAAAATAGGAAAAAAGAAAAGGCTGGGTTTCTTTTTTTTTTTTTGGTGGGAAGGGCTGGGTTGAATTTAGGTGTATTGTTTTTGGGTTAAATGGGGTTCAATGGGTTTTTCGTTAAAACCCAATAATTACTGGGTCTAATTGGGTTGATGCCCATTTAACCCAACTTATAATTGGGTGTGTTTGGATTTAATTAGAGTGGGTGGGTTTGGGTGGGCAAATAGATTTGGGCTTACTTTGCCACCCTTAGTTTTTGACCATTGATCTCGATTCTGGTCCCTCCACTTATAGAACAATCTTAATTACACAAAATTTGAGGATCATAAATATTTAAAACTTAAAATCTAGGATGATGCTATTGATATTACCCGATAAATTTGATAGTTTTTTTTTTCTCAAATTAATGATGTTCTAACTTCTAAACCAACAATCTCACATGCATGCCCCCTTAGGGGCGTGGCGCGTTAGTAAGAGTCCTGGACTTGGTCGCATTTGCGAGTTTAAGAGTTGCCTGGTTCGAGTCATGCGCTTCGCAAAAATGCTATGCCACGACGTGAATAGCCAGAGGTGCCCCACGCCATCAATTGCGGGTTTAAGTGGGCCAAGTCAATGATCACACGCATGAGACCATTTTTTTTTTATTTAAAAAAATCTTACGTGCATGTAAAATTTGTGAGAATAAGTGTCCTATTGGCAAAGATTATTTTTGCCAACTTATTTTACTATTCAACTTAGTTTTGCTACTATTCATAAGTCTCACTGCACTTTTTGATATTATTCATAGGTCTCACTGTACTATTTCAGGTAACTTTTACTTTTATATACAATACTTTTAGCAAAAAATTTTCAATTTTAGCAAAATAAGCAGATTTCAATCGGACCCTAAAAATGAAGCAAACTATAATATATATATTTTTTTTAATTTTCTAAAACGTGCACTTTTCAAAACATTAAAAAATATATTAATTATGTCCATATCTTATCAAAGGAAAATCCGTTAGCGCCCGGCAAAACAAATCCCAACCGAAACTCGCAAACAGCGCAAAGCAATGTTTTGTCACTATACAGCAAGGGTAGGTAGGCAAATGATAAGCAGTGCAAAGCAGGGGGTGATGCTCACCAAGGCGCGCACGTTAGCGTCACCACCCACACCTTTCTCATCGCACCCCACTAACGTACGCCTCGTTCCCGAACCCAACCGCTCCTTCGTAACCATGACCAGCAATAACGACGATCCTCACGAGATTAGGTCGACGCAATATTTCAGCGAAAGCACTCGCTCCGATCCAAATTACGCAAGGACCTCAAGAATATGGACCCAATCCGGAGATCCGAAGAAGGTCCGAAAAACTTCTAATTTATCCAATTGACTTTAAGCTGTTTCTATTTTTGCCTCAATGAATATTTTATTTTATTACTTCACGCGACGTGACAGTAAGAAAATGCCCGTGTGCTAAAGGGTGGGCACAACACATTTGAATACGTTTTTTTTATGTGTGGAATTTGTAAACTAGAACAACGTTGCATTTACGTTTGGTTTTTCATTTTCAGATAATACCATTCGGAGTATTGTACTAGAAGCTCCATGGTTTAAGGCTAGTAAGAGTTTATGTGCTTATATTAGCTGTGCTGCTTTAAGAGAGGTTGACACATCAAGAATTGTGTCACAAGTTTTATCCAAACCAACCCAAGGTGCGTTTTCGGTTTTGCAATGAATTTTTTTTTTTTGCTTCTGCTTCTGTCATTGACATTTTGGCACATGAGATTAATGCTGAGTTGATTCAAGTTGAGGAAATGAGAAAAGGTAAAGGAAAGACCAAAAATAACATTAAAAGAAGTAGTTAAAAATGACCTGTCAATTAAGGAAGTAACAAAAACTATGACTTCAGACATAATAGAATGGAGGAAAAGAATACATGTGGCTAACACTATTGAGAATTAATGACGACTAAGGTTTTGTTGTTGTTATTGTTGTATATTGAAAGGGCTGTCTTTATATAAGCAGGAAAAAACAAGTATAGTACAAGAATAAATAAGTGAAGTACAATAGTACAATGGGCTTGAGCCTATTGGGATTGTATTCTAACAAACCTCAAACTCATATAGACAGTATTATAAAGACTTTTTTTTTTAGAGTATTCTAAAGCAAAATCTAATGAATAATCGTTTAGAAATTCACACTAGATATCATGATTTGGCCAAAATGATTGAAACACAATTTTCTCAAGTTATTAAGATGATCTTGCATTGGATTTCATATTACAGTAGGCAAGTAGTGTTCAAGCTCTTAGTTCATATTCTATGTTACATATGGACATTGCATGTATGTGTTGTTATTTGTTACAGTTTTAGAGATTTTTACAGTGGATTTTTATCTTAAGAAGGGTAATTTGCAGAGCAGAAAAAGCTTTATGTTCCTCGTGTGGAGGACAGGAATATCAACATGAGAATGCTAAAGATTTTGAGTGTTGATGATCTGATTATAAATTCGATGAACATTTTGGAACCATCTCTAGTAGATTGTGATGGGAAACAACGTGAAGATGGTACCATGTTTCTATCTTTGCTAATCTATTTTCTTGTACCCAATGTGAAAATTCACTTTACCTTTAAAAAAAGAAAATTAGCTTTACTATTTGTTCTTGTTGCTCATCATTTCCTAATCTTCATCACTCTACATGGGTCACTTGTGTGAATCTATTTGCATTACTGATGCTTAATGCTAGTATGTCCTTTGAGCTGTCTTTGTTTCCTGTTGTACATCAATATGACAGGGCAACTTGGACTCAGTAATAATTTTTCGTTTAAAACTCATCAGTTGACATGTGGTGCAAATAGATTTCTGGTACGACACCATCAGAGGGATCATGGTTCTGCTTAAATTTCCTCATGTAGAGGGATCAGTATCCTGATACGGATGCAGCACTTACAATGTAAAAATGTTGGATTTTCACATTCGAAGTCATGCAGAGTTCGCCACATATTAGATATAGTGGGCCAATTCTGTATTGGTATGAAGCTCAATAGTCAAGAAGCCTTCAGTTGCATTGAGAACTGTATTTACAGTATGTATTAGTAAGTTTTCAAGACTAAATAGGTGGGTTCTCAGCTTTCCATGTTGATCATCAATCAGACATGTAATTTTGCTTTGAGAAATTAGATTACTTAATCAATCAGCGAATGACCAAAATTTTCTTTTTAAATATCAATTCTCTGGTACTCTGCTGCCAGATTAGTTTACATTTAAGGAGGTTGATGATGCCATCTTTTACATTCTCTTTCTCTCTCTCTCTCTCTCTTGCCTATGAGACCTAGCTAAAATGACAGGCCCTTCTTCCATAAGAATGGGTGGAGCATGAGGTTGTGGGTTCAAAATCCACAAGGTGCATATCTAAATTACCACATTAAACAGAAATTCTCTCTCTCTCTCTCTCTCTCTCTAAGACTTCTTTCAAATTTTTTTACAATGTGGGGCCATTCTTCTTCACCATGATATAATTAAACTGTAGCATCTTCCTGAAGTTGATAATTCATTTTTGGCGTGGTTGGTAAAAGCTGTTAATTATCTGAGTGAAATATTTGTTGCAGTTATGGAGGCAAGCAATCCAGTTGATTTGTTCATCTTACCTGGTCATTCTTTTTCACCCTTTCTCTTGGTTGCCTACCAGTACTAGATGCATAGGAAGGCCTCTAATATATTTCCGTTGTCTCATTTCACTTCTTATTCTGCCAGGGCTTGCATTTGACAGATCTGGAAGATGTTTGGGCCATAGTGGGGGGTAGGTTGATGCGTCTCTTTTTATGTTTAACTATTTTTTTATTAGTTAGCAGTCATAATATTGGGGGCCATGGCCACTAAAACCCTCTATATCAGCTTTGTTGATTTTTGTTTGTTAGTTTTATGTTTTAACATTGATTAAGAATATATTTCACTTAAATTGCCATTAATAAACTTGCAAGAACTAGGTCGACAAAAGTTACAGCCATCTCAACGACACTGCTTGCCAGTACTTACCGTCACTTTTGGTGCTTTATTCGTCCATAATCTTTGAGCAATGGACTCAAATATGATTAGTTTGACCAAAAAGAGATAATCAGAATGGAAATATGGATGATATAATCGATGTGAAAGTGTTGAACCCCCAAACACATTTAGGGTCTAGAAATAGAGACATGACCATACAGGCCCTCTGTTTCATATATATAAATATCTGGTCTTGTTTTGTATCTTACATTCTTACTTCAACGCATTGTCAAATCTGAAAGCTACTATGATTTGTTCCTGAAGAAGTACCAAGAGCTTCTTATGCAAAGCAGCGGAAATGGAAGCAGCCCCTCCTCGGTAAATGCCCACTGCTGTTGATTGTTTGAATAATTCCTTAGTAACTGTGGAGCTACACCATTAAGATGTATTTGTTTGTCTTTTTATTGAGGCATGCTTGATTGTTATTTGGTTGCAGTTGCACTATCATATTCTCTGCAGATTGTGGATGAAGGAGCTATAGCTGTCACTTCCAATGATGTTCCAGTGGATGCTCTTGTGTCCCCACCTTCCTATGAGCCCAGCTGCTTTGGAGAGGGGTTAATGTAAAGAATCCCTCTTTTCTGCGTGATGAAAGTTTGCCTACAATTAAATTGAAGCATTTAAGTGATTTCTAAGAATCTAAATCCACTGCATCTTCAAATTAGCATGAGAGCTGCCTGGCAATTCACAGGTCTCCTTCCCTTTTTTTAGCTGAAAACAGGTCTCCTTTCATTTGCCTTTAATTTGCATTAGCGATGGAATAAGATTAGACTGAAATGATTAATAGTCTTCAATGTCGGTGTTTGCAGGATTGAAAGTAATATGGATCAGGGCATTTCTCTTGCTTAAAGTTGTATAACCATCTTAAATTAGATTGAATCCTTTTGCAGCTTGAGAGTATATGTTTGACTGCTTTGATATAACAACAATCAAATTCTAGTCTCTAAATTTTGGAGTCGACTGTGACTTCTCAATAGACTAATCATGATTGGCCACATGTATTCTTTTTTGTTATTCTATTCTATCCAAAGTCAAAACATTAATTGCTTTTTTTTCTTTTCCAATAAAAATTTTCTTTAAATAAATTATTAATCATTGTCCTAAGGGCATCCGTTAGCATTTCCCATTAAAAAAAATCCAAATGTAACTACTATAATTTTATACACACAATGAATCTCACAGTCTAATAAATCACCTCAAAAACATAATTTAGACAGTTATTCATTATGTTTGTCCATCAATCATATTCATATATATATATATATATATCTATATATCTATATATATAGGGTTGGGTTCAAGTTACACCTGATGTAATTTTAAACAATATTTCACCACCCAATATTTTTTAATTGGATGCAAATATTGACAAATCCACCGTTAGATTACATTATCTTTATATATTCTCTATGCTTGCAAAATTTCAAGATAATAAAATATTAATAGTCATGTCATCAATCAATTGTTAAAATTCAAGTTTTTGTAGTTTAAAATAATGCATAAAAGATGAGTTTATGGATCGAATAGTAAATAACATCCGATTGATATGAAAATTGGCATTCATGTGAAAAACATATAGAATATGTAATTTAACAGTTGGATTTTCAAAATATTAATTTAATAACAAGTTATTGGATGATGTAACTTGAACATAATCCATTTATATATATATATATATATATATATATGACATTTATATGTGTATTTGTTAAATAAACAATTAAGTACAACTTTGAGGTATCTAAGTGTCTTCCTTCTCCAAAAAAAAAATTTGAGGTGTCCTACTAAAATGCATGTAGATATAGCAGTGCATGCGTCGTAGTTAACCAAACCTATTGAAGCGAAAATTATATCCTACAGCAGTTGCATGGAACAGTTCTCTTCTAACAAATAACGAGACTCTTATTTTCTGAGAGGCTAAATATGTTTTTTTACACTTATTTACAACCGTTATATACATAGTTACAATTGATACCAAAATGTACATATTTTAAAAAACGAGAAAAAAAATGTCCCCATTTAATGATAAAAATAAATATAAAAAAATGAATGTTAAATAGTGGATGTGAGAGAATAAAAATCCATTAGATTCAGCCGATAATTTCTTTGGTGCTATTTTCTAATGTCTATGGTTGAAGAGTCACTCATGACTAAACCCTCCCACTGACGGCTTCGGAAAGCCTACTGCATGAAGCTAATTGATCGGCACGTCTAGTTTGGGATGTCGAAAAACTTCTAATTTTGTGATTTATGACGCCCCTCGTGATGAGCCTTTGAATGTTTTATATGAAATTCAGTTTGTTACAGTGAATAGAGGAATGCAGCTCATAGTATTCAGCTGATCAGCAATGATGCAAGTTGCAAGCATATCCCTGGTCATAGTCTTAAGGTCTCATTATAGACATATTGTAACTTACTAAGGTATGATCAATGATGAGGCTCAAGAAATTTACAAAAGCTCAGGAGAGACGGACATAATATGGACATGAGGTGACAAATAGCAGATCCAAAAAAGATCTAAATCAAATGCATAATTCACTGAAAAAAGGGAGCACAGACGTACGGGAACGAAAGGCGTGAATTCATTTTCCTTTTCCCTTTAGTACTAGAAGACGAATCCACAAATCCACGCGTATTTGGTTGGACTCCATATTCTTTTTCATTGCTCAAAATGAAAAATCAAGACCACACTAGCATACTTTAAAAAAGGATAGAGATTTTTACACATTGCTGCAAATAAGGACAGGTGTCAAAAAAAGAGAGACATACATGCAAAGGTCATGTGCAATGCTCATGACCCATTTTAAGACAAAACTGTCAACCTAAAGTTAACAGATTCTTTTTCTCCTTCATCTAAAGCTGACGGCATCCACACACGGCCAGGCCTCTCTCCTCTCTCTCTTTCTCTCTCATCCTCCTCCTCTTTTGTTTTTCTCAGGAACCCCTAGATGAAAATTGTTATTGTCTATTCTTGAAGCAATTGAATAAGCAGAAGAGACTACGTAGAACCAACATCCCAAACATCAATCCTACTGGCAATAATTTTAATCCATTGGAAAGAAATGTTCTTATTTTGGGTGCTTTGGTTTGTTATATGTTCTCACATTGTCTAGAGGTCCTGTACTTCTGAATGCCTTCACATTGGCATATGAGGGAAAAGAAAAATTCAAGTATGAAGGATACTTACTAGCAATAGCATTTTTCTTTTCAAAGATAAACCAAATGGAATAAGAAAAAAAAAAAAAAACTTAATCAAACAAGCACGAACATATTAATATCTTTTTCCCCATACAAACCAAATTGTTTTTATGTTTTGACTAAACAAATTAGGTCCCAAGACTTATAATATTCCTCTTTGAATTAGGATCTTTAGAGTTTTTAATGTAATTTTAATGTGTTCTTAAAATCTATGTAATTTTAATGTGTTTTGAAAATCTAAATCACCAATTGCAAAGTGAGGAAATTAAATTTTACCATATTATCAATAATTTAAATAAATATTGACAATCATTATTTTAGTATCAATTTAAAATTTTGATAATATAGTAAAATCCAATAAACTCATTTCACAATAAGTAATTAGGATTTAAAAAAATTCATAATGGGGTTACTTAAAAACTCTAAAAATATCTTAGTCCTTTTTCCCACCATTTTAACACTACAACGAATATTAAAAAAAAAAAAAAGTAATTTGTAAGGGTCATATTTTTAAGTAATTGGCATTTCCTATGATAAAATGCACTGCACCAGTATTTGGGTAGTTTTAAATGGGTTCAAGTAGACCATAAGACTTATACATCAAGTGGTATGATTGAAAACATGAAGATTACTCCAGTTTCAAGTGCAGAAAAGATAAAACAGAAAGTCGCGATACTTAGATCGACATCTCTCGATCTATCGAGATTTAATGAATTGCAATACTTACCTCGATACCTCTTGATCTATTGAGATATGCTGATTTCAGTTGTTCAGATCTATTTTTCCATGATGCCCAAAGCCATCTAGAGTTTCGTGCATAAGGTTTTCAGAGCTATAAAAGACATATTTTATGGCTATCATCATACATAGAGACATATTGTGATACATACTCCTATGAAACTGTTACGATTCTTGTGTGCCTTAGGGTTACGTACCAAGCTACTTTCAGATCTACAAGTATGGATTGAAGAACTTTACACCCAACAACAACTCTCAAGTTGCTAGTGTTAGTCTTGCACTGAAATCCTTGCAAAAGGAAAAAGTCTGATACAAGATCAAGTCCAATTGGAGATTGGAGTAAAGGTTCAATTGTAGATTGGTATTTTAGGATAGGCCAAGTAGTGGTAATATTTCTTATACTTGTAACCACTTGTTCTTAATTAATAGATTCTTGGGAGTGGTGACTTGAAGTTCATCTAGTGGGGTTTTTGTATTGTAAAGATTTTCTCAATTTGTTAACAAATTACTGTGTTAAATTTACTTTTTGCTGCACTCTATTATATATTGGTAATTTGTTCTTGCCTCCACGTTATTGCATGTAAATTGAATAATTAATCAACTAGGTTAATTGAGGTCGATTTATAACCCAACAAAATTGACTACTAGAAAAAAATAGTGGAATTCCTTTTTTCTTTGTACTTTTGGATTAATAGAACGTTTGTTTTTGATGAATTTATAGAACAGCTAGTGAGATAGATTTCCTAAGAGTTCGTTTGATTGGGTGGATTATAGGGAGGATGAAAAAGAGGGGAGATAAATCTTTTTTGGAGTTTGATAAGAGAAGAAAATAGGAGAGAAAACAGGTGGGGCTTGGGTGTTGCCCCACCTGTTTTCTCCAAACCTACCAAAATGCTATCTCCCCAAAATGGGGAGAAAATTGAAGAGAAAACATGTGGGACAAAAAAAAAAAAAGAAATCATTTTGGACAAATTTATCCCCCTATGCAATAGGTTTTTGTTCTTTTGGTTTTGTGATTCTTTCCTTCTTCTTCTTCTTCTTCTTTCTTTTTTTCTTTTTTTGGTCTTTTTCTTTCTACTAACTTCTCATTACTCATCTCACTCAGTTTATTATTTTTGAGTTTCATCTCTCTCTCTCTTGTTTTTTTTTTTTTTTTTCCTTTTTACTTTTAATATGTTTTGGGGGTTTATTTTTTCATCCGTTTTCCCCCCTCATTTGTTTTGACTTCTTGTGCCATTTTTTTTTAATATAATGAAGTGCCCATCCATACATAAATTTTTAACAAAAGAAATAATGTGTTACCTTTTTTTATTATTTTATTATTTTTTATCTAATAGGGGTATGAGTAAATTTATATAATCTACATTTTTTATCATCTCATTTTTCTTCTCAACCAAATAAAAAAAAGTTTTCCATTCCTAAAGTTTCAATTCCTCTACTATTCCACTCATAACCAAATACCACGAGAGAAAATTAAATTTTTTTATATTCTCCCACTTTTTTACCCCTTTTATATTTTTTATACTCCTACTTTTCCATCATCCAACCAAACAGAACCTAAAAGTTGGAATTCATTAACATTTGGTCAGTGGTAGGATTTTCCTTGGTTAAGAAGGTCATTACCAAGTAGAGGCCATGCATGAAGGAATTGAACACGGGGTATGATATTTCCGAATGATGCTAGCACCACAACAAAACTCACAACTTTACCACAATTTTGCTGCATGGTGAGTTGTGAGTAGTGAAGTAAAATAGTGGGTCTATGTTGTGGGTCTACAACTCTATCACTCACAACTTGTCACGTAAGCAAGTTATGATAAAAGTTGCGGACTTTGTTGTGGTATTAGCATTATTATTTCCCTTACCACAATCTCTTGTGAATAGAGTTGAACCGTCTAGTTATTTTTTGATGTTTTAGTCGGATAATAGTGTAACAACTACAAACTATGGAGTATTTCGTTGAAAGAATTGCATACCTTTCCAAGGCTAGGCCTCTATTTATACTAGTCTTGTACTTTTGAATTGCTTATGTTCCATGATCCTTGAAAATTGTTCTTCTCTTGATTTGTCCCACGCCCAATCAAATTCCCTCAAGCCCATCAATTGGTTAGAGAAGTGGTTGGAAGTTGTATTGATGCAAGTCAAATTTTAGGCTTGTTTAGGCATAGTTCATTTTCTATGGCCGACTTGACTATCTTATTGAATGGCTCGGATGCTCTAACCTCAAGCGTTCGAACTAATTTCCATCCCATGTTGGTTTTTGACCATTGATCTCGATTCTGGTCCCTCCACTTATAGAACAATCTTAATTACATAAATTTTGAGGATTCATAAATATTTAAAACTTAAAATCTAGGATGATGCTATTGATATTACCCGATAAATTTGATAGTTTTTTCTCAAATTAATGGTGTTCTAACTTCTAAACCAACAATCTCACATGCATGCCCCCTTGGGGGCATGACACGTTAGTAGGAGTCTTGGACTTGGTCACATTTGCGAGTTTAGGAGTTTCCGGGTTTGAGTCGTGCACTTTGCAAAAATGCTGTGCCACGACGCAGATAGCCAGGGGTGCCCCATGCCATCAATAGCGAGTTTAAGTGGGCTGGGTCAATGATCACACGCATGAGACCATTTTTTTTTATTAAAAAAAAAATCTTACATGCATGTAAAATTTGTGAGAATAAGGGTATATTTGGGATCCGCTTATTTTGCTAAAACTGAAAATTTTTTGCTGAAAGTATTGTAAATAAAGATAAAATTTAGCTAAAATAGTACAGTAGGACCCATGAATAGTAGCAAAAATAAACCGAATAGTAAAATAATCTGGCTTTTTAATATGGAGCCAAAGTCACACTAAGGGTCTGTTTGGATATCACTTATTGCTAAAAACTAAGAACACTATAGTAAAATAATTTTTAAATGTGTGAATAGTGCGTGAGACCTAGTTTTAAAGTTGTTTTTTGCTGAAAAAGTACTTGCGGGTCCTGTGAACAGTGCACGAGACCCACACAAAAATGCCAAATGCCAGCCGTGAGTTGACGCAGATGCTATCCAAACGAAAGCTAAGGGTTTGTTTGGATACCGCTTATTTTGCTGAAAACTGAAAACTTATTGCTAAAAACACTGTAGCAAAATAATTTTAAAAAGACAAAACAATATTGCTGAAAACTTATTGCATTTTTCACTTTATGGCTAGTCCACGAACAGTGCCTCTCCCAAACGCACGCTAAGTGTCCATTTGGCAAAGATTATTTTTGCCAACTTATATACACTGAGCATCTATCTATAAGTTTCTCTGTCGCTAAGGAAGCTCTCTCTGGAACCTAGGGAAACTTCCCTTAGGCTGTAGAACTGTCGTTCCTAGTGTGAGGATTGTTTTGTACCTCAAGTAAACGTGTTTTGGCTTGGAGGATCTTGGGAGACTATCTCTTTTCTTTTTACTTGCGCTAGAGTATTGGAGAAGCGTAAGGAGTGGAGTGACCCTAAGATGGATAGTTTGGCCGAGCATTGGCAGAAACTATCACTGAATGATAGAGAGGACAAAAACCTTGAGCTACATGATGAGATTTCAACAACTGAACGCATATTGGCTGCGAAATTCCTTACAAAGAGGGCTCTGAGTGTGGAGGCAGTAATAAAAACTTTTAGCCCTTTGTGGCGATCTGTGAGGGGGTTCGAGGTAAGAAGAGCGAAAGATCATGTTTTATTGTTTGTACTTAACAGTAAGGAGGAAGCAGAGAAAATTATGAATAATGCACCATGGAGTTTTGATAAACACCTAGTGGTGATGCAGTGGTATGACAGAGGAGTTCCAATCAGGGCGTTAAGTTTTGATAAGATTCCAATCTGGGTTCAAGTCCACGATATCTCGGTGAGATTCCTAAACCGAAAGGTGGCTGAAGATCTCTATGCTGTGGTGGGTTCGGTATGCAGTGTGAATGATGCTTCTTAGATGGATGGAGGGAGTTTTATGAGGGTTAGGGTCCTTATTGATATCAATAAACCACTTTGTTGAGGGTGACGTTTCTCTTCATCCCAGGGAGAACAAGGGTGGGTTTCCTTCAAATATGAAAGATTACCAAACCTATGTTATTGGTGTGGGTGCTTGAGTCATGTGGACAGGGATTGTGAACTATGACTTGACAGTGAAGGTCAGTTGAAGAAGGAAGAGCAAGCGTATGGGCCTTGCATCCGTGCTCAACCGTTTGTCAAAGGATGTAGTCCGGTGATAAAAGTTCCGGGGTTTTATGAGGCAAGGAAGAAAGAGAGGCAATAGGCGAATAGCAAAGTTCCAAGCCCGAACCCAGCGGTGGTTTTGGATTCGCATAATTCTCCAGTGGTGGTGCAGCCAGAGCTGAGGAAGGCGAGGATTTTTCGGAAGGGAGTAATGTCTAGGGATTGGTTCCTGATTTTGAGGAGAGAATCATAGGTGAGAGTGTGGAAAAAACCCGTGAGACTAGGGAGGAGTTTAAGGAGAGAATTAAGGAAATTGATATTGAATTGAATAAATTTGGAAAGAGTAATATTTCAGGATCAAGATTTGATAAGGATTCAGATTTGGAGTACGATGTTAGCACTGATCATGTAACATAGTGGAATTCAAAACAGGGCATGCACGCTGAGGCGCGGTTTCCTTATGAGGATCATGCTGGGAGTGTGGTGAGTCCAAATCTGAGCAAGCAGCCACGTGTAAATGAAGCTGAGCTGGTAAGTGTCCCAATCACTCAAAATAGTTTGGGTGATTTCACTACTGCACTAGACAAACCCAATAACACAGTCACGATGGAGCTAAGGAAAAAAAGAAAGGAGCAAGGCCGGGTCAGTGTAGATGAAAATATGATTTCTTTGGGTTCGAGAAGGACAAAGAGACTTTGTGAGGAGGATTGTAGTGAGTTACCAAGGAAGAAAAGAGTGGTTTCTCTCTATGATCAGATTACACTTTCATCATTGGTGGAGGCTGCAAAACAGCCCTGCCAACAACGATGAATCTCTTATGCTGGAACTGTCGGGGGCTTGGGAACCCCTAGACAGAGTAAGAGCTTGGTGACATTATTCGAGCTTAAGGTCCCTCAATCATGTTTTTAGCTGAGACATGGCTTGATAAAGCTAGGCTGCTTTTCATCAAAGACAAACTCAAATTTGACAGCTTGCTAGAATTTTCAAGAGAGGGGAGAGGTGGTGGAGTGGCTATCATGTGGAAAAAAGAGGTTGATTTTTCAGTTGATACCTACTCGCCGAATCATATAGACACTATTATAAATAAGGGTAAGGATGATGAATGGAGGTTCACAGGGTTTTATGGCGAACTCGACACAAGAAACCACCACATCTCCTGGGCTACTCTAAGGAGATTAAAATCAAAACACTCTTTGCCTTGGTTATGTGCTGGAGATTTTAATGAAATTACCAGGGCTCATGAGAAGCTAGGAAGGAGGTTGAGACTGAGCAAACAAATGGAGGAGTTTAGAGATGTACTCGATGAATGTGGATTTCAGGATCTCGGGTTTAGCGGGAATAAATTTACTTGGTGTAATGGCCATAGGGAGGGGCACACAGTGTGGGAAAGGTTGGATAGAGCAGTGGGTACGGTGGAACGGATGGATATGTTTCCGGCATCCAAGGTGGTCCATTTAGAGAGTGGTTCTTCGATCATAAGCCCTTTATGATTTATTTAGCGGGAATACCAAAGAGGATTAATAAACCATGGCGGTTTGAGCAAATGTGGATGGAGGATGAGGGATGTAAGGAAGTGGTGGAAGATGCATGGGCTTATGATTTTCAGGGAAGTGCTACAAACAGATTAGAAATGAAAGTGAATTGGTGTCGTAGAAATCTGAAGTGGTGGAATAAGGTTACCTTTGGTAATGTGACCCAAAAATTGAAGGAAAAGGAGTTGTTGGGGCTGGCCGAAGCTGAAGCAATAAGGGGAGGCTGCTATGCTCGGGTTTTAAGGTTGAAAAAAGAAATTTCCAAACTCTTAGTGAGGGAGGAACAAATGTGGAAGAAAAGATCTAGATCCTTGTGGCTACAAGAAGGTGACAACAATACAAGGTACTTTCATAGTCGAGCATCACATAGATTCAGGAGAAACCGAATTGACAATTTGGAGGATTCAAATGGAGTGTTATGTAGTGATGAAGATGGTATCTCAAGCATTTTGGTTGACTACTACCAGCAGCTTTTCACCTTATCCAATCCGTCCATGATAGAAGAGGTTGTTGCTCATATTGCATGCACCATCACAGATGAGTTAAACGCCGAGCTCTTGGCTGATTTCACAAGGGAAGAAGTGGTAGTGGCCTTGAAGCAAATGGAACCTTTGAAAGCGCCAAGACCGGATGGGCTACCTGCATTATTCTTTCAACGGTATTGGCATGTAGTTGGAGACGATGTGACTGAGGCGATGTTGAGTTGCCTATCCACGGGAGTTATTCCTACCTCTTTTAATAGCACATTCATCACTTTAATCCCTAAGGTAAAAAGCCCTTCTAAAGTCTCTGAATTTCGACCTATTTCTCTATGTAACATTGTCTATAAGCTTGTTTCAAAGGTGGTTGCCAACAGGATGAGGGGTATACTACCTCTTATTATTTCAGAATCACAGAGCTCCTTCCAATCTGATAAGGCAATCTCAGATAACATCCTTGTAGCTTTTGAGACCCTACATCATATGAAAAATCAGAAGTAAAAAAATGGAGGTTTTATGGCTCTCAAACTTGATATGAGCAAGGTGTATGATAGGGTTGGATGGAGATTTTTGGAGTTAACCATGAGGAAGATGGGATTTTCCAATCGGTGGGTGGATTTGATCATGGCTTGTGTGGGGTCTGCTTCCTATCAAGTTTTGGTAAATGGTGTGCCAAGAGGGAATATTTGGCCAACAAGGGGCATTAGGCAGGGTGATCCGCTTTCCCCATATCTATTTTTGATATGTTCGGAAGCTCTGAACCAACAACTACAACATGCAGCCAGATCTGAGGTGATTAGAGGATTCTCCTTATGCTGAAATGGTCCAAGAATCAGCCATTTATTCTTTGCTGACGATACCTTACTGTTCTGCCGTGCTTCAAGGGGTGATTTGGAAGCAATTCTTCAGTTATTATAGCTGTATGAACAAGCTTCGGGGCAAAAGTTGAATAGAGAAAAAACCACGGTGTTTTTTAGCAAGGCTACTATGGAAGAACGAAGGGCGGAGTTGGTGGAATTCTTGGGAGTAAATGAGGTTAGGGAGTATGAGAAGTACTTAAGATTACCGGCTGTGGTGAGTCGAAATAAGAAAGAGAGTCTCAATTATATTAGAGAAAGGGTGTGGAATAAGCTACAAGGGTGGAAAGAGAGACTTTTATCTCAAGCGGGTAAGAAAGTTTTGCTTAAGGCGGTAGTTCAAGCTATCCTTACTTTTGCAATGAGTTGTTTCAAGCTTCCAAAGGGACTCATTCAAGATATTAAGAGTTTGATTAGAAAATTCTGGTGGGGGCAGCAGGGAGATCAACGTAAAATCCATTGGAAGGATTGGGAGACATTGTGTAAACCGAAGACTTTGGGTGGGATGGGATTCAAGGATTTGGAGAAATTTAATGAGGCGACGTTGGCGAAGCAAATATAGAGGTTGCTAACATATCACACATCTTTGTTCTACAGAGTTTTTAGCTCCAAATATTTTCCTAATGGTTCAGTCTTGGATGCAAAACCTTCATTGGGTTCATATGCTTGGCAAAGCATTGTAAAAGCAATTACATTGATTAAATCAGGTATGCTGTGGAGGGTTGGGGATGGTAAGCAGATAAATTTTTTTGGGGAAAGGTGGCTGCCTAGGGATGAACCAGCCAAGGTGATTTCACCCTTAAATAGTGTTACTACAGAGTGGAGAGTGAGTATGCTAATGGATCCAAGTGGGGTTGGTTGGAATGAACAATTAGTGGATGCTATGTTCCTCCCTTTTGAGGCTTAACGGATCAAAGGTATCCCAATTTGTATTACAAGTCAGGCAGATTGCGTGTTATGGCCTAAATGGAGAATCGGGTCCTACTCTGTCAGATCAGGTTATCAATTATTGTGTGAAGCTGAGGCAACAAGTGCACCATCGGGGTCTACGGACGAGGGGGTCAAGAGATTTTGGAAGAGTATTTGGCGTCTCAAAGTGCCAAATAAAGTAAAAGTCTTCTTATGGTGAGCTTGCTCTAGTGCACTTCCTACTAAGGTGGGACTACATAAAAGGAAGATTGTGGATGATAACCTCTGTGATCAGTGCCTAGTGGAAGTTGAAGATGAAGTTCATGCAGTCTGGAGTTGTGATTGCATTTGAGCTATTTGGGAAGCCCCATTTGCAGCAGCTAGGACAAAAAACCCAAGGATGAACTCCATGTGTGATCTGGTCAGTTTCATAGCTGAAGAGACTAGAAAACTAGAAAATTTTGCAATGGTAGCATGGGCAGTATGGCAGCGCCGTAACAAGCTGAGGTTGAAGGAAGATAACACTCTGATCCACAAGGTTTATAAATTCGTCTTGTCACTCCTCACTGAGTTTCAGCAAAAGAAGCCAAGTCCAACAGGTCAGCACTAATCAAGACAAAATCGCTAGATGCCTCCTCTACCTAATTCAGTTAAGATTAATTTCGATGGTGCAGTCTTTAGCGAGTTGAATGAGGCAGGGGTGGGAGTTATGGTTTGAAATGAAAGGGGGGAGGTGAGAGCTGCCTTATCAAAGAAAATAGTGATGCCTTCGTCGGTGGAGGTGCTTGAGATGCTGGCTGCTAGGAGAGCTGCCATCTTCGCCAAGGAGTTGGGGTTTAAGAATGTATGTTTTGAAGGTGATGCAGAGGGGGTGGTGAGAAGTATCAGAGAGGAAGATAGCTCCAATGCCTCTGTGGAGCACCTAGTAAAAGGCTTTAAGTCTATAGCTGGTTTGTTTCAAACTTATTCTGTCTCTCATGTAAGGCGGTAGAGTAATAGTGTAGCCCATGCTTTAGCTAGGGAGGTTAAAATATCTTTTCCTTTACGTGTTTGGTTGGAGGACATTCCTCCTTTTATTCTGAATTTTGTATCCAAAGATTTGCATGTTGAATAAATTATCCCTGGATTTGGGATTTGGGAATTCTAAAATAATAATTAAAAAAATAAAAAAAAAAATTATTTTTGCTACTATTTATAGGTCTAACTGCACTTTTTAATACTATTCATAAGTCTCACTGTACTATTTCAGCTCATTTTTATCTTTATTTACAATATTTTTAATAAAAAATTTTCAACTTCGGCGAAATATGAAGATGAAGCAAACTATAAATTTTTTTTTTTAAATTTTCTAAAACGTGCCCTTTTCAAAACATTAAAAAATTCATTAATTATGTCCATATCTTATCAAAGGAAAATCCGTTAGCGCCTGGCAAAACAAATCCCAACCGAAACTCGCAAACAGCGCAAAGCAATGTTTTGTCACTATACAGCAAGGGCAGGTAGGCAAATGATAAGCAGTGCAAAGCAGGTGGTGATGCTCACCCAGGCGCGCACGTTAGCATCACCACCCACACCTTTCTCATCGCACCCCACTAACGTCCGCCTCGTACCCGAACCCAACCGCTCCTTCGTAACCATGACCACCAATAACGACGATCCTCACGAGGTCGACGCAATATTTCAGCGAAAGCACTCGCTCCGATCCAAATTACGCAAGGACCTCAAGAATATGGACCCAATCCAGAGATCCGAAGAAGGTCCGAAAAACTTCTAATTTATCCAATTGACTTTAAACTGTTTGTATTTTTGCCTCAATGAATATTTTATTTTATTATCGTGACCTAACCGACTCCACGCCACGTCACAGTAAAGAAATGCCCGTGTGCTAACGTCTATCGTTGTGGTAAACTAAAACAACGTTGCATTTACGTTTGGTTTTTCATTTTCAGATAATGCAATTCAGAGTATTGTACTAGAGGCTCCATGGTTTAAGGCTAGTAAGAGTTTATGTGCTTATATTAGCTGTGCTGCTTTAAGAGAGGTTGACACATCAAGAATTGTGTCACAAGTTTTATCCAAACCAACCCAAGGTGCGTTTTCGGTTTTGCAATGAATTTTTTTTTTTAAGTCATTGACATTTTGGCACATGAGATTAATGCTGAGTTGATTCAAGTTGAGGAAATGAGAAAAGGTACAGAAGACCAAAAATAATATTAGTAGAAGTAGTTAAAAAGGACGTATCAATTAAGAAAGTAACAAAAATTATGACTTCAGATATAATAGAATGGAGAAAAAGAATACATGTGCTAACCCTATTGAGAATTAATGACGACTAAGGTTTTGTTGTTGCTGTTGTTGTATATTGAAAGGGCTGTCTTTATATAAGCAGGAAAATACCAGTGTAGTACAAGAATAAATAAGTGAAGTACAATAGTACAATGGGCTTGAGCCTATTGGGATTGTATTCTAACAAACCCTCAAACTCATATAGACAGTATTATAAAGACTTTTTTTTTTTTTGAGTATTCTAAAGCAATATCTAATGAATAATAGTTTAGAAATTCACACTAGATATCATGATTTGGCCAAAATGATTGAAACACAATTTTCTATAGTTATTAAGATGATCTTGCATTGGATTTCATATTACAGTAGGCAAGTAGTGTTCAAGCTCTTAGTTCATATTCTATGTTACATATGGACATTGCATGTATGTGTTGTTATTTGTTACACTTTTAGAGATTGTTACGGTGGATTTTTAACTTAAAAAGGGTAATTTGCAGAACAGAAAAAGCTTTATGTTCCTCGTGTGGAGGACAGGAATAGCAACATGAGAATGCTAAAGATCTCGAGTGTTGATGATCTGGTTATAAATTCGATGAACATTTTGGAACCATCTCTGGTAGATTGTGATGGGAAACAACGTGAAGATGGTACCGTTTTTCTATCTTTACTAATCTATTTTCTTGTACCCAATGTGAAAATTCACTTTACCTTTAAAAAAAAGAAAATTAGCTTTACTATTTGTTCTTGTTGCTCATCAATTCCTAATCTTCATCACTCTACATGGGTCACTTGCATGAATCTATTTGCATTACTGATGCTTAATGCTAGTATGTCCTTTGAGCTTTCTTTGTTTCCTGTTGTACACCAAAATGACAGGGCAACTCGGACTCGGTAATAATTTTTTGTTTAAAACTCATCAGTTGACATGTGGTGCAAATAGATTTCTGATATGATACCATCAGAAGGATCATGGTTCTGCTTAAATTTCCTCGTGTAGAGGGGTCAGTATCCTGATATGGATGCAGCACTTATAATGTAAAAATGTTGGATTACACATTTGAAGTCATGCAGAGTTCGCCACATATTAGATATAGTGGGCCAATTCTGTATTGGTATGAAGCTCAATAGTCAAGAAGCCTTCAGTTGCATTGAGAACTGTATTTACAGTATGTATTAGTAATTTTTCAAGACTAAATAAGTGGGTTTTCAGCTTTCCATGTTGATCATCAATCAGACATGTAATTTTGCTTTGAGAAATTAGATTACTTAATCAATCAGCGAATGACCAAAATTTTCTTTTTAAATATCAATTCTCTGGTACTCTGCTGCCAGATTAGTTTACATTTAAGGAGGTTGATGATGCCATCATGAGAGAGAGAGAGAGAGAATTCAAATGGGTTAGTCCATCTTTTACATTCTCTCTCTCTCTCTCTTGCCTACGAGACCTAGCTAAAATGACAGGCCCTTCTTCCATTAGAATGGGTGGAGCATGAGGTTGTGGGTTCAAAATCCACAAGGTGCATATCTAAATTACCACATTAAACAGAAATTCTCTCTCTCTCTCTAAGACTTCTTTCAAAATTTTTAACAATGTGGGGCCATTCTTCTTCACCATGATATAATTAAACTGTAGCTTCTTCCTGAAGTTGATAATTCATTTTTGGTGTGGTTGGTAAAAGCTGTTAATTATCTGAGTGAAATATTTGCTGCAGTTATGGAGGCAAGCAATCCAGTTGATTTGTTCATCTTACCTGGTCATTCTTTTTCACCCTTTCTCTTGGTTGCCAACCAGTACTAGATGCATAGGAAGGCCTCTAATATATTTCCGTTGTCTCATTTCACTTCTTATTCTGCCAGGGCTTGCATTTGACAGATCTGGAAGACGTTTGGGCCGTAGTGGGGGGTAGGTTGACGCGTCTCTTTTTATGTTTAACTATTTTATTATTAGTTAGCAGTCATAATATTGGAGGCCATGGCCTCTAAAACCCTCTATATCAGCTTTGTTGATTATTGTTTGTTAGTTTTATGTTTTAACATTGATTAAGAATATATTTCACTTAAATTGCCATTAATAAACTTGCAAAGAACTAGGTCAACAAAAGTTACAGCCATCTCAACGACACTGCTTGCTAGTGCTTACGGTCACTTTTGGTGCTTTATTCGTCTATAATCTTTGAGCAATGGACTCAAATATGATTAGTTTGACCAAAAAGAGATAATCAGAATGGAAATATGGATGATATAATCGATGTGAAAGTGTTGAACCCCCAAACATATTTAGGGTCTAGAAATAGAGACATGACCATACAGGCACTCTGTTGCATATATATAAATATCTGGTCTAGTTTTGTATCTTACATTCTTACTTCAACGCATTGTCAAATCTGAAAGCTACTATGATTTGTTCCTGAAGAAGTACCAAGAGCTTGTAAAGCAGCGGAAATGGAAGCAGCCCCTCCTCGGTAAATGCCCACTGCTGTTGATTGTTTGAATAATTCCTTAGTAACTATGTAGCTACACCGTTAAGATGTATTTGTTTGTCTTTTTATTGAGGCATGCTTGATTGTTACTTGGTTGCAGTTGCTCTATCATATTCTCTGCAGATTGTGGATGAAGGAGCTATAGCTGTCACTTCCAATGATGTTCCAGTGGATGCTCTTGTGTCCCCAGCTGGTTTCATTCCTATAAGCCCAGCTGCTTTGGACGGGTTAATGTAAAGAATCTCTCTTTTCTGCTCTACGTGATGAAAGTTTGCCTACAATTAAATTGAAGCATTTAAGTGATTTCTAAGAATCTAAATCCACTGCATCTTCAAATTAGCATGAGAGCTGCCTGGCAATTCACAGGTCTCCTTCCCTTTTTTTAGCTGAAAACAGGTCTCCTTTCATTTGCCTTTAATTTGCATTAGCGATGGAATAAGATTTGACTGAAATGATTAATAGTCTTCAATGTTGGTGTTTGCAGGATTGAAAGTAATATGGATCAGGGCATTTCTCTTGCTTAAAGTTGTATTACCATCTTAAATTAGATTGAATCCTTTTGCAGCTTGAGATTATATGTTTGACTGCTTTGATATAACAACAATCAATTTCTAGTCTCAAAATTTTGGAGTCACTATGACTTCTCAATAGACTAATCATGACCGGCCACATGTATTCTTTTCTGTTATTCTATTCTATCCAAAGTCATACTTTGCTTAATTGACATTTTTTTTTACTACTACTAAGTTGATAAATTATCACTGGCTAACATGTCCATATGATCAGTGATTATCAAAACAATAATGTCCGTATGATCAGTGAATTTCACTGACAAAATGCACCAAGGAGAAGGGTTTAATTCGTACCTGTAAAATCGATCTTGTTACTGGGCATTCACTCGAGTAAAACCATTCTTATTTGTCTCAATTGTTTATATTTCGAGGATGATGCTTACTAAAGTAAAGGTTAAACTAATAAGATGAATGCAAGTTATGCCTCAAGTAAACGCTGATGCTTACTAAAGTAAAGGTTGAACTGATAAGATGATGCCTTATTATCGGTGTTCTATTCATACAATTCATAACTGTATGCGTAAGGCTAAATGCAAATTCGACTAACCGCAGGATAGATGGCAAAGAAAGCATATATATCACACACTATGGCATTGATAATATAGTATTCCCCACATAATCTTGGAGAACCAATGAAAAAATCACGAATATTTGAAAATTGAAAATACAAGCATACGTGGGTTACAATTAACATAATAATTACTAGTCTTTTATCATACCTAATAAGGATTAAGGAATTTGTAATCGATTTAAAATAGAAAAAATCCATTGATATATATATATATATATATATATATATATATATATATATCAATTTTTAGCATGAACATTTCTTGTTTCAGAATATGGTTATCACTTTTCATATTTTTAAATTCATGTTTTAATTCACTAATCTCTTGTTTAACAATATTAATCTCATGTTGGAGATCATTAATAGTTAAATCTTTGGATTTCTTTTTGTTAAATCTTTCCAAAGTTTCTTCAAAACTTATGGTTGATTTAGGTTTTTTACTAGTCTCTTCTTTGAACAAGTTTTTCTTAAACTGATCCAAATATTCTTTTTGTAAAACAGGGTTTTCAATTTGACTTATCAATTTAATTAACAAATTTTCATTTTCTTCACCTTTAGTGAGAGTGTTAACAGAATTAATAGCATTACAACATGAATCTCTACAACCAAGTTTAATATTAGGAGAATCAGAAGATTCATCAGCAGATTGATAGCAAGAATTTGTTGAAGAAGAAAAATCATCTTCCAGGGAATCAGACGAATTGTTTGATTCAAGGATTCGGAATAATTCTTCTTGATCATTATCACCAATGTTTAACATGTTAAACTTGTTTTTCAACTTACCAGGTTTTTGTTTACAGTCTTTACTAAAATGACCAGGTTTTCCACAGTTGAAACATTTACCTTTTCCAGATTTTTGGTTAACATATTTTTTGGAAACATTTTTCTTTTTAGCATAAAAATCATTAAGATTAGTTTTGTGTTTTTTATAATTTTTGTAACTTTTATCATGTTTTTTACCCTTTTGCCGAGAAGGAGCAATTGGGGGTAAACCATATTGTTCACAAAAATTACCCATCTCATATTTAGCTTTTCTTTTATTTTTTAATTGATGTTTTAACAGTTTTTCATCATTGCACATATTAATACCAAGTTTTTTAATAGTGCTTAAAACATCACCATAAGTTAAATTATCATAATCAATGAAATCATTTTTACCAATTAATTCTTGTTTTACCTTATGAGCAAAGATAGGAGGCAGACCGTCAATAAACTTTTCTTTCCAATAAGGCTTGAAACAGTCTTTCCGTTGCATTACTCTGGAAAGAAAAACATCTTGGTACCATCTGTAATCAGACATGGTAGGGCATCTCAAATTGTTTAACAAATCAGAAATTCGAGATGAAACATTATAAGGAGTACCAACAAAATGTTTGATAATAGTATAAATCAAAGTATTAACACCATCAGGAATACCTCGACCAATATGATCATCAAAAATAGGCAAACCTTCATCATTCTTTTTAACAGCATGTTTAATAGATTCTCTGGATTCTTCTGTGAGATATGAATCCCACCATCCACGAAGAGTACCAGAAAAACCAGTAGCAAGCAAATCAACAATTTCAGGCTGATTAAAATCATGATTATTTTGGTAAGCAATACCAACCATAGACATGTGCCCCATTTTATTAATAATTTCTTGTTCAGAAAAACCATCAATATTCCATTCATAAATTTTATCAGCAGAAACAGAAAACTGGGTTTGAAAAGGTCTTTCTTCAAACTGAATATCAGGAGGAGTAGGTCTTGAATACCAATTTTTTGTAAGAAACATGGGTTTGGAAGAACTTCCAACAAATCTTTTGATTTCTAGGAAATCATTATCAAAAACTTTTTTAGCAGAAACAGAAGAAACAGTATCAGAATCTGTATTTTCATCAGAAACAATCTCTTTTTCATTTCTTGAAATAGTGCAAGCAGCATGAGTATTTGTAGATGTACTTTCAGTTTTAACTTTTAAATCAGCAAGCATTTTTTCAACAATGTCAAGAGTTTTGGATTGAGAAGTTTTGAACTTGAATTTGTTATCATGACTGGGTAAATTGATCAAAGGTTCTTCAGTCTTGATAGAAACAGGTTTTTGAACAGAAGCAGATTTTTCAACAGAAGCAGTTTTTTCAACAATTTTTTCTTCAATACGGTCAAGCTGTTGACCAAGAATATGTAAAGATTCATTAGTAAAATTGTTTTGTTCAATAAGACTAATAATAGGAGTTTGATCATCAGCAATTTTGAAAGGAGTAGCTTTAACATCAGTTTTGTCAACAGTTACTAAAATAGTGTCAAGAGGTGGATGACTAGACCTGACAATGGTTTTGTCATTTTTAACAAAATTTGATTTCTTTATCACGTTCAAATGATTTTTTGAAGCTTCATCTTTTGAAACATAATAATTTTCAAGAAAATCAAAGAACAAAATATGTTTTTTCAATTGATGCATTTTTTCTAACCATTTTCTTTTAACACGGTCTTTTTCAGACTGAGCAAAATTATCTTGGAAATATTTTCTTTTAGGTCTATTTTTTGGAAGCATAAATTCATCATATAATGAAGCCATATCAATTTCAAAACTTTCATCTAAAACAGTCAATACTCTCAAACAGTTAACATTATTGTCAATAGGAGGAAAATCAGAACCAGATGGAGAAATAGATCCAGTAGCTTCGTCATCTTCATTGGCAGGTTTGCCATATGGAGAGGAAGATTCAGGTTTAGTAGAATAGTAAACAGAGCTGATTTGGGATTTATCACTTGAAACACCTTTTAATTTTAAATCAGAAGGTTTTTCAAAATTCTTTTGCAAAAAATCATTGAGATCTTGATCTCGTTTTGAAACACTTTCAGATCCAGCAAAGGAATGTCTTCCTTCGTTGATCCTCAAAGGTGGTTGAATATTTTGAAAGCTTATTTTAACAGTACCATCAAGATATTGTTGAATATTTGTGAGATCTAGCTCATCAAAGACAGGTTTAGCAACAGGGGATTCTTGTTCCAACAACCATTCATTGGGAAGCTTAATATCTTGCCATTGAATCATTTTTGGAACTTGAACTTTAGCATCAGGAGTTGAACATTGAATTAACATGGTTTTACCAGAAGGTTCTCTATTATTTAAACAACCAGGATTTAACTGAGTACCTAACAGTCTATAATAGATACGGTAAATCAAAGCAAAAGGTTTGCTACCTTCTTCCATAATATATCCAGATGAAGCAATATTCAAAGTCAAAGCTTTAATAATATTAGGATCATCCAAAGCAAGAGTAAGGTCAGGATAACAGTTAAAATAAACAGGACCATCAAACAAAGAAGCAGTAATCATACCAAGAATGCTATCTTTAAAGTGCTTAAATCTAGCATCTCGTAAACACATGAGAACAGAAGCCTTGATACCCTTTCGGGTGAGTGGTTCAATAGCAACTTGAACCATACCAATATGCAAATAACTTTGTTTTTTAGTAAGAAAATCATTAATATTCCTTTTAGAAAACAAGTAACATTTTTCATGAGTTTTTGAAATAGAAAATATTTGTTCAACAGTTCGCACTTTGTAAACAGGATGAAAAGTGGTTTCAGCCCAACTAGTTTTGTAAATAGTTTTAGTATCAACTTTGGGAATGTTCCATTTTCGGAAATCAGGAATATCATTATCTTCAAAAGTGTGATCTTCTTCATTTACAATATCAGGAGGGCAACCAGTCCTGGAGCTGATAGAGGAGTTGGATCTCCACAACTTATCCATACTATCCTAGTTTTAACACTCAGTTATCATGTTTTTCTCACAACCGTTGCATTTCGTAACACATACCCTAAGCAACCCTATACCACACACATGCCCTACACGCCCTCTCTTGGCTCAAACGGGCCTTACAGTCAGGTTCTGGGAATTCACTTTACGTCTAGGGTGGCGCCAACGACGGTAAGAAGGGGACACAACAACGGAGCACCAAAGGTTCAGACAAGCACAGATAAGATACAAAGACACAACAACACTATCACCGGCCAGAAAAGAATGGCTCTGATACCATATATAGGGGAGAAGGGGACGCACAGTTGAAGGGAAGAGAGACGGAAGCACAGTATATGTTGAAAGTAAAAGTAAATGTAAGCAAGATAATATGAGCACAAGTTAGAACAATAATAGGGCGGTAGAACCTGCCAAGCAATATATATAACAAAATAATTCAAAGTAAATAAAAGCAATTTAGAACCGTACCGGGCGGTAATCCGCCATGGTAGCGGTAGCAACAAGTAGTATAGTGAACATAATGAACTGAAAATACTTCTTATTGAAAGTAGTACAAAACACTTACAGTAGTAGTAGTGAATACAAGATCTCAGATCAGATTAACAATTACAAAGCTTGAACTAGTCCTAGTTACAAGGTTTGTAGGGAAAGTTGAACAAGGTAGTAATAGAAACAAAGAACTCTCTCAAAGAAGGCTTCTAAGGAGGAAAACACTCTCTAGAAGAATATAGGAGTTCTAAGAGAAGTTCTAACAAGAAAATTCTCAAGAAAATTCTCAAGAAAGTTCTGATTTTAACTTAAGGGACAACCCCCCTTAAATAGGCAAAATTCGGAGTGAACAGTGTCATGAATAGTAACAGGTGAATAGTGACAGATGAATAGTAACAGGTGAATAGTGACAGGTGAATAGTGGAAAAGGGAGTCTTTCTTTTCTTTTTGACTCCAAGCATGAGGGGATACGTATAAGTTTTTGAGTCCTTCCACTCAAGGGACTAGACCTAGGCTATATCATTATTGTCCTTAAAGGAAACCAAGCATGCGCCAAAGTGAGAATCTTCAGAGGTGTGCCAAACAATAGTGATGTAGAAGCTTTTGGCATGGGCCAAATCTTTGTCATGTGGGCAAAATCTCTGACATAGCATATTTTGAATATTGTAACATTTTTGACCATTGAGCAGGCGTAGAGAAATCAATAAACTGTAAGAGGTCAGTAGAATCTTGACTAAAACAGTTCCTGATAACAGGAGTATCAAGAAAATAGCTTTACCATTGTGAGAACAATAATGCCACAAATTTAATCAGTAGAAGGAGCATCAGATGGGTATCCATCAAATGGGTCAAAAGGACCTTGTGGAGAATCACATGGATGGTCATGGTAAATAGCATATCTATTGCAAAATCCACAATATAATATTGGCTCAAACACTGGTCTTTTTCCCGGGATGAGTAGGCACCTTGGATTACAGTGATTAGTTATTCGCAACCGAGCAATAGCATCAACATATGGCCTTGGACCAAAAATAGAAATTCGATCAGTACTTCCTATGAAATGATAATTCTTCCATAGACTCTGGGCCACCTCAATAATTTGGTTATTGAAATAATCACTCCAACATTCGGCTAGAGCATAAGGATCATCAAAGGACAAATGAGAATTTCCTTCAAGCCATTGTCCTTGGTGGGTATGACCATTTATGAGAATAAGATGCTTTGAAGGTTGGACATTCATCCAATTATCTCTTTCCCATTTTGGCAAAGTACTCTAGCATCTGAAAGAAACAGCAGGACTAGAAAATCTTTTAATAGCGTCCTGAATTATTTGTGGAAGCTGGCTGGCTTGATGATGGCTTGTTAATTTTAGGAACCTGATAAAGCCATATTCAAACATATGAGAAAGCCAGTTAGGATCAGGATCAGTGTTATCATCATCTTCGGAATCATCAGCAAATGGACCATCAATAATAAACGGACTATCATCATAATTAATTAAAAGACCAGGAAATGGGTGTTTCTTTTCATACACCCTGAGAGTACTTCCAAAGTGTTCTTCCCAGTCCAACTGGATGAATACATTATCACCTTCATCCAATTCATCAGGATCAGGAATAGTAGCTGTAACAAGTTTCTTAAAACAGGTGAACCATAGGTCAAAAGACCTAAACATAGCCTTGCTTTCTAGAATACGAGATTGTATATCTATAGGCAAGTTGGCAACAGCACTTCTTAACATAGATTGGGTCTTAAGGCTCAATCTAGCAAAATCAGTGCCCATGATAGTCAATTTATCCATTGAATAGATACCCTCTTTGCCAAAGAGTTGACTAATGTAGGCTTCAAGACGAATCTTAAGAGCCTCTTTTTCTGGAACAATATTATTTTCTGTAGCAAGGTCATTTTCTGAAACAGGGTTGTGTTTGAACATAAGGTTGGCATAATGACTCATAAAGGCTTCGTTTTGAGCAGTAAGGTTAACAAGGTGGATTTCAAGAGCTTGGAGGGTTTTTTCAAACAGGAAACGGTGGTCTTTAGTAAAGGCAGCATAGAGATTATCAAGAATAAATTTTATGGAATCTGGTAATTCACTATAGACTCCATTATGAAACTGTAAGGACCTGGATAAAACTTCCTGTAAAGCAATCATCATATCACCACTGGAATAAGTCACCGTTGCCGGAACAAATTCCTGAAGGGATGTTGATCCACTGAGTTTTACCCCAGAAGATGCACCTTCATGCATTTTAAAAGGTTGTCCCGCTGGGAGCCTTTTGTTTTGGGAATAGTCCTGTACAGGAGCTTTTCCCTTGTTTTTGCTCTTTGCTGAGAGATCCATAATAATCCACTTACTAGTGGTATAAATATGAATATTATTATTATCCCACTTATTAGTGGTATCTATCCTTGCATCATTGCTTGATTCCTGCAAAAAGGCATTAAAAATATTAGGGTGATTTGCAATGGTGAATAATTTGGTGTTACTAGCATTATCTTTATGTACAGATCTATCAGTAAGAAAATCATAAGACAGATCTAAAGCATTATTAATATCAATTTCAAGCTTTGAAGCAAATTCAAATTTTACTTTTTGTCCGAAAGGATCAGTAGTAATTCCATCATGGTCAACAAGAAAAGGATACAGAGTATGTATAAAAGGTAGACCAAGGATTACTTTATCAGTCATATTTTTGACAAGAACAGAAGGTATTTTGAAACAGACATCATCATGACAAATATGAGCATCATTCAATTCATATTTAATCTTCATTTGAGAACCATTAGCAGAAACCATTCTTTCAGTTGATCTTTCAAAATATCTTGGCGGAATCAAACCTTCCTGGATACAATTCTTATATATATATATATATATATATATATATATATATATCCTGTGGAAAAAATTCCCATGACATGTCTGTTTGACAAGAGCTTATAAGTTTAGCTTTTAGCTTTTAATTTTGATATAGAGCTTTTTAAAACGTTACTTTTTTTTTTTAGTTCAAATATAATTTAGCACACTTTCAGCAAAAGCTAAATAAACTGTTCACAAAGGAATGTCTCACATTACTGTGACTAATGAAGGAGCCATATACTTCGCCCTCGCCCCGCATGATTTTGTCTTGTCCCATCTTTGCCCCTTAGGGTCTCGTCCCACCCCGTAAAACTCTTCTTCTTTTTTAATTTGCCCCACAACTATTAATTTTTTTTTTTAAATAAAACATGTTTCATTATAAAAATATACTTGAAATTATAACTAAATTTATTCCATCAAATCAAACTAAGTTTTAGGAAAATCTGAATAATATTATTCAAGTTTTTAACAAGACAATATCACAACAAAAAACAAAAATTTGATAGTATGAAAAATAACAAAATAGAGACAGAGAGCCACGTTGGTTAGAATAAAATAAGCTAATATTGATATGTTACAATTATAACTTTTATCAACGCGGGGCGGGTTTAAAAAGTCTAAATTCATCCTTGCTCTAGGGCTAAAATCTCTTCTCATTCCTGCCCACCACCTTTACGGGGTGAGGAAAATCCGAGCGGGGCAAAACGGAGAGGGGCGAGTCAAGCGGGGTAGGGCGAAATTGCCAAATTGTAATGTTGGGCTAATTGCTACATGATCAGTATTGAATGGGGAGGGGAAAAGTTGGGTATTAGGTTTTAATTTTTTTTATCAATTTAAATAATAATAATAAAATAAATTGTAAATTGTAATTGTAGGGACCGGGTTTGAGCACTTCTTCGGATTGAGAGAGTGGACCCAAGCCCAGTTTGCCCTGCAATGAATTTATAGAGAGTGGGTTCCAGAACTAGGCCCTAATGAGGAATGCAACTACCATGCATGGTTGCATGTGAGTTTAACAGTCTAAACATGAATTTGGATGCACAAAAATGCTCCTCGGACTTGCCTTCCGGAGCTTGGAGTTCTTATTATTTCTTTGAAGATTGATTACAAGGGTTGAGGGAATACAAGTTGCTACCGTACTTCTTGATTCAGTTTTTTCGTCTCCTCTTTCAGGAGGGGTTCCTTACATTATATACCCATCTCCCAATCGATCCTAGCCCTACATTTGTTGAGCAATCAGGCCATTACTTGAGTGTCTGTCCCATCAGCCGCCTTCCCATTCTCTCTGTGGGTTGCAGCAACCAAGGTGGCACTATTGTGGAGTCCTCTCCTCATTAATGCGGCCAGGACGTTAGTTGAGGGCATTCAATGTGGAGGTGACAGTTCGTCCTGAACTTGCTCCTCCACTATGCTTCCATTACTGGCACGTGGTACTTGTTCTCTGCTCTTTGGATAGTCAGGAAGGCTCCCCTTGATGGTGTTGCCTGTTTACTTTATGGTGTCGGATGTCTGAGGAAGGAATCGTCCTCGGCACTGTTTCCTTGGGCAACTGGGCGTTATACTTTCGTCCACAGACCTTGGACGCCTCCTCGGCGCGGGCCTTTGGGCCTGGTACGAAGTGGGCCGGGGCTGTTTGACTCTCTGGCCCCACAATAGCCCCTCAAAATCTTGCTGTCCGCATCCTCGAGCGGAGAGGAGGATTTTGAAGTCCTCGGACCTGCTCCTTGTCTTGTCAAGTCTTGTCCCCCATCAGCGCTGGGGTCTTTTCGTCTGCCCAAGGCGCGTTACTGACGCTTCGGGGCGCGTAACGTGTCTTTCATTAAATTCAGGCGACTCTGTGCTCCCCACGTTCAACGAGAGGATGACAATTTAACGGTGGGGATTCGCCTAGCATTTATGGGTGGGAAAACTCGCACAGTTCCTCAATTTGGGGTATAAATACCCACCTGAACTGCTTTTCCCTTGTTTTACTTGCAATCAAGAGCTCTTGTGCATACATCCTGAGTCCAGCCAAATTTTCACCTACATCTCCAGCATAAAAAGCCTGTCCGAGGAGCTTCTCCTCACTTCTGTAAGTTGCTCTAACCCTTTCTGAACTTTCTTCCTCTCTACTCCTCATTCCCTTTCATTTGCTCTTCCTTAGCTCTCTTAGGCATCACTTGAGATGGGTAGGTTTAAGAAGTATGTCTATACTGAAGAGGCGATGGAGAAATTCATCGCCGACTATAAGATACCCAGCAACGTGGGCTTGAGGTATTGTGAGGAAGGGGAGTGGCTCCTCTGGAGGCAGGAGGGCGAGGTGGTGATTCCCATCGTTGCCTTCCTCGAAGGTGGCATGAGAATCCCCATGGGGCCGGTGATGAGGGGCTACCTGACGTACTTCCGGCTAGCCCCCACTCAGTGCGCCATCAACGTCTTCAGAATTCTGGGTTGTGTGGACGCCCTGAACGAGAAGATGGGGCTGAGGTTGACCCATCACGACGTAAACTGGTGTTACAACCTCCAGTGCCTGAAGGGCAAGTCGTACTACATGAAGACAAGGGACGACAGGGTCCGGCTTATCCAGTGCCTCCCTGAGTCCAGCAAGGGGCTGAACAAGGACTTTCTCATCATGTCCGGAGGGTGGCACGATGGCCTTCACTGCCCAACGACTGAGGGGACACCAGGTGGGGCAGTGGGAGTAGAAGGGGGTTCAAAGATTTTAGTTTACTTCGTTCATTCATTTTCATTTTTTCTTTTTACACCGTTTGGTTACTAACATGAATGTGTCTTCTTTCTGCAGATCCGCACGCCTTCACGCGTCACTTTAGCCTGGTCAACAAGGAGGACTTGCAGAAAGTGTTAAGGGCGGAGATTTTTGTGAACAAAACCGACAACCAAGTTAGAGCTACTCACAGGATCTTGGGATACACCCCGGTTCAAAAATCGTTCGCGGCGCCGAAGTATGTGATCAGAGCAAAAGACCCTCGGCTACGGAAGATAACCGTGACCGAGGACGGGTTCCAGTTCCCCAAGGAGCTTTCCACCTCAGAAGGCGTTACATCAGCAGGCCCCTCTTCCTCCCACAGATTCCCAGAGGCCGCAGAAGAAAACTTAGAGAGGGAAGAGGAAGTTGCGGATTTTGGCCCTGCAGAGGACGACTTTGACGCGTTTGAACAAGTCCAACAGTCCGAGGATCCTCCTAGGGACTTGGGTGACCCCCGCCTGACCGAAGCGGATTTCCTAACGTCAGAATCCTCTTCTCGGTTTGAGATGGGTTACAAGAAGAAGTCCCAATCCAGCCTGTTCGACCTAATAGAAGGCCAACCGGGGAAGTCCAAGCCAAAGCTTCCTCCTCCTCCTCCTAAGACTCATCCTGCCCAGACCAGGTCGGCCTCTACCCAGTCTAGGCTTCCTCCTCCTCCACCTCAGCCGAGTTTGCCTTCTAGGCATGAGCCCACTGATCCTAAGCAGAAAAAGGATAAGGGCAAAAGGCCAATTGAGGACAAATCTGGGTCCACGCAGGAGGGGAGCGATACTCGGCGGCCCTTGAAGCAGTTGAAGATAGGCTCCCAAGGCCAGGATAAACAGGTTGATGTCCAGCCCGAGGTTCAGGCCTGACTTCCCGCCCTAATGCTCCATGGGGAACCTCTGAGGGATGACTCATCCCTCAGGGATTTTAGAGAGGGCGAAGGTGCGTATGTGGCCGACGCGCTGGAGAGGTGCCTGTTACTTCCTGCTGACATGGCGGAGCTGGAGACTATGAGGAGCAGGCAGGTCTTCCTCGGCCTTAAGCGGTACTTGGGAATGGTAAGACCCTCAACACTTGTGATTTTTCTGACTTCAATTTTTTTTTTTTTTTTTTGAGCTCGGCTTATTATGTTCCCATTTTGTTTGACAGGCTGTCCAGGCCACCTATAGGTTGAAGGAGGCGGCCCACGACCAAGGAAAGGCCATGGATGCAGAGCGTGAGAAGCGCTTGGAGGCCACTCGGACCCTCAAGACCTCCGAGGACGACCTCGCCGCGGCCAGGGAGGAGCTGAAAGCAATGACCAGGGCTCGGGACAACGCAGTGTCAGGCCTCACTGGTTTCCAGAAGCAGGCCGAGGATCAGACGAGGCGTCTGGGTGAGGCAGAGGAGCAGCTGAAGATCGCAAAGGAGCTGCTTGCTGATCTGACGAAGAAGGTGGCTGCTGCTGAAGAAGCCAAAAAGGTGGCTGAATGGGCCAAGGATGAAGCTGTGAGGGCTAAGTTTGAGGCAGACCATGGTAGGGAAGAGGCCTGGGCCTCTAAGGAGGAAGTTGAGGAGGCAACTTATGCTGCGGGGGTGGCCGAGACGGAAGTTGCCTTTAAGGCTCAAGTCTCTGGGGTGTGCAGGCGCTACTGCTCCCAGGTTTGGAAGGAGGCTCTCAAACAAGCTGGGGTCGAGGCCTCTTCTGACCTGTGGAAGGAGGAGAGTGTGTACTACCCCCCTGCCATCCGCGAGGCTGTTCCAGATGGCTCTGAGGTCGAGGAGGCTGCTGAGGAAACTGCTGCTACTTCGGGTGAGGGAGCCTCGGTCGCTGGACCTACTGGTAAGTCAGTTCAAGGGAGTGATCCTCCCGGGGTGGTTGAACCGAGTGAAAGCCCTAATGGGGAAGCGCCTCAGCAGGTTGCAAAGTCCTCCTCCGATGCCCAGGTTTCTTCCGCTAAGGAGGCAGCTATTCCTGCCGTGCCTCTGCAGGCCATCCCACTCAGTTAGAGCCCAGAGGATCCTGGGGCTGCCATGGACCAGCCATCCACCGGGGGGGGGGGCAATTAAGTGGAAGGAGTAGGCTCCTTGGCGCCTCTACTTCACCCCATTTTGGACATTGCAAGGACATGTCTGCCTTGCCCTTGCTTTTGTTTTGCTATTTATTTTGTTCTTGTCTTTTCTATTTTTTTTTTTTTTTGCTTTGAACATTGTGATGTGACTCCTATCATGTAGCTACCATGGACTTAATGCAATGTGATTCTCATTTCTTTTTCTATTTGTTCTGGCAGTTTGTTTATTTGCGCGTTATCCGTTTTTTTTTTTTTTTTTACTTGTATAATTTTAACTTCAATTGCACTTCAGCCTATTGCGGCAGTAATTATTATAACGTGAGGGCGTGTATGCTTGGGCGGACCTTTTATGTCCTAAGGACTAGGTAGAATCTTTTTGAAGTAGACACTTAGAATCTTTCTGAAGTAGTTAGTTTCCCCATAGGCTTGAGTCCGAGGACCATTCAAGGCCTTGGTTCTGGCTAACACTTAGAGTCTTCCTGAAGTAGTTAGTTTCCCCACAGGCTTGCGTCCGAGGACCATGCAATGCCTTGGTTCTGTTTAACACTTAGTCTTTTGAAGTAGTTAGTTTCCCCACAGGCTTGAGTCTGAGGACCATGCAATGCCTTAGTTTTGTCTAACACTTAGGCTTTTGAAGTAGTTAGTTTCCCCACAGGCTTGAGTCCGAGGACCACGCAATGCCTTGGTTCTGTCTAACACTTAGGCTTTTGAAGTAGTTAGTTTCCCCCCAGGCTTGAGTCCGAGGACCACTCAATGCCTTGGTTCTGTCTAACACTTAGTCTTTTAAAGTAGTTAGTTCCCCCACAGGCTTGAGTCCGAGGACCATGCAATGCCTTGGTTCTGTCTAACACTTAGTCTTTTGAAGTAGTTAGTTTCCCCACAGGCTTGAGTCCGAGAACCATGCAATGCCTTGGTTCTGTCTAACACTTAGTCTTTTGAAGTAGTTAGTTTCCCCACAGGCTTGAGTCCGAGGACCATGCAATGCCTTGGTTCTGTCTAACACTTAGTCTTTTGAAGCAGTTAGTTTCCCCACAGGCTTGAGTCCGAGGACCATGCAATGCCTTGGTTCTGTCTAACACTTAGTCTTTTGAAGCAGTTAGTTTCCCCATAGGCTTGAGTCCGAGGACCATGCAATGCCTTGGTTCTGTCTAACACTTAGTATTTTGAAGCAGTTAGTTTCCCCACAGGCTTGAGTCCGAGGACCATGCAATGCCTTGGTTCTGTCTAACACTTAGTCTTTTGAAGTAGTTAGTTTCCCCACAGGCTTGAGTCTGAGGACCATGCAATGCCTTGGTTCTGTCTAACACTTAGTCTTTTGAAGTAGTTAGTTTCCCCACAGGCTTGAGTCTGAGGACCATGCAATGCCTTGGTTCTGCCTAACACTTAGTCTTTTGAAGTAGTTAGTTTCCCCACAGGCTTGAGTTCGAGGACCATGCAATGCCTTGGTTCTGTCTAACACTTAGTCTTTTGAAGCAGTTAGTTTCCCCACAGGCTTGAGTCCAAGGACCATGCAATGCCTTGGTTTTGTCTAACACTTAGGCTGGCTGTCAAAACGCGAGATGCATAATTATGATAGGCTAAGAATTTGAATCCAAAGAGACTTCTTCATTAATAATAATACCTTTTCAGGTTTTTTATATTCCATGGACGAGGTACAGGTTTTTCGTCTAAGTCCTCTAAATAATGTGTACCTATCCCTGCTACTGAGGTAATTCGGTAGGGCCCCTCCCAGTTGTGTCCCAGCTTTCCCCAAGAAGGGTTCTTGGCAGCCCCTACGACTTTTCTCAGCACCAGGTCCCCCGGTGCTAGTGGTCTGAGCTTCACGTTGGCATCATATCCCTGCTTGAGCTTTTGTTGGTAATAGGCCAGCTAGATCATTGCTCGTTCTCTTCGTTCGTCAGCCAGATCCAGGCTCCTCCCCAGCAGTTCATCATTGCTGTCTGGAGTGAAAGAGCTCGTCCTCAGCGTTGGGAAATTTGTCTCCAGGGGGATCACCGCCTCGACCCCATAAGTCATGGCAAAAGGCGTTTCCCCCGTTGACCGCCGGGGCGTAGTCCGGTACGTCCAGAGAACGTGGGGCAGCTCCTCTACCCATCTCCCCTTGGCGTCGTCCAGTCTCTTCTTAAGCCCATTGACGATGACCTTGTTGACAGCCTCGGCTTGTCCATTTCCCTGAGGGTAGACAGGCGTTGAGTATCTGTTTGTGATCCCAAGTTCACAACAGTACCTCCTGAAGGCCTTGCTATCGAACTGGAGCCCGTTGTCCGAGATAAGGGTGTGTGGGACCCCGAATCGTGTGACGATGTTCCTCCAAAGGAATTTCTTCGCGTCCACGTCCCTGATGTTGGCCAGTGGCTCGGCCTCGACCCACTTGGTGAAGTAGTCTGTGGCCACCAACAGATACCTCTTATTCCCTGACGCTTTGGGGAAAGGTCCTACAATGTCCAAGCCCCACTAGGCGAATGGCCATGGACTGGACAAAGGATTGAGGACCCCTCCTGGCTGATGGATGTTTGGGGCGAACCTTTGGCATTAGTCACACTTCTTGACATACTCTAGGGCCTCCTGTTGCATTCCCGGCCACCAGTATCCTTGTGTGACGGCCCGGTGAGACAGGGATCTCCCTCCTGTGTGGCTTCCACAGATTCCCTCATGTAGGTCTTCGAGCAGTAATTCTGCTGCTTCGGGGTGGACGCACAGTAGGTATGGCCCAGAGTAGGAGCGCCTGTATAGTTTGTGATCCTCGGACAACCAGAACCGAGGAGCTTTCCTTCGTATTTTTTCTGCCTCTGACCTCTCCTCAGGCAGGACATCATCTTTGAGGAATCTCACTATGGGGTCCATTCAGCTGGGACCCATCTCGACCTGATGGACGGGGATTGCTCCCTTTGGCACTTCACTTGCCCTCTCCAGATGCTCCACAAGTATGATCCGAGGTAGACCCTCTGCCGAAGAAGTTGCGAATGTGGCTAATGAATCGGCATGGCTGTTCCCACTCTTGGGAATACGAGACAAGCTGAAGAGGCCAAACTCCGACTGCAAGCGCTTGACCTGGCCCAGGTATTCTTGCATTCTCGAATCTCTGGCCTCCATCTCCCCCTTTACCTGTCCTACCACCAATCTCGAGTCTGAGAACATCTCTATCGACTTTCCTCCCATCTTCTGTACCATGACCATCCTTTGCAGTAATGCCTCATACTCGGCCTCGTTGTTCGTGGCCGTGAATCCGAGTCTCAGGGACTTCTCTATGACATGATCTTCAGGGGACACTAGGATTAGCCCCATTCCGGACCCCCTTTGGTTTGCCACGCCATCAACATATACCTTCCAACATGGTGACTCCGGGATGGAGATTGCCCCAACCGATTTCTCATCAAAGCTCGTCTCCTCGGCTGCCACTTCTACAGCTGGTTCAGCGAACTTGACCGTCAAATCTGCCAGAACCTGGCCTTTTATGGAGGTCCGAGGCATGTATTTGACGTCGAAGGCCCCCAGAATTGTGTTCCACTTCGCGATTCTTCCTGTGTAATCAGTGGTCCGGAGTATAGACTTTAAGGGCAGTCGGGTTAGGACAACCACTGTGTGAGCTTGGAAGTAATGGGGGAGCTTTCTCGTGGCGTGGACCACAACCAGTATGGCTTTCTCCAAGGGCAGGTACTTGACCTCTGCTTCATGCAGCGACTTGCTGACGTAATAAACTGGCTTTTGAACGCCATTGTCATCCCGTATCAGTATTAGGCTTACTGCGTGGGGCGCTACAGCAAGGTATGCGTATAGGACCTCGTCGGCCTCGGTATTGGACATGATAGGCGGCCGGGATAGATACTCCTTTAGTTGCTGGAAAGCTACGACACAATCCTCAGACCTGTTGACACCCCATTTTGCAACCCGTATTTAACCACGCATGGAGGGTAAAAGGGTAATTTTGCCTTGGAATATGCATCTTGATTCTAGCCATTAGATCCTTGGATTCATTTTACCAAAATGATCTTGATATTGTAACGATCAAATCGACTGGTCATAAGCCCTAATCGGACCACCGGATTGAAAGTTATCATCAAATCAAGTTTTAATGGCTAAGATGTACTATCACAAATTGAGTCCGACTATATATGATTATGAACAATTGATTTCAATTGGTTATAGGAGTGATCAATTTGAGATCAATGATATGTCGTAATTTGATTGGTTAGGACTACATTTTATGGTGAGGTTGCATACACCTAATTAATTAGATAGTTAAACATTAATTATTCAATGAGTAATTTGTGTAATTATCTTTTAATTAGGGTAAATTTGGAACCAATTAATTCTGAAATGGGAGTGATTGGAGCCATTTAATGTTAATTGGGAGCTAATTTGGGACCTATTAATGTTAATTGTGCTGAAACCATTTTCTAACAAATGACCTCTGCTCACAATTTCATCAATATCTCTCAGAATATTTTGAATCTGTGAATAAGGTTAATTTTCCCAGAAACTAGACATCCGGGGCTTCAATTTGAGTACAAGAACGAGACAATTCCGATCAGAATTGGGTCAGATATAATTTTTCGAAGTTGGCTTTACAAGCTGTTACAGCAGTTACGGGAAAACCGAATTTTGGCTTGCTCCCCACTCCCACCAATCTCTCCATTTAATGCATCAGATTTTCCCCAAGGCTAAAATGAGGTCTAGGTTCATAATCCTTATCAACTCTCTTTAAATGGCATTCCATTCATATTCCCTCCACTACTACTATATAAACCCTCCCCCTCCTTCATTCTAAAGCACACACCAAAACCCCCTCTCTTCTCCTCTCTTGAGTTCTAGTGAAGTTGAGTAGTGTTGTCATATCTTGGTCTTCCTGAGACTCAAGATATTGAGTGAGACTCATTCTTCCTCTCCTAGTTCTTCTTTTCTTCACCCTTAGGACCTCCACCAAGAGTCTCCTCCTCCACCGTCTGGATCTTGCATGAAGGTATAATCTCTTTCCTTAACTTGTTTATTGTGTTGCCATGATGAGAATTTAGGATTAAAACATGATAGTGATTATTTAAATTCTCTTAAATATGTTTGAATGTTCTTAAATGTTCTTATGTGTTCTTTACATGTTCTTGGTTGTTCATCACATGTTCATGCACAACACTAGTTTTGATCTTAAATCTACATCAAAAATACGAAAAACATGTTTGTTTCATAATTCTTTCAAATCCTTGAATTTAGGTTATCACCTTCCACACACATTCACTAGAATTTTATTTTTCAATCCAAATGCAATGTTTAATAAATTGAATTAGGGTTTATCATATGCACACACATCAAATTCAACATGTAAATTGATTGACATATTGGATGATATGATATGATTGTTGGCCACCATAGTCTAGAAGACCGGTTTCACCGGGTAAGGTGGGTGCTTAACACCTTCCCACCTTATAACATAGCCTCCGAACTTAGATCAAGGGATAGTAGATCAAATGCTTATCCTTGTAATTTTCAATTTCTAGATTGTAACTAGGAAACAAAGCCATGTACTTTATCTTAGATTATATCTAGGACCAAAGCCATGTAATTTTCCTATGATCAATGTAAATTCAAATTTCAAATTAATAAAATGAGGAATTTTTCAACTATGGTTTTCTTATTTTTCCAACAATTAAATAAGTGGCGACTCCATTGTAAAACCCTTAATCTAAAGGGGAAAATATAACTAGTCGAACCTCCATTTTGAGAGGCAATAACACGACTCCACCCATTCACGTGGGTTTGGCCCAACATCCTATAAAAACGGGCCGGGGGCACGGTCTCTCACAGGACCACTCAAATTCTGTCCACTTGTTGATCAGGAGGTAGAAGGGCCTGCACCTGTTAGTCGATCTGGAAATGAATCGGTTCAGAGCCGCGATCATCCCAGTAAGCTTTTGGACCTCTTTGGGGTTCTGCGGGGGTTTCAGATTATATATAGCCTTGATTTGGTCAGGGTCGACCTCGATTCCCCTATGGGTGATCATGTATCCCAGAAACTTGCCAGAGCCTACGCCAAACGAGCATTTTGAGGCATTTAGGCGCAGCTTGTGCTTTCTCAGGACGTCAAATGTGCGGCCAAGGTCCCCCATGTGTTCGGACACCAGTTTACTTTTCACCACCATATCATCAACATAGACCTCGATGCTCTTGCCTAGCATTGGCTCAAACATTCTCGTCATCATCCTTTGATAGGTGGACCCTGCGTTCTTTAGACCGAACGACATTACTTTGTAGTGGTAGTTCCCAACGGGCGTTACACAGGCTGTTTTCTCCTGATCTTTCAAGGCCAGTGGTATCTGATGATAGCCTTGAAAGGCGTCCAGGAAGCTCATCCGAGGATGGCCTGTGGTAGCATCAACCAGCTGGTCGATTCGAGGCATGGGGAACGGGTCTTTTGGACACGCCTTATTTAGGTCGGTGAAGTCCACGCAGACCCTCCACTTTTCGCTCTTCTTCTTGACCACCACAGTGTTGGCTAGCCACTCGGGGTAAAAACCTCTTTGATAGCCCCGGCACGCTAAAGTTTATTCACCTCTTCCCTGATCACATCAGCATGCTCCTTCGAAGGGCGCCGAGGTGGCTGCTTCTTGGGCACTATGGATGGATTGACGTTGAGATGGTGACAGATGAAGGAAGGGTCAATCCCTGGGGCGTCACAGGCATCCCATGCAAACATGTCGATATTGCCTCTGAGGAGCTCAACCAGCTCCTTCTGCTCCGTGGGAGGCAGCCGAGCCCCAACCCGAAAGAACTTCTCTTGGTCATCGTCAATTACCACTTTCTCCAAGTCCTCACATTTCGTCTCCTTGGCAGCTACATCAGGGTGCGCTACCAGGGTCTTTGATTGCTACAAGCCCTCCTCAGTAGTGGCCGAGGGCTGTGCATCGAGTCGATATGATATGGCAGCCACCGTGCACTGCCTCGCTGTGGACTGGCAACCGCGGATCTCTAGAACCTGGTCCCCTGATGGGAATTTCACCTTCTGGTGCAAGGAGGAGGCAACGCCCCCTAAGGTGTGGAGCCAAGGCCTCCCTACGATGGTTGTGTAGGGGGAGTACGTGTCCACCACCACAAAGTTCACCTCCACCACCTTTGGACCAATCTGTATGGGCAGCCTGATCATGTTCTTTGGGATGACGAGCTTCCCATCGAAACTCATTAGGGGGGAGCTATAAGGCGTCAGGTCCTCCGGCTTTAGCCCCAGCCCCTTGTAGAGGTCTGGGTACATGACCTCGGCCGCACTACCACCATCTACCATCACTCTCCTCACGTCGTAGCCCCCAATTCTGAGGGTGACCACCAGAGCGTCATCGTGGGGTTGGGTGGTCCCCATCTTGTCCTCCTCCGAGAAACTCAGGGCTGGGGGAAAACTCCTCCTGGGCCTCTTCGGCTCCGTTTGGGGATCCTCGGCAGGCAGTTGGGCTACAGTCAATACTCGCGAAGGGCGCGTGCCTGTTCTTCCCAGTGTCACCAGGATTACGTTAATCATGCCAGCGGGCTGCCCTATGGCGGTATCCCTCCGTGGCTCCTGGTAGGTTTGGCCCTGATGATTATTGGGATGGTGCAGGAGGTGTTTCAGCTTTCCCTCCCGGACTAGCTGGTCCAGGTAGTTCCGGAGGTTCCTGCAATCCTCCGTAGTATGTCCATGGTCCTGGTGGTATTGGCAGTAGCAATTCTGATTGCGCTTCTCAGGTTCCCCAGCCATCTTATTCAGCCACCTGAAGTATGGTTCGTTCTTTATCTTTTCCAGCACCCTATGTACTGGTTCTCGGAACACAGCGCTGACAGTCTGGGCATTGGTCGCTCCAGATTGTCCCGCGAAATCCCTCCTCGGACGGGCGTTGCTATACCGGTCCGACTTGAAATCCCTCCTCTCCTGAGGGATAACCTTCTCCTTCCCCTTGTCTTGCAGTAGATCTTCCTCCACCCGCTTGTATTTATCGATCCAATCCATCAGCTGCCGCACGCTGGTGGCGGGCTTACCAGTTAAGGACTTCCTCAGGTCGTGCCCCATTGGTAGTCCATTCTTGAACGTATTGATGGCGACGTCGTCGTACTTGCCGTCCAGCTCATTGTAAATCTCCCAATACTTGTCCGAGTAAGCCTTGAGGGTCTCCCCATCACGCATGGACAGGGACAGTAACGCACTCATGGGCCGAGGAGGCCTGCTGTTCGTAACAAAGCGGGAACCAAAAGCCTAGGTCAGTTGTCTGTACGAGTCTATGGAATTTGTCCTTAGACCGTTGAACCACCTCATTGCCACAGGTCCTAAGCTGGATGGGAAGACTTTGCACATCAGTGCCTCATTCTTAGAGTGGACAGCCATCCTCTAGTTGAACTGGCTCACATGCTCCACGGGGTCCGTTTTGTCGTTGTAAACAGTGAAGGTTGGCTGCTGGAACCGCCGAGGGAGCATTGCCTCCTCTATACGACGCGTGAAGGGTGACTTGGATAGCCGATCCAGTGCCTTGCTCATGACGTCACTCCCTAAGCCCCTAGGAGTTGGGCTGTCACGCCTGTGCCTCTGGTAGCACTCCTCCTCATGAGAGAAAGTCTCGCTCGGGGGCGTTCTTGACCTTTGCCTGTAGTCGTCATCACTTTCGTCGTCAGAGGGCAGGTCAAGGCTGGGTTCGGACCGTCTTCGCCGTGCACGGCGCAGCTTCCTCTTCAAATCATCTATCTCGCGCTGCATGGCCATCTTATCATCCTGTCTCTGGGATGCGTGGCTATGGGCCTCTTTCGTTCGCGTGGCGTGGCCATTGTCGTGCCTCTGGGGCACGTGCCTGTCTCGGCGGGTGTGGCTTCTGCTAGTTGTTGAGGTATGCACGCTTCTCTCTCGAAATCGTCCGTTCTCCTCGTTTTGACTGCCCCTGGGGTCGCCATAGTTACCCTGATGCCGGGATTTAGCTGGTTCAGGTCGACGGGGACTTCCTTGGTGAGGGCCTGATCCCGCCATGCTTGGCTGTTGTCCTTATTAACGCACGAGTTCTTCCCCACAGACGGCGCCAATTGTAGGGACTGGGTTTGAGCACTTCTTCGGGTTGAGAGAGTGGACCTAAGCCCAGCTTGCCCTGCAATGAATTTATAGAGAGTGGGTTCCAGAACTAAGCCCTAATGAGGAATGCAACTACCATGCATGGTTGCATGTGGGTTTAACAGTCTAAACATGAATTTGGATGCACAAAAATGCTCCTCGGACTTGCCTTCCAGAGCTTAGAGTTCTTATTATTTCTTTGAAGATTGATTACAAGGGTTGAGGGAATACAAGTTGCTACCGTACTTCTTGATTCAGTTTTTTTCGTCCCCTCCTTCAGGAGGGGTTCCTTACATTATATACCCATCTCCCAATCGATCCTAGCCCTACATTTGTTGAGCAATCAGGCCATTACTTGAGTGCCTGTCCCATCAGCCGCCTTCCCATTCTCTTTGTGGGTTGCGGCAACCAAGGTGGCACTGTTGTGGAGTCCTCTTCTCATTAATGTGGCCAGGACGTTAGTTGAGGGCATTCAATGTGGAGGTGACAGTTCGTCCTGAACTTGCTCCTCCACTATGCTTCCATTGCTGGCACGTGGTACCTGTTCTCTGCTCTTCGGATAGTCAGGAAGGCTCCCCTTGATGGTGTTGCCTGTTTACTTTATGGTGTCGGATGTTCGAGGAAGGAATCGTCCTTGGCACTGTTTCCTTGGGCAACTGGGCGTTATACTTTCGTCCTCAGACCTTGGACGCCTCCTCGGCGCGGGCCTTTGGGCCTGGTACGAAGTGGGTCGGGGCTGTCTGACTCTCTGGCCCCACAGTAATGTTGGGCTAATTGCTACATGATCAGTATTGAATGGGGAGGGGAAAAGTTGGGTATTAGGTTTTAATTTTTTTATCAATTTAAATAATAATAATAAAATAAATTGTTTGGTATTTTGGAATTGGGATCACATCTAAATTTATTTTTTATTCTTTTAATATACTGAATGAGTTTTTAAAATCCTAATAGAATTTAATCTTTAAAAAATATTCTTATAATTGACTCCATCAATTTTTTCCCCGCCAATAGGTGCAAGTGTAAAAATGTTCCAAATCTCTTTAATGTTTTATTTATACTTTTTTTATTTTTAAATTTCAGTGAATGCAATTGCACCCACGCCCATGTGTATGTGGCTACTCACTGTTGTGGTTAAAAACACTTCTTCAGTTGAAGAGTTCATTTCTGTTACTACACAGAAGTTTGATGTAATATATATATATATATATATATATATATATATATATATATATATATATATATGATTAGGTGAATGTGGATTTTTTTAATCACTTCAATTTGAAAGAGAGGCTAATTCTCAAATTCAAAAACGTGACATGCCGCTTTGGTATAATTAAGATTTTTAAGAGGCAACTTGGCAATAAACAGTTAGGATATAAGTTAATTCTAAACAGGTTGTTGCTTCAATTTTTTTTTTTTTTTTTTTTTTGAGACAGATTGCTTCAATTTTTTGAGAAGTGATTTTGATGTAATTGCAATCAAATATCTGACCATTTATATACTATCTAAAAGCTTAAGCAGTCAAGCATGGTATTTATTATTATCACTCTCCCATTGAGCTACATTAGCGTAGCATTTTAGTCTATTTTAGTCAACTTCAGTTTATTTCAGTCCATTTTAGTCCACTTTGGTCAATTTCGTTTCATTCAACCCACTTTGGTATATTTTAGTCCGCTTTAGTCAATTCGGTCCACTTCAATAATGCTCCGGAGGAGAGGTTTGTGTAAAAACTAAAAAGATGAGCTACTTTATTGACAATTATTTCACATTCTCAACATAATGTTGGTAAGTTTTTTATTTTTTTTTATTTTTTTATTTTATAAAATTACATTTTTTATGTTATTAAAGTTGTATTTATTTTCTAATATAAGTGATGGATTTACTTATATTTAGTTCATCTTTAGGTCATTCAATACTTATAGATGATGAACTGTTTGTAAGAAACACTAGAAACAAATTCTAACCACACATTACATTTTTTACAAAATATCTTACCTTATAGAATAATTGAATGTAAAATGTATTATATTTCCTTTAAAAAATTACTAAATTTAAAACACTTTCATATAACAAATATAAATAGCTTAATTTTAAAAATCTAATATATTGTATCAGCTATATTTTGTTAAAAAATAATTATATAATTTTAAGAAGGGTTTAAGACTAATACTTATAAGTCTCATCTACTATTTTCATTTTTCACTTAACAAAAAAACAAATTGTCAAATTTTTTCCGTGCATTGCTCGAGTCTCCAACTAGTTCCTTATAAACTCATGCTGCATGCACATTTTATACCCTACTCAAGCATTGAGAATCTAAAAGATACAAGTCAGATCATACAACATTTCTTATCAATACAAAATTCATTTCACTCTTGTTAGTTAAATTTTTTTCGAGGAGCATTGTTAGTTAAATTTGCCTTAACCAATACAACATTTCAGTCTTGTTACAAGGATTTGAAATGTAATGCTTTTATTTACACGTATGCCACCGTCCCTTTAAAAAACATAAAATGTAAGCTAAGAGCATGGTTTTGAAAGCCGAACTGTTCAATGAACTGTGACGTGTCATTTGAGGTTCAAGGTTTTTGAGGTCGGATTAAGGTTCAACCGAGATCAAACCGTGATGTGTCATTTGATTTTTTAATATATTTGGTACTTAAATTGTCTTTATATTTAATAATGTTTCATTCCTAACCAACCAATAAGAGTGGTAATTCGTGTTCGCGTATCGGGTTCGTGTCCTGTCAAGTCATGAGTATTCAGCTATATGGGTGACTCGAACTTGACCTATTTAATAAATGTGTCAAGAATCCTCGACCTTAACATGACTTATTTATTAAACAGGTTGACCTGATATGACATATTTAACCCGTTTAAGTCATGTAAAGGTCAATACAAATGATCCTTTTATAACCTGTTTGATTAATAGGCCATACTTGACTTGAATAACCTGTTATCAATTCCCATATATCTAAAATTAAAATGCAATTACAACCATAAATATAGTAATAAACATATAATCATAACCATCAATTAAGCAATAATAACAAATAATATTAACAAAAGTTAATACCTTTATAAGTTAAGCGGGCCAAACAAGTTCACATGTTGAACATGAACATGAACATGACTTGTTTATTAAACGGGTCAGCCTTGACAAATCAAATATAACCCAAACCCGTTTAACCTCAACCCATGAAATGTTTATAAACTGGTTAGTTGTGTCGAGTTTGTGGGTCATGTTAGATTTTGCCACCCCTACAACCAGATGCGTGTGGCCCAATGGTTTGCACGCTGGAGATGTTATCTCACCCAATGAAAGCATGTTCAAATTAAATGTGTATCTAGTGTCACATCATTTCAAAGTATAAATGATGTGGGTAATCCAAGAAATAAAATTTTAATTGAAATCGATTATCTCAATTTTCAATAATAAAAAATAAAAAAGGAAAGTGTAGGGGTAAAAGCCCGAATTTGGTATTGGGCCTTGGGCCTTGGTCGAGAACATGGGTGATCTGAGGACGATTAAATAGTAGTAAGTGGTTTAAGCTCAGAGCTTCATGAGTATGATATGAATGGGTAGGTGGTCCGAGGAGGAATACTTCCTCGGATAAGCTAAACACGAATCTGATGTAGATCCTAATGATCAAGGCAACCTTCTAGGAAACTCCAATGATAGAGACGTGCACCATAAACGTACAAGAAAGATGGAAACCTAAAAATATCCAAGGGAAAGCTGCTACCACTGCATTGAATACTCTGTAGCTAACTCTCTGACCGCATTAATGAGGAAGTGATCGCTGAACAGTACTTTTTCAGCCTTACAACCACCTCCAGAAGTCTCTGGAGGAGGCTGATGGGACAAGTATCAGTGTAAGCAACCAACCGTACACGTGTAGGGCCAAAATTAGAGAAGAGACATAGTATAAATTAGTGGGGAGGCTCCAAAGGAAGGGGATGGGAAAAATCAAGAAAGAACACTGTAGTAATCAACATTGTACTTGTAATATGTTTAATTGATCTGGTTTTTGCTTAATCATCCTCCAAATCCATACTAGCCGTTGTCCAACTCATTAGAGTCTAGTTTCTTGACCTACTCTCTACAAATTTATTGTACTTGGCTCACTGGGCCCATATCCTATACATTTTGGGCTTGGGCTGTAAAACGTGACCCTATAGAAAGGATAGTAGAGTATGCAAGAAACATGGATCTGATATGTAGCTAAAGATGCTTGAGGTGAGGTTTTCTAAACATGCGTCAAGTCTTTTTAGATTAACAAGAAAAGAAGCGGTATGGAATCTTATTGAAACCATTTCTTCATCCAACGGGCTTCCCATCAATCTTAGTAAGAATTTATTCTTTATGATAAGTAATGTAATTTATAGAGCAGCATTAGGATAAAAGTGCAAAGGTCAAGAATAATTGATATCTTGGCTAAGGAATACATATCCTCTGTTTTATTTTTTGTGTTCCATTTTATATTCCACCAATTACAACTTGTTATGTATTTTCTTAATTAGTAGAGTATAAAGTAAAACACAAAAAGTGAGGCATAACACATAAAATTACTAATAAAAAAGGCAAAAAGTGGAAAAGAGGATTACTAATTAGTAGGGCAAACTATGACACATTATGTGAGGAATATCTTGTTGACGTGCTTCTAAAACTTCAAGAGTCGAGGGAGCTCAAATTTGAGATCACAACCAAGCACATCAAAGTTGTAACTTTGGTATGCCTTTTAGATTTGATACTAAACTCTTTTTTCACCTTTTTTTTTTGGGGTTGAATCTAAAGTCTTTTCACCTACTAACAAGTAACAAGATCTATGTAAGATTAATCAAGATTCAATTAAATTCAACCTCATAGTTGTATTGATCAATATAATAAAAACAATATCATATTTTCTAAGGACAATTAAATTCTACCACATGATTGAAATTACAAATTGAATAGTCTTAATGACTATCATTAAGAATCAAGTAAATTTTTTTTTAAAATATTATAGATTGAATTCAATAAAATATATGCACTAAATTCACACACACACACACACACACACACATATATATATATATGTCAAGAGTCTTGTAGTTCAACTGACACCTCCTAATATTTTCAACAGAGATATCTAAGCTTAAATTCCCCCACCTCCAATTATCAATGTATCAAAAAAAAATTTCATACATATGATGTGGGTTAATCGTCGTTTGCGAATTTTATTTCGGACGAAGTTTGGCCACAAAAATGATAGTAGCCTAAGGCTATAACTTCATTTAAAAAAATTAACATTGCTATATATTTTGAAAATTTATCAGTTGGATTGCATGTTCTTTACACTTTTAACACACATATCAAATTTTGTGTCAATAAGATATTATTTATTATAGGATCTATAAACTTGTTTTTTATGCATAATTTTAGACTACAAAAACTTACAATTTAAAAAGTTACCAATTTTTTATTTTTTAGAAATTTTGCAAGTATAGAGGATATAAGAATAAAATGTAATCTAACGATGAATTTTTTGAAATTCCCATCCAATAAGAAGATATTGAGTGAATTTATAGTTTTAGGCTACAATCAATTTTGCAGACAAATTTTGTCATTTTATTTCAATTATATGTGGCAATTAAGCTACAATTCTACAAATCACTAGACAATCATTTGTGGGATTCATTATTAGGGAAAAGAAGGGAGTTACAGGTACAAGTGTGCACATGGAGATGGCCTAATTATAAGAAGTCCTTTGTTATCTGTTACACTCACGAGTTCGAGAATGATTGGTTTGAGGCCCATTAAGTGCCCATATTTATTTATTTTTTATAACACCCATTACGTGCCCATCTTTATTTATTTAGTATTTTATTTTGATAACACCCATTAGAAATTTAAAGTGTACGTCCAACATCCAAGCAACGACGAAGGGTATGTCCAACTCCCAAGTTAACAAATAGCTTTTAAAGTCGAAGGTACGTTGAAAAAGCAAAAAAAAACTTCAACGTCACAGAAGAAATGGAGAACAACAACGCCGTTTCCACTCCATCAACTCCGGGAGCTTTCAGGGTCCTATGGGACGTGTTCCTGAGCTTCAGAGGCGAAGACACACGCCACACCATCACCAACACTCTCTACAACGCGCTCACCAAGCTCGACATCCGAGTCTTCCGCGACGACGAAGGGTTACGCCGCGGGGACGTGATCGCTTCAAGTCTGCTCGAGGCCATCGAGGACTCTGCTGCTTCCATCGTCATCATCTCCCCAAACTACGCGTCGTCGCGGTGGTGCCTCGAGGAACTCGCGAAAATATGCGAGTGCCGGAGGCTCATACTCCCCGTGTTCTACGGAGTCGACCCCTCGGATGTTAGGAGACAGACAGGACCTTTTCAAGAACATTTTAGGAACCATGAAGGGAGGTTTGGGAAAGACAAGGTTGACCAGTGGAGGAATGCTATGAAAAAAGCCGGTGAAATTGCTGGTTTCACCAATCGGTAAAGTGGTTTTTTGTTTATTTTGTTTTGTTTTTTGTTTGTTTTTTTTAGCGTATTATAGAGATGGATTATACAAATACGGTGGAACTAGATTTAGATTTGTGATTGAGTAATTGCAGAGGCATAAAGTAGAATAATATGTTGTTGGAAAAAACTTAGGCTGTCTCGGAGCAGTGCTCTGTGAGAACCCGGAACACTGCTTGGCCATAAGCCGACACCCTTTGTGAGAGCCCGGAGCACTGCTCCGGGACCACCTAAGAATTTCCCGGTGTTAGTTTAGTGAGTTAGATGGTGGTTGTTCATGAGTTGAAAACTTAGGCAGATTTTAATATTTTATTGGGCAACTTGGGATTTGGTATATAAATATTGAAGATAGTTGTGGTTTTAATATCTTTTTCATTCAATTTGAATTTTAAAATTGCAATTGGGGTTTCTCTCTTTGTTTATGACTTCTCAATGTTTTACAAGCCAAGAGTTTACTTTTTCATTATGCTAATGTCCAACATTTAGTATTCTCTCTGCTCCATTTTGTGCTCTGGAAACAAGATACACAATTCATTCAAGTTCCTTTTATTGCTATTTGAAATGTTAAATTATTCTCATCCCTGTGGCCTTTTATATTCTGATGCAGTAATCGTGTTTATTGACAGCGAAGATGAACTATTGGTTAAAAATTTGGTCAAAACGGTTTTGATTGAATTGAGCAAAACTCCGGTGGGTGTGGCTGCATACACTGTTGGACTCGACTCTCGTGTTGAAAAACTGTTGAAATTGTTAGATATTAAATCTAATGGCATCCGAATTCTGGGATTTTATGGGATGGGTGGGGTTGGCAAGACAACCCTGGCTAAGGCTCTCTATAATAGAGTTGTTGGTCACTTTGAGCACCGGTGTTTCATTTCAAATGTTAGAGAAATTTCAGCTCAAGATAATGGTTTAGTATCTCTTCAAAATCAACTTATTAATGATCTTTCATCTAGTAAGGCGCTTACTATAAGGGAGGTTGATGCTGGTACTGCAGCCATCAAAGGAATAGTAAATGAGAAGCAAGTTCTTGTTGTTTTGGATGATGTCGATAATATAAACCAACTAAATGCTCTAATTGGTAACAGAGAATGGTTTTATGAAGGAAGTCGAATTATTATTACAACAAGAGACATTGAAGTATTATCCAAGCATCTTGTGACCGAGTTCTACGAGGTGAGAGAGTTGGATTTGTCCGAGTCACTACAACTTTTTAGTTACCATGCACTAAGAAGAGAGAAACCCACAGGCATTTTTTTGGATCTGTCCGAGCAAATTGTGTCTCTTACAGGAGGGTTACCATTGGCTCTGGAAGTATTTGGTTCTTTTCTGTTTGATAAGAGGAGATTAGAGGAATGGGAAGATGCTCTACAGAAATTAAAACAGATTCGTCCCCGCCATCTTCAGGATGTGTTGATGATAAGTTTTAATGGATTAGATGAACAAGAGAAGTGTATATTCCTAGATATTGCATGTTTATTTGTTAAAATGAGAATGAAGAGAGAAGATGCAATTGACATATTGAGGGGTTGTGGATTTAATGCTGAGATAGTAGTCTCAGTTCTCACAGCAAAGTCACTCATTAAGTTCACTGGGGACAATGTTTTGTGGATACATGATCAAATTAGAGACATGGGAAGACAAATTGTTCGAGAAAATAACCTTCTGAATCCTGGCTTGCAAACTAGACTCTGGGATCGTGATGAGATCATGAATGTCTTTAAGGATAAAAAGGTATCAATTATAGTATGATATTTCTTATCTAGAAACCTCTATTACTTATCCTTTATGGTTCATGTGTGCATGCCGGGCAATGTTGTGTCTAAGCCCATTTGCATGTTACATGTCTTTACAGTCCCCTGCACCTAAAAGGGAAAAAAAAGAAGAAATAAAATAAAAGGCAGAAGATGGTTACTGGAATTCCAGTATAATTTCCATTGTCCAACATTACAATAAAATTCTTTCAGAAAAAAAAAAAAAAAAAAAAAATCTGAATGTTCTTCCTCCTTATAAAAAATTGGAGTCCAGTTGCCACCTTTTTAGTAGCCTTTTATAAATTCTCAGTCCATTAATATTCTATCTTCTATGAAAATTTTAGGTGCTCAACAATATGTTAATTGTTTCCTTCTAGCTTGGCTCTACTGTTGATTCTTTAATACTTTCCATTTGATTGACAATAGGGAACACAACGTATAGAAGGCATTGTCCTAGACTTCGAGAAAAGATTAGGAAAACCTCTCAAGGATCCAAGTGGTGATACAATTTCTTGGTATAACCTTCAAAGAAACCTCAATTTCACCTCAGCAGTCACATACTTAAAGGAAAGGTATAAACGTTATCTTGAAGATCGAGCAGAGAAAGAGACAGAGGTTGTAATTTTCACCAATTCCCTTAAAACCATGGATAATCTTAGACTGCTCCAAATAAATTATTTGAATTTGGAAGGGAAGTTCAAATATCTTCCTGTTGGACTGAAGTGGCTACAATGGAAAGGTTGCCCCATGAAAAGTCTTCCTTCTGATTTTTGTCCTCGCAAAGTTGCTGTACTTGATTTATCAGAAAGCAAAATTGAGCAATTGTGGGGTTCGCACAATAACAAGGTATGCTTTTATTAAAATTCCCATTGCAATTATCATTATTGTTTAGCTGAATTATTATTATCACTAGTAAGTTACCTGTGCGATACACAGATAATGTTGTAATATTTTATATAAAATGGATTTGGAGAATGTTATATCTGTATTATAGCATGATTGTTATAGAACTTTATTAGTAATGAATTCATCATAAAAAGCAATAATTATAAATTGCACACACATATCCATTATAATTATTCACTTGAAGTAATGTGAAAAAAAAAAAAAAAAAAAAAAAACTTTGGAGGAATATTATAGAATAAAAGTTAATATGAATGGATTCTCAAAAAAAAAAAAAAATTGATATCAATGTGTCTTTCTCATTCTCCTTAAATCTAAAACAAAATACATATTCCAAACACCCACAATCAATCACATCATTTACAAAACCCACAAATCTATAATGTCCAACCTTAACATCAAAATTGTGATTGCTGTTGTCACTCAATATAAAATGCAAGACCCCCTTCCTTGTTTGTAGCCAACTCATGCAGGTTAAGATTAGATGAAACAGAAATATTAGAGCTAGGTAGTTGTCATCGAAAAATTGAAGGTAAATGACATTGTTTTTTGTCTGTGTATTTAACGTGGGATGGCATGAAGAGCTATGGGTGGGATATATATAATGGGGTAGAAGTGCAAGAGGTGAAAATGATGAATTAAAATGCAAAGAGTTCTGTGTGCATATGTGAGGGATGAAAAGTCTTGAAATATTGAACTAAAAGATACAAAGAATATTTATTTTTTAATTTGAAAATTCTTGAAACATTGAACCAAATGAAACAAAAAGTTAATTCAGTTTATTTTTATATCTGATGTGGCAGTTGAGAATATTTCAATTCTCTTTGCATATAATGCGCCACTTGTCAAAATCTCATATTTTCTCATATGAGATCTCTGCTTTTTATATATATATATATATATATATATATATTTTGATGATTGATTGATTGATTACTGCAACAATAGGAAGCCTGACCTACGGCAATAACTTTAAAGTTTAGGCCGGCTTTCCTTGGTTATCTCCTGCTTTTCTTTCTATTTTAAGTCACTGAAAGCTGCCTAAGTAATTATAGTTTGTTCAGCTTTACATTTTGATGGAAAATTCTAATGACAGTTCCTATTTTAAAAGAAGAAAACTTGTTGTTTTCCAGGTGCTTGAGAACTTGATGGTTTTGAATCTCCTTGGTTGCTTTAATCTAGCCTCTGTTCCAGATTTATCTGGACATCGAGCCTTAGAAAAGCTTGTTCTTGAGCGTTGTGAGAAGCTGACTAAGATTCATGAATCAGTTGGGAGCTTGAGTTCATTACTTCATTTAAACCTGAGAAATTGTTCAAACCTTATTGAACTTCCGAGTGATGTCTCTGGCCTGAAACAACTTGAGAGCCTTATCCTCTCACGCTGCTCAAAAATAAATAAGTTGCCAGAGAGCATAGGCCACATGAAATCTTTAAAAGAACTTCTCCTTGATGAAACTGCTGTAGCAACTCTTCCTGAATACATCTTCCGCCTTACTAACCTTGAAAAGCTTAGTTTAAATGGTTGCAAACTTCTTAAACGGCTGCCCCAGTTCATAGGAAAGTTGTGTTCTTTGAAAGAACTCTCTCTTAATCATTCTACATTAGAAGAAATACCAGATTCCATTGGATCTTTGGAAGACCTTGAGAAACTAAGTTTAATGTGTTGTAAATCACTGAACAGAATTCCTGACTCCATTGGAAATCTCAAATCATTGTCCAGTTTTTTCATCAATGGTACTGCTATCAAACAACTACCCTGGTCTATTGGGTTGCTATCAAATTTGAAGCACTTATTAGTTGGAGAGAATCATTTTCTTAGCAAACTGCCTGATTCAATTGAAGGACTAGATTCTATTGTTGAGCTTAAGATGGATGGGACATCAATAATAGATCTGCCAGATAAGATAGGTGACTTGAAAGTAATTCAAAAGCTTGACATGAAGAAATGTGAATTTCTTAGATCATTACCAGAATCAATTGGGCGCATGTGGACACTTACTACTTTGATCATATCAAAAGCTAATATCAGTGCAATGCCAGAATCTATAGGAATGTTGGAAAATCTTATTGAGTTAAGATTGGATGAATGTAAACAGCTGCGTAAACTTCCGACTTCAATAGGAAACTTAAAGTCCTTGCAACAGTTGTTGATGAACGAAACTGCTGTGACAGATTTACCTGAAAGCTTTGGGATGCTCTCAAGCTTAATGGTATTAAAAATGGCAAAGAAACCTCATGTTGAACTGCTTGATAAAAGTACACCCGAAGTTCCTGTTATTTGCAGTACAATAGAGAAACGTACGGTTTTTGAGCTCCCAACATCTTTCTCAAATCTGTCCTTGCTGAGTGAATTTGATGCCTGTGCTTTGGAAATATCTGGTAAAATTCCTGATGATTTTGAGAAGTTGTCGTCATTGGAGATTTTGAAGCTAGGCCACAATCATTTTTTCAAACTTCCCTCCAGTCTGAGGGGCCTGTCCATCCTCAAACAACTTATCTTGCCTGATTGTAAGGAGCTCAAATCTCTCCCTCCACTTCCCTCAAGTTTGGTAGAGGTGAATGTTGCAAATTGTATCGCATTGGAAAGTGTGTCTGATCTTTCAAACTTGGAAAGTTTACGTGACCTGAACCTTACTAATTGTGAGAAAGTGCTGGATATTCCTGGCCTTCAAAAGTTGAAGTCTTTGAGAAGGTTGTACATGAGTAATTGCAATGCGTGCTCCTCAAGCGTAAAGAGAAGACTGTCTAAGGTACTCTCTCTCTCTCTCTCAATATTGCATTCAACCTTTAGAAAACTAAAAAGAAAAAGGTTTGAACTCTTGATTCCTTTTGGCAGATTTCTTTGAGGCATATACGCAATCTCAGTATGCCTGGAAGCAAGATTCCAAGATGGTTTTCTCAAGAGGCAGTTAGATTTACAAACCTTAAAAACCGTGAGATCAAAGGTGTTATTATAGGTGTTGTTGTCTCACTCAATCAGGAAATCTCAGACGACCTAAGATATCGTCTCCCGGCAATAGTGGATGTTCAGGCAGAGATCCGCAAACTGGATTACTGGATATACAAAACAACATTGCACTTAAATGGAATACCAAAGACAAATGAAGATCAAATTCACTTGTGTCGATATCCATACAATCATCCATTTATTTGGTCATTGAAAGATGGTTATAAGATACATGTGACAACAAGGAACCCACCACATATGAAGGGGGTTGAGCTAAAGAATTGGGGGATTCATTTGGTTTTTGAGGGTGATGATGATTATGAGGGAAATGAAGATTCATTGAATGAAAGCCAACAATCCATATCGGAAAGACTAGCAACCTTTTTCAGCACTTTTGAAGAAGAAGATGATTGTATCTCTAAATCTGTTGGCGAAGTTGAAGAAAAACTGCAAAAAATTGAAGAAAGAGAACAACAACAAAGAGCATCTTCATATGGCAGAATTTACTATGTTTCTGCTTTCATTGTTCTTTCTTTCGCCTGTCTATTGAGTTGGTTATAGATATGGCGATAGGTTTTAGAAAAAAAATGGCATTCCAACCTATTTGTGTCTTGATTAGATGGTGAATAAGGCATGTTTAGTAGGCAGTCTAATGTAATAGCTATTCCAATAATTTAACTTCTGTTATTTGATTATATTTTTATTACAGAAAATAGTCATTTCTTATTAATAGATATATTTAAGAACTATTATAGCAGAGTTTGTAAAATAAGAGTAATTCTTAGGTACTCCCGGAGTATGAAGAATGATGCTCTTTTCTCTCATATTCATAGTGGGGTTTACTCATTAAATTCATGGTGGGATCCGTCATGAATGTGAGATGGGAGAGCATCATTTTTTCGTACTCCGAAAGTACAAAAGAATTTTTCGTAAAATAATATATATTATTTTATTCTCTCTCTCTCTCTCTCTCTCTCTCTATTTAATGACTTTTCTTCTCTCCTCATTCTTTATATTATTTTATTGTGTAGTTATATTATCTTAATATGTTGGATGTTAAAATAAAAATTGGGAAGTTAGGTGTATTGTAAAGTGAGATAGTATAATAGATAAAATAACTTTTTAAATTGGTAAAATAACAATTTTTATGTAAACAATATGAATTTTGTAAAACGGTTGTAATAGTTATTGTAATAATTTTTAAAATTAATATATTTTCAAATCAATAAATTTTCAATATACACAAAACAATTATGAAAATAAAAAATCATAAAAAAAATAACACATCTCTCTCTCAAATTTAAAAAATATTATATTCTAAGAAATGTAATGGTATGAGTAAGATATTTTCTAAAATAGATTTTAAGTTTTATTCTAATGTTGCAACTCATAACCAAATTTATGAATAAGTTTAATTATTCCATTATAGCACATTTTATTACATGCTAATTTAGACCCCTCCCAATTTTAGTTATGGCTTAATTAATTTTAGGCCAAAAAAAATTAATTAAAACTGAATTTATATAATTATCCAATTAATTAACTGAAGCACTCTACAATTGCATGGATAAACATTATTGAACAAAGTAATTAAGTAAAGGACAACAATGACAAAATGTGCAAACCAAAGATAACACCAGTTGTATTATTAAAGAGGAAAATAAAAAAACTCGGCGAAAAAATCTCTTTGTAGTCCTACAAGCCAAAAATAATCCACTAGTGAATGAGTTGGAGTATAATAATACAAATAGACACTCTAACCTAAGCTATTCAATGTACTTGAGCCCTTTAAACTCAAGCTACCAACGGACTTTTCGAATCCTTGTTTTCACTAGCTTCTTGGATCTCGCAACACGTCTAGTTGCATCACCACACCTTACCAACAAAAATTGTGGTCAAGCTCTAATGTTTCCTAATGGACCAAAACAATTTCAATACTCAGAATGTATGTCTTGTGTTTGGTTAAATGTCCTCACAAGTTATGTCAGTGTGATAGGGAAGAGAGTAGTGAAAGACTAAGGCAATTGAATAGGGGAAGATATTGTAGGCTAAAATTCACCAACACTCATATGGTGTTTTCAAGGTTTTCTCTTAGAAAATCCTTAAAATTTTGTGGGAAATGAAGATATATATAAAGGAGGAAAAGGGAGGGACAATTTTTTTTAAGAAAATGAGTTGTTAGTGTAACTCGCAACTTACTAGGGAGTACTCCAATTGTGACAACTTTTTGAACTTCCCTCATGTGCTCCTCACATGTCAACTTATAGGTGTTGCAATCCCAAGCCATTCACAAGTTAGTCCTAAGTTCTATTGAATATGCAAATCTTCACCAATTCTAGACCAAACTCAAGTACATTAAATTCCACAAAATACAAGGAAATAAATGCATGAGATCATAACCAATTTGGCATGGAATAAAAACAAAAACATAAATGGAAACTCATAACTTAACATATGGTAATAAATCATCATCATATGTTTCAATTGTATTATATTATATGAGTAGTGTTTATTACATACAACCCCAAAAAATTGAAAAGCATGACTTGAGAGAGACACCACCCCCGCCCCCCCTCCCCTCACTAGATCGAGTTGGGCCAAACTCACGTGAACAGGTTAAGTCGTGTTAGTGGCTCTCAAAATACGGTTTGACTAATAATACCTTCCCCCTAGATTGAGATTTTTACATAGAGTCGCCATTTATTTTTATTTAATGGAAAAATAAGAAAACATAAGAAAAATACATTATTAATATACTAGTGGCAAACTCATGCGATGCTTAGGAAAATGTGATAAATATTTTATATAATATAGTATAATATAAATTTTGTAGGTTAAATAATTTATGTATTTTTTTAAAAAGTATTTTCTATTTTTATAAGTGTTATGTAATGTAACATACAATGAGTTTTTCATTCAACAACAATATATAATGATATAGGTATGAAATGGGTAATTTAATAAAAAGATATGAATTTCATAGTTATAATATTGTTTTATATTTTTGGAGAAGATATTATTAAAAGAGATTTTTTTAATATCTCCATAATCAAGTTTGGCTAATTTTAACATCTTGAAGAATATAAAAAGAAAAAAAATTGTACATCTCCAAATCCATTCACATGTTACATATTACTTTTTAAATATTAAATAAGTTTAGAATTGTAGCATATTTTTGTTTTCCTTACGAATATAAATGTAATACGCATAATTTGAAGGTAATCTTTTGAAAATAAATGATAGGCTAAATTGTAAACTACACTCCTAAAATTTGGGAGGTCTTTAAATTTTACATCCTGAAGTTTCAAAATATAAATTTTGCCCTCTTAACTCTTAAGTAATACTATTTTTGCATAAGCAACCCATTTGTCCATATTTTTCATTAAGTGTCATATAAACTTACCATGTGTGTTTAGTTTGTCCAATAAAATAACGTCACATCATCATTATAGAATGATGTGGCATAATGAAAATGATGTGACATCATCTCATTGAATGAAGTGAATTGTACACATGTGGTAAGTTTATGTGACATTTAACGGAAAATATGGACGAAAGAACGGCGGATGTAAATGTAATATAACTTTAGAGATAAAATCTAAAATCTAAAATTTCATGGCGTAAAATTCAAAATTCCCCAAACTTCGGAGCTGCTAAGGTTCTCATTTGCATGGTTGATTTTGAATTAAAATAAACAGCTACTGTAGAGACCGTCTCTGTTAACACCATATTTGTGACCAACTCCACAGAATGACAAAAGAAAGAACAATGAAAGCAGAAACATAGTAAATTTGTCAAATGAAGTTGCTCTTTGCTGTTCTCTTCCTTCAATCTTTTCCACTTTTCAACATCAGGTTCTTGACAAAAAACAGGGTGTACACAAAAATGTAACCTTCTCCACTTTTTCCTCAACTTCACCAACAGATTTAGAGACACAATCGTCTTCTTCAAAAGTGTCGAAAAACGTTGCTAGTCTTTCTGATATGGATTGTTGGCTTTCATTCAATGATTCTTCATCTCCCTCGTAATCATCATCACCATAAAAAACCAAATAAACCCCCCAATTCTTGAGCTCAACACCCTTCATGATTGGCGGGCTTCTCGTTATCACTTGTATCTTATAACCATCTTTCAATGACCAAACAATTGGATGATTGAATGGGTATTGGCACAAGTGAATTTGATCTTCATTCGTCTTTGGGACTCCATTCAAGTTCAATGTTGTTTTGTATACATAACTATTTTGTTTGAGGATCTCTGCCTGGATGTCCACTATTGCAGGTAGACGATATCTAAGGTCATCTGATACTTGCTGATTGAGCGAGACAACAACAGCTATAATAACACCTTTGATCTCACGGTTTCTGAGGTTTGTAAATCTAACCTCCTTCTGAGAAAACCAACTCGGAATCTTGCTTCCAGGCATACTTAGATTGCGCATGTTCCTCAAAGAAACCTGCCAAGAAGAATCAAGAGTTCAAACTTTTTTCTTTTTGGTTCTTATGAAAGCTTAATATAATATTGAGAGAGAGACAGAGAGACAGAGTACCTTAGACAGTCGTCTCTTTACTATGGACTAGCACACATTGCAACCACTCATGTACAACCTTCTCAAGGACTTCAAGCATTCAAGGCCAGGAATGTCCACCACTTTCTCACAATTAGTAAGGTTCAGATCACTTAAGCTTTCCAAGTTTGAAAGATCAGATATATTTTCCAACGCAATACAATTTTCAACATTCACCTCTAGCAAACTTGAGGGCAGTGGAGGGAGAGACTTGAGCTCCTTACAATCGTGCAAGATAAGTTTTTTGAGGATGGACAGGCCCCTCAGGCTGGAGGGAAGGCTGTAAAAATTATTGTGGCCTAGATTCAAAAACTCCAGTGATGACATCATCTCAAAACCATCAGGAATTTTTCTAAGGCTTGACGTCCGGATAAATCTGGAACAGCAGCTAGATTAAAGCAACCATGGAGATTCAAAACCATCAAGTTCTCAAGCACCTGGAAAACAAAAGGTTTTCTTCTTTTAAATAGGAACTGTCATTGCGATTTTCCATCAAATGTATAAGCTGAACAAACCATAATTACCAAAGCAGCTTTGGGTGATTTAAAATAGAAAGAAGAGTTGGAGGTAACAAAAAAAGCCAGCCTAAAAATGAAAGTTATAGCTGTAGGTCATGCATCCTATTCTTGCAGTAATGATAATGATAATTTCGTTCAAACATTAATGATAATCACAATGGAATTTTTAATAAAAGCATACCTTGTTATTGTGCGAACCCCACAATTGTTCAATTTTGCTTTCTGATAAATCAAGTACAGCAACTTTGAGGACAAAAATCAGAAGGAAGACTTTTCATGGGGCAACCTTTCCATTGTAGCCACTTCAGTTCAACAGGAAGATATTTGAACTTCCCTTCCAAATTCACATTATTTATTTGGAGCAGTCTAAGATTGACCATGGTTTTAAGGGAATTGGTGAAAATTACAACCTCTCTCTCTCTCTCTGCTCGATCTTCAAGATAACGTTTATACCATCCTTTAAGTATGTGACTGCTGAGGTGAAATTGAGGTTTCTTTGAAGGTTATACCAAGAAATTGTATCACCACTTGGATCTTTGAGAGGCTTTTCTAATCTTTTCTCAAAGTCTAGGACAATGCCTTCTATACATTGTGTTCCCCATTGTCAATCAAATGGAAAGTATTAAGAATCAACAGTAGAGCCAATAGTGCTTCTTCGCTGTCAGTAAACATGATTACTGCATTAGGATATAAAAGGTCACAGACATGGAAATAAATTTAACATCTCAAATAGCAATAGAAGGGACTTGAATAAGTTTTGTTTCTTGTTTTCCTGTTTGATTACAAATAGAAATTGGTTTCAACATGAAATAGAACACCAACAAAATGGGGCAGAGAGAATGGTAAACTCCCCTCCCAAGTGAAGTTAACTACTTATAAGTTATAACAAGTTTTGTGATATGCCCAACCATCCTTTTATTCAAAATGACCATTCACTGCGCATGTGAATTAATTTAGACCCTTCATTTAAGCCTATTATGTTAACTTTTAATTTTTCCATATTAAAATTACATGAGATTTCACACCCTTTACATCAAGTACCAGTTTATCCAAATATTCATTCTCAAGTGGGAGTTTTTCCTTCTCTCTTCTCTTTCCATTTGAAATTTTTCTTTCAACTCATTAGTTACAGCAACAAATCTATTGTGCCTTTTATTTTTTCAATTTTATAGTCTTAGTATTAAGATTTTAATTTTGGACACTATATAATGGAAAAGTAAGCTTACGAATTTGGAATAAAACAACACCAAATCAAAGGAGCCATCTTCTGGCCAAAGTGCAGCACTTGACTTGTAAAATATTAAGAAGTCAGAAACAAAGAGAGAAATCACATACATAAGAATAACTTTTTTTAAAAAAAAAAAAAAAATCAAATTGAACGAGAAAGATATGTGGTGAAAAAGATACTTAGGAACGTGTACAAGTCTTATTTAATTCGTTTATCAAAAAAGTCTTATTTAATTCCACCGAGTCTTGAATATTTATATAGCAAAACCCAAGTTGCCGATAAAATAATATAAAATCTACCTAATTAATTTTTCAACTCATGAACAATCACATCTAAACTCACTAACTACCATTGTGTATGTGCCTATGCAATTACTCAATCACGCGCAAATCTCAATTTAGTTCCACCTTATTTGTATACTAATCCATCTCATTAAGATTATATGAACTAAAAGCCTACAACTTTACATGAACGACTAGCATCTAAGTGTTCATTTTTATAACAAAAAAAATACTAATAATCGCATTACCTGTTCTTGAAAACCCATCCAGCTCTTCCACCAACAGTTTCCATGGCTTTCCTCCACTTCAAAACCTTGTCCTCCCCAAACCTCTCTTCATGTTGCCTAAAATGTTCTTCGAAAGGTCCTTTTTGCCTCCGAACATCAGACGGGTCGACTCGGTAGAACACGGGGAGTATGAGCCTCCGGCAGTCGCATATCTTGGAAAGTTCCTCGAGGCACCACTTCGACGACGCGTAGTTAGGGGAGATGATGACGATGGAAGCCGCCGAGTCCTCGATTGCTTCGAGCAGACTCGAGGCGATCTCGTCTCCACGGCGTAACCCGTCGTCGTCGCGGAAGACTCGGACACCGTGGTTGTGGAGGGAGGTGTAGAGGTTGCTGGTGAAGGTGTGGCATGTGTCTTCGCCTCTGAAGCTCAGGAACACGTCCTACAGAAGCCTGAAAGCTCCCGGAGTTGATGGAATATGGGAAACGGCATCGTCGTCCTCCATTTTTGATCTGCCGTGTTCTCGACTTTTGAGGTACCTTCTACTTGGTAATAAATTCCACTCTATACTCTACCAATAAATACTTACCACGTGTTTACTTAATTAATTAAATACTACTATTAATTAATAACGGTAGTATTAATAAGTCAATAATAATAGTATTTAATTAATTAGATGAATACGTGGCAAGTATTTATTGGTGGAGTATAAAGTAAAGTAAGAAAAGTGGGACAAAAGATTTGGACTGAGAATTATTCCACTATTCATAAAAAAAAAAAAAAAAAAGCGCATTATACAACTAATTTTTTGATAATTTTGGTGGTTATCACTTACTCGAAATATTAAAATCACTATATTAAAGTAAAAAATTCAAATTTAACAATTATTAACAAATTATGAGAATGGGGCTCCATTTGCGACAAAAATAGCTGTTGAGATCAACAAATCTAAAAGTTGTTTACGGTCATGATTGGCTGTGGGTCTATGTTTTATATTTATATAGATGATGGCAGGCAGAGCATCATAAAAGAGTTTTGGTGAAAGAAAAGGCGAAGCATTGTGAAAGAGTTTTGGTGAAAGAAAAGGTGCAGCATTGTGAGAGAGAAGGCAAAGCATCAGGATTGGGTTATAGAAAAGTTTTATTATTATTATTATTATTTTAATATTGTGCTGACGTGAAAAATTGTAGGAGCTTCAAAAGTTTCGGTTTTATATATACTAGCCGCAGACTCACGTGATGCGTGGGAATATAAATATTACGTAAAGAAGTGTAATATATATATATATATATATAAACCATTACTTCAAGTATTGTCTATTTAAAAAAAAAAAATCCTACAAGTATTTTTTTAAATCTTTTTATCTCTACAAATATATCATTTTATTATTATTATTATTATTTTTGTTTGATTAATATTTTTTTAAGGTGAACCATATTCTTCTAACTTCTATTTTAGTGTATTATATTTGCTTAATATACAACTAAACTTTATAAGTTTCAAATTTATTATTCAAATTTCTCATCTCTTAAGGAATAAGGAAGTTATCAAAATAATCAAAACTTATTACAAAATTATAATGTTATCTTAACCAAAATTAAAATGAAACTTGTGGGGCCAAGAAATCCTTCGACCCAGCCCACTTCGTTCCTGGGCCGAAGGCCCAAGCCAAGGAGGCACCTGAAATCCGAGGAGGTAAAGAAGAAGCCCAGGCGCAAACAGAACGGGCCGAGGACGACCCCATCATCGGGCATCCGAGAACTTGAGGGACAAGCTCGTAACGAGCAGTCACCTCCACATTAAGTGTACCTGACAACCGCCCTGGCCGCATTGATGAGGAGAGGACTTCACACCAGCGTCGCCTTGGTTGCCGCGACTCTCAAGGAGACTGAGAAGGCGGCTGATGGGACAAGTACCTGAGCAAATGTCCTGATCGCTCAACAAGTGTAGGGCTAGGATTAGTTGGGTAAGGGATATATAATGTAAGGGAATCCCTCAGAAAGGGGGGTCCTCTGGAAAAAATGGGAGAAGGAAAAGATGGAGGCCAAAGGGGAGAAAAGCCTCTTCGGCCATGGTCCGAGGAGCATCCCCCAATTGTAAATTGCTCTAAGCCATTCATTAAATAAAAAGAGAACGGAGCCCACGCCCCGTGAACGCCGGCCGGCGCCTAGACCTTTAATCCACTCTCTACAAATTCATTGTTCGGGGTCCGTTAGGCCCTTGACCCAGATCCGTTGGGCCCGGGGCACCAAAAATGCGGTCCCTACAATTGGCGCCGTCTGCGGGAAGGATTAGTGCGCCAGCCGGCGCAACGGGCGACGGTTCTAAACAGATATTCTACAAGAGATCGGTGGTGATGCAAAAAAAAAGAAGAAACTGCCAAAGAACATTGCAGAAAGATAAAGGCTCGAGACAGAAGATTCAATAACAAAAAGAAAAACTTGATATTATTTCATAAAAGGAAAATCTACAAATTACAATCAGAGGCTCAGACAGGCTTGTTTTACAATTGTTCCTACCAGCTAGCCCTACAATCAGAGGCCCAGGCGGACCCGTCCTAAAACTAGCTAGAGGGAAGTGTCAACCCGTGCCCTTACTGGCATCAAGAGAATGGGAGAGCTTGACAGTAAGCGGACGGAAGGGGGGTAGGGCTGGCTTGTTCCAAGGTCACCCACAGCTCCTTTCTCGGAGCGGCTGAGCTTGAACAAAGCGAGGAGCAGATGCAGGGGCTCCGGGACGCCCTCCCCCATGATGTTCCCTTGATTTTCTCCAACCCCCACGAGCGACGGCCGTTGGAGACGGCAACACTCGGGCACCGCCCATGATGTGAGTTCGCATGTCTCCTCCGTCGGGGGTGCGCTCCAAGGAGGGACGTTAGGTACTTCAACGACATCCCTCCGGGCCACCGTGCATGGCGCCATCGGTGTCACGCCTAGACTCTGCCGCACCGGAAGCCCAGTCGGGGCTGCGGCCACAATGGCTTTTGGCACGGATGTCCTCACACCCATCCAAAGCCGCCCCATATCTCCTAACTCCGGTCACAATTCCGGCGGGGTTATTAAAGGGGCATGGGGAGCTGAAAGGTGGTGCTCTTTCTGTTTGTGTTGAGAGGCTCATGGAGTATGAGGAAACCATCCCCCCAGAAGGCCTTATATAGAGGAGGAGGGTTGGTGAGAATTAATTCACGCAGAATTCGAAAAGGGAGTTACCGAAGCGTTGGGTAATAATGAAGCCATCAAATCCCAAGGGGGCCGCAGGCCATTGGGCTTCTGTCAATTCACGAGGCCATTAATGAAGGCGCGTCTCGTGCACCGAAGCGTCAGGCGTGGAACACGAACAGCCAAGAGACGCTTCGTGTAAGATAAAAGATGGGGCTCGAGCTGGAGGCGAGATCAACGCCACGTGTAAGATCATCACCCAACTGGAGGAGGAATCGTCCCCAGTAAAACAGTCCGAGGGCAAACCCCTACTCACGGAGAAATGAAAGTGTTAGACAGAACCAAGGCTCTGCATGGTCCTCGGACTCAGGCCTATGGGGAAACTAACCACTTCAGAAGGACAAGTGTTAGACAAAACCAAGGCTCTGCATGGTCCTCGGACTCAGGCTTATGGGGAAACTAACCACTTCAGAAGGACAAGTATTAGACAGAACCAAGGCTCTGCATAGTCCTCGGACTCAGGCCTATGGGGAAACTAACTACTTCAGAAGGACAAGTGTTAGACAGAACCAAGGCTCTGCATGGTCCTCGGACTCAGGCCTATGGGGAAACTAACCACTTCAGAAGGACAGGTGTTAGACAGAACCAAGGCTCTGTATGGTCATTGGACTCAAGCTCGCGGGGAAACTAACCACCTCAGATGATCCTAAGCGTTAGACAGAACCAAGGCTCTGTATGGTCATTGGACTCAGGCTCGCGGGGAAACTAACCACCTCAGATGATCCTAAGCGTTAGACAGAACCAAGGCTCTGTATGGTCATTGGACTCAGGCTCGCGGGGAAACTAACCACCTCAGATGATCCTAAGTGTTAGACAGAATCAAGGCACTGCATGGTCCCAGGACTCAGGCCTATGGGGAAACTAACTCCTTTAGAGGATTCTAGGTGTTAGACAAAACCAAAAGCACTGCATGGTCCCAGGACTCAGACCTATGGGGAAACTAACTCCTTCAGAGGATTCTAAGTGTTAGACAGAACCAAAAGCACTGCATGGTCCACGGACTCAAGCCTACGGGGAGCTAGCCACTTAGCAACTGTACCTAGGTCTTGCATGGTCCTCGGACTCAAGCCTATGGGGAGCTAACCGCCTATACTGAAGGTAGCAACTGTACCTAGGTCTTGCATGGTCCTCGGACTCAAGCCTATGGGGAGCTAACCGCCTATACTGAAGGTAGCAACTGTACCTAGGTCTTGCATGGTCCACGGACTCAAGCCTACGGGGAGCTAACCACTTAGCAACTGTACCTAGGTCTTGCATGGTCTTCGGACTCAAGCCTACGGGGAGCTAACCACTTAGCAACTGTACCGAGGTCTTGCATGGTCCTCGGACTCAAGCCTATGGGGAGCTAACCGCCTATACTGAAGGTAGCAATTGCACCTAGGTCTTGCATGGTCCTCGGACTCAAGCCTACGGGGAGCTAACCACTTAGCAACTGTACCTAGGTCTTGCATGGTCTTCGGACTCAAGCCTACGGGGAGCTAACCACTTAGCAACTGTACCTAGGTCTTGCATGGTCTTCGGACTCAAGCCTACGGGGAGCTAACAACTTAGCAACTGTACCTAGGTCTTGCATGGTCCTCGGACTCAAGCCTACGGGGAGCTAACCACTTAGGGCATGTTTGGTAGACTGTAATAGACGCTGTAATGTAATAGTTATTCCTATGGTTTAGTTATTCTTTAGTTTGGTTCTGTTTTTATTACAAGGAATAGTCATTCCTTATGAATAGCTATTCTTCAAAATGAGGAATAACTATTCCTCTTTAAAAGGTTGTATTAGTTATTCCTTAGTAAATGTAATAATTTCAAAACTTAATATATTTCCAAATAAACAAACTTTCCATATGCAACTAACTATTATAAAAATAAAAAATCATAAAAAATAACATATATCTCTCTTAAATTTAAAAATAATAATTTTTAAGGAGCATAATTGTATGAGTAAGATATTTCCTAAAATAAATCTTAAGTTTCATTCTAATGTTATAACTCACAACCAAACTAATGAATAAGTTTAGTTATTACATTACAACACATTTTATTCCTAGTAATAAAGATTACAATTCATGTTGTAATCCTCATACAGTGTACCAAACGTACCCTTAGCAACTGTACCTAGGTCTTGCATGGTCCTCGGACCCAAGCTCACGGGGAGCTAACCACTTCTACTGAAGGTAGCAATGTACCTAGGTCTTGCATGGTCCCCGGACTCAAGCCTATGGGGAGCTAACCACTCATACTGAAGGTAGCAACAAGACCAAGGCTCTGCATGGTCCTCGGACTCAGGCCTATGTGGAAATTAACTACATTGAAGAAATCCCAAGTGTCTACTTGAAGAAATTCTATCTGGCCCTTAGGAAACGAAAGGTGCATCAGAGCATACATGCCCTCTCATTATAATAGTTGACGCCGCAATTGGCCGAGATACAACCGAAGTCAAAATCACACAAGTAAAGAAAAGGCGAATGGCGTGCAAGTAGGCCAACAGGCACAACAAATAGAAAAAGAAATAAAACACGTATTTCATTAAGTCCATAAAGGTTACATGGTGAACACCACATTACAATCTAAAAGAAAAAGATGCAAAAGACAAGAGAGGCGACAGGTTCGAGGGGCCTGTCCTGCCCACTTATTTTCCTCCCTCAACAAGGGGCTGGACCATGGCAGCTCCAAGGCCTTCTGCTCCTTGGCCAGGAGGGACAGCCTGTGAAGGCGCGGCAGGAACGGCTGCCTCCTCGGCGGCGGGAGCCTTAGCCTCAGAGGTGGACTTAGCAACCCCCTGGGGCGCCTCCTCAACGGGGCCCTTACCTGATTCTGCTACCTTGGGAAGGTCATTTCCTTGGGCAGGCTCGCCCGAGGGTTCAGCGATTGAGGTGTCCTCACCCGCAACAGCGCTGGCTTCCTCCGCGGCCTCTCCGGCCTCAGCGCCACCTAGAGTTGCCTCACGGATGGCAGGAGGGTAGTACACGCTTTCCTCCTTCCACAAATCAGACGAGGCCTCAACCCCGGCCTGTCTGAGAGCCTCCCTCCAAACCTCAGCAGAGTAGCGCCTGCACAACCCGGGGACTTGATCTTTAAAGGCTGCTTCTGTCTCTGCCATCCCAGCAGCATAAGCCTCCTCCTCGGCTTCCTACTTAGCGGCCAGGGCGTCTTCTTTGCCTTGGACAGCCTCAAACTTGGCCCTAACGGCCTCGTCTCTGGCCTCCTTTGCCACCCTTTTGGCTTCTTCTGCAGCCGCCACCTTCTTTGGCAGATCAACAAGCAGCTCCTTTGCCATTTTCAACTGCTCCTCCGCCTCCCCCAGGCGCTTTAAATGATCTTCGGCCTGCTTCTGGAAGCCGGCGAGGCCTGACAGGGCGGTATCCCGAGCACTGGTCATCGCACTCAGCTCCTCCCGGGCCTTGGCGAGATCAGCCTTAGAGTTTTTAAGGACCTGTGTGGCCTCCAGGAGTTTCACATGCTCCACGTCCATGGCCTTCCCCTGGTCATGGGCCACGTCCTCCAACCTGTAAGTGGCCTGAATGGCCTGCCCAACAAGACGAGCACACGGTTAGCCAAGCTCAGAAAAGGGAGTGAAAGAACTAAAACTGGGAAAGTCATAAGTGTTGAGGCATTTACCATTCCCAAGTACCTCTTGAGGCATAGGAAGACCTCTCGGCTCCTCATAGTCCCCAGCTCTACCATGTCAACTGGGAGTAACAGACACCTTTCCAGCGCGTCGGCCACGTACGCGCCTTCACCCTCTCTGAAATCCCTGAGGGAGGAGTCTTCCCTCAGCGGCTCCCCATGGAGCGTTAGGGAAGGAAGCCAGGCCTGCGGCTCGGGCTGGGCCTCAGCCTGCTTTTCCTGGCCTCGGGAGCCTATCTTCAGTTGTTTGGGTTGCCGCCGAGTGTCATCCCCCTCCCGTGGAGACCCGGACCTCTCCTCAGCTGACCTTTTGCCCTTATCCTTCTTCTGCTTGAGATCAGAGGGCTCATGCCTAGAAGGCAGACTCGTCTTGGACGGAGAGGGAGGAAGCCTCGACTGGGTAGGGGCCGACCTGCCCTGAGCAAAATGGGTTTTAGGAGGAGGAAGCTCTGGCTTTGATTTCCCCGGCTGGCCTTCAATCAGTTCCGACAGGCTAGGTTGGGGCCTCTTCTGGTAACCCATTTCGTGCCGAGAAGAGGACTTGGACACTGAGAAGTCTGCTTCAGTCAGACAAGGGTCACCCAAATCTCCGGGAGGGTCTTCGGACTGTTGGACTTGTTCGAATACGTCAAACTCGTCCTCGGCGGGGCCAAGGTCAGCAACCTCCTCTTCCCTCTCTAAGCCTACTTCGGCGGGCTCCGAGAGTCTAAGGGAGGAGGAGGAGGGACCCGCAGGTGTTACGCCTTCTGATGTAGAGGGCACCTCGGGGAACCGAAACCCGTCCTCGGTCACGGTTATCTTTCGAAGCCGAGGATCCTTTGCTCTGATCACGTACTTCGGCGCCGCAAATGACTTGTGAGCCGGGTCGTATTTCAAGATCTGGTGAGCGGCCCTAACCTGATTGTCAGCCTCGTTCACGAAAACCTCTGCCCTCAGCGCCTTTTGCAAGTCTTCCCGATTGATCAGGCTAAAGTGACGCGTGAAGGCGTGCGGATCTGCAAGAGGAATCACATTCACATTAGAAACCAAACGGTACAAAAAGAAATGGACGAAGTAAAAGATGGAACTGATTAGGGTCCGAGAACCCTCTCCCCATCTTCCCATTGCCCCACCTGGGGTCCCCTCCGTCGTCGGGCAGTGAAGGCCATCGTGCCACTTTCCGGATATGATGAGGAAGTTCTTGTTCAACCCCTTGCTGGACTCAGGGAGGCACTGAATGAGCCGGACCCTGTCATCCCTGGTCTTCAGATAGTAAGTTTCACCCTTCAAGCACTGGAGGTTATAACACCAGTTGACGTCATGGTGGGTCAACCTCAATCCCATCTTCTCGTTTAGGGCATCCACACAGCCCAGAATCCTAAAGACGTTGATGGCACACTGGGTGGGGGCTAGCCGGAAGTGCGTCAGATAGCCCCTCATCACCGGCCCCATGGGTATTCTCATGCCACCCTCAACGAAGGCAACGATGGGAATCACCACCTCGCCCTCCTGCCTCCGAAGGCGCCACTCGCCCTCCGCGCAATACCTCAAGCCCACGTTGGCAGGTATCTTATAATCGGCGATGAATTTCTCCATCGCCTCCTCAGTGAAGACATACTTCTTAAATATACCCATCCCAAACGATGCCTAAGCAAGCTAAAAGAGAGCAAATGAAAAAGAGGAAGTTCAAAGAGAGGGAGGGTGACTTACAGAAATGCGTAGGAGCTCCTCGGACCAGCTTTATATGCTGGAGATGTAGACTCTTGTGTGCGAATGAACAGAGGAACCAGCTTTTCAAATGGGCATTTATACCCACCAATCAAGGGGTCGTGCGGGTTTTTTCCATCCCCAACTGCCAGGCGAATCCCCACCATTGGATCGTCATCTTCTCGTTGAACGTGGGGGGCACAGAGCCGCCTGGATTTAATGAAGGGAACGTCACGCCCTTCGAAGCGTCAGTAACGCGTTTGGGGCAGATGATAGGGCTCCGGAACTGACAAGGGATCAGACTTAATGGGACACGTGGCAGGCCCGAGGACATCAAAATCCCCCTTTCCGCCCGAGGATGCGGATAGCATGATTTTGAGGGGCTATTGTGGGGCCAAGAAATCTTTCGACCCAACCCACTTCGTTCCTGGGCCGAAGGCCCAAGCCAAGGAGGCACCTGAAATCCGATGAGGTAAAGAAGAAGCCCAGGCGCAAACAGAACGGGCCGAGGACGACCCCATCATCGGGCGTCCGAGAACTTGAGGGACAAGCTTGTAACGAGCAGTCACCTCCACATTAAGTGTACCTGACAACCGCCCTGGCCGCATTGATGAGGAGAGGACTTCACACCAGCGTCGCCTTGGTTGCCGCGACTCTCAAGGAGACTGAGAAGGCGGCTGATGGGACAAGTACCTGAGCAAATGTCCTGATCGCTCAACAAGTGTAGGGCTAGGATTAGTTGGGTAAGGGATATATAATGTAAGGGAATCCCTCAGAAAGGGGGGTCCTCTGGAAAAAAGGGGAGAAGGAAAAGATGGAGGCCAAAGGGGAGAAAAGCCTCCTCGGCCATGGTCCGAGGAGCATCCCCCAATTGTAAATTGCTCTAAGCCATTCATTAAATAAAAAGAGAACGGAGCCCACGCCCCGTGAACGCCGGCCGGCGCCTAGACCTTCGATCCACTCTCTACAAATTCATTGTTCGGGGTCCGTTGGGCCTTTGACCCAGATCCGTTAGGCCCGGAGCACCAAAAATGCGGTCCCTACAAAACTAAAGAAATAAATAATAGGCTTTATAGTAATTTATTACTCAAAAAATTGGTAAGCATATTCAAATTCATGTTTCCCAAAAAATTAAATATTAACCCAAACTAAAATTCAACCAAAGCTATAAAAGTGAAAGAGAAGACTCCCTGATGGGATATTTAAAAAAACACAATACCAAAACACATTAAAAAAAAACCATCAACCTTAATTAGAGTTATAAGAAAGAATAAAAATTCACCGAGAGAGAGAGAGAGAGAGAGAGGGAGAGAGAGTACTCACAGTTTTGTGTGGGAAAAATATGGATTGAATGAGAAAACGATATCAAATTTATACAAAATAAAATGGATAGAAGAAGAGACAAATTATAAAAAAGAGGAAGGAAGTATAATAGTAAAGTAGTGGGGAGATAAAGTGGCAAAAAGGAAAGGGAAAGGTTGGAAGAAGTGTCATGTAGGTGTAAAAGTAAAAGAATGGGCAAATTATAAAAAAACGTACGGAAGTATAACGATAAAGTAGTGGGGAGATATATAGATAAATAAGTATAACGATAAAGTAGTGGGGAGATAAAGAGGCAAAAAAGTAAGGGAAAAGTTTAAAGAAATGTAACAGTAGGTGTGTGAACTAATAGGGAGAAGAAATTTTTTTTTTTTTTTTGGAAAATAGGGGGAAGAAAAGTTTAAATAGAGAAAAGAAAATATAAAATATAAATGAATGACATGGCTGCTGATGTGGCTCAACAAGAGCGTAGCAACAATAAATGCTATGCTTCAGCTTTTAGTAATATATAGATATAGATATAGATGGGGAGATAAAGAGGCAAAAAAGTAAGGGAAAAGTTGAAAGAAATGTAACAGTAGGTGTGTGAACTAATAGGAAGAAGAATTTTTTTTTTTTTTTTTTTTTGGGAAAACAGGGGAAAGAAAAGTTTAAACAGAGAAAAGAAAATATAAAATATAAATGAATGACGTGGCTGTTGATGTGGCTCAATAGGAGTGTAGCAACAATAAATGCTACGCTTCAGCTTTTAATAATATTTAGAATATAGATATAGATTATAGACTAAAATCATGACTTTACATATCAATAAATAAATATAAATAGTTTATATATATATATATATATATATGAGATGGGTTCAAGTTACACCTGGTGTAACTTTTATAAACTTACACTTTTTTTACACTATAGATTTTTAAGAGATCTAACGGTTAAAAAAACACCATTAAATGCTATTGTTTTTCAACTTATTACCTAATTAATACTAGCATTCTCTCTCTCCTTATTTATTGCTTTTTACCAAATAATTTTTTCTTCAACACAGTCTAACAAAAAAAATTGAAAAATAATCCCATTTTCATTAATTTCACAATGACTTTTTGATGAAATGGGAGATCAATGAATACCTAATTTGGTGATACGAAAAACGGATTCTTATACAGGGTAGGGCCTCCAAAGCTCCACCAAATATCTTGATAGGGATCAAGCAGAATCGTGGACCAACCTATACACAAGCGTATTCAGTGTTAAAACTACCATCACAAATATCTTATAAAGCACATAATTTAAGAAGCAAATCTCTGCAAACCTCAAAAGGGGTCATTTTCTCTCGATCCTCTCGAGGCCCTTTATCTGATATCTGCATTATAAGACGCAGAAAGTAAGCATTAATATTATTAGTAACAATCTTCGAATAAGAGACAGCTCCTGCACAATAATCCAAAGACACAAATACAACACAGTATTAGAGAACGCTATATTTAATTATTCTTCCTTTTTTTAATAAGTAATATGAATATTTTATTAGAAAATAGAAACACCAGTATACAATATCAACATGTATTCATTGATCTCTCATCCTAGCCTATTTGAAAAATTGCTTTTTGATGAAATGGGAGGTTTGATTGTTTAGTGAATGACAGGCTATTCGAAGTTTTTTTTTTTTTTTTTTAAAGTTTCTTTATCTATTTATTTTAAGGAGCAAGTTGAAAGTCATTTGCTGACTCTTGTTTTGGGTAGTTTTGTGAAATCAATGAAAATGGGATTATTTTTCAAATTTTTTTTTTTTGTTAGATTGTGTTGAAGAAAATATTATTTGGTGGAAAGCAATAAATAAGAAGAGAGAGAATGCTAGTATTAATTAGGTAATAAGTTGAAAAATAATAGCATTTAATGTTGTTTTTTTAACCATTAGATCTCTTAGAAATCTATGGTGTAAAAAAGGTGTAAGTTTATAAGAGTTACACTAGGTGTAACTTGAACTCATATATATGTATGTATACCTTGTATTCCTTTCCTAATTATCCAATATAAGCCAAGAGCCTTATTGCTGAATTAACATCTCATCATGCACAAAGTGCTTAAAAGTTTAGGGAAGAACATAAAAGTTCAAGTTGCAGAATTATCAACATATTATAACTATTTCCAAAAAAAAAAAAAATCATCCAAAATAAGGATCCCTAGAATTAGAAGGAAAGTCCAATGGTTTGAGATGCAGTTTGGATCTTTGGCAGTGCTAGCGATGGATGGCGGTAATTGGCGACTTTATTGGTGTTGACTTCGGTGAAGATTGGTAGAGGTGGTGATGGGATGTATTATGTTGGATTGTTTGATCCACCCTTCCTTCCTCTGACTCTCCCTCTCCCAATTTGCTTAAAGACCTTGGTGATGGTGGATGATCATAAATGGGGAGTGTTGATGTCGTTGGTAACCATTGCTAGTGGTGTCGGTAGTAGTTGGGGTGACAGTAAGGATGTGTTGAGTTATATATTAATTTTAGGTAACTAAAATAACAATAAGCATAAAATTATGATGTGCTTAAATAAGTGGACACAAGGCAGATTTTTATTTGTGGAACATAAAGTGGTACAAGGAGAGTGAGATAGAAGATGTTGATTCGTAAGTTTGTTTGTAACAAGGTGTGTAAGAGGTTTTACTCCACCCGCCCTTCCTCCGACTCTGCCTCTCTCGATTTGTTCAAAGACCTTGGCGGTGGTGGTCGACCATAAATGGGAGTGTTGATGTTGCTGGCGACCACTGCTAGTGGTGCCAACGGTAGTTGGTGGTGGCAACAGGGATATGTTGAGTTATATATTTATTTTAGGCAACTAAAATAAGAATAAGCATAAAATTATGATGTTCTTAAATAAGTGGACATATGCCAAATTTTTATTTGTGGAACATAAAATGGTACAAAGAGAGTGGGACAAAAGATGTTGATTTGTAAGTTTGTTTGTAACAAGGTGTGTAAGAAGATTTACTTTATATAGCAAAAGTGAGGTAATTTTGGGATTTCAAGCTTTTAAACCATTGAAATCATTTATTCCACATCCAATTGAGAAAAATTAACTTATATCATATAATTCTTTATTTTTTTCATGTAATTTTTGGAGCTTTAAAGCTCAAATTGACATTTTAGCACATAAATTGAGACCAAACAAAATACGATATTGACACTTATACATTCGACCCAAGCTGGTACCATTTCAAAGAATCACTGATCTTTTAAATAGAGTTGTAAATTAAAAAATTAATTTAGAATTATAAGTAATGAATTGGATGCTGCCATGCAAGAGATGTCGAATTTTACTCCTTTTTTTTTTTTTTTTTTTAAATCATAATCAGTGCACAAAAATTTTATATTTTTCTTAAGAGAGGTTGTGCCTTGTGTGGGTGCAAAACCGAGATGGATCTCGAGTTTATAATTGTTGATGTAATTAACTAAGAATGAATACAATACAAGCTATTCTCTTTTTCTCACTCCCTTTGTCTCACTCTAATTTTTTTAACCTCATTCTTTGGGAGAGAGAGGCATCTATTAATACTACTCTCCCTTGTGCCCTCTTCTACCTCAGTTTTGGATTCCAATGGTGGAGATATGAAGATGCTTGTCCCATCAAGGATCTCCTACTCTCCTCCATCTTTTAGAGGAAGTGAGTGAGCTTATGAGTGAGCCACACTATTCAAGCTGATCATTTAGCAATAAATGCAACATTGTTAGGTGGGGAACATCCATTTATTGTGGAGATGACCTTTGCCAAATTTCAACGCATCATGTGGTGAACCAATTTTTATATGTTGTACCGGCATATGTGCCGGGTACCTCACATAAAGGGGGGGCCCACAGTGTGTGGGGCCCGCCTCCTTGTGAGGTACCCGGCATATATGCCGGGTACAGCATACAACTGCTCGTGGTGAACAACATCTCAGCCGTATTTGACTAGTTCATCAACTACATGAGCGAACCCATTGGCCTTCTACAAACCGTGGAATTGTAATGAAGTTCAGGAACTATTGTTCAGTCTTCTGGGCTCCCCCCTCGAAAGCTTAAATGGGTTGTGATGTAGTTCCTTGGGTCGGGCTTAACTCATTTATTCCCAATTGCTTCACAACCCTAAGTACCATGGGCTTTACTTGCAACCCAACGTAGTTGTAACCACTCACAGAGGTGATTAGTAAACAACCTTATATTAATTTTTTTTTTTGAAAAGACTATTTTGCAACTCCAACTTGCAACATATCACATGCCAACACACCAAATTCTAACCTTTACATAGAACTTTATGTCTTAAAAAAAAATAGAACTTACTTTAGGAAAATGGATTTAGCAAATGATAAATAAAACAATAATATATGAAAGTGGAAAAACCTATTAACGATGGCTCAGTAATCATTGCATACTTGCATACCAATTTTAACTCAAAAAGTAAGAGTGTATGTTTTTTAAGTAAACATATTTATTACTATTAGTTTATTAGTTTTAGTATATTAAAAAATTATTAATTATTTATATAATTTAAATAAGTAATAATTAAATTATTTATGACGTCACCGGTTCGACCATCGGTCAACCTCGGTCTGACCAAAAAACTGGTAATTAATTCCTTTTTCGGTTTTTTCATCGTACCGGTTTTTAAAACCATGGTCTTTATTTTAACTTTCATTTTTTCAAAGGCTCTTTCACTTACATATCTCTTTCTCTCTCAAGGACGCACAACCGGCCATTCACTAGCATTGTTGCTCACCACCATATAGCATGTCTTCATTATTAGTGTAAAGAGGAAAAGTAGACAAAGAAAGGTAGAAAGTATGGATTGAAGTGAAGAGAGAGAGGTGTTTCTGTGTGTAAGTTTGGTACCGGTTTAGTATCCATTATCTAGCCGAAAATCTAATATATACCCCAATACGGCCAAACAACTCTGGTACAATCGGTAATTAAACCAATATGAAATTACAATGTTTTTGTACCGGTCTAGCTTCATGAACGATTAATACTAGCCAGTATAATATGAAATGGACTCCATTGATTATCAACTCCAAAGTTTCTATGAATAGTATTATGCGCCCTATAAGGTGGATTATTATTTTTTCCCCTTCTTATTTGTATCACTTTTAAACATTTGGATAGACTCCTTTATTTATTCTTTTTTTTTTTTTAAATCCCATTTCATCATTTTTTTTTGTGTGTGTGTGTGTTAATGTTAAGAAAGATACTAAAATATATTTATACAAAATGCAGGAATAATTTTTTATAATAACAAATATTATGAATAGATTTAATAACCAATGCTACTTACAAGAAATATAAATAAAAAACAACGCTATTATCCCAACATATATGTTGCAATTATGCAAAACCCCGAAAAGCAATATTTTTTAAAGCAAAACCCAAACACACACGCAATCTTAAAAAAAAAAAAAAAAAAAAAGGATAAGTACAAAACAAAAGAGAGGACTAAGGGTGAGTTTGGTCTTAGCATTTTGAAATTGCACTTTTTGAAAAAGTGCTTAATGAAATTGGTTATTTTATTTTATTTTTAAGTAAAGTGTTTGATAAAAACTATTAGAAAGTACTTTTTGAAATAACTAAATGTTTGACTAATGCTTATCAAAATTATAGTTGGAAGGTAAATTAATTACCAAAAAATGACTATGTGTGTGTGTGTGTGTGTGGAGGCCCAAACCCAGGTGTGATGCTTTCAGGGACGAAGGACTTGGGCTTCCAATTTACTTTTTGATGGGTTTCCTTACACTCCTATTGATTGTTGCCTCAAACACTGCCTTGGCAACCTAACCCCCTTTGCCTTTGTGGTTCTAAGCCCAGTTCTCACTTACCTTCTAGTTTTTCTTCTCCCTCAAAGTCCCTCTCCCTCTCCCTTTCCCTCTGTGTCTTTTTTCTAAAACCAAAAAAACCCCCTTGCCATTCGTCCTCCCTTCTCTTTTATAGTCTCCCCTTAGTAGGGGTCCAAATTATTACATTTTCATCAGTTCCCACGCAATCCCAAGGAAAGATGAATCATTCTGAGGATTCTCTTGAAACTTGTTCCAGGCGCCAAATAACGTTCAACAACGAACTTCCCAAAGGCACTAATAGTGCTCAAGGACTGACCTAAATTTGACCGTCCCCTCATTAGCCTGCCCCTAGCTTGTTAGTCGGTATTGAGCCTAACCTGGCTTGGACACAATAGGATTCGCCCAAACACTAATCCTTAGACCCTTGCACATTTGTCATTGGACTGGGCCTATCCCTATAGTGTTAGGCCAGTTCCAGTTGCCTGGGATAGCCTTTGTTACTTAGGCCAACCTTGGGCCTTGGTTACATGGGCCATTCTTGGTCACTCGAGCCCAAGCCCCTACAATATATATATATATATATATATATATGAGATGGATTCAAGTTACACCTGGTGTAACTTCATAAGAGTTACACCATTTTTGGACCATTGATTTGTATTAGATCTAAGGGTTAAAAAAAAGTCATGGTCATGTCATTATTGTTTCCTAGAAATTAGTAATTAAGTTATTAACTCTTCTTATTAAAAATAGAAAAATAAAAAACAGCATTAACTCTCTACTCTCCATCATTAGCTTCATCTTCTCTCCCTCTCTCACATGGTCTTGTACATTATTACAGAAAGAATTTAAAGTCTTATTAGCCTTTTTTTTATTCTTTTTTTCTTTTTTATCACCTTAGAAAGAGAACAATAATTTTGTTCCCTTATTTTAAAAGTATTTCTTTGTTATTTTTCTTGACCTTCTTTCTATTTTTATAGGTTTTGCGTATTAAAAGACAATAATAAAATTGGAAATATTTTCTATCTTTTTTTTTTATAATGAATTCTGACTTATAAAACAGGTAAGAGTACTTAAATTATTATATGTATGATAAAAAATTAATATATAAAAAAATTACATAAAAGAATTCACAAGAAACGAGAAACAATAATAAATATATATAAACACAAATAATCCAAATAATAATTGGCGTGGAGTCAAAAGTTATATATATTTTCCAATTTTTGATAAGTATGAGCACATGATGGATAAGTGTAGAACAAGATTGACCTTACCACACTAGTCACATCCTACTTATCCAAACACTGAATTACGAAGTTATAAGATAAATATATAGTGTTTAAGTCCACCCTTGACATAGAACACAAAAGGCAAGACCCAACCTCGCAGGCACACTTGGTCAGTTAGTACTTGAAAACAGGTAATGAAGGATGCTTTGAGATATGGAATTTGCTCACCCTATGAATGAACCAATGTTGGCTACCTATGTAGTAATAGAGAGAGAGAAAGATTGGAGAGGAGATATGCATGGGGAGAGTATAACCATGTGGTGGTGTGTACTCTGATTGTATGCTTATCAAGAAGATGTTGCTGGAGAATAAGGAATGATTCCCAGCAGTTGGGAAACTTTCAATTGTCTTTGTGTTAATTCATCATAAAGAATTACTACACAAAGACTGCGTGAGAGAGGGAGAGAAGATGAAGCTGATGATGAAGAGCAGAGTGTTAATGCTATTTTTCTATTTTTCTATTTTTAATAAGAAGAATTAATGACTTAATTACTAATTTCTAGGGAACAATAATGACATGACCATGACTTTTTTTTACCCTTAGATTTAATACAAATCAATGGTCCAAAAAAGATGTAACTCTTATGAAGTTACACATTTTTTAAACAATGGGATTTAAGTAGATCTAATGGTAAAAAAAATACTCTCATTAACATGGTTTTTAAACTCGGACCGGACCGTACGGTCCAACCGGAAAAACCGCGAACCTCTCAGTCTTGTGGTTTTTTTAGCTTCAAGAACCGTTCTATGGAAAAAAACAGGGACCCGTGCAAACTGTGGTCGGACCGTACGGTTCTGAGAACCGTGACCGGTTTTTGAGGTTTGGACAGTTCCCTTTTTTCGGCAAAGTTTTGGCCAATACTTCAGCAGTTCTTTGGGTTTTTTCAGATCTGGAACCAAATGAAAGGGAGAAAAATAAAAATAAAAAAACAGAGAAGAAGAAGAAGAAGAAGCAGAGGAAGAAGAAGACAACGAAGAAGAAGGAAAAAAGAAAAAAAATGAAGAAATCAACCCTCACAGCAAGCAGCCTTCATCATGTGAACCCAAGCATATGACTAACTTCCAGATGACTAACCCAAGCATCTTACTCTTCTTCTTTGTTTCGTCCTGACCCCCAGATGTTAGAGGCTGTTTGGATGGGCAAATCTCATAACTCAATTCTCAGTTTTCATAACTCAATTCTCAAAAATGGTGGGACCCATAGCAAAATACTCATTTGCCTGCACCAATACTCTATTTCCATAACTCTGTTTCCAATACTCAATTCTCTACTTTTTGAGTTATGAGTTATGGAAACTGAAAACAACTTTTGGCTGTTTTCAGTTTCCAATTCTCATAACTCAATAGCATTTTTGTAAATAACACTATATGAGGGACCCACTGCCATACTTTTAGCCACAACTTTTGACCATCTTTTTTTTTTTTTCTTCTTCACCTGGGTTCACGTCTCCTTCCTTTTCTTTTTTTTCCTTCTTCACCTGGGGTTCACGTCTCCCCTCTTTTTTTTTTTCTTTTTTTTTTCTTTCTCGGGGTTCGGGTTTGTGGGTACTCTGAAAAAGAAAAAAAAAAAAAAAAAAAAAAAAACTGCAGTGGGTGACAGAAATGGGGCCCACAAATAGTGTGAAAAATATTGAGTGATGGGAAATGAGTGACGGTGCCAAACAAACATAGTATTTTAGAGTGATGAGTTATGAGTGATGAGTGATGAAAATTGAGTGACGGAAATTGAGTGACAAAAAAAGGTGGCAAACAGCCTCTAACTTTTTTTTTTTTTTTTTTTTTGCTTTCTTTTGTACTGATATAAGTATTCAAGCCATCTCAATACTACAAGAGCCGGTGCTTTCTTTTGTACTGACTTTTAGGCTGTGTTTGTTTCGCGTAAAACGTTTTCCGGAAAATACATATTTTCCGGAAATGCTATTTTCCGGAAAAGGAAAATGTATTGAGGTTGTTTGGCTGTCTCGGAAATCGATTTACGGAAAATCAATTCCGGTGTTTGGTTCACTGTAAACAACATATATTTCCAACAGAATACATGTAGAGTGCAATTATAGCAGAGCAGAAAACTAGAACACGAAAGCAACAATTAAACAAAAACAATACAATGCAAACAAACCACCCAAGAAAATATCACAACACAGAGTACCATCACCAAACAAACAATTATTTACATCACTACACATGGGCATCAGAGAATATGTTTGATGAATTTGTGTAAATATAACTAGATACCCTTCCTCAGTGTGTGGATCGGAGAAATTTTCGGATCGGACTGAGAAAGGGAAAAGGAATACTCACTGTGCGTGGAGAGGTGGTGGAGCTCGGTGTGTGGATCGGAACTTGGAGGTTGGAGCTCGTCGGAGTGGGGATCGGAGCTTGGAGGTCGTCGGTCTGGACCGGAGCTTGGAGCTTGGAGCTTGGAGATCGGAGCGGAGGTCTGGACCGGAAAAGCTTGGAGCGGATCGGAGCGGAGGTCTGGACCGGATCGGAGGTCTGAACGTGCTGCTGAGCTTGGAGCTTGGAGCTTGGAGCTTGGGTCTGGACCGGATCGGAGAGTGAGTGTGAGAGAGCTTGGAGAGTGATGTTGCTGTGTGAGAGAGAGCTGCTGTGTGAGAGAACTTGGAGAGTGGAGAGAAAATTTTCCGGAAATTGGTTTAAGGGAAAATAGAGGGTGAAATGTATTTCACCCAGCAGGGAGCTCTTTTTCGGTCAAAGGGGAAATGGATTTCCGTTGACCCAATTTTCCTAAGCAGCCAAACACATCAATTTTACGGAAATTGATTTCCGGAAGTGGTTTGAAGTTGAAACAAACACAGCCTTAGTTTTATGAACCCAAGCATGTGACTACATTGGAAATGACAAAGGATGGTGAAAAATTGAATGGTGGAGGTGAGAGTGTCGGAATCTTTACAACCACATAGCATACATATAGTCAAGTAAAGTATGTAGGCTTGAATAGGCTTTGAAGATGATTGACAGCTTGTTTTCTGTCAACCACTCTTTTTAAAATTTCGTTGGGCTCCTTATTGAATCAATTTTGTAAAGCTTTAAGTTTTATCCGGCCACTCCTATAGCTTTTGTTTATTTTTTTATTTTAAAATTTTTTATAAAGGGTTGAATATTCAAATGGGCTTGGACATAAAACAATTGATTGGATGATCTAATGGGCTTGATCATAACTTGAGATAATTTAGACATAAACTTTTATAAAAAGATTAAAAAAAAGTAAAATATTGAGTTTTATCAAACAATATTTATGTTTGCTTAAGATTTCATATTTTTTATTTGCCTTATGAAAGTTGTGATATAAAAAAGACATTTGAAAATTAAATCTTTATATTTATTTAGACTATTTTAGTTTATTTTTCTACTTATATTAATTTAATATATTAATTCATATTTTAAATAATTATTAAATTAATTATGACGTCATCACGGTTCGACCCCGGTTCAACCTCGGTTTAACCTCAAAAACCTTAAACCTCTCATTTTTACGGTTCAATGAACGGTCCGGGTCTGAAAATCTTGCTCATTAATGCTAATATTCTAATTGATCTATTTATTATCCTTTATTTAATACATTTCATACTTATTTCTAAACCCAAAAAAAATTATACTATGTCTCTCTCTCTCTCTCTCTCTCTCTTTCTCTTTGCACGTTTCTCTCTTTATCTCCTCCACGGTTCTTCCACCTCCACAGCCAAGTCATCGACAGCAAAAAAAAAGAAAAAGAAAAAAAAGAAAAGCGCCACAACCGCCAGACTTTGTTGAAGAACACAACTATTGCTTTTAGTTGTTCTCGATCTCCACGTTTCTAGACTTTGTTGTAGGTATTGAAAGACTCTCAAAGTACTTTTACTTTTATCAACAGGCCAAAATGGCCAAATACCACTTTTTTTGAAAATATAATGCAATCTATCACTATTTGCGAAATATTTAGCAATCTACCACTTTTTTGAAACTCCAATTTCACAATATCGAGTTTTCCATGGTACTCAAGTTTATGGAACTCGAGTACCATGAAAAAATTTTGAAATATTTTAATGTAACTCGAGTACCATGGAAAACTTGATTTTCACAAAATCGAGTTTTAAAAAAGTGGTAGATTGCTAAATATTTTAAAAACAGTGGTGGATCCATACATATTTTCCCAAATAGTGGTATATGGTCATTTTGGCCCTTTATTGACAGAAGAAATTTACTTGGAATCACAGTTAATCTCATATGGAGACCAATCACTCACTAATGGTGATCTTGGTGTTGAAACCTTAACCATTGGCTCAACTACTAGCCATCAAGTCACTATACCAAAGATTGTATTTAGGTGTGGGTACAATAATGATGGTATATTTTTTGAGGCAGGATCAGGCATAATTGGCCTAGGAGGTGGCCCTCTTTCTCTAGTCTCTCAATTAAACAAATATATCAGTGGAAAATTTTCTTATTGTTTAGTTCCCGCATAAAATTCAAATGTTACAGGAAAAATTAATTTTGGTAGCAATGGCTTGGTTTCTGGCAATGGTGTGGTTTCAACTATCCATCTCTTTAAATTTTGGGTTTATAAATAAGTATGAAATGTATTAAATAAAGGATAATAAATGAGCTCAATTAGAATATTAGCATTAATGAGGGTTTTTTTATTTTTTATTTATTTATTTATTTTTTATTTACCGTTGGATCTACTTAAATCCAATGGTTTAAAAAAGTTGTTACTCCTTAAAGTTTCACCAGGTGTAACTTGAACCCATCTCTCTCTCTCTCTCTCTCTCTCTCTCTCTATATATATATATATATATATATATATATATATATATATATATATATATATAATCTATACCACATATGAGAGGATTCTCCTCTTTCAACTGGACTTTTATGTAGTTCAAAAATACCCTCATTAATGAAGGGTGAGTTCATTTAGAAATAAAGTTATAAATGTCAAATAATAAATTTCGTTTTGAATTCAAAAAAATAATTCCTAAAATTTAGGATTTATTTCCTTCATGTTCAAAAAAGAAATTACAGTTACTGTTTATCTCTAAAGTTTATCATTTTTATTTGTTTGAAAAATAAATAAATATATTTCTAAATTATAATGTAATAGATGTAAATTATTAACTTTTACCAAAAATAAAATAAAAATAAAAGAGCCTCTGAGCATGCGCTCACGCTCAGAGATTGGTATATATATATATATATAAAGGATTTTTTCATACTTATGATGATCCTTCTTATTAATGATAATAACAATTAAGTTAATATAAAATTATAAATTTGTAATTATATAAACAAATTTGTGTTATCAAATTTGAATATAAGAAACAATAGAATAACTTAATATAATTTTTTTTTTAAATAATAAGTTGTTTTTAATATATAACAAACAGTAGAGGAAGTTAAGTTACTAAACACATATATTTGACGTTTAAAGATAGGAAGCCTTAATTATTATTCTTAGAGCACTTGCACCGGTTAGTGTAAAATAGAAAAAGTTGCAAATTTTATACAATTTTACACATTTTTGCTAAAAAACTATCCACATCAGTTTGTCTAAAACACTGTTTATATACAAAATTGCTATAGTATGCACGGTTACTATGGCTTTTTATATGATTATTTTATTATTTTCTCTCTCCTCTCCCTTACCTTTTCAAACTCTCTCAAGAAGAAGAAGAAGCCGACCACAACATCCATCCACCATCACAACTAACCAACCACCACCACCACCACCACAACCAACCCATTACAACATCAATTTAATCCAAACACAATCAACCCAAAATTAATGAAAATCATCATAAACCCAACTTAAAATCAATTCAAAGCAAAATCAACTCAAAATAAAACATAACAAAAAACCCATTTGGAAAAATACAAATCAACCCAAAACCCAAGCTTGCCGCCACCATGAGAGAGAGTGTGAGTGTATTGAGCCATGGAGGCTTGGTAGAGAGATATTTTTCAGATTTGAAGAAAGCACCAATTTGATAGAGAAAGAGAGGGGGAGAAAGAGAGTTTTTTTTTTTTTTAAATTTATAAATGAAAAAGAAGAAGAAGAAGAAAGAAAGAATAGCAAAAGAAAAAGAGGAAGAAAAAAGAAAGAAGATACTGAAGAAGAAAAAACATAGAAGAAGAAAGAAGGAAAAGAAGAAAGAAGAAAGAAGAAGGAGAAAAAGAAAGAGAGAGAGTGTTTAGAGACGTGGTGCGTGGTAAGGTGGTGGAGCTGTGTATGAGTAAGAGAAAAAAAAAATGTGAGAAAGTATTATTTTAATAAAAGAGGGTGTATTATAGATAATCGGATGCGGGTATTTTTGCAAATTGATTGTGTAAAATAGAAAAAAATAAGTTTTTATTGTAAAATAGAAGGAAACTTTTACACCTACTGATGCTAATACTCTTAAGGAAGACATTACAAATATTGCAAAGCCTCAGATGTGTGTTGCAATTTAAAAATATTGCAACAACTTCATCACCCCCCATGTCATATAAGTATGGGTAAAATTGAGATTTTTCAAATAAAACTAAGGGTAATTTCAAGATAATATATAGAATTACTGTACAACAGCTTCCCTCAATTTCTTATTTATTTATTTTATAGAATTTCAATTTATTTATGACGATTGTGCTCTTTATTATCAGAACAAAATATTAATCGATTTTTTATGTAAGCGAAGATTGAACCCCAAATTTCAACTTTCCGAAACTTAAAAAAAAAAACCCCCAGTTGCTATTTTAGCAACTAGATCCTTAAAATCATGCTTCATCCGGGTATGTAAACCCAAAAAATTTTCCATCCTAGCTATGGTAAGGTTGCAT